>CM076581.1:1432009311-1433399403 GCA_034641835.2 Pinus albicaulis | reverse complement strand
CCACAAACACATTAAAGAAAACTAGACACGGGGGTGGTGAATGCAGCGATGACCATGGAGATGGTGATGCAGACTGGGCGGGGTGGTGAGACGATGCAGGGTGGCGGAAAATGCATATAAATGACGGAGAAATACTTTGGGTGAAGGTTGGAAGGATACGTGAATTTTAACAAAGGCAATGGACTTTGACCTTTTAATAGGGATGCAGATGAGAGACTGACACATCTACGACGGGAGCACGTGGACAGATGACGTGGAGCCATAGGGTCGATGGTGTGGCGAGGTTTAAATATAGACCGTTCGATCTTTGGGGGGAATCGACGGTGAAAACGCGTCGAAGAACAATGAGACGGTGGGTCGAGGACACTTTAGACTTACATTAACACCCGTGCAACTACTCCAAGCGACCACCATTGGATGGAGGCTTATAGATCTGACAGATCACGTTGATTTCGCTACGTGTCTGGGATTGAACATTAACGCGCGAAATGGGGCGGTATTGGGATCGTACACCGGGACACTTGTCACGCGATGTGTGGAATCGCTGTGATTTGCGGAATATCGCCCACCCTGGATAAGTGGTGCAGAATAAATAGGCTGGTTTTGTAACGGGTGCGGGCGTGGGGACCACCATAGCAAATAAGATTATGATCCGTTGATTTGTATTTTGATCCAACGGTCCAGAGCAGGCACCATAGATATATGCGTTAGGCGCCCTTGGGACTTATCACTCGGTCACGAGCCTCAGTCATATAGACAGTAAGATATGAGGGGCTAGGGCTAAAAGGGTGGACACTGTAGACTTTAACCATGCATTTGGTGCACTTATCAACACGCTTTAGGGGAAGTTGAAGACCTTCAAAAATTTAAATGAGGAGCTGGCTATGGTGTTGTGTAGATTAATCCGTCTTGCGGACAAGACCGATCTCTCTAGTACTAAAAGTAACTAGCAACAAACAGCCAATTATACTAATCTCTCTCTAAGCATACAAGATTCATAAAACACTATATAGGTGTAAGGCCTACCTTATGTCCAGCGCTTGTTTGATCTCGTTGAAGTCCTTCCCGTGCACTTGAAAGAACGTTCCTCATGAATCTGCAGTCACAAACAAGCAAAAAGATTACACAACACCTGTATAGACATTATTATAAACCATACTCATCATAATGATCAAGGAATTTATGAAATAAACCATGAATAGACAGTTTAATGAGAGAAATGAGCATATTTGTATTAACTTCAAATAAAGAAAACCTTTACAACCTGTGCCTTGATGTTGTGCAGGTCCTCCTGGGGTCCGAAGCAGGAATCTCTTCTAATTTGACAAGCATTTCACTCTTTGAACCAAGACAGATAGAGATGAGTGATTTAACCTCACAGAAAGTCTTAGTTAACTGAGTCTGAATCTCAACAACATTTAACTTCAAATATCTTAAGCTTGAACTCCCTTTGAGGCTACCCAAGGCCTCTTTTTATAGTGGAAAAGAGGAGGTTTCTTGTTCCAAATATGAAGGGATAGAATCCTCTTTCAAAGGGATTAGCTCCTTACATCAAGGGGTTAGCTCCATCAAGTGAGGGATGCATGAACCTTCTCAAAGCGTATCCATTCCCGAAAATTCCCATCTAGAATCTTCTAGAATTCATCTGAAATCAACTTTTTATCTTTACTTTCTCGCCTTTTTGAGTTTTACAGAGGTCCGCACCCATAACACAAAGAACGTGCAGTATGGTTCCGCAGGAAAGCTTAACATTAGGTGCGGGACCGCAGGAAATGAATAGAGAAAGTGCGATACCAATGTTTAGGGGATTTTTAGGAACTTTTCTCTGATTTTGAAAGCTTGACATGAGGAGATGATATGTTAGACTTGCAAAAGGAGGAAGTATGAGTAATAATGAGCTCATACTCATAGTAAAATGTCAGGATGACAGATTTTAGTGTAACAAATTGCCCCCTAAAGTGCAAAGTCTGGAATAGATGAAGCTGTAGTCTGTCATATATGAAGAGTGCAGTACTTTATCATTTCAAAGATCATCCCGTGGACACCCCAGTCGGAACCTGTAAAAACATTCAATGCAAAATATATACATATATATGTCATCACTGAGGTAGGCATTCCCATACTCAGATAAAAACTAACTATAAACTAACTGAAATCGTTCTGATACATGAATGATTTTGAATACATCATAGTACAGATATATGTAGACACAGTATGGACGCAGCCATCTGTTTATAAATAGTCTAATGTATAGATGACAACAAAATTCCTCGCAGCCTGGATGGTGGAAACTAGATCCAGGGTCTTGATTTCCGCATCTCGAACTAGTACGATTCTATCCATGTGAATAAATGTGTTGAAGTCAAACATGGTAGAAACCACTTGATTACCAGTCAATGATGTGAACTGTTAACAAGTGTGAGAGAAACCACCAGTGATGTCAATGGCTCTCAAAGTACTCAGTACAATCCATGAAATGTGAATGAATGAGCTGAAGTCGAACATGTCACGGAATCATTCGATCGAAGGTCAATGATGCAACTTGTCGTCGAAGGCGAGAAACCTGCCATTGAGGCATGCAGATTTCAAGGTACTGACGATTTCTGGATCAACTTCCTAGATAATATGCTGATGTCGATAGAAAGTGATCTGTCGTAGGCAAGCCCACAACACGAAATCATAGATCAAGTTTTGAAAATATATTGGCAAGGACTGACTCAGGGATGGTCAAAAGATGGATGACAGATATTTTGCAGATGAATGGTTTATTTGAACTGTTCTCTTGAACACATAACGACACTGCAGATGGTTTGGTAACAATTGACCCAAAGCTAATACCCAGAAACCGGCTGAAGACTTTCAATATGGTTTGATTAACTATTAGGCAAAGGATTTCCCAACCCAGGTGAACGAAAGTGTCGTGTTCAAGAGTGGTTGACTGAATTTTCGAAAATTTAAAATACAACAAACACGCCCATTTTTCTCTCTTTTTCCCCCACCATTTCTGGCAAGTACCTCTTTATTTTTGACAAGCTTGAGGATGATAACATTTGCTTGATTATAAGCTCATCCTTCGGATGAGTCCAACTTAGTTTAAAATTCGAACCCTAAGAAGGAGTGGTTCGTTCCTGTTGAAAATTAAACAGGTCCTTTACTGTTAAATTTTAACGAGTCCAGTATAGGAGAAACTCGATGTTTTTCAATTTTAGGGAGTCAGAAGAAAAAACTTAAGAAAACTCCATGGGTGTACTTTTTCGTAAGGTTATTCTCTCGAGCCCGAAAAAGGATAAAATAATGCGGGAGAGAACTCTATTGACCGTAATTAGTCAACATATACCTTTTTCGTAAATAGTCCATTTCAGTCCGTAAAAGGGGTAAACTTATACTGAAGGGATGATCATTCATTTACTTTAACGAGTTCGAATAATCAAGTACTCGGCAATATTTTCATATTTAGAGAGTCTGAAAAGGGCTTAAAAGAGGACTCCAAGGTTTCGCTTTTTCGTAAAATTTTTGAAAGAGTCCGAAAAAGTGATAAAAGTATGCTCTTTGTTGAAAAACGATCAGTTCACCTGAAAAATCCATTTTCTGCACAAAAACTTAAAACATTACACATACCTGTTTAAGATAAGTAAAAATGCTTTAAAAAATACCCTTTTTAAAGTGAAAAATAAATAAATTAAAAATTCATTCATTCGAAAAAACTTATAAAAAGGACTTTTTCAATTTCATTTTTACCGTTCAGTTTCAGAGTGAAAAGTAAAAAGCTTTTGGGTAAGAAAGTTCCTGTGAAGATTCTGGAAAATTCGTCCGTTGGAATCGAGAACCGTCAGTCCCAGGTAATCCACAACCTCTCAATCTTGTTTTTCATCCATTTGAAATTTGTTTTTAGGCTTTAGTTTGAATTTTTGGGGCAAAAAATGGTTAAAAAATTCGCCCGCGGGGTCCGCAGGTGGGACACACGTTACCTGCGGACCCCGAATTTTTCTTATAAGGAAAAAGTCATGGGTCCTGCACCCGGAACACACTACGCGTGCGGATGTATGCTCTGTTTACAAAGAGTGGGTGCGGTACCCGCGTGGTTGGATTTAAAATATTGATTTCTCATTTGTTTGCCAAAAATTTTCAAATAAGATTATTCTAACTTGCCTTTTTATGTATTGTAGGATTAACAAGATGCTTATCTGGCGAGAAAGTGAGCACGAAGAAGTGGATGAAGCCGTAATACTTCATTTTCCCACACAACAGGCATTAAAAGCATGTGGCTTATACAAATTTTGGGCCATCTTAGGCATGAGGGCACAAGTAGAACTCTTGACATGGTTGGTGAACAGATGGAATGTGCAGGACCAGTGCTTCTTCATTGGTGGCCACCGGCTCGAAATTGAGCTGGAGGATATATATTTCTTGACTGGTTTGTCCAAGAGGGGTGAACAAGTTTCTTTGTTTGGGACTAGGCCAGGTGGCCAGTCTGTCGCTAGTCTTCAACTAGAATTCTGTAATGACCAGGCAAATCCTCGGGACAAACGGATTGACATAAAACACATCATCCGTCCTGAATTGAAAGTTATTGCTTTTACTGTTACCAAACTGTGTGGGAGTGCTGCGCTTCATGTAGCTACTGGTTCCCAAATGCGTATTGCCGTGGACTGTTTTCACGGCACCATCTTTAACTGGTGTGAAGCTGTGTTGGCCAATGTAAAAGGCCAACTAACCAGAGCAAAAAATGGGAAACTGAATAACTTTGGATACGGATCCATTGTTGTTTCTTTTGCTCTGGAGAGGATCCCCTTGTTAGCTCCACAGAGTATTGTTGTTGATGCCGGTCGACCTCGAGAACCGAGAATGGTTCGTTGGTCCGCGTTGATGGCCCGTCATGCTATTGAGGGTACTGAGATTGTGCGATTTCCTTCTTCATATTTTCGTTGGCTGGATCGCCAACTTTTTGTGATAGAGGATTTTCCATATGCCGGGATAGATTTCCGTGGCGACAAAGAGATGGCTCTCCCAGCAGGGGAACAGTGGGATGAGTCAGGTACAATCATTTTTCAACGTTTGCTAAATTCTAATTTTTTTTAATTTTTTTATCGTCTTTGAAAACTAATAACCAAAAGTTTTTGAAAACAGATGTGGGTCCACAAAGACCAGCCCATCTCCAACCTTACGAGAGAAGACAACCAGTTGCGGCCGCACCAGCCCCAGCAGGCCAATCAGCGGAGATTTTGACTGATTTAGAGCATCATCTAGAGCGTTTGACTCTAGATATTCCAGAGACGAGCATAGATGACATTCCTCTCAGGTTGCAAAGATATGTGATTGGAGTTCCAGGACCTTTTAGGAGGTTCCTATGCAGGGTAGCTCGGGCAGTGGTTTCTTATCGTGATCACCATCAGTGATGGGATGATCGTGTAGACTCATATTTTTGACTTTTGTATTATCATTTTTGTCGATCATAAGGTGTTTCCAACCTATGATCGAAGACGATGTATATTTTTTGAAAACACTCCTATACTATGATATATCACTATTTTGACGGCTATCTGTGTACATATGTGAATGTTGTTTGTTTTACTGCTTTTGATTATTGCAAATGTCTATTTATCATACTAGAAGCAATTGAATCTACTAATGTATTTAAATGTCTTGGAATATGCTGATATTCAATGTAATCAAACTCACGTTCCAAGAGACGAACTCTCAAAAATAACCGTAATAACACCGGATTTCTAATGGTATAAACCTTGTTAAGCTGTAATACAACAAGTTCAGAATCCAACCTTACAATCAAACTCCGAATTCCAAATGATATGGACTCAGATAATAACTCAATCACTGCACTATACTCGGCAATGTTATTTGTTGTTCGACCAAGGCTTACCCCATGCATGGATACTAACTCGTCAGAGGGTGAATAGATAACCCAAGCTGCGGAAGAAATGTTCCGTGTACTACGACAAGCACCATCAGCAAAACTAATGTAGGTTTGAAGAGACGTCGACATCTGCAATATCAAGAGTAAAACTCAGATAAGCAGGAATAGTGACAAAAACACACTTCTAAACTAGGCACACTTTTCTAATCTAAAACACACCAGCAGTAAAGAAATCTAAACTAACAAAATCTCCACACCACATTAAGCATAATATCGCTTTAGATAGAGCCCATTTCTGGGTTTATCCAAAGGGACACCGTCAAAATCTATCAACTCATAGGCCCCTTTTGCTAACTTTCGTTTAACAATATAAGGACCATGCCACATAGGTACAAATTTCCCAGCTCCTAGCTTGTCGTTAGCTTGATCATAAAGTAAAACTAGGTCTCCTTCTGAAAATTTTTGAGGGGTCACACTTCTATCATACTGAGCTTTTATCCTTTTAACATGAGCCTCGTTTGCTATTGCAGCATTTCGTCGATTCTCATCTAATTGGGCTAAGTACAAGAAACATTTCTCCTCTTCAGACGTAGCTGGAAGTAATTCTATGGCTAATTTTAGTGACGGTATTTCGCATTCAATCGGCAACAGAGCTTCCAAACCGTAAACCAGTTGAAAAGGAGTGAAACCCGTTGATGTTTTGACTGAGGTTCGATATGCCCAAAGCGCTGAAAATAACATGGAATGCCAATTCGTCTTGTGAATACCAATGATTCGTTTAATCATGGTGACTAAAACTTTGTTAATGGCTTCAACCAGACCATTGGCTTGCGTATAATATGGAGTGGAACTATCGTGGCGCAAGCCAAGCTGTTCTGTCAGTTCAGTCATCATGACATTCCGAAAATGACTTCCATGATCCGTAATAATAGCTTGAGGAACACCGAACCTAGCAATTATGTGATTAAATACGAATGTTGCAGCAGTCTTGCCGTCAGCTGAATATGTAGGCATCGCCTTGGCCCATTTTGTAAAATAATCTACCGCTAAGATAATATACGCATGCCCCCCGGCCGAGTGAGGGTTACATGTAATAAAATCGATACCCCATTTCGCGAAAGGACCAACAGCAATTATAGGGTGAAGAGGAGCGGGTGGCGCGCGCATTTTCCGATCAAAAATTTGACAGTTGTGGCATTTCCGAACCGCATAAATGCAATCTTTGAACAACGTTGGCCAGAAATAACCTACACACAATATCTTTTGGGTTGTGGCATACCCAGACATATGACCGCCACATGCTCCAGAATGGCATTCATTTAACACCTTTTTAGCTTCTTCATGAGTTAGACAACGTCGGAAAACAGAATCCACTCCACGTCGATAAAGTGTATCACCAATGATATTATACTGTTGGGATTGGAAGCGTATTTTCCGTCGCTGAGTTCGTGAAATGTCAGGCCGAAAAGATTGGGTTTGGAGATAAACAATAATATCCCCATACCATGGATCAAGTGTACTGATAAGAAACAAATATTCGTCCGCAATGGACTCTTCTGCCACTATTTCAGTATCAGTAGAGGGGAAATCGCACATCAGTTCCGCAAATACCAAAGATTTCTTTGCCTTGGATTTTTCAAATTCCAAGTCAAATTCCTGCAGGATAACTATCCATTTGGAATATTTTCCCCCTAGCAATTTTTTGGTCAAAATATACATCATAGGGTTGCAATTAGAAATTACCGTGGTTTTACGTAACAAGATGTAATGTCTAAAACGTTGGACAACTTGAACAGCTGCCAAGGCCAATTTCTCCACATGTGTGTATTTAATTTCAGTCGGATGCAGATTCCGACTAAGATAATAAATCACATGTTCATTGTGAGATTCATCTTCCTGAACTAGTACCATTCCAATGGTGGAATGAGAAGCAGCGAGATACAAAATGTAATCTTGGTTGTAGTTGGGAGGATGCAATAATGGTGCATGGGTCAACGCGTGTTTAAGTGCATCAAAAGATCGATCAGCGATCTCGTCCCAGAAGAATGGAATGTTCTGTTTCAACAACCGGGTAAAACCCTTTGTAAGCTCGACATAGTTAGGAATAAACCTACGTAAAAAGTTTGCTTTCCCCTGCAAACTTTGGAGTTGGCGTAAAGTCGAAGGAGGAGGCAATTTAACAATGGCTTCGACCTTCGATGGATCGACGCGAATGCTTGCTTTCGAGACAACAAATCCCAGTAATCGACCTGATTCTACGCAGAAAACACATTTATGCGGATTCAGCCTTAACCGATAATGCCTACATCTCATAAAAATTGCTCGTAAATGAGTGGGATGGTCGGCCCTACGTAATGAATGAGCAGGTAAATCATCGAGATATGGCTGGACAATGTGCTTAATGTCATGAAATGCATAAGACATAGCCCGTTGAAAAGTTGCTCCAGCGTTCTTTAGTCCAAAAGGTAGTTTACAATAAGAAAACGTTCCCCACGGACAAATAAAAGTTGTTTTAGGTTGATCTGCAGGGAGTATGTTTATTTGATTGTAGCCGGAAAAACCATCCATGAAGGAAAATAATTCACTGCCAGCACAATCATCGATTATTTGATCGATATAGGGAGTTGGATAATTATCTTTTGGACACGCTCGATTAATATCCCTATAATCGATACATACTCTTATCGTTCCTTGTTTTTTAGTCACAAGAACAATATTCGATACCCAATCTGTTAAGGGAATTGGATAAATGAATCCTGCTCGAAGTAATTTTTCAACTTCAGTTTTTATAGCAGCAGTTTTTCTAGGATGAATTTGACGTAATCGTTGACGAACAGGTTTAGCATCCGGGTAAGTCTTAATTTCATGAACAACGATCGATGGATCAATTCCTGGCATTTCTTCATAAGACCAGGCAAACACGTCACATAATTCTTGAAATAGGGCTTTATAAGTCTGAATTTCTTCATCTGTACAACAAGCACCTATATGAATGTTTTCAATTATTCCTGGTTTTACTGAAATGTCAATTGGAACCGTTCTAGATATATTTTCCAAATTTAACTCAGAATCAGGATTTTGCAATGGATTCTAAGGTTCCTTAGCATATTCAGCAATAAAAATTGAAGCGAATCATCTTCAAAATGATCTAATTCAGGTAAAAATGAAGATCGGTGATGTAGATCTTCCCATGGTAAATCATCAACAGACAAAAACTCACGAATTTTCTCATCTGTATGAACAAGTTCAGGAAATGTCGTTGTAACTGAACTAGATATAGAAAGTGATTCCTCTTGGATCCCATTCATTGGATCAACTTCGGTTGAAAAAGGGTCGGAAAAAGACTGTACAGCCTGGTACGCAATTTCAAATGGACTCAAAGGCATCACGCCATTAAATGAATCTATCTCGGATTCTGAAGGTATAATCCAAGGATCATCAAACATAACAGTGTCTGACGAAATCATATGAATACTTGCAGTAGAAGACGATACGTTAGGAGGAGGAAAGGAAAAAGTTCCTAGTAAACCAGAATCTTTAATCAAACCTACTCCAACATCCTTATAAGGGATAGCCGTTTTACCAACATGCTGGATTGTTTCTGTAGAGGCTGGGTCGGACGAGAAATAAGTTAACTAATCTATTGTCACGATCTTTCCTTGATATGGAAATTTTATGAGTCGAAAGACCGAAGAAACAACAGCAGTCATAGCATAGGACCAACTACGACCCAGAAGAAGGTTGTAATCTAAAGGGGCATCAACCACTTCCACATCTAGATTAACGATTTTACCTTCGACCCCTATGGGTAAATCCTGCAAAATACCAAAAGGTTGAAAACCTCGACCATCAAAAGCCTTTAGAATTGTCGGGGATTGGTTAAGTGTAGGAGATCCAAGTGATTTCCAACACTGAATCGACATAATACACGTTGAAGCCCCCTCATCAATCACAGTCCGAAAAATAGGTCTGTTTTTTACTAACACTGGAATCTGGAAAGCCATTTGGTGAGGAAGACGTGGTGTACTATTTTCTAAATCGAAGATTATAAGGTTAGAATCCTGAACATCGACAGCTCCTATGGTAGACAATAATAATTTACGCTGTGCTGGACACGATTGCAGCACTTCCAAAGCCGACATTGCTGAAGGAGAAACAACTAAGTCTTCAACAATGTTGTAATTCTGAGCAGCTCTCGCATGTGGATTGAAAGCTGATTTATGAAGAACACCTTTAGCAGGCGGTTTGATTATCAAGTCTGGATTTTGTTTCTCGATCTGTAGCGGACCGGAAACAGGAGGAGTTGTATTTGATGTATTCGCATTAGAAGACTCTCCTTCTTTGCCATCAACAGGATTCTTAGAACCGTAATCTTGCGATCGCGTCGCAACCCTTACATGAGACATCATCATAATAGGCTCTTCTAAAGTAGTCGAGGAAGAACCAATCATTTTACTATCTTGAACTGGAAAAGGATCCTTCAAGACAGCAGGTTGTTGTGATCCTTTAACGAATTTCGTAACTTCGTCTCGATATGGACATTCTTTCGTGAAATGATCTTGTTCACAAATGAAGCAAGGATAATGAGGTTTATGTTTTTCGTCATTGGATTCATCTTTATCTGTTTTCTCTTTCAAATTCTTTTTGTTTTTATTCCTCCCCTTCTTTTTACCACCGGTTTTTGATTTTGTCATAGATGTTTCAACAACATGAATGTCGGCGGAAACTTTGGGAGAAGATTCTCCTTTCGGGGAATCTGGTAAAGTTATAATTGGAGAAGAATTCTTTGAGGATTTCTTCTTACTTTTAGAATTAACTGTACCAATCATACCGTCAGCGGCATGAGACCCTGAAGGAGCTGCAGCTATTTGACCTTGTTTTGGAAGGTCTGGGATTTTTTCATGTAGAGTACCTGACTGCGTATAAACGAGGTCAAGGTACTGAGCTTGAGCAATTACCTGCTCTTCAGTAACAACACCAGCCTTAGCTACATCTTCAGTGATCTTGGGTAACAATGATTTACAAACCATTCTGCCAAATTTTGATCCGGAATATAAACTTTCACCAAACGTCTTCTACGTTGCCATTCATGAATATGATCAGAAATATACGTGGACGTAGATTGTTTTAGCGAAGTTAATAATTCTGTGCCGTTGTCGTATCTGACAGGCAACTGAAAATGAGTCAAGAAAGATGTTGCTAACTGACTGAAATTATGAAACGAGCTGCGTGGTAACTCAATGTACCATTTAGCCGCAAGACCTATAAGGGTTCTTTGGAAAAGACGTAAGTGAATCGAATCATCAACGATTGAATTAGATGCACACCAAAGGTGATAAGTCATAACATGATTCGATGGATCCTCTCCTGACTTACCTTCAAATTTTGGTATATCACTGGGCAACTTATGAGGCATTGGCGGCCAATTTTGATAATAAAAAATAGGATCATTTGTAAGGCGCGTCAAATCAGGTAAGTCCAAAGTTGCGATAAACGGTAATTGACGGTTAGGGTCGCGAAAACCTTGAGAAGCCAAAGCAGATCCAGGAGGCGGATACCCAGGATAACTAGGAATCAGATTTGCATTAGGTATTGTGTAACCTCCCGGAAAACCAGGATGAACCGGACCATACTGAGGTTGTTGATAAGTATAACCGGGGTACGGTTGATACTGATAGCTTGGATTCTGTACATAGGGACCGAATTGCGGTTGTCCCTGGTACGGTTGATACGTAAATTGAGGTTGACTTGTAACAACTGTACTTGTACTGGTTTGTCCTATAGGTATCTGAACTGAAGTCTGAACTGAAGGTCCTGACTGAGGTACAGAGAGTTGGGGGATTTTCACGGATACAGGGGTAGCCGAACTCGGGGCTACAGATACTCCAAAAATAGGTGTGACAGGTTGAACAGATGTTGCAGCAGTTGTAGCAGTTTGAGGCGGAGTCTGAGGTGTACTAGGCCCAGTCTGCTGAACCGAACTAGGTGCAGGAGTTTGAATAGATGGCTGAACAGGTTGCTGGGTTGAACCAGAAACCAATGGCTGGCCAGGTTGATAGGCAACTGCACATTAGGCTGTAAAGGCTGTTGATATTGGGACGGATCCCACACCATCATTCCGGGGTATTGTCCCGTAGAAGGTTGAACATAAGGACCATAACCTGGTTGAACGTAGGGTTGATAATTAAAAGGTAAATTTCCGGCTCCTTGAACAGATGGTTGACCAGAAGGCTGTTGATAACCTTGAATTGGGTACTGCCCTTGAGGTTGATAACCTTGAGGCGCGTACTGAAGCTGGGGTTGTTGAGGACCTTGAGGAGCATATTGAGTTTGGGGTTGTCCTTGAGGTATGTACTGTCCTGAAGGTTGATACCCTTGAGGTATGTACTGTCCTTGGGGTTGCCCCCCAAAATAATATGATTCCACAGTTTGTCCTGGGAAAAAGCTACCTTGAGGTTGTGCCCCGGGTGGTAACTGACTACCTTGAGGTTGCCCCCCAGGCGGTAACTGACTGCCTTGAGTTTGAGGATTGGGAATATTACCAGACATCATAAAAATTTGCTCTACGTTCGACGTTTCAATTTTAAGTCCATTAAGACCAGATGATAACACGTTTTCGATGGGTTGAGGAGTTGCTCCCGAGAAAGTACCAGACAAAGACTGATATCTCGAAGGAACAGAAGGACCACCATGTAAAAATGATTCCGGCGTTTGAGAAAACATGGATGACTCTCCAGCCATAAAAGATGACGGATAATAACCTCTGGGTGTAGGATGAAATGGAATTCGAGGTGGATAAAAAGAAAGACCCGGATTCTCTAAAAAATCCGTTAAAGAGAGATACCAAGGATTAGTTCGAATGGGGCTGTAGAAAATAGATTCACGCTCCCTAAGATTTAACGATTGAGGAGAGTTGGGAAGAGATATGTCTTCGTCTGGATTAGTAAGTTCTTCAATAGAAATAAGTCCAGAGGGAAGATTGTCTGTAATGATATTTCTTACCCTAGGTGAACCTAGATCGCTAGAAGTTGGTGTAACAAATCCTGAGGATGTTTCTAACACAGAAGATTCAGTTTCAGGTTCAGAGATTTCAGGTTCGTCAGATAATTCACCAGAAGGAGAAATATTTTCAGTAACTTCAGAAACTGAAATCGGTTCTTGAATATATTCTGTTGTAGGTATTTGATGATCAGGATGTATAACTATAGCTGAAATTCCAATTTCTGTTGATCTAATTCTACTACTACTGGATGCTACCAGAGCACGAAGCCCTTCAAGTTGACTTGGTGAATATTCAGGGGGTTTCCCTTGTATTCTCCGGGATTGTCTCGGCAATTCCGCCACGATTAAAAATTATCTAATCACACGCAAAAAAAGAAAAATTTCAATGAAAACACCTAAAGTCTCTAAGAAACAAACAATTGAATCATTCGCTTAAAAATCTAAGAGTTCAAACCACACACAAACAAGTAACTTTCCGTACTAAAAACACTAGTTGGTGATGAAATCCAACTTAGTAGAATTTTAACACGAAAAGGGCGGTTGGAATAGTTACCTCGACAACCTGCTTAATGAAACAGACCGGTGCAAGTTTCTCCACTATACCATCTCGAGTGAAGATAACCCTCCGGAGAGTCCAAGTGAGTCTAGCCGACGTCTGTTCCAGGTACAGTGGGATCTTCCCTCCACTGTCACCTTAGGAAAGAATCCTAAAGATTATAGCCACTAAGGTTACCAACTGAAACAAATATACCTGGGGGAACAGTCTACGATCCGACACACACGCAAGGGCAGAGTAACAAAGCTCAATCCCCTTGAAGGCTCCTTGAAATAATTCAAGGTTTACCGACAAGTGACCCCAGGCTCCTCGACAATGGTCTATCCGAGGTTTACCGTTTTTAATACGTGTATATCTTCTATCGTTCCCAATGAGGAAGGATTGATTACCTCACTGGTTCAGATATGATCTCGTGCTTAACTCCTTTAAGAGGAGCTTCCCAGAGCATACGTGCAACAATTGGAATTCTTCCTACCGCAAGATTCGTCTACTTGTTTGTTTTAGTTATCTTGGAGAGTTAATTACTCCCTACTCCAAGATACTAGCCTAAGCTATGTTGGTGATAAGAGCCCTAGAAATAAAAAGATTACTAGATGAATTTTATTTAAGCGTTACTTTTAGGAGCTGTTTCTTAAGTCAATGGGTGTGGAAATGAAACTTTGGATGATGTGAAGACTCGACTTCCAAAAAACACTAAAATGCACCTAGAATGATAATCAATTCTTTTTCTTTCAATGAACTTTCTATCTAAAGAAAGAGTTGGAGAATGCAATCCTTTTAATTCCTTCTTTAAAATGAAAAATGATTGAAAGAACATACTGTCTTTTCAATAATGAGATAAATGATCAAAGCTCATAACAAAATCCTTTTTCTTTCCAAACTTGAAGCTACAAAACAATTTTCCTTCGAAAGAAAGCTACAAAAATTAAAACTACTCAAAACTACAAAATCTAATCTTTAGATCTAAAATCTAAATTGAGTAAAAACTTTAAGATTTTTTGAAGAATGTTTTCCTTAGTTGTTCAGCAAACTAAGAATCTATTCGTTCAGAATAACAAACAGATCAAAAACACTCAAAATATGTTTTTTTTTATAAAAATGAAATTCAAAACTTTCAACCAAGTTTTTTCGAAGATTTGCAAAGAAACAAAAGGCTCAATTTCTCAATATAGGATGTTTTCACAATCAGGTCGGATTCAAAAGACAAAAAGAGATCAATGTAATCTGAGATACTGCAAATTGTCAAAAATTCGAATCGCTACAAAGACCAAGCGGAAAAACAATCCAAACTGCAAAATCTTCTAGAAAATCATCAAAACATCAACACTGTTGGAGTTCATTCACAAAAAATTCTTGACAGAAACAATAATCAGTCTGGGCAGAAACCAAAGATCTAAAAATAAACTAGAAAAAGAAATCTAGAGATTTTCTAAAATTTTTACAGGGTCCGCAGGTAACCAGTATTGACAGGTGCGGTCCCGCACTGTATTCTGTAGAGAAAGTGCGAACCTGCCCGCACTGTCAAAGTAAGGCAGAGTGCGGTCCTAGGAAAAATTATAGAAAAACTTAAAATATTTCTAAATTTTCAAAAACAGGGAAAATCTAAATTACCCAGATAGATATGTATCAATCAAAAACCAGGAAAAAATGTTTCCTCAAATCAAAAATAAAAGAGAACCAAAAACAACAAGTATCTTCCCTAGTGGAGTTGCCATTTTGTTGTGTATATTAATCTGTCTTGCGGACAAGACCAATCTCTCTAGTACTAAAAGTAACTAGCAACAAACAGCGAATTATACTAATCTCTCTCTAAGCATACAAGATTCATAAAAATGTTATATAGGTGTAAGGCCTACCTTATGTCCAACGCTTGCTTGATTTCGTTGAAGTCCTTCCCGTGCACTTCAAAGAACGTTCCTCATGAATCTGTAGTCACAAGAAAAAAGATTACATAGCACCTGTATAGACATTATTATAAATCATACTCATCATAATGATCAAGGAATTGATGAAATAAACCATGAATAGACAGTTTAATGAGAGAAATGAGTATATTTGTATTAATTTCAAATGTAGAAAACCTTTACAACCTGTGCCTTGATGTTGTGCAGGTCCTCCCGGGGTTCGAAGCAGGATCTCTTCTAGTATGACAAGCATTGCACTCTTTGAACCAAGACAACTAGAAAAGAGTGATTTAACCTCACAGAAAGTCTTAGTTAACTACGTCTGAATCTCAACAGCATTTAACTTCAAATATCTTAAAGCTTGAACTCCCTTTGAGGCTACCCAAGGCCTCTTTTTATAGTGAAAAGAGGAGGTTTTCTGTTCCAAATATGAAGGGATAGAATCCTCCTTCAAAGGGATTAGCTCCTTACATCAAGGGGTTAGCTCCATCAAGTGAGGGATGCATGAACCTTCTCAAAGCGTATCCATTCCCGAAAATTCCCATCTAGAATCTTCTAGAATTCATCTCAAATCAACTTTTTATCTTTACTTTCTCGCCTTTTTGAGTTTTACAGAGGTCCGCACCCATAACACAAAGAACGTGCAGTATGGTTCCGCAGGAAAGCTTAACATTAGGTGCGGGACCGCAGGAAATGAATAGAGAAAGTGCGATACCAATGTTTAGGGGATTTTTAGGAACTTTTCTCTGATTTTGAAAGCTTGACATGAGGAGCTGATATGTTAGACTTGCAAAAGGAGGAAGTATGAGTAATAATGATCTCATACTCATAGTAAAATGTCAGGATGACAGATTTTAGTGTAACAAAAGACAATCACACAAAAGACACACTTTTTATTTTTTTTCAGGAAACCCAACAGGGAAAATCTTCCTCCTTGATGTGGTTATTTTATTGATTGTTATTGAGCACTTGGATATATTAAAAAGCAGTCTTTCTCTCTTGATAAAGTTTTCTTCTTCTCACAAAAATCTCAGCTAATATAATTGATCTTGGCTTTCCTTGATCACAACTTGATCTCGGTTCCTGCACACAATTCATCCTCTGTTGCCGCCTTGACTTGCTCTGCAAACTCTGCTCTCTTCTCCTTAATCTTGCACACTTGTGACTTACTACTGCTTAGGACACAAGCTCTGCACACAATCAATCTCTTATTCCCTAGCGCTCTTGTTCCTCCTATTTCTTAGGACCCAATTCTTGCACTCTCCACAATCAAGGCTCCTCTCACAAACTTGTGAGTTGTATTGTCACACAAACCTTTGTGCATAAAAAAATTGTCCTTTCCTCGTGTATTTTTCCTCTCTTTATAAATTTGATCCATGCTAAATAGTAAATTAGGCTATTTCAGATTTAGAACTTGAGTTTTTGATTAACGAGTTAACTGAGAGTGTCACTCTTTCTCCCTCCAATCAACACTGGAGTTCTTAACTCATTCGTCCTTCAATCAAGACTGAAGCTCGAACACGTTCTAACTAAACTCATAACTGCCACCCAATCATGTAGTTAAACTGATGAAAACTCCTCTTATAACTGAAGCTCGAACTCCACGCATGCTAAATTGATGATTATTCCAGTAAACTAGAAATAACTCATCCTAATTGAAGTCTAACTCATGAGGAAAATTCAAGGTCTTCACTGGCTAAGGCACAAGCCAAAATACCTTTCTCGCTACATTTTCGACAATAAATCATTTATTCAAGTTGTTTAATTGAAAAAATCCTCGGTGTAGCTTACCTATAGCACTCTCTTCTTGAGTTCTTGTGTTTGGATGGTGATATTTTCTCTTATGTTGGATTTCTTTCTCAAGCTGATGCTATGGGTTCATCTGTAGTGTGATCATTTTTTTTCTGAATAATACTAATTTCTATTATATAGTACAAAAAAGTACAGTCATGTTGCCCCTTGGGGGGAAACTAGCTTGCAGAGATAGTTCAAAAAATCAGAAATGGAGCTACCTCAGCGGGGAAACCAACTCATAGAGAGTACCATAAAACATAGGAGAGGCTACCCCAGATGGGGAAACTAGTTGTTGACAGAGTAGTCATAGAACTAAGATTATTGTGCATAAGAAAAGTAAGCAAAGAAACTGTAGCAAGGCATGAAAATACTGGAGACAAAGGAGCAATGGCACTACAGAAGTTGGTCCTTTGTGTCCTGTTGTTGAATATGCGGAGGTTCTTCCACAATGTAGCACCCATCATCAGATAGAGCTTCCTCCTCCTTGGAGAGCTGAGGAGCCAGCTCCGACATGGAGGTGGAGCGAGCGCCTATGTCTTCCGCATTGTCAGGTTTCCTGACACCTTCAACAGAGCTGTTGCCCATGCTGTAAGAGGTTTCCTCCAGGATTTTGACAGGTAGGGCCACCATTTTTCTGGGCATTGGGGAAGAAGAGAGAGAGAGTGTGGATTTTCTCGACCTCTTCCTCGAACTAGAGTTGGAATTGTCTTGTTGAATTTCTGGAATTCGAATTGAGAGATGGGCTTAATGAATCTTGGGGTCAGAAACCTTCGGTGCATCCAAGGCCACCGAGAAAGCCACAATGCGCTCTGCCAAGAGGGGAATTGGAGGGCGAGAGGGACCACCACGACCACCACCACTGTGGAAACACATACGATGGTGGCGAGGCATGATTTCTGTGGAGTGATGGGGATGAAAGGGAGGGACACAATGAGCGGAAAGAGACTAATGAGCAGGGGAAGGATACACAACAACGTGAAATGGATGAGCGGAGGGCTAATGGATGGCGGCATGAGCAGCATATGCACAGCGGGGACAAGCATAACAAAGAACAAGAACTTGCAAAGCAAGCTTGAGAGAGAACCAGATGGAGGTGCGTGAAGAATGCAGGGGGGAGACGGCGCCATTGCCCATAAAAGGCCAATGAATGCAGCGAAGCGGTCAAGGTAGAATTGAATTCTCAGTACACCAGAGTGAATGCCCAGAAATGAATGAGGCCGTCAACTAGCTGAGGTTATTTAAGGCACTCACGCCTGAAGCAGGTGCCGCCTCGTGGTGAGGCCAGCTACATTACAGCAGAGAGGCCATGTGGCCTTCCAACAAGGCATGTCTATTCACCTACATCCAAGGATCTGTAGTGTGATCATTATTAAAGTGTTAATTTTTTTTTGTTTCGTTGCATTAGGCTGTGTTGAAGTGTTTACTGTAAATCTTAAAAATCCTTATGAGCTTCTTAAGCACTTGTAATTGTATAGTGAACTTTTCAATCTTTTGTTGAATTTCTTTTTAAGTTTTTAAAGCTCATGGGATAGGTTCATCTCCAGTGTGATCATTATTAAATTGTTGTTAAGATTTTTGTTTGGCTAGATTAGGGTTTGTTGAAGTGTTCACCATAAATCTAAAAACTCTTTGAGATCTCAACAACCAGTTATTAAATTGGCCCTATCTCCACATAGAAAATGATAAAGAAGCCTTAATGCCAAAAACATCCAAAAACTGGGAAAGAGATTGTTAATTTTTTTTTTTAAATTGCATAATATTAAAAGAAGAAAAGAACATAATAAAGAGGAAAAAATATAAAAAGACATACATCCTACCAATACAAAAATAGATTTTCCAACAATGTAATTAAATTTCAATGCGTGCTATGCCATTTCTATGGTAGCAAACCGGCATAAATGTAAAATAATCCAAAAATAAACCACCCAAGCGAACATCAACATGCATCCACAAATCAATTTATGAAATGAAATTTTCAACAACCGACTAAATTTCATAACCCTACATAAACAATAGAGGAGACTAACAACAGAGTGGATTACCTGTGTCTAGTATGTAAAGGTCGTTGTAATATATCTCTTCAGATTCATCTTGAGCTTTTAGAAAACCTCCAAATATAAATATATGGTGATCAATGATTGCAGCATTGTGCCCCTCACGAGCTGCTATTCCTTCGCCACTTACGTTAGGTTCCAACCATGTATTTGCAGTGGTGCCTAGTTCTCTGGATGAGTACTCTGCTTCCTTTTGCTGTAAATTTTCCTTTTCATCTGGCGTGATCCAACATCTTGCTTGGGGTTTTCATCACTGCCCAGTTCTCTGGATGAGTACTCTGCTTCCTTTTGCTGTAAATTTTCTTTTCCTCCGGCGTGATCCAACATCTTGCTTGCGGTTTTCATCACTGTTTGCTCTAGATGATTAAAGAGGTCGAACGGGGCGGACAATACTTTTTTTCTGAAATGATATTCACTATGGCACCCTTTTTATTTTCATATAGTTGCACAATTGATTGGATATTCATTATGGCGCCCTTTTTGTTTTATGATAGTTACAAATTTGAATATTTATTATTATTTAAAAATATTTTAAATTAATAACATTCAATAAGGAAAATAGAATCCTACATAGATTTGAAGGCTAATTTTATTTTCAGTTAATTACCAAATTGAATATTTATGATTATTTACATATATTTTATTTTAAACTAATAATATTTAATTGGAAAATAGAATCCTATATAAATTAAATTGAAAATACTTAATTGGAAAATATAATTTTATATTGATTGGCAGTTTTTTTTATAGATAGTTATAAAATTGGATAGTTAGGAAATTGAATATTTATAATTATTTACGTATATTTTAAATTAATAACACTCAATAGTAAAATATAATTTTATATAGATATGTTTACAGTTCTATATATATTTGTTTTGGAAATTTAAAAAAAAATGAGAAGTGAAGTGAACAAATTATTTACTTCATGGGTAGTAAACACTAGTAAAACTACACATTTATAGTTTTACTTTTACATAAGTGTTAAGGAACACATAAATAATTATGGAAGTAACCCTAGTTAAGTATTCATATCCATTTTTTATGCAAAGATTTACTCAAATTATACTGGAAATTAAACTATGGTAAATATGTTATTAACTAGAGTATAAGCTATTTTCAAAGATTTTATTTTTAGATAATTTTCCTACAAATCTTAAGAATAAAATATCAGTGAAAATATATTTTGAAATCATGCATGAATATTGCAACTGTATCCACGTATTATATATATATATATATATATATATATATAGAGAGAGAGAGAGAGAGAGAGAGAAAATATTAATAATAAAAAGTTTCTTATAGTTAAAATATGTGGGTTTGTGAACATGAATAAGTGAACATGGGCTATGAAAATGACTAGGAGTTAGGGTTGGTCCATGCTCCTTTACTCAGTTTGCCTCTGCGACAGGTCCCGTGGGTGTGATACGACTAGGGGTCAGGGCTCACTGCTCGACCCCTCCTCCCAATGCGCCCATACATGTCGTTCAAGTATAAGTGGCAGACATTATGGTTGAAAACCACCTATAGGTGAGATGGTAAGGCTTTGGAGTTTGTTATGGCACGTCATCGGTTTGATTCCTGCCAAGGCCTTTCAACCTTTAACAATTTTTTAGCCAATGTGGAGGCACCACGTGGTGGCCTCTAGTTGGGCCACGTGGAAGCTTCCCATTGGGCCACCAAAATACACTGCAACCAATAAAATTTGGCCAAATCACACTTCAGTATCAAAATTGCAATATTTCATTTCTAGAGTGACACAATTAACAATTACTAACATAAATGACTAATTCATATACTTGGTGTACTTATTATTTGGTCATATATTTTAGTCCTAGATTAAATGAGTCATTTTAGTTAGTCGTTTTTAGTTTGGTCACTTATTATCTAGTCATATATTTTAGTCCTGGACTAAATTAGTCATTTTAGTTAGTCGCTTTTAGTTTGGTCACTTATTATATAGTCATATATTTTATCCCTAAACTAAATTAGTCATTTTTAGTTCGGTCACTTAAAATTTCTCAAATTTAGTAGTAATTCACTTGAAATAATTGCGGTGACTAACTTTTTTAGTCACGTAGTCACTAATTTCATCATTTTCTACTAGTGATGATATCCCTCTTGAGGAGCTCTTTTTTAATGTGAATAACAAGTTTGATGCACGATTCAACAATGTGACTTCTTTCACAATGAGTTAGATGGTGAAAGCGAGGATGCAGACTATAAGATCATACTTTTGTGAAGTTGTCCATTGCAATAATTTTAAAACTTATGTGTCACTTGGTTTAAAACTTTGTATTAAGAAATATTTTTATAGTTTAAGTAGTTGAAATGTTTCACTAATCATTTATTAAAAAAACTATATATATGAAAATAAATATAGTATTAAGTAAATTCACATAAAAAAATTAGATAATAATAATGATGAAATCTCATAAATAGAGAGAGTATCAAAATGCAACCAATATGCAAATTAGACATATTAAAAGAACAAATTAAAAATTTAACTTTGTTCTAATGTTAATTGAAACCATGCATAACCATGCATAATGGAACAACAAGATGAACATTTAACTTTCTTTCTTTCTTTCTTTTTGTTTCTTCTTCTTCTTTCTTTCTTTCTGATTTTAAAAATACTATTGTATTGGATTGTATAAATTTATGGTCAATTCTTGTTTTCTCATTACTTTCACATTTCCACTAACCAATTGATTGATTACCTTCTTTGTTTTAATTTTTTATAAAGATAATGTTTTTTACAAATTGTATTATAAAAAAAATCACTGCAACAATAAAAACTGTAATTACTATTATCTACTTTCTTCTTAATTTAAAAATACATTTATGATGCTTTTAAAAACTGGCTTAATATAGTCCACATTCAACTTGATATTTACATTTGGTAATATGATCTCATGGAAATTTTAACATTGAAGTTGTCTTTATTTTAAGAACATTGAAAATTTTGTTGGGTTTTAAGGAAGATGCAAAAATTCAAGGAACATGGAAATGGGTATATCCACTTTCATCATTTGGTACTATCATCTCATGAAAAATTTAAATTTGAAGCTGTATTAGTTATAAAAACATTTAAATAAAATTCATTTTAATGGCATGAAAAATTCCATCTTAACTCTAGATCTACCAAACGAGGGAGAGATCAAATCTCTTTTCACTCTAAACTAGGTTTGCATTTGAAGAGATTTGATCTCTCTAAACACTTAGTAGATCTAGAATTAAGATAGATCTAAACTAATAACATTCAAAATTACAATAATAAAATTATATTTTCACAATAATTACCTAAAATATAAAATTTAAACTTAACCAAAAAAAGACAACAATTTCACTTTAACCACTAATAAAAAAAAAATGGAAACCTCTAAATATAGGAAAAAATGCATGATTACAAATGTTATAAAGCAAGCCCTTGTGACAACCCATAAAACCATTGGATTAGCCATAATAATTTAAATTACGGGTTGTCAAGAGTAGGTTAATTTATTGAATCATGATGGCAGACAAGAGATTTCATACATGGCCACAAAAGTATATCAAAATAAGGAAAAATACAATACAACAAGTTGCACGGAATAAATTTCCTTTCACATTAATATGATATGTGCTTGGTCTTCTAGGTAAGCTCATCACTGCTTCAAATTATTTATAATCATGGTAGTACACTTATCATGATGCACACAATAGTCGTCAACACTCCCCAAAATTGCCTTGCACACCATGACATATACACAGTCTCAACCCTAGAATCCCTAGCCATTTGTATGTGGTATATACACATGAATTTGTCTTTAAAACTCATATATATATATTCAAAATGTAACGACATATTTAATAAAAAAACTGTCCAAAACTGTCGTTTTTTCCTCTTGAAAAAAAACACATAAATTTGGTTTTTAATAGTCATTATGTAGTATATACACACAAATTTAATCTTTAATAGAGTATAATTCTAGATGAAGAACTAAGAGTCTTATACTTCTTGATTGCTACATAGCCATGACTTCCCACAACTAAGATATCAGCGCCATGCCTGTCAAGGGCTTCACATTCCTGGCATCGCCCTCCATTATCTATGATTCAAAATCGCGAAGCTGCAACCACAATTAACCATAAAGAATTGAAGAAAACAAATTTCCCATGGTGCGAAAGACTGAAAGTTTACATATCACTTATGGATCTACTTTGGTATAATCCTTTGGTGTGTTCAAGGCTATGGGCATGATTCTCTTTAGATCTAATTTCTGATTCGACAAGACATCTGCTGTGCATGCATCTTCGTCAGGGGATCGAAACCTTAGTATCACTATGCGTTTAAAAAAAGAAATTCATGAGTTTGAAATTGATGGTTTTTCTTACCATGGGCAAAACGTTGGTTGCAATAGGGTGAGCATGGAACAGATATATTTTGAAGGGTGAATCTACAGGGAAGGGAGGACTAGATACACCATAACCCCATTGCAATAGGTATACACTATGCTCACTATCATCTAGGCCCTCGATTATTTTCATCTTCCCACTTGCTACTATTTTCTTTCTCATGTGAATGCAAATTGATGGGATTGATTAGAATGCAATGGAGTCAAATGGAGAATTAGTGGCAAACAAACAATCAAGGAGACTTTAATATTAGTGCACCACCCAAATGGAAAATTTTTGGCAAAATATCCTGTAGTTTGCTAAAAGTAGAAAAAAATATACTTAATACTTATATTGAAATTGGAAAAGTCAATCCCTTCAATGTGGGATAAGAAATTTGTATATCTATCCGGACTTTCTACACTTAAATAAAATTGGCAACATTCTTTTCCATTACATAATAAGAGTGTATATCAAATCTAAAATAAATAAATTAAAATAATATAAAAAATAATAAAATTTAATTTATAGTGTTATATTATAGATAATATGTAACTTTTTTTATCAAACACAAATAATAGCAAGTAAAAAAAAAATTAATGTGTAATATAAGTCAAATTTAAAAGTAATAAAATAAAAAAATTAGGAAATTATTTTTTCTTTTAAACTTTTCATCTAAAAAAACCTTAGAAAAAAGACAAAAAAGGAAAATATGGAGAAAAAAACTATGTGGTATATACACATGAATTTGTCTTTGAAACTCATATATATATATATATATATTCAAAATGTAACAACATATTTAATATAAAAACTGTCCAAAACTGTCGTTTTTTCCTCTTGAAAAAAAACACATAAATTTGGTTTTTAATAGTCATTATGTAGTATATACACACAAATTTGGTCTTTAATAGAGTATAATTATAGATGAAGAACTAAGAGTCTTATACTTCTTGATTGCTACATAGCCATGTCTTCCCACAACTAAGATATCAGCGCCATGCTTGTCAAGGGCTTCACATTCCTGGCATTGCCCTCCATTATCTGTTATTCAAAATCGCGAAGTTGCAACCACAATTAACCATAAAGAATTGAAGAAAACAAATTTCCCATGATGCAAAAGACTGAAAGTTTACATATCACTTATGGATCTACTTTGGTATAATCCTTTGGTGTGTTTAGGGCTATGGGCTTGATTCTCTTTAGATCTAATTTCAGATTCGACAAGACATCTGCTGCGCATGCATCTTTGTCACGAGATCGAAACCTTGGTATCACTATGCGTTTAAAAAAAGAAATTCATGAGTTTGAAATGGATGGTTTTTCTTACCATGGGCAGAACGTTGGTTGCAATAGGGTGAGCATGGAACAGATATATTTTGAAGGGTGAATATACAGGGAAGGGAGGACTAGATACTCCATAACCCCATTGCAATAGGTATACACTATGCTCACTATCATCTAGGCCCTTGATTATTTTCCTCTTCCCACTCGCTTCTATTTTCTTTCTCATGTGAATGCAAATTGATGGGATTGATTAGAATGCAATGGAGTCAAATGGAGAATTAGTGGCAAACAAACAATCAAGGAGACTTTAATATTAGTGCACCACCCAAATGGACAATTTTTGGCAAAATATCCTGTAGTTTGCTAAAAGTAGAAAAAAATATACTTAATACTTATATTGAAATTGGAAAAATCAATTCTTTCAATGTGGGATAAGAAATTTGTATATCTATCCGGACTTTCTACACTTAAATAAAATTGGCAACATTCTTTTCCATTACATAATAAGAGTGTATATCAAATCTAAATTAAATAAATTAAAATAATATAAAAAAATAGTAAAATTTAATTTATAGTGTAATATTATAGATAATATGTAACCTTTTTTATCAAACACAAATAATAGAAAGTAAAAAAAAAATGAATGTGTAATATAAGTCAAATTTAAAAGTAATAAAAAAAAAATATTAGGAAATTATTTTTTTATTATTTTTTCTTTTTAAATTTTCATCTAAAAAACCTTAGAAAAAGAAAAAAAAAGGAAAATATGGAGAAACAAACTATAATTCATGAAAATGAAATAATAATAAAAGAAAAAAGAAAAATAAAAAGTTAAATAAATAAAGTTAGTTAATATATATAGGAAAAAAATTAATTATTTTTTCCTCTTTAAAATTTGTCATCTTAAAAATAAAATGAATAAAACAATTTTTTTTTTTTTTTCTAAGTAAGAGTAATTCTATTAGTAAAAAATATGGTACAAAGAGGCCAGGGCCTCAGCAGTGCAAGCCATCATCAGTGGCAAAAGTCCAGCAAAATAGCAAAAATTGAGCTGCCCTCGTGGGGAAACCGGCCCATGAAAAGTTTGAAAAGCTGCCTCTATAGAGGAAACCAGCTACATGATAACATAAGCAAGTACATCCCAAAATAGCCAAAACAAGAGAACTGGAAAAAATGACTTGGACAAGACCTGTAAAACTAGACACCATAATCAGCAGAAGGAGATTCTTCAACAATCGGGCACCAGTACTCATCATCATCATCAGAAGGGGGCCACGTTGAGTCGCTGCATCATCAACACCGCTTTCGCCTTCCAGCTTGCACGTATCCTTGAGGTGGCTCGAACTGCCTTTGCCCACTGTACTAGAATTATGCCTTGTAGGTGCTTGAGGAGGCTTCACAATCTCAGAGGGACCAGGCTCGTTGCTCAGACGCATAGGTGAGGAGGGGCCAGGAGCCACACCAGGGATCTCACGAAAAGAAACAGAGATGATCGCCACGACGAGAGGGCGGTCAGAGCTACATTGGAATTGGAAGTGGGCAGTGGTCGGGTTATGCGAGGAGACAGAGGCAGTGAGGCGGGAAGGAGGAGGCGCCATCTGCTTAGAAGCAATGTGTCGAGGGGAGGAGGTGGAAAGACGACCACGCCCACTGCGGGTGTCGAGGTATCGACCCCAGAAATGCTTGAGAGAAGACGAAGAGGAGCTGGACATGGATGAATGGTGAGGGCGAGAGGAGCGAGCTCTGGAACTGCCTCTTCAACATCGCATACGATGCCTGAGCCGAGGCATGTTAACACTCAGTGGATGAAGGGCGTTCAGAGCAGAGGAGCGGACATAGTTGGTTGAGGCGAGCAGAGAAGCAGAGGGATAATTGAGGTCGAAAGAGGCGGAGAATCTCAATGGACAGAAGAGGCTCTGAGAGTAATGGAAGCCGGGGAGAAATTCAACACAGCTACCCAGGTTGCATCGCCACCCATAAGATGTGCGAGAGCTGGGCTCCACAGCCTCAAGGGAGCAACCAGTTCGCAGAGGTGAGAGCAGTGGCGGCATAGAAACAACCAGGAGGAGCCGAAGCGTCATAGGTGAACCAGGTGCAGAGACAAAGTGCCGAGGAGGAGAGCCAGAGCGCGACATTTTGTAACGATGAGGGCCTCGACGTTCGCAACGGCATAAATGCTGCGCAAGGTGACGGCTTGAAGGTTTTAATGTAGAGGGGCGCCATAAGTGAGGCCTGTGGGTGGCCATGTGGCCTTGCCACACACCGTCCTACAGGCCAAGCATCGTATAATCAGGCATTAACACCCGCATCCGGGGAAAAAACAAAAAAATTAATATATCTAAAAAAGAATAATTAGAAAAAGTTTTTTAATTTTTTTTTTTTTTTTTTTTTAGAATTAGTTATCTTAAATTGAAAATAGGGAGACGCAACTAGAATTCATAAAAATTAAAATAATAGAAAAATGAAAGAAATAAAAAATAAAATAAAAATTAAAAAGGGAAATAAAATTAAAAACAAAAAAATTAGTAACTAATAGAAATGGAAGTTACTAAAAAGTCCATAATAAGACCTCAACTAATCACTTTACAACTAAATCAATTTAAATAATGAAAAAAATAACAAAAAATGAATTCCTAAAGTTAAACTATAGATAAACGACGTTAATTTTTGGTCAAAGACAAACTAATACTGAATGGGTATATTAATAATAATAACAAAGCTAAAAAATATTAATAACAAAAAAACTTTTAATATTGAATATAATTCATAATAATAATAAAATAAATTTAATGTCAATTGTCCCTAGGTGGTAGCAATTGGTTCAATCCCCCCAAACATGTCTCACTAGCAGAATACATTTTTTTTTAATATAAAATACTTTAATGTTTACTTTAAATAATATAATTTTACATCAAATTTATATAGTGAGAGATAAAGTAATTGATAGTAAAACCCTAAGTCCCTAAGTGTTAGTTCAATTGGTAGAGTTCCCATCTTTAAAATACCTTGCTAATGAGAGGTCATATAAATAATTTTAAATATTTATAATTATATGTGATAATGGAAAATAACAATCTACCATTGTAAGATTTTCAATAATTTAAATAACTACTTTAATTATATAACTACTTGATATACACCATAAAATTTTATTATTAAATTAATAATAAATTATTCCCATATGCATAATGACATGACGTACTAACCTTATCTTAATGAGTAGAAAATACATAAACTTCACCACTAAGTTATTAACAAGAGTCACTTGTGGTAATATCACTGTTTTTTTTTTTTTATAAATATATTTTATGCATGCAGAAAATACAAAGACATCCATTTGACTTGAAATAGTGATTTTTACTTTGCTATTCTATTGGTTCTCTAACTTCTTAATCAAAGGTTTAACAATGGATAATATGATTTTATAAATATGAAGTTAACCACTAAGTTATTAACAAGAGTCACTTGATTTTATAAATATGAAGTTAACCACTAAGTTATTAACAAGAGTCACTTGTGGCAATATCACTGTTTTTTTTTTATAAATATATTTTATGCATGCAGAAAATACAAAGACATCCATTTGACTTGAAATAGTGATTTTTACTTTGCTATTCTATTTGTTCTCTAACTCCTTAATCAAAGGTTTAACAATGGATAATATGATTTTATAAATATGAAGTTAAAACAAAATCTTTGTTTTTTTTGTTTTTTGTTTTTATTTTATTTTATTTTGTTCTCATTGTTTTTTATCTATTTATTTTGACTTTATTTATTTATTTAAAATGTAATTTTATATTTTTGATGGGTTGAGTCCCAATTAAAGGACAAGGAGTATTATTCTCCCCACACACAACGATTATAATGCGAGCAAGGGATATTCGATGGGCACTGGAAGGAGGTGTAGATAACCTTCTCGATGTGATGCCTGATATAATGGTGAGGGCAGTGGGAACGACAACAAAGTTAGCGAGCTAGGATATGAGTTTAGGAATTGCAAAGGTAATTGCATTTGTTTTGGAGAGTCTCCTTAGAGCCATTACCTGGTTCTTTGGTGAAGGGGGGACTCAACGTGTTAAAACTATGGACGTTGATGCGCATAGAGCACCAAGAGTCTGCAACGTACCCATCATTTGGGACCACAAAGCGAATTATTTGTGGAAACATAAAGAGTTGGAAAGTTTTTGGTCTATGATACCCCCTTCAAGGCCTGGATGGTGGTGGTAAAGCAGAGCTCGAGCTCGAGTTGTTTACATGGGTGTGAGGCCTTCTCAACTTATCTTGTAGGTATTTGATATCTCTCTGTTATGTTTTATTTGGATAATTAAGGTATGGATTAACAAATCCTCTCTCAGAAGCTCAAAGAGAACCTCATATTCCTCACTCTATTGTTGGAGGGAAGAAATAGTGGTGAATTTGATATTTGGTTTGTTCAGGAAAGTGAGAATCGGGAGTTGGCTTGCCTGGGGTGTTAGTCCTCGACTTGACTATTTACATCTTTGGAACCGTTCAGATTCAATGCCCCTGGGGTGGAATTGGACTTTGGAGTTAGGGTAATCTCTCTTCGTAGTTTCCTAGGAGGTGGGTAACATAGTGATGGGGTGAAGAGTCTGTGGTGCCATGGTACTCCCTTGTGGGGAGCAACAATTAGAGAATCTTGATGAGTTGAAGAAAATTTTACGATGCTTTGTCAATAGGGAGACCATCCTCAACGTGGAGGTGACCACTAGGGTAGAGGAAACCAAGAGGAGTAAGGGGAGCTTATAGCCCCTCATAGAGATTCACCTGGATGTGCAAACAGGTCGGCCACCTTTGACTCTATCGAGGCTCAAATTCATCTTCTCCAGCATTCAATAGACTAGCTTACGCAAATGCAACAAGAGGACCATGCCGACCTCATCAGTTTCTTTGTACACATCTTGCATAACCAAGGGCACATTCTCAATCGTCAGGCATCCCTCCACAAGAACTAGCAATGAATAAGGGCTCATATGGATGGATTCGAGGAAATAATGTCTCATATGGAGTCCCACATTCACACTTCCACCATCCAACTAATAGAGATAATGAGGTTAACGACTCCAATGTAGAACATATGTAATGATGAAAGTAGTTTTTTCACAGTTTTTTGATAGATTTTGTGCTTGATAGAATATGGGTAGAAAGCAAACCATTTTTGTGCAATTACTCTTATGTACAAAATAAGACCATTTTTGCTTAAATATGGAATCTCTATTGATATATCTTTATCCTTATTTAATAGAAAACCATTGAATTACTATATATATAATTTTAAATATAAAATAGTTTATTTTTCATATAAGTAACTTTTATCTACTTAAAAATTGAAATTAATTTTGAAATAGTTTACTTTTTACCTGGGTAATCTTTCCTCTCAATTCCTAATTATGAATTTATGAAATAAGGATATAGATAAATTTTATTTCAATTTCTTATTATGAATTTATGCACTCATATAAATTAATTAATTTATATTTCAGAGATATTTAAAATAATTTATAAATTACATTTTATATTTATAAACCTTTTGTTTTTAATAGTTTTTTTTATGGATTTATCTATTAAAATATTATCTTAATTAATATATTTTATTTAATATGTATTTCTTTTTAATAATTTTTTTGGTTTTTCTAATAAAATATTATCTTATTTAATATATTTGATCAAATAATTAATTTAAAAAAAAATTAATCACTTCCCATATATAATTTGGTATTTTTGTTTAATATTTTAAAAGTTAAATATGAAAATAATTTAACAAATTTAAAATTAATTTTTAAACAATGTTAAATATAAATTAATAAATATATTTTTGTAATTTATATTTAAAATTAAATTAAACAATTTTAATTTTAAATTTATAAATAAATATAAATTTCAAACAAAATTTTATTTAAAAATTATATATTAAATACTTTTTTTTTTTTAAATTAAATTTGATTTTAAAATTTTCTAAATGTAATTTTTTTATAGAATGCTATTAGTTTGTTATAGTTAAACTAAAACTAACGCAACCACATTAATAAATGTGGTTGATATACGGGTGAAAAATGTGAAGTTGGGTAACACTTTTTGCCCTTTTTTGAGAAAAAAGTTTCTTCTTCTTCTCTTTTTTTTTTTTTCAACTTTATGCAAGGCAAAACAATTTTTCTATTTAGAATTTCATTTTGCGATAAAAATAAAAGTTTTCAAAAATTTTATAGCTTTCTATTACTTATTTTTTGGAATTTTTTTATACATATTTAATATGTCAACTTAGCGTTTCTTTGAGTGTGTGTTTTTTAACAATCAAACGATTCATAAGAAGGCATGTTAATACATACTGGTGTATTCTTTAAAACTTTTTGTTTTTGAGAAACAAAATGTGTTACAACAATCTAGACAGAGTCTACTTCGGTTTCGTTATATTTACAAAACCAACTGATGCATATTATAATTACTAGAATGTTTTGAACTGATCTAATATGAAAAAACTGCATATTTTGAATATGTTTCGCGACTCACAAAATTTCTCAACATATAAGTTATAAACTAAAAATCTAAAAGCTACCCATACAAAAGACGGACCAATGTTATGCACCATATTTTTTTCAAATTTTGTTTCAGTGTATTTTGGAAGATATAGAATATTGATTTCACTAAATCATAATGACCTTTAAAAATTGTTTGCACTCGTTTTATTACAAAATTAATTAAAATTAGTAAATGTTTACGAAATTCCATAAAATTTATATTTCCTGAAAGTAGATTGAATTTTGAAAATGCTTATCTTGGTTTCGACGGTTAATTTAGAATGTTTCATGGAGTTTAATCAGGCCAAAGTTGAAGATATGTTTTCAGAGCCTGGATCTGCGTAATTGCAGATGTGTTAGTTCGACTGAACTTGTAAAAAAGTTTGGCCAAATTATTTTTTGCATCGACGGCCCGTCAATTCTAACGACACAAAATTTCGGCTGAATTTATTATAAAAGTTCGACCGAAAAATTATTTGACTTTCCGTCAGTCGAAAAATACAACGAAGCCCCTCCAAAAAAAGCATTTCGCGGAAGAATTCATTATTTTCTCATAATTTCGCTTATAATAACTTGAACATAACTCTCTTGGGATTTTGGATCACAAAGGAACATTATCATGAATTATAATTGGACTCGTGCAAAAATGTTTTGTGAAGAAAGCAAATGTTGTAAACAAATGCATCATTTAACTTTCAAATAACTCATTCATTTTTTTTTTCTTTATGATAAAAATAATGGATGTTTATTATATATATATATATATAGAAATCAAATGTTATTATTATTATTTTTTTGTATCTAAGAATCATCACCAAAATTTGAAAAAAAAATCATAATTTTATATTATTTAAACTATAGGTTTAAATATATAAATAGATTAAATCTGTAAAAACATTTATATTATACATCCTCAATGACTAAAATTATAATTCCAAATTCCCCCTAGAAATATTTAATTAAAATAGAACTTTCCGCTAAAAACATTTAATTAAAAGAAAAAATTCTCACTAAAAGCATTTAATTAAAATAAAATTAGTATAATATCCATAAAAAAGATAATTAAAAACAAAATAAGAAAGTGTTGTTGTAGCGATCAAGTTCTTGATTTTACCTTTCTTAATCACTTAAATCTTAAACCATCTAACCCTATTCAAGAATGGTTAAACCCCTAGTTAAGAGTTAGGAGAGCCCTAACACATATAGTAGCATGAATAATAAATAGAAATATATGTTTTACTTTAATTGGAGGCTGAGATCTCTTTCTCACATATACATGCAAAAGAAGGAAAGGTGTTGACAAAAGCGTCTAAAAAGTGAGAACTTTTACAAAAACAGGAGGCTTCAAGATTATCTCTATCTTATTCTCACAAATAAGTATGCCCTAATTTCTCTTTAAAAAATTGTTTTCATTCGGAGGATGCCTTTAGAAAGATAAAGGCATACACTAATAGGTTTTAATGGCATGGATTTAATAATAATAATAATAATAATAATAAGTATATCATAAATATCATAATAATTATAATAAAAAAATATTATTATTATTATTATTATTATGTTATAATAATTAAATAATATTATTGATATTGCCAAAAATATAATAAACCCATGGGACCATGGTTAACCATAATTGTCTATGATTGATGTTGGATAACGGTTAACCATGATTGGTCGTGATTGACGATGGTTGATCATGGTTTATTTTCATATTAGGACAATATTTGTCACAATGTGATGTTGGACCATGGTTGATTTTCATATTGACACAATCTTTGTCATAATGTGACGTTGGACCATGGTTGACCATGATTGATTTTTATATTAAGACAAACTTTGCCACAATGCAACATTGGATTATGGTTGACCATGGATGATCATGGTTGCCATTAAACAATCAAACAATCTTTGTCACAATGCGACCATGGTTAATTTTCATATTGAGACAATCTTTGTCACTATTGTTGACCATGGTTAACCATGTTTGGTCATAATTGACCATGTTTGACCAAAGTTGACCATGCAACATTGGACCATGGTTGATCATGATTTATTTTCATATTGAGACAATATTTGTCACAATGTGACATTGGAGCATGGTTGATCATGATTGACCATGGTTGATGATGGTTGACAACGGTTGACCATGACTAATTTTCATATTCAGAAAATCTTTGTGAGAATGTGAACTTGGTCCATGGTTGACAATGACTATATACCGAAGGGATTTATATTAAACCATATGATTAATATTATAAACCCTATCAATAATATTATACCATATGAATATGAACCCTTAGATTAATAAACCCAAGGGAATAATAAACCCAAGGGATTATAAACCCAATGTAATAATATTAAACCCAATGGATTATTATTCTAAACCTAAGGTATATAAGCCCTAAGATAAATATTATGTACCCTAAAATAAACATGGTTGACCATGGTTGATTTTCATATTGAGAAAGTCTTTGTCACAATGCGTCATTAGACCATGGTTAACCATATATGACCATGGTTGTCACAATGTGACTTTGGACCATGAGACAATCTTTGTCATAATGTGACCATGGTTATTGACCATGGTTGACCATGATTGATTTTCATATCAAGATTGTTTTTCTCACAATGCGACGTTGGACCATGGTTGACAATGGTTTATTTTCATATTGAGACAATATTTTTTTCAATGTGGTGTTGGAACTTAGTTGACCATAATTGAACATGCCCGACCATGTTCGACCAATGTTCACCATGATTGACCATGGTTGACCATGATTAATTTTCATGTTGAAAAATATTTGTCACAAACTCAAGGGATTAATATTATAAGCCCAAGGCATATAGACCCTAAAATAAATATTAAACCCTAACATTAATATTATAAACCTCACAATTAATATTAAAAACCCAAAGGACAAATATTAAAAACCCAAGGTATTATAAACCCACTGAAATAATATTGAACCCCGAGATTAATATTAAACCATAGGAATATAAATGCTAAGATAAATAAACCCATGGTATTATTATTATAAACCTAAGGTATTACAAACTCAAGGGATTAATATTAAACCATAAGATTAATATTATAAACCCTAGGCTTAATATTAAACCCTAGGAATATAAATTTTAACTTAAATATAACACATATATAAGTACTAAATTTCTATAATAAATTGATCAAAATCATTATATCAATTAACTCATGTGAAACACTCATATAAATATTTTCCATAATGATTATAAACCCAAGGGATTTATATTAAAACCTAAGATTTATATTGTAACTTTATGAATCATATTATATCCTAGGAATGTGAAACATTAGATTAATAAACCAAAGGATTGATGTTATAAACCCAAGAGACTAATAAACCCAAGGGATTAATACTAAAAAACCAAGGGATTATATACCCAATGGAATAATATTAAGCCAAAGGGATTAATATTAGAAACCCAAGGAATATAAACCTTAAGATAAATATTAGAAACCCTAAAATAAACATGGCTGACTATGGTTGGTTTCCCATGGTTGATTTTCATATTGACACAATATTTGTCACAATACAACGTTAAACCATGGTAGACCATGATTGATTTTCATATTGAGACAATCTTTGTCACAATGAAACATTGGAAAATGGTTGACTATGGTTGATTTTCATATTGAGACAATATTTGTCACAATGAGGCATTGGACCATGGTTGACCATGGATGACCACGGTTGTACAATGTCACATTGGGCCATCAGACAATCTTTGTCACAATGCGACCATGGTTGATGTTGAAATTTGCAACAAGAAATATTGAAAATGGTAACTAGAAATGGAAACCGGAAAATGACACCCATAAATGGTACCATATGAGGCTTTTGATTTAATCTTCCCTTAATTAAATTGAAAGAAAAATTGTAATTTCATCGCATGACAACTTGTATTAGTTAATTGAGTCAGGAAGAGTTAGTTATCTTAGGAAATTCAAGTTAGAGATATAAGAGGATGCATGTAGAGTGATTCCTTGATTTAAGGGGGGTCTAGTTGCAGTTATGCATGATTTCTAATTATTTAACTCAATAAATTGAGTTAAAATATGATCCAGGTGGCTCTAGAGACACACACAAGACAAAGAGGGCTTATGGAAGCTCAAAAATGAAAGTGTTCAGATTGCTCTTGAACCATCTTCAGGTTGAAAATATCGTCGTCCTGATCGCAACAGTGTGAACGGTTCGTCAAACCGAGGTCGTATACGAAAGTTAGAGGAAGTAAAATTTTTGGGTTGACTTGGCCCATGTGGCAGGCCACCGGATTTCGGCCAGCTCTGGCCAGTTTCTGGGCGAAATTGTGGGATGCTTAATTTTCCTCTTACAGGCTAAATTTTGGTGTTTTAAAAATACACAATTACTTATAAAAAAATAATAAAAAAAGTATAAATTGGAGGGCGAGCCATGACCCTCACCCCACAACCGACATATCAAAAGATATTAAAAAAAGTACAAGTATGGGCCAGCGGGCCATGACCCCCGCCGGACCCCACGCGACACCCACCATCATTGTAACAAACATGTTATAATAATGGTGGGGCGGGGTTGTCAACTCCGCCACCCCAACCACATATATATAACCACTGGCAGGATTTGGTTGGGCGAGCCGCCCAATGCAGACCTGACCCATACCACAATTTAAGTTTTTTTATTATATGTGTTAAAAACGGTGCATGTTTTGGGAGGACACAGGGTTTAACCGCCCAACCTCCTCCCCTCCAACCAGATCTCTAACCAACTGTGCCAACGACCATGTTGGTTTATCAGCTCGCAGAACATTATTTAAAATCCCTCATTCACATAGTGCGCCTAGGCAGGATGGGGCATGCAGTTCGAGGCAAATGCGGGCATGATTTTCGAGACAGATACCTATTTCTTGCTAAGGGAATATTTTGATCCCAAGGAGTTAAAATTTTCCTGTGTTAGAATGTATTAAATTTTATATGCATTTTAACCAGAATTTTACAGGGAGCGTGATGGTGTGCCCAGATTTTCCATTTGAGTGGCGGTTTTGCAAATTCCTTGTGGAGGAGAATCTTCAAGAATCTTGAGGGAATCTTTCAGATTCCTTGGAGGTCGAAATTCGCCGGTGTTAGAATGAGGTCAACTTTATACTCATTCTCCTCGAAATTCACAAGGATCTCAATGGTGAGATCATATTCCCGTTTTGGGTTGCATATTTCCAAATTCCCTGTGGAGCAACATCTTTGAGGAATCTAGGGGGAATATAAAAGATTCCCTAAGGCCCATATTTTTACTTTATCAGAATTCAACAAATTGACACTCAATCCTACACCTCTCGGCGACACGTGTTCAGCGGTGTAGTTAGATTTTCCATCTGAGCCTTATGTTTTCGATCACTTTTCAAAGTGGAGTTGTAGGTGTTATCATTCAATGTGTGAGCAGTCGTTTTCAGGATATTCAATACCACGAGATTGATGGTACAACCGGATCCAAAAATTTATCATCCTTTTCTTCAGATAGCTCCAGGATGTGAGGTATATGCTGTGTGATCATGTACTTCTTTTTCTCTTTTCTATGAGATGCATTGTGCTATATAGATCCCCGTTGGTGTTTGATGTGGGATATTGTTTTGTTCTTTATGTGAGATATAATTTCTATCATAGATTTTTTTTATTTATGTTTGAGATCCCTTTGATGCCTTGTTGGTGGGATACTCATTGTCACCATGCATTTTTGATTGAGATCCCTTTGTTTCCATGTTCGGCGGGATACTCATATTCATCAGTAATGTGAAATTGTCATGCTGATAAGAGTCCTTTTTGTGAGTGAGAGTTCCTATAGCAGAACATCTCATGGAAAGATCTAGCCACTCTTGCATGAGGGGATTTTCCTGGTATGACAAAGAAAAAAATACCATCCATGTAGATCAGCACTATTTGCAACACTTAATGCAGCGACCTACACCATCTTGACACCGAGGCCCAGAGACAGTCCCTCCTGGACGAACTCCGTTATCAATCTCTTATGTTGCTAATGCTTGTTATGTTCCTCTTCTTTCTAGCATGAAAATATGTTCTTTTATGTTCATTAATGTTTTGATGCAATTCTAACACATTATCCGAAGTAAAATGTCTTGGTTAAAATGGTATCAGGAATTTACTCGGATCAAGTGGTATCAGAGCGGTCTTCTTGTTGATTTGGATTACAGGCGAGAACCATTGAACATTCACTGAGTTGAGCAATGGAGGATGTAAAAGACATGTACGAGACCATGCTCAGGGTGTCCAAGAAAGGGGACGTGTTTTACAAAGCTTATGAAAAACAAGCAGCATACAATGTTGAGTTGAAAACACTTCTACAAAAGGATAAGGAGGAAAAACATCAGTTGCAGCTTCAATTGCAAGCCATGAAAAAGGCATTGGAAGAATTGAAGTGCGAGAACCAAAGTCTTCAAACAGGGCATGCTGCGTTGAAAACACTCCTACAAGAAGAGAAGGAGGAAGAGTAGCGAGTGCAGCTTCAATTGCGAGCCACGAAAGAGGCATTGGAAGAATTGAAGTGCCATGACGAAAGTGGCACTCTTACAAGAAGAGAAGCCTTTTTTACTTGTTTCAAAATCGACAATTGAGGTAAACAGTGTTGATTTCTCTTTAGTTTCATCTTAACATGATATCATTTCCGTTGTAAGTGTGGAGATCCTCATTACAGGAACCAGCATGAGACTCCTTACCAAGTTGGGTTACAAAGGAGGAGGACTTGGCATTCATGGCCAAGGCATAACTTAGCCATTGGAGGTTGTGCAGAGACCTCGCTATGCAGGTGATACACTGAAGGAGGATTTTCGAAGAACATCAAAGGCAAACAGGCATTGTTGAACTCACGAGGAGAGAGGATTGATGGGAACACTTCACCATCAACCCATGGAAGTGAAAGTTACAGTGAAAGAGGTGAGGAAAGCTCTCATCACCTTGATGGCACCAGAGACCACCAGGGAAGGTATAACAAGTATCCATATTCCAAAGTTCATTTTGATTATAAGAATGTTTCCAATCATGGACGTAAATCATGGCATCGAAAAATTTGTCATTTTTGTGGTTTACATAACCATGTCATTTCTAAGTGTTGGAAAATAATGGTAGCACAAAGGAGGATGAGGCGTGAAAAACCTTCTCCTCGGCAAAGAAATAAACTGGTTAAGCAGGTCTAGAGGAAGAAGAAATTTTGCAGCCAGTGTAACTAAAGTGGCCATCAAAGAGCCACGTGTTTGAGGCTCCATCCAGAGCAGCACCTTAAGGACGAAGCGTTGGTGAATGAACCGGTTGAAACAGATGTTCGACAAGCAAACGTGCCATAGGGAGATGACCCACTCACTTTGATAAGTGAGAGATGGTTTTTCTAGATGTGGTAGTGTGCCATGGGCGTGCTTGTAAATCATGTATTGAATTTTTTACTGTAAAAGTGATGATGTGTTTTTTCCATCGCTTGTTAGAAAAAAAATATATTTTTTCCTTGTTTTATAAGTCGTGTGATGCATTTATTTTATGTAAAAGTGATGACGTGTTTTCCATCACTTTAAAATGCAACAGTAATGTTTTGGTCTTGTAATGATAGTTGGGGTGTGATTTCTATTTGATGTAAACTTGACCACCGAGTGTGTTATAAACTCATGGAAAGTATGGGAATGTTTGGGTCATATTTGGTCATATTTGAGCATGTAACACTAGTACAAAATGGCTAATTAGTTACTAAAAAAATGACTAAAATTTGCATATAAACGACTATTTTTCGGTTGGTGACCAATAGTAGCTAATTTACAGTATCTTATAACGCGACCAACTTTTGGTCATTTTTAGCTTGGTCATTAATTGGTTATCTCAATTTTGTTGTCTAGTTGTATATTTAGTCATTAATTTGATCATTAATTTAGTCACTGATTTAGTCATTAATTTAATCATTGATTTGATCATTCATTTGGTCATTGATTTAATCATTGATTTGGTCATTAGTTGTCACAATTAATGACCAAATATACAATAACATATATTACTATATGATTACCTGAGAAAACCAATTAATGACCAAATAAATATGACCAAAATGTTGGTCGTGTTATAAGATACTGTAAATTAGCTACTAATAGTCATATATATGCAAATTTTAGTCATCGTTTGAAACCAATTAATGACCGAAGAAATATGAGTAAATTTTAGTTGTGTTATGAGATACTATAAATTAGCTACTAATAGTCATATATATACAAAATTGAGTCGTCATTTTTGGTCACAAATTTATCATTTGTAGTAGTCATTTATTCATTATATAAACAACTAATTTATTAATTTATGTTCATTTCATTTACTTTCATTAAAAATCATTATAAATGACTAATTTAGTAGTATATTAATTTTATTTGTGTTCATCATTAATCAATATAAACTACTATTTTAATAGTTTTAGATTGATTTTATGTGTTCATTATTAATCAACAAATTAATTAGGATGATTTTGCAAGTAAATTTTAAAAAAATTGTCATACAATTTACATGTTCATCTAATATGAAAACACAAACTTACATATGTTAATTACAATACCAAGTAATATCAAGTACAACTATAGATAATTCCAACCACATAAACTATATTATATAAAATGTCAAGTATTACAATATGAGTTTCCAACTTAATATTGGTTGGAGTACAATTTACAGATAAAATATTGTTCATCACTTCAAAACATTATCATTATCTTGCCAAGGAATTGCAAGCAAATTCACCAACTCTGAAAACTTGACCATCGGTCTTTATGTGTGTGTCTTATGCAGGATATTGGCTCTATGGGTACCACTAGACCAGTACATTTCTCTCTCTTTATCACTCTAGTGTTATTGTTCCCCTCTTTCTTCAATCCTTGCTTCTTACCATCAATACTGAGTCCGTTTTCTGCAAAAAGAAAACAAAAAAATTACAATGAAGAGCATAAGACATGAAATTCGATGAACACTGGAATATAAACTAAAGTAGACTATAAAGGATTTATACGATATATACCTCAACATCAGCAATACTGTTAATGTCATTTTTCCCCATAAAAGCAAGAAACTCAAACAAGTTTTCTTTAGTTGGGAAGTAGTGGCCACTATGTGGCCAAATGACCTTTATAAACAAAGCAAATAAAATGTCACAAATAAACAAAACAGAGCTAGAAATTTCTACTAAGAATGTCTCATGCTCCACTTTTGTAGTTGTATCATTTCCTCTAGTTATCTCTAAGAAGCAGTGACACTTCAACAATAAAACTGGTTAGTAAAAATCTAATGGGTGGAGCAAAGTATTGCTGACACAAGATTACAACAAGAAACTAAAAAAGACTAAGACAAGACTTTGTAATTTGTGATACTAACTGGGAATATAATATAGTAATCTTCAATTATAAACGTACTATTCCAAGGGAAAAGGAATCCAATTTCCATAAGCCAAAAAATTATGTATGCCCCTTGTTTTCCCTGTAATTAATTGAGAAAGATTAGCACACGCAATTTCCATTTAGAATCTCTAAAATGATTCTATAAATATTCAAAGCAAACTTAAGGTTACTCATTCGTTTTTCTCTGATGCAGACCAAACATAATATGCTAACTTGTTTTTGAGCTGGAGAGTTCTGTAATTCATCGTGTCCAAAATCATTGTTTATTGTCATGACTGTTTTTTTTTAATGATTAGGCAACGGGCCTATATTTGATCAAAAAACATCTTTTTCAGAATATATTCCATTTTCTAATTCAAAGCTAGATTTCCTTCCAGTTTATGACGTTCAAACAAACTAGAATTTTTTTCCTTTAACAAGTCACTGTTGTAATATACTACTAAACAGACAACTACGTAATGAAGTTATTAGTGGTGGAATACTAATAAATCACAAACACGTGCAAGAAATAACACCACTATGTCCTAGACATGCCAAGTCTTTATCCTCTTGGTTGGAAATATTAGTTCATGAAAACAACATATTTGACAAAGAGAACTTTTCTAAAACTAACCAACGCCAGTGTATCCAACAACAATAAAATTTCTATTGGCATGCCCTCAAAATGTGTCGATGTATCAAACAAGTGTAATGCACTTCCCTGTAAGGTTAATGTTTGGCAATGGAATATGTTGTCTTTTAGTCTAATCAGGTTTTAACTTGCCTTTGATAACTTAGAGAGAATGGGAATCCAATATAGAACAATGATATAAAGCGTTTATTCATTCACACTTACCTAGATCCTAAACAAGCATTGAAGCGTTATACAAATCCAAGAATGTCTCACATTCCACCAGGAAACAAAATTTCTAGATTTTGATTGTAAACCTTGAGGTTTTTTCAAATTTGTAAACAATTTGTTGAGAATGCAGCAAGATGATGGAGCTTAGTGAAATGAAGTCGCCTTCACTAAGTGGGCCCGCAGGCAAATTCTGGCGCAAAGTCTATTTTTTAGACTATGTCTATTTTTAGACATACGGAGCATAATTTGGGAATTCTACTTGGAGATTCTTGATGGATGCGACATGTCGGTAAAAATAGATGAGACCCTATTTTTTAGGACCCAGACTATTTTTAGACTGATCTCCTAAAAATATGGAAGTCAAATATTATTTACCCTTAATAAAATTTTGACTATAAACAGCAGTTTACTCTCTTGGCGCACTTCAGTTTGAGTCATGGAGGTGACTCATGCAACTGACACAAGGAATCACGTGGTTCCTAGGGTTTGATGGCATCTTGCATGGTTGGCTTCAGTTAGACTTCAGTGGCGGGAGTTTTGGAGGAGTTAACGGGACAAGTAGTGGAGTTGTGTTCTGTTTGTTTTAGTTGAACTAGTTGGGATTAGTTAACTAACTAATCAACTAGATATGAGTGGAGTAAATTAAATAATATTTAATTTGCTAAATATTAACTCATTAGTCAACTCAAGAACACTTCAGTTCACTACAGTGCATGATCAGTTCAGTGGAGACCAGTGGAAGAGGTAGATGAAAGGGTGAGTAAAGCTATCAGTTGATAGATTTGTTTTGCATGAGACTTGCATTACACTTGGAGGAATTGTCCATGACAATTACGCAATCAAGGCAAAGGGATTCGAACCTTGAACCTCTTCATATACAGGTCATGATTGCGCAATAGAGGCAAGGCAATTGGCAGGGAGTTTTGAACCTCAGACTTGTTCAAAACTGAGTCAGATTGTGAGTAACTTCATGAGAGAGTACTGAGTACTTGTGAGGAGTATTGTACTTGTTTGGTTGCTTGATTTCTCCATTATAATATACACAATAGCTGCGGGGTTTTCAGCTATAGGCTTTCCCCATACATACTGAGTTAATGTGTGATTGAATTGATGTGAGATTGCTTCTGTTATTTCCGCATGTGACAATTAATTGTAGAAGAAGGTTATGTGTTATGTATGGAATTCGAAATTGATATATGACCAGGTTAATCTTCAGTGAATAAGTGATTTATTCAGCTAATTTCTACATGGTATCAGAGGCGAAGTTAATTGTCGAAGTCTATTACGGTGATTGCAAACTTATTTCCTCGGACAGAGTCTGCATGCGGGCCAGGTAGCCTCCGGAATATTCATCCTTCTTTGTAAGGTGAAAGATCTGGTGAATGCCCTTTGCAGTCAATCTCTGATTTGGAAATAATTTGTTTTCAAGTATAGATCGGAAGCGATAGAGCTTGGAGTTTGGAATTCGAATTTTGCAGAAGGTTGTTCTTCTTGGGGCCGGTGTTGAAAGATGTCTTCTTTCAATGGTTTGCGACTCGAATATGCTCTTGAAGGCAGTTCGAACTATATTGCATGGAAAGATCGAATGGAAGCAGTGTTAGAAGATAATGGTCTGAAGGAGTTCGTGGATGCGGATGTCCCAAAGCCCACTGATGCAGCTCTGGTCGATGCATGGCAAAAGAAGATCGCGAAATGTCGAAGGATCTTGTTGGAGGGCGTCAAGGATCATATTGTATCCAGCCTGCATGGAAAGGCTACTCCATATTTAATGTGGAAAGCTTTGACGGATCTATTCCAGAGTAAGAGTGACCAAAGGAAGCTGGCGCTCAAAGACAAGCTCGGGAACATCAAGATGGAGAAGGGCGACAGTATCGCTAAATACCTCACGAAGTTCACTCAATGCAGAGATGAACTGGGAAGTGTGGGAGTTACTGTCGATGAAGAGGATATGGTCGACCTGGCTCTCCTTGGTCTTCCGAAGGCTTGGCACTCATATCAAGATAGTGTCAATGGTCGGGAGAAGCTGCCGGGATGGGAGCGCCTTTGGGCGGATCCCATGCAGGAGGAGATAAGGAGGACTACTCGAGATGGATCTTCATCAAAGGGAGCTGATGAAGAAAACTGCGCTTTGGTTGCCAAAGCAAAGAAGGGGAAGGGTAAGAAAACCTCTCATTCTGGTGCAAAGGGCAAGAAGCAGGATATGGCGAAAGTGAAGTGTTTTCACTACCATGATCACGGACATTATGCTACCAATTGTCCAAAGAAGAAGAAGAACAAGCAAGCGGGAAGATCTGCAGATGGAGAAGCTTTGGCTTCACGGTTCGAGCTTGACTTTTCACTGATTGCATGCTTGGTTTCAAGTGTGATGGGATCGGTGTGGTTCTTGGACAGCGGTGCGTCATTTCATATGACGGGAGATCGGGAGTTGTTCTCAGATTTGGAGGACAAGGATTTGGGTATGCACATCGAGATGGGCGATGACGGTAGATACAGTGCGACTGGTATCGGTACCGTATCCTTTCAGAGGGAGTCTGGTAAGCCCTTTGTCTTAAAGGATGTCATGCATGTACCTGGATTGAAGAAGAACCTGATTTCAATAGCGATGTTGGAGGATAAGGGTTATGATGTGGTCTTCAGCGAAGGAAAAGCTTTCCTGCGCAGTAAGACTACTGGAGAGACCCGGAAGATAGGGGTTCGAACTCAGAACCTTTATCAGTTGCAGGTAGATGACTGCGCGGCTATGGCATGCAAGGCTGGAGATGTGGTGAGCCGGGATGATGAGGGCGAACTATGGCACAGGAGATTGGGCCATCTTCACCATGGAGCTTTGAAGATTCTGCAGCAGATTTCTATTGGACTTCCTAAGGGCACCCTTGCGCAGTCAGATCAGTGCAAGGGGTGTACTTTAGGGAAGTATGTGAAAGCCACCTTTCACGAGAAGGATAGTCGCGCCACGACGATCCTTGAGAGAGTTCACACAGACGTGTGTGGTCCTTTCTCTGTTGCTTCGACAGCAAAGCACGGGTATTATGTGATCTTTGTTGATGATTTCTCTCGAAAGTGCTGGATCTTCTTCATGTCGAAGAAGAGCGATACATTCGCGAAGTTCTGTGAGTTTAAAGCACTGGTCGAGAAGGAGTCGGAAAAGAAGGTGATTGCTCTAAGGAGTGATAACGGTGGTGAATTCATCTCGGCTGAATTCAAGGAGTTCTGCAGCGCAGAAGGGATTCGGAGAGAGCTCATCGCACCCCATAACCCACAGCAGAACGGGGTGGCTGAGCGGAAGAACAGAACGATCGTGGGTGCTGCACGGGCGATGTTGCATGATCAGGGCCTACCCCTTCACTTGTGGGCTGAGGCATGCAATACGGCAGTGTATGTGCAGAACCGTTGTCCTCACAAGGTTCTTGGCATGAGTACACCAGAGGAGGCTTATTCTGGCAAGAGGCCTGATATTTCCCATTTGCGGATTTTCCGATCTCCTGTCTACATGCATGTGACGAAGGATGCAAGAAGGAAGCTGGATCCAACTGCTGAAGTTGGAATATTTGTGGGGTACACTGATACACCTCATAACTATCGGGTGTATGTGCCAGACAGTCGCAAGACTGTTGTACGACGGGATATAAAATTTCAGGAGGAGAAAGCCATGCAGTGTTCGCTTGAGAGGGAGCTACACTTGCATGCAGATGAGGAGCTGTTAGTTCCTAAGGAGGAGCTTCCGGATGTGGATCAGCCACGAGAGGAGGTTCAGGAGGTGGAAGAAACCACCCAGGCAGCGCCAACCATCAGAGGGCGCATGCGCACTACAGAAGCTGAGCGACTGGCTCGGGATGCAGAGAAGGTTGTAGGACCACCTACAGCACAGCGCAGACAGAGACAGTCACCGGATCGGTACACGGGATACATGGCTCTTATGAGTCAATGTGTTGTGACAGAGCCATCCTCTTTTGAGGAAGCCGTGGAGGAACCCGCATGGGTTGATGCCATGATCGAAGAATATGATTCGATCATCAGGAACAGTGCATGGGAGATTGTCCCAAGACCGGTTGGGAAATCAGTTGTAGGTTCGCGATGGATCTACAAAGTGAAGCAGGCGGGTGACGGGAGTGTGGAGAAGTACAAGGCGAGATTTGTCGCCCGTGGCTTCTCACAGATCGAGGGGATTGACTATGAGGAGACTTTTGCACCTGTCGCAAGGTACTCTTCCATACGGACGATCCTTGCTCTCTCAGCGCGGATGGGGTGGCACATTCATCAGATGGATGTGAAGACTGCGTTCCTCAATGGAGTTATTGAGGAAGAAGTGTACATAGAGCAGCCTGAAGGTTTTGAGATCTTCGGCAGTGAGTCGCATGTGTGCCGACTCAAGAGAGCACTGTATGGGCTGAAGCAAGCACCTCGTGCTTGGTACACTCGGATAGACAGCTACTTCACAGGGCTTGGATTCTCCAAGAGTGAGGCGGATCCAAACCTGTACCAGATTGTGGTGGAGGGGAAGCTGTTGATCATCGTACTGTATGTAGATGATCTGATTTTGACTGGCGATGAGCAGTTGATACTTTCATGCAAGGAGGATCTTGCACGAGAGTTTGAGATGAAGGACCTGGGCATCCTTCATTATTTCCTGGGATTGGAGATTTGGCGGCGCAGTGGAGGACTGTTTGTTTCTCAGGGCAAGTATGCCCGGGAGATTCTGGAGAGGTTCAACATGCAAGGCTGCAAGCCTGTTGATACCCCTCTTTCTGGAGGATGGAGGAAGGGAGATGCTACTTCGGAGGAGGTAGTGGATGCCACTGTCTATCGACAGTTGGTGGGGTCGTTGATGTATCTGGTCAATACTCGACCCGATATATGCTATGCAGTTAACCAGCTTTCGCAAGCCATGGTTAAGCCTACCAAGCTCTTTTGGAAGGCGGGCAAGCATGTATTGCGCTATATCAGAGGCACATCGGGATATGGTCTATGGTACAGACAGGAGGATGGAGTGAAACTTTCTGGTTTCACTGATGCAGATTGGGCAGGGAGCCCAACAGACCGGAAGAGCACTTCTGGAGGAGTTTTCGGCATTGGGTCGACAGCAGTTTCCTGGTACAGCAGGAAGCAGAGATCCGTGGCACTCAGTTCAGCAGAGGCCGAGTACATGGCAGCAAGCTTGGCTGCATGTGAGGCTATTTGGATGAGGAAGATCCTCGCAGGTTTGTTCAGGTTGCATTTGGAGCCTACGGTGATCTACTGTGATAACCAGAGCTGCATCAAGCTCTCGGCTAATCCAGTTTTTCATGATAGGTCCAAACATATCGACATCAGGTACCATCACATCAGAGATTGTGTTCAGCGGAGGATCGTGATGCTTTCATATGTTCCCACGGAGGATCAGGATGCCGACATCCTGACGAAGGCGCTCACCAGGAGCAAGTTCGAATTCCACAGAGGCAGGATAGGGATTGCAGATAATCCATATCTTGCTGAGAGGGAGTGTTGAGAATGCAGCAAGATTATGGAGCTTAGTGAAATGAAGTCGCCTTCACTAAGTGGGCCCGCAGGCAAATTCTGGCGCAAAGTTTATTTTTAGACTATGTCTATTTTTAGACATACGGAGCATAATTTGGGAATTCTACTTGGAGATTCTTGAAGTATGCGACATGTCGGTAAAAATAGATGAGACCCTTATTTTAGGACCCGGGCTATTTTTAGACTGATCTCCTAAAAATATGGAAGTCAAATATTATTTACCCTTAATAATATTTTGACTATAAACAGCAGTTTACTCTCTTGGCGCACTTCAGTTTGAGTCATGGAGGTGACTCATGCAACTGACACAAAGAATCACGTGGTTCCTAGGGTTTGATGGCATCTTGCATGGTTGGCTTCAGTTAGACTTCAGTGGCAGGAGTTTTGGAGGAGTTAACGGGACAAGTAGTGGAGTTGTGTTCTGTTTGTTTTTAGTTGAACTAGTTGGGATTAGTTAACTAACTAATCAACTAGATATGAGTGGAGTAAATTAAATAATATTTAATTTACTAAATATTAACTCATTAGTCAACTCAAGAACACTTCAGTTCACTACAGTGCATGATCAGTTCGGTGGAGACCAGTGGAAGAGGTAGATGAAAGGGTGAGTAAAGCTATCAGTTGGTAGATTTGTTTTGCATGAGATTTGCATTACACTTGGAGGAATTTTCCATGACAATTACGCAATCAAGGGAAGGGGATTCGAACCTTGAACCTCTTCATATACAGGCCATGATTGCGCAATAGAGGCAAGGCAATTGGCGGGGAGTTTTGAACCTCGGACTTGTTCAAAACTGAGTCAGATTGTGAGTAACTTCATGAGAGAGTAATGAGTACTTGTGAGGAGTATTGTACTTGTTTGGTTACTTGATTTCTCCATTATAATATACACAATAGCTGCGGGGTTTTCAGCTATAGGCTTTCCCCATACATACTGGGTTAATGTGTGATTGAATTGATGTGAGATTGCTTCTGTTATTTCCGCATGTGACAATTAATTGTAGAAGAAGGTTATGTGTTATGTATGCAATTCGAAATTGATATATGACCAGGTTAATCTTCAGTGAATAAGTGATTTATTCAGCTAATTTCTACACAATTAACAACATAAATATTTTTCCTTAGTTCTAAAACCTTCTTCTGTGTGGACCTTAAGAAAATATGTGCACACATATCACAATACAGCATGTTGTGGAGTACATTTACATGAAACCAATCATTCAAAATTGTATATTCTATCAAGATTGAGGCATGTGTTAAATGCCCATTATCTGCATCTTTGCGCAATGGTGTCATTAATAATTTGAAGGTTCTTGGATTGCTAGTATGATCTAATTATTGCTTTGTGCAAGATGTTTTTACACTCCTATTTTTAAAATTGTTATGTTTATGAACAATATATAGATACAATGGATGCTTCGAATAATAAAAGAGGCAATTATTTTTCCATCAATAGAATTCAAGTATTTGCATATGGTGTAAAACAATAGTTCTATTGGTGGTACTTAGGGTCAACCTAAACGGTTATTTCGCATGCATGAAAATAAGTACAAAGTGATAATAGGAAGGACTCATGCGAACTTTTCTAATCGTAGATGTTGAATCTTCAAGTGTTAATGTTGTTGTGTTCAATTTCTTATTGGGGTATCTATCAGCTGAAAAAATTTGAACAAATGTTTGAAATGAAAATAAGTTATAACAAATAACATAACACATAACATTTTTAGCACTTGCTTCTTTTTCTTTGCAAATCTGAACATGTCTCGGAGCAACTTATGTTAGCTATGTCCAAATGATGCCAGTTTTTGTTTTCCATTTAAATTTCCAATTCAATCCTATGTATCATTATCCAAGAAATTTGGGTCCTTCAGAGGAAATGACAAATGTGTGTGTGCATTATAGTTTAACCATACAAATTTGTCTTATTCTATAATGAAAATTGTTAAAAGCACAATGAAGTTGTGAAAAATTGGGGAAAATAAAATTATTTACTGATAAAACTAAATGCATCCATGTAACAAGTAACCCAATCTAAATATGCATATTTATAAGTGACTGGATAATGCATCTCAAGGGTAATGCAACTCATCCTCATATTGGAAGCCCCTTTAACACACACATACACATAAAAACACATGTGGGTCAAGGATACATCTTTTCCACTAGGGTAGGTGTCCCATGAATGCCACTTTCTCAAAGACATTCCTAAAATATCATTGAAGGGGTACCTTTTAATATAATGAGTTATCCAAGTGCATAATATTAGAGTATTAACACTCCAATACTATAATTTAATGTAATAAAGTTTACAATATATTAAACTTTAAGAAAGAGTTATTAATCATAAATGTCATCAATTAAGAGGTGAAGATAAAACCATAGAACTTATTGCAAAGAAATGAACTCTATTATCATGGACTTTAAATGAGCATGTTTCCTTATGAGCCTGAGCCATAGAGGGAAATTTGGGAGTGACTGCAAAACTTTCATAGAGCTTTATGGTTATTCCTCTAGGCAAAGGTCAATTTCTAAGCCTTCTACTAAAGCTATTAAAGCCAAGAACACCACAAATATTGGGCGTTTACTATTCACTAACTAGTCAACATATCCCTTGCCTCGCACAATGAAGGAATGCCTTGAAGTGGCAATCACAAAGTGTTAGAGATTAAAGGTAGTGCAAACAGAGGCACCTAGGTTATTGTTGGTTTGAGTTTGCTCAAAGGAGCTGACATACACAAAGAAACTTGAAAATATGTTAACATGGCTCATATGGAAAGAGCTCTATGATTGTTTCTATTAGCCATGGAAGAACCCAAACTGCTCACTAACATGATAGTCCAAGCACAAAAAATAATGGCTTAGATGTGTTCTTAAGGGTATGGTAAAGTAATATTCTTGGATGTACTCATAGATATATTGGTAGTTAACACATTTCAATCAAGATCACTTAGGCCAAAAACAAAATATTTCCTTTGGACCTGAGGTTGCATGGAAAGTGTTCAACAAAATATTTGAACAAAAAGTAGTTAACAAAAAAATTGGTAACAATGGAAATTTTAGGAGACCTTAATTTGAGAGGGCTTTGAAATCAAAGCAAGCTTTCAAATTATTGTCAAGTCTATCATAGGTAAAACCTTAATATTTTGGGTGAAATTTCTTGATTTTATAGTAAATAAAAAGCAAAAAGTAGAGCAACAATAACTTTGTTTGCAGGAAACCAACTTGATGACCGTTATCTATTGTCTAACATATGCAAAGACACTATTCTAATTTTGGTGTTGTGCCTAGAAAAAGGAGTGATGGGAAAACGTGTGTTTTCATCCTCAGAGACTATTTCTTTCAAGGATACGGTCTCAAATAAAACCCTCCACTTCAACGACTATAATTTGTAATCAAGTTTACAATATTTAAAATTACCAAAGAGTTATTAATCATAGGTGTCATTAATTAATGGGTCAAGAAAAAACCACAAAAGGTGTTGCAAATAAATTCCCTCTATTAGTATGCACTTTAAATGTGCATGTTTCCTTATAAGCCCAAGCTATAAAGGTCACAATGGTAGAGTTCTCTGAGTAGAGGTCACAAACCCTTTCTGTGAATCACATGCACTGAAGTCTGATTCTGATTCACAACACCTATATTAGAATTGTACAAGTGGATATATTCAAATTGGAAAAAAAATTACTATGAAGTGTATCTATACTCCAAAGATTTCTTTATTATTCAATTTTCTTATCTGGATTACTGTCCCAAATAATTTGAAGAGGGTCCTCTAGGGAAGATCAAATCCTTTTGTTATCCCACAGTTCCCACACTTCAACCCAACCACTATGTCTGTCACCAAAATGGCAGTTTGGTTTCATCTCATTTTCCAATACTATTTTGGAATTTATCAGTGTTTGTATATATTGTTAATACTTAGGAAACAAATTAAAAACAAATCTTGAAAAGATTAAGTTTGGTTTTTCACATATGCTTGACCCAATCACTTCTAGAAAAAATCAACTATGATTGATGAGACAAACCAAAATCATGACAAGTTTCACATACTAGACATCTGCCTTATTATCATTAACATGGGCAACCTAGATGCAACTTCAAAAGGACGGCTTAGCAAGGTTAAGAGGCCCAATATCCAGTATATCCAAAAAAATAAGTTCATGCAACTGGAGCAACACTACACAAGAGCATGAGGGCCTTCTTTGCCACTTATTCCTAAGCTAATATATTTGTTGTGTATTACCATATTTTGAAACATGATTTTGGATTTGACTCTTAATAATGGACAAACTGAACTTTTTCCATCTTAGTTCACAACTTCAGGCCATGCTCCTTGGAAATTTTGATGTATGCTGATATGATCCTATGATATTGTTGAATATGTTATTTTCAAGTCTAGAAAATATGATCAAGCATAGTTTCCAATCGAGTGAGAATTGATTCTACCTATAGTTATAATCATTAATGTTTAGCTCTATCCTTACTCGACATAGTACAAATATTTGGGGATTTTAACTTTGATAGGAAATAATGTCTCTAACTACCATTTTGATCATCCAGCCTCCCATTTTCAACCTTAAATCCACTTAATGGTCAATGCTCTAATCCATCCTCTCAAAAGACATGGTAAAAATCCTAACAATCTGTTGAGTCTTCATGATTTCAATTTACAAGCAAGTCATGAAAAATTTGCATTATACAATGGAAACTCTTCAATTCTTCACAATCTACATCAAAAAATTTCCCACCTAGCACTCAAACCTTCAAGTTTTAATCTCGATTCTCCTCCATCCATAGACTACTCAATAGTCAATGCTTGGAAAAGAATCTTGAAAGAACAAAAATTGGTATAAAATAATGTGAGATTGGTGATTTTATTAAATGTTAGAATTTTTAATTTTCATGTATAATCTAAACACAAAGTAAAAAATAATTATTTTTCTATATAGTCTAAACAATCCAATCAAAAACTCAGCTCAAGGCTACTCTAAAGTAAAGCCTTCCTCCTACAATGCAACCAAACTTACATCCAAACATTCCTTTCCCATGATAGTACTCAATGTTATTGTGTACTATGGTACTTCTAAAAAAATATTATAGATGTTTTTAAATACTCCTTCTGTTTCTTGACCATCTCTTGGAAAAATATCCTGTGATTCCATTTATGGTGACATGATTTGGGCGCTAACAAGGTTAATAAAAAAATGACTCATGAACCCAACAATTGGATGCAAATAAATTGAAATTTTGCACAACAAATTGAAAACATAAAATCAAACAGACTCTATGACCAACAATAGAAGGTAGCAACAACCTTCAAATTTGACCAACCCCTTCAGTTATTGTCAATTGAAAATAGCATTATGGAAACAGACACATTGAACACTATAGTTCAATATGAAAATATAAAATTTTGTTCCACAATTCATTATAGGATCCTAAAATGAAAATTTGACTATTTATATGATTGGCTTGCATCACGATGCAATTTCAAATTGCCAATATATGATAAGTGAACTAAATTATAATCAGTGCTCATGGAATTTGAAGCTTATAAACTATAACTACATTAAATGTCCAGAAAAACAAAATATTTTCTAGAGATGTAATTTTAAAACAAAAATACCATTGGCTTCAAAAGTCAAATTTTGATAACGACACAGTTTAGAACATTGAACACTACTAGTAAAATAATCTTGAAAGAGCAAAAATTAGCTTAGTAAGATCCTTGGTATAAAAGAATGTCATATTTGTGGTTGCAGCAAACAAGATTGCCCCTATTCCAATTTAACTTCTCCACAGTGCAAACATCAGACACAATGTGTTGCATAATCAGATGTAATGATTCTCATCCTTGCAGCCATCTTAAAACAATCATGTATGAAAAGTTATATTCCACAAGCTACGACCACTAATACACTGTTCCATCAATTGCAAAATGACTATTTCTTGACCACTAATTAACATGACAAATATCTAGCCTTACTATCTCCCAAAAATTTCATGGAATGTCAATAAGATATCTATTTACTCTTGATGACTTACCAAAGTCTGAGGATGCATCACATAACATGGACTTCCCTCTGCTTGGGTGCCAAGTCTACAGAGAATATATTCTACCAAATTTGTCCAAGACCGCAATGAATAGTTTATGTTCTTCAAGGTCCAAGGATTAGCTATTGATAGCAGAGGCATTACTAATGGGAAGGCCCAGAAATGGTGGGATGGTGATTGCAACCGAGACCAAAACCATATTTTCCACAGTGTCCCCACATCATTTATGGTATATTCTAGCTCAAATGTACATTTGAGAGAATTGTAGTTCAAGGACAATCCAAAAATCCATTTTGAAATAGCTTGGTCAACACATGTGCAAGTCAAAATTGGAAATTGTTGCTCCCGGGGATAGTCCAAATACAAATGGAATTCACGTCTCAGCCTCTTGACATGTAGTGATTTAGAATTGTACAATTGCAATAGGAGATGATTTTGTTTTTGTAGTTACACAAAGTTCAGACATTGAAATCAACAAACTAGTTTGTGGGCCTGGGCACGGAATAAGTATTGGAAGTCTTGGTAGCAGGGATTCAGAAGATACATTTGAGACATGTTTGTTAATGGATCTTCTCTCAATTGCATAGAAAATGAATAGGTACACATAAAAACATGGTAGGGGATTCTGGTTATGCCCAACAAATAATGTTCCAACATGTGAACATGATTAACATCTCAAATCCCATTATTATGGATCAATATTACTGTGCCCCTCCATTGTGATGCCACAATCAGTTAAAACCATGCAACAATCATAGTTTCATTGTTCAAGTTCACAACGTGACATACATAGACATCATTGGCACTTCGGCAACGAAAGAGGCAATAAAACTTGCATGTAGTTGCACCGTTCCATGTACAAAAATTGTGATGGAGGGTATAAGCCTTCACTTGGACAATGGAGACCTAGCCACTTTTTTATTGGCTAATGTGCATGGTTCTAGCAATGGCCAAGTCATTCCTCCCATTAATTTCACATCACTGAGCCTGCAAGCATCAAATTAATTTATTACTAGGAGTTATCGGTCATCTCATTGGTTCCACAATTATCTTCTTCTGTGCCATGGTGGTGAGATGAAGTTGTTAGTTTGAAAATTATTTATAATTACCTTGAAATATGTGAATATTCTGCAAGTAAAGACAACTCCCTAATGAATATGCATCGGCTATGGAGGAGGATGAGGAGTATGTAAGAATTGAAGACCAAGGTCATGAGGCTTATGTTGATGGGTAACCCATCACTAAACAACTGTGAGGATGATGAAGATTATGATTTTTTTTTATAAAGAAGCTTCTTTCATAAATAAAAAGACTCGAGATGGGCAATTTGTCTATTAAAAATTGTAACTAAGTGAGCCTGGAAGATGTTGGGGGCTTATAAGTACTAAAAATTCATGCTCTCCATCCCAACATTCTTCCCATGTACACTTTGAGGGTCCAAAAAAATCATTATTACCCCCTCAAAACCTACTTTCTCTAATGTTAGTGGCAAAAAGTGAAGAAAAAATAAAAAAAGTAATAAGTGGTGATTTTTTTATTATTTTTCCAAGTCAAAGGGGGCAAGGAAAATGACATGGAAAATCAAGATGAAGTCAAAGGTTGAGTCAAAGGGTGATTGGAGCATCCACCTAGGTACCACAAGTTCAAGTGCCAAACAAGCCAAGACAAGGAGGGAGCACATTGAATTCTGTAGATAGCACAAATTTTTGTAGACCCAACCTCAATCTCCCCTTTATGTTCCACGCATATTCATTGCAAGAAAGGGAAATTCGAAATACGCTCTGTTAGTTACAAACTCCACGTAGCAGCCTGAGAATACTCCACACAACAGCCTGTACACATGTTCTGGTAAGGTTTAATTGGCAATTTTCAGGGCAAAGTTATTTCGTAGTTGGACAATTGAACTCCCCTTACCCTCCCTCATGCGTCTATTCAGCTCAACCTCCACGCAATCTACTCACAGCAGACTACAGCTAACACATAGCACTAGAGTGGAGATATGCAGACAATCTATAAACGACATACACAGTAGTATTGGACACATGTTTGATGGATCAACAGCCTGTACACATGACTTGGTAAGGTTTAATTGGAAATTTTCAAGGCAAAGTTATTTCAGAGTTGGACAATTGGACTGCCCTTACCCTCCCTCATGCATCTATTTAGCTCAACCTCCACGCAATCTACTCACAACAGACTACAGCTAACACATAGCACCAGAGTGGAGATACGCAGACAATCTATAAAGGACATACAGAGCAGCATTGGACACATGTTTGATGGATGAGTTAACTAAGAAATTAGCGAAGATTTTGTGGGAGTCTTATCCCCTTTCAACTCCACTCATTGCACACATGTATTACTCAACCAATTCGCACAGTAGTTTAGAGGATGAGTTAAAAAAAAAAAAAAAAATTAGCTCAAATTTTGTTGGAGTCTACTCCCCTTTCAACTCCATTCATTGCACACATGTATTACTCAGCCAATTCACAAAGTAGTCTAGAGGATTTTCGCTCAGCCAGTAGAGAATTCTACAGCCAGTCACAAGAACAACAAAATAAGGACAAAAATGTAGAATACAAAGTCTTCAAACAAAGATTAACAGCAATTGTTTTTTGTTACAACACATGCGTACACAAGATGATTGAGAGTTCGAGTCTTAGGAACAATATTATACTTTCAAACAATGCTTGGTTTGAGATTCAGGCTTGTTAAGACTTGAATATTATACTTTCATGCAGTGCTTGGTTTGAGATTCAGGCTTGTTTGGCAAGAGCTGTGCTTGATTTTTCCCATTATCTTCTGTAGCACTAGGTTTCTTGTGAGTGAGCAAGAATAGTCGGCTTAGTTAAATCTGTATTTGCAGCCTTCTTGGTCATTGTCATGATAATGTTGGGCACATCAGCAGCTGCCCCCAGTCCGACAATGGAAACAGGCATTGCTTCAGTAACCTTCTTCTTGACCTTCAAAAAATTTGTGATCTGCTTAATTAATATTGATTAATTAAAGTTTATTAAGCATATATATATATATATATATATATATATATATATTGGGATCTCCCTGCCCTTAGCTGTCAAGCACCTTTCTTCTCTTGGCATAAATAATGCTTAAGTTATCTCATTATGGAACTCTCTCCTATTTTAGGATGCGAGAACAGCTTGAATTGCAAGTGTCGATTTTTATTTTTAAAATTTTTCCCTTTGTTTCTCTGTAATTTCATAATACAGATATTATATTTGCATCTTTTGTTCAAAGAGACTTTGTTTCTCTGTAATATGTCATAATACAAATATTATATTTGCATCTTTTGTTCAAAGCAACTCATTGTAGTATATCCTTAACTCTATATCTTATTCTTAATATAAATATTTTCTCTAGTTGAGCCTGTTTATCTCGACAAGATGATTTTTATTTTTAAAATTTTTCCCTGTTTCTCTGTAATATGTCATAATACAAATATTATATTTGCATCTCGACTCATTGTAGTATATCATTAACTCTATACCTTATTCTTAATATAAATATTTTCTCTTATTTAGCCTGTTTATCTCGACAAGATATAAATATTTTCTCTCTCTGAGCCTGTTTATCTGGACAAGATATCGTGGTTTTAGGAAATTGCATTTTCTTCTTGTTTTTATATTACATTTTTAGTGGTTTGTGAACATGTTGAAAATTTTGTTGTTCTCATATCTTCTAAATTTCAGTAGATGGTCATATTTTCAGTCGTCATGCTTCAGTATCCATCATACCATCATATTTTGTAATTATGGCGTTGTTATTTCTATGAAAAGATGGATCACTTCTATTTAATTGTCCAGAATGTTGTCTTGAATATAACTATTCCTTTTCACCCCTGTGCCAAGAGTGACGAGTCTCATCGTATAAAGACTTTGGAGGCATGGTAAAATGCACTCACATATGCTAGCCTATCAAACTTTAAGCCTTATTTTTTATTAAAAACAATGTCTGTATTTTGGAATGCCCGTGCCTTTCACAATGCTTGCGGCTGTGAAGGAATCCTTTCCTTTGCGTAGCTGAGTTAAAACTCCAGTTTTAGTGGAATATGATTGACTTGGCTATTGCATTGATGGCAGTAGAGAAAGATTCTTGAGATTTTTTTAAAGGTGCTCCAAAGACAAATAAGAAATTTCTTCTCCCATCTTGTACACATATTCCACCTAAATTAATTGAACAATATAAAAGCTAGAGTAGAGAAACTCGAGACAAATTTTTAAAGCATAAATGGTATTTTTATCCATCTCAATTCAATCAGAGTAGTGGGATTGACTTTTCTCTTATGATTATTTTAATAGGTAGCGTCCCTGCCTTCTTTACGCTATTTGTATCTGGCATCTGCCCATGGATCAAGTTTCAGATTCCCATTTAATTGTCATGTTTGGTGATGTAGTCATGACTCATAAATAGATTATGTCAGTCAGGGATATTGTGGGGAATGCATGAACTTAATTCCCTCATGTATCTCATCAATCATATTTTTAGTTCTTATGAACTAATGACTTGTGATTTTTGATATCATTAGTTTCATTTTTTAGGGAAGTTGAAAGGATTAAAATCCAACCACGTGAAGTTCATGAGCAGGTGACGCATACCATGCCACCTGAGATGATTGAGATATTTAAATCACTCGAGGATTGGATAGAAGACAATATATTGGTTCATTTAAAGACTGTTGAGAAGTCTTGGCAGCCATAGGAGTCAGGACTTTTTGCCTAATGCTTTTTCTGAGGGCTTCCTTGAAGAAGTTAGAGAGTTGTGGGAGCAGTCACTTGAATGACTATTTAGTTTGCCTTGTGGGAGATATGATTACCGAGGAATCGTTGCCCACTTACCAGACCATGATCGACACCTTGGACAGTGTAAGAGATGAAACTGGTGCCAGTCCCACATCCTGGGCAAGGTGGAAACTTATGTGGATAGCTAAGGAAAATAGACACAGTGATCTTCTTAATAAGTATCTTTACTTGTGTGGCCGAGTTGACATGAGATAGGTTGAGAAAACCATACAGTATTTGATTGGTTCTGGAATGGTAAGTGACGACACAAGCGTTTAAACTTTACAAACATATGGTCGAAGTATTTTATTACATTTACTATTGGTCTCAACAGGATGTGGGATTGCATTTTGTAATGCTATTTTACTGGATTTTCTATATTGCATGTTGGGAGCTTTCTGCAGGATATTCTTGATGAATATTATCTGACTTCATGTTTTGGCTTATTTAGGATCCACGCACAGAAAATAGCCCCTATCTGGGCTTCCTATACACTTCTTTCCAGGAGAGAGAAACATTCATATCACATGGCAACACTGCAAGATTTGCTAAAGGATACGGTGATTTGAAATTGGCTCAAATATGTGGAACTATCGCTGCAGACGAGAAGCGCCATGAGACCGCATATACTAAGATAGTGGAAAAGATGTTTGAGATTGATCCTGATAATCTATGTTGCGCACAGCAATGAAAGACAAATTTTCTCAAATCTTAACTAGATGAATTATTTTAGGTGTATCTTTACACCTTTAGAAACAACTTCTTTAGGGACAACTACTACTATATTCATTTTTGATCGATGGCCAGAGTATTTTGTATGTTTAGACAAATTTTTGAATCCATTATTTCCCCATTCAGTAAATCATGGATTTTTCATTCTCCTTCAGAAAACTAACAAAAAAATTCAAAATAAAACTTATCATTTAAAACCCAACGAACTTGGGAATGCTATAAATTAACTAACTCCAGTATATTCTTTCTGATCGACAGACAGAGTATTTTCTATGTTTAGACAAATTTCTGAATCCATTATTTGGCCATTTAGTAAATCATGGATTTTTCATGCTCTTTAAGAAAACTAACAAAAAATTCAGATTAAAACTTAAATACACCTAGATCATGCGTAGAACAAGTGGCAGGAAAATGTGAAACAGAATAAGCAAGATGTTGATTTCATCAAGAAATGGAGTTTGACAAAATTACCTCATCATCGGTTTCGGCCTCGTCGCTGCCAGAAGCATATTGATCTTCGTTTGGGCTGGACACATCCCTCTGTTGCGGCTTCGAGTTCTTCCTGGTCCTCTTTTTCTTATTAGAACCATACGTTCCACTTCAATACAGGTCAACCAGAGCCACAGAGATCCAGATAAAAAACCAGAGAGAGTTTACAGAACATCGAAACACCAAGCCCAGGGACAGTTATCAGCATAGAGCTCTACCACCAACAGGATTATTTCAGAACCAAAACATAAGACCACTTGCAAACAAAAATAAAAACCTAGTGCAGCATCATATTTCCTATCTCCTTCAGCTGCCATCGTGAGAACCACCAGCACCATAGCGAGATCCGCCACTTCCACCATCGTTGTAGCCACCACCACCACCATAACCATGGTTGCCACGAGCACCACTTCCACTGTAATCCCATCACCGCTGCCCCCACGGTAGCCACGGGAGCCACACCCTCCACTACCGCCCCTGTTTCCTCTGGACTGGGTTGGGTTAACATTGATGCTTCCTCGGTCAAGCATCTTGCCATTCATTGCGTCAATGACATCCCTCATGGATTACCAAGGTCATACCACCCCATTAACCATTCAGCCCAAATTCGAAACCCTTGCACAACCCTTGGACCAGCTATTTCGATTGTTCCAGTGATTCAAATGAATTTCAGTAAAACCAATTTTTATTAATTTATTTTCATTTTAAATTTTCCCTCCAAATGCATTTGTTTTTACCTTTTAGGATTTTCTAGGATTTTAGTAAAAAAATAAAAAAAAATTCACGCCTATTTTTTATTAATCTATTTTCATTTTTTCAGCCTTTTATCCGTGGATTGGGAAATTTTCCCTCCAAATGTTTTTGTTTTTAAAAAGAGTAAAAAATTTTCACAGCCATTTTTTATTAATTTATTTTCATTTTTCAGTAAAAAGAGTAAAAAAATTTCACAGCCATTTTTTATCAATTTATTTTCATTTTTTCAGTAAAAAGAGTAAAAAAATTTCACAGCCATTTTTTATTAATTTATTTTCATTTTTTCAACCTTCTATCCGTAGATTGGGAAATTTTCCCTCCTAATGCATTTGTTTTTACCTTCCGAAATTTGAGAGTGGGAAGGATTCCCCAAGGTTTGGAAGTTCCAGCCTTTTTTATGCATTTCCTCGCAATGAGGGTCACTAGAGCCTCTTGAGTCCTTGTTGGTCTAGGGAAAAGGTTCTCAAGGAAGCAATGAAACATATCAGCCTTAATATATCATTAGTTTTAGATGTGAAGATATCTCATTTATATAGTATTATAATTATATTATTGTTGTATTTTTAATCTTTGTTGAGTTATAGAGTTAATGAATATATGTAAGTGTAGGTAATGATTATAATGGAGGGTGTTATAAGATTAATTTAAAGAAATTGAAAAATGGAGAGGGTCGTGAAATCAATACAAAGTTTTTCATAGGGTTTAAGGGGTGTCAAGGTGGTAGAATATTGGAATTAAGAGAACTATATAGCAATTTAGTAAATATTGATACAAATTGCACATATGTATATGTTGTGGTGTAAATGTAACAATGTTTTTGAAATTATTTTGTAAGGTATGACAATGGTCAAGTTTGCCATGTTTTTTAGAAGTATGCATGTGTACGTAATGGTGGACTAAATGACTTATGTTAGGTGGGATGAGGTTGAACCCCAACAAATACAAGCAAAGAGATCAATCTAGTAACGTTGGTGGTGTGGGTCAACGAGCATTGGGCTATTTAACTTGCTTTCACATACATTTGTTTTTTGGATTGAAATTGTTTTCATGAACACTAGCAAGTGGCAATTAATTGATTTTAGACATCGCAATGTGGTAGAAGCATCTCAAAAGCTATGAATGCACCACTTTAACTCAACAGCCACAACTAAGTGGTCTCTATTCTACGAAAGTCACTCTAGACTTGGACCTAACCCTGTCTTAAATAAACAACCCCCTTAAGAAGAAAATTCGGCCCATGAGGGGTGAACATGTCACATGGCAATATTGAACACTTGTGGGTGAATAATAACACACTATTTTCACCCACCAAGCAATAAGAAATCCCTCATCAATGTTATGCACTACTTTAAATGGGTTGAGTGCCCTTGGATGCCTTGAACAATCATATTGAATTTATGTGAGTTAACTAAGTTAACCAACAAAACATGTATTCAATATTGGTAACAATATTTGCACACTATTTATTTCATTGACCATTCAAATGAGGCTTTACTACTTGTAACCAACCATACATGTAGTTGATCAAGTTGACCAACCTAACATGCTTCTACTAGTGATAACCAAAAGGTACATGTTGGTAATCGGGTGACCAATGTGGTATGCCTCAACATTCGTAATTGAACATAAATGTTGTTGATGGGGTTGACTAGCCTAACATACCTCTCGCAATTGCAGTTAAACATGCATGTTGATAGGGTTCATCTCCAAGATAGTGTCAATAAAAAATAGATGTTAATAACCAACCTAACACATCACTAACAATGACAATGGAATGCACATGTCAATAAATAAATAAATTGACATGACATGTTGTTCATTAAGATGATTGACATGACACACAACTCGCTAAGTTGACCAACTTGACAAACTATTGGTTTTGTCAATGAACTAAAATTCCTTTAATGAACACAACCAAATGTGCATGATGTTGAACAAGTAAACCAACCTGACATACCTTTAACAATAGTAACAATGCGTGAAATTTGTGGATTGGGAAAACCAAACTAACATACCTATGATAATTGGAATCGACTATACATGCCTTTGTGATTAATCGTTCACGAGTTCCGTTGATTTCGTGCAAAATTAAGCATGTCATGCAAATCTTAGACTAACTTTGATATATATACAAATTAAGTTTGTATTTACTTGTTAGAATTGTGTTAAATTGTTTCCCCTTTAAATGTCACAATTTTGAATCCAAGGGAAATTAAGGTATGTATACCTCCATGGATTAAATAGTTAAATCATTGCATGAAGGGCATATATTGTCCCACGAATAAGGGGGTCTCACATGCCAATTTAGAATCTACCTATATTATAACTTTATATTAAATACTATTATTTTCTTGTATTAATATGAGTGCTTTTAATATTTAATATACAGTTAAGTAGATTACCCCTTGACCAATTAGTGAAGTATTTAATATTGGATGAGAGAGTTGTAAGGTTGAAATTTCTATACCTCATGTTAATTTGGGTGTTTGTATCATTTCAATGCAAAATTGGATTTCATACATATCCATGGATCCATTAAAGGCATTTACACATGCCAACCAAAGACATTCAATAGTTGGGTTAGAACTAGCGATTGGGAGGAGTTCATTATCATATTCATCCAAGGGTTTCCATACTAGAGAAATTAGGGCATGTGTTTGATTTATGGGCTAATGTTTGAATGATATGAGGAGACGAGTTAGTGCAAGTCCTTCTTATGGTAACGCCCTGCACCTCTTCCTTTATTTCTTAAAGTAAACTTGAAAGAAGTGATTACAAATATATGATACATATAATGTGCAAACCATTCATAACATCGCGACATTAAACATTTACATAAGAGGCAACTTATTTCATGTTCAATAGATTTTTTCCTTTAGAAAAGAAATATATGGTACCATGATATAATATAGTGATTCACCAACATTGACCACCAAACAAATGACCTAAATCACAAATCTTATGCATGGTGAATATCATCCACCATAAACTATGATTATTAGCCACTCTGACACCCCTAATTTTACGGTCACTCATTGAACATGACTCCAAGAGTTGTTTCGACCTTCTTAAACTTATTATTTCCCAAAAGACTAACAAGGATGTCTCATCACTGCAACATTTTTTTTTTCTACGTCTTTCATCAAATTCTCTGCAACTGCGTTTTTATGTTATCCTTAATTAACATTTCAATTCCACGCGTTTTCTTATTGTGTATTTGAAAGGGATTCCTTCATTCTCATGGCAGAATGGAGTCGCATTCATGGGTCCTTCTGTGTTTTGGGGACCATCTCATTACTTGCAGTGGTTTCTCTCTAAATCAACACATGGCAAGCGCGGTATGATCAAACAAAACATATTATCACTTAAAAGGCCATCGATTTCGAGTTAATCCCTACCCTCTGGCATGGCAAAATTTTTGGTTTGAATAAATTTTGTCAATGAATAACATCATTGTGAGTAAAAATGTAATGCAGTTTGGCTTGGCATCTTCTTGCTGCATTAGGGGGTTTAATGGGTTAGGGGTTAAGGGTTAAGGGTTTAGAGGTTTAGGGTTTGGGGGTTAAATGGGTTAGGGGTTTAGAGGTTTAAGGGGTTAGGGGATTTAGCAGTTAAGTATTTTACGGGTTAGGGGTTAGGGGTTAATGGGGTTAGGTTTAGGGGGTTAAATGGGTTAGGGTTTTGGGGGTTAAATGGATTAGGGTTTGGGAATTACAGTTTAAGGGCTGAGGGGTTTATGGTTTAGAGGTTTAGGGTTTAGGGGGTTATATGGGTTAGGGGTTCAGGGGGTTAAATGGGTTAGGGGTTAAGGGTTTAGAGGTTTAAGATTTAGGGGTTAAATGGGTTAGGGGTTTGGAATTAGTGTTCAAGGCATTAGGGGTTAAGATGATAATTTCGTTGGTCTCTGTTTGTACACAATAATTCTTTATTCTTTGTGTCTCAATGTAACAATTTTGTAGGTACTCTTGCTTGTTGCCATGTCTTCTCTCTTTATTAATTTCTAGTATTTGTTAGCCATTGCTTTACATTTATTGATGAAAATGTCTATTGCAATTAAACCAAATGTGTCTTCAATCTCTAGTTTCAAACTCAGCCACAGCGTTGTCACACAATTTAAGTCTGAAGAATGGACATCTGATGAAGTCTCAATAACCACACCGCACCTCATGACTACTACAAAAAAGCTTAAGTTCGAGTGTCCCACATTCATGAGAAAGTTGGCGATTATACTCTTGCTCCACCTGATTGTGTCCTGGAAATACCCTTGTTTGTTGCAAAAACATCCTAATGTTGTTGACCTCGTCCCTTAACAGACCAAGGAAACATATGAGACTGAGAGGAATGGAAAGCACTACAAAGTTGGAGAGAGTACAAAATATTAGGATGATTTAAAGGATAAGCTTGAAGAATGTAACAGTGATGAAACAACTGAAAGTTGTCACAAACAAACAGTTGATAATGTGAAACCTTCTTCTGTACCAGTCAAGCAAGACTACATTCATGTGAGAGCAAGAAGAGGCCAAGCGACCATTGGGCATAACCTGGTAGAGATGGTATGGTTCCCTCTTTTTAATGAAATATTTGATCTACATTTTTATATCGAAGATTAACCATTTTGATCTTGCCAACAAGGGGGAATTAACCTGATCATAGGCCCCAACAAGACCTACTCTTGTTTGGAATGGATAATCCCAACGAGTTTTAAGGGTTGTTATAAGGGTTAGGGAAATAATGAGTTAGTGGTTAAGGGATTAGGTATTAGGGGCTTAGGGCTTAGGGGAATAAGGGCTTAGGGTTAGGGGTTAGGGGAATAATGAGTTAGTGGTTAAGGGGTTAGTTATTGGGGGCTTATGGGTTAGGGGATTTAGGCACAGTTAGGGGTTAGGTGAAAAATGATTTAGTGGTTAAAGGATTAGGGATTAGGGGCTTAGGGGTTAGGGGATTTAACAGTTAAGGATTTCAGGGGTTAGGGGTGAGGGGTTAATGGGTTATGGGTTGAGAGTTACTGGCTTCACATTGGCAATTCGTGTGAAAATTAATTGTGCATTGGATTTCGAAGGTGGTGAAAGGATAAGGCAAGGGAAGATGAGGGAGGCCAACATTAGACTCCTAAATATGGTTTGGTGTTGGTCCTAATGGTGGCCTCTAAAGAGGAAGCGTAAACATCACAGGAAAGTTTACAGAGGGAGTAGCTTGTGTGTGCTTGTCATGGGAATTTGCTGGTGTGGTGTGTTCAATCGGTCCTTGTTGCTCAATTTCTTAGCCATTGAATGTGTTTGGGTTGAGGATAGGAAGTTGAAGGGAAGTGAGATCACTCGTTTCCATTTTTCTTGGCTTTCAGTGAGTCTGTTTTTTCGTGATAAGAGAGGAAGCTAGAATTTGCAGTCCAGGAAACCTTGAGGGTGGTGGCAAAAAACTAGTTTCTTTTCCAAATTTACTGCCCTCCAGTGTGGGTGTGACGGTATTTGGTGAATTGGTGTGTGGTCTCTATGTGGAGAATTTGGAGGTTGGTCACTGCCCTAGGGGAAGTTACACTCAGGCGTTGGCTACTTTGTCATCGTTTGTTGTTCAATTTCCTGTGTTAGTTTGGTGGGTGATGGTATTTGGTTTTGTTGGTGGTAGAAGCCTTTATATGGTAGTGGAAGGTGTCTTTGTGCTTCCTTTTGGTGGTGGGAGATGACATTTGGCTCCTTTGCTGGTGGTTTTGTTTTTCTATAGTGGGGGGTATGGTCTCTCGACTCTACACATGGCAGGGTTCCTCGAACTTGGTGAATTATGAAGCCCCTGGTGTGGTGTGGGTGTTCTCCCTCCACTATCATCCATGGCCCTGTGGGGGTGGCAGACTCAGAAATAATCATGGCGGCTCAACGCTAGGGTGGAAAGACTACGGGCATGCACGACTCGTTAGTGTAGGTGCGCGTGGGGGCGGTGGAGGAGGTAAGCAGGGGGATAACAGAGGTGGGGGTTTGAGGGTTCAAAAGCATAGTCGTCAGGGCGAAGGAGGCCATGGTGGCAAGGGGAATTGTGGGTTTGATTGATTTGAGGTAAATGAGGGGCAGGTTATCCAACATTTTTTTCCTAGAGAACAATCATGCACTTATCAACAACCTGATGGAAAGAGTGGACACAACTAAGATATTATGTCGTGAGGAGCATGTAGAGCATATGGAAACATTGGAATGAATGCACTATTTACAGTGCCAAGTCTGGGAGAGGCTGGTAGTTGTTTGGCGAGGCCAAAATCAACTCATTGAGAAAGATGGAGACTTGGTTGGCGCACTTTGAAGGGCACAGTTAGTGTGACTTCTGTCCTCCACCGCATCTAGGAACAACCCCAGACAACCATGCATCCACCACATTGAACGACTAGTATGCTATTTTGTGTTCTTTATGTTTTAAATGTGTTTTGGTGCCTCTGGCCCAACCAGTTATGGACAATGTCCCTAGTCCCTCTCTTGCATTTTTTTGCATCAGGTGTAAATTTTTGTTAACAAACCAAGTCGAGGTGAGACCACCTGCTTTGTAACTGGGTATGTGTACTCCTTTTTTCCTATATGAATATAACATTGACTTACAAAAAAACATTAAAAATTCATACATCATTAAAAATTTAATTAAGTTTCATACCTAAATTAACAAATGTTCATACCTATTTACTAAATAGGTCTATAAATATATATTGTAGGTTTATCTATTTAGTATTTATCAAATGTAAATATGATGATTTAGTACTAGATTTAAATGAACTCACATGTTTAACATAAGAAATGTTATATTTATCTAGTTATTAAATGTAAATATGAAGATTTAACCTTAGATTTAAAACAACTCACACTTTTAACATAAATCAATGAAGTTTAAAAATTAAACTTTATGGCCAAATATTAAATATAAATATAAATATAAATTTGGCTATCTAATTAATATTACCTTTACTAAAATTTTAATTAATGCATTAGTGTAAAGTTGATAGATGATACGTGCAATTATGTTAATTGTAGATGAATCCATCTACATTGTTAACTTTAGAGACAAAAGGGTATTCATAATTTCAACACTGTAAATTTAGAAACCCCTAATTTGTCTCTAAATTTTAACACTGCCAATAGATTCAGAGACACCTATAGTGAAATGTAACACTTTGGTACCAAAATTGCAATTTTCCATATATGGAGTGACACAATTAAAAATTACTGACATAAATGACTAATTCATATACTTGTTGTACTTGTTATTTGGCCATATTTTTATTCTTGGACTATAATAGTCATTTACATTAATCATTATTAATTTGTCACTTATTATCTAGTCATATATTCTAATCCTAGACTAAATTAGTCATTTAACTTAGTCACATTTACTTTAGTCACTTATTATCTAGTCATATATTTTATCCCTAGACTAAATTAGTTGTTTAAGTTAGTCACTTTTAGTTTAGTCACTTATTATCTAGTCGTATATTTTATTCCAAGACTAAATTAGTCATTTAATTTAGTCATTTTTAGTTCGGTCACTTAAAATTGCTCAAATTTAGTAGTAATTCACTTGAAATAATTGCAGTGACTAACATTTTTAGTCACCTAGTCATTAATTTCATCATTTTTTACTAGTGTTATTTGCAGGAGGTTGTACTACAAGTGTTTAGGGGGTGCAAGTGTTGGCTCATTGCTTAAGGCTCCGAAGAACAAAGGTGAAGGAGATGGAAAGGTGACCTTTTTCAGGACACTTGTGGTGTAGACATTATACCAAACAGTTGCAAATTATTTTTTATGCTTTTGGAGGATGAAAAGCTCCTCAGTGGGGAGGATTGATTTAGGTGGCTCCAGAGACACACACAGGACAAAGAGGGCTTATGGAAGCTCAAAAATCAAAGTGTTCGGATTGCACTCGAACTAGCTTCAGCTTGAATATCTCGTCGTCCTGATCACAATGGTGTGAACGGTTTGTCAAACCAAGGTCATATGCGAAATTTAGAGGCAGTAAAAGTTTTGGGTTGACTTGGCCCATGTGGCAACCTTAAAGAAGGCACAATTTCTCTGAAATCCGGCCAGCTCCAGCCATTTTTTGGGCAAAATCATGGGATGCTTAATTTTCCTCCTACCACCTAAATTTTGATATTTAAAAAATACACAATTAGTTATAAAAAATAATACAGAATTAGAGGGTGGGCCATGAACCCCGCCAGACCCCATGCGACACCCACCCGCATTGTAACAAACATGTTATAATAATGGTGGGGCGGGGCTATCAACTCCGCCGCCCCAACCACATATATATAACCACCGGCGGGAGTTGGTTGGGCGGGCTACCCAATGCGGACCCGACCCATACTACAGTGTAAATTTTTTTATTATATGTGTTAAAAATGATGCTTTTTTCAGGAGGAGGCGGGGTTTGACCGCCCAACCTCCTCCCCTCCAACCATATCTCTAACCAATTGTGCCAACGACCACGTTGGTTTATCCACCCAAAAAATATTATTTAAACTCCCTCATTCGCACAGTGCACCCAGGCAGGTTGGAGCACACAATTCGAGGCAGGTGCGGGCACAGATTTCGAGACAGATTCCTATTTGCTCCCACGAAAATCTTCTGATCCCAAGGAGGTAAATTTTTTCTGTGTCAGAATGTATTAAAGTTTATATGCATTTTAACCAGAATTTCATAGGGAGTGTGATGGTGTGCCTGGATTTTTCATTTGAGCAGTGGTTTTGTAGATTCCCTATGGAAGAGAATCTTCAGGAATCTTGAGGAAATCTTTCAAATTCCTTGGAGGCTGAAATTCGTCGGTGTCAGAATGAGGTCAAATTTATACTAATTCTTCTTGAAATTTCACAAGGATCTCAATGGTGAGATCAGATTCCTATTTTGAGTTGCATATTTCCATATTCCCTGTGGAGCAACATCTTTTAGGAATCTAGGGGGAATCTAAAAGATTCCCTAAGGCCCAAATTTTCACTTTGTCAGAATTCAACAAATTGAAAGTCAATCATACACCTCTCGGTGACAAAATTTCAAAAATGCAATTAGATTTTCCATTTGAGCCTTATGTTTTTCGTCCACTTTTCAAAGTGGAGCTGCAAGTATTAACATTCAATATGTGAGCAGTCGTTTTCAGGATATTCGATGCCATGAGATTGATGGTACAACCAGATCTAGCAATTTATCATCCTTTTATTCAAATAGCTCCAAGATGTGAGGTATATGCAGTGTGATCATGTACTTCTTTGTCTCTTTGCTATGAGATGCATGGTGTTGTATAGATCCCTGTTGGTGTTTGATGTGGGATCTTGTTTTGTTCTTGATGTGCGATGTAATTTCTATCATGGATTTGTTTTATTTATGTTTGATATCCCTTTGATGCCTTGTTGGTGGGATACTCATTATCACCATGTATGTTTGTTTGATATCCATTTGTTGCCATGTTCGGTGGGATACTCATAGTCATCAGTCATGTGAAATTGTCATGTTGATAGGAGTCCTTTTTGTGAGTGAGAGTCCTTGTAGTGGAACATCTCGTGGAGAGATCTAGCCACTCTCGCGTGAGGGAATTTTCCTTGTATGATAGAGAAAAAAATACCATCCATGTACATCATCACTATTTGCAGTAATTAATGCAGTGACCTGCACCATCTTGACACCAAGGCCCGAAGACGTAGTCCCTCATGGACGAACTCCGTTATCAATATCTTATGTTGTTAATGCTTGTTATGTTCCTCTTCTTTCCAGCATGCATATATTTTATTTTATGTTCATTAATGTTTTGATGAAATTCTAACACTTCAGCCGAAGTAAAAGGTCTTGATTAAAAGGGTATCAGGAATTTACTCGGATCAAAATTAGTTTAACTAGTTCTAACTGAGAGATGAGCTAGTGATAGGTCCAATGAATTAAATGTTATTTAATTCACAAGTAGTGATTAATAATTTAACTGATAATTCACTATAAATAACTGTTGCATGTAAGTTCTAAGGAAGGCCCAGTTGAGACTGAGGTTAAAGGGAAGATATCTATCAGTTGTACTATTATAAAATTATATAGGTGATGCATGAGGTCATCAGGAAGTCCTTGAAGGATTGCACAATCATTAATTTGGAATTTACTAATTAATAGGGGCTAAATTATCCCAAGAATTCATAAGGAAGGTTGGGAAAGCATTGGGAAGCAATAGGTTAAATACTTGACCGGTTTTTCTTAGATTGCAAGCCAAATTCGAGCAAGTTCAGAGTGAGACAATCATTAGAGTGCAAGAATTTTCTCGAGTGTGAGAAATGATTGTATTGTTTCATGATATTGACCATATGAAATATATAGATAGAGGGGGTTTGATCAGTTTCTATCCCCAGATACATCTTGTGTTGTGTGATTGATTATTTCTTTCTCTATCATGTTATCTGATTGTGCGATCGTGTTTTGTTTCCGCAAATTGTAGAAGGATTCAATATCTTGTTTTAGTGAATTATAAGATCAGATTTAATCCCATTGGTATATTTTCTACATGTTATCAGAGCGCCAAGAATCACAATATAAGAGAAGAAATTGAGTTTGTTTGTGAACATGTTCAAATTTGCATATTTATTCTTCAGGATCCAGCAACAGATCAAGATGTCTTTCAATGTCTTGAGACTCGAATATTCCCTTGAGGGAAATTCGAATTACATAGCTTGGAAGGAAATGATGGAGGCAGTGCTCGAGGACAAAGGATAAAAGGAATTCATAGAAAATGATATTCCCTAGTCCGCAGCAGGAGATGCTCAACTTCTTGATGCATGGATGAAGAAGGTATCAAAAGTGAGAAGGATATTGTTAGAGGGAGTTCAAGATCATATTGTCTCAATTATATTTGGGAAGGCGAATCCATATGCTATGTGGAAGGCCTTGAAAAATCTATTTAAGAATAATAACGACCACAATAATTTGGCACTAAAGTACAATCTTAGAAAGATCAAGATGGAGGAGGGCGAGATGATACCAAAATACTTGACGAAGTTCACTCAATGTCGAGATGAGCTTGGAAGTGTTAGTGTGAAAATAGCCTAGGATGATCTGGTGAGCCTAGCTCTTCTAAGCCTTCCCAAGAGCTGGCATAGTTACCAAGAATATGTGAATGGGAGGGAGAAGCTACCAGACTGGGAGCGTTTGTGGTCCGACTAGGTAATAGAAGAGATAAGGCGAAGTACCATAGACGATACCTCCGACAAAGACAAAGAAGAAGAGTTTTCATTGGTCAGAAAAGGAAAGAAAGCCAAGGGAAATAATTCCCAAGGCGAAGAGGGAAAGAGATACTTGCCCAAGATCAAGTGTTTGCACTGTCACGAGCATGGGCACTATGCCTCGAATTGTCCATAGAAGAAGGCAAGCAAGAAGGATCTTGCAGTTGTATTGGGTGAAACGCTAGCTTCAAAGTTTGAGCTTGATTTTACTCTCATTGCATGCCCAACATTGTAATGGGATTCATGTGGTATCTAGACAATGGTGCCTCATTCCATATGAAGAGGAATATAGATCTCCTTAGTGACTTGCAGGAGAAGGACCTCCAACATGAAATAGAGTTTGGATATGAAGGGAGGTATAGCACGACCATCATAGGTACAGTTAACTTTCAGAGGGAGTCTGGCTCCCTTATCAGATTGACAGATGTTTTGTATATTCCAGGACTAAAGAAGAATCTTGTTTCCGTAGCGGTATTGGAAGGTCGTGATTATGATGTCATCTTTAGAAAAGGAAAGGTGTTCCTTAGGTACATCGCCGCAGGACATGTGAAATAGATTGGCGTAAGAGTCAAGAACCTGTATGATTTTGAGGTCAAGGATGCATGCAAAGCTTTGAGGAGAAAAAAAAAGGTTAGTGACTTGGTGGTTGAGAGGGAGTAGGGGTTGAGCTCAATTCCCTTAGTACAAGGATGAGAAAATGTATATATTTTATGAATTTCATAGTGTAGGGGTTGGACTTTGGCAGAAGGTTGGATTTTTGTGAAATCTTGGAGGTTATTGTATACTCATTTCAGCAGTTTGGCTAAGGAATAGACCAGTGGTTTACAGCACTTTATGGGATTCATGTGGCATCTTGCTTTGGTATTGTGTTTTCTTCTGTAATTGGAAGTCTACATGTGTTTTATGTATGCCATCATCTCTCTTTTATTCATCTTAAATAAATCAAACAAGGATAAAGGTAGAATTCATTAAAATTTGCAGTGCTCTACCTAGGGTTTGTTTAATTTTCTATGTTTTCAGTTGTTTGGAGAGGATCCCTGAAATTTTCTTGCCCTCTTCAACTCCTCACCTATCTCAACTCTCCATTTCTTTCAAATTGAGGTGTCAAATCAATTACCTACCTTGCCCCATTCAGATCTCTGCAAAACTGAGCCTCATTCCCCAGACCCAAATTTGCCTTTCCTCTTGAGCCAACAAAATATCATTAAATTCAATCAAGACTCTTTTGCATACATACCTAGGCTAAAATAAGTTGTCATTCAAGTCATCTCAAACCTCACTGATCATTTTTTGCTGAGATTGACAAGGAGAGAGCCCTCTCCCGATCTGGTAGGGCTAGCTACCAGGTTAAGCGTGGTTTGATGTTACCCTAGATTCTGCCTTTCTCAGCCTGAGGTAGATTTAGGCCATAACAGGATCTACAACAGTTTATTGGTATAGCAGGAAACAAAAATCTGTGGCACTCAATTAAGCAAAAGCAGAATACATGGCAGCAAGTCAAGCTGCATGTGAGGCTATCTAGATGAGGAAGATCCTGGTCGGTTTGTTCGGTTCACATTTAGATCCTACAATGATACATTGCGATAATCAGAGTTGCATTAAAATCTCGATTAATCTTGTGTTTCATGATAGATCTAAACATATTGATATGTGGTATCATCATATCAGATATTGTGTGCAGCGAAAGATCATGTTGCTTCAGTACATTCCTACGGAGGATCAGGATGCAGATATTCTGACGAAGGCACTCGGCAGGAGAAAATTCGAATACCATAGAGGAAGGATCAGGGTGAAGGATAATCCCTATCTTGTTGAGAGGGAGTTTTGAGATTCAACAAGATGATGAGCTTAGTGAAAATGAGTCGCCTTCACTAAATGGGCCTGCAGGCTATTTTTAGGTGCAAGTCTATTTTTAGACTATGTCTATTTTTAGACATGGTGATCATATTTCAAAAGTTGCAGGATGCTATTTGTGGATGGTTGGTCAAGTTGGAAAAATAGATGAAATTCTATTTTTATAATATTGGACAAAGTCTATTTATAGATCATCGATCTAAAAATAGAAGTGTTAATTATTATTAGCTCTTAATAATAATCCGGAAATAAACAACAACTTATTCTCTTGGAGCACTTAATTTTAGTGCACAAATTTGTCAAATCAGTGGGTTGAAGGAATTACACAATTCCTAGGGTTTACTATTGGTTCATGCATGGAGGACTCAGTTAGAACTGAAGTGGAAAAATTATGACAGAGTTGGAAGAGTATTTCATGGAGTTGTTATTCAGTTTAACTTAGTTAATGGAGTTAAACTCAGTTGAGCTAGTTGTATCTAGTCTAAATGAATGATACACTAGTGAGAGTGGAGTGAATTAATTCACAAATAATAACTCATTAATCAACTGAACAATACAACAATTAACTACAGTGCATTTCAGTTCCAGTGGAGACCAAGTGGAGAGATAGGTGATAGGGCAAGATGGACTATCTGTTGTGACTATAGTGATGCATTGATTGCACCACACACACATTGGAGTTGCCAATGAGGATTGCGTAGTCAAGGCAAGGGTAATTCGAATTCATTCAGAGCTATTCTTCAGTAGGGATTGCCCAGTGGAGGCAGGCTATAAGGTGGCAAGAAATCAATGCATGGATTTGCAGATTTCTTTTGATTAGTGTGTGACGACTGATTGTAATGAGAGCTTGATGTACTAAGCTTTGTATGAGATTGTTACATGATCTCCATGATACATAATATATGCTAGTTGGGTTTTTTAGCTTTAGGCTTTCCCGTTAAACAATTGTGTTATGTGCGATTGTTTATATTGCTTCATGTTTTTGCAATTGATTTTAATTTCCGTAAAAGATTAACAATGGAAGGATTCTGTGTTTAGCAAGAAGATAAATGTTGTTAGATCAGGAGAATCTGGATATATACATGCATCTTGTATATAATTTTTACATATATTTATGATGTGTTGTTATTTTCCAATTTACGTTTTTACATTTTTATATTTATTAAAATAAATTTTATGGACTTCAAATAACAAGAGACTGAGCGTTTATAAGAGTTCTAGTCAAATATGTTACTTTTATTTTATTTCTCATAAAAAAGTGTCCGAGTATTTACATGTAAGAGGGTACTCTGCCACATGATATGGTTTTTTTGAATGATTCCTAGAGCAGAGTGCTCCAACCATTGGATCCATATCAAGGACCCTGGTATACAGAGACCATCGGGACTAGGGAATATATAGAGCTTCTTGAGCAAATTTATCAGATGACAGCAGGTAAAAGAGAATATTACGTCAACCCTACAACAAGAGGAACAATATGTTGGCGAAATGTTCAAAGTTCTGATGTAGGATCAGAAGTTGTATGGGATGATTGGCAGCAAGGCGCATACACGTTCAATACAAGAAGATGTGTTGTTGTTCGTGGAGTCAACTAGATCGATACATAGGTAAGGGGTTACCCCACCCTTACTAATATGCAAACTGTGAATACTTCCATTAAAAAAATTTAAGATAGTGTACCAGAGGAGCATAAGGTTCCTCTCATGGATGTGGCTTTGCAATCTACTTCGGCAAGGTAGTGGGTAAATCACCGCAACTCTCTTCATAGTTGGGAAGAGGTAGAAAAGGCACTGAAAACGAGATTCCAAGTGTCTTCAAGACTGCAACTAGAAGAGAAGTTCAGAGGAGTTTCAAATCCCCAAGTACATATAAAAATTTGTAAATACAAGTGGGAAACAGAGAATTACACGAAATCCTTGTGGGTGCATAATTTTGTACATTAATTGGATATAATCCCGCAATCTTGGTTCTTAACAGATGAAAATAAGAGACAAACAGGTAGCTGGGAGACAATAGCGGAAATATTTGCACGAATTTTCTCTTTCAAAGGAGAAAATGAACAGGCTACAGAAACCTTGCTGGAAATCAAAGGGATTTTTTTTTGGTTCATAATTTGCAAAAGTTGAGGAAACACTTGTGTCAAGGCAGATACCCAAGTCTAGTTATCAAGAAGCAGTAATATGCGGGAAAGTAGACCAGGGAATAGATGATGATGATTTAGGAAATCTTAGACACTTGTCATTTGAAGAAAAGGAAGAAGAACGCAAAATACAGGAGGAACCTTCCACATAAGGACTGCACCTATTACCCCTAAGGACAAAGAAACATAATATTGGCAGTCAAGAAAAACCCAAGATAGCCTCTATAGGGGACTATTGGGACGAAGAGGCTACAAAGGAAATTTTTGATTTTCTAAAGGAATATGAAAATCTATTTCTGTCTTCTGTAGCATAAATAAAAGGTATCAAGGGGGATTTAGGGGAGATGTGAATAATGCTAAAACATGATGCCATAACAGTAAAACATAGATCCCTATCGCTTGAACCCAAGGGTGAAAGAGAAATTCAAAGTAGAAATAGACAATATGATAAATGCAAGATTGATTTTCCCAGTTGAAGAGGTAGAATGGGTTAGTCTAATAGTGATCCAGAACAAAAATGAGAAGTCAGAAATAAGGGTGTGTCTAGACTACATAAGTCTAAATAATGCATGTGTTCATGATCCATTCCCAACACCATTCAGTGATGAAGTCCTAGATAACATGGCTGGAAATGAAGCATATTCATTCACAGACGGGTTCTCTAGTTATCATCAATTCCGAATAGCATAAGAGGACAAAAGAAAAACCACGTTCACTACTAAATGGGGATCATATGCTTATCACGTAATGCCCTTTGGGTTAAATAATGCACCAACAGTATTTTCAAGAATAGTGATAGAAACTTTCAGAGAGTATATCCACAAGTTTCTAGAAGTGTACATGAATGACTGGACAATATATAGTTTGTTGAAGAACCACGTAAGCCTCCTTTGGATAATGTTTGACCGTTGCAGACAACTTCAAATCTCACTAAACCTGAAGAAGTGCATATTTGTAGTACCATTCAAAACATTACTTGGCCATGTGGTTTGGACGACCAAGGTGGCGGTAATTGTAAACATGGATGCCCCAGAGAATGTTAAACAATTGAGATCATTTCTGGGACACATCGGGTATTACAAAAGGTTTATTTGAAACTATGCTCGGATCACAACACCGCTAGAAAAGCTGTTGCGAAAGACAAAACTGTTTATATGGAACGAAGAATGCAGTAAGGCGTTGGACACTCTAAAAGAAAAATTAGCAAGTGCACATATTATAACTCATCCTAACTGGGATAAACAGTTCCATGTGCATATTGATGCTTCAGGAATTGCTTTGGGGGTCGTGCTAGCATAACCATGAGAAAGAAACATAGACCACCCGATATATTTTGCAAGAAAAAAGCTATCGACATCAGAAAAGAATTATACAACAATTGAGAGAGAAGATCTGGCAATGGTCTACTCCCTATAGAAATTCAACCACTATTTACTTGGAGGTACCTTTAAATTTTTTACATATCACTCTGCATTGAAGTATTTAGTAAATAAATCTGTTCTGGAAGGCAGCATATGTAGGTGGCTTCTACTGTTCCAGGAGTTTACTTTTGAAGTCATAATAAAACCAGGGAGACTAAACGTGGGACTTGATCATCTATCAAGAATGGAAAATGGGGAAAACAGAGGACCACTTGATGACCAACTACTAGATATAGACCTCTTCCGGATAGAGGTCGTCTCAAATTATCTAGAGAAAATAGAAACATACCTGGCTATAGGACAATACCCAAAAGAATATACAACCATCCAGAGGAGAAATTTGGTCGTTAAAGCAATTGGTTACCAACTCATAGTGTGTCTATTATATAAGATGGGTCTGGATCAAATACTACAAAGATGTGTATTAGACCACGAAAGAGTAGAGATCCTATGGGAATGTCGCAATGCAGTTGCGGGAGGAAATGTAGGAGAAAATCCTACCGCAATAAAATATTACAAGTAGGGCTATGGTGGCATGCAATGCATGTAGATAGCAAAGAGTATGTGAAGAAATATGATGTGTGACAAAGAATAGGGAAACCTTCACACCGCGATGAACTGCCCCTGCATCTTGTAAGAGCAATTCAGATATTTGTTAAATGGGCCGTCGACTTTGTAGGACCCATTACACCAGTTGCACGCCATTCACAAGCAAGATACATGATCACCGCAACTGAATACTTGACTAGGTGGGCAGAGGCATCACTAGTAAAGGATTGTAAAACATACATAGCAACCAAGTTTATCTTTGAAAACATTATTACCAGATTTGGTTGTCCAAGGAGCCTGACAAGTGATAAAGGCACCCACTTTATTAACGCCACAATCAAATCATTACTGAAAGACTTCATGGTACATCATCATAAGAGCATTCTGTATCACTCACAGGCAAACAAAATTGTTGAAGCTTTCAACAAAATCCTAGAAAAGGGATTAACTAAGATCTGCAATGCAAATCGGGATGACTGGGATGAAAGAACACCAACCACGTTATGGGCGTACAGGACTACTGTCAAACGATTACACAATTAGATGCCATTTCAACTTATATAAAAAAAAGAAGTAGTGGTGCCAGCTGAATTTATTGTCCCCGGTCTATTAATTTCCGCAACAAAAAAAATGACCGAAGAAGAATCCATCTCAACATGCCTTCATGAACTGCAGGAATTAGAGGAAGCAATATTTTTTGCAGATTGTCATCAATCAGTAGAGAAAAAAAGACAGAAATCCTAGCATGGCATCTACATCAAACGAAAGACATTCAAGATTGGAAACAAAGTACTACTCTATGATATAAAGTTCCAGAAATTTCCAGGGAAACTCCAAATGCATTGGATGGGACCATTCTATGTCATAGAGATCTGCCACTCAGGAGCGGTGAAACTAGCGCAACTGGATGGAGAAATACTACTAGGTTGGGTGAATGGTGCATGCCTGAAACCCTACCATGAATGAACACACAAAATTTTAATTCCAATAACTCTCGCACTCGAGAGGAGTCAGTAGGTTAGAAGTCAATAACTCTCTCGCAACCGAGACGAGTCAGTAGGTTAGGAAATCAATCAGTTAAAAAAAAATAAGTCAGTTTAAGATAGGAGTCTCAATAAAATAAGGTATATGTTGCAAACACTAAATTTCCACCTTGTTGCGGCATGGGGACGATACTGCAACCAATTGTGGTCGAGGGTGTTGCAGCAACTGCACGACCAAGCATGTCAACCATCATTTAGTCATAATTAGCCATCATGTAGGTGTCAATCCGTAGTGTCAACCAGAAATCTGAAAATATTTTCCATAATTGGAAACACCATTCTGTAATAAAGTTTCCATATCAGGTAACAATAATTAGCCACCGTCATCAGACTCAGAGTCCACCTCACCCGAGTAACTAACCGCACGATTATAGCTGTGGGGGGCATCAAGGAAAAGTTAATTAGTTATTCAGTCACATCAATGCCCTTCGTGCCAACATTCCTACTTAATATGCATGGAGAAAGGAAAAATCAAAGTGCCAGAGAATTGTGAATTGCAAGAAGAAGAAATTGCTATAACGGTCAGCCAGAGGATATCAACAAGAGTTCAAAGGCGCAGACCGGAAACACTGCTAGTGTATTGTAGGAGAAGAAGGATGATGAAGACAGTGGTTTCGGTAGTTGAGCCAGAGCTAGATGGGAGAATTAAAAAATTAGAGCCACTGATAGGCAGGTATGACAACACAACCTTAATAGATACAAATGTATATTGAAGCATCAAGATTCCACCCAGATTTCAAAGGTATCCAGAGGTCTACGATCCTGAATTTGAAAATTTTACCGGTGTTTGGCACAACAGGAGAGGCGATGCAATGCACAAAGCTCCTTATCAGCAGAATTCATAATGGGCCGCTCTAGCTCGGAAGATAAATTCCAATTCATGCAGAGGATATCCACAAAATTACCGGGTTATCAGCAGTAGGAAGTGATGTATCGACTTCTTTTCAGAATACTTCCAAGAGATTGAAGAGGATGGGAGAATTTTCCTATTATAGGAAATATGAGACCAGAAGAGGAGGAAAGGGGGCAAAGATATATATTATCAATGTCCCCAATGTTAAGTTCATGTGTTATTTGATAACAGGAAAGACGATGAGGAACTACACCAAGGGGGAGTGTACTCTAGACACTATCTCAGTTGCAAAGCATTGTATACAGGGAGCGCAGCTCAATTGGTGTGCCTTCCTGCTGCAAGTCTCTTTGAAGCTTGTGAGGACAACTTCAAGAGAGCCACGAGATTTATATATGGCTACTTGATCATGGCTTTGGCTATGTGGAAGTGGAGTCCACCAGGGAAGCGACCTCTTGCGGACATAAGTGAAGATCAACCAATGGCTCTCAGATACACGCCATGGAGGGTCTTAGGGGACCCTAGCACTAAAGAAATTAATGAAGAATAATTCACAAAGTGGTACAGGTTGATGTTCGATGTGGTCTAAGAAAAACAACGAATTCCTAGAACTCTGCTGGATAAGTACTCTCATCAAGTATGGTTCGACATTTCACACAATAATACATGGATTAGACCTGACTGTATTGCGACAGACACTTTCCATAAGAATCCCTTGAGATTCCAACTAACAGAGGATGATTTCCACACAGAAGTTTCATATTGGCTGGGAGTAGCAGGATAAATCAGAGACGAGGAGTGCAAGTATTCCTTCGATGCTATGCATCCACACCCTCTACTAGGAGAAACACCAGGAAAAACAACTCATAGGGTATCTCATTTGCAACTCCAGTCATTGATTAAGAGGTTGGACACACAAGTACAAGCTTTCAATAAAGTCATGGTAAGAATCGGAGAAAAATCCGCTATATTTCCAATGTTCGGTGAATTTCAAACACTTAATGTAGGGTCGCCATCATTGACAACCCCAGTCCTCACCGCTCTCCTGTCCACCACCTTCCATTCACATTCATAGCCAACCACTGCCCCATTTCGCAAGAACAAGGCGACCAAACCACCTATACCACGGCCTAAGGGAAAGAGAGCCATAACTCTAAAATCAGACCAGGTGGTAGAATTAACGGAGGAAGAACCTAAGTAACAGATAGTCATAGGAATTCCAATCACAAAGGAACCAGAAATGGGTACTCAAACTTCCCCCATCATATCGCAACCCAACCCTTCCTCATCACAAAACACAACAGGCTCCTCATCACCAACTACTCAAAATTCATCACCACATACTTCTAATGCTTCCAAAGATCAATCAGCCCACACCGCATCCACCTAGGCCACCATTTATGATGCAATACCTACATGCACAGTAATGGTTATCGATACTAAGGCTGAAGTTAACTTGGGTATGGTATAAGTAACAAGGTTAACCCAACCACGATAGAACCAAGGACCTTTTTAAATTTACTCATTCATACTAATCTGGCCATTTCTGAAAATATGCCCAGCGAGACTTCTCCAAATTTATTCCAACAATCGATGTTAGCATTACAACCATTCTTACACACTCACCTACCTTCCACTAGATTTCATATTCCCGAATCTCAAACAATATAGCCAAGTCAACCTAGCTCTCCATAAGGGAAATCTGAGCGCTCCATTACCAGTGGGAAACCACTTAGGGATATAAATCCTAGTCCTGAGATGAGGAGAAGTGGAGATCTTCAGACTTGGGGACTTGACCAAATTTTTAGTTTCATACAAGCAGTAACTTGACAAGAAGAGTATCTTCACAATGACCTCTTCTTGAGGTATGAGTAGCAACATCAGCAAATTACAACGCTCACTGATGAGTGTAATCAATTACAACATGTAAGAGACAACCTTTAGCAGCAAATCAACCGAGAATTTCCGAGATTTGTGGCCAACCATTACCAGTGTAGTTGAAGCTGCACCCACGAATATGTGGGTGCAGCTTCAACTACACTGGTAGGCGAAAAGGATAAAACAGAGACAGGAGAAGACGAGCCAGCTCAAGAAGACTCTGGGGAGCATAGTTACAAAAGCTTACACCTTGCTCGAGAAGATCCATGAATGCTCAAATTCATTGACAATTAAAGTGTAACCGATTTCAAAACAGCTGCAAAAGATCTTCATCGAAATTAAAGGAACACCTAATCCAACCAGCCGTAGAAAACTATATGATCAAGCTGAGGCTCTACAGATACAAATGCAAGCAATTGAAGAAAACTCAGTAAAGAAAAAGCAACTCCTTCGGGATCTCAGGCAACCGAATAAGAAGAAAGCTGAGACAATACAACAATTGGTTTCCGAAGCAAACTCCAAGTTCAATGTAGTGTTTACTGGCCTACCACAACGAATTGATGCAACTCACGCCGACAAAGTGGTGAGCGAAACCGACCCATTGATTAAAACATGGCAGGAGGCTATCAATGATTTTATAGAGTCTAGAACAGAGGCCATGCAAAAGGTTCCAGAGTTGGGGCCTTTGTTGGAAGATGGGGAACTAAAGCAGAGGGAGTAGGAAAAGGAACCGGCCGAACAAGACCACCCCAAGACAACAGCAGGCGATCAACTAGGGAATGCAACATCGAGAGAAAATTAACTTGAGATGAGTCAATAGCTTGTGCTCGGGGCCTATTGGAGCCTTTGTTTTGGGAGAACCGTTTTTGAGTTGCGGACGACTAGTTGCGGGAAGATCGATTGGCGGCGGGAAACTGTTACGGAAGAAAGAGAGTCGTTGCGGGTGGAAAATAAGGAGCAAACATGTGGCAAAGTATAAAGAAGCAACAAAACATATGGCAAGAACAGGTGACACTTAACAAGCAGAAAGACTCCTAGAGGTAGAGCCAACCGCAGAAGAGAACATGGAATGCCGGAGCACAACAAAACAACCGAGCAAAAAGGGCGAAGATTGAAAGTGCTAGTCGGAGGAGATGGATAAGCAAAGGAAAATAGAGCTCGCTGGGTGAGTTGGGAAGGGAATAGGTTGAGTTATATATCATCCCATAGTGCTATGCAGAGCCATAGATGTAATGTACTGTTTATGCTGAACTCTATGGAGTCTGATATGTTTTGTGTTTCTCATATCATGTAATATATCGACGTTGTTTTGTGGACCTACGGATGTGTATGTTGAATAGTTATTATATGTGATGTATGACCGATGATTTCAAAATTTTTGATAGCTTTACTTGACGACTGTTAAATGGTAGTTTATTTCCTGATTAATGTGCAATGATAATGTTATGCATGACAGTAATGTTTGGATAACTGTTAGCAGTTCCTCTTTAGTAATATGGTTCTAGCTTTTTTATCTTAGTAAGTTTACGACACGCCTCGGTTGAGACTCCTTTCTCTCCTTGAGTAGGGTGAAAATGCTGGCGTTGTCCTAGACTATAGCGAAATCTTGTTGGCCCTGAGCCTGAACCTGGGTCTTGCCCAGAAGTCACCCTTTTTCGCCAAAAAAGTGTAACATTAATCATTCCAAAATGTAAGCATTTATCTTACTCTCTAATCAAATAATCACAAAAATACTTAAAAGAGCATGGTATGAAAATAACCCTAAAATTTATTTAGCAAAGTGAAAAGTAGATAAAAAATAAAATATACATTATCAAGTTTTCTTTTCTACCTTTCCAATTTCTTGTTGAGCAGAAATCAAAGTGGAACTATAATATATGTTAGTTGAGATCTCTGCAGCTCTTTGAACCTAATATGTAGAAGTATTTGGCCCCTTCTCGTTGCCCTTGATGATGGCTACGACCCTTACTTCACATCATGATGAACTTGAGTTGACCGAGAATAAAAATCCAACCAAGAGAGATTTGAAAAAATTGTAGTGAATACCCCACCAATAAACAAACAATTAAACGACCTAGATTGGGAACAAATGAAATTAAAGGTGTGGAACCCCTATGTAAACACCCTGAAGAGGATGTTAATTAAATGAGGGCTTAACCTTGACCAATGATTTCTAATAAAGGAAAGAGGATGAAACCAAATATTTATTCCTGAGTGCTAATTTGAGGATAATTCAAGTTATAATGGGGAAATAAACACAACATAGGGAGAAAGGGAGCCAAAGAAAGGGCCAAGAGGCTGGACTAATGTCTACCCACACGAGGAGAGAGAAAAGTAGCCTCTAGGAAGCTGAGGCCATAAAGGGTGCAATGAATCAAATAATAAGCAAAGCAAAGATTTTGAAGAAAGGTCCTATAGTGGGATCCTACCTCCATTTGTAGTCCACGGACCCTACATGGGAGGAAAATGGCCAGAGGATGACCCACCTCAAAAGAAAAAGACAAAGAAAATAGAAATTTCCAAACCTAGAGCTAATAGAATTAACAAGAAACAATTAAGGGTGGAATCGAAACATCTAATTAAAGAACAAGTAGAGAGAAAATGACTTGTCCTCTAGGTTAAGTCCTTAACCTTTACCATTTTACACAGTCTTCGAACTCCCTATTTTGACATTGTTGCATGTGTCTCTCCACCAATCAATCCTTGCATTCTCCATAATGGAATCAGACCTCAATGCCTCTACATAAGTATTGACTCTCTAATGAATTATCATGACTACATTTACTCTACAAGCCCCTTGAATGCTCAAGGTAGTGTGATGAGGAATGGTGGTAGGGGTTTTCAATGAAATCAACAATTGTGTGCCATGTGGAGGGAATCATCCCCTCCTGCCTTCTCCTTTGTTGGCAACCCATAAACTTAGTCATGTCTGTGTTGGGACAACTATTGTGGGGTATAGTGAGTCAGATTTATAATTCAAGTAAAATGTACTTTAAAATAAAATTATGTAATAACTTAAAGTTATATAATTTTTTTCAAAAAGTAACTTCAAAAAATACTTGAAGTCATGCTTCTTATTTAATAAAGTAACTTTTAACCAAGTAATTTAATACGAAGCACATATGAAATATGAAGGAGATGTTTCTTTTATTTCTTTTTTCTTTGTTTGAATTATTTACCTGGAAGTACATGTTGAACTTACAAATCCTTGTTTTCACATGTAAAATAGAACCAACACATCCATATATAAAAATAAATAAAATTTTGAAGAAAAAATTATTAAAATTAACAATATTGAGGTTTGATCTTAGTTCTATTTAGCAAATGAAAGTTTTCCCTTTGTTTATGATTTGTTGAGATTGTAGAAAAGCACATAGCAAAGAGCATATGTAGAAAGGGGAAAAAATAACATTTGTTTTTTTTTATTTTCCCTGACGGTACAAAATCCATGCCGACGAACATATGTATATTAGAAATGGTACACACTGAAAACCAAATAGAGAAATTGAAAGATTAACACACTCAACAAAAAAACAATTAAAAGCATAATGAAGCTTTATACCTATGAATTGACAAAAATGGTCGTATCTCCAAAAAATGAAAACCTTTTCAATTGAAACAATAAGTGTTTTCAACTAAAGGTAGCGCTCCAGATGAAATGAAATAGCTTGCTCAACCTAGAAATATTTTAATGTATTCAACAACACAGTATTGTGATCAAAATAAAAATAATATTCTTAAAATAAAAATCATAAATTAATCAAGTACTAATCCACAAATCAATATAATAATTAGTATAAAGGAAATTATGAATTGTCAAAATCACTTTATGACTAAGACATATTTCATAATGAAGCTTTATACCTATGAATTGACAAAAATGGTCGTATCTCCAAAAAATGAAAACCTTTTCAATTGAAACAATAAGTGTTTTCAACTAAAGGTAGCGCTCCAGATGAAATGAAATAGCTTGCTCAACCTAGAAATATTTTAATGTATTCAACAACACAGTATTGTGATCAAAATAAAAATAATATTCTTAAAATAAAAATCATAAATTAATCAAGTACTAATCCACAAATCAATATAATAATTAGTATAAAGGAAATTATGAATTGTCAAAATCACTTTATGACTAAGACATATTGTTACAATTATATATTAATAGATACTAAGAAAAACTCGCAGCACGAAAACGTCGCCTGAGAGATTCGAACTCTCGCGGGGAAACCCCATGTACTTAGCAGGCACAAGCCTTAACCACTCGGCCAAAGCGACAACGTTGGCCACATTTCAATCTGAAATTAGAATATTAGATTATTTGTCATTTACAAAATTACTTTTTCCATAAATCGTTTCTCAGGCTCATGCTGTTTATCAATGCCTTTGCCCTTCCTCCTATATTCCTTGTAACACCACCCTACAATATTGATGTGTATGATATTTTTCTTTTATTTATTATTCATAATAAAGGTAACAAAGTAACAAGATGAGGGAAACATTAGTTATATGCTTTTTTTAAGTTAATTGAAAATGATACGGTAAAAATATATTTATGTGTAATTATTTTATATTAAAAATTTATTGTGTCAATACATCTTTTATAATTTAGTATGAGAGATATTGTTTTGTTATATTACATTTAAGTAGATTCGATTTATCTAATTTCTATACATGTAAATATTATTTTTGAACTTGTGAAATATTATTAATTAATTAATAATTTATTATAATTAATAAATTAAATTATTTTTGTTTGGTGTTTTTTAAGCCGAATCACTTAATTGATTCCGAAGTTATTTTAAGGGATGAGGATGAGTGCTATAGCTCTTTTAGCTCTTTTCATTATGATATTTTGCTTCTCGTTCTTTCTATTTCATCTATTCATTTGGAGCGTGTATTATGGATTGTTTTCATTCAAGAAGAATTAATAATAATAATAATAATAATCTCTTTTATAATAATAATAATAATATTTTTTTTATTGATTTAAATAATAATAATAAAAATATATTTTCTTTCATCCTTTTTAATAATAGAGTTGTTAATCTTTCTTGTTTTTAGTATGGCCTCTTATTGGCCATACTAAATCCTTTGTCAAATATTTGTCTTTATTTGTAACAAATTAAAGGGTATACGGTTGGATCCTTGTGATAATTTGGCGATTTTCGATGTGGTCTCCTTGCACACTAATATCCCCATTAACGAGGCCATTGAAGTCATCAAGCACATTACAGACCCAGATACAACTTATTTGGTTGAAATTTGTCTTCTACTTTCTTCAGTTTTGAAGGTGAATTTTATGAACAAACTTGTGGAGTTTCCATGGGTTCCCCCCTTTCCCTAGTAGTGGCTAATTTTTTTATGGAGGACTTTGAATCTAAGACCTTGTCCTCAACTGTATTCTAGCCTAAGCTTTGGAAAAGGTTTGTGGATGACACTTGTGTCATTTGGTCTCATGGTCAGGAAAATTTGGAGCTCTTTTTCCAACATCTTAACAATCAATCTAGTTCCATAAAGTTTACTATGGAATGTGAAATTGATGACAACCTCCCTTTCCTAGATGTTCTTATTTCAAAGAGATGTGATCGTTATTTATCTCACTAGTTTTTTTGAAAGAAAGCTCACACCTAACAATATCTTCATGTGAATTCACATCATTTCCTCGCTCAAAATCTAGGTGTTCTCAACACCTTAGCCACTTGGGCGTTACAAGTTTCTGATGAAAGCCACCTCAATGATGAAAAAACCCATCTCCTTAGTGTTTTTAATAGGAATGGTTATAGTAAGTGTCAATGTCTTAAAATCCTTCCTTAAGGCTGATCCAGGTGGATATTGGTGTCCACCGACCTATTCCACTTGGACCCCCCACCATTGTCTCTTTCAGTTTTTTAGTTTCCTTAATTGTAGCACAATTTACTATTTTTAGTAGTTTTTCGGATCCTGAACTTCCAAAGTTTTTTTGAGGCCCTAAACGATTTTTTTTGGGAAAATTGGAGCTAACAAGAGACTTTGATTGATATTTTCCACTTGAAAGTTGTAGTCCTCAGATAGATATTTCTAACGAGGTATTGTGCGCGTCAAACAAAGATCATATGCCAAGGTCACGACCCTGGGAAGTTCATGTACCAATTTACCCAAACGGGGCCCATAATTTTGGTGCTTCATCTCCTAGGGTTAGGTTTGTGGATGTTTAGGGTTTTCCATTGTTTCTCAATAATAAATAGGCCTTCGAGCCTCATTTTAATAGAGTTCAGAGGCATGTAGCTGCCACATCTCTTCTAAGAGATAATCTACCATCGCCCGAGCTAGTTTATTTCCATTATGTTTGTAAGCATATTTCAATTCCTTGATATTAATGAAATGAAGTGTTTTTTTCTGTTTCATATCTTTATTTTTGGTTAAATATGTATTATGTTGTGTTCCTGTCTAAGTTCAGATCAGTGCTATCAGAGCAGTCTGCACTTTCTCTATTTTTCTTTGCATTTCCCCAATGAGGTCATGGTATAAGGAGTTGGGGATCGAATTGGTTGAACCTTTGCAAGACTAGCCTCGCAAACCCCGATGACCTCCCATGGTGGAAGAAAAGAAAGACGAGGGGGCATGATATCCTTTCAAAATATTGCTTGAAGAAGCCCTCGAGCGACATAGGAACACGGTAATGGACAACTTTACCCAAATCCTTCAGCGGATGCCCATAGGTGACACATCTTCATTTGACATTCAGTCTAGAGGCGACACTCCCTTCAAGGTAAAATTCAACCTTGAAATTTCCATAAATGAAGGTCAGATAGATGCAGACATCATAGATATATGGTTAAATATGCTGGAAGGATATTTTTCAGTTCATGATTTTTCCAATAGGGAAAATATTACTTTTACGCTCCTTAAATTTGCCCCCCATGTCAAGGACTGGTGGGAAACCTACTGCGAACAGAGGGATGAGAGAGAACCCTCATCATTTTCAATAGGACCCACTTGGAATTCTTTCCAAGATGCCATCAAGGAGCAATATTACCCCATGAGGAGCTAAGGGGACAAGTACATACAATGGACTATGCTACAGCAACAAAGGGATCAATATGTGCATGAGTTGATGAATCCATTCCATACCTTGCGCACAAATTTGGGTATCAAATATTTGGAGAAACATATGGTGCTTAAGTACCACAATTGTTTGCACATATACATTCAGGATGAAATGGAGTTCCTCGACATTTTCTCGCTTGGTGAAACAAACCGATATGCTTCCAAGATCTAGAAACAATTTAAACAGAAGAAGCGAGACTTTGGATTTGCGAATTTGAAGCAAGGGAAAGGCACCCCTAAACCATAGAAAAAAGGACAAAGCCAAGGTGGGGTGACCCAGGAAAACCCAACGAGGTCGCAAGCAAAGAACAACACCACAAAGACAAAGGACACGGGAAAGTGGTGTGACTTCCATAAGAGCCCCACTCACAACACAAGTGAGTGCGGGGCCAAGAAGTCAATGGTAGTCGAGCTAAAGGCTTCTGAATCAGATGCAGTCTCTGAATATGACTCAGAACTTGATAAGGGGAATGGAAAAGGGAAGCATATTATTAACACGAAGTCCAGTGCCACTGTTGCCACCACCAAGATATATAAGGATGAGCCTAAAGATCTAGAGGAGGGGGAGTGCCTCTTACACTCCCGAATGTGGGTGAAGGGTTATCCATTGCAGTTCTGATAGAAAATTGGGTGTAGGTGCTAAGGAGAGTTGTTCACAGTCCTCTCAATAATTTCTTTCACCAAGGGAGTCTACTTCAAAGTCTTGTTTCCACTTCATTTATCAAATTTGTGGAATTTGATTAATGAAATAAATGATAGATTAAAAGCTCTTCACTAAAATGTTAATCCTTGCAACAATATTGCAAAGCCCTTTTAACTATGAAATGGCCTTGAAATTTGTCAGTGCCTTTTCGACCTTCAAAATATATTAACACAATATGCCTTTTAATAGTTCAAAATCCTTGGAATCGATATCCAAACTTCGGAACCTCTATACAACAATTAAAATTGTGATAAATGCAAGTTGTGTTTTAAATAACATTTAAAACACCATCGGCCCCACTTATAGTAAACGCTAGAGGAATTTCCAACGCACAAGACTTTGGTTCATACCTTGATTTAACTTCCGTGCAACTTTGAAAGTGATTGCCTTTGGATCCTTTTTCCCTTCAAATCGAATTCAAATCACGTTGCTTCCACCCCAGAAGTATAGCACACAAAATTTACGCGATATGGGCAGTATTTAAGCGGTGATGTGTCCAAAATGTATTGGATCGCGTTCCATTTTAGAAAGCCACTTCTCTGTAAAATAGGCGCGCGAGACCAGTGGTTTGTTCACACAAAACCGCTTCTGGTATTGGATTGAGTTTAATGCGGAATTTTCATTGCATTTTTCTCCTTCAAACCCATCTCTCCGTCCTAAAGGATCGTTCGACCTTGATAGAAATTTAATTATCAAGGTATGATTGCAGGTTTAAAGCCCTTGCATTGAAATTGGAATTAGAATTGTATTCACCAGCATCGATTCAAACAATAACATTCGAAATCAACTAATATCGCTCTAAGCAACAGAGCTTCCCACACTACTTCAAACATATTAAATGTCAGATTAACAAGCTGCGTTCTTCATAAAACTCATCGAATCCTATCGAACCTTTATACAAAATTTTAAAACGCATTCAATACTGATCTAAGGCAAGCGTATAAAATACAACTGCCTTCTCGCCATTATAAACTAGCAATTTAAAATTCGATTTAATCGATCTCAATCACAGAACATGACTCGATGCTTGTGAACCTTTAGACAGAGCTTCAATATGTTTTAAATGAAAAGAATCAATCCTTTCGACCTCCTTTGAGTTTCATATAAAAAAAACATTCCAATCGATTTCTACACAATGTATACGAAAATCCAATAAATCACGGAGGTGGAATCCTCCGGGGATTGCCATTACAACCAACAATTTATGAAACACTGCAATTTTTTATTAAGACAAAGGTAAAACCTTTCAATCCCAGTCTTCTGTGCCAACTCCCCTTTACTCTGTATCAGGGGTTACCTTATAATCTTTACATGACTATTCGGTTCCTTCTTGAGGACTGGTTTATTCTTAAAATAAAACCCTAATTACATAATATTGCTCTAATTCTATCAACAGAAACTAAATAGACTAACAAGAATCAACTATTTGACTTCTTCAGTTACTAAACTAACCCCATCTGCTCTAAGTGCAACATACAGCTAAGGTATTGACACCTTTGCTGGTACATCTCCTTGCATACTCGAACCCACCTAGTCACAACATGTGGACAAATTTCTCACATTGCTAACTAGAATCCAATGCCCCTGCATCAAGTTCATTGTCGACAGTGGCAGCCAAAAGAACCTCATTTCGGCAGAGGTTGTGAAGAATTTGGGCCTACCGACCACAACACACCTGCAACTGTACACCATCGGGTGGCTTTACCAAGGACGAGAACTCCGCGTCAGCCAGTAGTGTTTCCTTCCCTACAACATCAAGCCCTTCACAGATGAGGTAATGTGTGATGTTGATCCTATTGAATATTGTGATGTATTATTAGGCCAACCATACTTGTGGAAGCAACATGTTGTGTATGAGTCAAGGCCTTGCACTGTTATTATTACTTTTGGAAATAAATTGTACATGATACTAAAGGTAGCACCGCCTACCGCCATCTCTTTGATCACGTCGAAGCAATGCGGTAATCTCATTTCCTAGATCAAGATTTTTTTTTCCTTATGATTCGCCCTCAAAAGAAGAATAATATTGTGGCCACGAACTCTAGACAGGGCTCCTCTGCACAACAACAATAGATGGATAAGGTCATAGAGGAGTATAGGGACAACTTTACCTCACCCACAAGGGTACCTCTACACTGTTAGGTCAAGCACCCCATTGATCAGATCCCAGGTGCACCACTTCTCAAGGGACTGATCTATATTTTCTTTGTTCTGGAGAACGATGAAATCAAGAGGAATATTCAGTAGTTGTTGCATAAAGGGAACATCAGGCCAATTTCATCACCCTATGGGAGCCCAATCATGTTAGTACATAAGAAGGACAGGATGTTGAGACTATATATTGACTACCAGGCTTTGAAAAAGATCACTTTTCAGAATAGGTATCTAATCCCACAGATTGATGACCTATTGGACTAGCTCAAGGGGAAAAATATTTCAGCAAGATCGACTTGAAGTCCAGGTATCACTATGTACCAATCGAGCCCTCTGATGTGTGGAATATTGCCTTCAAATCCAAGGAGGGACTTTTCAAATGTCTGGTCATGCCTTTCGGGTTGATGAAGTCCCTCGCAACCTTCATGAGGTTGATGGAAGACATCTTACGACCCTTCACCAACTCATTCGTGGTGGTGTATCTGGATGACATCCTGATCTTCAGCTAGAGTTGGGAAGAGCACCTCCACCATATTCGACAAGTCCTCCAAACTCTGTGACAACACAAGCTGTGTGCCAATTTGAAGAAATGCACTTTTGGTATGACTCGGGTTCAATATCCGGGGTACATCATTGATGAGTAGAGTGTGCATGTGGACCCAGCCAAGATACAATTCATTCAGGATTTTCCAGCCCCAACCACTCTAAAAGGGCTTTGCAACTTCCTGGGTCTTGCCAATTTCTATCGTAGGTTCGTGTTGGGGTTCTATCATATCACTTAGCCTTCGAGTCAAGTCACCAAGGGTGGATCAAAAGAAAAATTCTTTTGGTCTGAATCCCAACAAAATGTGTTTTTTTGAGTTGAAGCATTGCCTCTGCTCTACACCAGTGCTCACATTACCAGACCTGCATTAACCATTTGATATTGAGATAGATGCTTCTGACTATGTTATTGGTGCAATTTTTACTCAATAGGGGCATCTAGTGGCTCGCAGTGAGACACTTTCAGACAGTGTAAAAGTATCCAACCTATGACATAGAGATGTATTCAAATTGGCAGGCCTGCCGACAATGGAAGCATTACATTATATGGAAGGAAACCATCATCCACACATACCACCGATCCATGTAGTTAATACAGACAGAAGGGAAGTTTCAAAATGATCACCATCATAAATGGTCCACATACCTACAAAAATTCCACTTGAACATTAAGTACAAGAGGGGAAACACCAATAACTTTGCATACTACCTCATCCGACCAACAATAATGGTGCTCACCACTCTGCTCAACTCTTGTGGGAACGTGACTTCAGAGTGGCTGCATCTGTACAAGAATGATCCAAAATTCAACAACACATACCAGACACTCCTGGAAGGAAAGAAAGTTGAAAATTTTCACCTCTAGGATACACTGTTATGTCACCCAGGACACCCATGTGTTCTTTCAAGTGAGCATGCAAAGGTGATTTGGGAGGCACACTACAGTCGGGTCGTTGGACACTTTAGAGTCTAGAAAACATTGGTAGTGCTACAAAAGTATTTTTATTGGTTGAACCTTTGACAGGATGTTGGGATGTACATTAGATCCTGCACTTCTTACACCATTTCCAAACCAATCATCAAGAAGAAAGGCCTATATACTCCTATGCCTACTCCTATTCGACCTTGGGAATCCATCTCCATGGATTACATGTTAGGCCTCCCTTCGAATAAGCATGGAAACGACTACAGTTTAGTGGTCATTCACATATTCTCTAAGATGGCCATTCTGGCGGCTTGCAATAAGTGTATCACAGAAGAAGGCACTTCTAAGCTGTTCTTTGAATGAGTGTGGGTACACTTTTGGATCACACAGTACATTATCTCATATTGGGACAACAGGTCCCTAAGTACATTTTGGTCAAGTCTTTGGTCGATGTTGGATACCAAGCTCACTAAGTCCATGGATTTCCACCCCCAAATTGATAGCCAAACATAGGTCATCAACATGATGATCATACACATTATGAGCATTTACAACTTGAATCATCATCGCACATGGGATGAAATCCTCCCCTATTTCCCACACAACTACTACAAATCTCTCCATAGCTCAAATGGCCATAGCCCCTTTTAGGTGGGGTTGGGATTCCAACCACTATGTCCCATTGATGTGGCCACAACATTTGTATCTACTCAGGAAGCTTCGTCCCATGTCCAGTCTGAAACTGACAGGGCTAACAACTTCATTGAGAGAATCTAACACATTTGCTAACAGGTCCATGACATATTGGACAAAGCCAATGTTAAGTACAAGAAGCGACATGATCAATATCAGGTGTCACACAAGTTCCAGGTGGGAAAAAAAGTTTGGCTACATTTGCAGAAGGAGCTCCTTGATGGTTACCACTGTAATCTTCGACTGCTTCAATATGGGCCATACACCATCACCAAAGTTGTAGGGAAAATTATTTAGAGCTCAACGTTCCACCGTAGGCTTGGATTTCACCCAGTGTTCAATGTGGACCACCTTCGGCCATACTGTCCACCATTACTGGACACATCCGGCATTGAAAAACAACTCACACCAACATATTTAAACCTAGACTGCATGGAACATGCCACCACTGATCGGATCATCGACACGTAGATCAAGAACACTTGCCAACAGAAGATACAACTAGATCTGTTTTTTAAAGCTGTCCAACTATTGCACCAAGGCAAGTGGCTCACCAGGGACCAAGTTTAGGTGAAGCTTCCCCATATCATGGATGCACTCAATGTAATGGAGACCATTGCTTCCTAAGGGGGTATGATTGATCCAGGTGGATTTTGGTGGCCATCCGCCTATTCCACTTGGACCCCAACCATTTTTTATTTCCGTTTTTGAGTTTCCTTAATTTTTTCCTCCACATGACCTTATCTCGACGCGGAAGGAGCCAACACTGGTGGGGGTAGACCATTTTCCCCAATCCTCGGGTCTCATACGCTCCAAGTGGCCCTATTTTTGCACACAGAGATTATTGGGAAAGTTAATGAGGCAAAAAAATGCACCTTTTGTGGGAGAAATTTTCAATTCCTAAACTGTTTAAAGGGAAAAATTGTTAGAACATTTGTAGATTTGGCCAAATTGTAGGACATACAACAAATCTTAGCTTGGAGAATCATAACTTGCTTAATTTTGAACCTTTTTAAGCTGGGGGTTTTTGAATGCCCTGAACTCATTGAAAAACATAGCTTTCTTATTTAAGCACTTTATGAAGGACTTTTTGTAGGATTCATTCTTTTAGTGCTAGAGACAATCAGTGTTTTGGAAGCATTTTGAAGGAATTTTGAGCATCGAGATAACCTTGTAGGGGTTTTCCAACATTCTAATTTCATTTTAGCAGCTGTTACTTTTGTAGTGGATCTCTTTTTAATATTTTCTCATTATGTGTTCATGAGAGAAGTTATTTTCACTACTTTAATGTGTAATCATTGTATGTTTTTATGCTTGGATTTCAGGTGGAGTACAAGGACCTGATGTGTGAGTCCTTTATGTTGACCTTTTCATGAATTGCTATAGGGAGTCATATTTTTGGAGTGTGAATTATTTGTAGGAGAATGTTTCCTCGTAGGGGAAACAAACCACTTAATAGTCAACAATTTGTATGTACTATTCTTCCACTGAAATCAATAGAACAGTCTAGCTGTTGGATCAGGCCTGAAGACGTAGCCCACGAGGGGTGAATTCCGTCATCAAATCTTAGTTTCTTCTATTCATGTTTTTTCATTTGAGTTGCATGTGAATTTGTACCTTTTAAATTTCATATGAAAACCATACTCGCCATCTTGAATAGGTTTTGAAGCTTGTTTACTTTTAAGATCCATTTTATTTACTTCCAAAGTGTGAGAGGACGGTCAATTTTTGAGAGGAGAAGTTCTCCTCCAATTTTCAGATAATGTGGTATCAAATTGGGTTTTGACCCAAGTAGTAGGTATGGGAAAAAAGCTGAAGCATGAAATACTCCAAGAGTTAGAGGATATTAATTGTCTCTTCGAATGGAGAATATTGAGATGAGGACATTGCTTGAAGTTACCGAGGAGGAGAAGAGGAAAATGCACCTTCAGTTGCAACATATACTGGAGGAAGATGTTGATGATAATTCCATTCTAGAAGCAGCAAAGAATCCCTCCAGGATGAAGCTAATTTGTGGGCATGGTCTAAAAGTAGGATATGGACCCTATGTTGAGAATGATGCTTGTGATTTTTGTCAGCATCTAAAATATTGGAGGATATTAATTTGTCTCTTCGAATGGAGAATATTGAGATGAGGACATTGCTTGAAGTTACCGAGGAGGAGAAGAGGAAAATGCACCTTTAGTTGCAACATATACTGGAGGAAGATGTTGATGACAATTCCATTCTAGAAGCGGCAAAGAATCCCTCCAAGATGAAGCTAATTTGTGGGCACGGTCTAAAAGTAGGATATGGACCCTATGTTGAGAATGATGCTTGTAATTTTTGTTAGCATCTAAAATATTAGAGGATATTAATTTGTCTCTTCAAATGGAGAATATTGAGATGAGGACATTGCTTGAAGTTACCGAGGAAGAGGAAAATGCACCTTCAGTTGCAACATATATTGGGGGAAGATGTTGATGATAATTCCATTCTAGAAGCAAAAAAGAATCCCTCCAAGATGAAGCTAATTTGTGGGCATGGTCTAAAAGTAGGACATGGACCCTATCTTGAGAATGATGCTTGTGATTTTTGTTAGCATCTAAAATATTCTCCTTATGTGTATGTTGGAAAAAGTGGATGGCTTGAGTCATCATCTACTTCGTCATCAACATATGAAACAAAAGAATGGGTGGAAAATCAAAGGAGGTAATTAGCATCTCTAGTTCTACTCCTTTAGTTTATGTTGATAACACATCTTTTTCAAACTTTGAAAATAATACTAAAGGTATTGGTATGAAGTTGTTAAATCATATGGGTTATGAAGGAATAGGTCTCAAAATCAATGGATAAGGTATCACTAATCCTATCAAGGCAAAGGAGCGACCACGATATAAAGGATTGGGTTATGGTCATGGAGAAATTGGAGAGTGCTCTAAACTTGTTGAGGCACTGAAATCATCAAGTGATGATATGTCACACCATGATGGTAGATTTTATAGGTCATTTTGTCACATACGATCAGTGATCTTCCTAATGGGATCAATCAACATCCTATTACCCCTTGTCATCATCTTGCACAAATCCCTAATCATGTACCTTTCATCCCCTAGAGTTTCAACCCTAAACTGCATCATCTGAGCCAATTTTAGGACCAACACTCCTTGTATGTTTACTTGGGTGTGACCACCTACAGATTGCTCCACTATGGTCAGCATTGGTCACCAAAATTTTTCTCCCATTTGCACCTATGTTGCTTCTGTAAATCCAGGAGAATGATCGGGATTCCAGAAGCTTCACTTTCTAGGAGTTTCCAGAAGTTGTTTCAACCACTTACCTTGGATTAAACATTTAGATCCTATCCTACCTTACTTTTGATTTTTCACCACTTATCCTTTGATCCTATCCCTCCATAAAAGGTGGATATAAAACCTTAGAATGGTAATTGGATAAGAAATCCCAACTGTTTGGTCAATTTAGTGTATCCTAAATTGCTACATTAATTTGTCAATCCGGGATTTGTAAGCTGACGAAGTGTGGTGCACTATATGTGCAAGATAACCTATCTCTTACTTTTTGTCGTTTTTGATGATTTTTTTTATTTTTATTTTATCTTGGTTGGTTTCCTAATGTGAGATGGAAATTCTAAAAGACAAGTATGGATATAAATGTTCAAGGCAATGATGTCCTTTATAATGATTTCCCATACTTCAAACTTCAAATGGATTTTAAAATATACAATAACAAAACTAATTCCTAAAAGAAAATGAAAATGTACCACTATACTAGTCAAACAAACAGTGAACTATTGATCATGAAACCATTACCCTTACTGCTGTGTAAACACAAAAGAAACTGTACTCAAAGAAATCCAAAGATTTGCAAGTAAAGTAAAGCTAAAATCAAATTACATCAATTCATATTCTGACCCCTCACCATTAGTCTCTCTATGGCTTTCGGAGGTAATCATAAACAACTTGAGCAATCTGATATCTAATTTGCAGAAAGAAAATGAACTAATATCAAACTACACATTCATAATTCAATCCCTCACCATTAGTCTCGCTATGGCTTTCGGAGGTAACTGATAATGACATGAGCAATTTAATATCTAACTTGCAGAAAAATAAACTAATATCAAACTACACATTCATAATTCAATCCCTCACCATTAGTCTCTCTATGGCTTTCGGAGGTAACTGATAATGACATGAGCAATTTAATATCTAACTTGCAGAAAAATAAACTAATATCAAACTACAAATTCATAATTCAATCCCTCACCATTAGTCTCGCTATGGCTTTCGGAGGTAACTGATAATGACATGAGCAGTTTAATATCTAATCTAACTAGTAAAACAAATGTACAAAACTGAAATGAATAAAACAATGCTGGAATTAAAAACTAAGAGAAATAAATCAGCAGAAGAACAAAATTAATTCCATGTCATTAGTCATTACAAAAACTATGTGCAAATGCCCGGGCTGTCTATTGTAATCTGGAACAGAAACACTGATCAGTTAACAACAATATAAAGCATGAAAGACTATGAACAGAAGTAAAATGTAAAGCATGAAAGATTATGGACAAAGATGAAACGTAAATACCATGAAAGATGTAATGTATATATACATGTGAGTGACTATGGCACAATGAACATAAGGAAAAAAAATGAAGCATGAAACTATACAATAATACAAAAAACCTCGGCGTGTGCAGGGGCCCTCTGCACAATCCTCGGGAAGCAGCTATCAAATACGAATTACGCTTATGAACAAAGTCTTCTCATATATTTAAAATGCAATCATAACAGAGAAATAATGTCACAGCACAATGGCGACGCAATTACATTACAGAGCTAACTATTATGCGTATGAGAACGCATTATTTATAACAGAGGGTGACATAACTAATTCCCTAAAGTCTGCGCTGATAGAAGACACGTGAACCACCACGTCCAGAGATCTAGCATTATGGCCGCCGTGAGGATTAAATATATGAAGAGTGGCTGTTGGATTCGGCTTATGGAGCCGTTTACAGGTGTTGATGTGTCTCCCATGATTTAGAAACGGCCACGCAAATCTTCACGTGATGAGAAACAGAGTTCTGTCACCGTGGGACTCTTCGGTTGACCACCACTTGGCTACCTTTGACCACAACCTTCTTAGGTGAATTCGACTGAGCCAATAGGACACGATCCATGTCCATGTCATTTCTAACTTGCCCATGTGGCTCGATTTTCCTGAAGACACCTGCAATATAGATTTTAACAAAATCGCTGCGGAAAGTTGCAGCGGCTGCGGAAAGTGAAAAGATTCCGCAGCTTAATGAGCAAAAATCTAATTCAAACAGCAGACACAAAACATAGTTAAAAACCATTTTAAATGCTCTTTTACAATTAATATGCAATGATATTGATGACTTAGAAGGTCCAGGTGAATGAAAAAGGTCTAGAAAGGTGTATAAGAAAGATACAGATTTGAGACTCAACACACCCCACCGTGAAGGTGTTGTATGTTGTGGTTTTAACCCTGAACAGAAATTATCTACACACGAATCTTATAACAAAAAATAAACAATAGCGAGAGCATAAAATATAAAACAGATAAACACAGAGATTTTCCCCTGGATCCCAAATGGGGACGACCAAGCTTGATTTTTCATTATAATCCTTTTAGTGTTACAACACATATATATACATGCCGAAGCATACATAAACCCCAATCCATTAACCCTGGATTAGAACATAACCGTAGTTCCCTTGACCGGATCTACAAAATACCAGGGGCCGAAAACCATCGAACCCCAAAACCATGTGCAAAACCATGCACAAAACCATGGGCGGATCCGCCCATGAGTGGGTCCGCACAAAAAACAAATTTTGGCAGGGGCGCTGCCTTGGACCCCAACGGTGGGGACTGCTTCGCCCCTCGTGACCCCCCAGCTACGCCCGACGCAACATACAGCGCGTGGGGCTAATCGTGGAAAGAATATAACACATACCCAACATTCTCCCACTTGTTGTTTTCTTTCCACAGGGGGCCACAGGAGAGCTTAGTCATTGGGTCAATTCTTCAACACCCATTGTTTCTCTACACCAAGAGAACTTTTGAGTGCTCACAGACTTCGTCAATGCATCTGCAACATTCTTCAAAGTGTCCACCTTTACCAGCAACACCCTTTTAGCCTCAACCATCTCTCTAACAAAGTGATATTGAACATCAATGTGCTTTGTCTTTGAATGATAAGCAGGGTTCTTAGCCAAGAAAATTGCACTTTGGCTATCACAGTCTATCCTTATAGCTTGCTGTACCAACCCCATACTTGAACACAATCTCTGCAACCAAACCGCTTCCTTGCTTGCATGAGTGGCTGCTATGTATTCTGCCTCTGTAGTTGAAAGAGCCACTACAGACTGTCTTTTACTCATCCAACTGACTGCGCCTCCAAATAGGCTAAAAACATACCCACTTGTAGATCTTCTTTGGTCCAGATCTCCAGCCCAGTCTGCATCAACAAAACCACGAATGTCCAACATTCTTTCCAATCCTGGTCTTCCCTGGTAGCACAAGCTATAATCACTAGTGCCACGTAAATATCTGAAAACCCGCTTTACTGTTGTCCAATGCTCCTTCCCTGGGTTTGACATAAACCTGCTCAATACTCCCACTGCATGTGCAATGTCTGGTCTAGTACAGACCATTGCATACATCAAGCTACCCACCGCACTTGCATATGGAACATGGGACATATACTCCTCTTCTTCTTGTGTCTTGGGACACTGTTCATCAGACAGCTTTACACCTACAGGAATAGGAACATTCACCGGTTTACTATCCTGCATATTGAACCTCTGCAATATAGTCTCGACATACTTCCTCTGGTTTAACTAGAGCTTCCTCTTTACCTGATCTCTCTTAATTTCCATGCCCAAAATATAGTTTGCAGCACCCAGATCCTTCATGTCGAATTTGGAGAACAGTTGGGTCTTCAAATCTTGGATAATTTCTTTATCATTTCCAATCAACAACATATCATCCACATACAAGACCAAATAAATAACATGGTCACCAATTAATTTAAAATAAACACAGTGATCCTCCTTGCTTCTGGTGAAGCCAAGTCCCTGTATATAGGTATCAAATTTCCGATACCACATCCTTGGTGACTGTTTTAACCCATACAGAGACTTCTTCAACCTGCATACCAGTTCTTTCTTACCCTTCACCATAAAGCCTTCAGGTTGCTTCATGTAGATCTCCTCTTCTAGATCCCCATGAAGAAAATATGTCTTCACATCCATCTGTTCTATCTCAAAATCAAATGTAGCAGCAACAGATAAAAGTAATCTAATAGAAGTAACCTTGGCAACAGGAGAAAAAAGAATAACCTTTCGCTACCAATCGAGCTTTGTATTTCTCCACCTTGCCTTCTACATTCATCTTCTTCTTAAACACCCATTTTCTCCCAATGGGCTTCCTTCCAGCCGGAAACTCCACCAAATCCCATGCATCATTTTTGTGCAAGGATGCCATTTCATCAACCATGGCCTCCTTCCGTAGTTTTCCATCCTCTGAATCTACTGCCTCCCTGACAGTTCTGGGTTCATCATCAGTTATAGTTAAGGCAAAACCTGAACAGAAAGCAGATGGACTATACCTTTCTGGTTGCCTTCTTTCCCGAACTGATCTTCTCAAAGCAGGAGTTTGTGGCTCTTCATCTTCTGAGTCTTCTTCTGTTGTAGAGTCTGATTCATCCTCCTTTAGCTCAAACTCTATCTTTTCAGGTTCCTTTGATAGGACTTCATGTTTAACAACATCTTTCACTTCTCTAAACACCACATCTCGGTTGTACACAACCTTCCTTGTTTCTGGGTTCTAAAGCTTGTAACCCTTTAAACCATCTTTATACCCAATAAAGATGCACTTTTCAGATTTATTATCCAACTTGGTCCTTTTCTCCTTTGGAGCATGTACATATGCATCACATCCAAATACCCTTAGATGTGAAAGAGAGGGTTTCTTACCAGTCCATACCTCATGTGGGGTCTTATCCTCCAACGCCGATGAAGGTGATCTGTTAACTAAGTAACATGCAGTCTCCACTGCCTCTGCCCAGAATTCTTGTCCTAACCCGGTACCACTGAGCATGCTTCTTGCCTTTTCCATCAGTGTTCTATTCATTCTTTCTGCAACTCCATTTTGCCGAGGTGTGTATGGAGTAGTCTTCTGCCGTGCTATACCACACTTCTTACAGAACTCTTCAAATTCCTTCTTGCAGAACTCCCCACCATTATCTGTCCTCAACGCCTTTATCTTCTTCTCTGTCCGGTTTTCCACCAGAGCCTTAAATTCTTTAAATTTGTCAAAGAATTCAGATTTCTTCCTCAAGAAATATATCCATGTATTCCTTGAGAAGTCATCTATGAATGAAACATAGTACACAGACTTTCCCAGTGATGGAACTGACACAGGCCCAAACACATCACTGTGCACAAGTTCTAATATCTTTTTTGCCCTCTTAGCACCAGAAGGAAAACTCACCCGATTCTGCTTCCCATATACACAATGTTCACAGAAATCGAAATCCAGAGAACAATTAGACATACCTTCTACCATACCATTTCTGTGCAGTATCTGAAGGCCCTTCTCTCCAATATGTCCAAGTCGATGCCATAACATGGTCTTTTCTCCAGAGACGCCTAGGCTTTCCGCTCCCCACCCTTCGTGAACCGTAGAACTGTCACCCATCAATAACAACAAGGTTACCTTAGAAGCTCATATAGAGTTCCACCCTCCTCCTCGCACAGTACCAAAGGTTCTAACCATCTTGGCAGAATCTTTCGAAACACTGCTTTTACACCGCATCATCCATCTCGCTTACGTAAATCAAATTTAGCCACGTAGAATATGAACACTGTGAAGTGTTCTAATCCTTCCACCTTGCAGCTTCAGCTTGACCTTTCCACGTCCGATGATTCTGGCCCTCCTATCATCCCCTAGGAAGACATCACCACCATAATATTTCTCATACTCGCAGAACCACTCCCTATGGGGAGTGAAGTGAAAGGATGCACCTGAGTCAATCAACCATGACTCATGATCTACATGTGTATTTGAAGAAGAAGCCAAATGCACATCCCCACCTTCATCTGAGGTGGTTTTTGCCTCTGCAGAAGGACCTTCATCAGATCCCTTTCCTTTCTCAGGAGCTTTAGATCCGCATTCCTTTTTGTAGTGTCCTTCCTTTCCACATTTCCAGCACACCTTTACAAACTTTCCAGGAGATTTAGATCTCCCTCTAGATTTAGATCTCCCACTCGAAACCTTATTCTTGTTTCTGTTCTGGGACCTTCCTCGTACAGATAAGGCATCTCCATTCTGAACCTCCATATTTCTCCGTCTCATTTCCTCCGACAGCAAGGCTGAGACAATGTCATCAAAATTCAAGGTAGTTGTATTGCTACCTATTGCAATAACCAGACTATCCCACGAGTCTGGTAGAGAACACAACAAACTGATGCATTTATCTTCATCTGATATTTTAATATCAACATATGACAGCTGACTTACCACAGTATTGAAGGCGTTCAGATGCTCTGTCACCGAGTCTCCATCCTTCATCCTCAGGTTATACATATTTTTCCACAAGAACAACTTATTCACCAGAGACTTAGATTGGTACAAAGTCCCAAGTTTTTCCCACAAATTCTTCGTCGTAGCTTCCCCAGATACATTCAACAATACCGAATCTGACACACACAATGGATCCCAAATCGGGACGACCGGCTTGATTTTTCATTATATTCCTTTTAGTGTTACAACACATATATATACATGCCGGAGCATACATAAACCCCAATCCATTAACCCTGGATTAGAACATAACCGTAGTTCCCTTGACCGGATCTACAAAAATACCAGGGGCCGAAAACCATCGAACCCCAAAACCATGTGCAAAACCATGCACAAAACCATGGGTGGATTCGCCTATGAGTGGGTCCGCACAAAAAACAAATTTTGGCCGGGGCGCTGCCCCGGACCCCAACGGTGGGGACTGCTTCGCCCCTCGTGACACCCCAGCTGCGCCCAACACAACATACAGCGCATGGGGATAATCGTGGAAAGAATATAACACATACCCAACAGTGGCAACATATAAAAGTAATCTAATAGAAGTAACTTTGGCAATAGGAGAAAAAATATCACCAAAATCAATTCCCAGCACCTGGGAATAACCTTTTGCTACCAATCGAGCTTTGTATTTCTCCACCTTGACTTTTGTTAGCCACCTATAAAATTTGTTATATCAAAAGGTGGCTAGAACATTTTTTGAGCCTTCAAGAAACAATTTTATTACTAAAATTTTTATCTCTTGAAGACTCTTGAAGACATCATGTCCTTTGTTTAAATCTTTAATGTTGTTTCCATTTTAAACTCTGAAATTCTACTGATTTCATTGAGAAAATACTGCTGCAAAATCCATTTTTCCCCTCCCTCCACTGCTAAACTAACCTCATTTTTTACCCCTTCATTTCCTATGAAATTCTTCTATTTTCCATTTGTTCCCCTTTTCCCCTTCGTATATTCCTCTTTACAATGTTTAAAACTCATTTTTAAACTCTGCCGAAACCCCCAAATCCATCAGAAAACTCTGAAAAAATCATAAAAATACACTTTTTTGTATTATAGGCTTAAGCCCCTTTGGGCTAAGTCCTAACTACTTCCCCTCCATATGCCTTGGTGCTGGAACCAAGTGCTAGGCCCTTTCGGCGTTCATCGCATTGGAAATAATCAAGATGCACAAGTCTTTTTGTTAAGTTGAGACCTCCGATGCGATTGGCCCTTTGATTATAAACTCCCGATCATATTACTATCTTATATAACCCTTGGGCCCGCCTCAGGCGCTTAAAAATTTGTAAATAAACCATCTCCGACGCATTTTTCCCTTTGTAAAGTAAAAAACCCACTTTTCCTAAGTTTTGGTCTAAACCCACCAGAACGATGTTTTTTAATGAAAATGGGTAGATTGAAAAGCCCCCGCATTATTTTTTCCGATGCGATTGAGTTCCTTTGTGTAAACCCCCGCTTTCTACTTTACTCCATATAACTTGCGCCCAGGACCAAGAGTTAAAAGTCTCAAAGCGCTAATCCTATCGCAAAATTCTAAATGGGTAGATTGAAAAACCTAAAGGCCCGTTCCGAAGTTCCGATGCGATTGGCCCTTATACATATAAGCCCTGGGCCTATCGCATTTCATATAAACCAACGGTCCCGCAGACGAGCGCCAAGACTTTTCATGTATATATAACCCACCCCAAACCATGAAAACCTTTGCATTTCATAAAATTTTGGGTTTTCATAAGTATTAAAGGGTTTCCGCCGGTTCCATATTTGAGATATTCTCTGTCGTTGATCTTAAGTTGATCAAACAACCCATGTAGGATCGCATTGCAAGTTTTTTTCAAGATAATTTTTTCCCCCTTCTAATTGGCATTCCCCAATGGATCCTCTGTCGTTGGATCTATCCGCCATATCTTCGATCCAACGGCTCATATTTGCTCCGATCATAAACCAATCCTCCACCTTTTTGAACCCCTCCTATTCACTCCCCACCGTCAATCTGATCCTTAGATCAATGGCCAACGCTCAATCGCATCGGCACCATACAAGTTCTTCCCCCGCCGATCGCGTGCCTCCGATTGCATCTGGACCATCCACGTGTCCAGATCGGACGGTCCAGATTAATCCTCTAGACTTTTTTTTAAAAACATACAACCCCACTCATAATGTTTCTCGGCCAATCACGGCCGTTGATCTCTACAGATAAACGATCCTTATTAACCCTTCTCCGCCCCTGTATTATTTTCGTTCATACTCCGGATCATGTCTCAACCGTCGATTTGTTCCATCCAATGGCTCATATTTAACCCGATAGACCTGCCTCCTGTGGAACCTGCCTCCCTCCAGATCCGATCTCCGCCATCGATATTTTGATCGGACGGTCCATAATAAAACCGCCCTTCCTACTTCTGCCCGCGCATCTTTCCAAATTTGCGCTCGCTCTCCGCTGTCAGATCAGAGACCCCAAATCTAACGGTTCAAGCGAATTTCACGTAACTTTAAGCATGGAGGTTAATTTTCAAAAATCACGTGATATAAGCTGTTTTCTAAAGACATGTGTCAGGTGGGGACGCATATCGCGTTCGAAAAGGAAAAACCACCTCCCCGCCTTTTCACCACACGAAACCAGTGGTTTTACCTCTCAAAACCGCCTTCCCTCTTTCCCATTGTGATTCATCGCGCACCTCCTCAGCCGTTGATCCTCATGAGCCAATCTCATCCGACGGCTCATATTCCTCCCGAAACCCATTTTGATTTTTAATTCATTTTTCCTCTGCCAAAGGTTTTTAACCTTATCTCTTTATATTTCTGATATTTCTCTATGAAGTGACCCTTTCGCTTTATTTCTTCCCAGTTATTTCCGACCGTCGATCTCTACAAGCTCAATGGCCCATACTTAATCCTTTGAACCATTTCATCCACCACTCTCCTTTTGACTTCTATGCAAGATCTCCACCATTGGATGCTGACATCTAACGGCCATGCTCCTCCCCACTCCCTCTGAAGAATTTTTTCCAAATAATGCAGGATTTCATAACATTTTTCTGTATTTTTCAAGTTTAAATGGTTTTTCCATTATATCAAAGGAAAACCAAAGGCTGGGGATGATGATCCCTTATGCCTTTGTGCATATAGAAAGATCATTTCACAGGGTTCGAACCCACGTTTCATCAATGCTTCATGGGAATTGATGCCATATGAGCCCTTTGTGACACCTGCACATCAACAAGACACACAGAATGAAAATTAAAAAAGAGTATCAATGTTGAAGACTAAAATAGAGCAGAATCGAAGATTAAAGCCTAATCTGCTAATAAAACACAGATTCAACGTGAATTAACAGTGATTAAAGAAAAATCGAAAGATCTTCAGACAGAAAGGGCCTCCACCGCCACATCAGAGGAAAATTGATTCCTCTCAACTACCCAATGCCACCTGTAGCCTCAAGCATTCAACAGAGGCCAAGTTATGATCAGAAAATCAGATATTTGCCTCAGTGTAGCCAAATAGTTAATTCTTCCAAAGGAACTTAATGAAAAAATATCAACAGAGTTACTACAACATGAAACAGAGCCTTAAAAGTCAATAAAAGCTCCCACCGAGCTTAATTCTTAAATGTAAAACAATTAATATAGACATAACATCTATAAAATTCTTCATTAAGCCCATCAAAGTCCGAGAAGTATTAAAGTCTGTATTAACTAACCCAGGAGATCTTTTATCAGGTCCCACCTCCTCATTTCTTCTATAAATACTCTTGTAGAAGATGAGAAAATGTTGGTTGTAGAACTTTGAACTATACTTGAGCTTGAAACTTCTACCTGTAAATAGTGTTCACGGGCTCTTGAAGCTCTCCTTGTGATTATATAAGTTAGTCTAAGAAGTGAAGATGATCGCTGAACTGAAACATTGGACTTAAAGCTGTAACTGGTTTGAAGCATCAATACAAGCTGATTTATGGGATCTTGGTCGATGTCAATGGTGATGTTATTTCTTATTGTAAATCGTTATTTTATTTCTATTTTCACTTTGTTCATCTTCTTTGATAAATAACAACAATCATAGAGTTATGATTTACTGTATATCAGTACCCTTCTCTGACTGATAAGCTTTATCTAGATGTTTTCTTCCAAATTGTGTTGTTTAGGAATGATTTAATTCAATTTCAAGCAATTAGTAATGCTGGCGTTCCCTCGTCCTACTATCTACGCTAATTGTTATTCATGAATGTTATTTCCAATTTATGTTAAGTAGAGATGACCTAAGGAAGTTATGGTGAGCCTTGTCCTAGTTTTATCCCCAAAGATTGTCTGAAAATTTCCCTAAGAATGTGTTGAGAGCTGGCTAGTTTCAAAGTACTTACTAGATCTTAGACCATTCTTCGTTATCATTTGTGTTTCCCTTTGTGTTTAACATGTTTTCTATTTGAAAGTGCATCAAAATCTGGCTAGTTTCAAAGTACTTACCAGATATTAGATTACTTTTATGTATTTCTTAAGTGTATGCCAAAAGCTGGGTAGTTTCAAATTACTTACCAGATCTTAGGATGCCCTTTGTTCTTCATTTGTTTAATTCCCCTTCTTGTTGTATCATTTCATTCCATAAAATCAACTTCAAAGAGATCCTTAGACATAGATGACTTTCCCCATGGACCACTCTTGCTCCTTGTTGTTTCAATTAAACCCTATTATGACTCCATAGCCCAATGGACTAAAACCAGCGTTATATTTATCTTTTCAGCCAAAGCTTGTTCTGATTGCTTGCAACTTCACACCTTTGAAACTTTTCCATTTAGGACTTTCCACTCAAACAATAATCATGCTCAACCATCCAAAACAAACAAAAACCCTTAGACTTCATAACTAGCCTAATATCATTACCCAAAAACCTTAAAGATAAATCCATCTTTGCACTTCTTGGAGAGATCCCTCTCCGGATTCAGGAGGGCTAGATCCTAGAATCCCAAACTAGTTGAAATAGTGTTCTCCCTGCAGTTGGAATTTTTCCAATCTTGCTAATTACAGGGAGCCAACATCTTCTGGTGACTTCGCTGGGGAGGGTTTGAGTAATTTTCATTTCAAATAATCATAATATATCAGAAATTCCTTCCTTTCAAATGACATTTGTTCTGTTAGCTGGGTGAACCGTTAGGAATAACATCTCTGGCAAACAAACATTGTTTAGTGAGTAAAAGTAGCCCTTTTCAAGCACTACAAAACCAATGGTAATCATGGTAAAACTTGTTTGAATCAATGACAAACTAGGAAAACCATAGGATTCTCATAAGAGTTTATCTAACCTTGAAAGATCAGCTAGCTTAGCCATAAGAGTAGACTATCTTTGTCTCATAACCATAACTAAGTTTTGAAACAGATTTAGGACACTCTTAGCAACCAATAGGACTGAAAAATAACTCAGAAAACCCAAAAACATTTCAGATTGGTATTTAATAAACATGGTGGTGGACCATAAAACCTTTTACCTCCAAAAGAGCTAAAAAATTCCACTTTGCGACTCCACAATCCTAAACATACCTTAAGACTCCACTGGGAAGAACCTTTATCATCATAATATCATTCAAGCTCAGTTAGAGGACTGTAGAATTAAAATTTGTGTAAAGCAGATTAGTTGACCTCTTAAACATTGTCATATCTGGTTGAACTTTTCTTGTTTAGTTGGGTCTAAAAACACAGCACAATGGCTCCTAGAAAGATTCATACTAGAGCCTATCCTAACCCAGATCCACTTGAGATAGTTGATATTCCAAAAATTATCCTTCAGAAGTCTCCTAAGATAAAATTTTCAACTGTTTTCAGATCACCCTTGAGAGCTAATTCAGTTCCTGAAAATCTTGTAGCTCTACAACAATCACAAGAAGATCTAATAAATCCATTTAGAACCAGGTCTCTTGATGATTTAGATCAACTAGATTCTGAGTCTTCAATTTCATCTCCTGAAACAAGTGAACATCTTGGTAGTAGAGAAACAACGCCACCTGATTTACACTTTCTTTTCAATTTAGGTATCTCTCATCGAAAATCAGCTCAGCAATCTATTCCTGGTCCATCCACATCTATTCATCCTACATCCATTGTCCAAACCACTCCACTTCACCCTACTTTCCATTTTGTTAATCCACCTCTTGTAAATCCACATCCACCACATATCATGGCAGCATGGTATGCTGCCCTAGTCCTTCCTGTACCATTAGTCAATATTCCACAGGACTATCAGTCCAAAATACCATTATAAGATTCTAGTAATGCTACAACTGCATCACAACATGTGGATAAGATGAATGACTACTTTGACAGAAATGAAATTGATGATGAATCTGTCAAGCTTAGACTATTTGCTCAAAGTTTGGGGGAGAAGTAAGAAAATGGTTTAAAGGCTTAGCCCCCCATAGTATCAATGATCTCCAAGCCTTCCATCAGAAATTCCTAAAAAAATGGAAAGTAAAGAATAATCCTCTCCAAATCCTCTCCGATTACAAGAGCCTCCATAGAAACACTGGGGAAAGTGTACAAGCTTATTGTACCAGATTTAACAGTGTGTATAATGCACTTCCCTCGGATCTAAAACCTCCACAAGGCTCAGCTTTAAACAATTTTCCTAAAGGTTTTGACCTTGAGATGGCCTATCAGTTGAGAGAGAGATATCCTTTAACCCTTGAAGATATGAAAAAAGGGGCTCTTGCTGTGGAAGTTAACTTGATGGAGAAAAGAGCAAGAATGAAAAACGAGAAGAGAGTATCCTTCAGAGAGGAATATACACCTTCTACTTCCAGCTCAAAGATGGAAAGAATGATTGAGGAGATGAAGAAGAAAATGAGCATCCTTGAGAGAGCACAAGAAAGTCAAAACCAAACTGCTCCTCCAAACATAAATCAGAACCAGAATCAGAATTTTAGAAGAAACCAACCTCCAAATAGACCTAGGGAAGATGATCAACAGATCACTCCTCCCTTTCATCAAAACTATGTGAGTGAGGTTGAAGAAACAGATGAGAAAACAGAGGAAGAGGATATCAACATGCTGGGAGTAGATAATGATGACTTTGAGGTTCATTATGATAGAAAACAAGGTTTATACATGCCATATGATGACAAAAGAGATGATGATGAAAGTTATCATCAAGACATTGAACATGTCATCATAGAATCTCAAAAGGAATATGAACTTAGAAGTAAAACCAATCAACAAACTCCCAACACCAAAACCTTTTAGAAATATTCACAAAACAACACTATAAGTAAACCCAAAATTGTTAAACAAAAAGACAATATAGTAGCTGTGAATTCTGATAAAGGTAAAGAGAAAGGCACTTAAAACAATCAAAAATAGAGTGCAGACCTTAGTAGTACTAACACTTCAGCTAGTACTCCTGTTAAAACCATTTTGTCAAATGTAAATAGAGAAAATCAGCAAGCTAATGTTGCTGATAGAGTGGCAGTTAATAAGGCTGAGACAAGTACTTCAAAGAATCAAATTCCTTTCAGCCTGGAGGAGGAAATTTCCAAAATCAAAATCTCTGTTCCCTTGACTGAGTTAGCTGCCCAAAATGTATATAGGACCCAAATTTTGAAGGCATTAAACATAGAAGAGAATAATGATATAGTCAATCTTAATGATGACCAACCAGAGCTTATTTTTGGTCCAAAGATTGAAGGTAGGTATCAAGAGGGACCTGTTCCTCCCTTTTATGTAAGTTTAAATGTTCATGACAAGATTTTGCACAACGCTATGCACGATTCAGGGGCCTCTCACAATTTAATTCCCAAAGCTATAATAGAGAGCCTGGGTCTAGAAATCACCAGACCTTATAAACACCTTTACTCATTTGACTCAAGCAGAGTAAAATGTTTAGGATTAATCAAAGACCTTTGGGTTAACTTAGCACAGATTCTAGCCAAATGCTTAGTCATGGATATTGTTGTGGCTGATGTGCCCCCAAAGTATGGAATGTTGTTATCACGATCTTGGGAGGCTAAGTTACAAGGAATTATGTAGATGGACATGACATACGCGGCTATCCATGTATTCAATCAGACAAGAAGACTTTACAGGGAGTCCCATATGCAGTACATGGTGACTAGTCAATACAAACCTCAAAACTCTCCTCTCTATTCTATAAATACAGGCCTTGATTCTTTTATCCTATTTAACGATGAAAAATTCAGTGAACAAGTCACTTTAACTGAACTAATGGCCAATAGAGAGGAAGAATAGAACACCACAGAAGTGTCAAAATAGTTTTCCAAACCTTTGAACTTTAGAAAACCAAATACGGGTCTTGAACTACAAATCATGCATCCATCGATTTTTAACCTTGATAGTCAAGAAAACATTCCTCAAATAAACGAACATCCAGAGGCATTAAAACAAATTCATCTAAGTGTTGATATTCCAAAAAAATCGGAATGCACTACAGTCGAAGAGGACAGTGATCAAGATGAAACCGAAACTAGTCCCCTATGGAGTATGTACTTTGATGGGTCGTGCACCAGAACTAACGAAGGTGCAGGTGTCTGGGTTCGTAACACTGAGAACAACCACACAGAAAGAATTTCCTATAGATTAAACTTTCAGTGTTCGAATAACATAGTGGAATATGAATCCCTGCTTTTAGGCTTACATTTGTTGAAAAAGTTAGGAGCCAAAAGAATCAAAGTGCATGGAGATTCAGAGTTAATCATTAGGCAAGTCAATGGGGAATACGACGTAAATCACCCAAGCCTCAGGGCCCATCGAAACGATGTCGTGGACCTTTTAAAAACTTTTGAGGAGTCCCAGTTGATTTTTGTTCCAAGAAAAAGAAATAATGCGGCCCATAGCTTAGCTTTTGCAGCTAGAACATGCTTAACGCCATACAAAACCAAAGAATGCACAACTCAAATTAAATTCAGACCAGCTATTCCTGATAACGTAAAATATTGGCAAGTGTTCGATGGAGAAAAACAAATAGAAGACTTCATGCAATTCAGAAATGAATTTGAACTTCACAATTGAGATTCAAATTATGAAATAGACTGCAATAGTGAAGAAAATTTTCTTGGTGAAGAAGAACAGTCTCCTGAGGTTGCCAATATAAATCTATTGTCTAGAAAACTTAGAAATAAAACAGAATTGACTACAGAGTTAGAAACAGAGGAGTTAGAAACCTTGCAGTCCAAAGATCAGAGTTTGCCCAAGGGTCTGGCCCCTTTAGAAGAGTTGTTCGATTTTAACGATGTAGCCCAGAAGCTAAAACTGGAGCCTGTAGAGACTGAAGTTGAAGAGTGCAATATAGGCAGTGAGCTAAAACCTATGGTGATTAAACTGTTTAAGACTTTACCAGCTCACATTAAACTCAAATACATAGAGCTGTTTAAATAATTTTTTGATGTTTTTGTGTGGAGTTATGAAGATCTTAAATCCTATTGTTAGCCACCTATGAGATTTTTATCAAGCAAACAGGTGGCTAAATTGTTTTGTGAGACTTCAAGAGATACATTTCCCAGAAAAATCTCTCATCCTTGAAGCCTCTATGTTTTCATTGTCTTTAAAAGGATCTTCACTGCTGTTTCCATCCAAAAGCCTCACTGTCTGTGAAAAAATCGTGCTTAAAAGAGCCTTCATCTGCCCTTGTATCTCTGCAAAATGCTCCATCTTGGCCTTTTTTCCATTTTGCAAAATCTCCCCTTTAACCTCAAAAATCCATCCTAAGTTTCCCAAACCATCAAATTCTTCCTTTTAAACCAAGTGAAATCCTTTCATGTGATTGCAACTCCCTTTTTCCCTTAACCGAAAGCCTAATTTCAGCCTTAAAAGCTATGTTTTTGGCTAAAAACACATATTTTTACATGTGCAGGCTAAGCACCTTTCGGCTAGCCCCTAACCACTTCCCCTCCATAAGCTTAGGTGCTAAAATGAAACACTATCCTGCAAGGCGCTAATCGCATCTGAGAATCGGAGCGGGACAGGCTTGTCCATTGTAAAAGAAAAAGTTCTGATGCGATGGTGTTATTAGTCTGTCAGTGTTTTAATTGATTTCCGCCATGGATTGGAATAGATCCAACTGTCATCGCAATGCCCATCATGCTCGCATTCCCCTTTGTCACCCCTTCGATGACCTTTTCCCCACCGTCGATTCACCTTTAATCTGACAGCCCTCACATCCTCGCTCTAATTGCAATAACAAATTTCAAATGGTGCCACCTTCCGTCCCTCCCGATTGCGATCCTCCGACGCAATCCCGACTGTTGAATCCAAAAGAACCAATGGCCAGGATTCACCCTCATTCTGCCATGCATTCCCCGATTGGTTTCCTCCGATCCAATCGCAGCCATCGATCTCGCATAAGATCTGACGGTCATAAGCCAATCGCACCATCGCTCATTGGAGTTTTGAACCTCCCATCACTCCCCTCTGATTAGATCGCAGCAGTCCATTTCTCATGATCTAACAGCTCAGATTTCTCCCGCCCACTAACCATTTTCTCTGCCTGTGTATCTCCTCTACTAATCTCAGTCGTTCGTCCTCAGATCAGATGGTCCACAATAAAACCGTCGTCTATTTGACCCCACCTCTACTGTCCGTGCATCTCCTCAGATCGCGCTCCATCTCCCGTCGTCAGATCTCATGGGCCCAGATCCAACGGTCCACATCCATATCACGGAGATTGGGCATTCGAAGTTTAATATTTCAAATACATGCGATATGGGCGGTTTTCTAGAGCCACGTGTCAGCCAAAGACCCATATCACGTTGAAAAAGTGAAAACAGCCTCTCGGCTCTTTTGTCGCGCGACACCAGCAGTTTCCCATCCTAAAACCACTTCCCCACTTCATTACTCAAAAAATCATCCGCACCCGTTGCATTTCGCGTCTCCTGTATATTTTCTCATCGCGCGATCATGGCATTCCATCGGATCATCTCCACCATCGATCTCCTCCTGAGATCGGACGGTCCAGGTTAAATTTCCCTCCGCCATGACTATGGTCCCACCATTTAAACTCATTCCATATGTTTTCCATTGCATCTTCGCCCATTCCCTTCGTATTTCGTTCAAAGGTCGAATCTTTATGTTTTGCATTAGACATCATATTATTCCACAAACATTAAAATTTTAATGTTTTACATTAAATTTTTTCATTTCGCCCAACCTTCGTCAGATCAATTTTTACTATTCCACTGAATCTTTCCACTGCGTTCCATTGCATCCATAGCATTCGCCTCTGCTGTGCTGCCATCATCACAACATTCCACCACATCCATCCTCCCATGCATGGATTTCTTAACATGTTTGTGTGTTTTTGCAGGTTACAAGCAGTGAACTCCACCATTTCTCACAGTCACTATTATAGTGGCACAGAGTGCAGAGAAGGTTAATTTCAGAGACTGATATTACAGAGAAGAAGTCTGGGAAGGTGTTAGAATGTAATTTTCATTAAAGGACAGAGTCGAACTCTGTAAAACCCCCCCAGCACCATTAAAGTTCCAAATTTAATAGACAGAGACAGTCATGGAGCGTCAAAGTGTATCAGTGGATAGTCAGAGAGTTTAATGCCTGTAATTGAAGAATTTTAGCTATGATTCATTGTTTAAAGGGAAGTTGTACCGAATTGAAGACCTCATGATCATCATAGTAGGCCTAAAGAGGCCTATAGCACAGAAAACAATATTGACAGTGTTTCACATCGGCAGAAGCCTCCTCCTAAGAAAGGACACAGTACCCATACTGTCTTTATTCTACATTGTGTCCCCGAGAATATTTCCCCCTGACAGCAGTCCTAATACTACCAAAACATTTGTTAAACAGTATGGCAAACCTCATAGTCATTTATATACCTTTTTGTTTATTCACCAGAGTACTACAATTACTGCAGCGAAAGCACATCAAGAACATGCCTGGAGTAAATTGTAGTCTGTCAAAGACCACTCTTTCATCCAAAGAGTACTGAAGATTAATGCTCAGATATTAAAGCAGAATGGGCCTCAACCCTCTTTTACTAATCTGTTTTAATGTTACATTTAGTGTTTCATCTACCTCCTCTGCCTCTGTTTCAGCTATAAAACTCATGAAGAAACTCATTGTAAAGGTTGTTGATCAGATATCTATGAATTGTAAGCTGCTTCTCTTGAGATATAGTTCTTTGTGTAAAGTTGGAAGATAGGCTGAGGGAGATGTTTTCAGACTGAATATCAAGCTGTTGGCAATGTTGTACATGACTGGTGTTGTTCTTTAATATGACAAGCACATTTCTTTGGATCCTGATTTAAAGCGGCGACGATTTTTTTCTATCTCTGTCTTTGTTTCCCTTTGTGATTCATAATATATTTCATTTCTTCTGGTATGCATCAGAAATATTGCATAGGATTTACCCTCGCATGGTACCCTATGTTTCTGCTCTCCCTACCTTCGATTTTTTCTGCTGTATGTGTTATTTGAGTACTGATTTAAGTTAATTTAACTAGTGTAGTGGCTATAATTTACTGCTAGCTGATGTATGGATTAATGAATATGTTCTTGGATGTTCTGGTTGGATTTAATTGAAAGAATTGGGATAATGGGAGTTTAGAATTGTTGATTTCTACCTCACTAGGTTCCTTTTCGATTAATTGAATCTTTCTAAGTTCCCTTAATTTGGATGCCGAAGCATTGAGAGTTCAAAGTTTCTCTCTGATCTCAAGTTTTCACCTTTGCGTTTAAATATTTAATGTTCCCTTTCTCTGAAGAGTTTACCCTTTAGGAGTTGGATCACAGGTGTCCAATGGCATGTCCTGTCCCTAGACCTAGTTCCTAAATGGTCACCTTGGTGGTTTCCTTTCCTTTCACCTTATTTTTTACCATTTCATGCCCCACTATCATCTTTAAGATCCAACGCTTTAGATGACTAGCCCAATTGAAATCTTGCATATTGAATAGCAAGTAAACCCTTTCCTGACTCCATTTCCCAATGGTCTTGAGTGTTCCCTGAAATCATTCCTCCTTTGTCTAGAATCCTCTTTATTCAACTTTGTCTCATAGTGAACCCTTCCTTCCTGTTTCCCAACAACCAAACAAAAAATTAAACAAAAAAACAAACCTGTGCCTATAACTAGCCTAAAACCTAAAAACAGAGTTTCAAAGACATATACCTTTGTCTATCATAGAGAGATCCCTCTCTGGACCCAGGAGGGCTAGATCCTGAGGTCTGAAAGTGGTTTTGATGTTGTCTCATATTTTGGTATTGCCAAACTTGCCAAAACATGGGAACCCCAACACCTATGACACTGAAATAATATAGAAAAAAATCCCTCTCAAAGAAAACCAAAAGCCATTCAAACAGAAGCTACGCAGAATTAACCCTGTTCAGTTGCCTTTGGTTGAGAAGGAGATTAAGAAAATGTATGAAGCTGGTATTATTGTCCCTATTCGATATTCTAAGTGGGTGTCTAATCTGGTGTCAGTTAGGAAGAAAACAGGAGAGATCAGGCTTTGTATAGACTTTAGAGACTTAAACAAAGCTTCATTGAAAGACAACTACCCTTTACCTAAGATGGATCATATTTTACAAAGGGTGGTAGGGTCTAGAATAATTTCTTTGCTTGATGGCTATTCAGGGTACAATCAGATTTTAGTTCACCCTGATGATCAATTAAAGACAACTTTTACTACACCATGGGGCACTTTCATGTATGTGAAAATGCCCTTTGGTCTAATGAATGCTGGAGCAAATTTTCAGAGAGCCATGGACATAGCATTCTCGGAGGAACTGGGCTACTTCATCATTATATACCTGGATAATGTCACTGTTTTTTCAAATACAGCTGAAGAGCACTTAGAACATTTAAGAATTTTTTTTGAGAAATGCAGAAATTTTGGGATATCTTTGAACCCTAAGAAGACACTATTCGATCTCCAAGAAGGTAGAATTCTTGGGCACATATTTCTGAGGAGGGTATAAAGATAGACCCAAAAAGGATTGAGGCTATATTGCAAATCTCTCATCCTCGAAACATCAAGGAGTTACAATATTTCATTGGAAAGATTAATTTCTTGAGAAGGTTCATCCCCAACTTGGCTGAGCTCCTTAGAAATATTACAAACATGTTGAAGAAGGAGCAAGGGTTAAAATGGACCTTGGAAGCAAAGAAGTCCTTTGAGCCGGTGAAACAAGCGTTAACCAAAGCACCGGTTCTAATCAGTCCTAATTTTTCAAAATATTTTTATATTTTTTCATTTGCATCAGAACATACAATAGCTCTTGTCCTTTTATAGAAAAATACACAAGGACAAGAGTAGCCTATTGCATTCTTTAGAAAGGCATTGAGGGATGCTCCTTTGAAGTATAACATTATGGAAAAGAAATCTTTTGCTTTGGTTAAGGCTTTAAAAGACTTCAGGGTATACATCCTTCATTCACACATCATTTCTTTTGTCCCAAATTCAGTTGTGAAAGACATTCTAACACAGGACCCAGATGGTAAGGCAGGTAAGTGGATTGATGTTATCCTTGAATATGATGTAGAAATAAAACCCACTAAACTCATAAAAGGCCAAGGTCTAGCTAGATTAATGGATGAATCCAATTTTGAAGCTCTTGATATTAATATGATTATTACTTTGGATGATCAAGAGGAAATCTCAACTCCCTTTGTTGAAGATAAATTTATGAATTCCTCTTGGTATGATGATATTCTTTATGTTTTGCTTAATTTGAATACACCTCCTAGTTTGACAAAAACAAAGGCAAGGTTTCTAAAGTTAAAAGCTGTAAACTATTGCATTATAGATAAATGTCTTTATTGGAAGAATTCAAGTGGGATATTGCTTAAATGTTTGCCTGAGTATGATGCAGAGAAGGTTAAGCATGAGTTCCATGAAGGAGAGTGTGGAGGCCATTTATACTGGAAGACAATAGCCAACAAAATCTTAAGGGCTGGTTACTATTGGCCTACTCTCTTTCTTGATGTACACAAGATGATCATCGCCTGTCATAAACGCCAAATTTTTGAAGGCAAAAGGAAGCTTATACCCTTACCTCTACATCCAATCACTATTGAAGCTCCATTTCAACAGTGGGGACTTGACTTCATAGGATAAATACATCCACCATCTTCTGCCCAACATAGATGGATTCGCACTGCCACAAACTAATTCACCAAATGGATAGAAGCCATCCCTTGTAGGCAAGCCAATGATTCTGTCATTATAAAATTCATGGAGACTGATATTCTCTTTATATTTATCTGTCCTACCAAGATAATCACTGATGATGCTGCAACATTTGGATCCAAGAAGATGGTTGAATTCTATCACAAGTATCAGATAACATTGGGGCATTCCACGGCCTATTACCCTCAAGGTAATGGACTTACAGAATCCTCAAACAAGAGTTTAGTGAACATAATCAAGAAGTTTTTGGAGGATAGCAAGAAGTCTTGGCACAAAAAGCTTGTTCATGCACTTTGGGATGACAGATTGACTTTGAAGAAATCTATTGGCATGTCACCCTACCAACTTGTGTATGGCATAGATGCAATATTTCCTACCAGCCTTGGTGTGCCCATTATGAAGTTGATTCAGGAGGTCCAGTATAAAGATAATGACATGATCATAAGGATAAATCAGACCATTCACCTTCAGCAAATTAGAGAGGAGGTTTATAACAAAGCATTGCAGAAGCAGGACATCATTAAAAAGCTTTTTGACAGAAGAACAAAGGCCAGCCATTTTAATGTTGGAGACAAAGTTTTAAAGTGGGACTCTAGGAGAGAAGACAAGGGCAAGCATGGAAAATTTGACAACTTATGGCTTGGCCCTTACTTCATTCATTCAGTTGCTGGTAATAATGCCTTTTTCTTACAAAAGTTGAATGGAGCAGAGCTGTTTGGGGGTCCCGTCAATGGAAGGATGCTTAAACATTAATTCTCTTGATCCTATTATGTTTTGAAAGCCTTTTTATATTTTTTCTGTTATAAATATTTCATCCACCATTGCATTCAAATTTAGAAAAATAAAAAATACAAAAATAGTGAAAGAAAGAAAAGAGGGCAGATTGTAAAACCAATAAAGGTACAACCCCATACCAACAAAAAGAGAAACAAATATGAAAGTGTGCAAGCTTAAATGCCACTCCTAAAAAACACACTCCTAATTAGTCATATAGCCTAATCTTAACTAATTAGTTTTAAATTTACTGCTGATAGGATAGTGAATTCGATTGGCCAAATTTTTTAATATTGGCTTATAAGTAGGTAGATTAGGCTAGAAATTAAAGGTTCAAACATGCTCAAAATATGAACCTAAGTTTCCAAAGAGAGATGACTCAAAACTGCTTATTACATGAGTCAAAAATAGAGGTAAATCTGGTTCTAATCAGTTCAAAATCTGAACCAGAGAACAAGCTAAAAAAAACTCAAACAAAAGTCAAAACAGAGCTGAAAAAAGATGAGCGAAGTGCTTTGAACTTTCAGATCTTAAGCCTTCCATTTTGATTTAATTGTCTGCAAAATAATATCTATGTGTAGCTTGTTTTTTATGCCATAGATGAACATCAAGTTAGACTGTTCAATCCTAACTTGTATGCTTTTTAATTTCTGTTGTAGAATTTAGTGAATAAAAATCTGTTAGACTGTTTAATCCTAACAGATTAGTAGATTAGGTAGAGAAGCATATGGACTCAACTGTTTAATCTCAATTCATGGAGAGATAAGGAGTAGAATTAGATTAGGTTTTTTTCTTTCAAAAGAATAAAATGTTGTAAAAATATTTTTCCAATCCAAGTGCACTCTAAAGAAGAAAAAATGTTAGATCAGTAGGATTGGGTAGGTAGAAAGCTTGTGTTGATGAAGATCCATTGTTTTTCCATGGTTGCTAACATATTTTCAGACCAAAAGAAGATAATCCAAGTAAAGAAAGTTGCAGCCCAACAGATGAGGCACTAATCAGCCTCCCAGAGAATGCAAGTCTGAAGTTCTTGATGCCTTCAAGAAGGCACCATCCCCAAGTGGAGCCACTGTTAGCCACCTATAAAATTTGTTATATCAAAAGGTGGCTAAAACATTTTTTGAGCCTTCAAGAAACAATTTTATTACTAAAAATGTTATCTCTTGAAGACTTCATGTCCTTTGTTTAAATCTTCATTGCTGTTTCCATTTTAAACTCTGAAATTTTGCTAATTTCATTGAGAAAAGACTGCTGCAAAATCCATTTTTCTCCTCCCTCCACTGCTAATCTAACCTCATTTTTTACCCCTTCATTTCCTATGAAATACTTATATTTTCCATTTTTTCCCCTTTTCCCCTTCGTAAATTCCTCTTTACAAATTTTAAAACTTTATCGAAACCCCCAAATTCATCAAAAAACTCTGAAAAAATCATAAAAATACACTTTTTTGTATTATAGGCTTAAGCCCCTTTGGGCTAAGTCCTAACCACTTCCCTTCCATATGCCTTGGTGCTGGAACCAAGCGCTAGGCCCTTTCGGCGCTCATCGCATTGGAAATAATCAAGATGCACAAGTCTTTTTGTTAAGTTGAGACCTCTGATGCGATTGGCCCTTTGATTATAAACTCCCGATCATATTACTATCTTACATAACCCTTGGGCCCACCTCCGACGCTTAAAACATTGTAAATAAACCATCTCCGATGCTTTTTTCCCTTTGTAAAGTAAAAAACCCACTTTTCCTAAGTTTTGGTCTAAACCCACCAGAATGATGTTTTTTAATGAAAATGGGTAAATTGAAAAGCCCCCGCATCATTTTTTCCGATGCGATTGAGTTCCTTTGTGTAAACCCCCGCTTTCTGCTTTACTCCATATCAGTTGCGCCCAGGACCAAGAGTTAAAAGTCCCGAAGCGCTAATCGCATCGCAAAATTCTAAATGGGTAGATTGAAAAGCCCAAAGGCCCAATCCAAAGTTCTGATGCGATTGGCCCTTATACATATAAGCCCTGGGCCTATCGCATTTCATATAAACCAACGACCCTGTAGACGGGCGCCAAGCATTTTCATGTATATATAACCTGCCCCGAACCATGAAAACCTTTGCATTTCATAAAATTTTGGGTTTTCATAAGTATTAAACGGTTTTCACCGGTTTCATATTTGATATATTCTCCGCCGTTGATCTTAATCTGATCAAATGCCCCGCGCAGGATTGCGTCGCAAGTTTTTTTCAAGAGCATTTGTTCCCCCTTCCAATTGGCATTCCCCGATGGATCCTCTGCCATTGGATCTATCCGCCATATCTTCGATCCAACAGCTCATATTTTCTCTGATTATAAACCAATCCTCTGACTTTTTGAACCCCTCCGATTCACTCCACACCGTCGATCTGATCCTCAGATCGACGGCCAACACTCAATCAGATCGGCGCCATACAAGTTCTTCCCTCGCCGATCGCGTGCCTCCGATTGCATTTGGACCATCCACGTGTCTAGATTGGACGGTCTAGATTAATCCTCCCAACTTTGGTTTAAAAACATACAGCCCCGCTCATAATGTTTCTTGGCCAATCACGGCCATTGATCTCTACAGATCAACGGTCCTTATTAACCCTTCTTCGCCCTTGTATTATTTTCATTCATACTCCGAATCATGTCTCAGCCGTCGATTTGTTCCATCCAATGGCTCATATTTAACCCGATAGACCTGCCTCCTGTGGGTCCTGCCTCCCTCCAGATCCGATCTCTGCCGTTGATCTTTTGATCGGATGGTCCATAATAAAACCGCCCTTCCTACTTCTTCCTGCGCATCTTTCCAAATTCGCGCTCGCTCTCCGCCGTCAGATCAGAGACCCCAGATCTAATGGTTCAAGCACATTTTCTCATAACTTTCAACATGGAGGTTAATTTTCAGAAATCACGTGATATAAGTTGTTTTCTAAAGACACGTGTCGGGTGGGGATGCATATCGCGGGGAAGCATATCGCGTTCGAAAAGGAAAAACCGCCTCCCCGCCTTTTCACCATGTGAAACACGTGGTTTTACCTCCTGAAACCGCTTTCCCTCTTTTCCATTGTGATTCATCGCGCGCCTCCTCAGCCATTGATCCTCATGAGCCAATCTCATCCGATGACTCATATTCCTCCCGAAACCCATTTTGATTTTTAATTCATTTTTCCTCCGCCAAAGGATTTTAACCTTATCTCTTTATATTTCCACCATTTCTCTATGAAGTGACCCTTTCGATTTATTTCTTGCCGACTGTTTCCGACCATCGATCTCTGCAAGATCAACGGCCCGGACTTAATCCTCTGCACCATTTCATCCACTGGTCTCCTTTTGACTTCTACGCAAGATCTCCACCGTTGGATGCTGACATCTAACAGCCATGCTCCTCCCCACTCCCTCTAAAGCAGTTTTACCAAATAATGCAGGATTTCATAACATTTGTCTGTATTTTGCAGGTTTAAATGATTTTTCCATTATATCTAAGGAAAACCAAAGGTTGGGGATGACGATCCCTTATGCCTTTGTGCATATAGAAAGATCATTTCACAGGGTTCGAACCCACGTTTCATCAACGCTTCATGGGAATTGATGCCATATGAGCCCTTTGTGGCACGTGCACATCAGCAAGACATAAAGAATGAAAATTAACAAAGAGTATCAGTGTTGAAGACTAAAACAAAGAAGAATGGAGGATTAAAGCCTAATCTGCTAATAAAACATAGATTCAAAGTGGATTAACAGTGATTAAAGAAAAATCAAAATATCTTCAGACAGAAAGGGCCTCCATCGCCACATCAGAGGCAAATTGATTCCTCTCAACTATCCAATGCTACTTGTAGCCTCAAGCATTCAACAGAGGCCGAGTTATGATCAAAAAATCAGATATTTTCCTCAGCGTGGCCGAATAGTTAATTTTGCCAAAGGAACTTAATGAAAAAATATCAACAGAGTTACTATAACATGAAAAAGAGCCTTAAAAGTCAATAAAAGCTCCCACCGAGCTTAATTCTTAAATGTAAAACAATTAATATAGATAGAAAATCTGTAAACTTCTTCATCGAGACCATCAAAGGCTGAGAAGTATTAAAGTCTATATTAATTAACCTAGGAGATCTTTTATTAGGTCCCACCTCCTCATTTCTTCTATAAATACTCCTATAGAAGATGAGAAAATGTTGGTTCCAGAACTTTGAAATATACTTGAGCTTGAAACTTCTACTTGTAAATAGTGTTCATGGGCTCTTGAAGCTCTTCTTGTGATAATATAAGTTAGTTTGAGAAGTGAAGATGATTGCTGAACTGAAACATTGGACTTAAAGCTGTAACTGGTTTGAAGCATCAATACAAGCTGATTTATGGGATCCTGGTCTATGTCAACGATGATGTTATTTCTTATTGTAAATCATTATTTTATTTCTGTTTTCACTTTGTTCATCTTCTCTGATAAGAACAGCAAGCATAGAGTTATGATTTATTGTATATCAGTACCCTTCTCTGACTGATAAGCTTTATCTAGATGTTTTCTTCCAAATTGTCTTATTTAGGAATGATATAATTTAGTTTCAAGAAGTTAGGAATGCTGGCATTCCCTTGTCCTACTGCCTAGGAAAATTGTTATTCTTGAATGTTATTTTCAGTTTATGTTAAGTAGAGATGAACTAAGTGTTAGTGTCTCGTGATTTGGATGATTGGCAAGACAAATGACAGTGTAACATCAAACCAATCTTTGGAGTCCAAGGACCTAGCCTTCTTGGACTCAGAGAGGGCTCTCTCTATTTGTGTAAGGGATATCTGTGTGTTTTCTCATTGTGTTTTTGATATTAGGCTAGTTATGAAGTAGGTTTTTAGTTGTGAGGGATGAACTGATCAAAGATTAAGATAGGTAAAAAGATGTCGGATCAACTGGGCTATGGGGTCAAAAAGGTCCGAGAAGGCTTTCAGATGGTGATACAAAGTTGCTGAAGGGCTGATTTGATTCGAGGTAAAATGGATCTTTGGGAAAAATGGAGTGAAATGGACATTAAATTTGTGAATAAAAAAGTATTTGAAGCATAAATAGTTTAATAGCTGACATAAACATGGTAGGGCTAACCATTAATCATGAGAAATGTAACTATAAGCTAATCAATGCATAGGAATAAACATTCAAGCCATGCATAGAGATATATGACTCTCTAACGTTAGGAAATGGCTATCAGACTTTGGGGAAATAAATTTAAGACAAACAAACAACTTAAATCACTATGTAGGAATGCCTAAACATAGTACTTCAAGCTATTGGGCACTTTGAAAACAAGATTGCATAGTTTTAGGCAAAGGGCAAGATCAATACAAGACCTTTTGGTTCAACAAATGACAATCTAATCAATCAAAGAGAGGTTTCATAGGTGGAGCTATGGCTAGCCATGAGTAAGCATGGCATACCATAAATCATACTTAACATGCATAAAACCATAAATGAAACAAGCAAACAATATTCTTGAGTTATTAAAGAGAAATCAATGATTCTTTAATGTGACTAAGAATGAAGAAAACATGGAAGCCATGAAGAAACAGGAAATTTGAGGTGCCTCCAAGGGAATGTCTCAAATATATTCTCTACTGTCTTATAGCAAGCAAGAACATGGAATTATGAATGAAAACTAAGAAACAAAATAGAGAGAGAGACACTATACCATTCTACCAAGTCATGGAATCCAACAACAATCCTCTTTCATCATCCAAAAAACGTCCAAGAAACTATCCAAAAGCATGAGACAAGTGTTTATTCCAAAGCTTATATGACCATATATTGCTTCTATTCATCAAGTTCAGCCCTGTTTACAATGAAAGCCTTTGGAATATATAGGCAAAAGTGAGGAAAACCTCTTAGTTCAACTTGCAATCTCATTGGCCTATCCAAAATATCTGATTTTGTCCTTGAGGATTTGCAAAGCCCAAGGCACAAAATATCTAATAAAATATCTCAAAAATGCTAAAAAAGGGAAATATATTGAATTTTCATAAGTTATCATGTACAAAAATAGCTAAACGCACATGAAGAAAAGTCACTTTTGAAAGGTTCAATTTTTACAAAAATACTCAAAAAATACATCAGCAGAAAGTCCCCTGAATTTTCGGCAACTTTTGGAGGCCTTCCCGATGTCGAAACAAGGCCCGTGATGACTTGTTGGAAAGCTATGAGTGTCTAATTTCTGAAAATGTTTATTTTTCTCTCAACGGACCACCGAAAGGTTTTCAAAAATAGACATGTGTGTAAAAATCCAAAAAATAGGCCTTGCTGATAAACGAGGCAGAGTGTAGAAAACATAAGTGTTTTTTGCCATTTTGGGGGAGAAAATGATCTTCAATTGATCTAAAAATCGTTGAGTATATGACCCTAAAATTATGGCATCCAATGATACCATTTTCATCCTTTTAGGATGCCCTAAACTGAAATGGCGATGCCCATGATTTTTGGCCAAAAACCCAAAAAATGAAAAAAGACCAAAAATTGTCGAATTTCGCCCAAATTTGGTGAGCATGAACCTCAAGGGCTTTCAGAAACATGCTGTGAAGCTAAGGAAAAATTTTGGAGCTTTGAGGTGTCTTTCCTCAATTTTGGTGACGGGCACCTCTTTTGAGCCTCCTTGAGTTTTTCCTGAGTGACCTTCAATTTTTGCCGAGCAAACTGATTTAGCTTCTTGTAATGCCTAGTCATCCTCTGTTGAAGGTCCAAGTCTCTATTTGTCTTCTCCAACTTCTTCTCCAAGTGATCATTAACCCTCTCAAGCCATGCTTCCCGATTTTTCTCTATCTCTTGTGCGAACAATGTAGTGAGAGGGGTAGATTGGAGAAGGGCAACTTCTTCTTCCTTTTGTTTCTCAAGGGCCTTTTTGAGCCTCATGGTTCTTGGCCTCTTTCGCCTGGACTGATATTCATCTTCACTCTCATCGAAATTGCCCATGATTTCTTCCAATCACACTTGTGCTTTGGAGGCCTCCTTTTTGTATTTGATGGACCGTGTCTCATATACCACCATATGGACACTCATCTGTTTGTTTTGAAATTGCAAAAAATGATTGAAGTTTCTAGCCCTCTCAAGATCATTCCTCAAAGCATCAATTTGGTTTTCTCTATTGATTAAGAGAGTTTCAAGGATTCAGGCTTCATTGTCGCTATCATCACTTTGAATTTGAATTATTTTGAAGTCCCTTTCCTTTTCATGGCTACTCTCTTCTTTCTTCTTTCCTTTTCTTTGGGTGGCTCTTTTAGTCTTCCTCCTCTTGGGCAGTTTGACAATGGGCTTCTTGGGAAATTTACCCTTGCTACGAAGGGCCCTAGTAAAATTTGGACTTACAACTTTAGGCACCCTTTTCCTTGATGTCTGGGGCTTGGCCACTTTTGGACAGGAGAGCATGGCCCCTTGCCTAGGAGAGGCAGCTAGCACATGTTTTAATGGATCTTTGCCCTTGTCACTTTGCTCATCATTCTTGCCACTGTCTTGAATTTCTTCATGGATGTCTTGAATGTCCTTTTGCATTTATTTTTGAGGGCTATCCTCTTCACTATGTTGCACCTTTTCACCATGCTGCTGTTCCATTTTATGAGGCTCCTGTTCATCAACATGAGATTGCTCACCCCCACTGTGCTGCACATATTTATCATGCTGCCCTTCATCATCTTCAGGAGTCTGTTGTTCATCATCATGTGGCTGCCTCTATTCATCATGCTGCACCTGTTCATCATGCGCTTCTTCCCCTTGCTGCTCTGTTTTACTATGATGCTTCTCATCATCATCTTCCTCCTCATCCCCTTGCTGCCCTGTTTCATCATGATGCTGCTCATCATCACCTTCCTCCTCTTGCTCATGCTTTTCTTCCTCATCATGCTCTTTTGCTTGTTCTATGGTAAACTTGAGCTTCTTGGGAATAGGTTTGCTAGAAGAAGGCGAAGGATGGTGAGTAGAAGGTGAAGGAGATGTATGAAATGAAGGGACAATGGCGAAATCTGGATGTGTGATGAAAGTATCGCAAGAGACCTCCTTCTTTTCAAGATGATGAAGAATGATAACTTTGATGAGGGAGTGATGGAAGAGGCAGGCTGTCTGCTGAGAAGGAGGATTTTTCTGAACAGTGGAGGCCATTTTCTCAATACTTCTATGTAGGAAGAAAGGAAGATTTAGCAATTTTACCCTCGTGAAATGCATGAGCAATCGGATATGATAGGCATAGACTCAGGAGAAACTTCCCTCGCAAGTGAAGTATTTCATGATGATATTCATGAGGGGGGCGTAACTAATCAATAGATATGAGAAGGGGAAAATGGATGGACATGAATCTCTATGCTCAGGCTTCAGAAAAGGCTTGTATTCTTCTGAGTCTAGGTGGCTTTGCTTAAACCACTTCTCCCCGACATAAGGGATTTTGGTGGCCTTGGAAATGGACCTTGGAGAGAATTTGAAATCTAGGCCTGCCAGCTGAAAGTGCTTCTCTTGAAACCTCAAAGCACAAAGATGTGTCAAAGGGGAATAGCTCTTCACCTCTTGCACTTTTTGAAAAAAATCTAAACACCCAACCTCATGGAAGTTAAACAAGACTTATGGATGGGCATTTACCTCTTTAGTGGAAATAGGCTCAAATCTCTTGTGAAGGCCACTGCTACTGTCTTGCCTGAGAGGCATCTTGTTTTGAATGTTCTTTGCAATACCAAGCTATCTCAAATGGCCTTTGGAATGTTTTTCTCAACCACACCTCTATCCTCCTTGTTAGTCACTGTTTGACCAAGACAAACTGCTTCAAATGTTTTGTGAAATGGTTCTTTAACACCCACTTTCTACTCCTTATAAATCACTATTTTGTCCTCTTTTATGCCAATCAACAAATAGTTATCAAATAAAAAGCACACAGTCAAATTGTTACTATGTTTGGGCAAGGTATTTCTAAAAGAGGTATCTATGGCTTTTTGTTAGAACAGAGGTCTCCTTGTGTTTTGACAGAAGCAAGACACCCTTCTCCAAACAAAGCTCTTCTTATATTCACTGTTTTTACAGAGGTAGACCAAAACACCCTCAACTGACTTTGCAAAATATCTCACCACACTCTGTTTTATGGGACAATGGAGGCAGCACTAGTTTGCTATTTCATAACACAGAGAAAACAATTCATAATGATCAAACTTCCACCTTACAAACAATGTTTCTTTCTCCCCTTTGAGTTTTAGGCAAAGTCTGCTTTTGTTTCACTATGGGTTATCACCGTGTTTGAAGGCAGCTAGGGTTCTTCAGAACTGACTAAACACAGCTCAGCCTATTACAGTGTGGATATTTGACACTCACAGTCAACCATGACCTTTGATTTTTGACCAAAACATCCCACTTTATAACATCATTTGTCTCTTGGAAACATAGCAAAAGCATATCACCTCTTAAACTCAAAATTTGTATTAGAGTAAGGAAAATACCTAAAAAAATTTTAAGGGCCCTCCTTTGATGAGTTGAGTAGGTTTAGAGCTTGTTGGAAAGCATAAGGAGTGAGCAGCACGTTTGTTCGAAAAAATGCCGCACAGTGGAGAAAGTGTTGGGTCGGCCTTCGGGCAGTGGTGACCGTGCGCACAGGCGCATTGCGCCAACGTTATACGTCTGTGTATTTTTGTTTCTGAGCACACCGCGCAGTTTTATAGGCACGCCACGCGGGCTTAAAATCCTGAAAAATCTGCAAATTTTCTTGAATCTCCTTGTTTCGGTCAGAGAGCAGCCAGGGGGATGTTGCTTGGTCACTTTGAAATGCGTATGGAAGCTTTGCCAACGGTCAATAAATCCTTACCTCATATATGAAAAAAAAAACAAACGTTTCATATAATGCTTTGGAGGGTTTGTGTGTTTGAAAAGACTTTTTGTTTTGTCAAAACATGAGCCATTGCCTTTGCAATTTTATCATTTTAAAACAATATAAAGACTTCTCTTTGAACAATTCCTTTGACAAGATTGTTGGAAATATTGTCCTTGATGGCAAAGGATGTGGCAAAGGAATTGGCATCTAAATATAGCAGAGAAGAACAGAGAAAGAATGCATCTACAGTTTGAGCTACAGAGAGTAGTATCGGTTAAGGAACAGAGACAAGCAGAGTTGTCCAGAGACAGAGGAATAGAAAACCTAGCGAATTGAGAAGAATGAGTGAAACTCTTATTCATTCATATATGGTGATGAGGGATTGGTTCTAAACTCTCCATGACTTATATATTCAGCAGAATATTTGAGTCCCTGTGGACATTTGTGAAATCATGTGTTACTGACAGATGGGATTATGCCCGTATAGATAGCTTGAATTGTGAAAAGCGTGAGTGTGTTGCTCAGAACATCTAGATTCTGTGGAAGGAGGAGATTCGTGAAGTTATATACGATATCGGGTTGCTAAGGTCACGATACAGTGAGCCACGGACGGGTTCTGTATGTATAGGGCACATTATATATATATATATATATATAACCTGAGGAAGAATACTTAAAACAAAGTTATGCTTTAGAGATGGTGTAGATTAATAGAGTAGATAAGCGGAACCTTGGTTAATTTATTTCACATAAAGGGAAAAATTCATATATATATATATGCAAACGAAACTTGGAGTACGGAGCAGGAATTTGATTGGATGGTTGATCACTGTTTAAAAACTGCGAGTGAATAGTAAAGGTGGTTTCCGGGTTTCATCGCACCACCTTTCGATGATAGGTGGTATTTCCTGGATGAGGAGCGACTCCATAGAGGTGTTGACACGCGTCCCTGCAAAACCGCCATCACTGCGCGCCATCGCACGTTAACGATCTACCCAGGATGGCCAGCGATATTGTTGTGCACCGTTGATTTGGAGGGAAGCCATCAGACGACGATCGCTTGATGAAAAGGGGCGAATATTAACCAAAGTACGAGCGGAAATGTGATTCGGTCATTGATCACATATGTGGGCCTAGTTTGAATTATTTTAATTGGTCCTTTTCATTCTAATGTTTGCGGGCTCAACCAAGATGGTTTAAATTAAATATTTATTATGGCGAAAAGCGATATATACCGTCGATCTGGAGAGCAGACTTGACTATATTTGTGGGCCCCGGGGTCAAAGGTTAATTTTTTTAAAAGCGTTGGATATTTTATAAAGCCCGAAGGGTTAAACATTATTTAGAAGGCTTGGGAATTCAACAGTTGTAAATATATTTATTTGTCAATTTCTTTGAAAATTGATAAATAAATTAAAAAGAAATAAAATAACCCCTTGGGATAAACTTAAAGGAATACCGTCCACGAATACCATTAGCAATTAAATGGTTTTGACCCAAGGTCTTAATAAAGGCGAAAACTATATAAGGAGATGAGAATTATGAAGGATGGGGTGCACGCGAAAGGGTTGATAATAAACGAATTTCTTTAGAGATATCTGTATGAATAAACTCTGATATATCTGAATCTATTGCGCACCTGTGAATATAAAGATTGATCAAATCAGATGATGATTAATTCCTGGTTCAATCGACTGAAGAAATCATGAAGAATGTATAAGGGTTGTGAATGAAAACTTCACTCTGAAGTATATCTGTATGGAATGGGAACCGATGGTTGAATTAAGGATGCACCTCTGAAGAAATTGAATAAATCTGGTGGTTTTCAAGGTATGTTCTGTGAAAATTGATGAAACAAGAGCAGGGGGTTGTAGCTCCCTTCCAGGAAAGGCTGGTAAACGAAAGAAGGTCGTAGCCTTCTGCAAGTGGGTGCCTGTGTGTTGGTATAAGCCTGCCCCAACAGAAAATTGTAAGAAATTTTCTGTAAAATAAATATTGAAGACTAAGATTATAGCAGCGGTGGTTTTCTCCCGAATTGGGTTTCCACCTTAAATCATGGTGTTCATATGTGTTTTTTGATGGTTTGTTCTGTTATTTCTGTTCATGCTTAATGCTTGTCTGATGCAATTCTCTAAGTAAAGAAATAATAAGATATCAGGACATACATGTTGGATGCAGTACTGTAACATATGATTTAAAAGAAAGAAAAAGAAAAATCTCTCAGCCCAAAATACTGATTCACCCCCCCCTCTCATTATTTTTCCCAACAATTGGTATCAGAGCAGGTCCTTCTGAAAAAGATTAGCCTCTAGAAGGAAGATCAAGCAAGATGAGCAATCAAGATGGAACAACATCTATCAGGCCTCCGCTCTTTAACGGAAACAATTTAATCTTCTGGAAGACAAGGATGATATCCTATCTTCAGTCTCTGGGTGCAGAGGTATGGGCAATTGTTGAACAAGGATATCAATATCTAGTTGCAGTACCAACAGATCCAACGGAAAGAAAGAATTATGAAACAAATGCAAAGGCATTCAATGCTCTATTGGGAAGTCTAACTGAATTTGAATTTGTCAAAGTCATGCAACTGAATACAGCCAAGACAATATGGGACAAAATCATTCTAAGTTATGACGGTGATGCAAAGGTAAAAAGTGCTAAACTCCAAACTCTCATAATTCAATATGAGAATCTAAAAATGGATAATGAGGAAAGCATTGCCAATTTCTTTTTACATCTTGATGATATTGTAAATCGTATGAGAAATCTGGGAGAAACAATAACCGAATCTACTTTGGTTGAGAAAGTCCTAAGATCACTAACAGCAAAATTTGAGTCAAAAGTCTCTGCTCTTGAAGAAAATCAGGATCTTCAAAATCTTACTGTGGTGCAACTTCATGGCATACTAACTGCATATGAAATGAGAAGAGGAGAACCATCTGAAGTCAAAGAAGCAGTCTTTAGAACTTCTAAAAAAGGGAAGGAAGTACAAAAAAACAGAAGGATCAGGATACATCTCAGAAGAAGATGAGATAAAATTTGTAAAGAAACTTCAACTTGGCACAGAACAGTTCAGAGGTAAGCTTCCTTTCAAATGTTTTGATTGTGGAAGAGTTGGTCATTATGCTGCTAAGTGTCCTTATAAAGAAACACATAAAAAGGGGAAGGAAGTAACCAGAAGGAATAAGAATCGTTTTAGCACTAAAAAGAGTTACTATACTCATGAAGATAGTGATGGGTTATCTGATAGTGAGGAAGAATGTGAACAAGATCTTAGACTTCTCATGGCATTTGAAAAAGAATCTAGAGAAGAAAAGGATACCTTTGAGGATGCTCTAGAAGACAGGGATTTTCTTGATGAAAACAATAAACTCAAAATTTGCTTAGAAGAAAGTAAAATAACCATAGAAACTCTGAAAAATCAGCTTGAAGAAAAGGAGAAACACAATGAGAAATTAGAGTGTGAAGTAGTAAGTCTAAGAAAAGAACTTGAGAAAGTAAAGACTCTGAATCTTAGATTTGCTAAAGGATCTGAAACCTTAGATGAGATTATCAAGGTACAACATTCTCCCCTTATAAAGACAGGTCTTGGATATATCGGAGAATCTTCTCAGGCTTCAGCACCAAATTATCTAAAAGCAGCTACTGCTGGTATACAACATGCTGCCACTCGGCAAGGGAATAAAGAATCTTTGCAGGTAAAGCATGATCATATCAATTCAAAGAACACTAACAGGAATATCTTTCAAAGAAACACCAATCAACAGGTAAATTCAAGAAGGAGATTTTATGATCGTAGAAATTTCTTCTTCAATGGACAATGTTTCTCATGTCACAATTTTGGTCATAAAGTTGTTCAATGTGTAGCATATAAAACTATTATGACAAGAGAAGCAAGAAAGAAAAGGATTGATATTGAAGCAAAGAAGAATACTTATAACAAATTTTCTCCTCTTCAAAATGAAGTTGAATGCACTTATTGCAATAACTTTGGCCATGAAGAATCTGAATGCAGGAGCAAAGTTCAGCCAAAAGAACATGTTCCTTCAAGATCCAAATTATGGAAAAAGAAGGAGTTACAGGTTGAAAATTGTGGCATAGCGTTATTTGCAGAAGATGAAGAGAACCAATGGTACATTGATAGTGGATGCTCAAGACACATGACAGGTGATAAAGACAAACTTCTTGCATATAGTGCTCTAGAAAAGGAGAAGAATGTTACATTTGGAAATGATACTCCTGCGGTCATTAAAGGAAAAGGGTCTGTGTTTCTAAAAGAAAAAGTGAAAGCTAATGAAGTCATGTATGTGGATGGATTAAAGCATAACTTGTTAAGTGTAAGTCAAATGTGTGATCAAGGAACTGAAGTTTTCTTTAGTTCAAAAGAATGTGTGGTACGTGATCTTGATACAGGTAAAACAATTATAAAAGGAAAAAGAACTCCAAGCAACCTGTATGTATTAAAGAACTACAAAGAACAATGTTACTTGAGTAAATCTTCAGAAAACTGGCTATGGCATAGAAGGTTGGGGCATCTGAGCTTCTCTCAAATCAACAAATCAAGCAGACTTAAAGTTGTTCGTGATCTTCCCAATATTACTCTACCTAAAAATATCATATGCAAATCTTGCCAATTCGGTAAGAAAACCAGAGTACAATTTAATGCCAAGGAAGGATCATCAAGTAAGCCTCTTGAACTCATTCATACTGACATATGTGGACCTATGAGGAAAAATTCACCACGTGGTGAAGGATACTATATCTTATTCATTGATGATTTCTCTAGAATGTGTTGGATTGGGCTGCTTAAACACAAAGATGAAGCATTTGAGAAATTTCAGATCTTCAAAGCAGTAGTTGAGAATGAATTAGATCTAAAAATCAAGTGTCTCATATCTGATCAAGGAGGAGAATATACATCAGATGAATTCTTTGAATTTTGTGAACAACATGGCATAAAAAGACAGTTTTCTGTAGCTGGCACTCCACAAAAAAATGGTGTTGCAGAAAGAATGAATAGAACTATTCAGCAAATGGCTAGAGCTATGTTCGATGATTCTAGAACACCTGACACATTTTGGGGAGAAGCAGCAAATACAGCAGTAAACATTCTCAACAAGGCACATGTTCGTGTAAATAGTGATAAAACTCCATATGAAATCTGGTATGGTAAAACTCCTATTGTAAAGCATTTTAGAATTTTTGGAAGCAAATTATTTATCAAGAATAATGATGAAAAACTTGGCAAGTTTGAACCCAGAACAGATGAAGGAATATTTCTTGGTTACTCCTCTAGGAGTAGGGCATATAAATGTTACAATAAAAAACTTTGGAAGATTGTTGAATGTATTGATGTTGTTATTGATGAGTCTCCTACAGTTCCAAAAGAAGAAAAGCAAACAACAGATGAAGATGATGATGACACATATCCTTCTACATCAAATAAGAATGATATAGACAGTGAACCCAATGAAGAACCCAAAGATGATTTATCTGAAAAAGCTCCATCTAGATATGTTCAAAAGAATCATCCAAAATCTCAAATTTTGGGAGAAAAGGGATCAGGTATACAAACAAGAAGGACTCTTGTGGGATCTTCTAACAATTTGGCATTTCTGTCCACTATTGAACCACACAATGTCAGTCAAGCCTGCAAAGATGATTGTTGGATTCAAGCCATGAATGAAGAGCTTGATCAAATTGAGAAGAATCACACTTGGGAATTAGTACCAAGACCTCATGACAAAAATAACATTGGAACTAAATGGATATTAAAAAAAAAGTTAAATGAGAATGGGGATGTTATAATAAATTGATCCAGGTGGATATCGGTGGCCTCCCACCTATTCCATTTGGACCCGCATCATCAATACTTTCAGTTTTTCAGCTTCAGCACATCTTACTATTTATAGCAGGTTTTCGGGTCCTGCACACCTCGAGCCGTTTTGGGGCATTAATAATCTAGGTGGATATTGGTGGCCACCCATCGAGTCCATTTGAACCCCCACCATCAGTTATTTCAGTTTGTAAGTTTCGACACAACTTAATATTTTTAGCAGTTTTTCGGGTCTTAAACTTCCGGAGCCATTTTGAGGCCCTAAACAATGTTTTTTGGGAAAACGGAGAGCAACATCGGACTGATGTTTCTCATTCAAAGTTGTACTCCTTGGATAGATATTTCTAATGAGCTATTGAGCACGTCAAACGGAGATCGGATGCCAAAGTTACATCCCCAAGAAGTTGAACCACCAATTTACCCAAACGGGGCCCACAGTTTTGGCGCTTCATCTCCTATGGTTAGGGTTTTGGACGTTTCGGATTCTACATTGTTTCTCAACAATAAATAGGCCCTCGAGCCTCATTGTAAGACAGTTCAGGGGGCTGGGAGGCGATACATCTCTTCTCAGAGATAAGCGCTACCAGTGCCCTAGCTCGCCACATCTCCATCATGTCTGCAATGTAACGCTCTTCTCAGGGATACGCTGTCGGTACCCTAGCTCATCTATTTCCATTATGTCTATAATAGGCCTACGAGCCTCAATGTAACACAGTTCAGAGGCTTGCGTATGCTACATCTCTTCTCAGAGATATGCTACCAGCGCCCTAGCTTGTTTCCATTATGTTTGTAAGCTTATTTCAGTCATTCGTTTATTAATAAATTGAAGCATTATTTCCGCTGCATCTCTGTATCTATGGTTATATCACATGTCTGATGTATCTGATGTGTTCTTGCATAAATCACGGATGCAGTGTAGTATCGGAGCGGGTTTTCTTTTTCTCTATTTTTCTTTAGAGGTTATTCTCATGTACTTGGCGGCCCCCCATGAGGAAGGAAGAAGACGAGGGAGCGAGGAGATCCTTTGTCAAGATCTTGCTCGGATACCTCGAGAAGCAGAGGAATGTGATGATGGAATTTTTTTTTGGATCCTTCAATGGCTGCCCACATCGGTGGCACATCCTGCATCGAGCAGTCTGCTTATGGTCATAACATCCTGGACAAATCCAATACCAAGTTCAGCAAAATTTTCCCCCCCATGGAGGAAATTAACGCAATGGAGACCATTGCTTCCTAAGGAGGGAGGAATGATCCAGGTGGATATCGGTGGCCTCCCACCTATTCCATTTGGACCCGCAGCATCAATTCTTTCAGTTTTTCAGCTTCAGCACAACTTACTATTTATAGCAGGTTTTCGGGTCCTACACACTTGGAGCCGTTTTGGGGCATTAATAATCCAGTTGGATATTGGTGGCCACCCATCAAGTCCATTTGAACCCCCGCCATCAGTTATTTCAGTTTGTAAGTTTCGACACAACTTACTATTTTTAGCAGTTTTTCGGGTCTTAAACTTCCGGAGCCGTTTTGAGGCCCTAAACGACGTTCTTTGGGAAAACAGAGAGCAAAATGGGTCCATGGACCGATTTTTCTCATTAAAAAGTTGTACTCCTCGGATAGATCTTTCTAACGAGCTATTGAGCGCGTCAAATGGAGATTGGATGCCAAAGTTATGTCCCTGGGAAGTTGAACCACCAATTTACCCAAACGGGGCCCACAGTTTTGGCGCTTCATCTCCTACGGTTAGGGTTTTGGACGTTTCAGATTCTACATTGTTTCTCAAAAATAAATAGGCCCTCAAGCCTCATTGTAAGATATTTTAGGGGGCTGGGAGTTGATACATCTCTTCTTAGAGATAAGCGCTACCAGTGCCCTAGCTCGCCACATCTCCATCATGTCTGCAATGTAACACAGTTCAGGGGCTGGTAGCCGCCACATCTCTTCTCAGGGATACGCTGCTAGTACCCTAGCTCATCTATTTCCATTATGTCTGTAATAGGCCTGCGAGCCTCAATGTAACATAGTTCAGAGGCCTGCGTACGCTACATCTCTTCTCAGAGATACGCTACCAGTGCCCTAGCTTGTTTCCATTATGTTTTTAAGCTTATTTCAGTCATTCGTTTATTAATAAATTGAAGCATTATTTCCGCTGCATCTCTGTATCTATGGTTATATCTGTATTCTATTACGTTCTTGCATAAATCCAGATCAGAAATAAAGCCAGACTTGTGTGCAAAGGGTATGCTCAACAAGAAGGTATAGACTTTGAAGAAACTTTTGCTCTTGTAGCCAGACTCGAAGCCATAAGAATGTTTCTTGCATTTTCAAGCTTCCAACAAATCAAAGTTTATCAAATGGATGTTAAATCTACTTTTCTCAATGGTGATCTAGAAGAAGAAGTGTATATAGAACAACCAGAAGGATTCATTTTGGGAAATGATGAAAAACTTGTTTGTAGACTTAACAAGGCTCTATATGGTCTCAAACAAGCTCCAAGGGCATGGTACTATCGTCTTGACAAATATCTTCATCAACAAGGATTTTCAAAAGGGTCTGCTGATAGCAAATTATACACAAAAACTGAGAATGACAGACTATTGATTGTGGTAGTATACGTTGATGATATCATTTTTGGAAGTAATGAAGAGTCTATGAGTCAGAAATTTGCTTCTGATATGCAACAAGAATTTGAAATGTCTTTACTTGGGGAGCTAACATTCTTTCTTGGATTGCAAGTGCAACAAGCAACATATGAAATTTTCTTATCACAAGAAAAATACCTCAAGCAAATTTTGAAGAAGTATGGCATGGAAGATTGCAAACCTGTAAGTACACCAATGATAACCGGATGTAATCTCAGTTCTAGTGATGATTCCCCCGCGGTGAATCAACCAGAATACAGATCTATGATAGGAAGTCTACTTTATCTCACTGGGACAAGACCAGAAATTATGCATGCAGTTGGGATTGTTGGACGATTTCAAGCCAATCCAAAAGAGTCTCACCTTCAGGCTGTGAAAAGAATATTCAAATATCTACAAGGAACTCAAGATTTTGGACTATGGTATCCAAAGAATGTTGATCTTACTCTTCATGCATACAATGATGCAGATTGGGTTGGAAGTGTTGATGATCGGAAAAGCACTAGTGGTGGTGCATTCTATATGGGGCTCCGGTTAGTATCTTGGTTCAGCAAGAAGCAAAGCTCCATTGCCTTATCTACAACAGAAGCAGAATATGTGGCAGCAGCATCATGTTGCACTCAACTTCTCTGGATGATGCAAACCCTACAAGACTTTCAAATCATATGTTCACCCCCTATCTCCATTATGTGTGATAATACAAGTGCCATCAGTATCTCAAAGAATCATGTTATGCATTCCAAGACCAAGCACATTCCCATCAAGTATCACTTCTTACGTGAACAAGTGCTTGAACAAAAGGTGAAATTGGAGTATGTTTCCTCCAAAGAACAAATGGCTGATATATTTACCAAACCTTTACCCAGGGAAGCATTCGAATATCTCAGACAGAAACTGGGAGTAGTCGCTGCCATGCAGAGGATCAGTTCTACTTAAATGCAGAAGATTAAATTGGTTGTAAGGTGCTGTTGGGCATCACTGAATGCACAGGCTAAGGGGGAGCATTGGTCATATGAAAAGGATGTATTGTTGGCATTTATAAGTCATCTTGTTATTTTATGAAGATACAACATGATCTCAGGGGGAGCATGGTATTGTCAACTCTTTGCCATTGATGTCAAAGGGGGAGGAAAAGCAACAAAGGGTTTCTATAATATTTTTAGAGGACGAGTATTGCCATCAATGCCAAAGGGGGAGATTGTTGGAAATATTGTCATTGATGGTGTTGATCATAATCCATTTAACGCAAGAAAATCATGCCCCTGGCCCACTGCACATCACCTCCGATGCTCTTTCCACCGTCGATCTCCTCCTGAGATCAGACGACTGAGATTTCATCATCCCCGCCATTGACCCAGTCTCCGTCCACGTCATATCATCCCACGTATTATCACATTTCTCCCTCTGCCATTTATATATTACATTCATATGTTATATTGTAATGTCCCGCATCATAAACTCTGGCCAGCCCTTCCACCATTATTTCCACCGCATCTTCTTCGTCACCACCTTGCATGTCTCCGCCGCTTCATCACGTCGCTCTGTTACACAGTCACTTCCATTGCATTGCCATCTTCCATGCATTTTTTTTCTTCACAGATTTGTGTGTTTTGCAGGTTGACAGCGATGGAGAATTACCATAAGTTCTAGCCTCTATTACAAAAGCCAAGTACGCTCCAAAGGACCATTTATCAGAGGCAGAATTATGGAAAAAGGATTTGGGAAACTATTACGACACGACTTTCATTAAAGAAGTAGGGGTAAAATATATCAAACCCTCTAGAGTCATTCAAAGCACAGATTGTGGCAGAGGGAAACATTAATGTTGCGGCAAAGAGTATCAGTCAAATGATAAATGAATTCAGCATTCGGCATTGAAGATTTCAAATCTTAATTCAAGATTTAGAAGGCAGAGGGTACAATGCACCAGAACCAATACCCTCCAGGTTTTATTTCAGCCGAGTTTTCTTTCAGGAAAGGATAGAATGTTCATATGGTTTTATCTCAATACCGTGTTCCTGAAGAGACTTTCACCCAGCACATTTATTTCAGAGAGCAGGCTACAGAGTACCCACAATACCACCTAGTCATTCAACAATATGGGCGGGCACTGTTTCTGCCATTTTGATTAAATTAGACAATTAAATGTTCATCACCTACTTCTTTTACTAGGTTTTTGTTTCTTCTATAAAAACGATGAAAAACACATTGTAAGGGTTCCAGATTTTTATCAGAAAATTATGCAGTGAAAGAATTTTTGTATACAGTTTGTAAAACTCTTGTATGAAGGCCTAGAGCCCATAGGGTCTCAGTGAGGAGGAGTTCTGTCTTTCAAAGAGGATTATGGTATTTGGTATTTCACAGTCTGTAACTCTCTTTTATATGTTATTTGATATATCATTTCATCTCATCCATCTTTCCTGTATCATGTTTTGGAATGTGAGTGGCTCACTGATTTCTAGTAAGGATTCATCCTAGTTGATGCCCATACTCGGATCAGTCAAGCGCTTTAAATATGGCTCATGCATGATATTCTGTTCCATTATTCAGCTAACCATACTTCTTCTATATTAGTTTCTTTGGGAGGGTGCTTTTAAAATGCTATTATCATGTATGGATTCTTAGATTGGTAAGCCCATGCATGGTGGTATTTTATATCTGGGTATCAGCTCAATGTTAACTAGTATCTTCTCGATATTTCTTTCACTACATACACCTGCTAATAATTTATGTCTGTGAAGTATTTCTGAATCGGCCCGCTTTGTAGTAAACTATCTCTAAATTGTCTATTGCTTTCATATTAGAGTTATACATCTTGCCTCAGCAGTGTTTCTTATCCTATATCATTTTTTGAGAGTTTGGTCCCATTCTAGTTTATTTCCCTATTTACAGGAGATAGCATGTGAGCTGAAGTTGACAACTTCACAAATTATATTACATGCTCCTTGCTATGCTAAGATGTCCTAGGCACTGGTCTATCACAACTCTAGGCTGTCTCTAGGAGCGACAGCATCTTTCTGGCACCGTTGCCGGGACGAAGTTAAGAAAATCAGAATCCCTGGGCCTCGACAAAATTTATTTCACTCTTCAAGTAGGTGAGCATGGAGAGGTGAAGAGTTGTAGATCCCTCAGCTTGGCAACTCCACATTTGTTCATTTGATAAATATATTTGCAGTCCCGACTCCACTAGGGAAGAGACAAATGGATTTGATTTGGTAAATCACTGTGGTGGACAGTAAGATCTTAAACCATCCACCTGGCGACTCCACAGTTCCTAAATGATTAAAAGACTCCACTGGTGATCAGTAGGCCACTGATTATCTTGGTTTCACGAGACTCTACTGGGAAACCATGTCGCAGTACAACATCAGCCATGCTAAAGACCAAGCCACTTCATCAATGGAAGACTTTGAACAGTTTGCAGAAATGCATCCAAGTTTCATAGCAGAGTGTCGTTGTAGCTTGGCAAGAATGAAAGTGGAGGACCTTCCATAGGTTATTCTTCTCAGCTCAAGTTTCCCACCAGTACTTGAGAAGATCTCACTAAAATTAGTGGTTGAAAGATATGAAGCTGAGATTGAATTTTTGAACTCACAAGAAAAATCATATCAGTTCATAGACTCGAGAACCTTTTTGGAAAGTCCCCCTCCCCCTAAAAGAGAAGAGATTCCACTATCTGTCGAAGTACAAGAGGAAGATGATCCAGTTCTCAAGAGCCACATTGAAGACGCAGTGGAAGATGTAGAAATCAAAGCTTCCCAGGATGAAAACAGGCTACCAGTCATGGTAGGCCAGAAAGAAGAAAAATCTATGGAGGCTCTGATTAGCCCAAATTCTCCAGCAGCGCAAAAAATGTCAGAGCTCCAAGAGGACTCAGCAGCAATGTACGATGAGTCCTCTGGTTCAGAAAATGAAGGAGACACTCTACCCCAAGAGAGTCTTCTTCTCAATCCAATGGAAGAAGAAGAGATCCTGGTCGAAGCCTGCTCACCAAATATTCCTAGCCAGCTATCTTTTCATGATCCTTATGCTCATTTCCTGCAAACATTTGAGGAAGGATCAAAGGTCTTTCTGAGCAGCATGTTTCAAACAGCAAGAAAATTCTTTGAAGCTGCTATTGTGGAACAGGAAGAGTGGGAGTTGCCCTACCTATCCGGCTTGCTCAAGGAGTTGAGCAAGAAAGACCAGTCATGGGATCACTTGATGGACTAGTTGCATTGGAAGACCATGTTTGTAAGTTAGACTTGTAAATATTCCAGTTAGAGTAGGGTAGGTAGGAAAAGCTCAATAAAGTTCAGTCTGTGAGCATGTAGTTAGTTGTTTTTAATTTATGAAAAGTCCAGCAAGCCAGACAGTCTAATCCTGGCTTGACTGTTTTTCAATTTTCATCTTAGAACGTAGCCAAGAAATCTGCTAGATAGTCAAATCCTAGTAGGTGTAGTTTAGGTAGAAAAATGTGAGACCAACAGTTTAATCTGGTCTCATGGATTAATAAGGGTAGTAGTAGAATAGGTTTATTTCTCCTTTTGTAAAAATTGATGAATCATGAGGTGAGAAGTTGAAATGCTGAAGAAAAGAGTCTGCACAGAAGATGATCAGGTGGTTTGTGAGTTCTCAACACGTCCAAGGATGAACGTGCCATCCCCAGATGGAGCCGATGTTGATCATAATCCATTTCCCATAGAATTTCACAGGCAATCTGGCATAGAGTTCTCAAATTCCCCCTTTCAGACTTGGAAAATCATTTTTTGTATCTATCACTGCCATTTCCCGCCTCTAAAATCCATTATAAATGGCTAAAAATTTCATATTTGAAATATTTAAGGTTTAGCCCTATCGGCCTTGGCCCCTCCATTTTCTTACTCTGCGAGACCAAAGGCTGTAACCACGTGCTAGGCCAAAAGGCGCTTACTGAATGCATATCGGGCGCGTTCTGGGCCGTCCGATCAAACCATAGATCAACGTACCGCATCTCTCCTGACTTGTGGTCCCCGCCTCGCGTCCACTGTTTAAAACTGCCCGGTATTCATCGCACCACCTTTCAGCGGTAGGCGGTAATTCCTGTTCAGCCAGTGATTCCACTCATCGCCCACCTCGTTTCTCCGTGTATGGCCCCAAAACCGCTCTCCATCTCACATTATTGTTCGGTCAAAGTCGTACAGCAATATTCACCACAGCCATTCGATCAGAGAGCCTTCATCCGACGATCGTCGCGCCCCGAAGCTGCATGGGATTTAATGCAAGCAAATCACGCCCCTGGCCCACTGCACATCGCCTCCGATGCTCTTTCCACCATCGATCTCCTCCTGAGATTGGACGGCTGAGATTTCATCATCCCCCCCATTGACCCGGTCTCCCTCCACGTCATCATCCCACGTATTATCACATTTCTCCCTTTTCCATTTATATATTACATTCATATGTTATATGATAATGTCCCGCATCATAAACTCTAGCCAGCCCTTCCACCATTATTTCCACCACATCTTCTTCATCGTCGCCCTGCACGTCTCTGCTGCTTCATCACGTCGCTTTGTTACACAGTCGCTTCCATTGCATTGCCATCTTCCATGCATTTGTTTTCTTCACATATTTGTGTGTTTTGCAGGTTGACAGCGACGGAGAATTACCATAAGTTCCAGCCTCCATTACAAAAGCCGAGTATGCTCCAAAGGACCATTTATCAGAGGAAGAATTATGGAAAAAGGATTTGGGAAACTACTACGACACAAATTTAATTAAAGAAGCAGGGGTAAAATCTATCAAACCCTCCAGAGTCATTCAAAGCACAGATTGTGGCAGAGGGAAACATTAATGTTGCGGAAAAGAGTATCAGTCAAATGATAAATGAATTCAACATTCAGCATTGAAGATTTCAAATCTTAATTCAAGATTTAGAAGGCAGAGGGTACAATGCGCCAGAACCAATACCCTTCAAGTTTTATTTCAGCCGAGTTTTCTTTCAGGAAAGGACAGAATGTTCATATGGTTTTATCTCAATACCGTGTTCCTGAAGAGACTTTCACCCAGCACATTTATTTCAGAGAGTAGGCTACAGGGTACCCAGAGCACCACCTAGTCATTCAACAGTATAGGAAGGCACTGTTTCCGCCATTATGATTAAATTAGACAATTAAATGTTCATCACCTACCTCTTTTACTAGGTTTTTAGGTTTTCTCCTATAAAAACCATGAAGAAATACGTTGTAAGGGTTCCAGATTTTAACAGAAAAATTATGCAGTGAAAGACTTTTGCATACATTTTGTAAACTTCTTGTATGAAGGCTCAGATCCCATAGGGTCTCAGTGAGGAGAAGTTATATCTTTCAAAGAGGATTCTGTTATTTGGTATTTCACAGTCTGTAACTTTCTTTATTTTTGTTATATTAATAGAACACTTCATTTCATCCATCTTTCTTGTATCATGTTTTGGAATGCGAGTGGCTGACTGATTTCTGGTATGGATTCATCCTAGTTGATGCCCATGCTCGGATCAGTCAAGCACTTTAAATATGGCTCATGCATGATATTCTGTTCCATTATTCAGCTAACCATACTTCTGCTATATTAGTTTCTTTGGGAGGGTGCTTTTAAAATGCTATTATCATGTATGGATTCTTAGATTGGTAAGCCCATGCTTGGTGGTATTGTATATCTGGGTATCAGCTCAATGTTAACTAGTATCTTCTCGATATTTCTTTCACTACATACACCTGCTGATAATTTATGTCTGTGAAGTATTTCTGAATCGGCCTGCTTTGCAGTAAACTGTCTCTGAATTTTCTGTTGCTTTCATATTAGAGTTCTACATCTTGCCTCTGCAGTGTTTCTTATCCTATATCAGTTTTTGAGAGTTTGGTCCCATTCTAGTTTATTTCCCTGTTTACAGGAGATAGCATGTGAGCTGAAGTTGACAACTTCACACATTATATTACACGCTCCTTGCTATGCTAAGATGTCCTAGGCACTGGTCTATCACAACTCTAGGATGTCTCTAGGAACGACAGCAGATGGCAAAGGATGTGGCAAAGGAATCTGCATCTAAATATAACAGAGAAGAACAGAGAAAGAATGCATCTACAGTTTGAGTTACAGAGAGCAGTATCGGTCAAGGAATAGAGACAAGAAGAGTTGTCCAGAGACAGAGGAGTAGAAAACTTGGCAAATTGAGAAGAATGAGTGAAACTCTTATTCATTCGTATATGGTGATGAGGGATTGGTTCTAAACTCTCCATGACTTATATATTCAGCATAATATTTGAGTCCCTGTGGACATTTGTGAAATCATGTGTTACTGATAGATGGGATTATGCTCATATAGATATCATGAATTGTGAAAAGCGTGAGTGTGCATTGTGGGGTGCACGCGAAAGGGTTGATAATAAACGAATCTCTTTAGAGATATTTGTATGAATAAACTCTGATATATCTGAATCTATTGCACACCTGTGAATATAAAGATTGATCAAATCAGATTACGATTAATTCTTAGTTCAATCGACTGAAGAAATCATGAAGAATGTATAAGGGTTGTGAATGAAAACTTCACTCTGAAGTATATCTGTATGGAATGGGAAACAGATGGCTGAATTAAGGATGCACCTCTGAAGAAATTGAATAAATCTGGTGGTTTGCAAGGTATGTTGTGTGAAAATTGATGAAACAAGAGCAGGGGGTTGTAGCTCCGTTCCAGGAAAGGCTGGTAAACGAAAGAAGGTCGTAGCCTTCTGCAGGTGGGTGCCTGCGTGCTGGTATAAGCCTGCCCCAACATAAAATTGTAAGAAGTTTTCTGTAAAATAAATATTGAAGACTGACATTACAGCAGCGGTGGTTTTCTCCCGAATTGGGTTTCCACCTTAATTCATGGTGTTCATATGTGTTTTTTGATGGTTTGTTATGTTATTTTTGTTCATGCTTAATGCTTGTCTGATGCAATGCTCTAAGTAAAGACATAATAAGATATCAGGACATACATGTTGGATGTAGTACTGTAACATATGATATAAAAGAAAGAAAAAGAAAAATTGCTCAGCCCAAAATACTGATTCACCCCCCCCTCTCAGTAATTTTCCTAACAAAGATGCTGCGGTCGACTTTTGAAAAGGCAACATAGTGATGGTTCTCCTTGAAGTAAAAAGGCCTTTTTTAAGAAACTGCAAACCCTTCTACTATGTTTTCACTGTTTCTCATTGAAGAAGAAATTTTGTCACTTCTGCCTATTGCTGACCTTTTTAAAAGAAAAAACCTTGCTCAAAGACAAATAAATGATGTAGATGCATCTTTTGCATGATATTCCTCTTTGAATGTGGGTGAAAATTAGTTTCATTTACCTGGGTTTTACCATCATCTGTTTATCAAAATGATCTCCTTTTAAAAACCCTTCCTACAATCAAATGAAACAACAAGATTTTTACATGCTTTTATGAAGAAAAATACCTTTGTTCGTGACAGTGGCATTGTTCATTTGCTTTGAGTGTTGTTCCCGAATTCAAGACACTTTCCATATCCTTTTTCACACCTAGTGTCTCTGTGTTGTTTATTTGTAAAGTCCCTTTGAGAAAATAGGCTTAGGTTACCTTCTTGTCCCTTTGATGAGTTTTTTGAAAAATATCTTCATGAACAGGAAAAGCAAACCTTCTTTGAATATCAACATCACTCTTTGGCTTATGTTTAACCCAACTCCCCACTCATAAACCCTGAATGGATTTCCACTAATTTCAACTCTGTTTGTTAAAGGAAAACAATGGCTAGATTTCATGCCTGTTAATCAAGGAGAGGGATCTTTGGAAACTCTTAATGAAATTACATACCTTAGAAGGGTTTGTTCATTTTGGCTCCAGACTGCTTTTGAAGGAGATATCTGATAGGAGACAATTCAGCCTCTTTGATTATTACAACACCACTGCTTTCCCTCTATTTTTATCACCATTTTTCTATCCATAAGCCTTCATTTGCTTTCCTACTGCACTTAAAACCTTGCCTCTGTTCCTGGCCCTCTGGTTATTAGATGAAGGAGGCCTTTATCACAATGCCAAACCCTCTGCTTGTAAAATGAAGGAGGTTTTCTCAGTCTTTCAACCCTCTACTCATCTATGGAGGAGGTTTTCTCAGTCTTTCAACCCTCTGCTCATCTATGGAGGAGGTTTTCTCAGTGATGCCATTTCATCAGTTTTCAAACATTGTTATCTTTCCTTTCACTGCCTATTCATACTTAAGCAAATGAAAATGAAAAAATGATAATATGACATGAAGGGAATCTCTCTGAGACATGTAATTCTTCTTTTCAAATACCTTTGTGCATCTTTAGACAATCAGAGGCAGCCTGGCTAGTATCTGCAGAGCATTTCTTGTCATTTATAATTCACTAAGCTTTGAATGTGTTTGCAGGAGCTTAATGAAATAACTCTCTGTCCAGTATTTTCATCTCAGGCTCACAACCACATGAGAAGCAGTTGTCTTCTCATGTTGAGTTTAATACTGTCTTCTGGAACACTAGCATACTTCTGCTCTTTGACAAAGACATTGAAACACTGTGCATTTACCTAATATTAGCTTGACCTGTGGCATATGTATTGATGAGACTTCAAGGCTTGTTAGTGGTGTGACTTAAGGGTGTAACCAAACTTTATTTGCAAAATATAAAGGTCTCTTAGGACTGGTTGATAATAGATAGAGGTTCTTTGGCTTTAGGATAGTTCGCCAAGGGAGAAATGCCCAAAGCGCCACTACCTAACTTAGGGGAGACTTCCTGGACAGATTTAGATTATTCTCTTTGGAGCTGATGGACAAGCTAGTATGGCTGAGGCTAGATAGGGCTTGAAAATAAGGTTTTATCTCGTCATGGGCTGATTGAAGAGGTTAGGAGGGAAAAAATATTTATGGGTGTTTTCCAGCTGGAAAATTTGACAAATTTTGAGATCAGCTGCTAGAAAAATTGGCTTTAACAGACAGTCATCATCAACAGGTGAAAAATACTGATGAATAACAGTGGCTCCATTTTGGGAGGGTAGCTCCTTTTCAGGAGGTGTCCAAAATTTCAGATCTTGGTTCTTTGAAGACCAGTGCCTTTATCCATGGGTGCAAATATCTTTCCACCTTGATGCTATTTCTGAAAATTGACAGCACGATTAGCATTAATGATTTCTACCTACCCCACTATATTTCCTAACATTTTTTTCTTCTTTTGGGTGCATTTGGACTAGCAAACCTTTGACATAATATTTTTTTGAAAAATGAACCTATCTAGTTCTACACTTATATCCGCCGGGAATTCAGATTAAGCTAATGAACTCCTTTGATTCTCTACCTATGCTAGATTGTCTGTCAAGGTTAAGTTGTTTGACAGGATTTTATTCTCTAATATAAAACATGAAATTGAAAAATGACCAAATCAGGATTAGATAGTCTGATTTGTCATGTACTTGTGGCATGAAAGACAAGCTACACACAAATATTATTTTGCATAAAATGAAATCTAGAAAAACAAGGCTAGGATACACAATTTGTTTTTCATCCTTGCTTTCCTCTTTGGTTCTATTTTGAGCATGTGGAACTAGTATCTTTTCATAATCTACTCTCTTTGATAAGTCAAGCTTACACAATGTTGACCATCTTTTCCACTCACTAACTTATCAACAAATAAATTTAAAACATGTTAAGTTATGATTAGGCTAGATAATTGAACAAGACATTTGAGCACTAGTAGTGGCATTTAGACTTGCGTGCTTTCCGAATGACTATTTTTTTAACATGGGGCCTTCTTTCTATTTTTCAAACCACCCTCTTTTTCTATTTTTCTATTGTTTTTGAATTTCCCGTTTTTGATTTATTTTTCAAACAATGGTATATACAATGATTGAAAAAGTTTTGACTCAGAAATCTTGTAAATGGCGAAACTTAAGCATCTTATCCTCATAAGGATCTCCTACCACTCTTGGTCCACTCAGCTCTTGAAAAGAAAAATTTGGAAAATTTTCTCTTTCAAGCATGACATAAGGATTCATGCATGAATCTTTAAACAACCCTGTATCTTCCCGTTGCACCTGTTTATACCTCTGATTTCCACTCCTCCTTTTGTTGTACATCTTTTTCAAATAGTGCAGATATTCTTTGTCATTTTTGAAGTATATGATGACATCATTAAGGTATGTTAGAATGCAGAAATTCAGAACTGGAAACATGGTTTTTAGGAGCATATTTTTGATATCCGGTGGTTTTGCAATTCTGGGTTTGAAAATGGAACTACTTCCAGCATACTGGAAAAATTCTTTGAGCTGTCTGCTTTGCAAAGGAATTATTTGGCTGTAACCTGAAACATCATCTTGCAAAGACATATGATTAAAAGCACTTATCATTGGTATATCATGGTCTTGGGAAGGAAAAATAAAATTTATGTCACAAGGGTGTGTATTAGTGCTTCTAAAATCAAAACAGATCCTATGACCAGCTATTTTATGTTTGAATATTACTGTTTGGTTCAGATTTTTGTATTTTCTTTTGTCGAAGTTGTTTCTTGGAGTGATGGCAGTGGCATAGTGTTTCTCACTGTTTTCTCTGTATGAAGTAGTATTTTGAACAAGATTGCAAATTATAGCCGTTCTAAGTCTTTGGTGGAGTGACAGAATGTTAGCCAGTTCAAGTAGCTCAGGTACATTTGGACTACAGTCATCATATCCTCTCATAAGAAGTTTATCAGGCATTTTTTCTGGATTTTGAGCTATTATGGCTAGATTCAAGGTTTCATTTGAAATGGTAGAGTTATGTGATGGTAAATCCTTAAGGTATGGTAAGAACATTAAGCTTCCCTTCCCCTGAGTTTCAAAGAGGTTTGTGATATGTAAGTCTTCTAATGCCTCTGTTCTGAAAAAGTTTCCTGATGTTACTGCTGATGTTTGCCTAAGGTTTGAGCAATTTGCTTGATAGTACATAATGGTTTGTGCTTCTTGCTCTATCCCTGTTTCAAAAGGAACACACTCTCTTTCCTCAAGACATAGCTGCTCATGATTATGATAATTTTGAGTGTCTAGTTCATCATAGAGAACTTGGGGCAGCTGATGTGGTGGGTCTAAGTTTGTTTCAAATCCTTCTGACTATTCTTCAATGTCCTCATCAGTGTGTAAAATGAAAGAGTTCAGATCAGAATGCAAGGAGTACATCGGGATGTTATCTGGCCTTTCTTGGCTGTTGATCGTATATTTCATGTGTGATTCTTGATAGAGTATTCTAGTTTGGTCAAACACAGGAATAGTGGCGTAGGACATATCAAGTTGAATATTTCCTTGAAGCTTGGCTCCCCAAGATCTAGATAAAAGCATTCCATACTTAGGAGGGATGTCTGCTACCACTATGTCCATGATCATATGTTTTGCAGGTACTTGGGCCAAACTGAAACAAAGATCTTTGATCAAGCCTAGACATTTGACTCTATTTGAATCAAATGAATATAAGTCTTTATAAGGTCTTTTGATCTCTACACCTAATCTTTCCATCACAACCTTCGGCATGAGATTATGCGAGGCCCTAGAATCTAGCATGGCATTGTGTAGGATTTGGTCGTGGATATTCAGACTGATGTAAAAGGGAAGAGTAGTTCCTTCTTGTAATTTCCCTTCTATTTTTGGACCAAACAACACTTCAGGAGTGTCATCAGCTAGATTAAGGGTGTTTGCATCATTTCCTATATTCAGGACCTTTAACACTTGAGAATTATAAGAGCTTTGGGTGATAAGTTCAGTGAGGGGCATGGTAATATTTATTTTGGCGATTTATCCCTCAAAACTGAAAGGTGTTTGTAGTTTAGACATGTTTGCTTCAGTTTTTTCAGCCACGACTTTCTCTTTGTTCTGAATTTGATGACTTTGTTTCGGGATTTTTTTTGACACAACCATATCAGGAATCTTTGTGGAGGTACTAGGAGTATCTGAGGCAATACTTGTTTGAATAAATTTATCTTTGTTTTGGTTAGTTTTCTTGACCATGATTTTGTTGCTATCCACTACTTTTTTAAGGATGGTATCAGGGGCTCTAGCAATGTCTGAGTTACCTTTCTTGGAGTTGTCCTGGTGTTTTCTGCTTCTAAGGTCATAATGTCTGTGAGCTTCTACTATGGCATTCTAAAAATCTATGGCAGGATGTTTGGTATCTTCATAGTTGGTTTCATCTTGATTTGGAGAGAAGAACACTTGTTCTTCTTCTGTGAGGTAAACCTCACTCTCGTTATCAGAACCTATGAGGTTCAAATGATTTTCATCAATGGGTTCTGTATCCCTATCATCCTCTTCCACATAATTTTCATTAAAGGGTGGCCTAATTTGTTGGTCATTTTCCCTTGGTTTGTTTGAGGTTGTTCCCTCCTAAAATTTTGGTTCCGGTTTCTGTTTGGAGGGTTTGGCTGGTTGTCCCTAAGAGGCGTCTTTTCACTTATCTTTTCCAAAATTTTTGCCATAGATCTAACCAAGTCATATATTCTAGGGTCTAAGGGAGGGGCTGAAGTGGAGACCTCATCCCGGTATGTGACTTTCATTTTTGATTTGGTCCTAGCTCTCTTTTTTGCTAAGTTGGCTTCTGCACTTATGGCCACTTTTTTCATTTCCTCTAAGGTAGGGGGGTATTTGTCTCTTAGTTGATAAGTCATGTCTGGGTCAAAACCTTCGGGGAAATTTTCCAAGGCTGAGGCGGGAGGGCGTTATACACACTATTGAACCTAGTGTAGTATCCCTGGACACTTTCTCCATTTTCTCGTTTTAGATTGTTATACTCTGACAGGATTTGAATGGGGTTCTTTCGGATTTCCCACTTGTTTATGAAGGTTTGATAGAGTTCTGGTAGATCATGGATGTTGTTTGGAGCTAAGCTCTTAAACCATTTTTTGGGTTCTCTGCCCAGGCTTTGGGCGAACATCCTCATTCTGATGGTCTCGTCTTCCATTTCCATGTATTCAAAGACATCGCTAATCCTATCTACATGTTGTTGAGCTGTGGAAGTCTCAACTCCAGTAAAGTGCGGGATTTTGGATTGATAGTCATTTTGTAAGGGAGCCAAAGGCTGTGGCAACACCAAAGGTGCATACTAGGCTGCCATGGCAGGAGCTAATGGATGATGTACAAAATGAGGGTTTGTAGGATGGGCTGAGGTGGTTTGAACAGTAGTGGTTTGGATGGGTGTGGCAGATGTACTTGGGCTAGTGATTCGATTTTGAGCAGATCTGGGGCTCAATATCATCAAAGTCTATCTTACTTTGTGACTTGCTTCTAAAAAGGGTTTTTGCTGATTTTAAGTCAAAGGGGGAATCCTGCAAGGCTGTGAGGTGTTTAGGTATTGATCTTGCTTTACGGATGGACCTATCAGTAGCTAAATTTCCAGTCTCAGAAGCTTGCCATAAAATCTTCTCTGGGTCATCTACTATGATAGAGGGATTTGGGTCTGGATGAGATCTGGTTGTTTGGTCAATTTAGTGTGTCCTAAATTGCTGCATTTAATTGTCAATCCGGGAATCGTAAGCTGATGAAGTGCGGCGCACTATATGTGCAAGATAACCTCTTTCTTAACTTTTTTTCGTTTGTGGTCTTTCTAAGGTAAAATGGAAATTCTAAAGTGAAAAACAAGCTTGGTTATATTTATTCAAGGAAGTGATATCCCCTATAATGATTTACCAATCTTGAAACTTTAAAAGCAAATTGAAATTACAATGACAAAGAAAGTAAACTGCTGAAATGAAAAGTGCTGCTAATCTAATGAATCAAAACAAGAAACTAGTGAACATGAAAACTAAACTATTCTTGCTGCCAACTGAACACAAAAGAAACTACACTTATGGAAATTCAAAATTGCAATGAAATAAATCTAAATCCGATTACATCAATTTATTTTCTGACCCTTCATCATTAGACCAGCTATGACTTGCGGAAGTAATCATAAACAACTTGTGTAACTGATTATTTAATTTGCAGAAAATAAACTAATACTAAACCATACACACATAATTCAATCCCTCGCCATCAGTCCAGCTGTGGCTTTCGGAGGCAACTGAAGATGTCATACATGATTTAATATATCTAAATTTGCAGAAATGGAACTAATACTAAACTACACATTTCATCATGCAGCCCCTCACCATCAGTCCAGCTGTGGCTTTCGGAGGTAACTGAAGACGCTATGAGCAACTTAATATATCTAATTTTGCAGAAAGGAAACTAATACTAAACTACACATTTCATCATACAGCCCCTCACCATCAGTCTAGCTGTGGCTTTCGGAGGTAACCGAAGACACTATGAGTAGCTTAATATATCTAATTTTGCATAAAGGAAACTAATACTAAACTACACATTTCATCATACAGCCCCTCACCATCAGTCTAGCTGTGGCTTTCGGAGGTAACCGAAGACACTATGAGTAGCTTAATATATTTAAATTTAACTACTGAATCAGATAAACAAAACTGAAATGAACAAAGCAAGACTGAAGTTAAACAAATGCTATGAAAAGGAAACTAGCAACAGAATAATGTCAGTCTCATATCATTAGCTAAAATACTATGAAAATGCCTCGGGCTGTCTACCTAAAACCTGCACAAGAAAACTGATCAGTGATTTAACAATCATAAAAACATGAAAGACAAGAATGCAATGGAAATTATAGAAATGTATGAACATAAATGAAGCAACTATGAAATATGAACATGTAATGGATTATAATACAATGACTTTTAAAAGAAATGAAATGAAATATATATACATTAATACACAGAACCTCGGCTGAGCAGGGGCCCTCTACACAGCTCTGGTACGATCCTCAACACGAATTAAATTGAAAACATAGTCTTTTCACATTAAGAAGCAGTTCATTACAGACTGGTAGTATTACGGCTCAAGGCAGCGTAATCACTACATAACAGAGTACGCACATCAACTATCAACTCAACAGCTATGATCAACTAACAACTAACTCTACGTGCGTATGCAAACGCTCTTTATAAAACAATAAAATGTAACTGTCTCCTGAAGTTTATGATAGCAACCAGCACGTAGACCACTAAGGCCACGGATATAGGAGTATGGCCATGTTGGAAAACGGATCTATGGAAGGTGGGTGCTTGAATTCAACTCCAGAACTTTGCACAGATGTCAATTAACCTCCGCAAGCTTAGAAACGGCCGGATGGATGTTTATATGCCACGAAACAGAGTCCAGCCGACATAGAACTCCATAGTTGACTTCCACGTGGATGGCTTTGACCGCGGCTTTCTTTGACGAATTTACTTGAACCAATAGGACACGAACCATGTCCTTGTCATTCCTAGCCTGCCCATGTGGCTCATTTCCTTCGTAGACACCTGTAACATAGATTTCCACAAAATAGCTGCGGAAAGTTGCAGCAGCTGCGGAAAGTGACAAGTTTCCGCAGCTGTATGAACAAAATCTAAATCAAATAGAAAACACAAAAACATAATTAAAAACCATGTTAGATACCCTTTTGCACATGATATTGACAATTTTGGAGGTTTAGGTGAGTGGAAAAAGATATGGAAAAGTGTATGGAAAAGAGGCAAATTCGGGACTCAACATACCCCCACTGTGAAGGTGTTGCATGTCCTCATGCAACCAAAATTTTGACACTCTTTGTTCAATTCATGTGCCTTGATACTTCAGCCAGCACATCTAACCCCCTTCTCTTCTTCTTTGGTACTGCCATCATTCCGGGTTTCTTCATGAGGCACCTGAATTTGATATTCACAAGTGCTCTGCTCAATTTTTGGCATTTCCTTTTTAGCTTCTTATTTTTCTTTTGCCAAATACCCAAATGTAACATAGTATTGTCATGGATAATCTTGTCCAGTTTGCCTTGCTCTTTGAGTGCTTCATTTTCATTTTTGATATGCCGATTCAAAAGCTCAAGCTCAAAAATCTCCTGTTTTAATGACTGAACCAAATCATCCTGCAATGTGTGAGGCTGAATAGAAGAGGTACTTGGGCCTGTGGCTGCCTTCTCCAAGGATTCTATATAATCATACACCTCCTGCTGTTTGGGGTCTACTTCCGGTGTCTTTTTCATTGGGATGTCCTCAAAATGCTGCAAGGGAGAATTATGTTCAAAATTTGGCTGAGGAGAACTTTCATCAATATTTTGCTGAGAATAAGATGGAGTACGCTCATTGTCTGATTGGGAGTGAAAGGAGTCAAGTTCACTAACTGACTGAAATGGACTATGGTCAGTTGGAGACTGTTCAGATGTCTCTTCACCCAAATCAATGAAATGAGGACCTCTAATTTGTGTTTTTCTCAGTTTTCCCTTAAGCCTGCTGCTTCTCCTCACATGCTGTGGTACACTACCCTTTTGTTCTTGTTTTCCTGTTTTTGCCTTCTTGGATAGAGATGACTGTTTTTGAAGAAAAATTAATCTTTCAGACATAATTTGGTGATCTTCTTCTTCAGAAGAAGAAGTTTTATGGACAGCCTCAATAATTTCTTTCCCTTTTGATATTATTGGCTTCTTAGTTTTGATTTCCTTCTTCTTCCTTTTTACCAATCTCTCTTCCCTATCATTTTTCTTCATAGTAATAGTAGAAGTATCTTGGATTTCATCTACTGCTCTTTTCCTTCTACTTCTTTTTGCTGTGCTAGCTGCGGGAATTTCCTGTGTAGGAGCAACTTGGGTTTCAACATCCATTTTCTTTCTTCTACTCCTTCTAATTGGATTACCTTCAGGAATTTCCTGAGGTTCTTCAAAGAAGTTTCTAACTAGGAATTGTTCCCATGTATCTTTTCTTTCTTTTAGCTCCTTTTCAATCATAATTTTTATAAACCCATGATGATATAAATGAGGCTCTACATCTCCTAGGTGTTTTTGCACAGTGACAGCCATTTTCTTCAAGCTATTGAATAGGAAATAAGGAAGATTGAGAGTTTGGTTTTCAAGAAAATTCATCAATAGCCTAGTATGATACATGTACATGGAGGCAAAACGGCCTTCACATGTGATAAATTTCTGAACAATGAGTAGTAAAGTGGCCCATTCATCTTTTATTGCATGCACAGGGATTCCTCTTTTGAAAACAGTGATATCCATACCTTGATTTCGGAGGATTGTTCTCCATGCCTCATCACCGATACTTTTGTTTTTGAACCAACGTTCTCCTTCCTGAAGAAGCTCTGTGGCTGCTGCTATTGATGCTTCATTGACTAAAAACTTGAGGTCTCCCACTTCTGCTCCCGAGCCATCAAATGATCTTGCAAACGCTTTGGTAACTTCTCTGTGGTAACCCCTGAATTTCTGAATAAAACGCAGCCATTTAGCTTTCCTCAACATCTCTTTTGCTTGTGGAAATCCCTCTATACATTTCTGTCCTTCCGGCTCTGCCCTTAATAATTTTCCCATTTTACTTCTCTGTGCTTCACAGGCTTGCCTTTGTGAGGGTTTAAGCGGAAATGGGACGATGGAATACACAGAATCTAGCACAATACTGTGGGGATGTTATCACAAAACGGAAATGAGCACCATAAACAAAATGGAATAAGACTGTGGGTGGATATACGGGAATGAGAGTGAGCAAAAGGAACGGAATGGAATGAAACAGGGAGTGAGAATGAGTAGAGTGGGGTTTTGTAAACACGACAGAGACACGACAAAGAGGTTAACAAAGTATAATGCATTCGGCCGCATTTTGAATTTTTGGTGGCTGTGTCATAAATATGAACACGTTTCAATCAATGATTAAGAAGTTATGCGGCTTGTAAGAGTCCTTTGTCAACTCAAATACGTATCATTATCTACGGTGGGATATTTGAACATGAGTGAGAGTCGGAATTTCAATGATGAAACCGTTTGTGAATAAATTCAAGAGGATAACATAGAGATCGTGAAGGTTACGTACTGTCAATATAATCATTGCGCGTTATGGGTAGAGCTCATAGTTTAAAATTACATAAAAATGTGTTTTTCGATACTATTTGAAGTAAAATTTATTCATACCTTTGGAATCCTTACTTTTGCCCTTGGTCTTCAACTGATTGATCTTCATTAGTGTCTTGAATGTCCCATTGATCCTCTCCTGCATTTTATTTCATAATTTATGAAAATAACAACTAACTGTACATTCTTTTTGAAAACAGAGTAGTAGTAGCTGCGGAATCTGCTCCTGGCTGCGGAAACTGGAATCAGCTGCGGAAACAGATGTCAGCTGCGGAAACTGACACAGCTATTACTTGGCTGAAATAGAAATAAACAAATGACAAATGACCAGGTGGAAATGGCCATAAAAAGATTTTTATTGATGGAATGGATGAAATGAAGTGGAATGAAGTGAAATGAAATGAAATGAAGTGGAATGAAATGGAGTGGGTGGTGAGATGAAATGAAATGAAAGACAATTTTTTTTTTTTTGGAAAATATAGAGTGTCAGGTGTCCCTGATTTTCACCCCATATTTTCTGTATAAGACTGCCAATCAATGATTGGTTTTCAGGCTTATACTATTTTTTTTTTTCCCTTTTTTTTTTTTTTTAAACTTGAAAAACAAAAGCTAGCTTGGTAGAGAAGAAGGATTCTTCTGTACCAGCCTGATTGCAGAACTTTCTTGAAACAACTTGACAAAATCCTCTTTAGAAAGTGGCTTATGATAAACTTTCAATCTATGGCCATTCACTAAAAGAGGAGTTTGAAACTCATCAATGGTCTTGATTCTTATAGCTCCATTGTTAAAGATCTTGTCAATCTCATATGGCCCAAGCCAATGAGTCTGAAATTTCCCTTGAAAATCTTTAAACTTGGAGTCAAATAACAATGCCCAATCTCCTTCTTGAAACTTCTTTTCTTTGATATATTTGTCATGCCACTTATTTCTTTGATATTGAACTAGATCAGTTCTTAGAATTGCTTCTTGTCTGATCTCATCTAGCTCATTCAATTGCTCCATTCTATGCTTTTGGGCTCTTGATAAGTCCATTCCCAACTGAACTGCTATCTTGAAGGTCTTGACTTGGAACTCAATGGGGAACAAGACTTCTTTCCCATAAACAAGTTCATAGGGAGAATGTCCTGTTGTATTCCTCCATGTAGTTCTGTAGGCCCACAAGGCTTCTGGAAGCCTTTCTGCCCAATCTCTTCTATGTAGATGAACAGTTTTGGTGATGATACTTTCAAGAACTTTGTTTGTGGACTCCACTTGACCATTTGCTCGTGGATGGTAAGGAGTAGATCTTCTGTGCTTGATTTTGTATTCTTCCATCAACTTCTCCACCAAATTGGATGTGAATTGGCTCCCCTGATCTGTTACAATTTCTCTTGGAACACCAAAGCGAGTAAAAATATCCTCATAAAGAAAATGAACAACCGAATTTTCAGTAGCAGATACTAATGCTTTAGCTTCTACCCATTTAGTAACATAATCAGTGCAAACCAATATATACTTCTTTTGCTTCGATGGTGGATTAATCGGTCCAATGAAATCTAAAGCCCATTTTTCAAAGGGTTCAATGAGTAACTGTGTTTGCAGTGGCATTTCATTTGAAAGGGTAGGTTTCCCTACTCTTTGGCAGCTATCACACCTTTTGACATATTGTTTTGCATCTTTGAAGAGAGAAGGCTAATAATATCCCAAGGAAAGGATTTTATAGGCCGTCCTTTTGTCCGCAAAGTGTCTGCCGCATGGTTCATCATGACATGCCTTAAGAATATCAGGCATTTCATCTTCCCTGACACATCTTCTGATCACAAGATCTGGCCCTGTTTTAAACAATTCGTTAGAAATCCATGAATATCTTGAACTCTCCTGAATAATTTTTCGTTTTTCTCTTTGAAATAAATGTGAAGGTAGTTTCCCTGTAACCAAATAGTTAGCAATATCTGCATACCAAGGGGTCTTAATAGTTACTGCAAACAAATATTCATCAGAAAACTTATCTTCTACAGAAGAATCTTCTTTAGTATTTTGAATCCTAGACAAGAAATCAGCTACTGTATTCTGTTTTCCCGGTCTATCCAACACAATAATATTGAATTCTTGCAAAAGTAAAAGCCATCTTGTCACTCTGCCATTAGTAACAGGTTTGTTCATTAAATATCTAATTGCATAATGGTCAGTATGAATAAAAGTTTCATAGCCTGTTATGTAATGTCTAAACTTATTAATTGCATGAACAACAGCTAAGAACTCTTTTTCAGTCACAGTATAATTCAACTCTGTGGGAGTCAAATTTTTACCGGTGTAATAAATGGCATAAGGAATTAAATCTTTTTGACCCAACACAGCTCCAAGAGCTGTATCTGAAGCATCTGTAGAAATATGGAAAGGAAGTTTCCAATTTGGTCCTCTCAAGATAGGTGCTTCATATATTCTTGTTTTCAAAGTTTCAAAAGCGGATTGACAATCAGGATCCCATTTAAATTCACAGTCTTTTGTAAGCAACTTGAAGAGTGGAGATGCTATTTTAGTGAAGTTTTCTATAAATCTTCTATAGTAACTAGTAAATCCTAGAAAACTTCTAACATCTCTTTGACAATTTGGAATAGGCAACTTGGAGATGACTTCAACTTTTGATCTATCAACCTTAATTCCATCTCCTCAAATATGATGTCCTAAAACAATCCCTTCAGTAAACATCATAAAGCATTTTTCATGGCTTAATGAAAGGTTTGTTTCTTTACATCTTATGAGAACTTTTTCCAAATTTTCTAATGCTTCTTCAAATGAATTACCATAAACTGTAAAATCATCCATATAAACTTCTACACAATCATGGATTAGATCAGAAAAAATTCCTAGTACTGCTCTTTGGAATGTTGTTGGTGCATTACATAACCCAAAAGGAAGCACTCGGTAGGCAAAAGTTCCCCATGGACAAGTAAATGTGGTCTTATCTTGATCTTCAGGTGCTACCTGAATTCGATTATAGCCACTAAAACCATCCAAAAATGAAAAGTACTTTTTACCTGCTAATGTATCTAATACCTGATCAATAAAAGGCAAAGGAAAGTGATCCTTCAAAGTTGCTTTGTTCAACTCCCTGTAATCAATGCATACTCTCCATTTACCATTTTTTTTAGGTACTATAACCAAAGGAGAAACCCATCGGCTATCTGAAATTGGATAAATGAAGTTTACATTGAGAAGTTTTTGGAGCTCTTCTTTCACTATCTCCTTAAGATTTGGATTCATCCTTCTTTGAGGTTGTCTGATTGGTCTACTGTTTTCCTCAATATAGATATGATGGATGCAAGTCTTAGGATCAATACCCTTCATGTCAGTATACTCCCATGCAAATGCAGTAGAATGTTTTTGCAAGATTCTCGTTAGTTCTTCTTGTTGTGACTTCTCCAGATGTTTGTTGATATTCAATGTCTTTTCTGGAAAAATCTCAAAAGCAGAATTACCAAACTCTTCCATAGAGTAGAGAGACATTTGTCTTGATGATAAATATTCTATGTCAGATTCCAACTGAAATTGTGTGGGGTCATATTCTGAAGTTATCTCAAATTTTTCTAATGTGTTCAGAATTTGACTATCCTCACTAATTTCAGAAATGGTAAAGACAGGTTGTATAGTGTTCTCATCATCGACCCATTCATTGTCTCCTATTTCTGTAATTGCTCTTGCAAGAGGATACAAATTGAATTTCTTTGTCGAATTACCATTAGAAATGTACTTGTCTCCAGATCTACAACTAATAAAAGCATCAGCTGTGGCCAGCCAAGGTCTTCCTAAGATAATTGGATGTCCTCCTAGATTACTTTTGGGAGTCAAAATCATAAAATCTACTGGATATTCCCAAGAATCTAAGGAGACCGAAATATCTTCTAATACACCATCTGGTTTAATAACCGATCGATCTGCAAGTTGCAATAAAGTAGGTGTAAAAAGAAGGTTAGGAAGTTTTAACTGCTCCATAGTCTGTCTACTCATAATGTTGATAGCAGCCCCTAAGTCAATCAATGTGTTTGGAATTTCTATCCCATTTATATGTGTCTTGACAATTGGACTTCCAGGATCTACATACTTCTGCATGGAAATTTTTCCCATCATAATGTCTGCAATCTTTCCTACCAGGTGGATTCTTCTTGTGTCCTTTAGCTTTCTTCCTGGTCTTTTGAAACTCAACTCCTTTATGGTTTTTGCTAGAATAGGAATTTCTCGAATGGCTCGTAGCAATGGAATCTTGATACAAACATTCTTCAATTCATCTAGAAAGTCATAGTTAGGCAACAAAATTTGTTTTTCCACCCCCTTATCAATTTGTAGTCTTTCCGAAAAAGGAGGTGTAGATGAAGATACAGGTTGCTCAACTATAGGAGTTGTGGATGCTAGCTTTTCTTTTTCTTTTTGAATTTTTGAATTTTGAAGAGATTCTTCCTCATAACCCTTATTGACTTGAAGAGAGTCCTCCTCAGAGGTATCTTGCTCTTGAATGTTTATAGAAGGTTTTTCTAAAACTCTACCAGATCTGAGTTGTACATCGTTGAGAGGAACAATCATATAGGTAGGAAATTGCTGTCCTTCTACCATATAAGTAGTTTGAGGATTCTTATTGTTAGGATTTGGCAATGGCTGAGCTGGAAGTTGATTTGTCTTCTGTTGGTATGGGAGCATGAGTTGAGGATTTGTATTTTGTTGAGAAGGTTGTTGTTGTGGAAATGGTAATGAAAGTTGTTGTGGATTTTGGCTTGGAAATTGTAGAGCTTGTTGATTTTGAAAAGATGGAGGATATTGATAAAATTGAGAAAATCTCCCATAAGGATTTTGCATCCCTTGTACCCATGGCTGATATAAATTTTGATGTTGGGGCCAAGATTGTTGCCAAGGAGTCCAATTTGGTGGGGTTTGAAGATTCATAGGGTTATTAAACCCTTGAGATTGTTGTCCCTGCCAAGGTCTCCTTGCGACAAAACATAGAGATTCTATTGAATTTGGATCTTCTTGAAAAACAGCTTTGAGTCCAGGGATTGAAGGAAAATCCTTGATCTCATGATTTTCTGAGCAAATCATACATGTTTCTACAACTTTTGCATCCAAGGGAAATTCCCTTAAAGCATGTTTCTTCCTACATTTCGGACAAAAGATGGCTAAAGCATCTGTTTCTGCTTTCTGCTTGTTTTGGATTTTAAGGGTGTCTAGTTGTTCACTAAGACCCCCTAAGATATCAGCTTTAAAGTCATCAAGCATATTACCAATCTCTGCCCTACTTACTGATCCAGTTGCAGATTTGTTAGCCCTAATAAGAGAAGAATCCCTAGGCCCTTTTCCAGTTTTAGATCTTCCCCTTGAGAATTGGATACATAGTTCTATTATATCATGAAATGGGAGTTGAGAAATGTCTCCTTTCCCCATCATGTTTAAAATGTCTATCCATTCATCTCTAATGGCTTTTAATAGGAGGGCTTTCAAGGTTTCATTATCTAAGTTGCTCATCTTTTCTCTTTTCAAGTTGTATTGAAATCTTTCAATTAGGTCTTCCAAATTTTCATCTTCTTTTTGCATCATTTTGAATACCTCATCCTTGTGATTGGTGGGCATACAATAGTCCAAGTATATATCCAAAAATGTTTGTTTCATATCATTCCAAGTCCTGATAGATTGAGTGGCTAATCCCATGAACCATTTCAAAGCAGATCCCTTCAATGTTGAAGGAAACAGTTTGAGTTTTTGAGAATCTTCCATATAGTCAAAAGTTCGGCACACTACTTCAAACTCAAACAGAAATGTTTCAGGATCCTCACTTCGTAATCCATAAAAGTTAGGAAGAACAGATGGTGAGATATTTTTCATTGTTGCATGAGTTTCCTCATCAACTATAGGGAATCCAAGAAAATTGTCCCTATTTCTACCGTTATTTCCTTCACCATTGTTATCTTCATTATCTCCTCCTCCTCTACCTCCACCTCTATTTATTACTTCCTCCGCCATGATAGTTTCTTTAGAGTCCTTATAGTCCTCTAGTTCTTCTACCAAGGAAGGATGAGAGAAAGTTTCTTTGTTTTCTAAGTGGGTTTTAGTAGGTGGTATAGGAGAATCCTCTAATTCAGCTGTTCCTTGACTTCCAAAAATCTTAAGGCTAGGGGTAGATGGTGGTGAATCGGGTCTATGCCTTGAAGAAGATGGAGTTGTGAAAATCGAACTCTTGGCTTTAGCTATAAACCTTCCCCTAGAATCTCTTGCTCTATGCATGTCATTTTTTATTCTTTTTAAAAAAAAAGTTGGGCTAATAATTCTCTTTCTGATCTTCCAGATCACACTAGGTGCAAGAAGAGAGCATACTTAAGAAATTACTAAACCAATAACTTTCTTTTCTGATCCTCCAGATCACACTAGGTGCAAGAGGAGAGCATACTTCAAGAAGTTATCAAGTTTTCCCTTCTTTTATGATTTTATGTTTTTTTTTTAAGAAATTGGCTACCTAGTTACACTTCCCCGGCAACAGCGCCAAAATGTTTGGTCAATTTAGTGTGTCCTAAATTGCCGCATTTAATTGTCAATCCGGGAATCGTAAGCTGATGAAGTGCGGCGCACTATATGTGCAAGATAACCTCTTTCTTAACTTTTTGTCGTTTGTGGTCTTTCTAAGGTAAAATGGAAATTATAAAGTGAAAAACAAGCTTGGTTATATTTATTCAAGGAAGTGATATCCCCTATAATGATTTACCAATCTCGAAACTTTAAAAGCAAATTGAAATTACAATGACAAAAGAAAGTAAAAGTGTACTGCTGAAATGAAAAGTGTTGCTAATCTAATGAATCAAAACAAGAAACTAGTGAACATGAAAACTAAACTATTCTTGCTGCCAACTGAACACAAAAGAAACTACACTTATGGAAATTCAAAATTTCAATGAAATAAATCTAAATCAGATTACATCAATTCATTTTCTGACCCTTCATCATTAGACCAGCTATGACTTGCGGAAGTAATCATAAACAACTTGTGTAACTGATTATTTAATTTGCAGAAAGTAAACTAATACTAAACCATACACACATAATTCAATCCCTCGCCATCAGTCCAGCTGTGGCTTTCGGAGGCAACTGAAGATGTCATAGATGATTTAATATATCTAAATTTGCAGAAAAGAAACTAATACTAAACTACACATTTCATAATGCAGTCCCTCACCATCAGTCCAGCTGTGGCTTTCGGAGGCAACTGAAGACGCTATGAGCAGCTTAATATATCTAAATTTGCAGAAAAGAAACTAATAATAAACTACACATTTCATAATGCAGTCCCTCACCATCAGTCCAGCTGTGGCTTTCGGAGGCAACTGAAGACGCTATGAGCAGCTTAATATATCTAAATTTGCAGAAAAGAAACTAATACTAAACTACACATTTTATAATGCAGTCCCTCACCATCAGTCCAGCTGTGGCTTTCGGAGGCAACTGAAGACACTATGAGCAGCTTAATATATTTAAATTTAACTACTGAATCAGATAAACAAAACTGAAATGTACAAAGAAAGACTGAAGTTAAACAAATGCTATGAAAAGGAAACTAGCAGCAGAATAATGTCAGTCTCATATCATTAGCTAAAATACTATGAAAATGCCCCGGGCTGTCTACCTAAAACCTGCACAAGAAAACTGATCAGTGATTTAACAATCATAAAAACATGAAAGACAAGAATGCAATGGAAATTATAGAAATGTATGAACAGAAATGAAGCAACTATGAAATATGAACATGTAATGGATTATAATACAATGAATTTTAAAAGAAATGAAATGAAATATATATACATTAATACACAGAACCTCGGCTGAGCAGGGGCCCTCTACACATCTCTGGTACGATCCTCAACACGAATTAAATTGAAAACAGAGTCTTTTCACATTAAGAAGCAGTTCATTACAGACTGGTAGTATTATGGCTCAAGGCAGCGTAATCACTACATAACAGAGTACGCACATCAACTATCAACTCAACAGCTATGATCAACTAACAACTAACTCTACGTGCGTATGCAAACGCTCTTTATAAAACAATAAAATGTAACTGTCTCCTGAAGTTTATGATAGCAGCCAGCATGTAGACCACTAAGGCCACGGATATAAGAGTATGGCCATGTTGGAAAACGGATCTATGGAAGGTGGGCGCTTGAATTCAACTCCAGAACTTTGCACAGATGTCAATTAACCTCCGCAAGCTTGGAAACGGCCGTATGGATGTTTATATGCCACGAAACAGAGTCCAGCCGACATAGAACTCCATAGTTTACTTCCACGTGGATGGCTTTGACCGCGGCTTTCTTTGACGAATTTACTTGAACCAATAGGACACGAACCATGTCCTTGTCATTCCTAGCCTGCCCATGTGGCTCGTTTCCTTCGTGGACACCTGTAACATATATTTCCACACAAAATAGTCGCTTTTAAAGAAAGAAATTTCATGAAAGTGACAAGTTTCATCAGATAATTGTGTTCCAAATCCAATAGAAAACACAAAAACATAATTAAAAACCATGTTAGATACCCTTTTGCACATGATATTGACAATTTTGGAGGTTTAGGTGAGTGAAAAAGATATGGAAAAGTGTATGGAAAAGAGGCAAATTCGGGACTCAACACTGGTGTTGATTCTTCATGAAGCCAGATTTCAAATCTAGAGTTTAGAGAGGATGGTATTTGTGATTTTTTCGGATGGATGGCCTCTCTAGGGGTTTAATAATGTGAAGGGTGGTCAAAACAAAAAGATGGACTAGTGGAGTCGCCAGGTGGATTTCTGTGAGAACTATGGTCCACCACCAATACTTATCAAATATGCTTTCGGGAAAAAGTTTTATAGCAAACTTTGAGATGAAAACTTGCAAAGAAGAGTGATTCACTTGGCTTCAACAGTTTGCTAGGCTGTATGGACAAGCTAATGGTTATATTTGCAAGATTATTTCTATTTATCTCCTATGTTTAGGTGAAGTCTTCTGAATCGCTAAGTTATACTTAGTTTGTCACTGATTACAGAGTTTGCACCATAAGTTTCAAGTTTTTTGGAAAGGATGGGTCAACAGAAAGGTATGGTTTATGAAATTTTTGTTGTTTTTTTTTTATGGATTTTTTTAGGCCTACTGAAGGCTAGTGGAGTCGCCAGGTGGAACTTGGTTGTTTTTGTAAAGATGTAGCTATGGTCCACCACCATTAACTAGGGAAAAGCCAATCTGGGAATGTTTTTGGGTTTTTTGAGTTTTATGTAGCCTTGAGGTTTGGAAAAGTTTCCTATAGCTGATTCATCATTTTGCTAAGATGGTGAAGGAGCTAGTTTCTACTCGTCGGACAACACTTAAGTTTTTCTAAGTTTGAATGAGACTTCGAGAGTTACTAAGGAGTACTTAGATTGTCACTAACTCAGAAGGTCCCACCATGATCGCCATTATGTTAGTGAGCAGTGGGATAAGTCAATCAGATAGTATTCCTAAGGCTGCTGAAATGTGTAGGGAATCTGAGTTTGTTTATCACTTAGAGTCCCACCATGATCGCGATTATGTTAGGGAGTGGTGGGATAAGTTGATTGAATAGTATTCTAAAATTTAGCAAAGTAGTAAGGCCTACTAGAGGCTAGTGGAGTCGCCAGGTGGATTTTTAGTTGTTTTGAAGGTATATGTGTATGGTCCACCGCCAATATTGATAAAAACCAATCTAAGGATGTTTTGGGGTTTTCTGAGTTTTAAGTAGCCTTGAGGTTTGGAAAATTTTCCTATAGCTGACTCATCATTTTTCTAAGATGGTGAAGGAGCTAGTTTCTACTCTTTGGACAACACTTAAGTTTTTCTAAGTTTGAATGAGACTTCAAGAGTTACTAAGGAGTACTTAGATTTTCACTAACTCAGAAGGTCCCACCGTAATTTCCATTATGTTAGGGAGCGGTGGGATAAGTCAATCAGATAGTATTCTTAAGGCTGCTGGAAAGTTTAGGGAATCTAAGTTTGTTTATCACTCAGAGTCCCACCATGATCGCCATTATGTTAGTGTCCCATGATTTGGCTAATTGGCAAGCCAAATGACAGTGTAACATCAAACCAATCTTTGGAGTCCAAGGAACTAGCCTTCCTGGACTCAGAGAGGGCTCTCTCTATTTGTGTAAGGGATATTTGTGTGTTTGCTTATTGTGTTTTTGATATTAGGCTAGTTATAAAGTAGGTTTTTAGTTGTGAGGGATGAACTGATCAAAGATTAAGATAGGTAAAAAGATGTCGGATCAACTGGGCTATGGGATCGAAAAGGTTCGAGAAAGCTTTCAGATGGTGATACAAGGTTGCTAAAGGGCCGATTTGATTCGAGGTAAAATGGATCTTTGGGAAAAATGGAGTGAGATGGACATTAAATTTGTGAATAACAAAGGATTTCAAGCATAAATAGTTTAATAGCTGACATAAACATGGTAGGGCTAACCATTAATCATGAGAAATGTAACTATAAGTTGATCAATGCATAGAAATAAACATTCAAGCCATGCATAGAGATATATGACTCTCTAACTTTAGGAAATGACTATCAGACTTTGGGGAAATACATTTAAGACAAACAAATGACTTAAATCACTATGTAGGAATGCCTAAACATAGTACTTCAAGCTATTGGGCACTTTGAAAACAAGATTGCATAGTTTTAGGCAAAGGGAAAGATTAGTACAAGACCTCCTTGGTTCAACAAATGACAATCTAATCAATCAAAGAGAGGTTTCATAGGTGGAGCTATGGCTAGCCATGAGTAAGCAGGGCATACCATAAATCATACTTAGCATGCATAAAACCATAAATGAAACAAGAAAACAATATTCTTGAGTTATTAAAGAGCAATCAAGGATTCTTTAATGTGACTAAGAATGAAGAAAACATGGAAGCCATGAAGAAATAGGAAATTTGAGGTGCCTCCAAGGGCATGTCTCAAATCTATTCTCTACTGTCTTATAGCAAGCAAGAACATGGAATTATGAATGAAAACTAGGAAACAAAACAGAGAGAGAGACACTATACCATTCTACCAAGTCATGGAATCCAACAACAATCCTCTTTCATCATCCAAAAAACATCCAAGAAACTATCCAAAAGCATGAGACAAGTGTTTCTTCCAAAGCTTATATGACCATATATTTCTTCTATTCATCAAGTTCAGCCCTGTTTACAATGAAAGCCTTTGGAATTTATAGGCCAAAGTGAGGAAAACCTCTTAGTGCAACTTGCAATCTCATTGGCCTATACAAAATATCTGATTTTTTCCTTGAGGCTTTGCAAAGCCCAAGGCACAAAATATCTAATAAAATATCTCAAAAATGCTAAAAAAGGGAAATATATTGACTTTTCATAACGTATCATGTACAAAAATAGCTAAACGCACATGAAGAAAGGTCACTTTTGAAAGGTTCAATTTTTACAAAAATACTCAAAAAATACATCAGCAGAAAGTCCCCTGATTTGCCGGCAACTTTTGGAGGCCTTCTCGATGTCGAAACAAGGCCCATGATGGCTCGTTGGAAATATTTGAGTGTCTAATTTCTGAAAATGTTTAGTTTTATCTCAACTAACCACTGTAAGTCCTCCAAAAACAAACCTATGTGTAAAAACCCAAAAAATAGGCCTTGTTGATAAACGGGGCAGAGTGTAGAAAAAGCGAGTGTTTTTCGCCATTTTGGGGGAGAAAATGAACTTCAATTGATCTGAAAATTGCTGAGTATATGCCCCTAAAATTATGGCATCCAATGATACCATTTTCATCCTTTGAGGATGCCCCAAACTGAAATGGCGATGCCCATGAGTTTTAGCCAAAAACCTAAAAAATGAAAAAAAAAACCAAAATTTGTCGAATTTCGCCCAAATTTGGCGAGCATGACCCTCAAGGGTTTTTAGAAACATACTGTGAATCTGAGGCCAAAATTTGGAGCTTTGAGGTGTCTTTCCTCAATTTTGGTGCCGGGCGCCTCTTTTGAGCCTCCTTGAGTTTTTCCTGAGTGACCTTCAATTTCCGCCGGGCAAACTGATTCAGCTTCTTGTAATGCCCAGTCATCCTCCGTTGAAGGTCCAAGTCTCTATTTTCCTTCTCCAACTTCTTCTCCAAGTCATCATTAACCCTCTCAAGCCATGCTTCCCAATTTTTCTCTATCTCTTGTGTGAATAATGTAGTGAGAGGGGTAGATTGGAGAAGGGCAACTTCTTCTTCCTTTTGTTTCTCAAGGGCCTTTTGAGCCCCATGGTTCTTGGCCTATTTCGCCTGGGTTGATCTTCATCTTCGCTCTCATCGAACTCACCCATGATTTCTTCCAATCTCACTTGTGATTTGGAGGCCTCCTTTTTGTATTTGATGGCCCGTGTCTCATATACCGCCATATGCACACTCATATGTTTGTTTTGAACTTGCAAAAAATGATTGAAGTTTCTAGCCCTCTCAAGATCAGTCCTCAAAGCATCAATTTGGTTTTCTCTATTGATTAAGAGAGTTTCAAGGATTCGGGCTTCATTGTCACTATCATCACTTTGAATTTGAATTATGTTGAAGTCCCCTTCATTTTCATGGCTGCTCTCTTCTTTCTCCTTTCTTTTGCTTTGGGTGGCTCTTTTAGTCTTCCTCCTCTTGGGCAGTTCGACAATGGGCTTCTCTGGAAATTTACTCTTGCTATGGAGGGCCCTAGTAACATTTGGAGTTACAACTTTAGGCACCCTTTTCCTTGATTTCCGGGGCTTGGCCACTTTTGGAGAGGAGAGCATGGCCCCTTGCCTAGGAGAGGCAGCTAGCACATGCTCTAATGGCTCTTTGCCCTTGTCACTTTGCTCATCATTCTTGCCACTGTCTTGGATTTCTTCATGGATGTCTTGACTGTCCTTTTGCATTTCTTTTTGAGGGCTATCCTCCTCATTGTGTTGCACCTTTTCACCATGTTGTTGTTCCTTTTTATGAGGTTGATGTTCATCAACATGAGACTGTTCACCCCCACTGTGCTGCACATCTTTATCATGTTGCCCTTCATCATCTTCAGGAGTCTGCTGTTCATCATCATGTGGCTGCCTTTGTTCATCATCATCATGTGGCTACCTCTGTTCATCATGCTACACCTATTTATCATGCCCTTCTTCCCCTTACTGCTCTATTTCACTATGATGCTGCTCATCATCATCTTCCTCCTCATCCCCTTGCTGCCCTGTTTCATCATGATGCTGATCATCATCACCTTCCTCCTCTTGCTCATGCTCTTATTCCTCATCATGCTCTTTTTCTTGTTCCATGGTAAAATTGAGCTTCTTGGGAATAGGTTTGCTAGAAGAAGGCGAAGGATGGTGAGTAGAAGGTGAGGGATATGTATGAAATGAAGGGACAGTGGCGAAATCCGGATGTGTGACGAAAGTATCCCAAGAGACCTCCTTCTTCTCAAGCTGATGAATAATGATAACTTTGATGAGGGAGTGATGGAAGAGGTAGGCTGTTTGCTGAGAAGGAGTCTTTTTCTGAATAGTGGAGGCCATTTTCTCAATAATTCTATGTAGGAAGAAAGGGAGATTTAGCAATTTGGCTCTCGTGAAATGCATGAGCAATCGGATATGATAGGCATAGAATCGGGAGAAACTTCCCTTGCAAGTGAAGTATTTCATGATGATCTTCATGAGGGGGGCGTAACTAGTCAATAGATATGAGAAGGGGAAAATGGATGGACATGAATCTCTATGCTCAGGCTTTAGAAAAGGCTTGTATTCTTTTGAGTCTAGGTGGCTTTGTTTAAACCAATTCTCCCCAACATAAGGGATTTTGGTGGCCTTCGAAATGGACCTTGGAGAGAATTTGAAATCTAGGCCTTCCAGTTGAAAATGCTTCTCTTGAAACCTCAAAGCATAAAGATGTGTCAAAGGGGAATAGCTCTTCACCTCTTGCACTTTTTGACAAAAATATAAACACCCAACCTCATGGAAGTTAAATAAGAATTCTGGATGGGCATTTACCTCTTCAGTGGAAACACACTCAAATCTCTTGTGAAGGCCACTCCTACTGTCTTGCCTGGGAGGAATCTTGTTTTGAATGTTCTTTGCAATAACAAGCTATCTCAAATGGCCTTTGGAATGTTTTTCTCAACCACACCTCTATCCTCCTTGTCAGTCACTGTTTGACCAAGACAAAATGCTTCAAATTTTTTGTGAAATGGTTCTTTAACACCCACTTTCTGCTCCTTATAAATCATTGTTTTGTTCTCTTTTATGCCAATCAACAAATAGTTATCAAATAAAAATCACACAGTCAAATTTTTACTGTGTTTGGGCAAGGTATTTTGAAAAGAGGTATATGTGGCTTTTTGTTAGAACAGAGTTCTCCTTGTGTTTTGACAGAAGCAAGACACCCTTCTCCAAACAAAACTCTTCTTGTATTCACTGTTTTTACAGAGGTAGACCAAAACACCCTCAACTGACTTTGCAAAATATCTCACCACACTCTGTTTTATGGGACAATGGAGGCAGAACTAGTTTGCTATTTCATAACACAGAGAAAACAATTCATAATGATCAAACTTCCACCTTACAAACAATGTTTCTTTCTCCCCTTTGAGTTTTAGGCAAGTCTGCATTTGTTTCACTGTGGGTTATCATCGTGTTTGAAGGCAGCTAGGGTTCTTCAGAACTGACTAAACACACCTCAGCCTATTACAGTGTGGATATTTGACACTCACAGTCAACCATAACCTTTGATTTTCGACCAAAACATCCCACTTTATAACATCATTTGTCTCTTGGAAACATAGCAAAATAATATCACCTCTTAAACTCAAAATTTGTATTAGAGTAATGAAAATACCTAAAAAATGTTTAAGGGCCCTCGTTTGATGAGTTGAGAAGGTTTAGAGCTTGTTGGAAAGCACAAGGAGTGAGCGGCACATTTGTTATAAAAAACGCCGTGCAGTGGAGAAAGTGTCGGGTCGGCCTTCGGGCGGTGGTGATTGTGCGCACAAGCACGCCGTGCGCCACTACAGGCACGCCGCGTGAACGTTATACCTCAGTGTATTTTTTTTCTGAACACGCCACACACTTTTCCAGGTGCGCCGCATGGGCTTAAAAGCCTAAAAACTCTACAAATTTTCTTGAATCTCCTTGTTTCTATCAGAGAGCAGCGAGGGGGATGTTGCTTGGTCACTTTGAAATGCGTATGGAAGCTTTGCCAACGGTCAATAAATCCTTACCTCTTATATGAAAGAAAAAAAAAACGTTTCATATAATGCTTTGGAGGGTTTGTGTGTTTGAAAAGACTTTTTGTTTTGTCAAAACATGAGCCATTGCCTTTGCAATTTTATCATTTTAAAACACTATAAAGACTTCTCTTCGAAAAATTCCTTTGACAAGATGCTGCGGTGGAATTTTGAAAAGGCAACATAGGGATGGTTCTCATTGAAGTAAAAAGGCCTTTTTTAAGAAACTGCAAACCCTTCTACTGCCTTTTCATTGTTTCTCATTGAAGAAGAAATTCTATCACTTCTACCTATTGCTGACATTTTTAAAAGAAAAAACCTTGCTCAAAGACAAATAAATGATGTAGATGCATATTTTGCATGATATTTCTCTTTCACTGTGGGTGAAAATTAGTTTTATTTACCTGGGTTTTACCATCATCTGTTTATCAAAAGGAACTCCTTTTAAAAACCCTTCCTACAATCAAATGCAACAACAATATTTTTACATGCTTTTATGAAGAAAAAGACCTTTGCTCGTGACAGTGGCATTGTTCATTTTCTTTGAGTGTTGTTCCCGAATTCAAAACACTTGCCATATCCTTTTTCACACCTAGTGTATCTGTGTTGTTTATTTGTAAATTCCCTTCGAGAAAATAGGCTTAGGTTACCTTCTTGTCCCTTTGATGAGTTTTTTGAAAAGGATCTTCATGAATAGGAAAAGAAAACCTTCTTTGAATATCAACATCACTCTTTGGCTTATGTTTAACCCAGCTCCCCACTTGTAAACCTTAAATGGATTTCCACTAATTTCAACTCTGTTTTTTAAAGGAAAAAAATGGCTAGATTTCATGCATGTTAATCAAGGAGAGGGATCTTTGGAAACTCTTAATGAAATTACATACCTCAGCGGGGTTTGTTCATTTTGGCTCCAGACTGCTTTTGAAGGAGATCTCTGATAGGAGACAAGTCAGCCTCTTTGATTATTACAGCACCACTGCTTTCTCTCTGTTTTTATCACCATTTTTCTATCCATAAGCCTTCAGTTGCTTTCCTACTACACTTAAAACCCTGCCTCTGTTCCTGGCCCTCTGCTTAATAGATGAAGGAGTCCTTTATCACAGTGCCAAACCCTCTGCTTGTAAAATGAAGGAGGTTTTCTCAGTCTTTCAACCCTCTGCTCATCTATGGAGGAGGTTTTCTCAGTGATGCCATTTCATCAGTTTTCAAATAGTGTTATCTTTCCTTTCACTGCCTATTCATACTTAAGCAAATGAAAATGACAAAATGACAATATGACATGAAGGGAATCTCTCTGAGACATGTAATTCTGATTTTCAAATACCTTTGTGCATCTTTAGACAATCAGAGGCAGCCTGGCCAATATCTGCAGAGCATTTCTTGTCATTTATAATTCACTAAGCTTTGACTGTGTTTGCAGGAGCTTAATGAAATAACTCTCTGTCCAGTATTTTCATCCCATGCTCACAACCACATGAGAAGCATCTGTCTTCTCATGTTCAGCTTAATATTGTCTTCTAGAACACTAGCATACTTCTGCTCTTTGACAAAGACATTGAAACACTGTGAATTTACCTAATATTAGCTTGACCTGTGGCATATGTATTGCTGAGACTTCAAGGCTTGTTAGTGGCGCGACTTAAGGGTGTAACCAAACTTTATTTGCAGAATAGGAAGGTCTCTTAGGACTGGTTGATAATAGATAGAGGTTCTTTGGCTTTAGGATAGTTTGCCAAGGGAGAAATGCCTAAAGCGCCACTACCTAGCTTAGGGGAGACTTCCTGGACAGATTTGGATTATTCTCTTTGGAGCTAATGGACAAGCTAGTATGGCTAAGGCTAGATAGGGCTTGAAAATGAGGTTTTATCTTGTCACGGGCTGATTGAAAATGTTAGGAGGGAAAAAATGTTTATGGGTGTTTTCCAACTAGCAAATTTGACAAATTTTGAGATCAGCTGCTAGAAAACTTGGCTTTAACAAACAGTCATCATCAACAAGTGAAAAATACTGATGACTAACACTAAGGAAGTTATGGTGAGCCCTGTCCTAGTTTTATGCCCAAAGACTGTCTGAAAATTTCCCTAAGAATGTGTTGAAAGCTAACTAGTTTCAAAGTACTTACTAGATCTTAGACCATTCTTTGTTATCATTTGTGTTTCCCTCTGTGTTTAACATGTTTTCTATTTGAAAGTGCTTCAAAAGCTGGCTAGTTTCAAAGTACTTACCAGATCTTAGATCACTTTTATGTCTTTCTTAATTGTATGCCAAAAGTTGGCTAGTCCAAAGTACTTACCAGATCTTAGGCTGCCCTTTGTTCTTCATTTGTTTAATTCCCCTTCTCGTTGTATCATTTCATTCCATAAAATCAACTTCAAATAGATCCTTAGACATAGATAACTTGCCCCATGGACCACTCTTGCTCCTTGTTGTTTCAATTAAACCCTATTATGACTCCATATCCCAATGGACTAAAACCAGCGTTATATTTATCTTTTCAGCAAAAGTCTGTTATGATTGCTTACAACTTCACACCTTCGAAAATTTTCCATTTAGGACTTTCCAATCAAACAATAATCATGCTCAACCATCCAAAAAAAAAAAACCCTCGGACTTCATAACTAGCCTAATATCATTACCCAAAAACCTTAAAGATAAATCCATCTTTGCACTTATTGGAGAGATCCCTCTCCAGATTCAAGAGGGCCAGATCCTAGAATCCCAAATTAGTTGAAATAATGTTCTCCCTGCAGTTGGAATTTTTCCAATCTTGCTAATTATAGGGAGCCAAAAACTTGTACATTCATATTCTTCTTAAACACCCATTTTCTCCCGATGGGCTTCCTTCCAGCCGACAACTCCACCAGATCCCATGCCTCATTTTTATGAAAGGATGTCATTTCATCAACCATGGCCTCCTTCCAGAGTTTTCCATCCTCTGAATCCACTGCCTCCTTGATGGTTCTGGGATCATCAACAATTATATTTAAAACAAAATTTGAATAGAAAGCAGATGGACTATACCTTTCTAGTTGTCTTCTTTCTCGAACTGATATTCTAACAACTAGAGTTTGTGGCTCTTCCTCTTTTGAGTCTTCTTCTGTTGTAGAGTCTGATTCATCCTCCTTGAGCTCAAACTCTATCTTCTCAGGTTCCTTTTGTAGGATTTCATGTTTAAAAATATCTTTCAACTCTCTAAACACCACATCTCGGCTGTACACAACCTTCCTTGTTTCCGGGTTCCAAAGCTTGTAACCCTTTAAACCATCCTTATACCCAATAAAGATGCATCGTTCAGATTTATTATCCAAATTTATCCTTTTCTCCTTTGGAACATGTACATATGCATCACATCCAAATACCCTCAGATGTGAAAGAGACGGTTTCTTACTAGTCCATACCTCATGTGGAGTCTTATCCTCCAACACTGATGAAGGTGATCTGTTAACCAAGTAACATGCAGTCTCCACTGCCTCTGCCCATAATTCTTGTCCTAACCTGGTACCACTGAGCATGCTTCTTGACTTTTCCATCAGCGTTCCATTCATTCTTTTTGCAACTCTGTTTGGCTGAGGTGTGTATGGAGTAGTATTCTATCTTGCTATACCACATAGAAATCTTCAAATTCCTTCTTGCAGAACTCCCCACCATTATCTATCCTCAGCACCTTTATCTTCTTCTCTGTTTGGTTTTCCACCAGAGCCTTAAATTATTTAAATCTATCAAAGGCTTCATATTTTTTCCTCAAGAAATATATCCATGTATTCCTTGAGAAGTCATCTATGAATGAAACATAGTACACAGACTTACCCAGTGATGGAACCAACATAGGTCCAAACACATCACTCTACACAAGCTCTAATATCTTGTTCGCCCTCTTAGCACCAGAAGGAAAACTCACCTGATTCTTCTTCCCATATACACAACATTCACAGAAATCAAAATCTAGAGAGATATTAGACATACCTTCTACCATACCATTTCCATGCAGTATCTGAAGGCCCTTCTCTTCAAATTTTCAAAGCCTTTGATGCCATAACATGGTATTTTCTCTAGAGACCGCTAGGCTTTCCGCTCCACTTTCAGGAACTACAGAATTTTTGCACCCATCAATAACAGTGTTGCCCTGAAGCTTGTACAGAGTTCCAATGTGAAATCCTCGCATTAATACCAGTGCTCCCCGAACCATCTTACAGGTATCTTTCTCGAACACTATTTTTACACCTGCATCATCCATCTTGCTTACAGAAATCAGATTTCTGGCCAATGCAAGAATGTTTTTACACCTTGCAACTTCAGCTTGGCTTTTCCACGTCTGACAATTCTAGCATTCCTATCATCACCTAAGAAGACATCACCACCATCATATTTCTCATACTCGTAGAATCACTCCCTATGGGGAGTGAAGTGAAAGGATGCACCCGGGTCAATCAACCATGACTCATGATCTACATATGTATTTGAAGAAGAAGCCAAATACACATCCCCACCTTCATCTGAGGTGGTTTTTGCCTCTGCAGAAGGAGCATCATCAGATCCCTTTCCTTTCTTAGGAGCTTTAGATCTGCAGTCCTTTTTGTAGTGCCCTTTCTTTCTGCATTTCCAGCACACCTTTACAAAATTTCCAGGAGATTTAGATCTCCCTCTAGATTTAGATCTCCCACTTGAAACCTTATTCTTTTTTCTATTCTAGGACCTTCCTCGTATAGATAAGGAATCTCCATTCTGACCCTTCGTATTTCTCCATCTCATTTCCTTCGACAGCAAGGTTGAGACAATGTCATCAAAATTCAAGGTAGTTGTATTGCTACCTATTGCAATAACCAGAATATCCCATGAATCTGGTAGAGAACACAAAAAACTGATGCACTTTTCTTCATCTGAGATTTTAATATTAGCAGATGACAGATGACTTACCACAGTATTGAAGGCGTTCAAATGCTCTGTCACCAAGTCTCCATCCTTCATCCTCAGGTTATAAAAATTTTTTCGTAGGAACAATTTATTCACCAGAGACTTAGATTGGTACAAAGTCCCTAGCTTGTCCCACAAGGTCTTTTCCGTAGCTTCCCTAGATACATTCAACAATACTGAATCTAAGACACACAACCGTATTTTTCTCTTTTCCTTTCAATCCAAATTCTTCCAGTCTTCATCTGACATTGTACCCAGATCTATCGTGATCCACTGATCTTTATCCACCAGCAGATCCTCCATCTTGAGCTTCCACAACTAAAAAATATGACCATTAAATTTCTCGATCTCTATCTTCTTGTCGCTCGCCATATTCTTTCACTGCAAGAATCGATCCTGTAGATCTCCCACTGAACAGGGTCTACCTCAGGCCCGAGCAAAAAACCCCTCAGCAACAAAGGCGTCCCCTTGAAGCTAAAACTGCTTTGATACCAAATGTCGATTTTAACCCTGTACAAAAATTAGCTGTAAACAAATCTTAAAAATATAAAATAAACAACAGCGAGAGCATAAAACATAAAACATATATACACAGAGATTTTCCCCTGGATCCCAAATCGGGACGACCAACTTGATTTTTCATTATATTTCTATTAGTGTTACAACAAATATATATACATTCTGAAGCATACATAAACCCCAATCCATTAACCCTAGATTAGAACATAATCGTAGTTCCCTTGACCGAATCTAAAAAATACCAGGGGCCAAAAACCATCATGCCCCAAAACCATGTGCAAACCCATGCACAAAAAAATTGGCGGGTCCGCCCACCGGAAAATAAGGACCAAATTTTTTTTTCCCAGGGCACTGCCCCAAACCTTGACAGGGGGGCTACCACCCCCCTGTGACCCCCCCATACGTTGCGCCCAACGCAACATACAAGGGGGCCTATCGCGCCCCCCACCCACGCGTGACCAGTCATGGAAAGAATATACCACAAACCCAACAAAAAATGATGTTCAATCTCTGAAAATGGTTTCCAGTTGATCGAGGCTTGACCTCCTCTCCTAGTGGCCGTGGGTTTCTTTAATATTGAAAGTGGAAAAAACACTTTCAAAACTGATCCAACGCCTATGCAACCTATTCAATTGTTTTCAAAGCATTAAAAAAATCTGAGAATGACTCTTCTTTCTCTCAATTTTGTCGAACATTTCTCAAGATATGGTCAAAACCATTTTTCCTAGTAACCTGCCTCTAAAAATGGAGAGGACTCCAGTTAGGGCCGCAAAAGTTGGGGGTGTTAGTCATCAGTACTTTTCATTATCTGTAGATGACTAAAGATAGGTTCTAGATTTTTGAAAACAACATTCCTTGAAATATTATGAGTTTCATAAATCTCACCACCTTCATTATCCTTATATAATTTTTTTCACTAATTCATCAGCTTGTCATTTCATAGTAACCCTATCACTCCTACAAACTTTTCCTAAGCTTATACCTATCATTTTCAGTCTCCTCCTTTGCGTGTAACCTCATTGGCCTATTTTTCCCCTTCCCATAAACCCCAATTTCCCTCTAGGGTTTCCAATAGCCTAAATATTTCCCATGTTTGCCAGATTCCTCAAACATTGATGGTCTCAAAACTATCTCTGTAGGCTCTTTACATAAATCAAGTACATTGGATTTTGGATCTTCAATACAACACTAACAAATAATCTGTTTTTTCACTTGAAGACTCCAAGCCAATTTTCAGCCAAAGACTAGGTCAAAGGATCCTCCCACTAGGTCAATTAAGGTTTTATATGTTCCGAGGTCAATCATTGGTGTTTCAGACACTGTTTTCCTTTGTTAGAATTTGGTTCAGAGGTATTGAAATTTTGAGACATGGTTATTCAAGAAAATATCTAAAAAGTTTCCAAAGAAAACTACCTTATCAAATTCAAGGTTTGCAAGAGGTAAATGTAAACTTTGACACTTCTGCAGGAGTTTTAAAAGGTCTATCAATAGAAAGTTGGTGAGGTAGGAGGTCTGCTCCTAAATGAAGACATCTTGCAGCAAGGAAGACAAGAAACACTTGGTCTTAAGAAGAACTAGGGTTTTGATCTTGATAGTCCAGCGGAATGCCAAAACAATGATCAAGTGCAGAATGACCTGGAGAAGGTACACCAAACTAAACATGAAGAAATTTTGTCAAAGATATTATTGGTGAGATAGGGAAAAAGGTGAGGTGAACTGAACATAAATGAATGAACTTGAAAGGGCTATAGAGAAATTAGAAGAAAACATTGATGATTGTCTTAAAGCACTCCAGATGCCTAGGGTTTTAGAAAAGTAACCAAAGAAGGTGAAATGATGATGTTAAACCCTATGGTGAAAACAAAATATGGTTTTGAAGATGTCACTGTTTGACCAAATCCCAAACTTGTGAAAATGAGTTTTCCATGTCTAAATGAGCAAAAGATGAGGCGCAGCTACAAGGTGGAAGTGAAGGAGTTTTTTAAGGTTGTTGCTGTGTCAAAAAAAACATATCAAAGTCTCTAGGATCAAAAGAAAAGACAAATTTCATGTCTTCAGCAAACTGCCAGCCAAGGTGAAAAAGCTAAGTTTCATGGTGTAAATCACACAGGATTTTCAATATGTCACTGTGCAATCATCCCAAAATTTTCCAAGGTGAATGTATCATGCCTCAAAGAGAAAAGGTGTAGAGAATATCAGTCAAAAGGGTAAATTCAGTGTTTTCAATCACCTACAACCAGAAGTGGTCAAAAATATGAAAAACATGAGTTAAACTCCATGGTGGAAGTAAAGGAAGGTTTTGAAGAGGTAGCTATATAATCAGATCCCAAACTTGTCAAAGTGAACCTGACATGCCTAAAGGAGCAAGGGAAAGATAAACCTCAAGGTTTTCAAGTCACCTGCAAAGCAAAAATGTCAAAGGAGTTAGTGAGAAAGTAAAAAAGAAAGTGACTTCAAGAAACATTAGAAAGTGGGTTTCAAAGATTTATTTGAAATTTATAAAACTATAAAAGCCCATTCTACACATCAAACAAAGCATTGTTACCTTTCAAAGTCATCAATGCACTTAGAGGCAAAGAATTTTGGAATTTTACAAGTGAAATTGGTCAAATTAGACTGGTGTCGCGCCCTTGGCAGGTTTCTCCCATACAATTTATACGGGCGCTGCGTGCCTGGGAAGTGGTGCTATGTACTTGGCAGAGCTTTGTGATCTTTCCTAACACCCACAACAACTCTTCTGTTGGCACTGCGCACCTGGGACTGAGCGTTGTGCGCTTGGGATTGAGCGCTGCGCTCTCAGACTGAGCACTGCGCCCTTGGCCAGGAGGGCTTCCAACACCCTGCAAACACTCAAATCAACTCAAACCATTTTTAAGTCTCATCCAAGGTATTCTAAACACATGAAGAGGTAATTGGATTCCCTAACTTCATCTCCAAGAATTTTGATGATTTGTAAATTGAAAGAAGTTGGACCCTAAGAAGAAACCCTAGGCTTGAACTTGAAGACACCGATTTTATCACTAATTTATATACTTATAAATAATATCAGTTAGAACAAGGGTGGTTGCATTATTTTAAGGTTTTTTATCCATAAAATCTTGAAATAACACTCAGTCCCTTCACTTGCAAGAAAAGTTGAGATTTCATTACCCTCATTCACCTCAATTACACATCAACCTCTAGTATTTCAAAACAGAGTATAAACATGTCATCAGAGGGTTGTCATTAAGTTGTTAGCTTATCCCTCATTCTCATATACTCACACCCTCACTCGTTCATTTCATTCACTTGTAAAGGTTGCCATTCCACCATCCCTTCATCTCATTTCCATTTGCAGTCCTAGGGTTTTCTCAAGGCAGGGTTTTCAAAATGTCAAGAGAGGGAGATAGTGACAGTGGTGGAGAGCCTCAAATTCCAAGGAGGCATGAGCACAAAGGTGTAAAAATCAATAGTTTTGAACCCCCCAACACAAGGGAGCTACTGTTCAATGTTTCAATCATGTAGGATGCTTTGATTTTTGTGAGAAGGTACAACAGGTGCAAAACCACCCCGAGCTAACTAGGTTCTTCATACTTAACTTGCATGAAAAACAACTTAACCTTGCAAGGGTAACCTTTGAGCTATCTTCAGATGCTATTGCCAATGCCACAGGCATACGAAGTGTGGTTGAGAAATGGTTCAAGGAGGCCAACCTAGAGATGAGCTACTTTGAACCCTACCTAAAGCCTAGATACAAAGACCACAATAAATACATATTTCCTTTCTCACATTTTCTTGATATATATGCATCTTTGATGAGGATCATTATGAAATAATTCACATGTGAAGGAAGATTATCCCGCATTTACTCCTATCACATCAGGCTGCTCATGCACTTTAATAGGGTGAGGATGCTACACCTACCCTATTACGTCTACAGAAACATTGAAAAAATGTCCTATATTGTAAAAAAGGGAGACTATCCTTAGCAGATGCAAAGCCTCTTTCACCACTCTCTTATCAAAATGGTTGTTTTGCATCAATTGCAGCAGAAGGGTATTCCTTGGGAAACCTTCATTGCCAATGAGGTGTTTACTTCTCCACAAGTCCAACAACAACAAGATGCCCCTTCATCTTCTCATCCTCGCATTCCTCCATGCACTCACATTCCCTCACCTCATGATGATTCTTCCACCTCACCATCCACTCACAATCCTTCACATCATGATGATCCTCCTCCTTCATCACCTATTCAAAATACCTCACCATCATCTCATGATACCAGTTCATCAAAAAATGAAGAAGGCAATGAGGAAAAAAAGAGTGATGAAGAAGAAAGCAGTAAGGGAGATGGCAATGAGGAAGAAGAGAAACATGAGGTTGAACAAGAATTTCAACTTATTCATGTTGACAGTGATGATGAAAATGAGCAAAGAATCACAAGCATGCTGCTCAAGAGAAAATATTCTCATATTAGAGATCTACAAGCAAACATAGGCAGGGCTAAGAATGTGATTCACTATTTTGAGGTTGAAAACAAGCAGCTCATTGCACAGAAGGCTATATATGAGATCAGAGCTATCAGAGCTCAGAAAGAGGCTACAAAGGCAAAGTAAAATCTAGATGAAGTCTTGGGAACTTATGATGACATGGAGGAAGAGGAAGAGAAGCTTCCTAGGAGGAGGCCAAGAAAAATTGTCTTGAAGAAAGCTTTAGCCAAGGAGAAGAAGCAAGAGACAGCCTTGGTAGAGTAGCTCACTCCAAGTGAGCTACTTGCCATGGAAATAGAATATGATCAAGAACCTTGGCTAGAGAGATAAAATGTATACTTAGAGGGTCAATTGGATAAGACCAATAGGGACCTTGACCTCCAAAAGAAGATGGCAAGGCATTATGCCTTGAGAAAAAAGATCGCAAGGGCCAAGCTCAAAAGAGCCCTTGCAAAGGTTCAAGCCCTAAAAGAGAAAAAAGGAAAAGAAAATCTTGAAATTCTTGCTGATGCATCCCTACAAGCATCCCAAACATGATCAGGAAGATAAATTCAAGTTTTGGCAAGTTTTTGAGTTTTTTGAGTTTTTGACTATTTTGAAGGGCCAAACACGCAGTGCCACTGGCTCTGCACTCTTTTTTGGGGCACCCAATGGAATAATGGTTTACATTTTCAGAATTATTATTCCAATGACATCGCCTTGACAAAATTTTAGATCATTTGGAGCATAACTGGTACTCCAAAAGTGCCAAAAACATGCAAAAAATCAACTTTCTGCCCTATTTTTAGAGCTAGCGCTGTGCCCTAAGAAGTCTTGTGAGAACTTTTTTTTCACTAGGAAAATGGACACAAATCAGAAAACTAAAGTAATTTTTGGAAATTAGACAGGACAACCTTTCCCATGAGCTATCATGGAGCGCATTTGGACACCGGGAAGGCCTCCAAAATGCAGCTGCAAAAAGACCTATTTTTCTTGTTTTGGCATTGCACCCTTGCAAAAAATCAACAAAAGACACTTGGAGTTAATGAAAAATATATTTCGAGGTTTTTTGAGGCAAATAACTCCAGAGTTGGTTGAGGAGTTATGTGAGCATTTATTTTTGCATTTATTAAGTTAAATATTTTGTGCCTTGGGCCTTGCATGGTCTCTTTGGACAAAAATGGCATTGATGATGTAATTAATGATATTTTGGAGACCTAGCTAGGGTTTTGGTCCTCCTTTGCAAGTTAAATACTGAATTTAGGCCTCATTATTTTTGTTTGTTGATTGTTAGAATTAATACATAGACTTGGATTTGAGGAGAAATTGGCTTTGGAGTGTTATGAATGGTTCGATTTGGATGATAATGGAGCCAAGCACACTTGTAGGATTCATGAGCAGAGCTAATGGTGATGTCTTTATAAATTAGTTCTTGTTTTCTTATGTTATCATTTTGTTTCATCTTTCTCATGTAGTAGAACATAAATTTTATGTTAAGAAATTTTGTTTAGAGGCACCTTAGCTCTATCTGCTTTCTATTGCTTGTATGTTTTACTCTGCTAGGTTATTTTAGAGAATTCTTAGTTTCTCTCTAATCACACCAAACTTTTTTTATCTCAAGAATGATTTAATGGAGCCCATGTCAAAGAAGTTTATGGTTTTCCCTGCACTTTTGTCCATCTTGAATGGTTTATTTGAATTTATTTGTATTATGATTAAGGAATTTTAGGATATATCTTTATTTGATCATTACTATATGTTATCTTGAATTTTTTCTTTGCCTGAAGGTGAAATCACTAGAGAATTTACAAGTTTGTTGCTCTCTATGGTTTTCTAGACTTTTGTCTTAATGTTTACTTGCTAGGGTTTGGTCAAAGAAGCTTATGGTATTCCCTGTATTTGGTTATTTCTTTATGCATAGTGTTCTTAAAATACTTTTCTTGTTATCGTACGTGTTAAAGGATTCTTAACTTCCCTTTAAACCTACTAATCTCACAATTTATTGTTCACTTCACTCACATAATATTTAAAGATCCATTTGGCTTTGTTATAATTTCCCTTCGAAACATCCTTGAACTATTTTTGCACCTTTCAAGATCTTTTGTAGACCCCATAGCCCAATGGTCTAAACCTATCTTACTCTACCTATTCTGCTTGACAAGCAACCCAACCAAACAAAAAAACAAACCCTAATCCTTATAACTAGCCTAAAATAAAAACCCCAAAATCAATCAAGTTCACATCTTTCATACAAATATAGAGATAGCCCTCTCTGAATCTAGGAAGGCTAGGTCCTAGGACTCCAAAGACTGGTTTGATGTTACCCTTGTACATTTGGTCTTGCCAATCTGACGAATTATGGGGACCTAACATCATGGCGACTTTGCTGGGGATTTGAGTGAGTAACAAATTAGATAGATCTGAGTAGGTAACAAGCTTAGAAATTACTTAAGAACTCACAAATCCCATGTCAAGACTTAGACAAATCAAGTGTTAAGCCAAGAGCTATATCTGGTTAATTCATCATAGTAGCACCATGGTGACCATACTGGAAAACACACATTGAAAATCTTAGTGTACATATAGAATTCAGAAAACCCAAAAATATCCTTAGATTAGTATTTAGTTTTTGATGGTGGACAACAATTACATCCTCAAAATAGTAAACATCATCCACCTGGTGACTCCACAGGTCTTCAGTAGCCTTGTTGACCCCACTATTCTCACAGAATCTCCTAGGAATGTATTAATAAATCCTAAGAGCATAAAGCCCAATCACATACTGTGTGAGTTCAGTATTCTTACAGATAGGTATGTGTTTCAAAACTGTTATAAACTCTAAGACTTCTCTTATTTATTGGGTCCCAATTTTGGCTTCTAATGTTTCAAGTATTAGCCAAGACTAATATCTGGTTGCTGATGGTGGACAACAAAGTTGAAATCTTCCATTCGGTGACTCCATAACTCTCAAAAGACCCAAAGACTCCATTGGTAGAAGACTCTAGACTGGTTGAAAATATGCAGTTACCCTTTTTTATTAACAAATATGGATTCAAGAATACAACACAGATATGCTCCAATGAACAGAGATCACATTCCTGGATTCCCACAAAAAATGCCTAAGATCAATTGGGATTCAAACCTGCCTATGTTTCAAGATGAAAAGTTTGATGACCCTTTGTTATATCTCATCAAATTTCATATACATACATGGAGATTAAAAGTTGAATGGCATGAGGATTGCCTCATGAAAATGTTCATGGCGACATTAGAAGGTAAAGCAAGGGAATGGTATGAAGGTCTAGACCCTAGTAGTTTGTTTTCCTTAAAGGATTTTCACAAGGTATTTTATGAGCATTATAAAGAAAATTGTTCATCTTTATCATTAGCTAAAAATTGTTGTGATTAGTTTGAATATCTCATACAATACCTTGTAAACATTGATGAAGACTTGGGAAATTGGCATCCTGAGAATCTATTAGAAGAAATTCATGCATTTTTTACTCAAGTTAACATCATGACAACCAAAAGGAGTTGGTTGAGGATGAAATCAATCAGGAAATAAAGAAATATGCACAATATCTCTCTAAATAAAAAAGTGTTGATTCATCATCTCTTTTGTGTGAGGCTCAAGAAAACATTAAGCCTTATGATTAGTCACAAAGGGAAGAGAAACATCATAGTTCTATCCAAAGAAAGAGAAAAATTCCCCCTACTTTAACCAATGAGGAAATCAATCAGATCCTAAACATACAGCCTGTTAGTCATCAGTAATTTTTTCCTTCATAGATGACTAAATGATTTCCCTAGATTTCTAGAAACAAAGTTCATGAACATTGTGAGTTCTAGAAATCTCACTGCCTTCATCATCCTTAATATATTTTTTCACTATTTCATCATTTCATCAGGTCAAGCTCTGCTTACCAGTCCCAGAAAACCCATTAGGGGCTCATGTCATCCATTTTGTTTGTATCTTGTCACCTTTGACCCAAATTCTCTAATTTTGTTTTGCCCAAACCCCCCCACTGCTACTTAAGGCCACCTATCAAACATCTCTATTATGTCTCTCCAAAATACCCTAAGCATTGAGGGCCTCAAACTATCTCTCTAGACTCTTTAGATAAATCAAGGATATTGGATTTTGGATCTTCAATACATCAGTTTATCATAAACTCTATCTTACACTTGATGACCCAAAATTCTAAATTTTAGTCCAAAAGACAAGTCCAAGGAACCTTCCATTAGGTCACCTAGGGTTCTACAAGTCATACGGTGGATTTGGTATCCTAAAAACTCTGTTTTTCCTGTATGAAGAAACTGTATTCAAAGAAGAAAGGGACAAGTGATTTTGTCCAAATCTCATCAAAGAGGTCATTCAAGGAAGGAATTTTTGACCTAAAGAAAAATCTTGCAGGGGGAAAACTACCCCTTGCTCACATTTTCACAAAAGAATTAGATGGCCATCAGCCTAGCAAGAGGTAAGGTAAAAAGGAAAACCATCACAAGAAGACCAGCCACAACAAAGAATAAAGCAACAGGCATATGTTTGAAGAGAATTAGAGTTTGTGACTGCTTTGGCCAAACAAGGAATAAATACTAGGGCTACAAGGACAAAGGTCACCTCAACTCCATCAAGTGCACATTGAAGATTCTTTAGAAATAATTAATGAGTTTGAGAAGTTTTTGAGAACTTAGAAGACAACATTATTTACTTTTTTCTAATAGCCCTGAAACCTAGGAGTTTGGGAAGATGGAAAAAAATGGTCAAATGATGACAAAGGTCCTCCTTCATAAAAACAGATGGCATTTTAGGGGGTATTCAAGATGCCTTCTATGGTTTGTTAAAGCACCAATACTCCATTGCACCAAAGGAAGAAAATAGAAAAGAGTATTAGCACAAAGGCCAGAAGTTTCAAAAGTACAGCCAAAGGTCTTAATAAAGGATCAAAAGAAGGCAAAGCACGAGGTAAAATTTCCCAAGGAAGTAATTATGATAATCATGGGTTCATTGCTGAAGAAAAAAGGTGTCAAACTCCAAAAAGGACAATGATCAAAAGCAAAAGTTGTGTAGGCACCTGAAAAAATAGAAGTGGCCAAGGGGAAACACAAAATGGTTTAAAACTACTTACTTTTCCAACCAGAGATATATCACTGTCAACATGGTCAAAGAAAAAAACATGTAACTGGTCCAAAAAGAAAATAAGCCTCCAAAGGTTTCCTTATCAAAATCATATTCTGCAAGAGATAGATTAGCCATGAATGACTCTTCTGCAGAACTGTCAAATTGGTTACCTACAGGAAAATAGATAAGGTCAAACCAGCCTAAATTTTTTTCACAATGGTGGCACCCATGAAGACTAAATGAGTTATTGATGCTTGCTACTAGGGTTTTTTACACTAGGAGGGTTTTCACTGTTTCAAAGAGAAAACATGACAGAATGATAGTTAGAGGAAGGACAAAATTCTTCTTTCAATCTCTCCACCAAGCAAACAAAGGCATAAAGGATGCAAGGCTGAAGACTCCAAGGTGAAAGTGCCAAAATGGTCATAAGCTTACTGTTTACAAGTTTTGAAGTTCATGAGAAGGAAAAAGTGAAGGAAGACCTTAAAAAAACACTAATTTCACTATTTTCCTATTTTCATCAAACTTTGTCAAAATAACCTTTTTTGAAAGGGCTCATGTTTTCAAGTGTGGGTAAAGGGCACATGTTAGATCTTGTTAAAGAGGTTGTCAGTCTAAGGAGAGCATCAAGATGATCCAGCAAGACAAAAAACCATATTTTTGGGACTCTGCCACCTACAGGACAAAAAGGGCCACAAAGGCAGTAAAAAGTAAGAAGATAAATAAACATTACAAAGTGGGTTTTGATCATGAAATATTTTTCAAAAAGGAGTATAAAGCTCTCCTTTCTTTCTCTTCTAGCTCATATTTTTCATTGCAAAAGAAGAGCATAGCCGTTGAAATAATTTTTTAGGGTTTTCTGTAAGTTTGGTTGAAAATTTCAGGTTTTATGCACTAGGCCGTCGGTGCTACGCATAGAGGAGGCAGCCACAGTGTTAAAATACACTGTGATGTGCACTGGAGGGCAAATGCTATGCACCGGTGAAGGCGTTGCGCACATGCCCAGTCCGACACCTGACTGCCCGCCTTTCAATAGCGCTGCACTGAGAAGGCCCGAAAGGCCCTTTCACTTCCCGAATCACCCGTAAACTGACCCAGCACTACGCCCAGGAAGGCCCGACAGGAATGGCCTGTCGAGTGGCACTACGCACATAGCAGATTTTTGTCAAATTGCCAAAAAAGTTGTCAAAATCACCTTTTTATTCTCTGATTTGTCTCCAAGCTCCTGCAAAAACTTTGAAAAGGTTGGTGGTCTTTATTCCTTGCCCTCCAAGTGATATTTTTCATAATCAAGAAAAGTATTAAAAACCTAATTTTCCTAAACCCTAATCTTTAGGGAAATCAAATATTTGACCTCCTAGGGCAGGGTTTACAAATTGGAGAGTTGTCATTTGTGTAAAGACACTCAGTGCGAGCAAACCTTCTCCTAAAATATGAAAAGCATTCCTTGGTTACTTCATTTTACCCTCATTTGCTAAAAATATGCCCTCACATCAGTCATTTTTCCTCCCTAGACCTAAAATATCTCAACAAGAAAAAAACCACTTTGTTCAAGGATATAATCAGCCACGATGTCTAAGGAAGATATCAGTACCAGTAGTGATGAAGGCCAAAGGCCTATCAAGCCAAAACACAAGGGAGGAAGGACTAATAGGTTTGAGCCTCTGGATACCTTCCAAATTACCTCTTCTCCCATGATCCTTGCATGTTTTCAGGATTTTGGATGCTATCAGTTCTGTGAAAAGGTTAAACAAGTCCAAAACCACTCAGTTTTGACTAGGTTGTTCATCCTCATCCTACAAAACCACCAAGTCAACCTAGCAGGAGTAAATTTTGAACTCTCATCTGAATCCATTGCTAAATACACAGGAATACCAGATATTGGTGAAATATGGTTCAAGAAGAAGAAATTGGACTTAAGCTACTATGAGCCCTTCCTCAAATCTAGTTTTCAACAAGGCTGCAAGGTTGTTTTCCCCTTCTCCCACCTGCTAGAGAGATATGCCCTACTGATGAGGCAGATCATCAAGTACTTCACTTGTGAGGGGAGGTACTCTAGGGTTTATTCATACCACATAAGGCTACTAATGCACTTCACCAGGGTTAAATTGCTAAAGCTACCATACTATCTCTACCGGAGCATTGGTAAGATGGCTTTAGTGGTTAAGAAAAGGAGTTATGCCCACTATATGAAAAGCCTTTTTCACCACTCCTTGATTAAGATGATTTTTTTACACTAGCTGGAGCAGTAAGGAATCCCTTGGGAAGTTTTCATCTCACATGATGTATTTGAAAATCCCCAAGCCTTCATTCAGCAAAATTTTCCTTCCACTTCACACCCACTTACCTCCACTCCTCCATCTCCTCCACAAAGAAGCTTACCTCTTTCTTCTTCCCCTGATACATCAAATGAAGATAATGATAGTGTTAATGATGAACAAGGAGGTGGTAGTAATAATGAGGAACAAACAGATGACAGTGGAAATGAAGAAAACAATGAGGCAGATGCAAAACTGAATGAGGAACAAGGAGGTGACAACAGTAATGAAGAACAAGAAGGTAATGATGAAAGTGATGAAAACAGTGGGGCAGAGGCAGATTTTAATGAATAAAAAGTTGATGAAAACAGTGCTAAGGAAGAATATGATGGCAGTAGCCATGAAGAACAAGCAAATGATAGTGGAGAAGAGGAAAACAGTGGGCTCTATGAGGGAGACAGTGATAGTGAAGATACAAATAAATCACTCCCAAGTGCAGAAAAAGAAGTTGTTGATGAACAAGATGAAGACACAGAGGATAATGAAGGAAATGACGAAGATGAAATTCAACAATAAAGTGCACAGGACATCCAAGAGAAGAGTGTACATGAGCATGACAGTGAGCCTAGTATTAGTGCAAACACTGAAAATACAAATGAAGATGATGATCTTGAAGAAATAAAGGGAGCTGATGAGGAAATAGAAGACCAAGAGCAGGCAGATAATGAGGCTGAAACAGATTTTGAAGAAGCAGGTAGTGACCAAGGCAATAGTGTAGATAAAACAGTCAGTGATCAGCAAAATAACAGAGAAGAAAGTCATGACTATCATGATAGCAGTCATGACAGTCATGACACAGATCAGTCTTCTAATGATGAACAGAGCCAAAGTGAAGCTGATGCAGAGATAGATGATCTAATACAAGACCAAGGTAATGACACTGAAGACAACAAAGGATGTGAAAATGATGAAGGTGTTGAAGGCAACAGTGAGGCTCACAACTCTCTTAATGAGCAAGATGATGATGTACACAGTGATGAGACATCTAGTAATGAGGAGAAGATGGAAGAAAAGGCTACACGCAGCAGTACAAAAGGTGAGAAAGAAGGCTTTCCAGCAGATGATAACATTTATGACAAGGACCCTAGAGCCAAAGTCATTATACCTTTTGATTTTTCATATCACAGGGGGAAGAGGGATGTGTTCGCTGCCTCGAAAAGGCAAGGGGCCATCTCCTCTCTAGCTATCAAACCATTGGACAAAGGTAAAGAAACAATGGATGAAAATGTTGAGGATCAACATAATGAAGGGAAAGAATTTGAACTTATACATATTGATAGTGAGGAAGAAGAGAAAATCTCTAGGTCACTCCTCCAAAGTAAGGATGCCCAAATAAGAGATTTTCAGGTGGAGTTGGATAGAGCTAAGTACAAATATGATGTCTTAGATTGGGAGAACCGGCAGAGAAGTGCACACATGGAAATTTATGAGGTAAGGGCACTCAGGGCATGGAGACAGGCCATAAAGGTAGAGGTGCAATTATAAGAATACAAAAAGACCCATCTAGGGAGTGAAGAAGAAGAAGAGGAACAACCTAGAAGGAGGCCAAAGACCCCTGGGTTGAGAAAAGCCTTGGCCAAAGAGGGGGAAGAAGAATCTGCTATAGCTAAGCAAGTTCCTATCAGTGAGCTACTTGATAGAGACATGGAGTTTGATAGGGATCCTTGGCTTGAGAGGGCCAATATGCATTTATAAGACAAATTGGAGAAGGCAAACAAGGCCCTTGAGCTCCAAAGGAAAATGACTAAACATTATGCCCTCAGAAATCAAATTGCTAGGGCAAAGCTCAAGAAGGCATTGCTTGAAAATAAAACAATAAAAGAGAAAAAATGCCATGATAGCCTTGGAGTTTTGGCTGAGGCTTCTCAACAGGTGTCCAAGACCTCTTGAGGGACCTCTCCACCAATTTTGGGTCAAATTGAACAAAATTTTGTGTTTTTGAAATTTTGAGGCCTCTGTGTGCAACAACGTAGGCGCTACACACAAATTTGGTGCATCCTCAGCTTGCAAAATTTACATTTTTGGATTCCTCATATCACCAGCAGTCTGATCTCAAAATTTCAGATCATTTGGAGTAGTTTTGACCCCAAAAGGTTAAAAAAACATCAAAATTTTGACCTTTCTACCTCATTTTTAGACTAGGTGCTGCGCACAGAGCAGTGTTGGGAAAATTTGTTTTTGGATAGTTAAATGGACCTCAATCAAGGAACTCAAGAATTTCTAGAAGGTAGACTCATCGTCTTTCCAACGAGCCATCACAAAGCCAAATCCGACATCAGGAAGGGGTTGAAAACTCAGCCACAAAACACCCTATTTTCTAGTGAAGTGGCGCTGCGCACAGAGGCTGTCTAGTGTGTTTTGGACCAAAAGTAAACAAAACAAACTCATTTATTGCAAATAGATATTTTTGAGTTTTTAAAGACAAATTACTCTAGAATTAGGTGCAAATAGTTAATTTGGCATTTATTTCTTAGGATATTATGTGCCTTGGGCCTTGCATGGTCTCTTGGCCATAAATGACATTTATGGTTGAATTTGACATTTTCCTACCATATTTATGGTTTTAGTCCTCCTTTTCTCCATAAATAGAGCATGATGCCCCTGTTTATTTTGTTGGCATTTGATGAGCTTGAAGAGCAATATACATGGTTTTATGAGCTTGGAGAAGAAATTGGTTTTGTGAAGGGGATGAATGGCTTGTTTGGCTTGATGATGGAGAAGCTTGTTTGTAGGATTAATTAGCTTGGTGAATGGTGATGTCTTCTTAAATTGTTCATTTTTTCTTGTTCTCATTATGTTTCCTCTTTTTTGGTTGCTATAAATCAGAAAATTATAGGTTGAGACATGTTCTTTGAGGCACCTCAATCCTCATGTTTGTTATAGCTTTGATGTTTTCCTTTGTTTGGTCATCTTAAGGAATTCTTGATTGCTCCTTAGGTCCACCAAATTTTTTGTTTTGTTTTATGTATGGTTAGTATGCTAGTTTACAAGTATGATTCACGGTATGCCCTGATTATTTGAAGCTTTCAAAACTCTATCTTGAAGCCTTTCTTTGGAATATTGTTTGCTAGGTTAAGTCAAAGAGGTCTAGTTTGATCTTGCCCTTTTTCCATGCCTACCAACTTGTTTCAGAGGTCTCAATAGCTTGATATATGATTTTTAGGAGTTCCCTCTTCATATATTGAGTTATTTGTGTTATCTTATATGTTTTCTTAAATTTTGAAGGTGAATTTCTAAATTTAGAAGCTCTTATGCTTTCTATGTTTCACTGGAATGTTTATCTTAGATATTTATCAGTTTAAGTATTTTTCATTGAGCTTAATGGTTTTCCCTACCTCATGAGTCGTAACTTTTAACTATATGTATTTAATACCTCCTTGTTTTTCCCAAACTTGATGTTCACTACACCTCATACATCACCTTAAGGATCCATTAACCTTACTAAATTGACCCTGCAACACACTCTGTTTCATCATTTAGACACCCTTGACTTTAATTTGAATCCATAGCCCAATGGATTTGATAGAATCTCACTCCACCTATTCCACTTGACCATCTTACCCAACCAAAAAAATCAGCAAACCCTACACTTAACAACTAGCCTAAAATAAAAACCCTAGAGCAAAAATAACATATCCTTTGCACCCAATACAGAGATCCCTCTCTGAGTCCAGGAAGGCTAGGTCCTAGGATTCTAAAGATTGGTTCCATGTTACCCTGTCATTTGGTCTACCAATATGCCAAATCATGGGACCCTAATACAGCCAACCTCTAAAATTTTATATAAAGAATATTTTTCTATTTGTTATACTACTGACTTATCCACTTATGCACTTTCTCATGCAGAAACTATAGATCAGGTTAATATTGATGTTGTGCTACCTCCTCAAGAGGACCTATTACAAAGAATGCCCCTAACAAAGGCCTGCAAGCAGAATCCATTCCACTCAGTCAAGGCATATTAGGCATACTGGAGAACAACATAGCAGAACATTATGAGGCTACCAAATTAGATTATCATGAAGAAGAGGTAGAGTTTCTTTCTCAAAAGAATCCCAAGCTTAACAAAGTGGAACAAAAAATAGTCCTGGATAAAAATTACTGTTTAAATTATCAATACAAGATATTATTCAAAGATCCTTTTTCTGGCTTCTTAGAGACATCTAGATAAGGAGTAAAATATGCCAAGAATATTTTGTTGCAGAGTGTGAAGAAGATTTTGAGCACTGCTGTAAAAAAAACAAGTCAGGTGGGAGTGGAATTTTCGTATTTTCAGCATACCTAAAGGGCTAGATGAGAATCAATCATGTAGTCACTTACTCGATTGGTTTCATTGGAGAAAAGATTTCACCTAGTTTATATATAATCTCCAAGTTAGACTACGATAGTTAGGTATGCCAATAAGCTCAACACTATGAGCATCTTTTAGTTTTAGATTGTTTTGAAAAAAGGGACAAAAACAAAGAAAAGAAGAAAAAGAGGGCAGGTTTAAAGAAAAGGTATAGCCTCATACCAAAAAATAAATATGCCTAAAAGTGTGCAATATTAAATGCCACTACTTTTAAAAAAAAAAATCTTGTTCAGTCATTTAGCCTAATCATGATTGAACATGTTTTAAATTTCTGCTGATGGGTTATTGAAGGAAGACTTACCAAACCATGTAAACTTGGCTTTTAAGTATATTAGATTAGGAAAAGATAATTGGTTTCAATGCTCAAATCTGAACCAAAAGAGAAAAGGGGGATGCATAAAAAAATTCAAATTACAACCCTCATGTTTTCTAGTTTCACTTGTACAAAAATAAAGTCCGTGTGGAGCTTGTCCAAAATGCCACAGCCCATGAAAAATCAGATTGCTTAAACTTGGTTTGGTCATGTTTTCAATTTCATGTTAGTAGGTTAGAGAATGAAAATCTGTCAAATAGGTGAACCTTGATAGATAAGTAGAGTAGATAGAGAATAAAGAGTTCATCAACCTAATCTGAGCTTTTGGAAGTGATAAGAGTAGAATTAGATAGTTTTTATGCTTTCAAAAGAAAAATTGATGTCAAGGGTTTGCTAATCCAAATGAACCCAAGTGAAGAAAAAATGTTAGGCAAAGTATGATGGGTAGGTAGAACTGATATTGAAGCAATCATGTATTTTCATATTTTGAGATCATAGCTTCAAAATAATAGGAGTCAATGAGCAAGAGAAGAAAACAAGCTCTACCAAGTACAAGTAAGGTACTAGTATTTAAAACTTAGAGATCTGAACTCTGAGGTTCTGGACACCTCTTGAAAAGGAGCTACCCTCCCCAAGTGGAGCCAATGTTAGTCATCAGTATTTTTCATTATCTATAGATGACTAAAGATAGGTTCTAGATTTCTGAAAACAACATTCCTTGAAATATTGTGAGTTTCAGAAATCTCACCCCCTTCATTATCCTTATAGAAAAATTTTCACTATTTCATCAGCTTTCCATTTCATAGTCACCCGGTCACTCCTACAAACTTTTCCTAAGCTTATACCTATCATTTTCAGTCTCCTTCTCTACTTTTAACCTCATTGGCCTATTTTTCCCCTGCCCATCAACCCCACTTTCCCTCTAGGGTTTCCTATAGCCTAAATATTTCCCATCTTCCCCAGATTTCTCAAGCATTGATGGTCTCAAAACTATCTCTGTAGGCTCTTTATATAAATCAAGTACATTGGATTTTGGATCTTCAATACAACACTTTAACAAATACTCTACTTTTTCACTTGAAGACTCCAAGCCAATTTTCAGTCAAAGACCGGGTCAAAGGATCCCCCCACTAGGTCAATTAGGGCTTCATATGTTCCGAGGTCAATAATTGGTGTTTCAGACACTGTTTTCCTTTGTTAGAATTTGCTTCATAGGCATTGAAATATTGAGACATGGTTATTCAAGAAAAGATCTAAAAAGTTTCCAAAGAAAACTACCTTATCAAATTCAAGGTCTGCAAGAGGTAAATGTAAACTTTGACACTTTTGCAGGAGTGTTAAAAGGTATATCAACAGAAATTTGGTGAGGTAGGAGGTCTGCTCCTGAATGAAGACATCTTGCACCAAGGAAGACAAGAAACACTTGGTCTTAAGAAGAACTAGGGCTTTTGAGCTTGATAGTCTAGCAAAATGCCAAGACAGTGATCAAGTGCAGAATGAACTGGAGAAGGTACACCAAACCAAACATGAAGAAAGTCTGTCAAAGAGATTATTGGTGAGATAGGGAAAATGGTGAGGTGAACTGAACTTAAATGAATGAACTTGAAAGGGCTATAGAGAACTTAGAAGACAACACTGATGATTGTCTTAAAGCACTCCAGATGCCTAGGGTTTTGGAAAAGTAACCAAAGAATGTGAAATGATGATGTTAAACCCTATGGTGCAAGCAAAGGATGGTTTTGAAGATGTCACTATTTGACCAAATCCCAAAATTGTCAAAATGAGCAAAATATGAGGTTCAACTCCAAGGTGGAATTGAATGAGGTTTTTAAGGTTGCTGCTGTGTCAAAATAAACATATCAAAGTCTCTAGGATCAAAAGGAAAGACAAATTTCATGTCTTCAGCAAACTGCCAGCCAAGGTGAAAAAGCTAAGTTTCATGGTGTAAATCACACAGGATTTTCAAGATGTCACTGTGTAATCATCCCAAAATTTTCCAAGGTGAATGTGTCATGCTCAAAGAGAAAAGGTGTAGAGAATATCAGTAAAAAGGGAAAATTTAGTGTTTTTAGTCACTTTCAACCAGAAGTGGTCAAAAAGATGAAAAACATGAGTTAAACTCCATGGTGGAAGTAAAGGAAGGTTCTGAAGAGGTTGCTATATAATCATATCCAAAACTTGTCAAAGTGAACCTGACATGCCTAAAGGAGCAAGGGAAAGATCAACCTCAAGGTTTTCAAGTCACCTGCAAAGCGAAAATTTCAAAAGGGTTAGTGAGAAAGTAAAAAGGAAAGTGAATTTAAGAAACATTAGAAAGTAGGTTTCAAATATTTATTTGAAATTCCTTGCAAAGTCATCAGAGCACTCAAGGTGAAGAATTTGGGAATTTTACAAGTGAAATTGGGCAAATTAGACCGACACTGCACACTCAGCTTGGTGTTGCGCACCTAGAATTGGGGGCTACGCCCTTGGCAGGTTTCTCCCATACAACTTACACGTGCATTGCACACCTAGAAGAGAGCTATGCTCTTGCCCGACACCCACAACAACTCTTCTGTTGGTGCTGCCCGCTTGGGTATCAGCGTTGCGTACTTGGGACTGAGCGCTACACCCTTGGCTAGGAGGGCTTCTAACATCCTGCAAACACTCAAATCAAATCAAACCCTTTTCAAGTCTCCTCCAAGGTCTTCTAAGCAAATGAAGAGGTAAGTGGATGCCCTAACTTCATATCCAAGCATTTTGATGATTTGTAAAATGAAAGAAGTTGGACCCTAAGAAGAAACCCTAGTCTTGAACTTGAAGGCATTGATTTTATCACTACTTTATTTTCTTATAAATAATATTAGTCAGAACAAGGGTGGTTGCATTAGTTTAAGGTTTGTCACCCATAAAATCTTGACATAACACTCAATTCCTTCACTTGCAAGAAAATTTGACATTCCATTACCCTCACTCAATTACACATCAACCTATAGTATTTCAAAAAAGAGAATAAACATGTCAGCAGAGGGTTGTCATTAAGTTGTTAGCTTATCCCTCATTCTCATATACTCACACCCTCACTAGTTCATTTCATTCACTTGTAAAGGCTTCCATTCCACCATCCCTTCATCTCATTTCCATTTGCAGTCCTAGGGTTTTCTCAAGGCAGAGTTTTCAAAATATCAAGAGAGGGAGACAGTGACAGTGGTGGAGAGTCTCAAATGCCAAGGAGGCATGAGCACAAAGGTGGAAAAATCAATAAGTTTGAGCCCCCCAACACAAGGGAGCTAATGGACTCTCCCCTTACTATTCAATGTTTCAAGCATGTAAGATGCTTTGATTTTTGTGAGAAGGTACAACAGGTGCAAAACCACTCAGAGCTAACTAGGATCTTCATACTTAACTTGCATGAAAAACATGTTAACCTTGCAGGGGTAACCTTGAGCTGTCTTTAGATTCTATTTCCAATGCCATAGGCATACCAAGTGTGGGTGAGAAATGGTTCAAGTAGGCTAAACTAGACATGAGCTACTTTGAACCCTACCTAAAGCCTAGATACAAAGACCACAATAAATCCGTCTTTCCTTTCTCACATTTACTTGATAGATATGTACCTTTGATGAGGATCATTATGAAAAACTTCACATGTGAAGGAAGATTATCCCACATTTACTCCTATCACCTCAGGCTACTCATGCATTTTACTAGGGTGAGGATGCTGCACCTACCCTATTACCTCTACAGAAGCATTGAAAAAATGTCCTATATTGTACAAAAGAGAGACTATCCTCAAAAAATGAAAAGCCTCTTTCAACACTCTCTTATCAAAATGGTTGTTTTGCATCAATTGCAGTAGAAGGGTATTCCTTGGGAAACCATAATTGCCAATGAGGTGTTTACTTCTCCACAAGCCCAACAACAACAAGATTCCCTTCATCTTCTCATCCTCCCATTCCTCCATCCACTCACATTCCCTCAACTCATGATGATTCTTCCACCTCACCATCCACTCACAGTCCTTCACATCATGATGATCCTCCTCCTTCATCACCTATTCACAATCCCTCACCATCATCTCATGATACCAGTGCATCAAGCAATAAATAAGGCAGTGAGGCAGAAAAGAGTGATGAAGAAGAAAGTAGTAAGGGAGATGGCAATGAGGAGTCAAGCAATGAGGTAGAAAATAGTGAGGCAAGTGGAAATGAGGCAAAGAGAAGTGAAGAAAAGAGAAATGATGGCAATGAAGTAGAAATTATTGAGGATGATGAAAGTGGCTCAAAGAGCCATGAAAGCAGTGATGGTACCAATGATGATGGCAACAATGATGGCAGTGAAACAAGTGGCATAGAAATGATGAAAATTGAACCTTTTCCTTTGACCTACCAAAGGGGAAATAGGCATGTTTTTGCTGCCCTTAAGAGGAAAGGGGCCACGCCTCTTACATCAACCAAACAACTTGAGAAAGGTAAGGAAAAGGTCATTGATGAAGAAGAAGAAGACAAACATGAGACTGAACAAGAATTTCAACTTATTCATGTTGATAGTGATGATTAAAATGAGCAAAGAATCACAAGCATGCTGCTCAAGAGAAAATATGCTTAGATTAAAGATCTACAAGCAAACATAGGTAGGGCTAAGAATGTGATTCACTATTTTGAGGTTGAAAATAAGTAGCTGGAGGCTTAGAAGGCTATCTATGAGATTAGAGCTATTAGAGCTTGGAAATAGGCTGCAAAGACAAAGGAAAAGCTAGATGAAGTCTTGCACACTTATGATGACATGGAGGAAGAGGAAGAATAGATTCCTAGGAGGAGGCCAAAAACAATTGGCTTGAAGAATTCTTTAGCCAAGGAGAAGGAGCAAGAGACAGCCTTGGCAAAGAAACTCACTCCAAGTGAGCTGCTTGCAATGGAAATAGAATATGATCGAGGACCTTCGCTAGAGAGAGAAAATGGATACTTAGAGGGTCATTTGGAGAAGGCCAAGAGGGACCTTGACCTACAAAAGAATATGGAAAGGCATTATGCCTTAAGAAACAAGATTGGAAGGGCCAAGCTCAAAAGAGCCCTTGCAAATATTCAAGCTCTAAAGGAGGAAAAAGGCATAGAAAAGCTTGAAATTATTTCTAATGCATCCCTACAAGCATCCCAGACATGATCAGCAATATAAATTCAAGTTTTGGGAAGTTTTTTAGTTTTTTTAGTTTTTGACTATTTTGAAGGGCCAAACACGAAGCACCACTGGCAATGTGTTATTTTTTGGGGCACCCAATGGAGGAATGGTTTACACTTTCAGATGTTGGGTATGTGTTATATTCTTTCCACGACTAGCCCCACGCGCTGTACATTGCGCCGGGTGTAGCAGGGGGGTTACAGGGGGGGTGGCAGCGCCTCGGCGAAATTTTTTTTGGTATGCGGTCCCACTCATAGGTGGACCCACCCATGTTTTGTGCATGAGTTTGCACATGGTTTTTTTGGGGTACGATGGTTTTCGACCCCTGGTATTTTTTAGATCTGGTCAAGGGAACTACGATTATTTTCTAATCTAGGGTTAATGGATTGGGGTTTATGTATGCTTCGACATGTATATATATGTGTTGTAACACTAAAAGGAACATAATGAAAAATCAAGCTGGTCGTCCCGATTTGGGATCCAGGGGAAAATCTCTGTGTTTATCTGTTTTATGTGTTATGCTCTCGCTATTATTTATTTTCTATTATAAGATTCATGTGTAGATAATTTATGTTTAGGGTTAAAACCTACATTTGGTATCATAGCTATTTCGGCTTCAAGGGGACGCCTTTACTGGTAAGGGTTTTTTTCTTGGGCCTGAGGTAGACCCTATTCAGTGGGAGATCTGCAGGATCGATTCTTGCAGTGAAAGAAGATGGCGAGCGGCGAAAAGATAGAGATCGAGAAATTTAATGGTCAGAGCTTTGAGTTATGGAAGCTCAAGATGGAGGATCTGCTGGTGGATAAAGATCAGTGGATCACGGTAGATCCAGGTACTAAACCAACGGCAATGTCAGATGAAGACTGGAAGAAACTAGATCGGAAGGCTAAGAGAAAAATACGGTTGTGTGTCTCATATTCAGTATTTTTGAATGTATCTGGGGAAGCTACAACGAAGAATTTGTGGGAAAAACTTGGGACTTTGTACCAATATAAGTCTCTGGTGAATAATTTATTCCTGCGGAAAAATCTGTATAACCTGAGGATGAAGAATGGAGACTCGGTGATAGAGCATCTGAACGCCTTCAATACTTTGGTAAATCAGTTGTCATCTATTGATATTAAAATCTTATATGAAGATAAGTGCATCAGTTTGTTGTGTTCTCTACCAGACTCGTGGGACAGTCTAGTTATTGCAATAGGTAGCAATACAACTACCTTGAATTTTTATGACATTGTCTCAGCCTTGTTGTCGGAGGAAATGAGACGGAGAAATATGGAGGGTCAAAATGGAGATGCCTTATCTGTACGAGGAAGGTCCCAAAATAGAAACAAGAATAAGGTTTCGAGTGGGAGATCTAAATCTAGAGGGAGATCTAAATCTCCTGAAAAGTTTGTAAAGGTGTGCTGGAAATGCGGAAAGGAAGGACACTACAAAAAGGAATGCAGATCTAAAGCTCCTGAGAAAGGAAAGGGATCTGATGAAGCTCCTTCTGCAGAGGCAAAAACCACCTCGGATGAAGGTGGGTATGTGTATTTGGCTTCTTCTTCAAATACACATGTAGATCATGAGTCATGGTTGATTGACTCAGGTGCATCCTTTCACTTCACTCCCCATAGGGAGTGGTTCTGCGAGTATGAGAAATATGATGGTGGTGATGTCTTCCTAGGGGATGATAGGAAGGCCAGAATCGTCGGACGTGGAAAATTCAAGCTAAAGCTGCAAGGTGGAAGGATTAGAACACTTCCTGGTGTTCTGCATATTCCTGCATTGGCCAGAAATCTGATTTCTGTAAGCAAGATGGATGATGCAGGTGTAAAAACAATGTTCGAGAAAGATGCCTACAAGATGGTTCGGGGAGCACTGGTATTAATGCGGGGAGTTCGGACTGGAACTCTATACAAGCTACAAGGTAGCACTGTTATTGATGGGTGTAACAGTTATGTGGTTCCTGAAAGTGGAGTGGAAAGCCTAGCTGTCTCTGGAGAAAAGACCATGCTATGGCATCAAAGGCTTGGACATATTGGAGAGAAGGGCCTTCGGATACTGCATAGAAATGGCATGGTAGAAGGTATGTCTAATTTCTCTCTGGATTTCGATTTCTGTGAACATTGTGTATATGGGAAGCAGAATCGGGTGAGTTTTCCTTCTGGTGCTAAGAGGGCGAACAAGATATTAGAACTTGTGCACAGTGATGTGTTTGGACCCGTGTCAGTTCCATCACTGGGAAAGTCTATGTACTATGTTTCATTCATAGATGACTTCTCAAGGAATACATGGATATATTTCTTGAGGAAGAAATCTGAAGTCTATGACAAATTTAAAGAATTTAAGGCTCTGGTGGAAAACCAAATAGAGAAGAAGATAAAGGCGTTGAGGACAGATAATGGTGGGGAGTTCTGCAAGAAGGAATTTGAAGAGTTCTGTAAGAAGTGTGGTATAGCACGGCAGAAGACTAATCCATACACACCTCAGCAAAATGGAGTTGCAGAAAGAATGAATAGAACACTGATGGAGAAGGCAAGAAGCATGCTCAGTGGTACCGGGTTAGGACAAGAATTCTGGGCAGAGGCAGTGGAGACTGCATGTTACTTAGTTAACAGATCACCTTCATCAGCGTTGGAGGATAAGACCCCACATGAGGTATGGACTGGTAAGAAACCCTCCCTTTCACATCTAAGGGTATTTGGATGTGATGCATATGTACATGTTCCAAAGGAGAAAAGGACCAAGTTGGATAATAAATCTGAAAGGTGCATCTTTATTGGGTATAAGGATGGTTTAAAGGGTTACAAGCTTTGGAACCTAGAAACAAGGAAGGTTGTGTACAGCCGAGATGTGGTGTTTCGAGAATTGAAAGATATTGTTAAACATGAAGTCCTACCAAAGGAACCTAAGAATATAGAGTTTGAGCTAAAGGAGGATGAATCAGACTCTACAATAGAAGAAGACTCAGAAGATGAAGAGCCACAAACTCCAACTTTGAGAAGATCAGTTCGGGAAAGAAGGCAACCAGAAAGGTATAGTCCATCTGCTTTCTGTTCAGGTTTTGCCTTAACTATAACTAATGATGAACCCAGAACTGTCAGGGAGGCAGTAGATTCAGAGGATGGAAAACTCTGGAAGGAGGCCATGGTTGATGAAATGGCATCCTTGCACAAAAACGATGCATGGGATTTGGTGGAGTTGCCGGCCGGAAGGAAGCCCATTGGGAGCAAATGGGTGTTTAAGAAGAAGATGAATGTAGAAGGCAAGGTGGAGAAATACAAAGCTCGGTTGGTAGCGAAAGGTTATTCCCAGGTGCCGGGAATTGATTTTGGTGATATTTTTTTCTCCTGTTGCCAAAGTTACTTCTATTAGATTACTTTTATCTGTTGCTGTTGCATTTGATTTTGAGATAGAACAGATGGATGTGAAGACAACATTTCTTCATGGGGATCTAGAAGAGGAGATCTACATGAAGCAACCTGAAGGCTTTATGGTGAAGGGTAAGAAAGAACTGGTATGCAGGTTGAAGAAGTCTTTGTATGGGTTAAAATAGTCACCAAGGATGTGGTATTAGAAATTTGATACCTATATACGGGGACTTGGCTTCACCAGAAGCAAGGAGGATCACTGTGTTTATTTTAAATTAATTGGTGACCGTGTTATTTATTTGGTTTTGTATGTGGATGATATGTTGTTGATTGGAAATGACAAAGAAATTATCCAAGATTTGAAGACCCAACTATTCTCCAAATTCGACATGAAGGATCTTGGTGCTGCAAACTATATTTTGGGCATGGAAATTAAGAGAGATCGGGCAAAGAGGAAGCTCTGGTTAAACCAGAGGAAGTATGTCAAGACTATATTGCAGAGGTTCAATATGAATGATAGTAAATAGGTGAAAGTTCCTATTCCTGTAGGTGTAAAGCTGTCTGCTGAACAATGTCCCAAGACACAAGAATAAGAGGAGAATATGTCCCGTATTCCATATGCAAGTGCAGTGGGTAGCCTGATGTATGCAATGGTCTGTACTAGACTAGACGTTGCACATGCAGTGGGAGTATTGAGCAGGTTTATGTCAAACCCAGGGAAGGAACATTGGACGGCAGTGAAGCGGGTTTTCAGATATTTACGTGGCACTAGTGATTATGGCTTGTGCTACCAAGGAAGACTAGGATTGGAAAGAATGTTGGACATTCATGGTTTTTTTGATGCAAACTGGGCTGGAGATCTGTACCAAAGAAGATCTACAAGTGGGTATGTGTTTAGCCTATTTGGAGGCGCAGTCAGTTGGATGAATAAAAGATAGTCTATAGTGGCTCTTTCAACTATAGAGGCAAAATATATAGCAGCCACTCATGCAAGCAAGGAAGCAATTTGGTTGCAGAGATTGTGTTCAAGTATGGGGTTGGTACAACAAGCTATAAGGATAGACTGTGATAGCCACAGTGCAATTTTCTTGGCTAATAACCCTGCTTATCATTCAAAGACAAAGCACATTGATGTTCAATATCACTTTGTTAGAGATATGGTTGAGGGTAAAAGGGTGTTTTTGGTAAAGGTGGACACTTTGAAGAATGTTGCAGATGCATTGACGAAATTTGTGAGCACTCAAAAGTTCTCTTGGTGTAGAGAAACAATGGGTGTTGAAGAATTGGCCCAATGAATAAGCTCTCTTGTGGCCCCCTGTGGAAAGAAAAGAACAAGTGGGAGAATGTTGGGTATGTGTTATATTCTTTCCACGACTAGCCCCATGCGATGTACATTGCGCTGGGCACAACAGGGGGGTTACAGGGGGGGCGGTAGCCCCCCCTATCAGGGTCTGGGGCAGCACCTCGGCGAATTTTTTTTGGTATGCGGTCCCACTCATAGGCGGACCCACCCATGTTTTGTGCATGAGTTTGCACATGGTTTTTTTGGGGTAAGATGGTTTTTGACCCCTCGTATTTTGTAGATCCGGTTAAGGGAACTACGGTTATTTTCTAATCCAGGGTTAATGGATTGGGGTTTATGTATGCTTCGGCATGTATATATATGTGTTGTAACACTAAAAGGAACATAATGAAAAATCAAGCTGGTCGTCCCGATTTGGGATCCAGGGGAAAATCTTTGTGTTTATCTGTTTTATGTGTTATGCTCTCGCTATTGTTTATTTTCTGTTATAAGATTCGTGTGTAGATAATTTTTGTTCAGGGTTAAAACCTACATCCAAGTCAAATGGGGCATCAACCTAAAAAATGTTTAGAGTCATTTAGACGGTAAGTACCCAAAAAAGTACCAAAAACATGCAAAATCAACACCACTATTTTCGAGTTGGCGTTGTACCTGGCTTGGTCTCTTAGGAGAACTGGTTTCTACTAGGAAAATGGTACAATAAAAAAATTAGAAATTTTGGAACTCAGAATGGAAAAATATTTCAGCGGTCTGTGGATCTCATTTGAACGACCTCGAACTTCGATTTACCGAAACCTATGTTTCCTGTTTTGGCACTACACCCTTGCCAAAAAGTCAACAAAAGACACTTGGAGTTAATGAAAAAGATATTTTGATGGTTTTTGAGGAAAATCACTCCAGATTTGGTTGAGGAGTTATGTTACCATTTATTTTTGCTTTTATTAAGTTAGATATTTTGTGCCTTGGGCCTTACATGGTCTCTTTGGACAAAAATGGAATTTATGATTTAATTAATGATATTTTGGAGACCTAGCTAGGGTTTTGGTCCTCCTTTGCAAGTTAAATACTACATTGAGGCCTCATTATTTTTTTTGGTTGATTTTTAGACTTATTACATAGACTTTGAGTTGAGGAGAAATTGGCTTTGGAGTGTTATGAATGCTTTGATTTGGATGACAATGGAACCAAGCACACTTGCAGGATTCGTGAGCATGGCTAATGGTGATGTATTTCTAAATTAGTGCTTGTTCTATTATGTTATCATTTTTTTTCATCTTTCTCATGTAGTAGAATAGAAATTTATGTTAAGAAATGTCGTTTAGAGACACCTTAGCTCTGTCTGCTTTCTATTGCCTGTATGTTTTCCTCTGCTAGGTTAGTTTAGAGAATTCTTAGTTGCTCTCTAATCCCACCCAGCTTGTTTATCTCAACAATGATTTAATAGAGTCCATGTCAAAGATGTTTATGGTTATCCCTGCCTTTGGTATGACTTAAAACATTGTTTTTGAGGTCTTCTCTTTGAACTATTGCTAAATAGGGTTTGAATGAGGAGGTTTATGGTTTTCCCTGCCCTTTTGTCCATCTTGAATGGTTGCTTTGAAGTTATTTGTAGTATGATTAAGGAATTTTAGGAGTTACCTTTCTTTGATCATTACTATATGTTACCTTGAATGTTTTCTTTGCTTGAAGGTGAAATCACTAGAGAATTTACAAGTTTGTTGCTCTATATGGTTTGCTGGACTGTTGTCTTAATGTTTACTTGCTAGGGTTTGGTCAAAGAAGCTTATGGTATGCCCTGTCTTTGGTTATTTCTTTATGCATAGTGTTCTTAAAAGAATTTTCTTGTTATAGAACACGTTAAAGGATTCTTAACTACCCTTTAAACCTACTAATCTCACAATTTATAGTTCACTTCACTCACATAAGCTTTAAAGATCCATTTGGATTTTTTATACTTGCCCTCCGAAACACCCTTGACCTATTGTTGCACCTTTCAAGACCTTTTGTAGACCCCATAGCCCAATGGTCTAAACCTCTCTTACTCTACCTATTCTGCTTGACAAGCAACCCAAACAAACAAAACAAACAAACCCTAATCCTTATAACTAGCCTAAAATCAAAACCCTAAAATCAATCAAGTTCACATCTTTCATAAAAATATAGAGAGAGCCCTCTCTAAGTCTAGGAAGGCTAGGTCCTAGGACTCCAAAGACTGGTTTGATGTTACCCTTGTAAATTTGGTCTTTCCAATCTGACAAATTATGGGGACCTAACAGGGGGTAGCTCCTAAAATGATGGAACTGCTGAAATTTCCGCCATTTTAAACTGTGGGTTAGTTAATTAATGGGCCGCCAAAGTTGGGGGCAACTCCTAATTTCTGCATAAGCACAGTTACATATAAACTCGGATGAGTAATATTCTTAGTGCATAATTCAAGGATTAAGGGTCTAATAACCCATGCTTAACAAAAAAATTGCGCTCTTATCATAACTCCGCCTGCTCTTGGTCTTGTGGCTTGGTCTCATGGGGAGGGGGATGGCCCCCTCCAAAGCCCCACTGCACATTTCTTTTGCAAAAAAATATACATCGGATGCATATGATATTAAGTTCGATGAATATGGTTTATTGGCAATGGCGGAGAGCTATTGTGGGGGAGATCGTGGGGTCGACCCCAAACTCTGCCCATCCTTGTGTTAAAATTTTGTGCCAAAAACATATATAAAACCTTTGAATATATTGATTTTATACTTTGGCTTTGAATATGTGCTACACCATAGTTGAGATTTGGTTAAAAAAATAATGCGGCCATATAAATTCAATCTGTCACATCAAACCTTTCTATATGCCTCCCAATATATGCCATGCTCAGAATTTGGGTTAAATTTGATATGCACCGATATAATATATCATATGCTCCACCATATAAATTAAATCAGCCATGTAATATATATTCAACCTTGGACTATGCGGACTTTGAATCTTGGCATAAAATTGAAATGCAATTTCGACCATGTTGAAATGAAATTCAAATTTCTGATAGGGTCCGCCATAGGGGGCATGTGGTGGCCCTTAGCTGCACCATTTGTTAGCCTCTGGTTGGCCTGTCCATCCATATAAAAAAAATTGAATTAAACTTTATGAGAAACCATTTAAAAAAAAACTCACCTTCAAACCTTGACCAGAGAATCTTGCAGTGATACTTATCACAGTGTCATGGGACAAAATTGGAGAAAACCCAAATTTTTACCTTTGGCCCTGTTTGACCATTTTTTTTTTAATTCACCTATTTGACATGGTGATTAGTAGGCTCTAGCTTCCTCATAGAGACTCATTTTTGAGTGAAATTAATTGCATCGGATTCCCGGCTATGGTCCCGATCCGATCATTCTAGTTTGGTGCTATTCTGAGCACTTTTAAGTTTTGGAAAATATTTTCTCCAAATCCAGATTTCGATCACTCATTCTCACTAACATTCTTTTGGACCCACAAAATCTAGTTATCTCATGATATCTGAACACTCCTCTCTTTCCCAAGCTCTATATTCTTGATTTTACTTGGAAAAATCTCCATGAAAACCACTTTGGTTCACTGACATGCCTTGCCTTGTAAATGGATTTTCACTTCAACCAATGATCTCCTTTTGTTGTTGACCCAATCCAACACTTTCTGGCTAGTTTTTTACTGATAAAATACTTTTTTGTACTAAATCGATCCCTCGGTACTTGGAAAAGTGTCTAATGGCCTTCCCACTGAGAATCATGTTCCTCCTTTGCACAAACATGAATTTGATGCAAACTTCTCCTTGGAAACTACTTTTCCAAGTTAAGCCCATCTGAGTGAACTACAACAATGATTTCCAACATCAGTAATAATAAGAAAATAAATGACCATTCTTTTACCTTCACGGTTCCAAATTCACATCTATAATAATGCATGCGCCATCTCCTTCTCTTCTTGATGTCAACACATAAATGGTCTACAATGGCTGCAAAATTTTTTCTTGCAATTTTTTTAGCATCTTGTCCCTCTTTCCATCATCCTCTAGTTTGACATGGTGCTCATGTCATAGATTTGAGAATGAAGGCTAAACATGAGCCTCTTGCTCAAGAGTGGACCTTCCCAAAATCTCGCGACATCTTGTCACAAACACAACCATCAATCTGAAAAACACATCATGAAAGAAACATAACCTGACTACATATCATTTTTCTCCTTCAAAGAAACAAATGTCACATCATGTGAACATCTCCATGTACTCTTAAATCTTGGTGTCAAACATATCAACCAAACACAAGTCGAAAAAACATGCCTCTTCAAACAACTGACTCTCAAGTCAAACAAGAATAAACATGTATAACAATTCTCAACTCTCTCACAAGTATAATTACAAGTACAAGAATCCCATTTACATGTAAAAGTACTTAAATATTTGAAATAATAAATTTTTCTTCAACGAAGTGAGTCAACATACTCCACTCTCAAAACACCTTCCTAGTGTAAACATGCAACATGCATTCAATTGGAAAAGAAATGCATCAAACACCAAAAGATACACAAGGCCTTTAATTGGATAAGAAATATAACCATCTCTTACCAAACCATTTCAATGGTGCTTCATTCAGTTGCACATCATCATCATGTGAATCATTCTGACCCACATCAATTATGGAATCCTCTTTTCCATTCTTGTCAATCGCTCTCTCCTCCTTCTTCAAATGTCATGGGTGAATTGTTGGATACAAAGTCCAACACTTGTCTACAATATGACCTTGCTTATGGAAATGAGTACACAACAATTTCATATTCTTTTCAACATGGTTTCCATTATCCAATGGAACTTTGGATTTTTTCCTCCTTTGTTTAGAAAGTTTCCTCTGCATGGAAATCTTAATCCAACATCTTGAAACATTATGGTTATTCAAACCACAAAAGAAACATGCAAACTTTCTCCAAATCTTATGTGAGAATTTTCCATGTTTATCATAATCAAAAGCAACTTGATTAAAGGCATATTTATACCTTGAACATTCACCTTTGTCGCCTTCTTGAGGAGATGAATTTGATGAGGTAGTGGCTCTCTTCAGAATACCAACAATGCATTCAATGACTTTAGAGCTTTTGTAATGTCCCGTTTTCAGAAAAATCACAAGTCTGTGCCAGAGATTGACTGCTGAGGAATTTATTGGTTATGTCTCCTTCCAAAGAAGGGAGAGAACCAAAGGCTACCTGGCCCTTTGCAGTCTCTATCTACATATATGTAATTATTGCTATTCATGAATTACTGCAACAAGCTCCTTAGGGACGCTGTATAAGGAAGCAGATGTGAAAATAAGGCCTCCCACTACTAGAATGCCTTAGAACATATATATTTCGACCTCCTTGCAGAATGTAAGCTCAAATAAATAACCTTAAGCAGGTTATTCAGATCTCCCACGGTGAACTAGCTAAAAATGGCAGCAACATGTAAGCACAAAATAGCTGTCTCCAAAAAATAACGCTGTATAAGTGAGAAATGGGACTGAGGTCCATTAGATGACTCAATATATGACTCAATTATAGAATCAGAGGTAAAACAAATGAATCTAGCTCATATAAACATATCTCCCAAAACAATATGCCTCAATCTAGCTCAAAAACCCCGTAGTCTAGCTCATGCAGAAAAGACTGAAACAAGAACAATGTTATTCCTACTAGGTTTTCTACAGTAAATAAGTGAAATATCAGATCTGAAATAAACAAGCATCCAATGGCTAAGTAAATGTGATTCCTTTCCTCTTTATTCACAATAAAGATCACCCACAAGGAGGTTCATGGAAATACAAAGTGTACAAGTGAAAATATGCAAATATATGTAGCTGGAAAACACAGTAACTGTAACACTGAACATTAATATGTCTGAAATATGAAAATACAAAAGAGGAATGGAATATAGAGCTTTCCGGGAGAAGGGTTGGCCCTTTCTCCAAAGAATAAGCCCTCAATCAAGGGATCAAACCCCGCAGCTACTGCTCTCACAAAAATAACGTAGTTTACCCAGTGAACTGCATTGTCATGGATGGAACATAAGTTGGCCACATGCCAAGATCTGAAATGAGCTTTGAAATCTCCTATGCAGCTCCCTCAATGCAAGAGAGACTCCCTCCACTGAATAGAAATGCACAAGAGAAGATGTTGGGGCCCTTGTTTTGAATGTTTTGAATTTTGAATAAAGAGAAGATTTTTGGGTTGCGGAACGACACATGGAAGCTGCAACAAAGTCGCAACTATGGTGAATAGTGGAGCTATCGAGGTTGCGAGGAAATAGGAGATAGCTGAAGAAAGCAGATGAAGAGAAGATACAACAGAAGATAGAGAGAAGTACTGATAGACAACAAGAGAGAAGCCGGAAGCAGCCGAAGAAGAACGCAAGAGGAACTAGCAGTTGTGATGGCAGGTGAATAAATAGCCATCACTTGGCTGAAAGAAGGGAAGAATTCAGAGTGACTGAAGAGGATTGAGCAGATGCTATAGAGGGAACCCATTCTGAGCATGATATCTTTGTAGTTCCTAGGCTTCTCTTATCTATCTTTCTGTCCTATAAGACATCTGTAACAGACTTGTAAAGCTCTTCCTGTGGAAGTGATATAACTATGGATTTGGCTGAAGATTATAAATACAGTTGCAGGTTAATGTCTTATTATATGAGTTACATGCATGCATGATGTCTGCTGTTATAGCCTAAATCTACCTCAGGCTGAAGGAAGGCAGATTTCAGGGTAACATCAAACCACGCTCAGTCTGGTAGCTAGCCCTACTAGAATAGGAGAGGGCTCTCTCTGGGTCAATCTCAGAAAAAATAATCAATAGGGATTGAGATGAATTGAAATTAAAACTAATTTTAGGCTAGGTATATAAGTGAAGGAGTTTGATTGTGTTTTTGGGGGTTTTTTGTTGGATCAAAGGGAAAGGCAGTTTTGGGGCAAGGAAGGAAAATTTTTTGATGCTTTAGATTGAATGAATGAATGGATCAGACCGGTGAGGAGCTTAAGAGGGCAAGAGGGTCTCAAGAGTCCTCCTCAAACAGATGAAAACATGGAAAATTGAACAAAACTAAAGGCAGAGCAAAACAAGCTAATGAATTCCACCTTTAACACTGATTTGTTTAATTTAAGAAGAAAAGAGAAGGGAAAATGATACAAATAAACATAAATGAACTTAAAATTACATAGAGAAACACACCATCAAAACAAAGAGCCATATGGATCCCAAAGAGTGCTGCAAACCCTGGTCTATTCCTTTGCAAAAATTGCAGAGATGAAATGTACAATGAAGTGCCAAGCAATCCCAAGTGTCCAATCCTGAAAATGACTGAAGAATTACATGATATAGAAAATCCTAACTCAATCCCATGCCTCTAGGGGTCGAGCTCATTATTCTAGGAGTTGTTTCAACCATATCTAAACTAGGAACTAGAAAATAGGCAATGAAACAACTTGCCTCTATACATTTCACCTTTTGGTGAATGAATCTTCTAGAATGAGTAAAAATGTGCCAAAATTACATCATGGTCATGAAATTACATCAAGGTACATCAAGAATTACATGAAAAAGTGAAACTGGCCAAAACTAGGCAAAATTCTGAGCTGCTGAGTGAAAAATAGGCCAAATTCCTCTATGCGCCGCGCCTGGAATCTCTATGCATAGCACAAGTTTGGAGCTGATTTTGAGGCCCTTCCTGAAGTAAAAATTGAGCGTAGGATAGCTTGTTAGAAATCCTTGCCTGTCTACTTTCCAACACAAGTGGAATTTCTTGATTTGGTTGCCATTTTCCCCTCCAAAAGTTAAATCTCCCAACACTGCTTTCTGTGTGTGCAAAAGGTGGCAGAAAGGCCATTTTTAGGGTGTTTTTGACCCTTTAGGCAACCCAGAACTTGATTAAATCCTTAGGTAATCCATGAGAATGCATAAATTTTCATAAAAAACCCAAAAATGTAAAGTTTTCCTCCTGAAGAGCTGCCAATTATAAGCGCGCGCCAAGTGGCGCTATGCGTCGGGTAGGAAAATCTGTTTTGACACCAAAAAATTCAAAATTGACAAATTTTTTCCCAAATTTGCTGAAATTTGGGCTGAAGGTCCCACATCAAGCACTATGCTGGGCGAAAGAAGCTTTGGCAAAAATTTGGAGCCTATCATACTTTTTATGCCGCCTTAATGCCTTCTTGGTGCATGCAGTTCAGTGGTGAAATCACTGTCTTGTTCATATGATGTTTCAGTGTTTGTCTCCATAATGTCCATGCAAGGTGTATGTTTAGCTTGTTGAAAAGGATAATTTGGTACCCTTTGTTTCAATGCCAAATATGTGCCAATTAGGAAGGGACTGTGGGAAATAGTACAGTGGGGACACTGAAGTGTTGTCAAGTGGTACTTTGTCTTTGGAAAGCTTTTGATTTGACAATCTTTGGGAGAAGGGACAACCACTGAACTGTTTGGGGAAGTTGAGGTTTTGGGAATTTTTACACATGAAATGGGAAGGGGAAAATGACAGGGAATGATTTGGGATACAAGGGAATAGGGGAGGAACTAAAATGATAGTATGACAGTGAGGGGAGAAGTAATGAACAATGTGGGGAAGACGAAGTATTTTGGCACCAAGATCAAACTTTGAAACTCAGATTTCAAACCCTAAGAGAAAAATTTCTAACAAGAGAATAGGTTTTATGTTTTCAACATTCAAAATCTTATATTCTTCCCTTCAAACAACACCAAACATAAGCTAATAGCAATTCACAGTCTCACAAACTTACTCGGAGCATAGGAGGTTGAGTTGATTTGAATTTATGGAACAGTGGCAAAGTTCTTGTGTTTCGGCCCTGTGCTCCGCACGCACAACCCAGTGCACCACACTCCTTGTATGCACCGCACACATTCAAAATAAAACGATGATGGGCGGCTCTATGCGCCGCGACCTTCCTCATATGCGTCGCACAACAAATTCAATACACAGTCCAACCTCCAAATCACTAATTTCACTTCCTCCACGATTTTCTTGGCTTCACTCTTGTCTTGGCTTGCAAATGGATTGTAGAAACAATGAAAATATATTATATGCCCAATTACTTTGATTTTTGTTTTATAAAACCCACTTTCTAATGTTTGACTTTGGCACTTTTCACATTTTTAAATAAACTCTGTTTTGCTTGTTTCCTCTTTGATTTTTTGAGTTGAATGACGAAAATTTTGTCTATTTTTCACAGGGATAGCTGGCATGGGATTTGGCAAAGGCGACCAGGGCTGCACCTGAAGATCTTCACAACTGAGAAAACTTTTGAAAATTACATGGAATTTATTACAAAAGACAAAATTGATGATTTTTCTTCAAAACAGGGTTTTGAAGAAGAATCATGATCAAGTATATGACGATGAAATTTTTTGCAATGAAAAATTATTCGAAGCTTCCTCATGTGCCTGCTGGCATTATTGGACATTTCTGAAGACTAAATTTGTGAAACCCTAGACCTAACAAGACTGAAAAACCTAAAAAGACTCTCTGCCCACCAAAAGACCAAACATTGACTGTCAATGGCTGGAAATGATTTTGATGAACTTTGATGAACGGATACGAACCAGCAGGTACATGACATGAGGGATATAAGTGAAAAGACCCTTCCGTCAGATGATCCATGCTCCTAATGGAATGCAGCTGACTAAACTGGATGAGACACCTAAAATGAAATGCAACAAAAGAGATTTTGATCTCTGACGGAGGGATGAAGAGATCGACTCTAACATTGGCTCCAATGGGGATGGTAGCTCCTGGGAGGTGCCAAGAACTACAAATTTCTGGGAGAGTAGGCAGTTCCTTCGTCCATTGGGCTATGGAGTCTATAATTTTGAAAAAACAACACAAGACTCTTGACTAAATTATTGACTAAAAAATTGACTCAAACTGACTCAATTTTGAAACTGAAATGACTGAAAAATGTGACTTGACAAACTCAAATCAAAGCTGAAATAAATCTTCAGAATTATAGCCTTCACTTCAGGCCCCAAACTGAAGAAAATATCACATCACACACTTGCAATGAAACTGAATTGAATGGTATGTACAGTGACAATGTAAACAGTAGAAAACATCTCAGAAATGATACCGCTTGAGCAGTTGACCATTGACCGGCCCTCCTAGAAAATCTTCCCCGTTCATCTCCTTCAGAAGAAAAGCATTCTGACCCCGATATGCAGCAATTTTAAAGGGTCCTTTCCAGAGATTTTTGAATTTACCATGCTTACCCATTTCCTCATTTCTTGCATCCCATTTTAGCACCACTTCTTCCAATTGAAATTTTTCCACTTTGTATTTTCTGTCATAGATTTTCTTAATTCTCTCCTGCAGCTTGAATGTGTTTTGAAAAAAATTCTTCTCTCATCTGCTACAAATGGATCATTTGATTTATTCTTCTTTGCATATGATCATCTTCACTGCTAGCTTCCTGTAGAATTTTGACCACCGGAACTGCGAGAGAGGTAGGAAACACTGTACCAACTCCATAAACTAACTCAAAGGGGGACATACCAATGGATTTTTTCTGACTCACTCGATCTGCCCAAAGTGCATTGACCAACTTCTTATGCCAACTTTTCTTGTTTATTTCCAGCAACTTTTTAATGATGTTGACCAAAGATTTGTTGGAAGACTCTGCCAATCCGTTGCCTTGCGGACGATAAGCGGTTGAGTGTCCCAAAATGATATGATACTTGTCACAAAACTCAACCATAATTTTTGATTTGAAAGCCACTGCGTTATCAATGATTAACTTATTCGGGCAACTGAAACGAGATAAAATGTTATTCTCAAGGAAAGAAATTATTACCGAATCCGTAGATTGCCTGGTGGGAATTGCTTCAATCCATTTCGTGAAATAATCTATCGCCGTTAGGATCCATCTATGTTGAGCTGAAGAAGTGGGATGAATTTCACCAATGAAATCCAAACCCCATTGTTGAAAAGGAGCACTTACCTCAATGGGCTTAAGCGGCAAAGGCTACAATTTCTGCCTTCCTTCAAAAATCTGACATTCGTGACAGCTTTTGACAGTCTTATACACATCAGCATAAAGTGTCGGCCAATAATATGCCGCTCTCAAAATATTATTGGCGGTTGTCTTCCAAAAAAGGTGACCCCCGCAATCTCCCTTATGAAAATCCTCCATAACCTACTTTGCTTCTTCTTCCACCAAACAGTTTAACAAAACACCACCGGGATCTTTCCAATAAAGTGAATTATTTAGAACACAAAACTTAGCAGCCTTCAACTTCAGAGTTCTACTTTTGTTTCTAGCCATGCCGGGCAGTGGTGAAAATTTTTGAAGCACATATACAATATCTAAATACCAAGGAGAAAGCACAAATATTTTTGATACTTGAACTGATGAACTTTCCTCATTATCCTCGAACATAGCAGTAATGAGATTGATGTCCAAGGCATGTAAATTTGATTCAGCCATTAGCTTTGCCAGTCCTTGTCCTTTGATAAGCTTTGTGGGCTTTATCTCCACATCATACTCCAACAAGGCTGCAATCCATATGCCTCGTCTCCCTTCTGGATCTGTTTGCACTAAAACATCCTTAACAGCAGTGTTAGGAACATAAGCAATAATACGAGAATGCAGAATATATACTCGAAAATCTTTCAACACCTTCACAAGAGCAAGAGATTGCTTTTCAATTATGTTATATTTCAAGGCTGCATCTCTTATGGTACGGCTGAAAAAAGAAATTGGTTTTTCATGCCCATCTCTTTTCTGCATTAATACTACTGCCATAGTATGCTCCGAAGAAAATGAAAACAAAATAAAATCCTGAGTGTAATCCGGGCTGATCAAAACAGGAGCTGAAGAAAGAACCAACTTCACAAGATTGAAAGACTTTACCACCTCCTCAGACCATTTTAATACGCTATCCTTCTTAAGCATGTTTGTAATCTCTCTTAAATGTTCAACAAGGTTAGGCACAAAGTGGCGTAAAAAAATAATCTTACCATTAAAAGACTGAATCTCCTTCTTATTCTGGGGAAGATCAATTTGTTGAATAGCTTCAACTCATGCTGGGTCAATACGGATGCCATCTTTTGAGATAATATGACCAAGAAGTTTTCCCTCATCCTTGGAAAACAAACTCTTCTTCGGATTGAGTGACCCACTGTACTTTCTGCATCACTGAAAAACAATTTTCAAATGGTAAAGGTGCTCTTCATCAGAATTGGAAAAGACTGTCAGATCATCAAGATACACAACTAGGAAAACATCTTTATCATTCGCAAATTCCATGTCCATTGTGCACTGACATGTCGCACCAGCATTCTTCAAACCGAAAGGCATTTTAGCATAATGGAAAGTTCCCCACGGAGTGGTGAACGTTTTTTTGTCTCTATCATCCTCATGGACCAAAATTTGGTTATACCCGGAATAACCATCGAGTAGTGACATACGAGATGCTCCAACTACTCGCTGAAGTATGTGATCCATTTTGGGAAATGGATAATTTTCTTTCAAAGAAACCTTATTCAGATTCCTAAAATCAATGCACAAACGAATCTCACCTGTCTTCTTGCGAACGGGCACCAAATTGGAAATCCAATCTGAAAATCTTATAGGAACAATGATACCAGCGTTGTATAGTCTATTCACCTCCTTCTCAATTGAGGGCAGCAACTTCGGATTTATCCTTCTCAACTTCTGCCTGAAGCGCTTTTGATTTGGCTTGATAGGAATGGTGTGCTGAATTATGTTGGTATCATATGTCTTCAAATCTGAATATTCCCAAGAAAAAACATCAACAAAAGAAGACAACAAACTAAAATATTTTGCTTTTACCTCTGGTGGCAATGCTTTGGACAATTTCACCATATTTGGATTTTCATCTAATCCAATGTTCACGTCTTCAACTCCCTTTTCGGTTGGCCGCAAGGTTGGTTTTCTAGCTACGTCATCTTGATAAAAAATCTCTTCTAAAGGTATCAAACCCTTAGGAATGACATTATCTTTCAGTTGCAATACTTCCATCTGATTTATTTTCACATCAGCGTCATCATCATCATGTTCCATGTCAATTGAAGTATCTTTGAATTTGCCTTTGTTTTGCAGAAATTCATCAATCTCATCATCATCTTGGAATAATTGCCAATGCCTTTGGTTGTCCGGGATAGTTGGACGATGTTTCACATGAATTTCAAACTTGTTACCTGAGTTCATTGGAATCTTCAAATTACTTGCTGCCTTAGCAAGTGCATTTGCAATACCATTCTGAATACGAGGGATACAAGTCAAAGTATAGTCTGAAAACAATTTCAAGATATCAAGAACATCATTTCGGTAAGCCTGCATTCGAGGATGCTTAGCTTGAAATTCACCCTTCACTTGCTTAATTACCAACTCGGAGTTGCCATACATTGCAATCCTCTTAGCATTCAACTTTCTAAGGATTTTTAGACCAGCAATCAAAGCTTCATATTCTGCTTCATTATTCGAACAATCAAAAGCTGATTTATAAGAGCAGACCCTTACATTACTCAGTACCTTGTTTGGGGAAGAAAAAGGGCTGCATACCCAAATACCAGTTCCAGCGCCATCACTTCCAACTGCACCATTGAAATCCATAGTCCATAAACCATCTTCATCTTCTTCCAAGTGCTAAAATTGTGTTTTCTCTGTTATTTCTGCTTGCTGTCCATCAACTTTCTGCTGCTGTCGGAAGGTTGATTGCTCAGCGAAACTTTCAAGTTCTTGCCTTTCTTTCATCAAAACTTCTCTAAAATTTTCTGTAATCTCCGGAATGTCCTCTGATTCAACTAACTGACTATCTACATCATTGAAACTATCCGAATACAAAACAAAATATTCTAAATCTGTATGTACACAATTAATCAGATGATTTACCGGTTTCTCCTTGCTGGTGATCATATAATTCATTTTTTGCTCCCGATATAATCTTCTCATTTGACCGAACACAGGAATGGTAGCATAGGAGAAATCAAGTTGTAATGTTCCCTTCAACTTCTCTCCCCAAGATTTGGAAAGAAGCATGCAAAATCTAGGAGGAATATCCGCTACAAACACATCCATCAAAATGTTCTTAGTTGGAATCTGATCTAAACTAACCACCAAATATTTGATAAGCCCAATGCATCTTACTCTGCTGGAATCAAAAGAATAAAGATCATGATATTTCCTAGTGATGTCCAATCCCAATTTCTCCATTATTTCCCTCGGCATGAGATTATGAGACGCTCCGGAATCAAACATGGCATTATGCAACACAAAATCATGCAATCTAAGGCTGATATAAAAAGGAGGCACATCACTATCGGGAGACTCACCATCCAATGCTGGTCCAAATATCAACTCAGGTTGATCATCTTCCACATTCACCATATCAGACATTGGATCGAAATTCAAAATTTTAGATACTTGACCCTTGTAGCTACTATTTCTCATCAACTCAATCAAAGGAATGGAAACTTTTAACTTAGCAATCTCACTCTCTAAGTTAAAGACTGAAGTTTTTTCTACCTCTTTGGCTGGAGCATCCTTCTTTTCATCTTTATCCCTCGATACAATTGGCTGATTAGATATTTCATTTGCTGATGGAGACTTGATAGTAGTAGGATCAGCTACATCTTTTCCCTTCTTCTGTGCAATGGGTGCATCATTCTTTGGTGCTGAAACTTCCTTTCTCTTTTGGATCGGGTTGATAGGCAAATCTATGTTTCTAAGTGAATATTTTCATTGCTGGGCAGACAAAGCATTCATATAACCTCTCTGATACTCATCTGGCTCTTCTTCAAGAGCCGTATCATTTGCCAAGATAAAATCCTCATCCTTTTGTTCAGCTGAATTTTCTGCATACTCCTCATCTTCAGTAATAAAATTTGGCATATCATCAAGTGTAAAGAAGTGATTTTCTTCTCTGATTACATCGTATTCATCATCTGATTCTGAGCCAACAAAATTCTTCAGTAAAGGAGTTTTTACCTGCTGTTGTGCTGGCAGTTCTTGTGCTCGCTGCTCTCGTTGTTTGATCCAGAATTGTGGTTGCTGCTGTCCACGGAAGTTAGGATTTCTGATCTATGGTTCAGGCTTATCAAGTGTTAATATTTCAATCATCTTTTCCACCTTGTGAAGTACTTGATCTGAAGTAGAAGCTTATTCCTTTATTGCGACTTTCTTTTCTGCTCTCAATCTAGCTCTCTTGTCATTCAAATTAGCTTCAACACTTACTGCAATTTTCTGCATCTCCTCCAAAGTGGGCGGATCTCTTTCTCATAATGAATAGGCTATGTCTGGATCAAAAATATCTAGAAACTTAAGCAAAGCTAACTTCTTAGATGGCCTTAAATCATCAGGAATTGCATTGTAAACCGCATTAAATCTGATACAATAGTCTTGGACTGACTCACCTATGTTGCGCTTGATCTTGGTATATTCAAAAGTGATCTGAAGAGGATATTTATTTACTTCCCACTGATCTAAAAATTTTCTTTGTAGCTCAGCCAATGTAGCAATACTTCTAGGCTGCAAAGCTCTGAACCATTTTCTCACTTCACCTCCAAAAGTTTGCACAAACAATCTCATGGTCACATTTTCTTCATCAATTTCATGAAGATCAAAGAAGTCTGCCATTCTATCAATATGTTGCTGAGCAGTGACACTTTGAGGAGTGCCATCAAACAATGGGATTTTACTTTGATAATCAGCAGGCATAGCATCCAAGTTCTGAGGCAAGACAAGGGGTGCGAATCTGGCAGCCATTACTCTTGGTGGATTTATAATCTGTCTTGGAGAAACAGGTGGAGTAGGAGCAGTGGATGTATGAGGTGTGTGCGGTGTGGATGGAGGCGATACTACTATAGATTGTTGATCAGGGATAGATGGTTGTACGAGAATGGTAGGAATGAAAGGAGGCTGGGTATGAACTTGTGAATCAGAAGTAACTACTGATGGCCCAAGAGTTTCAGATGCAGATTCTATAAACTCAGGAATGTTTGTTGCCACAATGGAGTTTTGAATATTCAAAATGTAACTGTCAATGGATCTATTAGCCTGTTCAATTTCAAGATACTTGATAAACCTGGGATTTATTACAGTAGTATCAATCGCGCTTTCAGATTTAGTCTCAAACAGCGACAACTCAAATTGCTCGTCAAATTCTAGATCTTCAAGATATTCAAACACAGTGGGACATGAATGAGATTTGAATAGAGGAATCACGAGACTTTCTCTACGAAGGATTCTTGAAATCAGATTGGGATTCTCATACACTGGAGGTGGATCGGGATCTGGATTTGCTCTAGTATGTACTCTGGAAGCCAGTGTGTTGGATTAATTTCAAAATCAAAGGGACAAAACCAACTTGTTCAGCCTATCAAATTCTAGACTCATCACCCAAAAGTCTAGAACGATCTATTGTATTGGGGAAATTCACAAGTCAAGTGTCACGTTCACAAGCTAGACTGGAGATTGACTGAAGCAACGTTTATCTACTTTCGCTAATGCAAAGCAAGAGTGTTTCGAAGGCTACCTGGCATAACTTCAGGCTCCGTCTGTAGCTTAGAAAACAAACAACACCAACAAGAAAATCATTTTCTTCCCCAGTATGGTTGCCACTATGTTATAGCCTAAATCTACCTCAGGCTGAAGGAAGGCAGAGCTCAGGGTAACATCAAACCACGCTCAGTTTGGTAGCTAGCCCTACTAGAACAAGAGAGGGCTCTCTCCAGGTCAATCTCAGCAAAAATAATAAATAGGGCTTGAGATGACTTGAAATTAAAACTAATTTTAGGCTAGGTATATAGGTGAAGGAGTTTGATTGTGTTTTTGGGGGTTTTTTTTTGGATCAACGGGAAAGGCAGTTTTGGGTGTGGGGGTTAGGCCTAGTTTTTGCAGAGTTCTGATTGGGGCAAGGAAGGAAAATGTTTTGATGCTTTATATTGAATGAATGAATGGATTAGAACGGTGAGGAGATGAAGAGGGCAAGAGGGTCTCAAGAGTCCTCCTCAAACAGATGAAAACATGGAAAATTGAACAAAACTAAAGGCAGAGCAAAACAAGCTAATGAATTCCACCTTTAACACTGATTTGTTTAATTTAAGAAGAAAAGAGAAGGGAAAATGATACACATAAACATCAATGAACTTAAAATTACATAGAGAAACACACCATCAAAACACAGAGCCACATGGATCCTGTTGTGGATCATTATCTGCATATCCTTTTTATATTTTATTTCAAAAATCTAAAAATAAAAATAAAATAAAAAATTCGAAAATATGCTATAGTATGAAGTTATTAATACTTTAGCATAAAAAAAAAATGCAATGTATTTCGAATTTTTGATGAACATAAAGTGGTCATGAGCTTTAGTTCAATATGTATGATTTCAAGATTAAGCCCCGAGCAGCTTCCCGAGCGGAAGTCGTGATCATAGAAAAGGGCTTATGGATAAGCTATTGCGGGGGGAGAATTAGCCCGACGGTTATCAAATCCCGACCCCCCGTAGTTGACTAGTCAAATCTTGGTTTTGCCGTGATCAATGGCTTGGATTTATTACAGGGGGTATGGGTTAAAGTTTTCCGTCGTAATCAGAGAACCCCCGCAATGACGTCATCAGGTGAGGTGGAAAGCAGCTGTCATCCACTCTCAACTGTTTTTCCACGTCATTCCAGCATTTATTACAGATTCCTGTAGCCTATTAAAGGGTTTTTCCGTCCCGTTGTTGTCTATTTGTGACTGTTTGCCCTTTTTTAACCGTGTCCTGCCACCTTTGCATTATCCGTTACCCCGCGAATTGCTTTCAAGTTCCTGTCAGTCATGGAAAAACGAACATCTTTGGCTGGTTCATAAAACCTCAGTCCCCTCCTGGATAGTGAAAAGGATGTTCATGATACCGCGTCGTCCGTCAATCATCCCCTACTGCATTACCAGGTAACCCTAAACACTGACAAATCCCCTGTGTTCTCTGCTATGAAAATTTCTGGTGTGTTGTCTGCCTGTGTTCCGAAAACTCACTTCTTCCCTGAGTTCATCTCATGGTTAGTCTCATCTATGTACCCTGGAAAATGCTTCGTCATGAATTCTTAGGGGGAAAATGTCTTGCAGGTATCAACACAATTAATGCGTCAAGCATTATGTTTTCCAGAAGATGAGTCTCCGTTACAGTTCTCCAAAGATTCATTGGTTTAGTATTTTGAAGATCTTTCAAACGAAGAGTTCAGTCATTGTATGTCATTTTTGAAATAAAATCTAGAGAAAACTCAATTTGAAGGAGGAAATTTCAGTTTGGAGGCATTCAGTGTTCAGTATAGGCCAGCTCTTAGCTGCACTACGGAGATTTTGGGAAAAGACGATGATCACGAAATTGATAAATCAGTCTTGGGGATGTTCGCTCTGATGATGAAACCAGGGTGGTCCTTGACATTCCGTCTTTTTGGCAGGAAGTAGTAAATTCCCAATTGATCGCCTTCCCTCTAACAGGTTTCTTCAGATTTCCATCATTGGTTGTTTACTTATTTTTGTATCAAAATGTTGAAGAGTTCATGAGTGTGGGTTTAAATATAGTTGATAGTAATAAAAATAAGCAGTCAGTTTTATTCTGAACCGATATGGTTAGAAAATAAGAGAACGAAGCAGGGCTGTTTGAATTTGCTGACCATTTCATGTCCAATGCTTATAAAATTTTGAATGGAACTCTTCCTCCATGCTTTCTACCAAAAGCCCGGGAGTTCCTATAGTTAGGACCCAATTGCAAATTTGGAGATTGGTTTGTATTCGAAGATTACTCTGAGATAAGGCTGTATGGAGTTAGTATTGAGCCCTATAGGCTCCCAACCTTTGTTCCCATGAGACTTTTCGCCCTGGAATTTATAAGGCAAAGTATTAATGTAGACCAAGTTCATTTTCTGCCCATGAAGAAAGGTTTGATGTACAAGTTGCCTATGAGTGTAGGACCTTTTGTGGTCAACACAAGACAAGCTTTTGATGAAGTCTCAAAAACACTGGAAGGGACGCAGTTGTTGTTGGGAGAAAAATGGCCTTATGATCCGCATGGAATAATTTCTCAGAAAAGGGTTGAGAATGGGTATGCTGCATTTTCCCATGTAAGTAAACCTGATTTGGAGAAACTGGCTAATCCAGGAGAGTCAAGTTCATCAAAGACCAGTATTCAAACACTTGCAATTTTGGAAAGAATGAGCAAAAGAGGTAGAGAAGATGTTATTGAAATAGATGATGAGGAGCCCCGAGAGGAAAAAAGAACCAAACTAGCAGAAGACCATTCTTCCAATTCACCTAGTTTTACTCTCTAGGTCAATGAAGAACAAGATTTCCCCTCATCTCCTAGAAGACAGGAACTTCATTTGGAAAAGGCTCCTTCAATAAAGCAAGTGTTCACATAGATTGAGGAAAGGAACCAGGGGATAAAAGCCAATATAGAAGCACAAGCAGAGCACCACATATCTGCTGACCAAACCAGATTATTGACTGTGATGGATCTGGAAAAATATCAGTTTAAGATGGCTCTGTCACATCCGACAGGAATGTCCCTTGGATCTTCGGGCAGCATTAAGGAGGAAAACATAGTCATGGATGTTAAAAATATCCCCTTGTGGGACAAAATGAATCTTCATATGCAGACCGGGCAGCTGATTGTAAATGATTTGAGCAAGACCAATGCTACAGCAGTCAAGACTGAAAACATGCTTGCAAAGGTCATCAGACAATGCAAAATGGAGAAAGCTAATGCAAGGGCATTAACAACTCAAAATGAAGAGTTGAAGAAGATCGTTATGAAAATCGGTGTGGATCCAAATGATAAAGCTGCAATTCAAAAACTTATGAAAAGTGCAGAAGTGGAAATATCTTCACTAAGGAAAAAGTTAAAATTACCAGCTACAGAGCACTCAATGGTGGCCAAAGTAGCTGAGGTTGAAAAGGAAAAATAGGAATTGCGACAGCAGTTGTTGAAGAAAGACGAAGAACTCACTAAGGTAAAGCAGACCGCTATATCTTTACAGAATCATATTGAGAACCATACTTGTACCTTTGATTTTTCTGCAGGTGAAGCTGATCCTCAAGCCCAGGTTATTCAGCTAAGCACAGAATTAAAGATGGCGGAAAGAGACTGTAAACAAGCCCAGTCAGAATTGGAAACGGTTACCAAGATGATGCAAGGATGGGAAGAAAAAGCACATGAGAACAAGCAGAAACTACAGAAAGATGAGGATGAAATCAAAGAGCTCAAGGAGAGATTAAAGGGTAATATCTCTCTTATTAAAGCTAAGGATATCATCTGGAATGAGATTATTTCAGAAATGCAGTCAAAATGGGATTCCATGAATATAATTGCTAGAGAGAAAAGCATTGTTTTAGAGCATGAAAAGGAGCTATTATCTGAGAAGCAGGCCGCTATTAAAAGAGCGAATTGGGCCAGAAAATTCATAAAATTTATTAATGCCAAGACAGATGAAGAGTTAGGAGATATGGGGATACAAGATAGGTACTTTTATGCTGAGGAGGTGAATAAAATGATAATAAAAAATGACCTTCGAAAGGCCGCAGAGAAGCGGTTACTAGGAATTAAAGAGATAATTAAAAAATTTGATATATCATTCGACAAGTTGACGAGAACAGGTTTGCCCTCATGTTGAATGGAGAAAGGGTAGATTATGTCCTGGAAGTTCTATGAAGATCAGTTGATATTTGCAAAAAGCAGAGAAGATGGCAGACATGAAAAGACACAGGTTTTAAAGGGAGAAACGGTATTTAACTTCTTACAAAGGCATTTCCTTCTGCTATGGATGGTGAAGACATTATTCACAGGTAATCTTACTCACAGTCAGGTTGTTGCGTTTACACTGGAATATCATCGCTATAAGAATGCTTCGATGACTCAGGATAATCTCTGGAAAGAATGGAAGAGATTTTCTATGGACACAGAAAAGGGAACTCCAGCCACTCAGCCACAAGTAGCCGTTCAGCCACAAATAGTCATTGAGACAGCCACTATTTCAGGAGCATCAGCTCACTTAGATTAGGAATTATCACATTTTATCATGTTTTAAATGAAGTCATGTAAATGTAATAGAACTTTTCCGAGGCATGTACCTCCACTACAATGAGTAGTTAAGTAGTTAGAGTTAGTTAGAATCGGTTTCGTTACTGGAAACCATTTTGGTCATATTGTATTTAAAGACAATTGGAAGAAGAAAGGAGGTTCCGAGTTTTGGACCTTGAAGGCTAATTTTGTACTAAAAAATATTGAATCAATGAAAAGTTTTGCAAGTTTCCATCATTCTATCTGTGTTGAATAGTTTTCCAGTTTTCATTTCATTTCCATATCTATGAATAAAGTAGAGTGATTTGAGATGCAGGTCTCTTGATATCTGTGTATCTAAGATTTAAACATCCTTAATGGGCGCTCCTCTATTTTAACTTTATTGTTGCTCACTTCTTCAGGGTTTTATAATGGTAGATTCTGTTTTAAGCATCATATCAATTTAAAATCCTTTTCTTTCTTCGTCTTCCATTCATTCACTTCAGCATAAAGAGAACATGGCATTGCAGAACTTGTAGGGATTTGATATTTGGAGAATATATTATTAATACTTGAAGGTTTAATAAACAAAGATAGATATATACTTGTTTGTGACATAATATTTAATGTCTTGAGCACTAATAAACATAGACAGATATATACTTGTTTGTGACATAATCTTTAATGTCTTGAGCACGGATTCCTTTACACAGCAAGGAATTGTTTCTCAAGGAACAACATTAATTGGCGCCATTGCCGGGGACGAAGATTCAAAGATTTTCCCTGGGTTTTTGTTTTACATTTCCTCTAGTTGTTCAGAGAGGAGGAAATAGTACGCTGTGATTGTTGAAAATAGCTCTGGCTCCCAAGAAACCTCACACGAGGTCAGATACCTCTCAGCAAAAAGTTCCTGTTTTGTCTGATCCTGAGAAGCTTGTTTCAAAGAAGGGCCAGAAACCAAAAATACTAGATACACTTGAAACTACACTTCTCGCACATGGCAACAATTCGCACATTTTCTCATCCAAGAAAGCTTCCAAGAAACTCATTTTCTCGGAAGAAGGATCATCACCATCATCCGTTCATTTTCAAGAACCCACATTAGAAGAGAAATCTTTGGAGTTTGTGTCTTTTCCTTTTATAGAAACTCAGTCCCTTATAGCTGCCAGCTCTTCTACAATCGTTCATAGTCCAATTCCTATATCAGTTGTTTCACCTCATTCATCTTTTCCTACAACTGGTATTCATTTTACCCCCGCTCAAGGAGCAGTTAACTCGGGCGTACACATGGCAGTTCCTGCAGCCCTTGCTTTCTTGATGAATAGATATGCACCATTGAATCTACCACAACCACTGCATGATATGCCTCAGGAGTATCTCAAGTTACTCCCTAGATTTACTGGTGAAGATGAAATAACCGCAGAAAAACACTTGCCCCTGTTTTGCACTTTTGTAGAGAATTTAAACGTTGAACATTTGGATGTTGTTATGAGACTCTTTGTTCAGTCTCTAAGTGGAGAGGCAAGGAAATGGTTCAAAGGATTACCTAATGGTTCCATTAATGATTGGGATGCCCTAGAAAGACGTTTCATTGAAAGGTGGGGCGAAAAGAGGGACCACGGCTATTCTTTGACAGAATTTAATGCAATCAAGAAGAAATCCGATGAAAATATGAATGATTTTGTTAAGAGATTTAACAAATTGTATAATAGTTTTCCTGTTGAAATGAAACCCCCTCCTATTGGAGCAAGGGTTGTTTTTGCTGGTGCTTTTGAACCAGAATTCAGTTTCACATTGAGGGAAAGAAGGTCCCCTACGCTGGAACAGATTAAAACTGATGCTCTGGAGATTGAGGCTAATATGTCCGCTGTTGGTAAAGTTTCAGATAAAGGAAAGGCTAAAGAAGAGGCCTCAGCTCAAGATCAAAGAATTGAAGACATGACTAAGGTCATAAAGAATCTTTCAAATAAATTGGTAAAGTTGGAAATAGATAGTAAGCCTGCAAGACAGAATAGAGGGGTTTTTAATCCCCAATTTAAAAAACAGCCCCTGCAAATTCTACAAAGAGAAAGAAAAGATTAAGATCAGGTGCAAGCACCTTTGTACATAGAGGCAGCCCCGTCCCGTTCAGCCGATGATGAGGATGAGAGAGAAGATGATGCTCGGATCTCTGCTGTGTACATGGAAGACGATGAAACAGAAGAAGAAGTAGATGAAGAAGGGGTGAAGGAAGATGAAGAAGCTGATATCTCATTCGATCAAGAAGAGATGGATGATTACCGCAGACAATTCACGGACTTTATGCAATCTGAGTTGCATAAAAAGTATGATTTGAGGTCAAAAAAGAGGTTAAGGACTCAAGATAATGAAGAAAAAGAATCCGAAGCAGCACCTACTCCAATGGCGACTCCATTACAGAAAGGAAAACAACAAGCTGAAACTTCTCAAACAAAAATTAGGGATTCTAATATTTTGGAAAAAGTGGTTACTGTTTCTAATCAAAACTCAAATTCCAAGAAATATCAAGAAGAGCCTGAAAAGTTGACAAAATCAAATCAAACTTTCAGTTTGTCGAAAGAGTTGGAGAAAGTAAAGATTCAAGTACCTCTTCTTGAGTTAATGAAAACACCTGGTTATAAAAAAGAGATTGCCGAGTTTATCAATTTATCTCAGTCTGAAGAAGTAGGTGATATATTAAATCTGCAGGAAGAGAAACCAGTGGTTACATTTGGACCTCATGTTGAAGAGGTAGATTCATCTATCCCTCCTTTTTATATATCACTTCTGTTACATGATTTTTTTCTACATAACTGTATGCTAGATTCTGGCGCATCACACAATCTGCTGCCATTGAGTGTGATGAAGGAGTTAAATTTACAAATCACTAAGCCCTACAGAGACCTTTACTCTTTTGACTCAAAGAGGGTTAAGTGTGTGGGTCTTATTAAGGATATGGTTGTTTCATTGGCTCAAATCCTAGCCAAAAGCATTATGATGGATGTTGTAGTGGCAGATATTCCAGCCAGGTTTGGTATGTTATTATCTAGATCATGGGGGGAAAAACTTGGAGGAGTTTTGAAGCTAGACTTTACATATGCTATCATTCCCATTTTTAATGGTGAAGAAAGGAGGTTGTATAGAGAAACTAGATTTCAAAAAATGGCTACCAAGAAAGATGCAAGTAATTCACCAATTTATGGTCAAGAGAAGGATGACCTTTCTTGCTTCATGCTGCATGAAGATGCAGAATTTGCTGAAGAATCTCAAGGGAAGATCGATTCAGCAATTGTACATAAGGAGCTACATTCAGATAAGATGTGGAAGTGTTATTTTGATGGTGTGTTTTCCAAAGAAGGCACGGGAGCTGGTTTCATTTTTGTTTCTCCGGAAGGTAATCTTGTACCTTTTTCTTTCAAATTGGAGTTCGAATCCACTAACAATGTCGCAGAATATGAAGCATTAATTATTAGTTTGCAGACGGATAAGTAGATGGGAATTCAGTCTATAACTGTGTTTTGGAATTCAGAATTAATTATAAGACAGATAAAGAATTTATGTCAAACTAAACATCCCAGGTTAAGAGCATATCAGAATGAGGTCTAGGATCTGATCGAAAATTATTTTGAAGCTTTCAACTTGCAGTTTGTCCCAAGGGAAGAGAATAGAATGGCTGATTCTTTGGCGATTGCAGCAAGTACATTCAAGCCTCCTATCAGTCTGAAACTAAGGTATGAAATTGAGATGAGACATAGACCTTCGATTCCTGACAATATTAAACACTGGCAGGTCTTTGAGGATGATGAACAGATTAAGAAGTTTCTATTGATGGTTGAAGATTTTGAAGATCATCAGATTGATTTGGAATCTGATGAAGATGAATTGGCAGGTAAGACTCTGAAAAAGAATATTGGTGGTCAGGATATCACTTAGTTGAAAGATAACGTTTTGCCAAGAGGTTTGGTGCCTCTTGAAAGACTGTTTGATACCAATGACGTTGCAGTGAATCAGAAGAAAGAAAATCAAGATGAACAGGTGGAAGATTGCAATTTAGGGACTCAACAGGAGGCTAAAATGATTAAGTTGTTCAAAGGGGTCCCAAAGCACTACAAAGAAAGGTATGTGGATTTGTTCAAACAATTCAAAGACGTATTTGCTTGGTCTTATGATGATCTGAAAACATATAATAAAAGTATCATACAGCATAAAATTCCACTGAAGGATGGAGTCAAGCCACATAAACAGAAGCTCAGACAGATTAATCCATTGCTATTGGATCCGATCGAAAAGGAAATAAAGAAATTGCTGCAAGCTAAGATAATCGTTCCACTCAGATATTCAGATTGGGTTTCCAATCTTGTACCAGTCCGAAAGAAAAATGGAGAGATAAGGTTGTGCGTAGATTTCAGGAATTTGAATAGGGCTTCATTAAAAGATAATTATCCTTTGCCGAAAATGGATTTTGTCTTACAAAAGGTGACAGGAGCTTATAGATTATCTATGGTGGATGGATTTTCAGGATATAACCAGGTGGCTGTGGAGAATGAAGATCAGAAGAAAACTGCGTTCACTACGCCCTGGGGAACATTCATGTACGCCAGGATGCCGTTTGGCCTGATGAATGCGGGGGCCACGTTCCAACGAGCGATGGATATTGCATTCGTAGGTGATCAGTTTGTGGTGGTTTATTTAGATGATGTCACAATTTTCTCAAATTCCGATGAAGAGCATTTACAACATTTGCAGAAAGCCCTCCTGAAGTGTAGAAAGTTTGGATTATCACTGAATCCTAAAAAGTCTTTGTTTGCCTTGGAGGAGGGTAAATTACTTGGCCACATTGTTTCTAAGGAAGGTGTGAAGATTGATCCAGCAAGAGTTGAAGCAATACAGTCTATCCCGCTGCCCCAAAGCAAAAAAGATATTCAGAGATTTCTTGGAAAAATTAATTTTCTCCGAAGATTCGTTCCCAATTACGCAGAAATCGTCAAGAGGATAACGGACATGTTGAAAAAATATGCCGAAGTAAAGTGGGACAAAGAAGCCAGAGAGTCTTTCCAAAGGATTAAAGAAGTTTTAAATGAAGCACCTATTCTCATTAGTCCAGATTATTTGAAGCCATTTCAAATTTTCTTGTTTGCATCTCCTTCAACAATTGCTACTGTGTTATTGCAGAGAAATGAAGAAAAGCACGAATAGCCTGTAGCATATTTTAGTAAAGTTCTCCGAGATGCAGAATTAAAATATAATATATTGGAGAAACAAGTATATGCTTTGGTGAAATCATTGAAAGCCTTCAGGACTTATATCCTTCATTCTCAAATCTTAACATACGTTCCCAATTCAGCTGTAAAAGATGTGTTAGTACAGAGCGATGTGGAAGGTAAAAGGGGAAAATGGATTGCTAAAATCCAGGAATATGACTTGGATGTAAAACCAACCAAACTGGTTAAAGGATTGGGATTGGCCAAATTATTGACAGAATCCAATTTCCAAGCATTGGGAATCAATTTGTTGGCCCCTGTAGAGGAAGTCGATGAAGAAACAAGTGGTAATCAATCAAAGACAGCAATTAAGTATAAATTTCTTTGCTCAGATTGGTATAAGGATATTGTTCATTATTTATGCTTTCTTTCTTGTCCCCCTTCAATAAATAGAGCTAAATACAGAGCTTTAAAACTTAAGGCTCAGCCTTATGTCATAATCGAAGCAAAATTATATTGGAAGGATCCGGCTGGTGTGTTGTTGTTATGTCTGACAGAGGAAGAAATTTCAGAAGTGATCAAAGAATATCATGAATGCTTGTGCGGAGGGCATTACAGCTGGAAGGTAACTGCTCATAAAATATTCAAATCAGGTTTCTATTGGTCGTCTGTGTTTGCTGATGTTTACAAAACAGTCAAAAGTTGTAAAAAATGCCAATTATTTGCAGAAAAGAAAAAGCTAGCTCCATTTCCTCTTCTCCCTGTTTTTATTGAAGAACCTTTTAGACAATGGGGGTTGGATTTCATTGGAGAAATCAATCCACCATCCAGTGGGCAGTTTAAGTGGATCCTTACTGCTACAGATTATTTTACAAAGTGGGTAGAAGCAATCCCCACCAGGAAGGCAAATGATTTGGTTGTTATGAAGTTTCTGGTGGAGAATATATTTAGCAGGTTTGGATGTCCAGTGAAGATTGTGACAGATAATGCACAAGTTTTCAGTTCACTCAAGTTTATTAATTTTTTCCAAACTTACAGTGTGATATTGTCTCATTCTACAGCTTATCATCCACAGGGAAATGGATTGGCAGAATCTTCCAACAAAACATTGGTAAGAATTTTGAAGAAGACAATCAGTGAAAATCAGAAGAATTGGGATACGAAGTTAGTTCTTACTCTGTGGGCAACAAGGATGACTACTAGGAGGTCTACTGGCAAGTCTCCTTATGAGCTCGTATACGGCACTCAAGCATTGTTCCCCACACAGTTGGTAAAACCTGTGATTTCTTTTCTCCAAGATGCTCAAGCAGAACCAAATTCCATGATCAGAAGAATGAACAATGTGATGGAACTAAGTGAAAACATAAATCAAGTTCGGGACAACTTGCTCACTTATCAGTAGAAGATGAAGGCAGTATTTGATAGAAAAGAAAAAGAATTCATGTTTCAGAAGGGAGAATTAGTATTGAGATGGGATACATGAAGGGAAGACAAAGGGAAACACGACAAATTTGATCCCTTGTGGTATGGCCCATTCAAAATTAATGAAGTTAGAGGAAATAATATTTTCATGTTGGAAAATCTTGAAGGAGAAGTGCTAGATATGCCTGTGAACAGGCAATATCTCAAGCATTATTTTCGGCATTAAGCAGCTGCTTGTTCATCATTGTATATATCTGGTGTGATCATTGTACAATTTAATCAAGCAATGTATGACTCCATGCCCAAGGTGAAGGCACTAATCTGCAGGTTCTTAGTGTTTCGTGGTAAAAACACTATCCCCAGGTGGAGCCAGATGTTGTGGATCATTATCTGCATATCCTTTTTATATTTTATTTCGAAAATCTAAAAATAAAAATAAAAATAAAAAATTCGAAAATATGCTATAGTATGAAGTTATTAATACTTTAGCATAAAAAACAAATGCAATGTATTTCGAATTTTTGATGAACATAAAGTGGTCATGAGCTTTAGTTAAATATGTATGATTTCAAGATTAAGCCATGAGCAGCTTCCCGAGCAGAAGTCGTGATCACAGAAAAGGGCTTATGGATAAGCTATTGCGGGGGGAGAATTAGCCCAACGGTTATCAAATCCCGACCCCCCGTAGTTGACTAGTCAGATCTTGGTTTTTCCGTGATCAACGGCTTGGATTTATTATGGGGGGTATGGGTTAAAGTTTTCCACCGTACTCAGAGACCCCCCGCAATGACGTCATCAGGTGAGGTGGAAAGCAGTTGTCATCCACTCTCAACTGTTTTTCCACGTCATTCCAGCATTTATTACGGATTCCCGTAGCCTATTAAAGGGTTTTTCCGTCTCGTTGTTGTCTATTTGTGACTGTTTTCCCTTTTTTAACCGTGTCCCGCCACCTTTGCATTATCCGTTATCCCGCGAATTTCTTTCAAGTTCCTGTCAGTCATGGAAAAACGAACATCTTTGGCTGGTTCATCAAACCTCAGTCCCCTCCTGGATAGTGAAAAGGATGTTCATGATACCGCGTCATCCGTCAATCATCCCCTACTGCATTACCAAGTAACCCTAAACACTGACAAATCCCCTGTGTTCTCTGCTATGAAAAGTTCTGGTGTGTTGTCCACCTGTGTTCCGAAAACTCACTTCTTCCCCGAGTTCATCTCATGGTTAGTCTCATCTATGTACCCTGGCAAATGCTTCGTCATGAATTCTCAGGGGGGAAATGTCTTGCAGGTATCAACACAATTAATGCGTCAAGCATTATGTTTTCCAGAAGATGAGTCTCCGTTACAGTTCTCCGAAGATTCATTGGTTCAGTATTTTGAAGATCTTTCAAACGAAGAGTTCAGTTGTTGTATGTCATTTTCGAAATAAAATCCAGAGAAAACTCAATTTGAAGGAGGAAAGTTCAGTTTTGAGGCGTTCAGTGTTCAGTATAGGCCATTTCTTAGCTGCATTACAGAGATTTTGGGAAAAGACGATGATCACGAAATTGATAAATCAGTCTTGGGGATGTTCGCTCTGATGATGAAACCAGGGGTGGTCCTTGACATTCCGTCTTTTTGGCAGGAAGTAGTAAATTCCCAATTGATCGCCTTCCCTCTAACAGGTTTCTTCAGATTTCCATCATTGGTTGTTTACTTATTATTGTATCAAAATGTTGAAGATTTCATGAGTGTGGGTTTAAATATAGTTGATAGTAATAAAAATAAGCAGTCAGTTTTATTCTGGACTGATATGGTTAGAAAAGAAGAGAACGAAGTAGGGCTGTTTGAATTTGCTGACCATTTCATGTCCACTGCTTATAAAATTTTGAATGGAACTCTTCCTCCATGCTTTCTACCAAAAGCCTGGGAGTTCCTACAGTTAGGACCCAATTGAAAATTTGGAGATTGGTTTGTATTCGAAGATTACTCTGAGATAAGGCTGTATGGAGTTAGTATTGAGCCCTATAGGCTCCCAACCTTTGTTCCCATGAGACATTTCGCCCTGGAATTTATAAGGCAAAGTCTTAATGTAGACCAAGTTCATTTTCTGCCCATGAAGAAAGGTTTGATGTATAAGTTGCCTATGAGTGTAGGACCTTTTGTGGTCAACACAAGACAAGCTTTTGATGAAGTCTCAAAAATACTGGAAGGGACGCAGTTGTTGTTGGGAGAAAAATGGCCTTATGATCCGCATGGAATAATTTCTCAGAAAAGGGTTGAGAATGGGTATGCTGCATTTTCCCATGTAAGTAAACCTGATTTGGAGAAACTGGCTAATCCAGGAGAGTCAAGCTCATCAAAGACCAGTATTCAAACACCTGCAATTTTGGAAAGAATGAGCAAAAGAGGTATAGAAGATGTTATTGAAATAGATGATGAGGAGCCCCGAGAGGACAAAAGAAACAAACTAGCAGAAGAACATTCTTCCAATTCACTTGGTTTTACTCTCCAGGTCAATGAAGAACAAGATTTCCCCTCATATCCTAGAAGACATGAACTTCATTTGGAAAAGGCTCCTTCAATAAAGCAAGTGTTCACACAGATTGAGGAAAGGAACCAGAGGATAAAAGCCAATATAGAAGCACAAGCAGAGAACCACATATCTGCTGACCAAACCAGATTATTGAATGTGATGGATCTGGAAAAGGATCAGTTTAAGATGGCTTTGTCACATCCGACAGGAATGTCCCTTGGATCTTCGGGCAGCTTTAAGGAGGTAAACATAGTCATGGATGTTAAAAAGATCCCCTTGTGGGACAAAATGAATCTTCATATACAGACCGGGCAGCTGATTGTAAATGATTTGAGAAAGACCAATGCTACAACAGTCAAGAATGAAAACATGCTTGCAAAGGTCATCAGACAATGCAAAATGGAGAAAGCTAATGCAAGGGCATTAACAACTCAAAATGAAGAGTTGAAGAAGATCATTATGAAAATCGGTGTGGATCCAAATGATAAAGCTGCAATTCAAAAACTTATGAAAAGTGCAGAAGTGGAAATATCTTCACTAAGGAAAAAGTTAAAATTACCAGCTATAGAGCACTCAATGGCGGCCGAAGTAGCTGAGGTTGAAAAGGAAAAAGAGGAATTGCGACAACAGTTGTTGAAGAAAGACGAAGAACTCACTAAGGTAAAGCAGACCGCTATATCTTTACAGAATCATATTGAGAACCATACTTGTACCTTTGATTTTTCTGCAGGTGAAGCTGATCCTCAAGCCCAGGTTATTCAGCTAAGCACAGAATTAAAGATGGCGGAAAGAGACTGTAAACAAGCCCAGTCAGAATTGGAAACGGTTACCAAGATGATGCAAGGATGGGAAGAAAAAGCACATGAGAACAAGCAAAAACTATAGAAAGCTGAGGATGAAATCAAAGAGCTCAAGGAGAGATTAAAGGGTAATATCTCTCTTATTAAAGCTAAGGATATCATCTGGAATGAGATTATTTCAGAAATGCAGTCAAAATGGGATTCCATGAATATAATTTCTAGAGAGAAAAGCATTGTTTCAGAGCATGAAAAGGAGCTATTATCTGAGAAGCAGGCCGCTATTAAAATAGCAAATTGGGCCAGAAAATTCATAAAATTTATTAATGCCAAGACAGATGAAGAGTTAGGAGATATGGGGATACAGGATAGGTACTTTTATGCTGAGGAGGCGAATAAAATGATAATAAAAAATGACCTTCGAAAGGCCGCAAAGAAGCAGTTACTGGGAATTAAAGAGATAATTAAAAAAATTGATATATCATTCGACAAGTTGACGAGAACAGGTTTGCCCTCATGCTGGACGGAGAAAGGGGAGATTATGTCCTGGAAGTTCTATGAAGATCAGTTGATATTTGCAAAAAGCAGAGGAGATGGCAGGCATGAAAAGACACAGGTTTTAAAGGGAGAAACGATATTTAACTTCTTACAAAGGCATTTCCTTCTGTTATGGATGGTGAAGAAATTATTCACAGGTAATCTTACTCACAGTCAGGTTGTTGCGTTTACACTAGAATATCATCGTTATAAGAATGCTTCGACGACTCAGGATAAGCTCTGGAAAGAATTCAAGAGATTTTCTATGGACACCGAAAAGGGAACTCCAGCCACTCAGCCACAAGTAGCCGTTCAGCCACAAATAGTCATTGAGACAGCCACTATTTCAGGAGCATCAGCTCACTTAGATTAGGAATTATCACATTTTATCATGTTTTAAATGAAGTCATGTAAATGTAATAGAACTTTTCCGAGGCATGTACCTCCACTACAGTGAGTAGTTAAGTAGTTAGAGTTAGTTAGAATTGGTTTCGTTACTGGAAACCATTTTGGTCATATTGTATTTAAAGACAATTGGAAGAAGAAAGGAGTTTCCGTGTTTTGGACCTTGAAGGCTAATTTTGTACTAAAAAATATTGAATCAATGAAAAATTTTGCAAGTTTCCATCATTCTATCTGTGTTGAATAGTTTTCCAGTTTTCATTTCATTTCCATATCTATGAATAAAGTAAAGTGATTTGAGCTGCAGGTCTCTTGATATCTGTGTATCTAAGAGTTAAACATCCTTAATGGGCGCTCCTCTATTTTAACTTTATTGTTGCTCACTTCTTCAGGGTTTTATAATGGTAGATTCTGTTTTAAGCAGCATATCAATTTAAAATCCTTTTCTTTCTTCGTCTTACATTCATTCACTTCAGCATAAAGAGAACATGGCATTGTAGAACTTGTAGGGATTTGATATTTGGAGAATATATTATTAATATTTGAAGGTTTAATAAACAGAGACAGATATATACTTGTTTGTGACATAATCTTTAATGTCTTGAGCACTAATAAACAGAGACATATATATACTTGTTTGTGACATAATATTTAATGTCTTGAGCATGGATTCCTTTACACAACAAGGAATTTTTTCTCAAGGAACAACAGATCCCAAAGAGTGCTGCAAACCCTGGTCTATTCCTTTGCAAAAATTGCAGAGATGAAATGTACAATGAAGTGCCAAGCAATCCCAAGTGTCCAACCCTGAAAATGACTGAAGAATTACATGATATAGACAAGCCTAACTCATTCCCATGCCTCTAGGGGTCGAGCTCATCATTCTAGGAGCTGTTTCAACCATATCTAAACTAGGAACTAGAAAATAGGCAATGAAACAACTTGCCTCTATATGCTAGGAAACTGATCCATTCACTTACATTTCACCTTTTGGTGAATGAATCTTATAGAATGAGTACAAATGTGCCAAAATTACATCATGGTCATGAAATTACATCAAGTTACATCAATAATTACATGAAAAATTGAAACTGGCCAAAACTAGGTGAAATTCTTACCTGCTAAGTGAAAAATAGGCCAAATTCCTCTATGCGCCGTGCTTGGAATCTCTATGCGTAGCACAAGTTTGGAGCTGATTTTGAGGCTCTTCCCAAAGTCCAAATTAAGTGTAGGATAGCCCGTTGGAAATCCCTATCTGTCTACTTTGCAACCCAAGTGGAATTTCTAGATTTGGTTTCCATTTGCCTCTCCAAAAGTTCAATCTCCCAACACTGCATCCTGTGTGTGAAAAAGGTGGCAGAAAGGCCATTTTTAGGGTGTTTTTGACCCTTTAGGCAACCCAGAACTTGATGAAATCATTAGGTAATCCATGAGCATGCATAAATTTTCATAAAAAACCCAAAAATATAAATTTTTCCTCCTGAAGAGCTGCCAATTATAAGCACACGCCAAGTGGCGCTATGCGTCGGGCAGGAAAATCTGTTTTGACACCAAAAAATTCAAAATTGACAAAATTTTTCCCAAATTTGGTGAAATTTGGGCTGAAGGTCCCACATCAAGCACTATTCTGGGCCAAAAAATCTTTGGCCAAAATTTGGAGCCTATCATACTTTTTACGCCGCCTTAATTCCTTCTTGGTGCATGCAGTTCAGTGGTGGAATCACTGTCTTGTTCATATGATGTTTCAGTGTCTGTCTCCATAATGTCCATGCAAGGTGTATGTTTAGCTTGTTGAAAAGGAGAATTTGGTACCTTTTGTTTCAATGCCAAATATGTGCCAAGTAGGAAGGGACTGTGGGAAATAGTACAGTGGGGACACTGAAGTCTTGTCAAGTGGTACTTTGTCTTTCGAAAGCTTTTGATTTGACAAACTTTGGGAGAAGGGAGAGCCACTGAACTGTTTGGGGAAGTTGAGGTTTTGGGAATTTTTACACATGAAATGGGAAGGGGAAAATGATGGGGAATGATTTGGGATACAAGGGAATAGGGGAGGAACTAAAATGATTGTATGACAGTGAGGGGAGAAGTAATGAACAATGTGGGGAAGACGAAGTATTTTGGCACCAAGATCAAACTTTGAAACTCAGATTTCAAACCCTAAGAGAACAATTTATAACAAGAGAATAAGGTTTATGTTTTCAACATTCAAAATATTATATTATTCCCTTAAAACAACACCAAACACAAGCTAATAGCAATTCACAGTCCCACAAACTTACTCGGAGCATAGGAGGTTGAGTCGATTTGAATTTATGGAACAATGGCAAAGTTCTTGTGTGTCGGCCCAGTGCGCCGCACACACAACCCAGTGCACCGCATCCCTTGTATGTGCCATGCACGTTTAAAATAACACGGTTATGGGTGTCTCTATGCGCCGTGACTGCCTTATGCACCGCAACCTTCCTCCTGTGTGCCACACAGCAAATTCAATACACAGTCCAGCCTCCAAATCACCAATTTCACTTCCTCCATGATTTTCTTGGCTTCGCTCTTGTCTTGGCTTGCAAATGGATTGTAGAAACAATGAAAATATCTTATATGCCCAATGACTTTGATTTTTGTTTTAGAAAACCCACTTTCTAATGTTTGACTTTGGCACTTTTCACATTTTAAAATAGACTCTGTTTTGCTTGTTTCCTCTTTGATTTTTTGAGCTGAATGAAGAAATGTTTGTCTATTTTTCGCAGGGATAGCTGGCATGGGATTTGGAAAAGGTGACCAGGGCTGCACCTGAAGATCTTCACAACTGAGAAAACTTTTGAAAATTACATGGCATTTATTACAAAAGACAAAATTGACGATTTTTCTTCAAAACAAGGTTTTGAAGAAGAATCATGATCAATATGACGATGAAATTTTTGCAATGAAAACTTATTCGAAGCTTCCTCATGTGCCTACTGGCATTATTGGACATTTCTGAAGACTAAATTTGCGAAACCCTAGACCTAACAAGACTGAAAACCCTAAAAATACTCTCTGCCCATTAAAAGACCAAACATTGACTGTCAATGACTGGAAATGATTTTGATGAAATTTGATGAACGGTTACGAACCAACAGGTACATGACCTGAGGGATATAAGTGAAAAGACCCTTTCGTCAGATGATCCATGCTCCTAATGGAATGCAGCTAACTAAACTGGATGAGACACCTAAAATGAAATGCAACAAAAGAGATTTTGATCTCTGATGGAGGGATGATGAGACCGACTCTAACATCTGCAATGTCTTAAAATTTTATTTGCTTAATACCTGTACACTCTTCTGAATGTTCTTGCATATATAATGCTATTTATGCTATCAATTATATATTAATCATGAGTTGCGGATCCTTCCACCACTATTGATCTATTCCCCTTCTGCATGTGGTCGCGGCACGCCTCGGGTGAGACTCTCTGCTCTCCGAAGTAGGGTGACAATGCCGGCGTGGTTCTAGACTATAGTGGATTCCCTTTTTGGCCCCAACTTCTGAACCTGGGTCTTTCCTGCGAGACCTGTTTCTTCGCCAAAAAATGGTTCCGTTGCCGGGACCCTACATGTTACGAGGGGAACTAGATCATGCTATCGAGGGTCTTTGAAGGAGAAATACGGAGATGGTGGGATAACCATCTAGATCAGTTTATTGCTCAGCAAGTGGAGCTGATGAATCAAAAGGAGAGGGTGCTCAAGGATCTCGTCTTGTTCTCGGATTCCACCAGTGATACCTACGAAATCCTCTGGGGAAAATTTCCTAGCGACCTCTACAATTGGTTGCGGAGGTTGTACACCCAGGTACCTAGGGATATCTCGCAGAAGATAAACCGCAAGTGGGTGCACGAGGATCTGGTGGCCCTGCATCAGCTGGATACTGAGTTGACCCTTGCGGTGGATTTTTGGGTAGAGACCACCTTGGACGGATATATTGTGGAGTTTGCCGTAGAGTGCTACCAATCCTTCTTGAAGGCTGAGGCTATCTTCCGCTTTGGGCTAAGAGGGAAGCTGCTCAAGGAGATTCCGCTGTGGGTTAAGGCCCTGATGGTGGACGAAGGGATGATGGAATTCCAAAAGTTGAGCATGGAAGCATAGACCCCCAGTGTTGGGGGAAGGGCTGAAGGGACTGTTACACCATTTTTTTGGTCATCTAACCTATTATTATTAGATGAACCCAAGTAAACCATGTAAGACCAATTTTACCCCAAGTAAAATTTCTTTCACCACATAAAATAACTTATTTGGTCATATTTAACCCACAACAAAGAAATTAATTAAATAAATCCTTATTTATTTAATTATTTCCTAAGAACAAGTTATTTAAATCATTATTTAAATAATATTCTTAGTTAAATTTGACTAAATCATCCATAAATAAATAAATAAACCATTATTTATTTAATTATATTCCCATCATTCCCCTAAAATGATAAATAAATCATTTATTTATTTATTATTTATAAATAAAGGAATTGACCCAAGTCAAGAATCCTTTGCCCTCCAACAAATATAATAAAATATTCCTAAAAGGTGCTTCTAGAATTCGATTAATAATATTTTATTCATGCACCGAGTTCTAGACCGCCCCAATATTTTGTTATAAATAAGGGGTTTTTCCCCATTCATTAGTCACCTTCATTGCATTAGATCACTCTGGATCTTCTCTTGGTCACCATTTTCCATTTTGCTTTGTGAACTCCCATTGAGTTCTATGTTTGCTTTTCCACATCCATAAGAGAGAGAAATGCTAGATCTGAAACACTGAGGACTTCTAAGAACCCATCCCATTGAGGAGAACCAGAAAACACCTTTCTTGTTTTCCTCTCAGGTGCCCCATTCTTTAATATAATACAAAATTATTTCATATACATTCTTCTTTTCTTTTTCATTGGATCTATGGAGCTATGTTATTTTTTATCTGCTTAATATATTTTGTGCTTAGATATGAATTTTTGTAGCAATCTTAAAGGTATTTTGCAGCCATAATCGATGTTAGGGCTATTTTTTATGCGTAGCTAAAGTGATATTTTACGACGAAAGAATCATACTAACAGGGAAAGATGCTACGTGAAGAGTGAAGCGGGGAGTGGGGAATGGATGTTGAGGATGCAAGGAGGTTGAGGGAGCAACGTGCACATAAAAGGGCGCATATCACCAACAAGTGGCAAGAAAGGGTGATGCAGGAGTTGAAACGACGGGAAAACAATAGGAAGAATCAAGAGGAGGTGCCTCAGAGGATAGGAATTATGGACAATTAGGTGGATACCCTGGAGAGGGAAGGGATCGTTGTGGGAGTGCGGCGAGTGCATGGGAGCCCAGCTAGGAGAGAAAGGGAGAAGACGACGGACGAAGACGATGCAGGTGTGTAGCCCGAAGAAAGTTTTGATGGCGAATGGTATGCCGTAATGCAACAGTTGTTTCAAGAGCGGATGGCATTCATCTCTCCAGGCAGCCCTACTTCCAAAAATTTGCATGGTAAGGATCCCTACCTTCCCCTGGTACTCTATAAACCTTTGAGTAATATTTCATTAAGTTACACGCATTAATTCGATTCCATAGCAGTTCAGTGTCGCACGTTAATAGAAGTGTTACTAGTAGTATTGCAGTTCCTAGTAGTGTAGTCACACAGCCAAGACCCGGAGGGTTTATTCTGGTCACCCCTTCGCAAGTAAATATGACTGGGTCATTCACTCGGTATCTCGAATTTTCTGGCCAAGGTAACGATGATGTGGAGCAACACTGGTATCTCTGCGAAGCCATATGGAGGGCTCGGTAGATGCCAGACGCAGGGAAGCTAATAGAGTTCCAAACCATGCTCAAAGAGAGGGCTTTGTGATGGTTTATCAAGTGGTCCGAGGCCCATCCTAATCCAGCAATCGCGAACGTTAAGAGGGATTTTGTTTGAGAATTTAAGCTCCCCTAAACAGACCAGCAGGGTCTGTCCAAGCTCTAGGAGATTAAGCAGAAAGAAGGGGAGACTACATGGGAGTTGATGTGCCGATTCAAGGACGCGATTGGGAAACTCAGCTACCCGATCGACCCAAACCATCAGAGGGACTGGTTCATCAAGACTCTGCTTCCCTTGACACGTACCCCCCTCACCCAGCAGAAGATTGAAAACTTGCAGGACGCTCTGGAGCAGGCCATGAAGATAGAGGCCATGGCAGGCTACCCCCAGGAATATCGGGGAGGGCCAGCCCCACAGGATCCTTCCTTGGTGGGATTACAACATCAGATTGCCAGTCTGACTGAATATCTCAAGGAGATGCAGCCTATGAGACCAGCCAGGCTGCACGTTTGGTGCACTCACTGCCTGGTCTAAGGGCATGTCGCAACCGAGTGTCCCCGGTTTCATGGCGCAGGTGTGGGACCCTATGTCACGGCAATCCAGGGGGGTTCAACTACTGGGGGTGGTGCAATAATGAATCCATAGGGGGTATACCAGCCGCAACAGTCTTACGCGGGGTTCCCACCTTAACCAAACCCAACCGCCATGGAATATTGTGAAATTTTTCAGACGATGGGGCATCAACCTCAGATGTGCCTAATACTATAGAAGTACTCCAATGTCCCAAACAATGTATACTGTGAGTTTTGTGCTTCCACGATTCACAACACTGAGCAGTACATAGCTCTTGATGCACTAGCAGACCAGTTGGACTGACCCTCCTATTGGGTGAACGAGGCTTCTAGGGGCAGAGGAGGTGGTATGCGCGGAGGTTTCACAGGAGGACGGGGTCCACTGAAATGCTACAAATATGACCAGGAGGGTCATGTAGCCCGGGAATGCCCCCTTCCCCGACGTCCATGGTGTTCCCAGTGCCGCGTGAAAGTCCATGCAACAGAGGACTGCCCAGTACTTATCAAGAAGTGGGAGGAACAGGCACGGTAGAGGGGCTCGAATTTGGTAAAATTTGAACCTTGATGAACCACGACACTGACCATGAAGAATTTAGCTATTGTGACATGAGGCAGAAAGAAAATGGGGGAGGACGCTCACGGAAAGGAGTCGTCCCGAAATAATTATTTAGGCCAGATGCATAGCAGAAGTATTTCCAGGAGGTGGTGGAGACATTTGCTTAGCTTGGAGGAGCCAAAGGCCTTGAGGTACCCCTACCGACTGATTCCAGAGAACGGAGTGCCACGGGGACCTTGATTGAGGAATGGCTCCAGTTATTCATCAGGATTGTTGACAATGCTGCGATGTGGTAGCAGCTCAAGCATACCTTGGAAAACATACTGCAAGGGAATACAGGGCCAGGGGAACCTTTGAACACAGCACCCCAGTACGTACAACGGGTCAAGAGGAACAAGCGAAGAACGGGAAAAATGTTCTGGCTTAACACGCAGGTTGAGGGATTCTAGATCAGCGACACCATGCTTGACTTAGGATCGAACTTCAACATCCTGCCGCAGAATACGTGGGAGGCTCTTGGCCAGCCATGGCTGACCTATTCACCAATATAGCTTAGAATGGCGAACCAGTACTGCATCTTGCCAATCGGCCAACTCGAGGGTGTCGAGGTCGACATTGCAGGGGTGAAGACTTACATGGACTTTGAGGTCATCGACATTATGGGGGACAAGGATCCTTGCCCTGCACTGCTAGGAATCGACTGGGCTTTTGAGAATTACGCCATCATCGACCTCAAGAAGGAGCTGATTATTTTTGAAGATGGAAAAGTCTGAGTCACTCAGCCTCTCGACCTGTATCAAGGCCCGAGGTATACCGAAACTGTGGATAACCGGGAAGATGCTCAGATGATGGACCACCTTTATCAGATGACAACAGGGAAGCGGGAGGACTATATTAACCTGACCGCAACCAGATCCGTCAGCTGGCACAGTGTCTAGAGCTCGGAGCTGGGATCGAAACTTGCCTAGGAATATTGGCAGCAAGGTGGGTATGAGACCAGCATGTGGATATGTGCCAACGTTGCCCTCGTCCGATGGATTGGCGCTGAGATTAGGGAGTACCCCACCCTGTCAAACATGCAAGCCGTCAATACTTTTATTGCAAAGGTAGAAGACGCGGTGCCAGACGAAAGCATGATACCACTTTTGGACATAGCACTACAGTCCAAATCAGCTAGGTGGTGGAAAAATCACTACAACACCCTATCACAGTGGAGTTGTGTGGCAGAGGCTTTGAGGGCACGATTCAAAGAAGACGAAGGCCCTCGCACCAGACACAGGTACCAAGGGACTTCCAATCCGCGGGACCACCTGAAAGCCTGTGAGGAGCAGTGGCAAAGTCTAGGGTATCCGGAAGAGCTATGGGCACATCGGTTCATCAACTCCTTAGATACCATCCCCCAGGCCTGGTACTTCGAAGAAGAGCAGAAAAGAGGGACCAGCTCTTGGCAGGAAGTCGCGAGAAATTTTTTTCGGTGGTTTTCCTTCAAAGGAGAGACAGAGCTGGTGTGCCAGGCATTACAAGCTATCAAGGGGGTACTATTTCTCCGTGATCCGGGGACCGACGGGAGCACCTTTACATCACAACTTGAGGGCAGGTGTGAATTGGCCTGCCAACAGATTGATGGCGATCCAGATGATGATAGTCTGGAGGACCTAAGGCACCTATATTTTGAGGAGAAGGAAGGTGAGAGGAACATCAAAGAAGAGCCGACCACTGAAGGCGTCCATCTACTCCCGCTAAAGACAAAGAAGTTGAACATCGACATGGAGGAAAAACCCAAACTGGATACGGTTGGAGATTACTAAGACGAGGAGACGACAAAGGAAGTTTTCAGCCTCCTCCAGGAATACGAAGATCTATTTCCTTAATCGGTTGCAGATTTAAAGGGCATCAAGGGTGACCTCAGAGAAATGCGTATTGTGCTAAAATCGGATGCCAGACCCGTGAAGCATCAACCCTATCGGTTGAACCCATGGATCAAAGAAAATGTCAAGATGGAGATCGATAAGATTTTGGCTGCAGGTCTAATCTTTCCTGTGGAAGAAGTGGAGTAGGTGAGTCCTATCATCATTCAGAATAAGAAGGATAAGTCAGAAATCTGAGTCTGTGTCGACTACTGAAGTCTGAACAACGCCTGCATCCATGATCCATTTCCCACTCCATTCAACGACGAGGTATTGGATCATGTTGCAGGGAATGAAGCCTACTCCTTCACTGATGGCTTTTCGGGCTATCATCAGGTGTTCATTGCAGAAGAGGACAAAACGAAGATGATGTTCACCACCGAGTGGGGATCGTTTGCATACCACATGATGCCGTTCGGATTGAAGAACGCCCTGGATGTGTTTTCTCGGATCATCATCGCTGCTTTCCAGTAGTATATCCACAAGTTCCTGGAAGTCTACATGGACGATTGTACCATCTACAGTTTGCTGAAAAACCATGCCACCTTGCTACGCATCATGTTTGATCGGTGTTGACAGTTGCAGATTTCCTTGAACTTGAAGAAATGCATTTTCGCAGTTCCTTTCGGCACACTGTTAGGACATGTGGTGTGCAAGAAAGGGGTTTGCGTCAACCCCGCCAAGGTGGCTGTGATCGTCCACATGGAAGCCCTTGAAATGGTGAAGCAGTTGCGGGCCTTGGTAGGGCACATAGGGTACTACAAACAGCTTATCCGAAATTATGCGAAGATCGCCGCTCCTTTAGAAAAGCTACTGCGGAAGTCAGAAGTGTTCTAGTGGACAAAGGAGTGTCAGATGGCCCTTGACCCTCTGAAGGAAAATTTGGCAATGGCGCCTATTATGGTTCACCTAGATTGGGATAAGCAGTTCCACGTGCATATTGAAACTTCCATTATTGCACTTGGGGCTGTCTTGGTGCAACCAGGGGGGACGATAGTTGACCACCCAGTTTACTTCGCTAGCTGCAAAATGTCTAATGCAGAGTGGAATTACACCACTACCGAGAGGGAGGCCCTTGCAATGGTGTATTCACTCTAGAAGTTCCGCCACTATCTTCTAGGAGGTAAATTCAAGTTCTTTACGAATCACTCTGCGTTAAAGTACTTGGTCAATAATCCCGTTTTGGAAGGAAGGATCTGTCGGTGGCTTCTACTCTTCCAAGAATTTACATTCGAAGTGATCGTCAAGCCTAAGAGGTCGAACATCGGGCCCGATCATTTATCTTGGTTGGAAACAGGGGAGAATGATGACTCTCTTGATGATCAACTGCTGGATGCTAATCTTTTCTGTGTCGAAACCATACCCGATTATTTGGCCGACATTGCTTCTTATTTGGCCACGGGGCAGTGCCCTCAGCACTACACCCTGCTCCAGAAATGGCACTTGGTCGTTCGCGCTGCCTAATACCAACTTATTATGGGGCAACTATACAAATTGGGCCTCAATGAGGTCCTGCGCAGATGTATACTTGACCACGAACGCGAAGCTATGATGTGGGAATGCCACAATGGCGTTGTGGGCGGGCATTTGGGGGAAAACCCCACTACCCGGAAGGTGTGCAAAGCTGGCCTATGGTGGCCAACGGTCCATGCCGATTGTAAGAAAATTGTTAAGAGATGCGATGTATATCAGTGAACGGGGAGGCCCTCTCACAGGGACGAGCTCCCACTACACCCGGTGCATGTGTTGCAGCCGTTCGAAAAGTGGGCTGTCGACTTAGTAGGCCCCATAGCCCCGGTAGCCAGGCATTCCATGGCCCGATACATCATTACCGCAACCGACTACCTCACCAGGTGGGCTGAGGCAGTGGAAGTATGGGACTGTACGGTGGATACAGTAGCGCGGTTCATCTTTGAACACATCATCAGCAGGTTTGGCTGCCCGCGAAGTTTAACCAGTGATCAGGGTACACATTTCATTAATGAAACGGTCAAATCGTTGCTGAACACATTCATGATTCAACATCACAAAAGCAGCCCGCACCACCCACAAGCCAATGGTACTGTTGAAGCGTTCAATAAAATCCTTGAAAAGGGGTTGACAAAGATCTGCAATGCCCAACGGGATGACTGGGATGAGCGGTTGCCAGCTGCACTATGGGCCTACCAGACTATGGTGAAGTTCTTGACCAATCAGATGCCGTTCCAATTGATGTATGACCAGGAAGTTGTGATTCCCACTGAGTTCATAGTACCGAGTCTTTTACTTGCTACATCCCTCCAGTTCTCGGAAGAGGAATCGCTACAGGAGAACCTCCATGAACTACAAGAACTGGATGAGGCCCAGTTTTTAGCCGAATTCCACCAAAATATTTAGAAGGATAGGCAGAAGGCATGGCACGACCGCCACATCAAGAACAAAACATTCCAGGTTGGAGGAAAGGTCCTCTTATACCATAGAAAGTCTTAGAAGTTTCTGAGAAAATTGTAGATGCACTGGTTGAGACCTTACTTCAGCATCGAGATTAGAGATTCTGGAGCCATTCGGTTGGCTCAGCTGGACAGTACTGTTTTACCTGGGTGGGTGAATGGTGCACGCCTGAAACCCTACCATGAATAAGTTTCTTTCATCTTTTAGTAATAACTCTCGCAACCGAGAGAAGCCATAGAGTAGCGTAGTTGAATAACTCTCCCGCAATCGAGATGAGCATAGGTAGTGTTTCTCGTTCATGCATAGGTCGTCAATAACTGCTCTGTTGCGGGGACCGCACCTCGACCGATTGTGGTCGGGGAGGAGCGTGACTAGCGTGTCATCCCCGTAGGATCAACAAACGTGTTTGTGTCAGTCCATATCATTTTCGTCAGTACTTGTGTTAGTCCGTAGGATCGTCTAGATTTGCAGCATAAATGGCCATAATTATAAGTAACCCTGCAATAATCATTTTTCCATAATTTTAAGTAACCTTAGTCGTCGCGTCTGCCCATTTCCCCATGCCACCGTTAGCAGATGTCAGACTACACCTCAGCGGGTGATTGACCGCATGATTATCACCGAGAAGAATTCTAGCAGGAATTAACTCGTTATGGGGTCTCATCAACCTCACTCGTTCCAGGTAATTACATAACCTGCATGGAAAAAAGCACGAGAATGCTGGAGCAGTTAGAATTAGAAATCGGAGCAGAACCATAGCAGCAGAAGTATTCAGAAGCACAGCATCGAGAGAAGATGTCGAGACCAATTCTGTAGGTGTATCAACGCTGAGCGAAGATGCCGAAAGCCAACCCAGCAGTCATTGAACCATAGCTCGATTGCAGAATTCATAAAATAGAGTCCCTCGTCAGGAAATATGACAATGCGGCCCTCATAGACGCAAACCTCTCAGACTCTTTCGAGTTCCCGACACTCAAATGGCAGGTGTACATGGAACATTACTTCACAGAAGCCGGGCGTTTAGCGAACAGAATTTTACCAGAGTTCCGAGGCCTATAGCAATCCTCTCTTTTGAACTTAAGAAATCTCCTGGTCTTTGGGACCACAAGACCGGCCATGCAGTGCATCGAGTTCTTACTCAGCCACATCCAAAATGGGTCCTTGTGGTTGAATAAGGAAATTCCCATTCATGCCGAGGATGTCCATCGGCTCACAGGGCTTTAACAGAATGGCCCGGATGTCTCGATTGCATGTTAGACCTCCCCCAAATGAGCAAGGAAGTTAGGAGATGCCGACTATTATGCAAAATACGGCACCCGCCGGGGAGAAAAGGGAGCAAATATGGAGCTTATCAACAAGCTCGAAATCAAGTTCGTATGCTACCTCATTGCAAGTAAGACAATGAGGCACTACACGAAGGGTGAGTGTACCCTGGATATTATATCCATTGTAGAGCACTGTGTCCAGGGGGTGAAGTTGAACTGGTGCTCCCTCCTGTTGAAGGAGTTGTTTGATGCGTGCAAAGACAGCTACAAGCGGGCCACAAGCTTCATTAATGGATATTTGATAGTTATGTTTGCCATGTGGAAGTGGCACACTCCCCTCATCAGGCTCCCAGTGGAAATTCCAGAGGGCCAGCCTGTAGCCATAAAGTTCGTTCCGTGGAAGGTGTTGGGTGATCCCAGCACCAAAGAAGTTAATGCAGAGGCATTTCAGACCTGGTATGGTTTAATGATGGACGTGGTAACAACCCAGCAGAGGGTGCCCAGGAACCTGCTGGACAAGTACAATGAGCAAGTATGGTTCGGGGTCAGTCACAGGCACACTTATATCTGACCTACTTGCGTGCCGGAGGACACATTTCACATGCGGCCACTGAAGTTCCAGTTTGAAGATACCACTTTCCACAATGAATTTTTTTCGTGGCTGGGGGTCGCGATGGAATCCGCAACAGGGTACCCATATACAACTTTGATCATATGCTACCGCAACAACGACCTGCCGAGACAGATGCAGAGGCGGCACAACAGGACTCCACCGTGCAATTCGTCCCCCTCATTCGCCACTTAAACACTTAGGTATGCAATTTTAATGAGGCGACCAAGGTCGTCTCAAGCGGTGTTGTTCCTTTTCCTTTGCTCTCTGAGTTCCAGCTCTCTCACTCCACATCGCGTCCCTGTTGAAGATTTCAACAAGAAACAGTGAAGGAGGCATCCTGAAACATCATTCCTGATCCTAGTTGGAAAGTGATCACCTAAACTAGGTGGGGGCCACACAGGTGATTTTTGTCGAAAAGTCTATTTTTAGACTATGTCTATTTTTAGACATATGGATCATGTTCTATAAGTTGCGAGATGCTATTTGTGGATGGTTGGTCAAGTTGGAAAATAGATGGATTTCTAATTTTAGACATATTGGGCATAATCTATTTTTAGATTGCCAGTCTAAAAATAGATATGTCGAATATTATTAGCTCTTAATAATATTTGGACTATAAACATTATCTTATTCTCTTGGAGCACTTCAGTTAAGTGCACAGATGTGGCACAGGAGCTGACAGAAGGAATTACACTATTCTTGAGGGTTATGTGGAGCTATTGCATGGATACTTCAGTTAGAACTCATGTGACAGAGTTTGGTGGAGTTGATTGAGGAAGTTAGTGGAGTTGTATTCGGTTTAACTAATCTAAACATAGTTGAGCTATTTGTATTCAGTTTAACTAATTGATACAATTAGTGAGAGTGGTTTGAATTAATTATTAATTAATTCACTAATTATAAACTCATTAATCAACTAAAGAATACATCAGTTAACTTCAGTGCATGGACAGTTTCAGTGGAGACCAGTGAAGAGATAGGTGAAAGAGTAGTGTGACTATCAGTTGTGACTATAGTGATGCATGGTTTGCATCCAACACTCGATGCAGAGATTCCTATAAATGTTTGCATGACGAAATTTGAGGTGTCCCGATTCTCTTGGCATAGAGAGCAGCATTGTGTTGAGATTACGGTAGGCGAGGGCTATCAAGTGGCAGAGATTGGAGCATGTGTTTTGCTAGATCTAGCTTGATTAGTGTGTAGCAAGTGGAGATTATACTGAGAGCTTTTGAGGAGCTTTGTATGATGATTGTTACATGATATCTATGAGATATATAATATATAGATAGTTGGGGGTTTTTATATTTAATCTTTCCCATTACATACTATGTTCATATGTGTGAATTTTTATGGTTTCAATGTGTGCATGCAATTGATTTTATTTCCGCATGTGATGATCAATGGTAGAAGAGATTCTGTATTGTGCATGAATTCAAATAGTGTGTGATCAGGAGAATCTCGGTGAATAATATATCAGTTATTCAAATTTCTACATGGTATCAGAGCTGTGTTATCGATTTTCTACATGGTATCGGAGCGATATTGATCATTGGAGCAATTGCAAAGCATTGAAGCGGTTGAGTTTTAGGATAAACTCAGGAAAATAAAAATGGAGAAGAATGAAACTATTCCGGTATACTTGACAAAGTTTTTCCACTGCAGGGATGAGCTTCGGAGTGTAGGAGTTAGTGTGGATGAGGAAGGAAAAGTCAAGAAGGTTGGGATTTGAGCAAAGAATCTCTACAGACTTGAAGTAGATGGGATGTCTACAGAGCTTCCTACTGTTGGGAAGTGCAAGAAAGACATGCAATTGATGCTTGAGAGGGAGAAAGTTTTGCATGCAGGTAAGAGTGAACCTTGGGATGTGGAGCAGTCACAAGATGAGGATCATGGAATGGGAGAAACCACTCATGTAGAGAAATTTCATGCCAGATAGGCAGAGGGAGTGCATGCAGCTATACCACCAGGTGAGAGGTGGGGCGACATGCATGAGTAATCCCAAGAGGAGATTTCTGGGCAGGATTCATGAGATGGTGTGGATCTCATGAATTGAACCTAGCTACTAGGTGCCCACAGCACAGCAGTAGCATGATCAGTTGGATTGATGCAGGAAGATCAAAGTGACAGTGTTGGATACTGGAGCGCGGATCAGAGTTGACAGCAAGTGCAGAGTGCATGGGTGCAAGAGTTCAACAGCGTAGTGGTTCCTGATGACATGTGCATTTGGTACCATCAGAATTCGAAGACTTTGATGATAGATTCATCAGAATGATTGATTTTTTTGGAGCCTATTCAGTTTCAGAGGAGTTGCAGACCAGATGCATGGAGTTGCATGGCGCTTGTGAAGGTTGCAGGGTGAATGCATGGAGTTACATGTCGCATGCAAAGACAATCCTTTCTTGTTGAGAGGGAGTGTTGAATATTGCAACAAGAAACAGTGAAGGAGGCATCCTGAAACATCATTCCTAATCCTAGTTGGAAAGTGATCACCTAAACTAGGTGGGGCCACACGGGTGATTTTTGTCGCAAAGTCTATTTTTAGACTATGTCTATTTTTAGACATATGGATCATGTTCTATAAGTTGCGAGATACTATTTGTGGATGGTTGGTCAAGTTGGAAAAATAGATGGATTTCTATTTTTAGACATATTGGGCGGAATCTATTTTTAGATTGCCAGTCTAAAAATAGATATGTCGAATATTATTAGCTCTTAATAATATTTGGACTCTAAACATTATCTTATTCTCTTGGATCACTTCAGTTAAGTGCAAAGATGTGGCACAGGAGCTGATAGAAGGAATTACGCTATTCCTAAGGGTTAAGTGGAGCTATTGCATGGATACTTCAGTTAGAACTCATGTGACAGATTTTGGTGGAGTTGATTGAGGAAGTTAGTGGAGTTGTATTCAGTTTAACTAATCTAAACATAGTTGAGCTATTTGTATCTAGTTTAATTTATTGATACAATTAGTGAGAATGGTGTGAATTAATTATTAATTAATTCACTAATTATAAAATCATTAATCAACTAAATAATACATTAGTTTACTTCAGTGCATGGACAGTTTCAGTGGAGACCAGTGCAAAGATAGGTGAAAGGGCAAGTGTGACTATCAGTTGTGACTATAAGTGATGCATGGTTTGCATCCAACACTCAGTAGAGATGCCTATAAATACTACGTGAGAAAGGCTGGGATAATGAATTCTCATCAAGAGGCATTCTTTAGCAGGGATTGCGCAGTAGAGGCAAGCTATCAAGTGGCAGAGATTGGAACATGTGTTTTGCTAGATCTAGCTTGATTAGTGTGTAGCAAGTGGAGATTATACTGAGAGCTTTTGAGGAGCTTTGTATGATGATTGTTACATGATCTCTCTGACATATATAATATACAGATAGTTGGGGGTTTTCAGCTTTAAGCTTTCCCATTACATACTATGTTCATATGTGTGAATTTTTATGGTTTCAATGTGTGCATGCAATTGATTTTATTTCCGCATGTGATGATCAATGGTAGAAGATATTCTATATTGTGCATGAAGTCAGATAGTGTGTGATCAGGAGAATCTCGGTGAATAATATATCAGTTATTCAAATTTCTACAGTCCCCACACAACTTCCATCACCTCCCCCATACCTACTATTTTATTTACTTCTCCAAGCCCGATGATGACCCCGATGGGGGAAACGAGCAAGTCCACTGACCTCTTAGAAGCTCCTCAGGCCAAGCAGGCTCAAACCATCGAATCGAGTCTGGTGGTGGACCTCACTGAGGAGGATCCTTCATGGCCACTGAGTACAGGGTTGCCGATATCGGAAGAACCACCCATTGACCCCTCTGAATTCATCAACATCTGGCTTTCACCACCACGTACCATTCCACCTCCACGTACCACCTCATCCGCACCATCCAATTCATCCGCCACCGTGTCAGACCCAATCATATGGGAACTACTTAATGGGGACCACGAGGCCAAGGTTGACTCTAGTACTGCAGCAGTAGTACCACTGGTCGACCCCGTTGGTGAACCACAAGTTTCTTTGTCTGATATAATTACACAGATGGCACAAACTGTTGCCGACTCAGCTGAGGCTCAGCCTGAGCCTACTTTACTTCCACAGACTGTCCATATAGATCAGTAGGAGCAGCCGGACTTGAATATGGCCGAATCAGTGCCTCCTCAGACCCCACCACCATCCCCTCCAGAGCACTCCACTCGATCAGTCGCCAGTGGGAAACCCCTACAGGAAAGGCGGCCGGAGCAAAGAACTTTGGGGGTCGCCAATTTAGAAACATGGGGTACAGCTCAGCTGTACCACTTTATCCAGCGGGTGGCCCATCGGGCGGAAAGGCTTCATTCTGAACTGCAACAGAAGTGTGAAGAGAAACAATAGCAGATCATCGCGCTTACTGAATAGCGTGCACAGCTCATAGTCACATAGGGGCAGCTGCAAGGCTAGATAAACGAAGTCGCCAAGGTGTTTTCTGGGCTATGGCCAGCCATCGAGGCTCATTACACTCAGTTGCCTACAGATGTACCAGAAACAAATATTGCAGCCCAGGCCCTCCACCTCAGGATCACATTCAATGGACTCCACAAAGAAAATGTGGAGCTTCAAGCAGCGTTAGCAGCACGGCCAGCGCTGCCCAATCCAGAGGAAGTTTATACAGCACAAATTACAGAAAAGCAGGGCCAGGTCACCCAGATGCAGGAAACTCACAACTCTGCAGCGCGTGATGCTTACGACCTCCTAAAGGGTCTTCAGGAGTGCTTGATGGCCCTTACGGTCAAAACGCAACCCATTTTAGCTCAGCTGCAGCAAATTTTGAGGGAAATCCAAGAGGCCACAGACCCCTCGCAGTTGGACCAGCTATACAGCTAGGCGGATGCCCTAGAGGTTCAGATCCAACAAGTAGAGGCCAGCTCAGCAATGGCCAAATAAGTAATTTGTGAGCTTTGCCCGCCCCTCCAACTCAACGCCAAGACAATGTAGCAGCTAGCCATCGAGGCCGAAACCCAAATTGGCACGGTGTTCGGGACTGTACCGACGCATGTAGAGGAGGCAGCTGTCACCAAGATTTCCGTAGAGACAGATGCATTGTTACAGGGGTCGCAACAAGCTATGACGACCTTCAATGAGATTAAGGCTACGACATTCAGCAAAGTCCCGGATTTGGGGCCCTTGTTTGGACAACAGGCTGAAGGCGCACAGCAAGAACAGGGCATGAGGTCCAGCGGGGCGATGGAGATAGAGACAGTGATTTGTGATTGACTCAGGACGAGTTAAGAAACTATGGTAGGGGCCTATTGGGGCCCTTGTTTTGAATGTTTTTAATTTTGAATAAAGAGCAGATTTTTGGGTTGCAGAACGACACATGGAAACCGCAACAAAGTCGCAACTACAGTGAGTAGCGGAGCTACTGAGGTTGCGAGGAAACAAGAGATAGCTGAAGAAAGAAGATGCATAAGTGCAGAAGAAGAGAAGATACAACAGAAGACAGAGAGAAGAACTCATATAAAACAAGAGAGAAGCCAGAAGCAGCCGAAGAAGAACGCAAGAGGAACTAGCAGTTGCGATGGCAGGTGAATAAATAGCCGTCACCCGGCCGAAAGAAGGGAAGAATGCAGAGTGACTGAAGATGATTGAGCGGATGCTACAGAGGGAATCCATTCCGAGCATGATATCTCTGTAGTTCCTAGGCTTCTCTTATCTATCTTTCTATCCTATAAGATGTCTATAACAGACTTGTAAAGCTCTTCCTGTGGAAGTGATGTAACTATGGATTTGGCTGAAGATTATCAATACACTTGCAGGTTACTGTCTTATTATATGAGTTACATGCATGCATGATGTCTATGATGTCTTAAAATTTTATTTTCTTAATACCTGTACACTCTTCTGAATGTTCTTGCATATATAATGTTGTTTATGCCATCAATTCTATATTAATCATGAGTTGCAGATCCTTCCACCACTATTGATCTATTCCCCTTCTGCATGTGGTCGCGGCACGCCTCGGGTGAGACTCTCTGCTCTTCGGAGTAGGGTGAAAATGCCATCATGGTTCTAGACTACAACAGATTCCCTTGTTGGCCCCAACCTATGAACCCGGGTCTTGCCTGCGAGACCTGTTTCTTCGCCAACAGAAGATGAAACAACCCTCCCACTGCATTGCCCAGCAACACTGTGTCCTCTGCTACAGAAATAACGTTGTAGGTGTGGGAAATTCTTGGCCTACAATCCAGATGTGGGAGAAATGAAGCACAACCCCCTCCAAGAGATCACTCAATGAAGGAGAGGATTTCCTAAACAGGAATCCCTCCAAACTCTGCTAAGCAGCAGGAGTTTGCAGAAAATGTCTAAGAAGACATGAAAACGAAATACACAAGCTAAGCTCACAATGCTGCCCTTCTCCTCCTTATGAAGTTTTTAGCTCCTTCACCTTGGGTCCCACCTCTTAGGGTTTCCATCTTCATTTGAATCTCTTCCCTCCAAAACTGCGTTGTCTTCTTAGGCAAGCTACTCCTCCTTAGGCTGCGCTGGTTGACTTGGTCAACTTGACCTTATCCTCATACACTTGGCCCTTTTCACACTAAGAGGTGTAAATTACGCTGCTAAAAAGGCCCCTTTTACATTAGGAAGGGTTTTATTCATATTAAAAAAAGGCTTCCTCTTCCTTTTTATTCACCTAATATACAATATGAGCAAAAATTAATGTCCCAATTTATTCATGAAAAATTTGGGACATTACAGTCCTCCCCTCCCAAATGTTGCTTGTCCTCAAGAAAATACAAGGAGAGAACTGAGTGAATCTCTTCACCTCCTTTGGTAGCATTAGCATATGATGGGATCCTCCAAACAGTATGATGCTATCTCATCCTTGTAACTCCATAGTGCCTCTCCCAAGCATATACACTAGAATTTGGTGAAGCACCCCAAATGACTAAGATCATGAGAAGGAAAGTTCTCAAAGAGACAACCATGTGTGAACTAGAGGTTATCTCAAGGCATGGAGTAAAAAATTCATGGGAATTCCTCTTCCCCAATGTGAAACCTCCACCCCAAGCTATCATCCATATGTAATAAGCCACCCTCCTGCATGGTAACTCATGAAAAGTTTCCTCCACCTTTGGCTCCAGAAGTGTAGGTGGGCTTAATAACTGAACATGATAGGCAAGAAGGCCTATCCCAAGATATCCTCCTCTCCAATTATGAATAGTGTAGATTATGTGTTGTTCATGGGCTGAAAATGTATTTCCCTCAAGTGGAAAAATGTAGAGTAGTTCACCAAGGGTTCCTCCTCCAATATTGAAGAACAAGTTGCCCCAAAACATTTCTTCCATGATGAAGAGGACATGATCATCATAGAATGTCCAAATGAGATGCTTGATGTAGGATTTGAATTCTGATGTATGATACAAACAAATTCTCAAAAGGACACAACATAATCTCATCCATTGCTCCTTCAGAAAATGGCATGGCAAGTAGTATGTTGCTAAATGAGTAGTGGTGAGAATTCTCACATCTACTAGCAGAAAGTAAATGGCTGAATGGATCAGCTGAACATACAAGTCATATTTGGTCACTTTCCCACGATTATACAATGAATTATCATCATACTCATGGCTCACATCAAAAGAAAACAAATACTTAGCTGTAGTGGCCATAGTTTTTCTCATGTTCCCTTTAGAACATGCCATGCAGAAAATGTGGGAATCCTTACCCTTCAAGGACACTCCCCACTCATGTATCATACTTCCAATCATGCACCCAATGTAAATCAGATCCACATCAGCAAGGGAAGTCATGATCAGCAAAAAAATGAGGGAAATTATGTAGGTTTCATGTGATGCAAGGAACTACCAACAGTTTCCCCAATAGTGGCAGTGCAGTTTTCCAAGTTGTTGCTTTAGAAATTTACATGGAAAAATTCTTTGTGACTCATGGCTGATAATGTAAATTAGATGAACATGTATGCAATGGAAAAACATCTGCCATAGGCCATGTGAAATATGGCTACCTCCATCATATAATTTGGCCCAAATTTTCTCGTGCAACAATCTAGTTAGCTTGCCCTCTTGTAGAGCCATGCACTGCAAAATAATGGTAAGAGTATACAGATCAGCCAATGTAAAAACATAATTCTTACCATATGCTAGGAGTGAAATGATGTAGGGATCCATGAATGAACCCTCCATAGTTGTTTGGCATGCTCCCATGAAGAGGAATGAGCTAGGTGCTGCAAGAAGATCCTTCTTATCATACTTGGGAATCCAAGTCAAGAAGAATGTAGCATAGTAATAGATGAATCCATCTTCTACCTCATCCATTCCATGTCCTCTCTCTTCATCTAGTGCAACCAACGTGAAATTTTCCTGGAACCTGTGGGTTATGGATCCACCACACTTCCACTGGGCACACTTCATCCACCAGTTACTGCTCCAAAGAGATAATGTTGTTGGCCTATACACATAGGCTGTCATCCATATCAAGCTCCATTCTTTGACATGTAGCTTGTCAAATATATTTTCCATAATGCTTCCATATATGAGGGGTTTCCTCAATGAAGACAACACCTCTTGCACCATGATAGTGCCATACTTCACCCTTGCAACACTATGCCAAGTGGGAGATCAATTTTTCCCTTGCTCTCTCCCCATCCTCCAAAACAACAAATATCCTTGTTTCCCCTTCATACCTCCATCACTCATCATATGTGGTGGAAACAAAATGACCCTACCATCATAATGCATCCACACTCCTTACTGTCCCATGATGAAAGTATCCTACCAAACTCTTCCCATCCACATACCTTTGAGAAAAGGACATGTCTCATGATGGCTAAACTCTCTCCTTAGTAGCCAGTGCAACTTTGCCTCTTGCTGCCCTGTGTCATAGATATGCAAGTGGCTCACAAGCCTCTTGCACTCCACCCACTCTCCTTCACCAAGGTATGGCTGCCCCCAATCCTTCTTTCCTTTGGCATCTTCCCAGTGAAGACTGCCATTATCCCAAAGCAAGTATTCCTCCTTAAACCTCATGGGATGTTGAGATGTAACCCCTTGAAGAATTTTCAGGAAAGGTCTCTCATCAATCAAACCCTTGAATCCATAAGAATCCAAGAGAGCTAAGGGCAAGACATCCTTAGGAGATGGCACATCATGCATGATTCTCTCCAAATCCTTGCACCATAACTCCTCATGCTACATGAAACTCAATAAGGGTGCAAAGGAATGAGTGCTGATCCCTTCTTGGATCAAACCCCTCTTGTACAACGCTGTATAAACTTTCTCCTCTTTATCAGCATGAAGTTTCGATCCTGGGCCATGTGAATGCAAATTTTCAAAGCCTCCTATGACCTTTTCTGAAATATCATTGCATGGAAATTTTTGCATACCTTTGTGGATCTTTGAGACATCTTGTACGGCTGCAAGAGTCTCTCTCTCTAATTTTTTGGCTGATCCAACTGTTGATATGGTGGGCTGCTCCTCTATGAACTGGACAACACTGGTAGAAGCCTCCTCAAGTGGAGAAGGGTGCTCCTCCTCATCTGGCCATATATCCATCTCCTCTTGTGGCCCTCCATATCCTTCACTTCCTTCATGAGCACAGGAAGTGCTTTCATCTTCTCCTACCTCTTGAAACCCTCTTGGAGTTTCACTACACTTTTCTTTCCCATTGGTTGAACCCCTTTGGAGAAGCTCCTTTATGATCTGGAAAATGGATGAGAGTAACCTCATCCTCTCCATCTTTGTTTTCCTCTTATTTGTATTCTCTGGGTGGATCTGAAATCCATAGGCTGAGCCAAGATAGCTGCTCCTCTTTAGTTTCCTCAAAGCTTGATCTCACAGGTGGAGCCATAGATCATGCTCTGATACCACTGTCATGTCTCATTTTCAGAAAAATCACAAGTCTATGCTAGAGATGGACTACTGAGGAATTTACTGGTTATGTCTCCTTCCAAATAAGGGAGAGAACCAGAGGCTACCTGGCCCTTTGTAGTCTCTGTCTACAGATATGTAATTATTCCTATTCAGGAATTGCTGCAGCAGGCTCCTTAGAGACACTGTATAAGGAAGAAGATGTGAAAATAAGGACTCCCACTACTAGAATTCTTTAGAAAATATATATTTCGACCTCCTTACAGAATGTAATCTCAAAGAGATAACCTTAAGCAGGTTATTCAGATCTCCCATAGTGAACTAGCTGAAAATGGTAGCAACATGTAAGCAAAAAATAGTTGTCTCCAGAAAATAACATTGTATAAGTGAGAAATGGGACTGAGGACCCTTAGATGACTCAATTCATGACTCAATTACAGAATCAGAGGTAAAACAAATGAATCTAGCTCATATAAACAGATCTCCCAAAGCAATATGCCTCAATCTAGCTCAAAACCCCGTAGTCTAGCTCATGCAGAAAAGAATGAAACAAGAACAACATTATCCTACTATGGTTTCTGTAGTAAATAAGTGACATATCAGATCTGAAATAAACAATAAAAGATGTGATTCCTTTCCTCTCTATTCACAATAAAGATCACCCACAAGGGGGGTTCATGGAAATACAAAGTGTACAAGTGAAAATCTGCAAATATATGTAGCTGGAAAACACAGTAACTGTAAAAATGAACATAAATATGTCTGAAATATGAAAATACAGAAGAGGAATGGAATATAGAGCTTTTCGGCAGAAGGGTTGGCCCTTTCTCGAAAGAATAAGCCGTCAATCAAGGTATCAAACCCCGCAGTTTCTGCACTCACAAAAATATCGCAGTTTACCCAGTGAACTACGCTGTCATGGATGGAACATAAGTTGGCCACATGCCAAGATCTGAAATGAGCTCTAAAATATTTTATGCAGCTCCCTCAATGCAAGAGAGACTCCCTCCACTGAATAGAAATGCACAAGAGAAGATGAAACAACCCTCCCACTGCACTGCCCAGCAACACTGCATCCTCTGCTACAGAAATAACATTTTAGGTGTGCGAAATTCTTGGCCTACAATCTAGATGTGGGAGAAATGAATCATAACCCCCTTCAAGAGATCACTCAATGAAGGAGAGGAATTCCTAAACAGGAATTCCTCCAAACTCTGCTAAGCAGCAGGAGTTTGCAGAAAATGTCTAAGCAGACATGAAATCGAAATACACAAGCTAAGCTCACAATGCTGCCCTTCTCCTCCTTATGAATTTTTGAGCTCCTTCACCTTGGGTCCCACCTCTTAGGGTTTCCATCTTCATTTGAGTCTCTTCCCTCCAAAACTGAGTTTTCTTCTTAGGCAAGCTACTCCTCCTTAGGATGCACTGGTTGACTTGGTCAACCTGACCTTATCCTCATACACTTGGCCCTTTTCACACTAGGAGGAGTAAATTAAGCTGGTAAAAAGGCCCCTTTTACATTAGGAAGGGTTTTATTCATATTAAAAAAAAGGCTTCCTCTTCCTTTTTATTCACCTACTATACAATATGAGCAAAAATTAATTTCCCAATTTATTCATGAAAAATTTGGGACATTACAACTTTCAACATCATCCTCCTTTTCGAAATTATCATTAGTGGCATGCTTATGAGCACCTTCTTGCAAAGTGGGTTTAAAAATTTTACATTGCTCATGAACAAAATATTCACAAGCTTGAGGTAATGAATATGAAATGAAAGTACTTCTTGGAACACCTTCATGTGCTTCCTTGGCTTTAGAGCATTCTCCATCATGCTATCCATAACCAAGACCAAAATATCTAGGCCTTTCCTCAACAACAGTTGGCTCAACTATACCTTGTGCATGTTTTCCCAATCCTTTACCTTCATAGCCTATATTCATCAATAATTTGGACCCTATTCCTCTAGTGTGTCTTTCAAAATCACCTACACATTCATCTTGAGAAGAAATAGAAGATAAAATTGAATTGCATACCACTTTTTCAAGCACATACTTGGATAAAGTTTCTTTGGAATCATGGAGTTCAGTCTCCATATAATGCAACCTTGCTAGGTTTTAATTTTCGATATGGAGCTGAGTCTCCATCTCATGCATCTTTTCAAGAAGTTCTTGCTTCTCCTCCTTCATGGAAATAAACTTCTCTTGAAGTGTAATTCTCTCCCTCTTATCTTCATACATCTCTTGCAACATAACATTCATGATGTAGAGCTTCTACAACATCTCTTTATCAGAGAGTTTTGCTAATGAAGATTGAATTGAAACATCAATTAACCAAGTTTCCATGACACTTACAATGCATACTGATATGAATTTTATTTTTAGTTTTGATGTGATAATATCATCTTCAGATTTATATTAGAAGTTCCCATCTTTGCTTCTTATATAAGGGTTTATTGAAGTGCTTATGATTGATTAACAAGTAAATTTGTGGAGATTAAGTTGAATATATGAACAAAAAAGGCATGGAAACTAAATTTTGAACAAAAACATATAAACACACAACAAACCATGAAAATTGAATCAATAACACTTTGTTTTGATGAAGGAGTTCACCCCTCCTAGGCTACATCTCCTTGGTCCAACTTCCATGGCATGGGCCTTTGTATTAGCTCAATTTTGGAAATGATATTGTTTATAGTCTCCTATTGCCTCTACAACCTGCTCCAATGTGTCAAAAACATCAAAATATACTAATAATGACTCTTCGTAAGCCAAAATTGGTCGAAATTTGGCTCAGTTATGGAAAAAACAAATTTCCCTATTGTTTCTCCTCCAAATATGGAAGGACTCCAGACAACTCTCTTGTTTTTGGTGAAATCCACCAAATATGGCACTGCCGCTTGTTATTCATCAGTAATTTTCACCTGTTTTAGATGTCTAAATTCTTTGTCTTGGATTTCTAGAAATCAAAATTCAAGAATCATGTGTGTTCTAGAAATCTCCTCAAACAAGAATTTTTCACTATCCTACTTCCTTGTCAAACCCGGCCAATCTATCATCTAGATAAAACCCCATCCTGGACTAATGTCCCTCACTCTCTCTATATTTTCCACCCTTACCTATAAACCTTTTTCTTAGTTTGCCTAAACCCTCTATATTTACACCTTGTTTCGCCAAGTAAACAAATATTTCTCCCCTTCTCACCAAGTACCTCAAGCAATGACGGTGTTAGATAAATTCTAGAAGGCCTTCTGAAGTAAAACAAAGTTTTCTAAGTTTTCTAGGATGATGGTGCATTATAGAGTGTCAAAGCCCTGTCTCCTCATCCAAAAACCCTGATCCAATGTTTTTAGTCAAAAACCTACTCCAAGGACATTACAGTCAGTGTATAGGTTCACCTAGGTTATGCACTATCATTTTTCTGATTTCACTATTCCTACATGGTATTCAAAGATGAAGTCAAGAGGAAAAAATTTGAGGCTTCTCATTATCCAAGGAACATTAAAGGACCTCAAAATGTACCCCCTTAATCCAACAGTAAGTCTAAAAAGGAGAAATCTACCATGCCCAAGCATTTTTGCAGGAATTCTTGGTAATTGGTCAAACAACAGAACAGAGGCATGGAAGGAGACCTAAAGAGCTAATGAAGACATCCACAGCTGGTAAATTGATACAAAAAGTTGAAGTCTACAGGGAAAATCATAATCTCATGATAAGATATTGTCAAATGCTGCCCATCAAATGGTCTATATAGATTCTAAAAATACAGTGGCACATAAGCAATATTGCACACTAAAAAAAATATATCATTGGAAGAATATTGGGCCTTAAACATGAATTTTGTAAAGGGAAAACTGAACTTTTCCCACATTAATGCAAAAATACCAAAAAAGCTATCAGATAAGAACATAAGGTAAGATAGGAAGAGGAAGACCAGCATCAAGAAAAAAGACACTTCGAATCTAGAAGAAAGCAGTAAGTGTGTGTTTATTGGGAATGAAAATGTATAACTATTTTTTCCAAATAGTGGAAAAATACTTTGGTTACAAAGGTCAAAGAACTCCTCCATCCCTCCAAATGATCACTGGAAACATTTTAAGCATTAGTGATAATGTTGAATGAATGTTTTCTTTGAGAACTTTGAAGGAAAACTTATTTATTTTTTTGGACATCCCTAAAAGCTCATAAGTTGGGAAACTAAACAAAATGGTCATAATAAGTGGCCAAGAAGCCTCCTTCATCATTGCAGATGGTTTCAAAGAAATTTCCAACTATCTTCTGAGATTTGGCAAAAGGGCACCAACTCCACTTTATCAAAGGGTAAGATCAGAGGTCCAAAATGTTCAAAGGAAGAAATATTGAGGAACTATGTGCCACTTCACTGACAGAGAAAAAACATCAGCTCAAAATATTTGGTTTTTAATAAGCAACAGTCAGAGGTATGATCAAAATGTTTAAAAGGGAAAACATGATTTTAAATCACCCTAACAAATGTTCGTGACAAGCATGAGTCTTTATGGATCTATCCAACTGCCCAAGTTCAAAAGAGATAATGGTTAAAAGGGGTTGTAAAAGACATTCATAGTCAGCTCCAAAAGACATTGACAAAAGGAAAGGGTGCAAAAAGAAAAGGTCCAAAAGGAACCTTAGATATGGGTTTTTAATCTTAATTCTTTCAAAAAGAGGGTATAAAAAATTACAACACAACAACTCCCAGCTCATTTTCTCATTTGAACGATGTAGTGAGGTTTTTTAGTTTTCTGCTGGAGTCCTTAGGTGAAAAAATCAGGGTGCTGCACTCCTATAGAAGTACGTTACACTCCTATAGCGGCTTCCTGTGTATTTTTCTTCTCAGTGTTGCGCACCTGTAGGTTGGCGCTACGCTCTTGCAGCCTTGCCCGACGTGCAGGAGAAGGCCTGAATGGCGTGCAGCCCTACCCATAGGCGTTGTGCTCCTACCATAACATTCAATGACCCAAATGACGTGCATCCCTACACAAGATTCAGGACCAGCGCCCGGGCGCCCAGGTGCTGCGCTCCTACCGCTACATCCAATCCTTGCACGACTGCTCGTCCAGCGCCCGAGCCGCCGGGTGCTGTGCTCCTGCCACTGCCTTCACACCTCCACTAGACACTACGTTCAAGACTTCCCGGCATGCTACGCTCCTGCCACTGCCTCCATACCTCTACTAAACGCTACGTTCAGGACTGCTCGAAGTGCTGCGCTCCTGCCACAAGTGAGAAACACTGCACAAAAAGGCGTTTAGAGGTGCCCGAATTGCCCACAAAATACTTGTGAAGCCATTTCTTGCTATGAAGAATATTTTAAATTGGTATTTTTTGACTTTCACCATATTCATGATTTTCTAAAAAAGGAAAAGTTTTCCAAGAAGATTTAAAATTGGTGTTAAAGGAAGCAGGGAAAACTTGAAAAATGGCACCTAACCTACTCTCTGCTAAGTATCTTGACCTTGCTAGAAAAATCAACATCTCTTTGAACTCTTTTCCACATTACTTTGCTAGCAAATCATTTCTCCTTAAAGATTTGAGGCAGGGGTGAAGAAAAACACCATGTCTCAAGAAGAGAGTGTTGACATAAATGAGGCGACTCAAAGACCAAAAAAAATAGTAGAAGAAGGGAGGGATGCCAAATAGGTTTGAACCTATAAGCACTGAAGAATTGATAGCCTCCCCTTCTATTCTTTCCTATTTCCAAGAGTTAGGGTACTATGAGTTCTGTAAAAAAGTGCAAAATATCAAAAGTCACCCTCAGTTGACCAAGTTATTTTCCTTAAGACTTCATAGGCATAAAGTACATCTAGCAGGGGTAAGATTTGAGTTGACCACCAGTGCCATCTCTAAGGCCACTGGAATACCTGGCGTAGGAGAAAGGTGGTTTAAACAGAAGCATCTTGACTTAAGCCATTATCATCCATTATTAAAACCTAGTTGTCAAGTTGACTGTAAAACCATTTTCCATTTTTCTCATCTATTGGACAAATATGCCCTCCTCATGAAGATTATCATGAAATAATTCACCCGTGAGGGTAGGTTCTCCAGAGTCTATTCCTATCATATTAGACTCCTCACGCATTTCACCAGAACCAAGCTACTGAACATGACCTACTACCTTTGCAAAATAATTGAGAAAATATCCTCCATCATGCAAAAAAGGCCTCCATCCCAACAAATGTCAAACCTCTTTCACCATTCCCTCATCAAAGTAATTGTCTCATACCAGCTAGAACAACAAGGAATTCCCTGGGAGTTTTTTATCACCCATGACGATTTCACAACTCCACAGCCCATCCCTCTGCAAAATATGCCATCATCATCTAAAAATACTCCTCACTCACCTCCATCACCCTCCACTAACCTTGGTTCATCTTCTTCACATGAATCATTCCCTCAAACAGACCCTCCTCATTTTCCTTCCCCTAAGAAATCTGATCATGAAGAAAGTAGAGGTAGCCTTGAAGAAAGAAGTGGTGGCCTTGAAGAAAGAAGTGATGATCATGAAGAAAGCAGTGAGGGAGAGGATGATGAAGATGAGGGAGAGGATGATGAAGATAAGGGAGAAAATGATGAAGATAAGAGAGGAAATGATGAATATGAAGAGGAAAGTGAAGAAAAGGGAGATGGATAAGAGGAAAATAGAGGTAAAAACAATGACATGGATGATGGGCAAAGAAGTCAAAGAAATGGGCCCATGATGAAGAAGAAGACTCTAAAAGCACAGAAATAGGGGCAGTTTTTCAAGAAGAGGACAATGAACAAGAAAACAGAGTTCTAATAAATAAATCCCATGATGAGCTAAAAAGTCCAGTCAGTGGGTCTTATGATGAGGGAAATGAAACTGAGAACACTTATGTAGACAATGGAGAGGGAGCATATGAAAGCAATGACAGTGACAAGAATGGAAAAGGCAGCCCAGTTGGCAGTGACTATAGTAATGCAAAAGATAAAAAGGAGGACAGTCATGAAAGTAAAGAAATGACCAACATAGGCACCTCTAACAATGTAAAAACAAAGCATGGTAGTCTTGAAGGTCTTGGCAGCAATGAAAGCTTGAAAGATGTTGAATATTCTTATCAAAAGGACAACCAAGAGTAAGGTAAGAAGGACACTCACACAAAAATCATCCATGAAGAAGAAAACAGTCTTAAGGTCATTAGTGACCAAAATTTTCAAGAGAAACGTATGGCACATTTCACCATCACTTATCAAAAAGGAAGGAGGCATGTGTTTGCTGCCTCCAAAAGGCAAGGGGCCATGCACTCCTCCTCAAAACCATTGAAAGACAAAGGTAAGCAACAACTGAAGAAGGAAGAAGATAATCATGAGGAAGAAAGAGAATTTTAACTCATTCACATAGACAGTGATGAGGAAAATGAAACAAGGATAGTGAACTCCCTTCTACAAGACCGAAATGCACAGATTAAAGACTTGGAGGCTGAGCTAGAAAGATCAAAGGATGTCATTCACTTCCTCCAAATGCAGAACAAATAAATGAGTGGCCAGCTAGCCATATATGAAGCAAGGGTGCTCAAATATAGGAAAGAAGCTCAAAGGTCACAAGTGCAGTTGGAGCAATACATGGGCACCTATGAGGAATATGATGAGGAAGAGGGACAAGCTAGGAAGAGACCTAAGACTATGGGTCTTAGAAAAGCATTGGCAAAGCAAAGAGAGGAAGAATCAACCCAAGAACAACAATTTCCCCTCACCGAACTCCTTGCCATGGAAATTGAGCATTAAAGGGAAGCATGGCTTGAGAGAGCTAATATAAATTTATAGGCCAAACTAGAGAAGGCCAACAAAGACTTGAGCTTACAAAGGAGGATGATTGAGCACTACAAACAGAGAAATCACTTTGCAAGACAAAAGCTTAAAATTGCCCAAAATGAGGGCCTAGCACCAAATGATGAAAAAGACCAAGCTAGGCTTGGTATTTTGTCCCAAGTTTCTCTACAGGTCTCCAAAGACCCTTGAGGCAACAACATACCAATTTTGAGGAGAATTGAACAAGTTTTTGTTTTTTGCAAAATTTCAAGCCTAAGAACGCAACAACCCCTCTGTTGCACTTTTTACTAGGGAATTTTTAGAGGGAGCAGCTTAAATTTTTGGATTCCCCATCATGAGAGGAGTATTTTCACCGAATTTCAGCTCAATTGGAGTTGTTTTGGTCCCCCAAAAGGGTAAAAACCACTAAAATTTTCACCTTTCTGCCCTCTTTTTTGAGCAGGTGCTATGTTCCTGGAAGCTTTGGCTTTTTCCACTTTTTGAGAAAATTTTAGAGATTATATTGAGGAAAAAAAGGTATATTTGGAAAGTAGACATCCACATATTTCTAAGGGGCCATCACGGAGCCTTTTACGAGATCGGGAAGGCCTCCAAAAATCTGTTGTAAAAAGACCTTTTTTGGTGCTATGCTCCTGGAAAATTTTCAAGTTTTTAAGATAGTATGCTGTGTTCTTGTGTGTAACCGATAAAATGTGCATTAAGCAAGTTTCATCATGTATTTCAGAGCCTAAAAGTCAATATTTTTTCTATTTTAGTCCGAAAAATATATTTTGGAAGATATTTTGTGCCTTGGACCTTGTAGGGCCTCAAGGACAAGTTAAGATATTTGTTTTTGGCCAATAGTCTTCTAGATGCTCTAGTGAGGTCTCTTCCTCCTTGATTTTTATATAAGCCATGAGGATTGATTGTAAACTGTTGGGACTTGATGTTTTATAGAGAAATACATGGCTTATGATCTTGGAGAAGATATTTGGTTTTATGAAGTGAATGAATGGCTTGTGTGGCTTGATATTGGAGAAGCTTGCTTGCAGGATTCCATAGCTTGGTGAATGGTGATATTTTTCTAACTTGTTAGTGTTTTCTTGTCCTAATTTTGTTTCAGTCTTCTTGTTTTCTATAGATCAAAAAAGTATAGGTTGAGATATGCTCATGGAAGCACCTCAAACCTCCTGTTTGCTAAGTTTTGATTTTTTCTTCTTTTAGTTCATCTTAAGGAATTCTTGACTGCTCCTTAGGCCCACTAAAACTCATTCTTTGTTTCAGAAATGATTAGTATGTTAGCTTATAAATATGATTCATGGTATGCCCTGCTTATTTAAAGTTTTCAAAACCTTATTATGAAGCTTATCTATGGAATACTAATTGATTAGGTTAAGACAAAGAGGTCTTGTTTCGATCTTGCCCTTTTCCCATGCTTACCAACTTGTTTCAGAGTTCCTGATAGTTTGATACATGTTTTTTAGGAGTTACCTCTCCATTTATTGAGTTGTTTGTTTATCTTATGTGATTTCTCAAAAAGCTGAAGGTGAATTTCTAAAGTTAGGAGTTCTAAGCTTCTATGTATCACCAGAATGTTCATCTTACATATTTATCAGTTTGAGTATTGTTCATAGAGATTAATGTTTTTCCCTACCTCATGAGTTATTACTTTTAGACTATATATGTTTAAGATCTCTTAGTTTTTCCCAAACTTAATGTTCACCTCATACATCACCTAAAGGATCCATTAACCTTGCTATATCGGTCCTGCAATACACTCTACTTCATCATTTAGACACCCTAGACTTCATCTGACCCCATAACCCTATTGATTTGATATTCTCTCATTCTACCTATCCTACTTGATCATCTTACCCCAACCAAAAACAAAAAAATAAACCTTCACTTAATAACTAGCCTAAAAAAAATAATCCAAAGCGAACAAGCTCACATCCTTTGCACAATAGAGAGAGCCCTCTCTGGGTCCAGGAAGGCTAGGTCCTAGGACTCCAAAGACTGGTCTGATGTTACCCTATTATTTGGTTAGCCAATATTCCAAATCACGGGACACTAACACCACTAAGTCTGCTGCCAGTTTAATATAGGATTAACTAGAAATTAATGGCGACTTAATTATGGATAAGTGTGTCATTAACTTCGCGTTATCCATATAATAAAATCCTGTTTAATTAAATTTGATCCCATGAATTATTTATTTAACCATGGATTATCGTTAATATAACTTCTATTTTTTTATTTTGGCTCTACCTGCGGTTATATCATTGTAATCATATCGGAGAGGGCTGGTCTGCGGGGCTGGCCCACTCCGAACCCCCGTCATCGACACCATTGAAAAACAAATGTCATGGCCCTTATGGGTTAAGAACCAATATACATCGAAGATGGTAGGGCAGTAGAGTGGCAAGAGGTAGGTCGTGGGTTTGACCCCAATCCCCACACAAAATATTTGGTCCACACCATTATGATAACCCTTAGTCGAAACTTCGAATAAAATTCATATCCGCCACATACATATGAGCGTCGATACCATAGCATAGAATTTGGGTTATATGTAATATATTTTTCCACGCATAAATATGTGTCTGTCCACCTATATAATATGGTTTAGACCTTAGGTTATTCGCCCACATGTGTATCTGCCTATCCATAGGTTGCAAAATGAGGGTATATGTGATCAGGATATCATATCCATAGTTCAAAAGTACTCATAAATTAAATTTCTCAAAAATGTTTGCAACCTAAGCGACCATAAAGGTCTCGTCACTGTGATTCTGGTACCACGAACGGTTCACAAAACAGAGGTCGTATGCAGAAGTTATGAAGGTTTGAAAAGCCCAGTAAGCTCCAAAAACTGGACCTTTGACTCATTTTGACTTTATATCGAAATTTTGAAAAAATATATATATTTGGAAAAAATAATATATTAAAGTTTTTTCAGCCTATCAGTGGGTGCCATGTGGCCTGCCTAGAGGCTGCCACATATGGAAAAATTATGGAGTCTATGGGAATGGAACTCGAGACCTCCAGTCCACGTGCAGGAGTGCCCGACCGTTCGGGCCACGAGTGGTTCTTACAATTTGTAATATTCCCAATTAGCCCAAGCTAATGGGAATATACAATTTTGTTTCAATTTCATGTTTTCATGAATAAAATGTAAAGGAGGATCAACAAAAACTCCTAATTAGTAAAATAAATCAATGCCACATGTGAACATGGACAAATATGGGCTGTCTACATAAGCACACTTAGGTGTGAAAGAGACTGGAGCACTTGACCAAGTCAAACAGGACCAAATCAACAACATTGTCTAGATAAAATGCATCTCCTGGAGGCACAACACAGTTTTAGTTGGAGGCTTCTCATGTGAATGTAGCTAAATCATTGAGATGGTTTAGGGTTTGACAAGACTTACATCCTATAAAAGGAAGAGGAGGATAGCAGAAGAAGTTTGTTGATTGTACATATTCTGAATATATTGTCTGTTTATACATATATCATTCTCTGTTGTTTAGCACTAGGGTGTTCCTATTCAGGAATCCCACCTCTTCCATTGAGGAGCTCTTGGAAGAGTCTTGAAGATCTCATCCACTATCAGGCATTTGGCCAAGCTCATCTTCCAACTACAACACAGATCCTGTTGAGGGTTTGGTTGTCCTTGTAACCTGCAGTAAGTGGAGGCTAGATCTGCTCACATCTAGGCTATTCCAGGGCCTCTTTTCACTGGGAAAGTCTTCTATCCCATTGGCAAGAGAGTTCTGAACCTTTGGAGCTGATATTTCAGATCTTGGCATCAGGCCAATCCAGTGCTTCAACCTACAGTGCAGTTCTCCTTTCAGGATTTCATTATTTGCAAGAATGAAGTTGCAGGGTGTTTTGATACACTTTTGGAGGAGAGATCTCTGGTGTTGGGTAATGCCCTTCACTATGGTGATCCATGGATTGGATTTCTGATCCATTTTCTGTACAGATCTGATCTGCTTCTATTGTAATCATCTTCATAAATTTCTGAATACTACTGCAGATATGTTACTTAGATCTCAGATCTACTCTCTGTGTTGCATGATTTGATCAAAATCCCAAGGGGATCTTGTAAAGGAGCCTTTCTAGTGCACAGAACTGAAATAGATCTGATATTTTGTACACAGATCTACTCTAGATCTGGAGTGTAATATATAGCTGCTTCAGCTCTTATAAATAACGCTGTCAAGCTATTTTGCAGTCAATACATGTGTTGCAACCCTATTTCTTGAGGAATTTATTCTATTATTGTCTTCTACATTCTATTGTATAATGTAAGGGCCTCATTATGGATCTGATTTATTGATGTATATATGAAATTTGATCCCTCTTATTAATCTCCTAATCATGCTCTCAAAAATTGTGTTATTTTTCGTGCAGTACTGTTGCATATTGCTGCAGCCCCATTCTTGGGTGTTTTTCAACTATACTAGGTGTGGGAGGTCTGTTTACCTCACCTAGTTTGATGTGTTTTTGCTCCCATTTTGGATTTAGATGCTAGATCTTTAGATATAAGGGATCCAAGGGCTGAAAACTCATTTTTTTTCACATACTTCTGAAAAGTGCGTTATTCTAGCAAGTATTGTTGAGTTTTCCCATTTGGGGATATTACAGTGGTATCAGAGCAACCATCTTGGAAAAGCCTGTGATTTTCTTTCTTGAAGAGCCAAGATGTCTTCAGAAGAAGAGGGGCACCTCACTGATAGGGAGAAGAGGTACTTGAGAGGAAGACAAAAGAATTTTGATTACACTAATGATTATAAAGACAAGGGAAAAGCCCCTGAATCTGGAAGTGATGAAGATGGGAAGGAGTTTGCAAAAACCCTTCTGAAATCCATGCAAGATATTGCTAGAGAGATCAAAGAGATGAGAATGGATAGGATCAAGGAATATCCTAGGATATTTCATACTGGAGAAAGATCTGGCATGTGTCACCACTAGAATGATCAATCAATGAACTAGCCACAAGCTCCACAACGCTCTACTATGCCTACTTTCTTGGCTATGGAGAATGAAGGGCCTCAAGAGCAAGCATCCCTTGAAGATTTCTTTGAAGAGTATGAGTCTCAGAATCAGAGATTCAAGGACCACTTGATTTTTCAAGAGTTTTTTCACCTCAAGGACAAGAGAAGACCAAGGCATAAATATAGAGATGGTGGATTCACACAGAATCATGATCGACATCACTCTATGGGCAGATTATTTTTACCCAAGTTTTATGGGTCATCCACTAGTTTTGCCAAAGCATGGGTAGAAAATCTAGATATCTACTTTCAGTTGAACAAAGTCCCTGAGATGGAAGCTATCAAGATTGCAACGTTGTATTTTGAAGGTGAAGCACACAACTAGTGGTTCCATGGGTTGTCTACATTGGGCCATACCAATGTGACTGCCTATTCTGAGTTTACTAGAAGACTGGTGGAGAGGTTTGACAAAAAGGATCCAGAATAACCTTTCATGAGCCTTGCAAAGTTGAAGCAGTTAGGTAATGTAGAGTCTTATATCTCTAAATTTATGAGATTATCTGTTATGGTTCCTGATCTGTCTGTAGCAAGGAGGGTGTACATGTTCATCGATGGCTTGGATGAACCTCTACATGGGTTGGTTAAATATACCAAGCACATTACCTTGCATGATGCCATTGAGAGGGCTAGAGAACTTCAAGATGCCTTGCCAAAAGCAAAGGAAAACTTTCAGAATAAGCCCTCTTTCCCTTCTAAAGGAAAGGAAGAGAAAGTTGCTCCTTCCAAGGAGAGCTCATACAAGAAGCCTCTTGATGATGAAGTCTGGGAAGATATAAGAAGGAGGAAGCTATGCTTCACTTGCCAAGAACCATGGGTACCTAGACATAGATGTGATGCTGGTAAAGCACATTACATAGAGGTCTTCTAAGAACTTGAAGAAGATGAAGATGATGAGCCAAGGAGGACTCACAACGCTGACAATGTTGGAGGAGATCCAACACCTTATGGAGATGATAATGGAGAATTTTATCCTATTGGAGGAACTCTTAGATCCTTGAGGGGAGTACCTAAGTACTTGACCTGAAGATTTCAAGGGTCAATCATGAATCAGAGGGTTTCTGTATCTATTGACAGTGGGGCTACCCACAATTTCTTTGATGCCCATCTTGTGCAAAAGAGGGCAATACCCACTGATACTTTTGAGGGATTTTCTGTTTTGGTCCCAGGAGATAGAACAATGCAATGCATGCATTATGTTCCATCAATTTTAGTCACCATGGGATCCTACAGTTTGGTGCATCACTTCTTTGTAGTTGACATACCAGACACCGATGTCATTTTGGGTGTTCAATGGTTGATTACATTGGGGAAAGTCACCATTGATTGGGAGGCTTTACAAATGGAATGGGTGGACAAGAAGAGTGGTGCACTTAAAATAATGAAAGGCATTCATACTTACCCCTCACACAACACTTCCACACAAAAAACATAGATGGATTTGCATAGTGGAAGCAAGGACCTCACTGTCCCTTCTCTCATGTTCATGAGATTTTTGCAAGGGGCACTCTTATCTAGTGGCAAACCACCTGGGAGGCCACATGATTCAGTTTTGGTGAGAGATATCTCGCTACTTGATGCTCCAAAATCAGATCTAGGTGGGATGGGAGCATTAGAAGACACAATTACAGCATTGGAAGGCTTGGGCAAGCACGCGAAGGAAGGATATTTTCCTCTCTTATCATCCTCACCCTCCTTCATTTATGATTCTACGTTGTTGGAGGAAAATGAGGGAAGGTATGTCCTTCCTACTTATACCTTTGGCATAAGAAATTTCAAAGAAGAGATCAGTAACATGGCAGGCATTCCTATTGATGCATCATCAGCGCTGTCTTTATTGGGGAGTGTAGATCTATATTGGAAATCCTAGTTGTTGGTGGATTATTCCAAAGATCTCTACACTTGTATGATGCTTGATGACCAACTGCATGAGGAGGGATATCTAGTCCATAAGGGAGTCATCTATCATCATGATAGGATCTTCTTACCTAGGGCCTCCAAGCTCAAGGAGAGGATGCTATAAAGGGCCTTCAAAGAGTTCTGTTTCAGCCCTACCTATTCTATGAAGATCTACAACACTATCATGAGATGCTTTGAATGGGAAGGCTTTGGAGGAGAGCTACATCAGAATTTTATAGAATGCAAGGGCTATGTGGAGTTGGGGCAGCCAAAGGACTCTATGAAAGAGTCAATTCATTCATTTCTTCCTTCTCTTGAAAAGGGAGAAAAAATTGTGCACAATTCCATGTATAGAAGAAACATTGATGGTGAAAAATCTAATCATGTAATGCAAGATTCATTTTCTGATTTGACACATTCTTTCACCATGTTTTTGCAGGCCATGACTTCCAAGAGGAGTGTTGTATCATGTAAATCTCATGGAAAACATTGGGCCACTGAAATTTCTGAAATTGGCCACTCCCTTGTTGTGCAAAGGGAGATTCTTTTCCATGATGGGTGCTTCCCAAAGGCACCAAACATATCTCACATTTTCAGCCATGGTGAGGTAACTTGTGTAGCAAGTAAGTGGTGGGGAAACCACTTACCATATCTTGATATGATGTAGGCAGGAGATGCACAATGCTGACACCATATGTGGGACTATGACCCACCTCCTCATGCTAAAATTTCTATTTGTGTATATGTAATTATGCTTCCATACTTGGATGATATAGTTGTAATTTTCATGGGATTGTATGGAGGGAGGATGGGCAGTTTATATGTACCACAGGGGATGGAAACTCTCTATGTACCTTATGCTACATGCTTTAGAGAGAGTATTGGACCTGCCATGTTTGTTTCTGTTGAGTTCTTGACTCCTTGTGGGATGGATTTTGTACATCTCATGAAAACTTTGGAGGAACAATTCATGGAGGCTTGGATTGGTGAACACTTAGCTTATGAGGCAAGCTTGATCTTTGATGGTGTCACCAATGAAGAACGAGAAGTGTTGCAACACTCACCCTATCAGTTGCTTGAGGACAAGCAACATTTTGGAGGGGAGGACTGTAATATTCCCAATTAGCCCAAGCTAATGGGAATATACAATTTTGTTTCAATTTCCTATTTTTATGAATAAAATGTAAAGGAGGATCAATAAAAACTCCTAATCAACAAAATAAATCAATGCCATGTGTGAACATGGACAAATCTGGTGTATCTACATAAGCACACTTAGGTGTGAAAGAGACTGGAGCACTTGACCAAGTAAACCAAGACCAAATCAACAACACTGTCTAGATACAGTGCATCTCCTAAGGCACAACACAATTTTAGTTGGAGGCTTCTCATGTGAATGCAGCTAAATCATTGAGATGGCTTAAGGTTTGACAAGACTTACATCATATAAAAGGAAGATGAGGACAACAAAAGAAGGTTGTTTATTGTGCATATTTCTGAGTATATTTTATGTTTAGACATATATCATTCTTTGTTGTTTAGTTGAGGATAGTGTTGTTTAGCATTAGGGTGTTCCTGTTCTGGAATCCCACCTCTTCCATTGAGGAGATCTTGGAAGATTCTTGCTGATCTCATCCAATATCAGGCATTTGGCCAAGCTCATCTTCCAACTACAACGCAGATTATGTTGGGGGTTTGGTTGTCCTTGTAAGCTACAACAAGTGGAGGTTATATCTGCTCAGATCTAGGCCATTCCAGGGCCTCTTTTCATTGGGAAAGTATTATATCCCATTAGCAAGAGAGTTCTAAACCTTTGGAGCTAATATTTCAGATCTTGGCATCAGGCCAATCTATTGCTTCAACCTACAGCGCAGTTTCCCTTCTAGGATTGCATTATTTGCAAGAAGGAAGTTGCAGGGTGTTTTGACACACTTTTTGAGGAGAGATTGCTGGTGTTGGGTTTCTGCCCTTCACTATGGTGATCCATGGATTAGATTTCTGATCCATGTTTTGTACATATATGATCTTCTTCTGTTGCAATCATCTTCAGAAATTTCTGAATACTACTGTAGATCTGTTACTTTAGATCTCAGATCTACTCTCTGTGTTGCATGATTTGATCAAAACCGCAAGGGGATCTTGTAAAGGAGCCTTTATAGTGTACAGATCTGAAATAGATCTGATATTTTGTACATATATCTTCTCTAGATCTAGAGTGTAATATAAAGCTGCTACAACTCTTAGAAATAACGTTGTCCAGCTATTTTGCAGTCAATACATGTGTTGCAACCCTCTTTCTTGAGGAATTTCTTATATTATTGTCTTCTACATTTTGTTGTATACTGTAAGGGCCTCATTATGGATCTGATTTATTGCTGTATATATTAAATTTGATCCCTCTTATTGGTCTCCTGCTCATGCTCTCAAAAACTATGTTATTTTCCTGTAGTACTGTTGCATATCGCTGCAACCCAATTCTTGGGTGTTTTTCAGCTGTACTAGGTGTGGGAGGTATGTTTACCTCACCTAGCTTGATTTGTTTTTGCTCCCCTTTTGGATTTAGATGCTATATCTCCATATCTAAGGGATCCAAGGGCTACAAACTCATTTCAGTGCACATACTTCTGAAAAGTGCGTTATTTCAGCAGGTATTGCTGAGTGTTACCATTTGGGGATATTACATGATTCAACTGTTGCAGTTTGAATTTAAACGATGCGAACCAAGCGCTAACACCTACCGGTGGTTACAACCTTATCTGCGTGGTCTTAGGGTCATGTGACCACGAAAATTTAAAGCGACATTTAATACAATGGTTAAGCCACAGGGGTTTAGGCCAATGATTACAGCAGAGGTCATGTGAGCACTACTGCCTGACATTTAATGTGAATTCCAAACCACCACCATCTATGGAGCACGCCACCAAAATTTTCGGTCAGAGCCAAATCTGTTGGGTTTAACTGGAGTATCTTCACATTTAGTGGAGTTTTTTAAGGGATATTGGGCAGTTTACTATGTTGGCCATAACTCCTTGGATTTTTGACCAATTTTGATACATGGATAGTCAATTTTTGGTATTATTGAAATTATGAACACATTGGTAGAGGCCTTAGAGCCATCAAAGGTCATCTTGTGCAGTTTTAGCTTCAGGTGAGGTTAAGGAGCCACTAGGGCCACTAGGGTGTTTTCAGTGTTTTGAGCATTCATTCTCTGTTTTCTGCAAATGAATAGTCATTCTTGGATAATTCAAGCATTATGAAGCTATTTTTACAGATATCACATCCATTTGAGGCTTTTATTCACATGTAATTACCATTTTTTAGCAATAAGATATGAGGGACATGCCATTGGGAGCTGGACCAACAGATGCAGCCCAGGAGGGGTGAACTTCTTCATCAAATTTATTGAGTACTGTTACATGTGATGTTTAATTATCTATTATTTACTAATGTACAATTTTTTATAAGAAATTTACATGCTTTAACCTCACACAGAAATCTGTTTAACTAAGATAAAACCATTTGTTTCACCTACAAACTTCAGAGAACCTTATGCACACATTTTAATTACTATTTGGATACTTAGCACAAAAAAATAATACATTCCATTCAGATCAAGTTGGTATCAAAGCTCAGGTTGAGCATTGAGTTAAGCTAGAGTTTTACTCTCAGTATTTTTATTGTGCAAATTTTGTTTAACAGTTTGCAAGGTTTTTAATGCTTACTAGGCTAAAGCTTAAGAGAGGAGAAGGTCAATTGGTGAAAGATAAAATCAATCCTTAGCCAAGGAGGGCAAGAGTGCCATTATCTCCACCTTCAATTTCACCTCAAAGAGAAGAAGAGGAATCCATAAGCATGACTTCAAGGTAATGAGAAATCCATGAAGAAGTTGATCCCAAGGAGGAAGAAAGAGTGTTCAGAAAAGCATTCCTTGACTTGAATGAAATGGTGAGAGTTCTTTACCAAGAAAGGAATGAAATAATAGAAGGAGAAGGATCCAAATTTCACAAGGAAGGATAAGGATCGTCAGGAGGCCATAAATATGAGGATAAATCCAAGAAGGGTAATGGAGGAAATGGAGACAATGGAAAGTCACCATCATCACCCTCATCTTCATCTTCATAAACCTCTACATAGTCTTCATTACATCATTCTCACAAAGCCAAGAACATGGGTAAAATTCCTTTTCTTAAACGTGATGTTAAGTTTGTATTTCCAATGTTTGATGGTGAATTTAATGCATAAAATTTAGATAATTGGATTAGGCAATTAGAGGTCTATTTGAGAATTCAAAATTTTCATGATGACAAAACCAAAATCCAGTTAGCTTCATTGAGAATGGAAGGTGCATCACTTGTTTGGTGGGAAGCCAAGACAGAGGAGGAGATGAAGATATATGGTAAGATGATCTTATCATGGTCTGATTTCATTTCTGCAATAAAAAAATAGTTTTATCCATTAGCTCACATGCAGAAAGCCATGATGGAGTGGAAAAATTTCAAACAATTGAAAGGATAAAATGTTCAAGTTTATACCCAAGAATTTAGAAGAAGAGCTCTTTTACTAAGAGTATATTTGCATATCCAAGACACTTTACTCAATTATATATGAGGTTTACATACTTACCTAAGACATACCATTCTCATGTTTAACCCTACAAGCCTAGATGAGGTTTGTGTTCAAGCCACACATTTAGAGGCAAGGGGAAAACAAAACTTAGATGGGAATGCGGAAAGTGAGTTTAAAGAAAAATGAAAGAAAAATATAAATGCAAATTTTAGAAAAGAGAAGGGAAAATTCTTCTGCAAACGCTGTTCTAAAACAAGCCATGATGAGGACCATTACTGGAAAATTCATCCAGAGTTGAAACTAGAAGGTTTTAAAGCCAAAGATAATGCCAAGGAGAAAGGGAAGACAGTTGCAATAGATGAACAAGACCTAGGGCCAGATTCAGGAGATGAAACAAAAATCATAGCTATGGAAATAAAGAAATTGAAGGGCAAAGAGATTGTAAATGAACCCAGTTCTAGTATATCTAACTGTCACATAGAAGCTCCAAGTGATGAGAAGAGAATTGAACTGTTTAATGTGAGGGTCATTTCGAAACACACCAAGGTTGACACATTGTTTGAAAATGGGTTGCAATCAAACCTTATTTCTAAAGACTTAGTCAAGAAACTAAATCTTGAGACCATTCCACATCCAAAACCATATCCTCTTGGTTGGATTTGTAAGGATGAAAATTTACAGGTTTCAAAGAAGTGCATGTTGCGCTTTTCCATAGCAAACATTTTATTGACACAAATGAATTAGATGTTGTTTCGCTTGATATATTAGGTATGGTGTTGGGAAATCCTTGTATAACAAGAAAGCTATCTTCCATCACCATGAGAACAGGTGCCATTTATTCAAATATGGCAAGGAGTTTATTGTGAGAGCTCATCGTAAAAAACTAGACTCTTCTTTAGTGAATGCAGGGAAGATGAAGAGGCTTGTCAATGCAAGCCAAAACTTGACTTTGATGATGATTAAACAAAGGGAAGTTGTATACAATCCTTTTCATGTAAATGTTGATGTAAATAATGATTTGTTTCAGTCTGAAAGAAGGTTTTCTTTGAAAGAAGATGACGAGCAATTGCAACAATCGTCTTTGGTATCGAATGGTGTTGAAATCAAAGTGACAGTGCAAGAAGTTGAAAAGGTCAAAGAGAGGGCAAAGAAACATAGCAAAGAAGGCACAAGGTTCAACAATGATCATTGTTGGTTTCAGAAAGGCATGGTACTATGGCGAGGAAACTTGGTTAGGAATTGACATAAGTATAAGGCTAATGCAACAAAAAGTCACCATAAGGATAGGATGCAAGGTGAAAGTAATTTTTATTTTCCTTTAATTATAGAAAAATGTAGAAACAATAAGTTTACTACAAAGTTAAGTTGTTGTTCTGCAAGTTTCAAAAATGTGCAGCATGACAATGTCAAAGTCAGCAATAGTTGGTCAATGGAATCAAGGAAAACATTGTCGTTTCAGGAAAGGCTCGAATTAATGAAATCAAGGAAATTTTAGTGGATTAATATTGGAAGAGTGGGGACACAGTCTCCTCATCTTCATGTTTAGTAGTCTAGAGAGATTTTTGGGTCCAAAAGCTTCCCAATGGGGAGGTGTGATCAGGAGAACATGTCCATAGTTCAAAAATGCTAAAACATGAAAGTTCTTAAAAATGTTTTCAACCTGAGTGACCATAAAGGTCTCGTCACTGTGATTCTGGCATCGCAAATAGTTTGCAAAATAGAGGTTGTATGCAGAAGTTATGAAGGTTTGAAAATCCCAGTAAAATCCAAAAATTGGACCTTTGCCTCATTTTGAATTTATATAGAAATTTTGAAAAAAATATATATATTTGGAAAAAAAAATTATATTTAAGTTTATTCAACCTATCAGTGGGCATGACATGGCTTGCCCAGAAGCTGCCACGTGACTCCAGGCCAGAGGACAAGAGGTGTATGGAAAAATTATGGAGTCTACGAGAATGGAACCCGAGAGATCCAGTCTACGTGTAGGAGTGCCCGAACGTTCGGGCCACGAGTGGTTCTTACCATTTAACTGTTGAAGTTCGAATTTAAACATTATACGTTTATATTGCTGGTGCCAAGGGGGCCAACCCCTAAGGACCAACCCCCGCTTGATGAACCCTTAACGCTGCGAACCAAGCACTAACACATGTCGGCAGTTACAACCTTATCCACGCGATCTTAGGGTCATGTGACCATGACAATTTAAAGCGGCATTTAATACAATGGTTAAGCCATGGGGGTTTAGGCTGACGGTTACGATGGAGCTCATGTGACCACTACTGCCTAAAATTTAATCTAAACTCCCAACCACCACCATATATGGAGTGTGCCACAAAAATTGGCGGTCAGATCCAAATCTGTTGGATTTATCTGGAGTATCTCCACATATAGTGGAGTTTTTTAAGGGATATTGGGTAGTTTACTATTTTGGCCATAACTACTTGGATTTTTGACCAATTTTGATGCATGGATAGTCAATTTTTGGTACTATTGACATTATGAACACATTAGCAGAGGATTTAGAGCCATAAGAGGTCATCTTGTGCAGGTTATGCTTTAGGAGAGGTCAAGGAGCCACTAGGGCCACTAGGGTGTTTTCAGTGTTTTGAGCATCCATTCTCTGTTTTCTGCAAATGAATAGTAAATCCTGGCTAATTCAATCATTTTGAAGCTGTTTTTACAAAGATCACAACCATTTGAGGCTTTTATTCACATGTACTTACCATTTTTGAGCAATAAGATATGAGGGACATGCCATTGGGAGCTGGACCTGCAAATGTAGCCCAGGAGGGGTGAACTGCTTCATCAAAATTGCTGAGTACTATTACATGTTATGTTTAATTCTCTATTATTTACTATTGTATAATTTTTTATAAGTAATTTACATGCTTTAACCTCACACAAAAATATGTTTAACTAAGATAAAACCATTTGTTTCACCTGCAAACTTCAGAGAACCTTATGCACACATTTTAATTACTATTTAGATACATAGCACAACAAAACTAATACATTCCATTTAGATCAGTATGCAATGTGTTCAACCCACAATAATATGTCCACTGTCCAATAGTTATAACTTAGGGTAAAACAAATAAATTTCAGCCCGAAATAATATATAGGTCTAGAACTTGATTAAAAAACAATAATTCAAAATTTCAACACAATCCAGAGGTTGGATGGGTCCACCAGAGGGGGAACGTGGTGGCCCCTGGCTGCACCACGTGTCCAGCTCTGGTTGGACTATTCCAACTAAAAAGAGGTCTCCTTCAATCTTAGGATAGATGTAAGAAAAAATTCACTTCCAAAGTTCACTGTCGAATAATTGTGACACTTGTCACAAAGCCATTGGGTTAAAACTAGAGAATATTCCCTAAATATGTTTGTATTTCTGATTGGGCTGCCATATCATCAACCTACCACTATTCTGCAACTTTTTTACTTGTTTGAGAAAATAGACAGGTCATAACTTCTTCATCCGGAGTCGGATTTTGAAGAAACGAATTTAGTCGGATTCCTGGTGATGCGCTCTACACAGTCATTCTAGTTTGGAGCATTTCTGAGCACTTTCATTTTTGAGCTTAATAATGAGCCTCTGATCATTCCTCCCCACTATAAGCCTTTTGGAGCCCAAAAGATATTATAAATTTTTCAACAGGTGAGGGTACAACTCCCTCACCCTTTCAATCTCCATCCATTTGGCCTTGAAAGGATTTTGTTTCTTAAGTCCCACTCTAAGGTATCTGACATTCCCTCTTCTTGAAGTTCTGGTTCTTCTGTCAAGTATGAGATCTTGCTAAAGTTCATCAAAATATTATGGAAATAAATCATCTATTGATGGCAGCTGAACATGCTCTCCTTGATCATCAATCAAAGGAGGCTCAAATAATCTCAAATTATCAACATTAACGACATAATATATTTTCAGATATGGAGGAAAATCTAGCTTAAATACATTTCTACCAATCTTTTCAAGAATTTTAAAAGGACCATAACAAATTGGCTTGAGATTTTTACCTTCCCCTTGCAGTATTTCTTTGCTAATATATAACCAAACTTCATCTCCAACCTAGAATTTATGATCAACACAATGTTTATCATGCCTTGCCTTGTAGCTGCTTTGACTCTTTTCAAGTTGTTCTTGCACTGTGTGATGTACCAACTAAATTTTCTCAATGAACTTCCTTGCCTTATCTATGCCACTCTGACCATATATAGCGAAATCTTTCTCAAAGATGAAGTCCAAAGGCGATCTTGGAAAGTACCCAAGACATGCCTCAAATGGTGATGTGTTTGTGGAAGAATGCTTTGCCATGTTGTATGCATGATGAATGTAATGAAACTGTTCATTAAAAAACTTGGGATGTTTGCTGCAACAACCTCTAAGAAGATGAATGCTTGTCTTGTTAACCACCTTAGTCTAACGATCTGTTTGTGGATGAAAGTTTGTACTCTTCTTCAACATAGTTTCCATCATGTCCCACAATTTTGACCAAAAATTCCCAACAAACCAGGAATCTCGATCACTTACAATAGAAGTAGGAAGACCAAAATGAACCCACACATTTTGATAGAAAAGATGAGTTGTTTGTTCAGCTGTATTTTATTTTTTACATGGCATCAAAAGACACATTTTTTTGAACCTATCTACAACAAAATACAAGTAACGATGACCTTTACTTGACATTGAAAGGCCTCCTACAAAATCCATTGAGATAGTCTCCTAAGGATGTGAAGGTACCATAAGTGGAGTGTACAATAAAATTTTCCTATTGCTAGGCTTACTTATTGCACACAAAGAACATCCTCTAATAAAATGAGATACACTATCAATCATGCGTGGCCAATAAAAATAACTTTGGAGATTCGCTACTGTCTTTCCTACACCGAAATGTCCAGTAATCAATGAAGTATGCACCTCCCTTATGATATTTTTTCTTTATCCCTATTGATATGAAAGGACTATATTAGTTTTGTTGTGCTAAGTTTCTTTTTTCAGTTTATAAGCGTGTGCATACTTTTCTCATTAATTTTCTTGAAGATTGAGGATTTTAACCATGAAATTTAGATGATTTTAGTGAATTCGAAGCATGAAATAAGTACAAATAACACTGAACAATAGTGTAAAATAGAGAAATAAGTCACCACATAACATTTACGTAGCAAGAATGATGAATCATTTCACCCCTCTTGGGCTACATCTCTTGGTCTAGCTCCCAATTGCATGTCCATCTTTCATTATGCTCAAAATTTTGCAAATACATGTAGTTACAGCCCTGTAATGGTTATTTTCTCTGCACCAATGGCTCCAGAATGCTCCAATTAGTAAAAAATGACTCTTCATTCACCTTGAATGGGATTAAACTGAGTCTCCAGCTCATTTTCCCAGTTACACCTAGAAAAGCTCCACTAAAAGTTGAGGACTCCACTTAACTGGAGTCAAAATAGTGAATTCCTGCCTTTTTGGGTGCGCTAACAAATCTCCTCCAGTCTTAATCATTTGCAATAAATATTATGGTTAGGGGTGGCCACATGCACACCCCAAACCCTGGCCTGACTGTAACGGTTGGTGGAACTACAACATGTAACTGTGGGGTAGTTGGTCAGACTCTCGTTTAAGTCATGGGTTAGGCTAACCGTAACTGTTAGAGATAACATTTAACATGCCCATGTACAAGGCTTGTGCAAACAACAGAGACTATGGGTAGTTAGCTTATGGTTAAATTTTTATGTTGTGTTTTCGTTGTAATGTGACCAATACATGGGACAGCTGGCGAGTTGGGACCGCTGGCGGTCCCCAACCCCAAATTCCATCCCATTAAACTTTATCAATAAGTTGCCTCCCATGATAGTTAAGTACTAATGTGCAACTTGGGTAGTTGTGTCATGTGGTTTCTCTGCCAGAGGTCATGGGGTCAAGCCCTAAGGACCTCAAACCAAAATTTTAATATGCTATTTGTGGGACACATGGTGGCCTTAGGGATGGCCACGTGTCACCCCTTGATTGGCCCATAAATAACAACGTACAACCAACTGTCCAATATGATTCCGCCACTTTTCAACCTGTGGTTGGCTCTGAGGAAGGTATATTCCTTATAATATTCCTTTTGTTAACTGTGCAATCCACCTTGTTGACTGGGCATCCCAGTCAACCCTGTTGCAAATTTTACTTGTTTGGGATTTCGATCAGAATGCGATATCTCCCTCATACGACATCGGTTTTTCAAACCATTCATCGTGCCAGAATCAGGAAATTGAGATATACGCAACCATCCTAGTTTAAACCCAATCATATAACTTTCAATTTTAAGCAAAATTTATGAACTCCTGATGACTCCTTTCGATTGGGAAGCTTTTAGACCCCAAAAGACTTGATTACTTGTTCATTAGATGAGAGTACAACACCCTCACCTTTCCAATCTCCATCCATTTTTCCTTGCTTGGATTAGTGCCTTTGAGCCCAACTTGAAGGTAGTCAATACCTCCCTTCTTCGATGCTCTTGTCCTCCTGTCAAGAATTGTATCTTCCTTGAGCTCATCTAGAAATATTCAATAGAATGTAGTTGAACATCACTTCCTTGATCATCGATAAAAGGTGGCTCATACAAATGTAAGATTTCAACATTAATAACTGAATACATTTGCATATATGAAGGCAGGTCAAGTTGAAATGCATTGTTACCAACTTTCTTTATGATCTTGAATGGACCATAGCAAATGGGTTTGTGATTTTTACCTTCCCCTTGCATCCTTTCTTTGCTAGTGTGCAACCTTACCTCATCTCCCTCTTGAAACTTGTGATCAAATATATGTTTCCATGCATCTCTTAGTACTTTCTTTGACTTTTCTCAAGTTGTTTTTGAACTTGTTGATGTATAATCTGATTTTTTTCAATGAATTTTCGAGCCTTGTCAATGTCACTATGGCCATCAATTGCAACATCCTTTCCAAAGATGAAGTCTAATGCTGATTTTGGCAAATACCCAAAGCATACTTCAAAAGGTGATATCTATGTAGAAGAGTTATTTTCCTAGTTGTAAGCGTGCTAAATGTAATGCAGTTGCTCATCCCACAACTTAGGATGTTTTCTTCAATATCATCTCAATAGATTTACAACGGTTCTATTCACCACCTTGGTTTGCGGATGAAAAGAAATACTCTTTTTCAACTTTGTGTTCATCATACTCCATAGGTTGGACCAAAAATTCCCAATGAACCTGGAATCCCTGTCACTAACAATAGAATTTGGAAATCCAAAATGAACCCATACATGTTGAAAATAAAGTTCAGCAGTTTGTTCATCAGTAATGGTTTTCTTACATGGCATAAGTATACACATTTTACTGAATCTATCCACAACTACATAAAGATAATCATGTTGTTTTTTGACATAGGTATACCTCCAAAAAATTCCATGGAGACATTCTCCCATGGCCTTGATGGTACCGGTAGTGGCGTGTACAACCCAAGATTCCTATTACTAGGCTTACTTGTTGCACACATAGAACAACCTCTTATAAAATGCGACACACTATCTATCATGCGAGGCCAATAGTAATACCTCTGTAGATGCGCCACTGTTTTGCTTACCCCAAAGTGTCTAGCAATAAGAGATGACTGAGCTTTTCTCATGACACTTATCATCTCTCCTTGTGGTATACACAACTTTCCCAAATGAAACAACAAATTGTTATGCATGTGATAATCTTTTTCTTCAACTTGATTCCCTTCACTCAAACTAGCATACACATCTTTAAAATCAACATCATGTGCATATTTTTCTATGTAACTCTCATGTACAATAGAATAATTTTTGAGTAAAGTAGATGCACTAATGATTTGTATTGAAAGCATAACAGAAAAATTATTGAAAATAACTTTCTTGTACCTTATAACTAAGTGAAATTTTTGAAAAAATCCCATCCACCTAAAATTTCTTGATTGTTGCAATTTTGTTTGTGACTCCAAATATTGTAATGGTTGGTGATCAGTATAAACAATAGTCTCTTTACCCATCAAGTAGTGTTTTCACTTCTTGACACTTTGTACCAACGCATATAGTTCTTTGTCATATGTAGGATAATTTTTCACAACACCATTAAATGTTTCACAATGAAAAGAGACAGGCTTACCATGCAGCAAAAGAACTGCGCCCATGGCATAATCACTGGCATCAGTTTGTATCTCGAATGGTTGTCTCCAATTTGGTAATGCAAGGACTGGAGCTAAACTGATCTTGTATTTTAAAGCTTTGAAATCTTGTTGTTGTTTTCATTCCCATTGGAAGCCTTTCTTCACACTTGTTACAACATGCATAGGAGTTGTGATGGAAGAAAAGTTAGCAATAAACTTTCTCCAATACTAAGCTGCACCTAAGAAGCTTCTTACCTCAGTTACTGTTTTGGGTGTGGGCCAATTCACAATGGCTTCCACTTTAGAAGGATCAATTCTCAAATCTCCTACTCCTACAATGTATCCCAAATAAGTCTTTCCAAACTCACACGTTGGCATCTTAAGAAACAATTTCTCTTTCTTCAAAATATCAAGCACTCTGTTCACTGCATGCAAGACATGTTCTTCCCTTGTTTGTCTGAAAATAAATATGTCATATAAGTACAAAATCAAAAATTCATCAAGGAATGGACGCAAAACAATATCCATAACTCACATGAAATCTTCCGTTTCATTACACAAACCAAACGGCATAACTAACCACTCAAAAGGTCCCTATTTGGTTTTGAATGCAGTTTTCCATATATCATGTTCTGCAATTCTTACTTGATGATATCCACTTCACAAATTTAACTTAGTGAAAAACTTTGCTTCTTTCAGCTGATCAAGTAAATCTTCTATTCTTGGGAGTGGGTAATGATTCTTTATTGTAATATTTTTCAAAGCTCGGAAGTCTACACACATGTGCCAAGTCCAATATTTCTTTGGAATCAAGACTATGGGTGAACTGCATGGCGAGGTGCTTGGCATTATGATTCCTTTTTCCAACATATCTTTGATTTTCCTCTTTATTTCAACATTCTCCATTTTCTACATGTGATACATATTGATGTTTGGAAGAGGAAAATATTTTTGCAACTAAATCTCATGTTGAATCTCTCTTTTTGTAGGCAATCCTGTTGTCTCTTGAAACATCTCATGATGTGCATTAACTAAATCATATAAATATGATTTGAAATTAGGATCACATCCCTCAAATGATTCATGATTAACATTAGCTTTAGGCTTAGTCATTAGAAGAACAAATTTCTTACTTGAATTTACCAGCCTCTTTACCTGTCCAACATTTACCATAGCAATATTTGTCTTCTTGCGCTGTGCTCTAACAATGTACTCCTTGCCATATTTGAATAAATGATATTTTTTCTCATGGAGATAGAAGATTTCTTTCCTATCATACAAGTAAGGACTCCCCAACACAATACTTATTATGTCAAGTGGAACCACATCTAATTCAACTATGTCAAAAAAATTTGCAATGATTGCAAACCGCAATATGCATTTCTTTGAAACCTGCAAATTTGCATCGTTACATATCCAACCTAATGGATATGGTTTTGGATGTGTTATGGTATCAAGGTTAAGTTTCTTGACCGAGTCTTTAGAGATTAATTTTTCTTGTGACCCACTATCAAACAATGTGTCAATATCGGTATGTTCGGATATGACCCTCACATGAAACAATTCAATTCTTTCTTCTTCATTTGGAGCATGTATGTGACAGTTTGATGTAGTAGTATTGGGTTTAGTTTCAATTTATTTTCCCTTCATGTTCTTCAATCCCATGGATAAAATCTTAGATTCATCACCTAAATCATCTCCTAAATCATATTGAGTTGTAGCTACAGTTTTCTATTTCCCTTTGTTATTGTATTTCTTTGGCCTCATTTCAGGATGCAATTTCCAATGATGAGTTTCATCATGGCCTTCTTTTGAAAAAAATTTAAAAACCAAAATTTCTCCCTCTTTCTTAACAAATGCATTCTTTTTTCTTTTACCTTTTGAGGTCTTCTCTTTGTTTTTACCATTAAAAGGTTTCTTTCTACCCTCTTTAGAAATGTTCTTCCCTCTAGCTTCTAGATGTGTGGCATGAACACATGCTTCATCTAGAATGGTGGGGTGAAACATGAGAATATTATGTTTTAGGTATCTTTGTAAGCCTCATATGTAATTGAGCAAAGTATCTTGGCTCTACAAATATACCACTAATAAGAGAGCTCTTCTCCTAAATTCATGGGTGTATTCTTGCACATTCTGTCCTTTCAATTGCCTAAAGTTTTTCCAGTTCATTATGGATTTCTGCATATGAGATAATGGATAAAAATGTTGTTTTATTGCAGTCAACCCAATCAACCCTTTCACAAATTTTACCTATTTGGGATTTCGATCAGAATGCGATATCTCCTTCATACGACATCGACTTTTCAAACCGTTCACTGCGCCAGAATCAGGAAGATGAGATCTACGAAACCATCCCAGTTTCAACTGAATCCTGTAACTTTCAATTTTGAGAAAAATTTAATAACTCCTGATCACCTATGGAATACATAACTTTTCCAACTGATACAACAGGCTTCCTTGACTCAAGCTTTCATACACGTCTTGAAAATCACTATCATATGCATATTGTTTAGTGTAAATTTCATGCATAACTGAATTGTGCTTGAGTATAATAGTTTAATTTACAATAGTCCTAGAGAGCATATGAGCTACCTTATTGTAGATTCCCTTTTTATACCTGATAACCAAATGAAATTGTTGTATAAATCCCATCCATTCGAAATGTCTTGATTGTTTCAACTTTGACTGTGATTGTAAGTACTGCAATGGATGATGGTCGGTATGGATAATGGTCTCTTTCCACATCAAATAGTGCTTCCATTTCTTTACACTTTGTAATAATGCATATAACTCTTTGTCATAGGTGGGATGGTTATTCACAGCTACATTAAAAATTTCAGAATGAAATGAAATAGGCTTACCATGCTGCATGAGAAATGCTCCCATAGCGTAATCACTAGCATCTGTTTGGATCTCAAATGGTTGTCTAAGATCCAGAAGAGCCAATACCACTGTTGAGCTGATATTTTTTTTTAAACCATCAAATTATTTTTTCTACATATCTCCCCAATGGAAGACTTTCTTGACACTTGTCAATGCATGTAACATAGTTGCAATGGTAGAAAAATTAGCAATGAATTTCCTTAACATTTTGTTGCCCCAAGAAAGCTTCTTCCCTTCGTAAATGTATTTGGCTTGGGCCAATTCAGAATGACCTCTACTTTGGAAGGGTCTATCTTCAAATCACCTCCTCCAACAATGTGTCCCAAATACACTAAATAGTTCTTTCCAAACTCGCACTTCTACATCTTTAAAAATAACTGCTCTTTTTTCAAGACATCAAGTACCTTGTTCACATGCATGACATGTTCATCTTTTGATTTGTTGAATATCAAAATATAATCTAAGTAAACAATGAAAAATCCATATAGAAATGGTCTTAAAACATCATTCATAACTCTCATGAAATCATCTGGAGCATTTTTTAGACTGAATGGCATAACTAGCCACTCAAACAATCCTTGTCTAGTTTTAAATGCAGTTTTCCAAATGTCCTCCTCAACTATTCTAACTTGATGATAACCACTTCATAAGTCTAGCTTAGTGAAATAATTTGCATACCTTAACTGATCAATAAAATCATCAATTCGTGGGTGTGGATAGCAATTATTTACCGTAATTTTATTTAGTGCACGAAAATTATGCACATGTGTCAAGTCCCATCCTTCTTTGGTACCAAAAAAATCGGTGAACCACATGGCGAAGTAGATGGACGTATGATACCTTTGTTCAAAAATTCTTGGATTTTCTTCTTGATTTCCAAACTCTCCATAATTTACATGCGATACATACCAATGTTTGGAAGTGGAACATCCTGGTGTAGTTGAATCTCATGCTGAATTCCCCTCTTAGGAGGTAACCCATTTCATTCTTGAAACATCTTGCCATGCTTACTTACCACATCAAACAAATTAGATCTTAATTTTTCATCACATCCTTCAAAATATTCATATTCAATATCATCCTTTTTATTGATCATGAGAAGCACAAAACTTTCACTTGCATTAACTAGTCTCTTCATCTGCCCTGCATTAACTAAAGAAATATTCAACTTTTTACGATGAGCTCTCACAATATACTCCACCCCATCCTTGAGAAAATGATATTTTTTCTATGGTGACAAAATACCGATTTCATGTCATACAAATATGGACTTCCGAAGATAATCCCTAAAATTTCAAGTGGAACCACATCTAACTCAACTTCATCATCAAAGTTTGCATTAATGGAAAACCGAAATATGCATTTCCTTGTAACCTGTAAATTTCTATCCTTAACTATCCAACCCAAAGGGTATGGCTTATGATGTGGTATGGTTTCAAGGTTAAGATTTTTGACGAAGACTTATGAAATCAAGTTTGCTTGTGACCCACTATCAAACAATGCATCAATATTTGTATGATTTGAAATCACACTTACATGGAATAATTCTATCATTGTGTCTTAATTTGGAGTGTTGTTATGACAATTTGAGGAACTAGTACCTGATATGGCTTCTTTTCCATTTTTGACCATGGATACAATCTTGGTCTCATCACCGGAATTGAATCCAAGATCATGTTGTGTGGTGGCAGCCATCTTTTGTTTCCCCTTATTGTTTTGTTTCTTAGGCCTTAGTTCGGGATGTAATTTCAAACAGTGGGCTTCATCATGCCCTTCTTTGGAACAATGTTTGCATGTATTTTTATCCCCTTCTTTCTTAGCAGTTGCATTCTTCTTTCCCTTCCATTTTCCTCCCTTCTCTTTTCCCTTACCCTTGAATGGATTTTTCTTACTACCCTCTTACCGAATTTTCTTTCCCCTTGCTTCAAGATGTGTGTCTTTTACGCATACTTCGTCTAAATTTCTTGGGTTAAACATAAGGATAATATGTTTCAAATAGGAATGTAAACCCCCAATGTATTTCAAGAGTGTGTATTGGTAATTCAAGTTTACTCTTAACAACAAAGCCCTTTTTCTAAACTCCTGGGTATACTCTTGAACTATTTGACCCTTGAGTTGCCTAAAGTTTTTCCAACTCATAATTTATTTTTTCATATAGGCTAATGGATAAAACTGTCTTTTAATTGAAGAAATAAACCCAACCCAGGAAATGGATATCTTACCATAGATTCACATTTCCTCTTGAGTCTTTGCTTCCCGCCAGAGTAGTGCTGATCCTTCAAGCCTCAATGAAGCCAATTGGATCTTTATTTCGTCCTCTTGTAGATTCTGAATTCTATAGTATAACTCCAATTGAAAAATCCAATTTTCCAACTTCTCTGCATTTACCTCACCATTGTATATGGGAATTTCAAGTTTAATGTCCAATTTGAGTAATGGAGTTTTTCCTTTTGGGGTTTTAGAATGAGTATGGGTGGTTTTTGTGGTGGAAGTGCAAGATGATGTTGATGAATATGATGAGGACGAGGATGTTGGTGATGGAGGTGGATTTCCTCCACTTCCCTTCAAAATCTTATTTTCATCCTTCTTGTCATCTTAAGTTCCTTCTCCATGTGGAGGCTTAGAAGCTTCTCTTTCCCTTTCAGTAGTGAATGCATCAAACATGATTTTAACCATCCTCTTATGAATCTCCTTGAGTCTCTCCAACACCTGACATGATGGATAAGGATTCAAGCTTAGATTCTGATGCTTGTACCTATTCAATCAACTCAGAATCTTGTGCAATTTGTACATATTCAATCTCAACTTCAGGAGATAAAACTTGAGGTGATTCAAGCGCAGTTATGAGTGGAACTTTGGGTGAATATGATGTTATTTCAGTTTTCCTTCTTATGGTCCTAACCTCAAGACTAGCAACCAATAGTTTTCCTTCTCATCTATACAACTTCAACCTTGTGAGCATCACAAAATTGCAGCTATTAAAACCCTTCTTGCAAAAAACTAAAGAAAAACAAGAAAATAACCTTTTCTCTGATACCATCTTGATCCAAATTTCATTGTTAGTTTTTCTCTGCTAATATCATCTTCGGATTTATATCAGAAGTGCTCATATTTTCTTCTTATACAAGGATTTATTGAAGTGTTTATGATTTATTAACAAGTAAATTTGTGGAGATTGTTGAACCTCAGGATTACCTTCTCTTTGATATTTTTTCTCACCTCATTCCATCATTTTTCCATAAAATCACAAACACCAATCAATGAAGAATTCTAGGTTTTGTCTTAAGGATGCATTTAAATGATTGTCATATCATATTTTCATGATTTTTCTATTTGGATAATTTTTTGCAATTTAGCTACAGAATGCAGCCTGTTCTGCAGCTAACTGTGCGTTCCGTAGCCACTCTTATGGTTTAGCAGGTTCTAGGTGTCAGTTGATGAATTGGGCGACATGGGTGTTTCTATAATAATGCCTACATGGATTCTATCCTACTCACTTGGTCCATATCGACATAAAAAGGAGCCTAAAATCATGGTCAAAGATACAAGTCAAAATACATTACCTACAGCAGTAGGACTCCTGATTTGCTCTTCGTAGCAAATCGTGATTCCAACAATCCTATTTCAATTTCAATTCGAGTTAGAAACCTGTAGCTAGTCTAACTCATAATCAATTATGTAGTTTCCCTTTAAATATTGGTTCTACAAAACTGATAGAAAGTTTAGTACAATTCATATTTCTAAGTGTAAATGCATGCTTTCTGTGGATACTCTATTTCCAGACTTTATTTTCATCATAATAAGAAGTTAAATTTTCCAATGATTGCTTGATTGCACCTTTAACAAGATAGGAGTTCAACCACATCAATTGTAGAGGACCCCTGCTTCTGAAGGAGGTTTTTATTTGTGCTATTAGCTAAATTTCCTTTACTCTGTTTCAACAATTTTTGTTTCTAATTAGGCTTATGCTTCATTTCCAGCTTTCAAATAGTTTAATGATAAATCAAAATTGTGTAGACTTACTCTTCCAAGACATTTCATGGAAATAGAAACTCTGTTTTCAAAACTGAATTAAGTATTGAAGTGCTAAGAAACCACAGTTTTTTAGTTTTATTGTTCTTGTCTTTTATTTCCATTATAACAGAGTTGTCAATTGTTGTGTCAACATATGTTTATAAAAGCCATTTTCAATATGCTAATCCTACATTAAATGGTTAAATATCTCACACATACAGTAGTTGAATTTACCTTTCTTATTGTCATTTTCTTTCCAAAGACTAAGGCATAATTGATTTCTCCTAAAGCATCTCAAAGGTTAAACACTTTACAATTGAATGTTTCAGAAAAATCAATTGTACATTAGTTGATTTTAGTTAAAACTTACATGATTTTTCTTTCAAGACCCTCACTTAATTGCAAACAATAATCTTCCTAAAAATCACTCTAAAATGAATTGATCTGATCATGTTTCAAGATGGGATGGTTGAATGATTAATGAAATGCAATTTCTTAGTTATCCATTTGCAGATTTTTCTTAGTTCTCTAGTTCAAGAGGTGTAATTAGTTACCTAACATTACTTAAAGAAGACCACTCTTTACAAATCGAATATTGGGAGTACCTAAACATACCTTATAATTTTTCATTACATTTCTTACTTACTATTCTAAACATTAGGAGATTAAAAGTACAAACAATTACTTGACATCATCTCAATAAGGTCATACCTAATCATTGAATGTTGAAGTAACCAAAGGTACACTAGTTGTTCATTTTTCACTTTCAATTAAGATACGAATTGTAATTCTCAATATTAGGTTTAGAAATAGATCCATGGATTACGACAAATAAACAAATTAGATATTTTCTTTGTTTTCTTAACTAGCCCACAGTCTTGGTCTGTTTTATGAAAATTATATTAGTTTAAGGAACATTTCGTTTTATTCCTTCTAAAATTCATTAGATTCACTTAAATCTTTCCATAATTTTTAGATTAACCATTCTTAGATCTCAAAGAAAAAAACCCCCCCTAAAAAAAACATAAAATACATAACAATGAAGTAAGGAGTAGGTTTCTTAAGCACATATAGTGCATCGCACTTCATCAGTTTACAAACCTCAGATTGATAATTAATGCAAATAATTTACGACAATAAATTGACTAAAAATTTTGGCGTCATTGGTGGGGAAGTGTGATTAGGTATACTTATTTCTTACATCCAAAAAACAATGATATGCGTAGAGAAAGAGAATCTAGGGGCAGATTCATAGCTAGAGGTAGGATTTTAATCCCTACAACACCACTCACTCCACCAAGACCAAGAACTATTACACCTCCATCTCAAAGTCATATTCCATATTTTACTGGGAATAGACTTCCCGAAGTTCTAAGATCATATATCCAGTTAGGAGGATCTTCTACTTGATCTACTGAGGCAATCTTGGAGGAAGAAGATCCTAGGACTCCAACAGAAGGAGTAACCTTTTTCACTTCTATACGGGAATATATTCTAGCTAAAGAGTTAGAAATCCCCAGTGGAGAGGAAGAAGAAGAACCTTTCTTCAACATACCATTTATAGAGGAACTAGAATAAGAGCAGTTAACTCTACAGATTGAATCTTATATCACCTCTAAAGAATCTTTCATGGCAGGAAGAGGAGAAGAAGGAGGAGAGGGAGAAGGAGAAATTTTTAATGGAGAAAATGTACTATTTGGAGGAGGTAGAGGTAGAGGAGGAGATAGAGTAAGAGGTAGAGGAAATGCAGAAGGAGGTAGAGGTAGAGGAAATAGAGGAACTGAGAGTTCTTTTGGATTCCCTATAATAGATGAAGAGACAAATGCTACCATGAAAAATATCTCACCTTTTGTCCTTGAAAATTTCATGGATTAAAAATTGAAGACCCTAAAACCTTTTTATTTGAATTTGAAGTCTTGTGTAGAACTTATGATTATTTACAAGATGCTCAAAAACTCAAATTTTTTCCTTCAACATTGAAAGGGGCAGCTCTAAAATGGTTCATGAGTCTAATCACTAGGTTTATTAGGACATGGAATGATATGAAGAGAGAATTTCTAGAAAGGTATTTGGATTATTTCATACCTATTAATCACAAGGAAGAAGTGTTTAAAATGATGCAAAAAGAGGATGAAAATTTGGAGGATTTACTTGAAAGATTCAACTATAACATAAAAAGAGAAAAAATGGAAAATCTAGATCAAGGCACTCTAAAAGCTCTTTTTTTGAAAAAAATTAGAGATGAATGGATAGATATCCTTAACATGATAGGGAAGGGGGACATATCTCAACTTCCATTACTTGATATTGGGGAACTATGTATTAATCTCTCAAGAGGAAAATCAAAATTTTGGAAAGGACCAAGAGATCCTGCTCTTGCTAGGGTAAATAAATCTGCAACTGGAATAGTGAGTAGGGAAGAAATTGGAAACATGCTTAATGAATTCAAAATAGAAATTTTAGGGAGTCTTAGTGAACAGATAGACACTCTTAAGTTACAAAACAAGCAAAAATCCGAGACGGGTACTTTATCTATTTTTTGTCCAAAATGCATAAAGAAACATGCTTTGAGAGAATGTCCTCTTGAAGAAAAAGTCATAGAAACCTATATGATTTGTTCAGAAAGTCACGAAACTAAGAATTGTCCTTCAATTCCTAGTCTTAAGGCTATTTTTCAAGAAGAAACAACATCAAATCTTATAGAATCTCTTTTTTTTGTCTCTAGAATAGCATGGCAGGGACCACAAACTCAAGGGTTTAAGAACCAAATTTATACTTAGCCCCCACCAAATTGGAATTCTTGGCATTAACCTTGGCCTCAATCTCAATCTCAATCTCAACCTTGGGATCAAGTAATGAAAAATCCATATGGAAGATTCTCTCAGTACTATCAATATCCTCCATCTTATCCAAATTATCCACCCCAGAAAATTCCTCAACAAAGTCAACAACCCCAAATCCAAAACCAAAATCCACAACTCTCACTACCATTCCCTCAGAGACCCAATCAATTACCTGCCCAACCATTTCCAAACCCCAACAATAAAAGTCCTCAGAATACCTATATTATAGAAGGTTAGCAATTTCCAACCTATATTATTACTCCTCTAGATCTTGATGATGTCCAACTAAGATCTGGTAGGATATTAGAAAAGAAGAAGCCTTTTATAGTCATTCAAGAACAAGATAATTCTGAGGAAGATTCTCTACATCCCAATAATTTTTTTGAAGAAGGAGTAGCTCTTCAAAACCAAAATTTTGAAAATGAAAAAAAAACGACCAATAAATTCAACTCCTATCATAGAGTAACCATCAGTATCTACTTCTACACCTCCTTTTCCTGAAATATTACAAATTTATAGAGGAGTAGAAAAGCATATTATGTTGCCTAATTATGATTTCCTAGATGAATCGAAAAATATTTTCATCAAAATCCCTTTGTTACAAGCCATCAAGTAAATTCCAATTTTAGCTAAAACAATAAAGGAGTTGAGTATGAAGAAACTGGGAAGAAAAAAAAAAGAAAAAAAAAGAATCTAGATTGTAGGAAAAATAATAGACATAATGATGAGAAAAATTGCCATTCAAAAATATTTAGATCCCGGAAGTCCAGTTGTAAAAACACATATCAGTGGAGTTGAAATTCCAAATACATTGATTGATTTAGGAGCAGCAATAAACATCATGACCAAACAGACCATGGAACAACTCAAGCTTCCTAATATTCTTTATACAACTACATTAATGCAATTAGCAGATAGATCTGTAATCAAACCAGATGGTGTGTTAGAATATATTTTTGTGTCTTTAGATTCTTGGGAGTACCTTGTTTATTTTATGATTTTAACCCCTAAGAAAACTCTAGGAGAACACCCACTCATACTAGGAAGACCTTGGTTGGCTACAGTTGATGCTTTCATTAGTTGTAGATCTAGTGACATGTATATTACTGATGGTAATTCAACTAATAAATTCACTCTGTGTCCTCCACCAAGAAAAATAAAAAAATCACAGAGATAGATGACAAAGAATGGATTGATGATGAAGAATATATACAACCTCTCTTTACTATTTCAACCATTAGTGAAGATAGTAAAATCTTAAATACAATAGAAAATTATGAATCATCTCTAGAATATGAACATGATTAATTTCCAAAAATTCCAATATTGAATATTTGTAATCTAGGCAGATGTGTCTTTACTCTATGGAATAATTTGGTAGCTCTACAGTTTAAATATTTCCAGGGAAAACATTTAACATAAACAATAACTCGGAGAAATTACAATAGGAAAAGTTAATCAAAACATTACAACAACATTCATTTGAATATGCATGGGAATACACTGACATGAAAGGAATTAGTCCTAAGACTTGTATACATCACATTTACATTGAGGAAAATTGCAAGCCTATTAGACAACCTCAAAGAAGGATGAATCCAAATCTTAGGGAGATTGTGAAGGAGGAGTTGCAAAAGTTGTTAAATGTAAACTTCATCTATCCAATTTTAGACATTCAGTGGGTTTCCCCTTTCGTGATTGTACCAAAAAATAATGGTAAATGAAGGGTATGAATTGATTATCGGGAATTTAATAAAGTTACCCTAAAATATCATTTTCCTTTGCCCTTTATAGATCAAGTGTTAGATACATTAGCAAGTAAGAATTATTTCTCCTTCCTGGATGGTTTTAGTGGTTACAATCAAATTCAGGTTGCACTTGAAGATCAACATCAAACCACATTCACCTGTCCATGGGGGACTTATGCCTACCGAGTACTTCCTTTTGGATTTTGCAATGCACCTGCAACATTCCAAGGGCATTACTAGGAATTTTTTCTGATCTAATACATGATTGTGTAAAAGTGTATATGGATGACTTTACAGTTTATGGTAATACATTTGAAGAAGCTTTAGAAAACTTGGAAAAGGTTCGTAAAATACGTAAAGAAGTAAACCTCTCACTAAGTCATGAAAAATGTTCCATGATGTTCACTGAAGGGATTGTTTTAGGACATCACATTTCAGGAGATGGAATTAAAGTTGATAAATCTAAAGTTGAAGTCATCTCCAAGTTATCAATTCCAAATTTCCAAAAGGATGTTAGAATTTTTCTAGGATTTACAGGGTATTATAGAATATTTGTAGAAAATTTCACCAAAATAACATCTCAACTCTTCAAACTACTCACCAAATATTGTGAATTTAGTTGGAATTTTGACTGCCAATTAGCATTTGAAACTTTAAAAGAAAAAAAATCTGAAGCACCATATCATTTTATTAATGAATTTTCTAGAAAATGGTGAAATCAACCTTCCTTTCTTTCTACTCAATAGTTTAAGAAGGATGGCCTCAAATGTACAAAAGAGAATACAATTCATAGAGACCACAATGCATCATCATGGTTTGGTCAAAATATTGATTGAATTTCACTTAAGGAGCATAGGAGACACTTGGGAGGATTTCCTTGTTAGGAATGATTTTCAAGAACAACCAGAGTCACCACCCAAGGAAGATAATGTCAAGAGAAGCAGAAGAAAGAAAACTGATATAATTGCTGAAGACAGACCTGAAACTTCACTACAGAAGAATGATGAAAATCTAATTTATGAGAAACTGACATAAATTAGGAAACAAATTAAGGCTAGAGGAAAGAAAAAGAAAGAGAGTGAGGTTACAAATGAAGGGAATGAAAGTCCTTCAAAAATAAGAAGGAGTTCTAGACTCCAAGGCACCATGAAGAAGACACCATCAAGAGGGACAAATCTTATAAATATAGAAGAAACACTAGTATAATCACCTGTTAATATTTCTCCTGTGCACAGTCCTCAAGACTCTCATGTTTATTATTTTGAAGAAGGCCCTAGCAGAAGATCTCCTGGTATAGATCTAGTTCAACAACATAGATATGATTATGTAGAATCATTGGAGAGAAGAAGTGCCTCAATGAACCCATAACCACCTATCAATCCACAAGAACCTCTAATTGATGCTCTTAAGCAGGATATTTTGAATTAGAGATATTGAACAGGCACATCAAGCAGGAGAATGAGATTTTGAAGGAAAAAAACAAATTGGACAAGGAAATGCATGATAATACCACTCTGCAGCTAGGACTATGGCATAAGAAAAATAGGAAATTGAAGAAGAAGAATAATTCATTGAACATAGCAATCATTAACCTTAAGTTCTAACTTCTTATGAAAAGGCCCAGAATGACATTGTCTTCAAAGAAGAACAAAAGAAGAAGGTTGGATGTCCTAGGTTGTATGTTTTAACCCTGTACAGAAATTATCTGCAAACGAATCTTAAAAACAGAAAAAAAACAATAGTGAGAGCAAAAACATAAAATAGATATAAAAAATAAATTTTCCCCTAGATCCCAAATTGGGACGACCAGCTTTATTTTTCATTATATTCCTTTTAGTGTTACAACACATATATATACATGTCGAAGCATACATAAACCCCAATCCATTAACCCTAGATTAGAACATAACCGTAGTTCCCTTGACCAAATCTACAAAATACCAGGGGCCGAAAAACATCATGCCCCAAAACCATGTGCAAACCCACGCATAAAACCATGGTCGAGTCCACCCACTGAAAGATAGGGTCCAAAAAAAATTTCCCAGGGCGCTGCCACCCGCCCTGTGATCCCCATGCTCCGCTTGCCACAATGTACAGGGGGGGCTATTGCCCCCCCTATGACCCCCCCTCCGCGCATGACTAGTCGTGGAAAGAATATAACACATACCCAACATTCTCCCACTTGTTGTTTTCTTTCCACAGGGGGCTACGTGAGAGCTTAGTCATTAGCCCAGATCTCCAACACCCATTGTTTCTCTACACCAAGAGAACTTCTAAGTGCTCACGAACTTCGTCATTGCATCTAAAAGATTCTTCAAAGTGTCCACCTTTACCAGCAACACCCTTTTATCCTCAACCATATCTCTCACAAAGTGATATTGAACATCAATGTGCTTTGTCTTTGAAAGATAAGCAGGGTTCTTAGCCAAGAAAATTGCACTTTGGCTATCACAGCCTATCCTGATAGCTTGTTGCACCAACCCCGTACTTGAACACAATCTCTACAACCAAACTGCTTCCTTTCTTGCATGAGTGGTTGCCATGTATTATGCCTCTGTAGTTGAAAGAGCCACTATAGACTATCTTTTACTCATCCAATTGACTGCACCTCCAAATATGCTAAACACATACCCACTTGTAGATCTTCTTTGGTCCAGATCTCCAGCCCAGTCTGCATCAACAAAACCACGAATGTCCAACACTCTTTCCAATCCTGGTCTTCCCTGGTAGCAGAAGCCATAATCACTAGTGCCACACAAATATCTAAAAACCTGCTTCACTACTGTCTAATGCTCCTTCCCTGGGTTTGACATAAACCTTCTAAATACTCCCACTGCATGTGCAATGTCTGTTCTAGTACAAACCATTGCATACATCAGGCTACTCATTGCACTTGCATATGGAACACGAGACATATCCTCCTCTTCTTCTTGTGTCTTGGGACACTGTCCAGTAGACAAATTTACACCTACAGGAATTGAAACATTCACCGGTTTACTATCCTGCATATTTAACCTCTGCAATATAGTATCGACATATTTCCTTTGGTTTAATCATAGGCTCCTCCTTTCCCGATCTCTATTAATTTCCATGCCCAAAATATAGTTTGCAGCACCAATATCCTTCATGTCGAATTTGGAGAGCATTTGGGTCTTCAAATCTTGGATAATTCCTTTGTCATTTCCAATCAACAACATATCATCCACATAAAAGACCAAATAAATAACATGGTCACCAATTAAGTTAAAATAAACACAGTGATCCTCTTTGCTTCTGGTGAAGCCAAGTCTCCGTATATAGTTATAAAATTTATGATACCACATCCTTGGTGACTGTTTTAACCCATACAGAGACTTATTTAACCCGCATACCAGTTCTTTCTTCCCCTTCACCATAAAGCCTTCAGGTTGTTTCATGTAGATCTCCTCTTCCAGATCCCCACGAAGAAATTATGTCTTCACATCCATCTGTTCTACCTCAAAATCAAATGCATCAGCAACAGATACAAGTAATCTAATAGAAGTAACTTTGGTAACAGGAGAAAAAATATCACCAAAATCAATTACCGGTACTTGGGAATAACCTTTTTCTACCAACTGAGCTTTTTATTTCTCCACCTTGCCTTCTACATTCATATTCTTCTTAAACACCCATTTTCTCCTGATGGGTTTCCTTCTAGCCAACAACTCCACCAGATCCCATGCCTCATTTTTATGCAAGGATGCCATTTCATCAACCATGGCCTCCTTCTAGAGTTTTCCATCCTCTGAATCTACTACCTCCCTTACGGTTCTAGGATCATCATCAGTTATAGTTAAAGCAACATTTGAACATAAATTATATGGAATATACCTTTATGGTTGTCTTCTTTCCTGAACTAATCTTCTCAAAACACGAGTTTGTGGCTCTTCCTCTTCTAAGTCTTCTTCTGTTGTAGAGTCTGATTCATCCTCCTTTAGCTCAAACTCTATCTTCTTAGGTTCCTTTGGTAGGAATTCATGTTTAACAACATCTTTCACCTCTCTAAATACCACATCTCGATTGTACACAACCTTGTTTCTGGGTTCCAAAGCTTGTAACCCTTTAAAACATCCTTATACTCAATAAAGATGCACCTTTTAGATTTATTATCCAACTTGGTCCTTTTCTCCTTTGGAACATGTACATATGCATCAAATTCAAATAACCTCAGATGTGAAAGAGAGGGTTTCTTACCAGTCCATACCTCATGTGGAGTCTTATCCTCCAACACTGATGAAGGTGATCTGTTAACCAAGTAACATGCAGTATCCATAGCCTCTGCCCAGAATTCTTGTCCTAACCTGGTACCATTGAGCATGATTCTTGCCTTTTACATCAATGTTCTGTTCATTCTTTCTACAACTTTATTTTGTTGAGGTGTGTATGGAGTAGTCTTCTACCATGCTATACCACACTTCTTACAGAACTCTTCAAATTCCTTCTTGCATAACTCCCCACCATTATCTATCCTCAACACCTTTATCTTCTTCTCTATGTGGTTTTCCACCAGACCCTTAAATTCTTTAAATCTGTCAAAGAATTTAGATTTCTTCCTCAAGAAATATATCCATGTATTCCTTGAGAAGTCATCTATGAATGAAAAATAATACACATAATTACCTAATGATGGAACCAACACAGGTCCAAATGCATCACTGTGCACAAGCTCTAATATCTTGTTCGCTCTCTTAGCACCAGAAGGAAAACTCACCCGATTATACTTCCCATATATACAATGTTCATAGAAATAGAATTCTAGAGAGCTATTAGAAATACCTTCTACCAGACCATTTCCATGCAGTATCCGAAGGCCCTTCTCTCCAATATTTCCAAGCCTTTGATGCCATAGCATGGTATTTTCTCCAAATACCACTAGGCTTTCTGCTTCAATTTCAGGAACCACAGAACTATTGCACCCATCAATAATAGTGTTTCCCTGAAGCTTGTATAGATTTCCAATCCGAACTCCCTGCATTAATACCAGTGCTCCATGAACCATATTACAGGTATCTTTCTTGAACACTGTTTTTACACCTACATCATCCATCTTACTTACATAAATTAGATTTCTAGCTAACGCAGGAATGTGAAGAACACCATGATGTGTTCTAATCCTTCCACCTTGCAGCTTCATCTTGAATTTTCCACGTCCAACGATTCTAACCTTCCTATCATCACCTAAGAAGACATCACTGCCATCATATTTCTTATACTCGGAGAACCACTCCCTATGGGGAGTGAAGTGAAAGGATGCACTTGAGTAAATCAACGATGACTCATGATCTACATGTGTATTTGAAGAAGAATCCAAATACACATCCCCACCTTCATCTGAAGTGGTTTTTTTCCTCTGCAGGAGGAGCATCATCAGATCCATTTCCTTTCTCAAGAGCTTTAGATGTGCAGCCCTTTTTGTAGTGCCCTTCCTTTACACATTTCCAGCACACCTTTACAAACTTTCCAGGAGATTTAGATCTCCCTCTAGATTTAGATCTCCCACTTGAAACCTTATTCTTGTTTCTGTTCTAGGACCTTCCTCGTACATATAAGGCATCTCCATTCTAGCCCTCCATATTTCTTCGTCTCATTTCCTCCGACAGCAAGGCTGAGACAATGTCATCAAAATTCAAGGTAGTTGTATTGCTACCTATTGCAATAACCAGACTATCCCACAAGTCTGGTAGAGAACACAACAAACTGATGCACTTATCTTCATCTGAGATTTTAATATCAACAGATGACAGCTGACTTACCACAGTATTGAAGGTGTTTAGATGCTTTGTCACTGAGTCTCCATCCTCCTTCCTCAGGTTATACATCTTTTTCCTCAGGAACAATTTATTCACCAGAGACTTAGATTGGTACAAAGTCCCAAGTTTGTCCCACAAATTCTTCGTTGTAGCTTCCCTAGATACATTCAACAATACCGAATTTGAGACACACAACCGTATTGTGCTCTTCATCTTCTGATCCAAATTTTTCCAGTCTTCATCTGACATTGTCGTTGGTTTAGTACCTAGATCTACCGCGATCCACTGGTCTTTATCCACCAACAGATCCTCCATCTTGAGCTTCCACAATTCAAAACTTTGACCATTAAATTCCTCAATCTCTATCTTTCCACTGCTCTCCATCTTCTTTCACCGCAAGAATCGATCCCGTGGATCTCCCACTGAACAGGGTCTACCACAGGCCCAAGAAAAAAACCCCTCAACAGAAAAGGTGCCCTCTTGAAGCCGAAACAGCTCTGATACCAAATGTGGGTTTTAACCCTAATAGAAATTATTTGCAAATGAATCTTAAAAACATAAAATAAACAATAGCAAGAGAAAAAAACATAAATCGGGATGACCAACTTGATTTTTCATTATATTCCTTTTAGTGTTACGACACATATATATACATGCTGAAGCATACATAAAACCAAAACCGTAGTTCCCTTGACCGGATCTAAAAAATACCAGGCACCGAAAACCATCATGCCCCAAAACCATGTGCAAACCCATGCGCAAAACCATGGGCGGGTCCACCCACTGAAAAATAGGGTCCAAAAAAAATTTCCCAGGGAGCTGCCCCGGACCCCAAACAGGGGGGGCTACCGCCCCCCCTGCTGCGCCCAACGCAACATATAGGGGGTGATTTCACCCCCCCACGCGTGACTAGTCATGGAAAGAATATAAGAAATACCCAACATAGCTGAGGTATCTGAGCAAATGCAGTAGGGGCGAAGAATTCACTTTTTGTCAAATTGCACGAGGACATGCAATGATTTTGCAGTGGGGGTATGTTGAACCTCAGGATTACCCTCTCTTTGACAGTTTTTCTCACCTCATTCCATCATTTTTCCATAATATCACAAACCATAATCAATGAAGAATGATAGTTTTTGTCTTAAGGATGCATTTAAATTATTGTCATATTATATTTTCATGATCTTGCTACTTATGGAATGTAGCCTATTCTGTAGCTAATTGTGCATTCCGTAGCCACTCTTATGGTTTAGCAGGTTCCAGGTGTCAGCTGAGGGATTGGGCCACATGGGTGTTTCTAGAATCATGCCTACATGGATTCTATCCTACTCACTTGGTCCAAATCGACATAAAAAGGAGCCTAAACTCATGGTCAAAGATACAACTCAAAATACGTTACTTGCAGCAGTAGGACCCCTGATTTGCTCTTCATAGCAAATCATGATTCCAACAGTCCTATTTCAATTGCAATTCAAGTTAGACACTTGTAGCTAGTTCAACTTATAATCAGTTATGTAGTTTTCCTTTAAATATTGGTTCTACAGAACTGAGAGACAGTTCAGTACAGTTCAGATTTCTAAGTGTAAACGCAAGCTTTCTGTGGATACTCTGTTTTGAGACTTTATTTTCATCATAATAAGAAGTTCAATTTACCAATTATTTCTTAATTTCACCTTTAACAAGCTAAGAGTTCAACCACATTAGTTGCAGAGGGCCCCTGCTTCTGAAGCAGGTTTTTATTTCTGTTTTTAGTTAAATTTCCTTTAATCTATTTCTAATTAGGCTTATGCTTCATTTACAACTTTCAAATAGTTTAATGATAAATCACAATTGTGTAGACTTACTCTTCCAAGATATTTCATGGAAATAGAAACTCTGTTTTCAAAACTGAATTAAGAATTGAAGTGCCAAGAAACCACAGTTGTTTAGTTTTACTGTTCTTGTCTTTTATTTCCATTATAACAGAGTTGTCAATTGCTGTGTCAACAGATGTTTAAAAAAGCCATTTTCAATATGCTAATCCTACATTAAATGGTTAAATATATTACACATACAGTAGTTGAATTTACCTTACTTTTTGTCATTTTCTTTCGAAATACTAAGGCATAATTGGTTTCTCCTAAAGCATCTCAAAAGGCTAAACACTTTACAATTGAATGTTGCAGAAAAATCAATTGTACATTAGTTTATTCTAGTTAAAACTTACATGCTTTTTATTTGAAGACCCTCACTTAATTGCAAACAATAATCTTCCTAAAAATCACTCTAAAAGGAATTGATTTGATCATGTTTCAATATGGGATGGTTGAATGATTAATGAAATGTGATTTTTGAGTTATCCATTTGCAGATTTTTTTAGTTCTCTAGTTCAAGAGGTGTAATTAGTTACCTAACATTACTTAAAGAAGATCACTCTTTACAAATTGAATATTGGGAGTAACTAAACATACCTTGGAAGTTTTCATTACATTTCTTGCTTAATATTCTAAACATTAGGAGATTAAAAGTACAAATAGTTACTTGACATTATCTCAATAAGGTCATAACTAATCATTGAATGTTGAAGTAGCCAAAGGTACACTAGTTGTTCGTTTTCCACTTTCTTTTAAGATACGAATTGTAATTCTAAATCTTAGTTTTATAAATAGATCCATGGATTAGGACAAATAAACAAATTAGATAGATGCTTTGTTTTCTTAACTAGCCCACAGTCTTGGTTTGTTTTATGAAAATTAGATTAATTTAAGGAACACTTCCTTTTCTTCCTGTTAGGTCTCTGTAATTTATTAGCAAGATTGGGAGAGTCCAATCACAGAGTTAACATCATTTCAACCAACTTTGGGATTCTAGGATCTAGCCCTCCTGAATCCGGAGAGGGATCTCTCCAATATGTACAAAGATGGATATTGTCTTTGAAAAGCTTAAGGTAATGATATTAGGCTAGTTATGAAGGCCAAGGGTTTTGTTTTGTTTTGGATGGTTGAGCATGAAATGTTACTTAAGGGGAATCTAAATTGCACAAAAAGTTTCAAAAAGTGAGAAGTTGCAAAAATACAGAAACCGGATTTGGCGAGATAGATAGATATAACGTAGTTTTAGTCCATTGGGCTATGAAGTCATATCACGGGCTTTAATTGAACGACAACATCAAGTGTGATCCAAGGGGCAAGTCATCTATATCACAAGATTATTGAGATTAGAATGATGAAATGGAAACATTAAAATGTTGGAGGGTGGAAACTGATAATAATTTCTCAGAGGATTTATAGTCAGTCCAAACAAGAAAAGCCTCTTAAGTAACTGTTTTAAAACCAACCAAGGACAGGGCTAACCATAGACTTCTTGGGCAAGTTCTTATTAAAGCAGCTTAATTGACAAACAATCCATTAATCCACATAATTACCTTCAGAAAGTATGAAAACACATAAGAAAAATAGAGTGTAACTTAAGATCAGATAAAGTACTTTTAAACCTAGTCTGCTTTCAGTCAACACCAAGGGAAACTTTCAGAATCTGCCTTTGGAGAAAAGAATCTAGGAATTAGGGCAAACCATATCTTCTCTAGTCTAACTTTAATAACAAATAATGGAAATAACATTCGAGAACAATGTTTGAGCAAACAGAAGGACGAGGGAACGCCAACATTCCTAACTGTTTAAACTGTATTGAATCATTCTTAAATAAACAAATCTGAAGAAAACATTAAGATAAATATTTCTCAGCCAGAGAAGGTTACTGCTATATAGAAAATCCTAACCCTGTTTAAACTGTTCTTTACAGAGGGAAAATGAACAATATGGCATACATAGAAGGAAAACGATTAACAAAGAAAGAAGCACTTCACCAGTGATAAAGACCAGGATCCCAAGAAACAACTTTTATATTGATGTCAAACCAGTTACAATATTCAAGTCCAATGTTTCAGTTCAGAAATCATCTTCACTATTCAACCTAACTACTCTAGCGCAAACAGAGCTTCAAGGGCCAGTGAACACTATGTACAAATAGAAGTCTCGAGCTCAAGTGTATTTCAAAGTTCTGCAACCAACAACTTCTCATCTTCTTCTGAGGCATTTATAGAAGAATGAGGAGACGATCTGAGAAAATATCTCTTAGGATAATTAATACAGGTTCAAGACTTCTCGGCCCTTTGAGGGGCTCAAGAGAGAATTTTACAGGTGGATCACTGTATTAAATTTTTACAATAAATATCAAAGCTCGGTGGGAGCTTTATTTTGACTTTGGGGCTCTGTGTAATGTGGGGAGTAACTTCTGCAGATATTTATGCATTGGTTTTCTTGCAGAAATAACTTCTTGGCAATGCTGGAGGCAGATATTCCTTCGAGCAATAACTTCGGCCTCTGTTCTGAATGGTTTGAGGAGACAGGTGGCTCTTTGTAGTAGCTGAGGAATCAATTCGCCTCAGTTGAAGCGGTGGAAACCTTTCTGTCAGATAAAACACTTTAGGTTTTCCTTTAAACTGTGTTTTAGATTGGGGATTAAGCTTTTGATAACTGTCTTAGCCATAATCCATATAAAAGCTGTCTTCAATCTTCATCTGCTATGCTCTGTCTTCAAAATTGATACTCTTTAACTGTGTTTGAATTAAAACAGTGTCTTGTCGATGTGCAGGGCCGCGCATGGCTCTTTAGGTTATCAATGCTCATGAAACATCGATAAATTATTTGATACAGAGCCCGTGAATGGTTCTTTTTAGAAAGCTCGAAGGCACAGGAAACGTCTTTCCCAACCCTCGGCTCTCCTTCATTCTATAATGGAAAATCATTAAAACACCTGCAAAACACAAAAACAGTTAAGAAATCCTGCGGAAATAGGTTTAAACTGCTTCAGATGGTGGGAAAGGAGCGTAGCCGTCAGATAAAAATATCTAACGGTGGAGATCGGCGCAGAACAAGAAAAGGAGAGCGGGGAGAAGAAATAAGGTGGGGTGGTTTTGGACCGTCCGATCTGGACACGTGGACGGTCTAGATCTAATCGGAGGATCTCAATCAGGGGTGGCAGGTAAGTGCGTGTGATTGAAACGCAGCGATGCGATTAAGCGCTGGCCGTTGATCTGCAGATCAGATCAACGGCGGAAAGTGAATCGGAAGGTTTTGAAATGGCGGTAAGACTTGCGATCGGAGGGAATAAGGACCGTTGGATAGGCGGGAAATGGACGGCCCAGATTTAATCGGAGGATCGCAATCGGGGAGGTCACACAACAACATGCGATTGAAACTTTGTGATTGAGCGCAGGTCGTCGATCTGAGAACAAGATCAACGGTCAGGATTTGATCGGGGATCGGAAATCGGGGGTGAAACATTGCGATTGCGATTAAAACATTGCGATGCGATTTTGCGCGGACCGTTGGATCAAAGGGTTAGATCAACGGTTGGGATTGAATCAGGGATCGGCAATCGGGGGGTGAAACATTGCGATTTCGATTGAAACATTGCAATGCAACTTAGCGATAACCGTTGATTCAAGAATGAGATCAACGGTGGAGAACCATTCGGGGGAGAAAACCTTGCATATTTTTATGAAACCCAAACTTTTGGAATAATCAAAGGTTTTTATGGATCAGGCGGAAGAATATATATATAAAGCGGACAGGCGCCCGACTGCGGGGCCTTCGGATATATGGAATGTAATATGCCCGGGAGTATAGAGACAAGGGCCAATCGCAATCGGGCCATTGAGCCTGGTCTTTCCGATCAACCCATTTGTGTTGTTTCCGATTGCGATTGCGCGATCGGCTCTTTTCAATCAACCCATTTATATTCAACACGTGGTTTTTAAAAACTTTCGGAAAGTGGGTTTTTGGGTTTACAAAAGAAAATATTGATCGGAGGGTTTTATATGATATGCTAATCGCAATCGGAGCTTTGTAATGGTTCAAAGTTATGCACCCTTGGATATTTGCGATGCGATTAGCGCCGAAAAGCTTTGGCGTTTGGTTTTAACACATGGGCATGTGGGGGGAAGTGGTTTAGGACTTAGCCCAAGGGGCTTAGGTCCATAGCAATAAAAATTTGATTTTTTATGAGAAATTTTCAAGGATTTTAATGGATTTGGGGGTTTCGAAATAGTTAAAAAGTGAGTTTTTAACTATGAAAGGGGAAATTTTCATAAATGGAAAGAAGAGGACTTATGAAAACAAGGTAGTTTTGATGTAGAAAAAAGGGAAGTAGATGAAAGGTTTTGAGAAGAGGAGAAATGACAATCTTTCAACAGTCTTTCAGTTGGAATCAGCAGAAATTCCTGAGTATAAAAATGGGACAACAAATGAGGATTTTGGACAAAGGCATGAGGCCTACAAGGAGTCTTCAAGAGCCAACAATTTTTAGTGATAAAATTTGTTCCTTGGAGGCTCAGAAAAGATCTTAGCCACCTTTTGGTATAACAAAATATTATAGGTGGCTAACAGTGGCTCCACTTGGGGATGGTGCCTTCTTGAAGGCATCAAGAATTCAGACTTGATTTCTGGGAGGCTGATTAGTTGCCTCAGCCATGAAAACAATGGACCTTTATCAACAAGCTTGCTACCTACCCAATCCTACAGATCTAGCATTTTTTCTTCATCAGAGTGCACTTGGATTGGAAAACTCTACTCACAACATTTTATTCTTTTGAAAGCAGGAAATCTAATCTACTTCTACTCCTTATTTCTCCCTGAACTCAGATTAAACAGTTGAGCTCAGATATTTCTCTACCTAGTCTATTGTCTGTTGGGATTAAACAGTCCAACAAACTTTCATTCTCTAAATTCTACAACAGAAATTTAAAAATAGTCAAGTCAAGATTGAGTTGTTTGACTTGCTATGATCTATGGCATAAGAACAAGCTACACATAGATTATTATTTGCAGAAAATTAAATCAAAATGGAAGGCTTAAGATCTGAAAGTTTCTCATTATGGCCTTCTTTTCTTTACAGCTCTGTTTTTAATTTTGTTTTGAGCTGTCTCTTTCTTGATATCTGATTCAGATTTTGGGCAAATTAGAACCAGTTTTTCTCTTTTATGACTCAGAAAAATAACACAGTTTTGAGTCATCTCTCTTTGGAAACTTTGGTTCAGATTTTGAACATGTTTGAACCTTAATTTCTATCCTAATCTATCTACTGATAAGCCAAGATTAAATAGTTTGGCAAATCAAATTCACTACCCTATCAGCAGAAAATTGAAAGCTAATTAGTCAAGATTAAACAGTTTGACTAACTAGAAGTGTGTTTTGCAGGAGTGGAATTTAAGCTTGCACACTTTCAGATTTATCTCTCTTTTTGGCATGGGGCTGTGCCTTTCTTGTTTTTCATTTCTGCCCTCTTTTCTTTCTTTCTTTCTTTTTGTATTTTTTGATTTTTCATAACTTTGAATGCAATGGTGGATGAAATATTCTGTTGACAGGAAAATATGTCCAGCCAACAGTAGGGGATCTCCCCGGTAGAAAGTCCCAATTAGACTTAGAACCGTTTGGAGTAGGGATCCCGTCCGGGGTGTGGGTCCGGCTACCACTTAAATGACTTTCTCTTCGGTTTCGAGCAACCTGATTGAAACTGCAAATATACACTTATTCACATGATACAGAATACCTGACTGATGTATCAAACCAATATGACCTTTGTGCGTAGCAAGGTAATAGACACAATGCATACACTCAGGAAGTGTCGTTAGCAACACATCTATGGGGCATGCATGCAGGATAATTTGACCACCAAAGAAACAGTTCTTTATGGCAAGAGTATCCCTTAAATTTCCGAAAGATATGACGAAACGCTAATAAAACAGTTCATTAACATTCATCATAAGAGTAAATAATAAACTTGAGCATCATCAACACAATCACAGATAGCTATGGTGTATGAATGATACTATTAATAACACATATTCATTAATCAAAAGATATTCTGAAACTGTACGCAGAATACACACAGTGTTGTCACGGCTAAACACATCATCCAATCAAAGGGGTTTTAACATGTATTGTATTACATATGCCAAGAGTATGATTCTTCAATTACAATGCAATATTGCCTTTCAGTCCACCAAAGAGCAGCCATGCACTATGTGCCCGACAGGGGTATTTATAGATTCAAGAAACGCCCTTATGGCCTTCCGACGCTTCAACTTCCCGACGGTTCAGCTTCCCTACGACCTTTGCCGAACATGCGACCTGCGACCTGAAGATTTGCGACCTGCGACTTGGTCGCAAGTGCGACTTGCGACCTGGGGACAAAATGCGACCTGCGACCCAGCAGTTAAACTATGGAGGTGGTCGCGTAATTGAGAGGTCTGGAGCGTCTATCTTCTTCTCCTTTAGGAAGTCTTGCCAGGCCCGGTAATCCGCTGCTATAGGAGAGACTAGAGAGGTTTCTTCTTTTAACCGATGCGTACATTCCAAAGCATTCGGTATCAGAGTCTCCTTCTTCTGGGAAATCAAGATTGAGCGGGAGGCAAGCTTGGTATAGATTTGTACTGGAGTGACAAGCAACCGACTTAGGTTCTCTTGTGATGCCTCGAATTCTGGTGCGACAGCCGCTTGTCTCACGGGTTGCAGAAAAGACTGAATTTCCTGCTCTACTTGCTCCCAGTCTTTAGTTTCATCCAGTGCCCCTAATGACGGAATGTGATGAAGAGCGTTCATGGAGTCAATACCACTAATCAGGTGATTATATGCAGACATCACTTTGTCCAAATCTTTGGCTAGCTTGTCTTTGGACTGCATATTCATCCGAATTTGTACTTTGGCGTCTTGTGTATGACTCCAATCTTTCCTAGGCACATGTTCGGGAGCTTGTTGATACTGCGCTGTCCAGTTTATCATTTTGTCCAAAGCTACCGAGGCCTCCTTGAGCTGCTCATGCTTCACTTTGGTTTCCGCTCGTGCCTCTGCTAATGGGGCCACTGTTTGTTTTAGGGCGAGCATTTCTCTGTATACTTGCTGCATGGTCGTTTCCAATACATCACACTCTTTCATGACTGCTAGAGGGACTTCATTGACTTGGGAAGGCTTACCTTGGAGCTGTCGCACTTCACTCTCCAGTACTGCTTTCTCCTGTTCCGTTTCTTTTAGCCTGTTTTGTAGGGAGATAATCTCCCTGCTCATTCTAGTGACATTTTCCTCTGTAGCTGCGGCAAAGGTGGTACCTGCTGATGCTATCATTATAGGGTTAGTCCTTGTATCTGGGACTATGTCCTTTCCAGTGGCGACCGTAGATATGGCGGAAGGGCTTTGCGCCAAGGCCTTTCTTCTCTCTTGCCGTATTTTGAAAGAGAATTGGTCAAATGTCAATCTAGTCAGGTCGAAGACCTCTTCTTCTTGTTCCCTGGGAAAATCGTCATCAGGGAGGATACTTTTCTTGCCACTCGGAGGAATGTCCAGGGGAGATATGTCGATATCATCTATCAATTCATCTTCTCTATCCTGTGTTTGTCCTTTTTCTTTCTCCTTTTGCCGGAGTTCGGCTTCTGCTTTGTCATGTTCCTCCTTCTTCCTGCGTTCTGACTCTGCTTCTGCTTCCTTTTCTGCTTTTCTTTTTCGCTCTGCTGCGGCGGCTTGTTCTGCCTTCTTTTGACGATCGACTTTGTCAAGTTCTTCTTTAAGTGCTTGTTCTGCCGCTGCCTGTGCTTCCTTTTCCTGTCTTTCTTTTTCCTCAGCCTGTTTCTTTTTTCGTTCTGTCCTGGCATCTTTCTTACGTTTCTCTTCATCCTCCTTCATTTTCTTTTCCTCTTCCTTCTTGGCTTGGGCTTCTGCTGCCCTTTGCTGATCCGAGGTGTCAGGCCCTGTACTGGTCCGTGTTCTTTTATCTTTGGAGGAAGAAGCGCCTCCCAGTTTATGGCTCCTATCTTCTAAATTCTGGTGATCCTCTTCTTCTTGGTCAGAGTCGATCCCCGGAGCTAGATGCCTCTCTGCGTTGTACCAGTTTCTTCTTTCATCCTCTGCCGGGCGCTCGACATGCTGATAACTCCATCTAAAATTGGCCCTTTTACAATGCTCAGGAACTATCCTGACTGGGTCATAAGTTCGGCAATCCAGATTTCTGAAGTGGTAACTTTTTATCTCTTCCCCTTCACGCCCTACTTCTCTGAAGTCCTTGACTGTATAAGCACCAATGGTGAGAGGTAGAGCGGGCCAACGTTTCTTCTTCCCTTTGGAAAGGACATTGGAGAAGCCCGAGGTCATCTGGGAACATACCTCCTGCATGAGCACCTTATCGGTAATAAACTTAGGAAGAGCATGTGGTGCTTTGAATGAGCCAAATACTCGGATGATTGTAAATTCAGCAAATGGAAACTAGTGTGCCACCTAACCTAGTGTCTCCATTGCTCGCCAAGACATGCAGGGGGTGTCTTGACCAAAGAGTTTCCCGTAAAGGGCGGGAATGAATATATGAGAGATTTGCTCAATATCTGATTTGTACCTGGATTCCCAGAATACCTTGGTCTGCAAATGGATTGCCTGGGTCTGTTCGGAGTCCTAGTTATGTGGCCATCCTTCAACATGCAGCTGGGCACAGACAACATCTAATAAATACGAAGCCATATAAAATTCTGACGGCTCTCCCTCATCTGGGGCTAAAGCTGAAGCCAAATTTGTGTGCATGGAGCCCATTAATATACCAGCCCAATTGAACCGAGTGCCGTGTACTGTTACGTGTTCCATAATGGTTGCCCATGTTCCGTTGAAAGTGGTATCGTCCGAACGTCCGTACACTCTGCACAGCATGGCGGCCACTAACTTATACACCTTCCTCAGACTGGCCACCGGGTACTCCTGGTCTTTCTTGATTTTAAATTTATCTGGTTCCGCCCACCATTTTCTGATTGTATCAACCATCGGTAGTTCATTTGCGGAAAACCATCTCGGGGTAAAATTTACCTCTGGATGGGGTAGCGAGTAGTAGACCTGTGCCTTTGAGCTTTCCAACGTTGCGAAAGTTTTACCTCTACTATCTCGAATGACGAAATTCTTAGGATCCGTCTTCTGTATGATCCAGTCTAACATTTCTGGGCATGGAAAGATGGCGGGATGTGACCCTGCTAGGTGCAATTTGGATTTCTTGACCTTCAGGTATACTTCCCGGTTCGGGAGATCTTCTGGAAACTCATCTTCTGGTATGGCGAACTCGCGGTATACTTCATACCACCTAAGGCTGTCCTCCTTTGCGAAGGTGCAAAGGGTCTCTCTGTATATTGGTGGAGGAGATGTTTGTATGTCTGTGTCTGACTCTTCCTCCACCACCTGCTTACTTCTCCTTCGGGATACCTGGGGTGCCATGTCGCTAGAGTCGGAGAGGACCGGTACCGTGTCTGCTCTAACTTCACCTGTTGCATTCAAGAAAGAATCCCAGGATGAGAAAGACATGATGATAACGGCTAAATAAAGTCTACACATGCAAAGTTTAATTGACTATTCTTTGGGGGTCGTTGGGTCTCTGATCTACAAAAAGGACTCACATGCGACCTCGCGACCTTGCGACTAGGTCGCAGGGTCGCAGAGTCGCTAACAGGGAGTTTCGCGACCTTGCGACCTTGCGACCGGGTCGCTGGGTCGCAGGTCGCACTTGAGCCTGCCCGGGGGTTTTGAGCGCGCGCGGTTTTGCGGATAAACTCTCCTTAACAGAAAAAATACGCGGCTGGAAAGGGTCTAAACTGGAAATAAGGCACAGCCATGAGGAATTCGGCAAGACATGGGTGACCCTGGGGTTTGTGGGAACCAAAACAAGAATAAAACTCAAACGGGAACCCTATCTGCTCACCAGCAAGTAATTAAGACCATGGGGTGGCTAGATTTTAGCAAGAAATGCTGGGAAAGGAAACACAGGGAGGAAATGGCAACTTACCCGGAAGAAAACGCGCCAGCCGACCTGTCAGAGCAATTCCACGATTTTCGCCGCGAGTCACAAATGCGACCTAGCGACCTGCCCTTATAAAAAGGAGTCGCACGTGCGAGTAATAAATGAGGTCGCAAGTTGGTAGTTTGCGACCTTGCGACCTCGCGACCTTGAGGTTGCTGGGTCGCAAAGGTCGCTGAGTCGCTAATTCCCCAAATACTTCATTTGCGACCTTGCGACCTTGCGACCTTCAGGTCGCTGGGTCGCAAGGTCGCAAATTGCCTGACTTCTGACTCTTGCGACCTGGCGACCTGGCGACCTTAGGGTCGCAGAGTCGCATAGGTCGCATGGGTCGCAAATCATGGATCCGCGACTTAGCGACTTGCTCTTAAAAACTTTACTTGGCTTTTTTCTTCTTTAGTTTCAAAGGGGCTCCAAAAATTTTGAAGTGTGTGTTATTATTTTTTTGTATTTTTGGAGGGTGTTGTAGGAGCTACAACAAATGGCGATTCACTGGATGAATTCAGAGTCTCTGCCGATGAAGGGTCGATGAGGGAGGAGGGAGGGGTCTAATACTAGCTTGTTCTTTTACCTCAGAGTTTACACCTTCCTTCTTTTGCCACCCCGCATAGTTGCCTGGCCTTTTGGCTTATTGGGTGCAGACCAACCGAATTTTAATTCCTCGCACTCCAGGATCGAGAGGGTCGGGGAAACCTTGTACAACTGCAGGGTCCGGTACAATTATTTCGTCCTCATGGTGTTGCTCCGCTGCCAGCGAACCTCTCGGCTCCGGCGGAGTCACTGCCTAAGGAGTCATGAACGTTGCTCTGTTGCCAGCGAGCCTGGTCAGTACCCCGGCGGAGTCGTTACAACACCTCTCTGCGCAGGAAGCCTTTCTCAATCCTTTACCCTTTATTTTTGTGCGATTGCACTTATTTGAGAATGTGCCTATAGCACTTATTTAGATGGGCATATTTTGCCTGGGCGGATGAGGGATCCCGACTTATTTTGCTTGCAGAGAGGTTGCTCCTGGTCTCATATGAGGACTCGGGTTTTTCCCGGATGACCTGCAATTCTCTTGGGTTAGCCCTGTTCCCTCACGATCCGGTTGCTGCTATGCAAGACCTTTTCTGCCTGCACCCTTTAAGCCGCTAGGTGGTTCCTTATGCTTGAAGACTCTAGTAAGACCGTGTATTATCCTTAGGTGCCCATTACAAGCGAGTTTCAACTGCCCTGTGTTTTGCGAGAAGGGCCTTTCATCAACATAGAACCTCTTCAAGGAGTGAGCCGGTTGCGGGCAGCTTAGACAAGGTTTTCTTCGAAGAGTTAGAGAAAGAGTTTTTTTTTATTTTTTTTATTTTTTTATATTTTTTAAAGGGGTTTAAGTAAAATAGTGTTTGAGGTCATGCCCGTTTACCGGGAGGACCTCGACTTTTCCTTCCAGAGTTTGCAATTGGAAAGTATGGGGACCCACCTTTTCTTTAACCTGAAAGGGACCTATCCATAGTGCTTGAAATTTGGCATGTTTTCCTTTTTCTTCGTGTGCTTTATCCCATTTTAGGACTAGGTCTCCTACTTCAAATTTTTTATCTCCTGCAGACTTTTTATCGAACCATTTCTTGATCCGACTTTGGTGGATGGCGAATTTCTCCCGGGTTTTCTGCCTTTCCTCTTCTAATTTCAGCAGGGTGTCAATGCGGGTTTGCAATGCGGGGCAAGGGGTACCATGGCATTCTTGAGACAACTGCAGAGCAGGAAGAGACAAATTGGGTGGGAGGACAGCTTCTTTCCCATACATGAGAAAATATGGTGAGGTGCCTATTGAGGACTTAGGGGTGACGCGATCAAGCCAAAGTGCATTTTGGAGAGCATTATGCCAGTTGCGTTGGTGAGACAGTAAGGTCTTTTTAATGATGCGAATCAGATTTTTATTGGTTGATTCCGCTAGACCATTTCCTTGGGGATAGTATTTTGCAGAGTGTTTAAGAACGATACCATTTTCTAAAGCAAAATCATATAATTTAAAAGATGAAAAATATGTTGCATTATAAAAAACCAAGGAAGTCGGAACGCCAAACCTGGTAATGATGGAATGAATGACAAATTGCATTACCTCCTGGTCGTTGACTTGGCGTAATGGTACTGCTTCAACCCACCTGGTGAAATAATCAGTGGCTGTTAGGATGTACCGGTGTTGCTTAGAAGAGTGGGGTAGGATCTCGCCAATGACGTCTAGACCCCATTGTTGAAAAGGCTCTTCCACTGCTACTGACAACAAAGGGGCGGCGGGGCGCGCTTCTCGGTTTGCGAATTTCTGGCATTGAACGCACTTCCGAACATATGCGTGGGCATCTCTGAAAAGAGTTGGCCAATAATAACCTACTCGCATTATTTTATGGGTTGTAGTATCCCCGGCAAAATGACCTCTTGCTGGTCCATCATGCAGCTCGATTAAGATCTTCTGAGCTTCATCATATTCCAGGCAGCGTAACATGACCCCATCGGAATGTTTCCTGAAAAGCTTCCCTTGGATTAACTGGTAAGGCACAGCTTTGAGTCTGATTGCACGTTTCTGCCGGGCATTTAGAGCGGGGTCCAATGTACCGTGTGCTAAATATCCTGAAATATCCGAGTACCAAGAAGGGTTCCTTACCTGAGGCAAGACGTCAGTTTGGTACATATCAATTTCTTGTTCCCAATTATCTTCTTCACTCTGTTGGGAACTTGCGGCCTCTGCAGCCATCTGGCATAAACCTTGTCCTTTAACTGTGCATGTTGGCTTAAACTCTAAGTCGTATTCTTGCATACACGCAACCCAGTTCCCTCGTCTCTCGCCCAGCTCCTGCTGCATGAACAGTGAGCGAACAGCTGGGTGGGGAACGTAAACTGTGACATGGTTTTTCAAGATGTATGGTCTGAAATGTTTGACCGCTTTATATACCGCATAGGCCTGTTTCTCGATTTCGGGATAATTTAATTCAGCTCCCTGCAGACCGGTGCTCATGAATGAAATGGGATGCTCGTCATTATTTCTGTCCTTTTGTGTGAGTACGGCTGCCAAGGACGAATCCGAAGCGAACGTATACAAGCTGAAATCTCTGTCGAAATCTGGGCTATGGAGGGAAGGTGCTTCGGCTATAGCTTTCTTGATCTGATCAAAAGCTTCCTTTTCGAGCTGATTCCATTTGAAGGTAGCATTTTTCTTTATCATTCCCTGTAGTGGCTTAACTATCTGGGCGAAATCTGATATAAACTTACGTACAAAATTGATCTTTCCCAAAAAGGACTGCATTGCTTTCTTACTGCTGGGGGGAGGAATCTGAGCAATGGCTTTCGCACGTTCTGGATCAACGACAATGCCTTGCTTAGTTATGATATGACCCAGTAGATTTCCTTCTGCTACGGCGAAAATGCTCTTCTTTGGGTTGAGCGAGATACCGTATTTTCTGCACCTTTCGAAGATCTGTCTGAGGTGACGCAAATGATCCCCCCGATGTTTAGAAAACACAGTAACGTCATCCAAGTAGACCACCACACTTTGGCCTATCATACCCCTGAATGCTATATCCATAGCTCTTTGGAATGTTTCCCCTGCGTTGATTAATCCAAAGGGCATACGCCTGTACGCGAAGGTTCCCCACTTAGTCCGAAAGGTAGTCTTTAACCTGTCTGGTTCAGCCACTAGTACTTGATTGTAGCCAGAGAATCCATCCAACAAGGAGAACATTTATGAGCCGGACACTGCTTGCAGTATCTGCTCCATAGGGGGCACTGGGTAATTATCTTTACTCCAGGCCCGGTTTAAGTTTCGGAAATCTACACATAAGCGAATTTCACCTGACTTCTTCCGTACTGGAACCAAATTGGACACCCATGTGGAATGGCGAACTTTGAAGATAATGCGGGCATCCAAAAGTTTTTTGAGTTCTTTTAGAATCACTGGCTCCATCGTAGGATGTACTTTCCTGAGCTTTTGCTGGAATGGTTTTACATTTTCTTTAATGGGTATCACATGTTGTATGATTCGAGTATCGTATGTGCGTAAGTCCTCATATGTCCAAGCGAATACGTCACGATATTTGCGAAATAGCTGAGTGAAATCTTGAGCCTCTTGGGGGGTGCAGTCTTTCCCCAGGTTGACAAATTTAGGATTATCTTCTGATCCCAAGTTCACTTGTCGATGAGCCAAGATAGAGCTCTGTACTTTGGCATTTGGGGGCCCACGGAAACGATTTTGCAGATCGAAAAGCTTCTCAAGTGATACCACCCCTTTAGGCATGGGGTTTCCTTTGGCTTGCTCATACTCTTTCTGCATAGCTTGGTCGTGCTCATCTTCATCTATAGCAGCGTCTTTGAATATCTCTGAGTTACACATAAAATCCAGCACCTGTTGATCATCATCGAAAACACGCAAGTTAGTGATATTGTCTGGCACGGAGGGTTTATACATAACTTCAATAGAAAAACCATCCCTCAAAGGGGTAAATCTGGCGGCAGCATTAGCTAGAGTATCCGCCGCTGCATTATGCATTCTTAGAACATATTTAATTCCAAAAGCGTCAAAATCAGAAATGAGCCGCCATACCTCTTGCTGATACGCCTTCAAATGTGGAGACAAACAATGAATAGTATTGCGTACCTGCCGAGTGATAATCTCGGAGTCTCCAATGACCCGTAAGCATTTTACCTTCAAATCCAGCGCCTTTTTAAGCCCAAGGATCAAAGCTTCATACTCAGAAGTGTTGTTAGTGCATTGGAACTCTAGTCGACAAGAGACTAAGATTTTTTTCTTATGCGGATCAAGCAAAACGCAGCCAGCGCCAGAACCATCAAGATTTTTGGAACCGTCGTAATACAATGTCCATATATCATTTTCCGGGTCCTTGGGGGAAGTGGATTGCGGAGGAATTTCGGCTTGGTGTGAGACAGTTTGGGCTTGTTCCTCTGCGACAAGTGTCATTTCAGAAAGGACCTCGGGGCCTACTGAAGACTGGGGAGGTCGGTAACATCCAAAAATGGAATCTAGAAAACACATACCAAGTTCCTCCTGGGCAAAGCTGATGGGTTCATTTGTGGCATCCAAATCAGTTACAGTTTGTTTCATGTATGGTTCACTTTCGACTCTGATTTGGTTGTTTCTCGCCTTGTAAGGCAGCCATAAGTGGGACCAATCCGTGGCAAAGTATCCTTGCAACTTGCTAGACCAATCCCTGCTAAGCAGTACACCATAGGCTTCAGGGATGTCAACAACCACAATATCAATACATTGATGGACCCTAGAGTCGGATGAGAGGCGGATGATGACATTGTTTAATTCTCCAACGGCTGGTACTTGTGATCTGTCAAGTTGAATGATTTTTGCGTCAGTTTTCTCTGGGAGAATGTTGAGTTTCTTGCACACAGATAGAGGCATGACATTTGTGGATGCACCGGAGTCAACGAGAAAATTGTGAACATTGAAGTTAAACATCTCAAAAGACAAAAGGAAGGGGGGGGTGGAGCCTCTCGAATTCGTGTTGACAGCGTTCACTATAGACTGGATATCTGGACTGGTTTGTGCAGACGTGTTGCTGACATTTTTCGTATTTTAGTTGTTGGCAAAAGCCTTTAGAATAAGTTCTTTTTGATTTGTGATGCGGGCCAACTCGTAGAGTGAGATATTAGCTCTGGTCTTTTTCATGTCCTCCACTATGTTGTAGCTAGTGTCGGTTTGGGGACTAGGTTCGGTAGTGGTTTTCGAGGGTTCCACTGGGAGCTTGGTTTTTTGACTTGCTTTGCCATTACTATTTATGGGCTTTTCTGGTGTAGCGTGTCCTTCGTTTCCAGGAGGAAGAATTTTCCTCAGGAAAGCCCTTTTCTTGTCCTCATATGATTGTTCGGGGACAGTTCCTTTGCTTCTAAGACTATAATTTCGAGTGGGCTGAACCTTGGGACTGCCTGCCATGTTGATATCAATGGGAGAAAGACTCTCTCCCCCGCGGATTACATCAAAAGTTAAGACATAGGCTCTTGATTCCCCATCTACGAGCGAACCTTCATCTCGATCAGAAACCTCATCCTCTGTCAGGTTTCCTGGAGTTTGGTCATCCAAAAGTTGGTTAACCACCGCGGTCATGCCGCCAATCCATTGCGGGCACGTTTTTTCAGAATGGGCAGCTTGGTGAAAAGAGCAAAAATTGTCTTTCCCTATCTCCTCCACGTTGAGAGCGGCACTGGTGTTTGACGGAGGTCTGCTGGTGTTGGGATTACTTTTCTTGAAAAAGGGTTTTGGAGGTTTATTTGTAGTTGAGGTTTCAACGCCCTTTCTCTTTAAGTCAGAGACCTCATTCGTTAGTAGTTTAAGGGTCTTGGCCATACTTTCGAAATCAAAAGTTTCTCTCTCTCTATTAGGGGTGGAAGACTGACCTTTTTTAGTGGTTGGTTTGTGATCATCCTTTCCTTCATGGTCCATGACTCCTATCGACAACATGTCCTTCTCTACCGCAAGAGCAGCAGCGTAATTTGCTGTAAGAGTAGCGCGGGCCTCACGTTTGAAGAAAACGGAAATATCCCTAGGGAGAGCTTTAGTATAGTAGTCGATGGTGATAGAATCGTCCAATGCTAAGTTTGGAGGAAATTTTTGCAATATTGTGGCGAAGCGTTGGTTAAAGTCTTTAACTTTCTCTTTTCTATGACACTTGATGGTGCTTAGTTCTGTGAGGAGCATGGAGGGTGTTTTATCTTCTGCAAACTTTTGCAGGAACTAACGACGGAACTGGTCCCATGAAGTAATAGAAGCACTGGGTAGGGAACGGTACCAGGTGGCTGCAAGGTTTACAAGAGTGTGTGGGAACAATCGACATGCGACATCATCGGACTGAACTCTCATGATTTGTAGGGACAAATAGAAACTACTAATATGATCTTCCGCGAAGGTACCTTTCTCGGGATCAAATTTAGGAAGATGCTTCTCCGGGTGTCTAGGCATATCATGGAGAGGACCTAAAAGAGCCAATGGGGATTGAGCCATCCATGCTAGGGGTTGCACCCTCCTGGGGTGCTGACGATATCGGGATTCTGCCTCGGACTCACTTCCTGTCCCTGACACTGATGCTCCGTCATGATGGCGAGAGTGTTCGTCTTGGTGTCTTTCACGGTTATTCATGTTTCTAAGATGCTCCCAGTTGTGGGGAAGGGGCCTATTTTGGTTTTGGTGGTGACGATCGTTGACGTGGTGTCTTTGGCCGCGAACTATATCTCCTCTGCCTCCACGTCTGTGACCTCTGTTGACTCCACCCTCGTTTCTTCGAGGCCTGATTCCTTCCCCTACATTTCTTTGGGTTGTGTTACCTTCTCTTTCATTTCTTCGACCCCCTCCTCTTTCTTCTAGTGGGGAATACACTTGGTTGTTGTTCCACTGATGTAAGTCAGGCTGAGGTTCGGGGAAAGGTTCAGTATCAGGGAAACCTTCACTATCTTGGAGAATGGGGTCATTTTCCTGGACAGCCCGCCCGAGGTCTTCAATCATGGAGTTCACAAGTTCAGGTATGGTGCGGACAAGCACACCATTACGGGTGATGTTCTCAGTAGGAGTCCTAGTGTGAGCTAGAAACTCCATGAAAGGGGCATACCGTAAATCCCTGATGAGATTACGGGCAACTGGGCGTAAGGATCTTAACTGTTCGTTAGTGATTTCAAAGTACCGAGCCTCCTCCGTTGGAATATCCTCTAAAGGGGGAAGAGGAGATTCGTTATTTATGACCTCCCGGTGGGGAGTTTGTGATGGAATATCGGTCGTATGCTGGGAGGATGCCATGGCCCTCCTTCTAGCGCCAAATCTATTGACAGGAAAATATGTCTGGCCAACAGTAGGGGATCTCCCCGGTAGAAAGTCCCAATTAGACTTAGAACCGTTTGGAGTAGGGATCCCGTCCGGGGTGTGGGTCCGGCTACCACTTAAATGACTTTCTCTTCGGTTTCGAGCAACCTGATTGAAACTGAAAACATACACTTATTCACATGATACATAATACATGACTGATGTATCAAACCAATATATGACACTGTGCGTAGCAAGGTAATAAACACAATGCATACACTCAGGAAGTGTCGTTAGCAACACATCTATGGGGCATGCATGCAGGATAATCTGACCACCAAAGAAACAATTCTTTATGGCAAGAGTATCCCTTAACTTTCCGAAAGATATGACGAAACGCTAATAAAACAGTTCATTAACATTCATCATAAGAGTAAATAATAAACTTGAGCATCATCAACACAATCACAGATAGCTATGGTGTATGAATGATACTATTAATAACACAGATTCATTAATCAAAAGATATTCTGAAACTGTACGCAGAATACACACAGTGTTGTCACGGCTAAACACATCATCCAATCAAAGGGGTTTTAACATGTATTGTATTACATATGCCAAGAGTATGATTCTTCAATTACAATGCAATATTGCCTTTCAGTCCACCAAAGAGCAGCCATGCACTATGTGCCCCACAGGGGTATTTATAGATTCAAGAAACGCCCTTATGGCCTTTCGACGCTTCAACTTCCCGACGGTTCAGCTTCCCTGCGACCTTTGCCGAACATGCGACCTGCGACCTGAAGATTTGCGACCTGCGACTTGGTCGCAAGTGTGACTTGTGACCTGGGGAGAAAATGCGACCTGCGACCCAGCAGTTAAACTATGGAGGTGGTCGCGTAATTGAGAGGTCTGGAGCGTCTATCTTCTTCTCCTTTAGGAAGTCTTGCCAGGCCCGGTAATCCGCTGCTATAGGGGAGACTAGAGAGGTTTCTTATTTTAACCGATGCGTACATTCCAAAGCATTCGGTATTAGAGTCTCCTTCTTCTGGGAAATCAAGATTGAGAGGGAGGCAAGCTTGGTATAGATTTGTACTGGAGTGACAAGCAACCGACGTAGGTTCTCTTGTGATGCCTCGAATTCTGGTGCGGCAGCCGCTTGTCTCACGGGTTGCAGAAAAGACTGAATTTCCTGCTCTACTTGCTGCCAGTCTTTAGTTTCATCCAGTGCCCCTAATGACGGAATGTGATGAAGAGCGTTCATGGAGTCAATACCACTGATCAGGTGATTATATGCAGACATCACTTTGTCCAAATCTTTGGCCAGCTTGTCTTTGGACTGCATATTCATCCGAATTTGTACTTTGGCGTCTTGTGTATGACTCCAATCTTTCCTAGGCACATGTTCGGGAGCTTGTTGATACTGCGCTGTCCAGTTTATCATTTTTGTCCAAAGCTACCGAGGCCTCCTTGAGCTGCTCATGCTTCACTTTGGTTTCCGCTCGTGCCTCTGCTAATGGGGCCACTGTTTGTTTTAGGGCGAGCATTTCTCTGTATACTTGCTGCATGGTCGTTTCCAATACATCACACTCTTTCATGACTGCTAGGGGGACTTCATTGACTTGGGAAGGCTTACCTTGGAGCTGTCGCACTTCACTCTCCAGTACTGCTTTCTCCTGTTCCGTTGCTTTTAGCCTGTTTTGTAGGGAGATAATATCCCTGCTCATTCTAGTGACATTTTCCTCCGTAGCTGCGGCAAAGGCGGTACCTGCTGATGCTATCATTACAGGGTTAGTCCTTGTATCTGGGACTATGTCCTTTCCAGTGGCGACCGTAGATATGGCGGAAGGGCTTTGCGCCAAGGCTTTTCTTCTCTCTTGCCGTATTTTGAAAGAGAATTGGTCAAATGTCAATCTAGTCAGGTCGAAGACCTCTTCTTCTTGTTCCCTGGGAAAATCGTCATCAGAGAGGGTACTTTTCTTGCCACTCGGAGGAATGTCCAGGGGAGATATGTCGATATCATCTATCAATTCATCCTCTCTATCCTGTGTTTGTCCTTTTTCTTTCTCCTTTTGCCGGCGTTCGGCTTCTGCTTTGTCATGTTCATCCTTCTTCCTACGTTCTGACTCTGCTTCTGCTTCCTTTTCTGCTTTTCTCTTTCACTCTGTTGTGGCGGCTTGTTCTGCCTTCTTTTGACGATCGACTTTTTCAAGTTCTTCTTTAAGTGCTTGTTCTGCCGCTGCCTGTGCTTCCTTTTCCTGTCTTTCCTTTTCCTCAGCCTGTTTCTTTTTCCGTTCTGTCCTGGCATCTTTCTTACGTTTCTCTTCATCCTCCTTCATTTTCTTTTCCTCTTCCTTCTTGGCTTGGGCTTCTGCTGCCCTTTGCTGATCCGAGGTGTCAGGCCCTGTACTGGTCCGTGTTATTTTATCTTTGGAGGAAGAAGCGCCTCCCAGTTTATGGCTTCTATCTTCTAAATTCTGGTGATCCTCTTCTTCTTGGTCAGAGTCGATCCCCGGAGCTAGATGTCTGTCTGCGTTGTACCAGTTTCTTCTTTCGTCCTCTGCCGGGCGCTCGACATGCTGATAACTCCATCTAAAATTGGCCCTTTTACAATGCTCAGGAACTATCCTGACTAGGTCATAAGTTTGGCAATCCAGATTTCTGAAGTGGTAACTTTTTACCTCTTCCACTTCACGCCCTACTTCTCTGGAGTCCTTGACTGTATAAGCACCAATGGTGAGAGGTAGAGCGGGCCAAGGTTCTTCTTCCCTTTGGAAAGGACATTGGAGAAGCCCGAGGTCATCTGGGAACATACCTCCTGCATGAGCACCTTATCGGTAATAAACTTAGGAAGAGCATGTGGTGCTTTGAATGAGCCAAATACTCGGATGATTGTAAATTCAGCGAATGGAAACCAGTGTGCCACCTGACCTAGTGTCTCCATTGCTCGCCAAGACATGCAAGGGGTGTCTTGACCAAAGAGTTTCCCGTAAAGGGCGGGAATGAATATATGAGAGATTTGCTCAATATCTGATTTGTACCTGGATTCCCAGAATACCTTGGTCTGCAAATGGATTGCCTGGGTCTGTTCGGAGTCCCAGTTATGTGGCCATCCTTCAACATGCAGCTGGGCATAGACAGCATCTAATAAATACGAAGCCATATAAAATTCTGACGACTCTCCCTCATCTGGGGCTAAAGCTGAAGCCAAATTTGTGTGCATGGAGCCCATTAATATACCAGCCCAATTGAACCGAGTGCCGTGTACTGTTATGTGTTCCATAATGGTTGCCCATGTTCCGTTGAAAGTGGTAGCGTCCGAACGTCCGTACACTCTGCACAGCATGGCGGCCACTAACTTATACACCTTCCTCAGACTGGCCACCGGGTACTCCTGGTCTTTCTTGATTTTAAATTTATCTGGTTCCGCCCACCATTTTCTGATTGTATCAACCATCGGTACTTCATTTTTGGAAAACCATCTCGGGGTAAAATTTACCTCTGGGTGGGGTAGCGAGTAGTAGACCTGTGCCTTTGAGCTTTCCAACGTTGCGAAATTTTTACCTCTACTATCTCGAATGGCGAAATTCTTAGGATCCGTCTTCTGTATGATCCAGTCTAACATTTCTGGGCACGGAAAGATGGTGGGATGTGACCCTGCTAGGTGCAATTTGGATTTCTTGACCTTCAGGTATACTTCCCGGTCCGGGAGATCTTCTGGAAACTCATCTTCTGGTATGGCGAACTCGCGGTATACTTCATACCACCTAAGGTTGTCCTCCTTTGCGAAGGTGCAAAGGGTGTCTCTGTATATTGGTGGAGGAGATGTTTGTATGTCTTTGTCTGACTCTTCCTCCACCACCTACTTACTTCTCCTTCGGGATACCCGGGGTGCCATGTCGCTAGAGTCGGAGAGGACCGGTACCGTGTCTACTCTAACTTCACCTGTTGCATTCAAGAAAGAATCCCAGGATGAGAAAGACATGATGATAACGGCTAAATAAAGTCTACACATGCAAAGTTTAATTGACTGTTCTTTGGGGGTCGCTGGGTCGCTGATCTACAAAAAGGACTCACATGCGACCTCGCGACCTTGCGACTAGGTCGCAGAGTCGCTAACAGGGAGTTTCGCGACCTTGCGACCGGGTCGCTGGGTTGCAGGTCGCACTTGAGCCTGCCCGGGGGTTTTGAGCGTGCGCGGTTTTGCGGATAAACTCTCCTTAACAGAAAAAAATACGCGGCTGGAAAGGGTCTAAACTGGAAATAAGGCACAGCCATGAGGAATTCGGCAAGACACGGGTGACCCTGGGGTTTGTGGGAACCAAAACAAGAATAAAACTCAACCGGGAACCCTATCTGCTCACCAGCAAGTAATTAAGACCATGGGGTGGCTAGATTTTAGCAAGAAATGCTGGGAAAGGAAACACAGGGAGGAAATGGGAACTTACCCGGAAGAAAACGCGCCAGCCGACCTGTCAGAGCAATTCCACGATTTTCGCCGCGAGTCACAAATGCGACCTAGCGACTTGCCCTTATAAAAAGGAGTCGCACGTGCGAGTAATAAATGAGGTCGCAAGTTGGTAGTTTGTGACCTTGCGACCTCGCGACCTTGAGGTCGTTGGGTCGCAAAGGTCGCTGAGTCGCTAATTCCCCAAATACTTCATTTGCGACCTTGCGACCTTGCGACCTTCAGGTCGCTGGGTCGCAAGGTCGCAAATTGCCTGACTTCCGACTCTTGCGACCTGGCGACCTGGTCACTTGGATTTTTTCTTCTTTATTTTCAAAGTGGCTCCAAAAATTTTGAAGTGTGTGTTATTATTTTTTTGTATTTTTGGAGGGTGTTGTAGGAGCTACAACATATTCATAATGAAAAAGAAAAAAAGAAGGCTTAAAAACATATCATGAATCAAGAGAAGTAATGCTTGAGCATCCTGCCATTGACAGGACCCCAAAACAAATTTGTTCCATCCAGCTCTTGTAAGAAGAATGCATTGTTTCCAGCAACTGAATGAATAGAGTAAGGGCCAAGCCATAGATTGTCAAATTTACCATGCTTTCCCTTATCTTCTCTCTTTGAGTCCCACTTTAAAACTTTTTCCCCAATCTTGAAATTGCTGGCCTTTGTTCTTCTGTCAAAAATCTTCTTGATATGGTCTTGCTTCTGCAATGCTTTGTTGTACACTTCCTCTCTGATTTGTTGAAGATGAATGGTCTGATTTATTCTTCTGATCATGTCATTATCTTCAGTCTGCAATTCTTGAATTAACTTCATAACTGGTACACCAAGGCTGTTAGGAAAAATTGCATCTGTACCATACACAAGCTGGAAGGGTGACATACCAATAGATTTCTTCAAAGTTAATCTGTCAGCCCAAAGTGCATGGATCAGCTTTGTGTGCCAAGACTTTTTATTGTCCTCCAATAGTTTCTTGATTATGTTCACTAAGCTTTTATTGGAAGATTCTGCAAGTCCATTACCTTGAGGGTAATAGGCTGTGGAATGCCCTATTTTTATCTGGTATTTATGACAGAAGTCAACCATTTTCTTTGATCCAAACGCTGCTGCATTATCTGTGATGATCTTGGTAGGACAGCCAAATCTGGAAAGGATATTGGTTTCTATGAACTTTATAATAACTGAATCATTGGCTTGCCTACAAGGAATGGCTTCTATCCACTTAGTGAAATAGTCTGTGGCAGTAAGGATCCATCTATGCTGGGCAGAAGATGAGGGATGGATTTCACCTATGAATTCAAGTCCCCACTATTGAAATGGGGCTTCAACAGTGATTGGATGCAGAGGAAAGGGTAACAATTTTCTTTTGCCTTCGAATAGTTGGCATTTATGGCAAGTAGTGGTCATCTTGTGTACATCGGGAAAAAGAGTAGGCCAATAGAAACCAGCCCTCAAAATTTTGTTGGCTGTTGACTTCCAATATAAATGACCCCCACACTCTCCTTCATGAAATTCCTGCTTAACCTTCTCTGCATCAAACTCAGGCAAACATTTAAGCAATATACCACTAGCATTTTTCCAATAAAGACACCTATCTACAATGCAATAGTTTATTGCTTTCAGTTTTAAGAACCTTGCCTTTGTTTTCGATAAACCAAGAGGTGTATTTAAATTAAGCAAAACATAAACGATATCAGCATACCAAGGAGAATTCATAAAATGGTTTTCAATAATGGGAGTTGAGAATTCTTCTTGACTGTCCAAAGCATTAATCATATTAATATCAAGAACTTCAAAATTGGATTCAGCCATTAATCTAGCTAGACCTTGGCCTTTGATGAGTTTAGTGGGTTTTATCTCTAAATCATATTCGAGAATAACAGCAATCCACTTACCTCTCTTACCATCTGGGTCCTGTGTTAGAATGTCTTTAACAACCGAATTAGGGACAAAGGCAATGATGTGTGAGTGACGGATGTATACTCTGAAGTCTTTCAATGCTTTAACCAAAGCAAAAGCTTGCTTTTCCATAATATTATACTTCAAAGGGGCATCCCTCAATGCCTTGCTAAAGAATGCAATAGGCTGCTCTTGTCCTTGTGGATTTTTTTGTAAAAGGACAACAACAATAGTATGTTCTGATGCAAATGAGAAGATATAAAAATCTTTTGAAAAATCAGGGCTTATGAGAACCGGTGTTTTGGTTAATGCTTGTTTCACCAGCTCAAAGGATGTCTTTGCTTCCAAGGTCCATTTTATCCCTTGCTCCTTCTTCAACATGTTTGTGATATTTCTAAGGAGCTCTACCAAGTTAGGGATGAACCTTCTCAAAAAGTTAATCTTTCCAATGAAAGACTGCAACTCTTTGATATTTCTAGGATGAGAAATTTGCAATATAGCCTCAATCCTCTTTGGATCTATCTTTATACCTTCTTCTGAAATAATGTGTCCAAGAAGCTTACCTTCTTGGAGACCAAATAGTGTCTTCTTAGGGTTTAAAGATATTCCAAACCTTTTGCACTTCTCGAAAACTTTTCTTAAATGTTCTAAATGTTCTTCATCTGTTTTTGAAAACACAGTGACCTCATCTAGATAGATAATGATGAAGAAGCCCAATTCTTCCGAGAATGCTATGTCCATGGCTCTCTGAAAGGTTGCTCCGGCGTTCATTAGACCAAAAGGCATCTTCACATACATGAAAGTGCCCCATGGAGTAGTGAAAGTTGTCTTTAATTGATCAGCAGGGTGAACTAAAATCTGATTATACCCTGAATAGCCATCAAGCAACGAAATCCTTTTAGACCCCACCACTCTTTGTAAAATGTGATCCATTTTTGGTAAAGGGTAGTTATCCTTTAACGAAGCTTTGTTTAAGTCTCTAAAGTCTATACAAAGCCTGATTTCTCCAGTCTTCTTCCTAACGGACACCAGATTAGATACCCACTTAGAATATCTAATAGGGACAATAATGTCAGCCTCATACATTTTCATGATCTCCTTCTGAACCAATGGCAACTGGACAGGGTTTATTCTGCGCAGTTTCTGTTTGAATGGTTTTTGGTTTTCTTTAAGAGGGATTTTGTGCTGTATTATTTTAGTGTCATAGGATTTAAGATCTTCATGACTCCATGCAAAAACATCAGAAAATTCTTTGAACAGCTCTATGTATTTGAGTTTAATGTGAGCTGGCAAAGTTTTGGACAGTTTGATCATTTTTGGTTTTTCCTCACTGCCTATATTGCACTCCTCTACTTCAGTCTCTATAGGTTCCAGTTTTGGTTTATTGGCCACATCGTTAAAATCGAACAACTCCTCTAAAGGCGTTAGACCACTCGGCAAATTTTCGTCTTTAGAATGCAGAGTTTGTAATTCTTCCGTTTCTAACTCTGCACTTAATTCTGTTTTGCTCCTAAGTTTGCTAGACAATAGGTTAATATTGGCAGGTTGAGGAGATGATTCTTCTTCACCAAGAAAATTTTCTTCACTGCAGTCTGTATCATAATCTGAATCTGAACTGTGCAGTTCAAACTCATTTCTGAATTGCATGAAGTCTTCTATTTTTTTGTCATTGTCAAACACTTGCCAATATTTTTCGTTATCAGGCACTACCGGTCTAAATTTTATCGGAGTTGTGTTGTCTCCAGTCTCATATGGCGTTAGACATGTCCTGGCCGCAAAAGCTAAATTGTGGGCCATAATGTTCTTTTTCCTTGGGATGAAACTCGGGTTTGACTCCTCAAATGTTGTCAACAGATCCATGACATCATTCCGATAGGCTCTAAGTCTGGGATGATTCGCATTATACTCCCCATTGATTTTCCTAATGATTAACTCAGAATCCCCGTACACATTAATTCTTCTGGCTCCTAATTTCTTCAAGAGATGCAAGCCTAAGAGAAGGGATTCATATTCTGCTATGTTGTTGGAACACTGAAAGTTTAATTTGCATGAGATGCATTCTGTGTGGTTGTTTTTAGTGTTAGTGATCCAAACCCCTGCACCAGCATTATTTCTAGTGCATGACCCATCAAAATACATACTCCATAAAGGACTGTCTTCGGTTTCGTCTGTTTGGCGATTGTCCTTTTTAACTATGGTGCCTTCTGACTGTTCATGATTAGCAACACCCAATTGAATTTGTTTTGACTCCTCAAATTCTTCAATAGATTGAGGGATGATGCCAGAAATGTTAGGGGTATTTTCTGGGTTGTTAAGTCCTAAAAACAATGGACTCATAACCGGTAAATCAAGACCTATGCTTTGTTTACTAATGTTTTCACATGTGGCAAACTGTTTCGACACTTCTGCGTTATTATACTCTTCTTCCCTGTCGGCCTTTAATTCTGTTAAAGTGACTTGCTCACTAGGAGTTTCATTGTTAAACATGATAAAAGAATCAAGGCCTATATTGACAGAATATATAGGAGGGTTTCGTGGTCTGTCTTGACTTGTAACCGTGTATTGCATATGAGACTCCCTGTAAAGTCTTCTGGTCTAATTGAAAACCGGGATGGTCGCATATGTCATGTCCATCTGCATAGTCCCCTGTAACTTAGCTCCCCAGGATCTTGATAATAGCATTCCATACTTTGGGGGGACATCAGCCACAACAATGTCCATGAGTAAACATTTGGCTAGAATCTGGGCTAGGTTAACACAGAGGTCTTTGATCAATCCTAGACATTTTACTCTATTTGAGTCAAAGGAGTATAGGTCTTTGTAGGATCTGGTAATTTCTAAACCAAGGCTCTCCATCATAGCTTTAGGCATTAAATTATGAGAAGCCTTGGAATCATGCATAGCGTTGTGTAGAATTTTGTCATGAATGTTCAAACTCACATAAAAGGGAGGAATTGGTCCTTCTTGAAACTTCCCTTCAATCTTAGGGCCAAAAATCAACTCTGGTAGGTCGTCACTAAGATTAACTGTATCTCCATTTTCCTCTATATTTAAAGCCTTCAAAATTTGGTTCCTATATACATGTTGGGCAGCTAACTCAGTTAATGGAACAAAGATTTTGATCTTTAAGATTTCCTGTTCAAGGCTGAAAGGGGTTTGATTCTTTGAAGCACTTGTTTCAACCTTATTAGCTGTCACTCTATCAACAATTATAGCTTGCTGATTTGTTTTACTTGACACAACTGTTGTAGAAGGAGTACTAGCTGAAGTGTTAGTACTGCTGATGTCTTCACTCTGTTTTTCAGAATTTTGAGTGTTTTTCTCCTTATCCTTATCAAAATTAACAACCACCGTTTTGTCTTTTTGTTTGGCTGTTTTGGGTTTAGCTGCGGTGCTGCTTTGAGAGGATTTGTCAGAGTTTTTGGTGTTGGGGGCTTGTTGACTAGTCTTGCTTCTAAGGTCATATTCTCTTTGAGGTTCTATGACGACATTTTCCATGTCCTGATAATAATTTTCATTATCATCTCTTTTGTCGTCGTAAGGTGTGTAAAGACCTTGTTTATTATCATAATGAACCTAAAAGTCATCATCCTCTTCCCCAAACATGTTGATATCCTCTTCCTCTATTATGTCTTCTGTTTCTTCAACCTCACTTACATAGTTTTGATGAAAGGGAGGGGTGATCTGTTGATCATCTTCCCTGGGTTTGTTTGGAGGTTGGTTCCTTCTAACATTCTGATTTTGGTTCCTATTTCGAGGAGCAGTTTGATTTTGATTTGCTTGTGCTCTCTTAATTATGCTCATCTCTTTTATCATTTCTTCCATCATTCTCTCCATTTTTGAGTTGGAAGTAGAAGGTGTGGGTTCCTCTCTAAAAGATACTCTCTTCTCGCTCTTCATTCTTGCTCTTTTCTCCATCAAGTTCACTTCCACAGAAAGAGAACCCCTTTGCATGTCTTCAAGAGTTGCAAAATCTCTCTATCTTAGTGAATAGGTCATGTCTGGATCAAACCCTTCAGGAAATTTGTTTAAAGCTGAGCCCTGAGGAGGTTTTAGTTCAGGGGAAAGTGCATTATAGACGCTGTTAAATCTGGTACAATAAGATTGTACACTTTCCCCGGGGTTCCTATGGAGATTGTTATAGTCAGCAAGGACTTGGAGAGGATTCTTTCTCACTTCCCATTTGTTTAAGAATGTTTGATGGAAGGCTTGGAGATCGTTAATACTATGGGGGTTAAACCTTTAAACCATTTTCTTACTTCTCCCCCCAAACTTTGAGCAAATAGTCTCAACTTGACAGAATCATCATCAATTTCGTTTCTGTCAAAGTAGTCATTCATCTTGTCCACATGTTGAGATGCTGTTATAGTATTACTAGCATCATATAATGGAATTTTGGACTGATAGTCCTGTGGAAGATTGACTAATGGTACAGGAAGGACTAAGGGATCATACCATGTTGCCATGGCAGGAGGTGGAGGTGGATTTACAGAAGGGAAAGTGGGCTGAGGTGAAGTGGTTTGAACAGTGGATGTAGGGTGAGTAGAAGTGGATGGAACAGCAGTAGATTGTTGAGCTGATCTTGGATGAGAGACACCTAGATTATGTTGAAAATGTAAATCAGGAGGTGTTGATTCTCTATCCCCAAGAGGTTCACCTTTTTCCGGGGATGAATGTGAAGATTCAGAATCTAACTGGATTATATCATCAAATGACCTAGTCCTAAATGGGTTCACTAAGTCAGCTTGTGGTTGTTGCAGAGCTGAAAGATTTTCAGGGACTGAATTAGCTCTCAAGGGTGATCTGAAAACAGTTAATAATTTAACCTCAGGAGACTTCCAAAGGATACTTTCTGGATTATCAACTATCTCAGGCGGGTTTAGGGTCTGGATGGGCTCTAGTGTGAATCTTTTTAGAAGCCACTATGCTATGTTGTTTAGACCCAAAACAAGAAAATTTCAACCAGATATGACTATCTTGGAGAGGTTAACTAATTTGTTTTTACAATTTTAATCCTACAGTCCTCTAACTGAAATTGAATGATACTATAATGACAAGGGTTCTTCTCAGTGGAGTCTTAAGGTTTGTTCAAGGATTGTGGAGTCGCCAAGTGGAAATTTTTAGCTCCTTTCAAAGGTAAAAGGTCTTATGGTCCACCACCATGTTTATTTAATTCCAATCTGAAATATTTTTAGGTTTTTCTAAATCATTTTTCAGTTTTGTGGTTGTTAAGAATATCCTAACTTTGTTTCAAAACTTAGCTAAGGTTGCGAGACAAAGGCAGTCTACTCTTTTGGCTAAGCCAACTGATTTTTCAAGGTTAGATGAAGTCTTAAGAGAAACCTAGGGTTTGCCTAGTTTGTCACTGATTCAAACAAGCTCCATCATGATTACCATTTCTTGGTAGTGCTTGAAAAGGCTGCTTTTTACTCTCAAAATGTTCTCGAATAAAGGGTTTTCTGAGGCCTCTAAAAGGTATTAAAAACACTCAGGTTCCCCAGTGGAGTCGCCAGAAATGTTAGGTCTCTGTAATTTATTAGCAAGATTGGGAGAGTCCAATCACAGAGTTAACATCATTTCAACCAACTTTGGGATTATAGGATCTAGCCCTCCTGAATCCGGAGAGGGATCTCTCCAATATGTACAAAGATGGATATTGTCTTTGAAAAGCTTAAGGTAATGATATTAGGCTAGTTATGAAGGCCAAGGGTTTTGTTTTGTTTTGGATGGTTGAGCATGAAATGTTACTTGAGGAGAAAGTCCTAAGTGCAAAAAGTTTCAAAAGTGAGAAGTTGCAAGAAAATAGAAAAATTTTGGCAGATAGATAGATATAACGCTGGTTTTTAGTCCATTGGGCTATGGAGTCATATCTGGGCTTTAATTGAACAACAACATCAAGTGTGATCCAAGGGGCAAGTCATCTATACCACAAGATTATTGAGATTAAAATGATGAAATGGAAACATTAAAATGTTGGAGGGTGGAAACTGATAATAATTTCTCAGAGGATTTATAGTCAGTCCAAACAAGAAAAGCCTCTTAAGTAACTGTTTTAAAACCAACCAAGGACAGGGCTAACCATAGACTTCTTGGGCAAGTTCTTATTAAAGCAGCTTAATTGACAAACAATCCATTAATCCACATAATTACCTTCAGAAAGTATGAAAACACATAAGAAAAACAGAGTGTAACTTAAGATCAGATAAAGTACTTTTAAACCTAGTCTGCTTTCAGTCAACACCAAGGGAAACTTTCAGAATCTGCCTTTGGAGAAAAGAATCTAGGAATCGGGGCAAACCATATCTTCTCTAGTCTAACTTTAATAGCAAATAATGGAAATAACATTCGAGAACAATGTTTGAGCAAACAGAAGGACGAGGGAACGCCAACATTCCTAACTATTTAAACTGTATTGAATCATTCTTAAATAAAAAAATCTGAAGAAAACATTAAGATAAAGATTTCTCAGCCAGAGAAGGTTACTGCTATACAGAAAATCCTAACCCTGTTTAAACTGTTCTTTACAGAGGGAAAATGAACAATATGGCATACATGGAAGGAAAATGATTAACAAAGAAAGAATCACTTCACCGGTGATAAAGACCAGGATCCCAAGAAACATCTTTTATATTGATGTCAAACCAGTTACAATCTTCAAGTCCAATGTTTCAGTTCAGCAATCATCTTCACTATTCAACCTAACTACTCTAGCGCAAACAGAGCTTCAAGGGCCAATGAACACTATGTACAAATAGAAGTCTCGAGCTCAAGTGTATTTCAAAGTTCTGCAACCAACAATTTCTCATCTTCTTCTGAGGCATTTATAGAAGAATGAGGAGGCGATCTGAGAAAATATCTCTCAGGATAATTAATACAGGTTCAAGACTTCTTGGCCCTTTGAGGGGCTCGAGAGAGAAATTTACAGGTGGATCACTGTATTAACTTTTTACAATAAATATCAAAGCTTGGTGGGAGCTTTATTTTGACTTTGGGGCTCTGTGTAATGTGGGGAGTAACTTCTGCAGATATTTATGCATTGGTTTTCTTGCAGAAATAACTTCTTGGCAATGCTGGAGGCAGATATTCCTTCGAGCAATAACTTCGGCCTCTGTTCTGAATGGTTTGAGGAGACAGGTGGCTCTTTGTGGTAGCTGAGGAATCAATTCGCCTCAGTTGAAGCGGTGGAAACCTTTCTGTCAGATAAAACACTTTAGGTTTTCCTTTAAACTGTGTTTTAGATTGGGGATTAGGCTTTTGATAACTGTCTTAGCCGTAATCCCCATAAAAATTGTCTTCAATCTTCATCTGTTGTGCTCTGTCTTCAAAACTGATACTCTTTAATTGTGTTTGAATTAAAACAGTGTCTTGTCGATGTGCAGGGCTGCGCAGGGCTGTTTAGGTTATCAATGCTCATGAAACATCGATAAATTATTTGATACAGAGCCCGTGAATGGTTCTTTTTAGAAAGCCCGAAGGCACAGGAAACGTCTTTCCCAACCCTCGGCTCTCCTTCATTCTATAATGGAAAATCATTAAAACACCTGCAAAACACAAAAACAGTTAAGAAATCCTACGGAAATAGGTTTAAACTGCTTCAGATGGCGGGGGAGGAGCGTAGCCGTCGGATAAAAATATCTAACGGTGGAGATCGGCGCAGAATAGGCAAAGGAGAGCGGGGAGAAGAAATAAGGCGGGGTGGTTTTGGACCGTCCGATCTGGACACGTGGACGGTCCAGATCTAATCAGAGGATCTCAATCGGGGGTAGCAGGTAAGTGCGTGCGATTGAAACGCAGCGATGCGATTAAGCGCTGGCCGTTGATTTGCAGATCAGATCAACGGCGGAAAGTGAATCGGAGGGTTTTGAAATGGCGGTAAGACTTGTGCTCGGAGGGAATAAGGACCGTTGGATAGGCGGGAAATGGACAGTACAGATTTAATCAGAGGATCGCAATCGGGGAGGTCACACAACAATATGCGATTGAAACTTTGCGATTGAGCCCTTTGCAATTGAGCGCTAGCCATTGATCTGAGGACCAGATCGACGACAGGGAATGAACCGGAGGGATCGCAAGGGTGTGCGATGGCCGTCGGATCGCGAAACAGAGGGACGGCTGTGATGGAATCGGCGGATCGCAATCGGGAGTGAGACGAGAAGGTCTGCGATTGCGATCAGAGGAAACTTTGCGATTGAGCGCAGGCCGTCGATCTGAGAACAAGATCAACGGTCAGGATTGAATCAGGGATCGGCAATCGGGAGTGAGACATTGCGATTGCAATTGAAACATTGCAATGCGATTTAGCGATAACCGTTGATTCAAGAACGAGATCAACGGTGGAGAATGGATCGGGGGAGAAACCCTTTTATATTTTTATGAAACCCAAACCTTTGGAATAATCAAAGGTTTTTATGGATCGAGCGGAAGAATATATATATAAAGCGGACAGGCGCCCGACTGCGGGGCCTTCGGATATATGGAATGTAATATGCCCGGGAGTATAGAGACAAGGGCCAATCGCAATCGGGCCATTGAGCCTGGTCTTTTCGATCAACCCATTTGTGTTGTTTCCGATTGCGATTGCGCGATCGGCTCTTTTCAATCAACCCATTTATATTCAGCACATGGTTTTAAGTTTTTAACTTTAAAACTTTCGGAAAGTGGGTTTTTGGGTTTACAAAGGAAAATATTGATCGGAGGGTTTTATATGATATGCTAATCGCAATCGGAGCTTTGTAATGGTTCAAAGTCATGCACCCTTGGATATTTGTGATGAGATTAGCGCCAAAAAGCTTTGGCTTTTGGTTTTAACACATGGGCATGTGGGGGGAAGTGGTTTAGGACCTAGCCCAAGGGGCTTAGGTCCATAGCAATAAAACTTTGATTTTTTATGAGAAATTTTCAAGGATTTTAATGGATTTGGGGGTTCCGAAATAGTTAAAAAGTGAGTTTTTAACTATGAAAGGGGAAATTTTCATAAATGGAAAGAAGAGGACTGATGAAAACAAGGTAGTTTTGATGTAGAAAAAAGGGAAGTAGATGAAAGGTTTTGAGAAGAGGAGAAATGACGATCTTTCAGCAGTCTTTCGGTTGGAATCAGCAGAAATTCCTGAGTATAAAAATGGGACAGCAAATGAGGATTTTGGACAAAGGCATGAGGCCTACAAGGAGTCTTCAAGAGCCAACAATTTTTAGTGATAAAATTTGTTCCTTGGAGGCTCAAAAAATATCTTAGCCACCTTTTGGTATAAAAAAATATTATAGGTGGCTAACACTTCCTTCTAAAATTCATTAGATTCGCTTAAATATTTTCATAGTTTTTAGATTAACCATTCTTAGATCTCAAAGAATAAAAACCCCCCCTAAAAACAACATTAAATACAAAACAAAAAAGTAAGGAGTAGGTTTTTTAAGCACATATAGTGCACCACACTTCATCAGTTCACAAAACTCGGATTGATAATTAATGCAAACAATTTAGGACACTAAATTGACTAAACAGAGATTAAGTTAAATATATGAACATAAAAGAATGAAAACTAAAGGTTGAAAAACAACATATAAACACACAACAAACCATCGAAATTGAATCAATAAGACTTTGTTTTGATGATGGAGTTCACCCCTCATGCTGTTATGAAACCAGCTCCAAAAATAGAAGAAAAGAGAGTTCAACTCCTTAGAAATAAGCCACTTCGAGGGGGCGAGCTCCTTTACATTACATAAATGAAAAATTCTTGGACAATACAAATGACAAAACCTCCTTTCTATATATAGGATTCCATGGGGTCATAATGTAATCCTAGCTGACCTAACAATAATAATGTAAGGGTGCAATAATAACAATATGGGGGTTACAGGGGTACAAAAATAACAATAAGGGGGCTACACTAACAACAATAAGGGACTACACTAGTAATATAAGGACCTAACATGCCCCTCCCCTTCAAAATAGTGTTGTCCTAAACGCTTGAGTAGCTTTGGATGCTTTTGTATAAAATTCTCATCCTCCCATGTTGAATCTTTAGTGAGTAAGTTATTCCACTTGATGAGTTACTCTGAAATTGATCAATTTCGTAGCTGTCGAGTTCTTGTTTCCGTGATTGCTTCAGGTTCCAATATGATTTTCCTTTCCTTGTCAAGTTATGGCAATATTGTTTGAACTAGAATTTTGTCACCTATAACCTTCTTTAAGCATGATACATGGAAAAATGGATGCACTCGAGAAGAAGGAAGAAGCTCCAATTTGTATGCCATAGTACCAATCTTTTGCAACACCTTGTAAGGACCATATTACTTTGGCAATAATTTATTATCCTTCTTAGCTTGCTTGAGGGACATTTGTTTTTATGGTTGTAGCCATAAAAATACCTAGTATCCTACATTAAATTTCTTTCGCTGTGATGTTGATCTGCCTCTTTTTTCATTTTATTTTGTGCAAAATATAGGTTATCCTTTAAGAGTTGAAGCAATTGTTGTTGATGCTTGACGTGATCTTCCACTGCTTGAACCTTATAATTTTCTCTTAAAGATGATGTGATGGACGGTGGATGATATCCATAAAGTTCCGTAAATGGGGTCATTTTTCCTGTAGTTTGGAAGGAAGTGTTATACCACCATGCAGCTAGAGGTAACCACTTGACCCATTGTGTTTCTTTATCAAATAAAAAACAACGAATATATCCTTCCAAAATTTTGTTCACTATCTCAATTCTCCCATTGGATTGAGGATGATTAGATAAGCTATGAGATAGTTGAGTACCCAAACAAGAAAACAATTCTGACAAAAAATTTCCATTAAAAATGGGATCTCTGTCACTTACAATAATCTTTGGGTTTCCATAAATGTAGTAGCAACTGTACTTTCTTTAAATGGATGAGATAATACACAAAAGTGTTCACACTTAGTAAGTCTATCAACTACCACCATGATGACACTCTTTCCTTTGGGCTTAAGTAAACCTATGATAAAATCCATTGAAATATCCTCCCAACGTTGACTTGCAATGGATAAAGGTTGTAGAAGGCCAGGGGTCTTAATTGTCTCAACTTTATTTTTATGGAAACCCAAACATTCTGCCACAAAATTTTGAATATTAGATTTAAGTCCATCCCAAAATAATTCTTTCTTCACCCTATGGTAATTTTTAAAAAATGTTGAGTGTCCTTTTTGGGTGAAAATATCATCATCAAATAATTTCCCTAACATAAATTATCAATCTGATGGTTTCATAAAATTACGAAGCACATGCACTAGAATTGCAGGACTGAAGTTAAATTAGCCTAGCCTAATGCTTTTGTCTCTGATTCAATATGCAGTAAACAAGGAAGAGGCTCCTAACTTAGGAGGACCTAGTTGTCCTTCCCCAGATAACTTTCCTCAAGAATAGAGACTAAAGAGCAGTAGTTTTTGATGTGTAGAAAGCGAGAGAAGAGTATCCTAACTTAGGAGAACCTATTTTTCCTTCCTCGACAATTCTACTCCAACAACATTACCATCGCATCATATCAAAATTGGAAATGTGCAATTGAATAATATAAAAACAACATGTGAAGAGTAACCCCATGTCAACATATATTAACAATGAAGAAAAACAATGAAATATTACAAAAAAAAAAGCTTATTCTAGACTCTAATTCTCCTCTTTATCATATCTATCATATATATTCCATTCCTTCCTACATATTTCTTATAAATCAAAATGAAGAGAGAGCACTCTCTTTTATACATGAGTGCTTTGAAAAAAAGATAAGCAACTCATAATTACAAATCCACTTTTCTCTCAACCAATATCCCTATAATTAAAAAATATGATCCCTTCAAATCGTCACTCATCTCTCACAAATCTTGGATGAGATATGTTCTCCAAATCTCCATGATCTTCTCCTTGGAATTTCCATGATCTTCTCCTTGAAACCTCCATGATCTTCTCCCTAGAATAAGCTTGAACAATTATCCTTTGAATTCCTGAAATGGTGGATGAAATATTTGAGAATATTCTTGAATAATCCTTTCAAATAATCCTACACATTACAAAGCTCATCCGCATTTGAGATATTAATGAAATATGTTAATTTTCCAATAATTGATCACAAATTCTCTTAAAATATTAAAAATCAATAAATTGGAAAATAGTGAGGTGAAACCATGAAAATGGTATGATGAATGGTTAAATGATGATGGAATGTGAGTAATGGCGAGGATGAACATGATAAAAATGCGACAATTATGAAGCCCAACACACCCCCCAACTCAACTTGTTGCATGTCCTCATGCAACCTTGTATGGATTAAAAACTTTTGGCTTTTCATGATTATGGTTTCTAACAATGTATCATTCCAGGATGTAAAATAATGTACTACAACTGATATTTTCTATGGTTGGTTCTGGTGTTAACAACCATGAATATAACAAATGTTTGTTCTTGTGTTAACAACATTCGTTTTTTTTCTTTTTTTTTAACACATGTACTAAAAATGATAAGTCATTAATATGCATAAGAAAACCTTTTCTCATATTTTTGAATCATGCCAAAATATATATCAATGTATTTGAATCAATTTCAATGAAGTGTAGTTTGGAAGAGTCATGTTGGTCGATAATATATGAGGTGATGAATGGAATGAAATGGTTATGAATATTCCCCCTCCAAACTGAAGATGTGTTATGTTTACGAAAAGGTGAAGGATGATGTAATATGGTGAGGGAATTTTCCAAGTTCATTTATTTTCAACGTGTAAGAAATATTTTGATTAAAAATTATAAAATAACATACCTTCACTTACCCAAAAAATTGATGAACTATGCAATATAAATTTAGTTACTGCTACTGTTGGATTAGAAAAATATCATGCTGCTGGATCATGAAAATATCATGGCATTGGATCATGTGAATATCATCCTGCTGGATGAAGTGAAGGAATCTGAAGTGATGATTGGTTGTATGAATTAGAAGATGGTGTTTGAAAGTGGAACTATTGTACTCTCATATGGCTGAAGGAATGTTGTTGCAACTGCTGATGGAATCATGAAAAATATATATAGTGTTCACCCGCTACAAAAACCTGATGGTGCAATTCTATTCATGTGAATGGATGTGTCAATGTCAAGCATGAAAAGAATTCATTGGATTACTGACCATTAATGGACGCCATTAACCAATGTGAGGCAAACTCACCATTGATGTCAATGAGTGCCAAGGTATCGACGTACATCTTGTGAAGTGTGAATAAATGATCTGATGTCGAGCCACTTGCAAGATAAAATGAATAAGGGACATTGATGTATTCCCATGACTGTCGGTGAGAGAACTTTTCATTAGGGCATACAAGCCTCAAGGTACTAATGAGGACTCTAGTCTCTATCCTAGGTAAGGTGCTGAGGTCTATGAGTCGAGACTTGTTGAAAGATGGGCCTTAAGGAATCCCACATAATTCAACGCAATTTTGTACAAAATGATTGGTAGGGCTATAGATGGAAATGATTGCAGTGGAAACAGGTTCTTAGGAAAATGATAGCAAGGGAATGTGGTCATGGAAAAAACAGTGGTTTGGTTTTATTCATGAGGTAAAATATGAACTAGAAATGATGAAAGGATGTATGAAAATAAAAAAGTAGGCATGTGTGAAGTCATAATGAAGGTGGACTTCGATATGGATGGCTAATAAGCATAGAAGGAGAAGGGTAAATGAACATGTCATGGTGCAATGTATTTTTTTCAAAAATGTCTGTGTGAAAGAAATGTGCGATGAAAACTTTAGCTCCTCTGAGCTTTCACTTTTGCATGTATTTGTGATTTTTGAAAATGAAATCATATCGTCTTTGAACCTGTGAAAGCTTACTTCTAATCCTGCATGAAAATGGTGAGAGCTTAAAAAAAAATATAATCCAGTAATTAGTATGAATGCTTCAAATTCAAACTGAAATACATTACTTTTTCTTACTCGTTGTCGCGCGTCTGTAGACAATCATTTTCATTTAAGGTCTGTGACTCAAAAATAATTTTAGCAAGAAAATATGATTTTCATGAAGTGAAATTCCTATTTGCAAAATTATTATATATATATATATATATATATATATATATATAGATATATATATATATATATATATATATAGATATATATATAATTTTTTATTAAGCCAACAAATTTACCATCAAAGAAGTGACCTAATCGCTCAGAGACCATCTTAGATTTCCTAATTTATAGAATCAATGGTGGTTATCATATAAACACGAATAATCTAACGAATCGCTTAAAGGAATAATTTTTCCACCTTTAAAAATCCTTCTGTAAATGTAAGAAGATATAATAGGAATAAGTGAGTCCTCGTATGTTGGCTCCCAGTAATTTGTCTTGGGAATTCCTTTTTCATATGCCTTCTGAAACTCACTTTGAACCTGAAGTGCCATAATGTCAGTTGTGAATTGGGTCATTGGATGGGTTGTCTCTAGAAGACTTTCGATGACTTTAAAGGCATGATCTGGAACCTTTGCATGACTTTGATGTTCCTTTGCCAATGGAGACATTTTTTCCATAGTTTGCATCTTTCCAATCAAAAGAAGCCACAATGTCCCTTTTGGTAATGGCTCCCCAACAAATATTGCTGCTGTAAGTACATTCTGGCATTCAGGAATTGTGTGGCCCGGAAATCGGGTACCCTCATATGGGTCCAAAAGTGAAGTGTCCCATAGAATTCCTTTGATCCCTCTCATGCCTCCAATAACCATTTCTATAGTAACATCCCCAACAGAAACTTTTCTATATTCAGACTTCAATTTCCTTAACCTTTCCTATTTCTCTGGAATGAGCTCTTGCAATTGAACACAAAGATCCTCTTGTGTTGCACTTTGAGCTTGAACCCATCAAACATAATGATAACTAGTTGACGATTGGCGTATGACACAAGAATCTTCAATGTGGAGGCCGAAGACAAATAAATGAACTGAAGAGATACAGGTTGTAGCGTGTCTACAATTTGTGGAGCATAAGTAGGAATGGATTTCCATTGGGTTCATCTCTCCTATTTCTTGCAAAAGTGTTCTCAAAATGATCATGTCACCCTACCTCTCTTGTTTGGTGTTTTTCGATGGAAACCGTCTTCATCATCTTCTCAATATCTACGTTCTCTATTTTCAATTGATAAAACAAAAATGAATTTACAATTATTTTCATGGCCATGATACCACTGTTCATCTACTTTGTGGTCTCCATTAGCCCATCCATTGGCAAGATCTGATAGATTCTTCAACAGATAATGTGATTTATGATTTCCAGCTTTCCTCATCATGAATAGATGAGAAATAAGTCATTGCAAATGTCCAACCATGAGGCCAATAAAATGGCTTTGATACCCACTGTTATCAACCTTCATAGAAAGTTGATCTTATGACTGAAATATAATATGAATGCAACTATTGTGAACCAAACATGATAACTTCCAGTAAACCAACTCAGAAATATTGTTGTTATAACTAAAGCAAAACTTGAAAATGACATCCGAACTGAAAATAGGCATAAAAATTTTGGGTGAATGTGGCCTGCCTTCATCCCTAGCACACAATCTGGATCTAGGGATAAGGTGTAAATTGTCATATTCAATGCAGATTTTGTGAGCTCATATGATTTTGTGGACTCATGATTTAGATTAAAACATGATCTGATTTAGATAATGATAAAACAGGGACTAATTTTAAACATTTACCCTTTCTTAATCTCAATTTAAAGAGACCCTGTGAAAATGGAAAAGAGGACGGTGAGCCTGAAGATAGGCATGTTTTGAGAAAATTATGGTGTTTCCGCATTTTCAAAGTAAAACACATGTGGAATTCAGTTTTCTATTTTAGTTTTATAACCCCTTAGGCGATACCGTGCCACCTAACTCACTAGCCAAGGATACATGCCTTTTGTTAACCTTTAAAGTGAGAAAACAGGGCCTGTTAGCCCCCTATAAATTTTTGACAAGAAAACAGGGGGCTAAAATGTTTTTGAGCCTTCAAGGAATGCATTTCCTCTGAAAACACATCATCCTTGAAGCCTCCTTGTGCCTTTGTCTTTTGATAAAATCCCCTCTGCTGATTCCCATTGTAAAGCCTCTCTGATTGCAAAAAATTGTGCTCCAAAGGGCCTTCATTTGCTCCTTGTACCCCTGCAGAATTTTTCATTTCATCCCTTTTCCCATTTTTCAAAGCCTCCTTTTCACCCCAAAAACCCCTCCCTTAGTCCTCCTGACTATCCCAAAATCCCACATACACCCCTGATGTGGTCGAAATTCCCCTTCTTTCCCCTATCGTTACCCTTTATTAGCCTTGAAATGCACTAAAATGGGCCAAATAACCATATTTTTCATGTCTATGGGTTTAGCACCTTTCAGCCAGCCCCCTTAACCTTCTCCACCACATGACCCGGGCATCGAAACCATGCGCTAGCCTGAAAAAGCGCTTAGCGCAAATATGTATCGAGCGCATTTTGAACCGTCGATCTGTGTAAATTGGACAATCGTCGCATTCCCCATAGCGCTCATCACCCACCTCCTTTCACCGCCCGATCGCATCATCCATCGTTCATTTACCCGCTGATCCGATGGCCTGGCATTTACCCGCCTGGTGGTCCCCATGCCAGCGCACCCTGTTCAAATACCGGCTGGTTTCTATCGCACCGCCTTCTGAGGGCTGGAGGTTTTTTTTATTTCGCGGTGATTCCACTCACCGCGTGACACATGGCACCGTCACTATTTGAAAACCACCCCTCCATCACACGTTATCCTTCGACAGAAAACTCAGTGCGATATGCACGTGCACCGTCCAATCCCAACGGTGACCGCACCGCGAAGATGCACGGGAGTTAATCCAACGCAAACGTACCCCTGGCCCACTGTCCATTGCCCTCCACTACATTTTCAACCATCGATCTCCTCCCGAGATCGAACGGTCCAGATTTAATGCACGACCCTCCGTTGACCGCATCCCACCACATCACCATTCCACGTGTTTTCATCACTTTTTCGTCTGTCCCCCTATATAATTCATTCAAAGGGAAAATTTTAATGTTTTGCATTAAATTTTCCACCTCGCCATCCTCCAAAGTGTCTCCTGCTGATCCACCATGTTCCTCCACTAAATCCTCTGCATTCATCGTCTCCACCCATGCCACGTTGCCTTTTCTTGCAGTAATCCACGCCACCCTCCCCATGCATGGTTTTCCTAATGGGTTTGCATGTTTTGCAGGGTTACGGGCGGCGAAAAAACTGCCGTGATTCATGATCTCTGTCACAGTGACAGAGAACACAGGGAAGGCCATGCGCAGAGATTGGAAATTATGGAGGAAGGCCTGGGAAGGTGATATGATAGGAATTTTATTAAAGGAGTAGGTTCAAACTCTGTAAAACCTCCAGGGAGCCTTTAAAGTGCAGATTTCTCTGACAGAGACAGGTTTGAAGAGGCAAAGAGTATCAGCAAGGGAATTAAAGGTCTAAGGCACATTGTTGAAGATCTTAAGCCTTAATCCAGTGTTTAAAAGGCAAGGTACCAGAATCGAAGACATCACGGATCGCATGGAAGGCCCAGCACGCAGAAAGCAATACTATCAGGGTTTCACATCAGCAGTATGTCCTTTCCACAAAGGACAAAGTGCCCATACTATCTCCATTCTATACCGTATTCCTAAGGAAATTCCAGCCCTGACAACAATCCTATGTTATCAAAAGCATTTGTTACACAGTATGGTAGACTTTAGCATCATTATTCTACCTTTTTGTTTAGTTCACCAGAGTGTTACAACAAGTACATCAGAGACATACCTGGAGTAAATGGAAGCTTGGAGAAGACCACTCTTTCACCCACAGAGTGTCACAGATAAATGCACAGAATTTAAACAGAATGGGCTTTGGCCCTCTTTCTTGTCTGAGATTTAATGTTTCATTTAATTTTTCACCTACCTCCTCTGCTCTCTTCAGCTATAAAATTCATGAAGGAGCTCATTGTAAAGGTTGTTGATCAGTTATCAGAGAATTACAAGCTGTTTCTTTTGAGACATAGTCCCTGTGTAAAGTTGTAAGATAGTCCAAGGAAGATGTTTTCAGGCTGAATATCCAGCTATTGGTAATGTTGTAATTGACAGGTATTTTTTTTTAATATGACAACACATTTCTTTGGATCCTGATCTAAAGCAGCGGTGATGTTTTCTATCTCTGTATTTGTTTTTAACTTGCAGTTCATCTCATTTCATTTCTACTTGCTCACATTAGAAATATGGCATAGGACATTAGGGGAATTTTGAGGTCTAAAATGGGCCTCCTAAGGAAATAAGAAAATAATAGTGGAAAAAATCAAATAAGATTTGATGACATCATCAAATTTTAGAGGGAAAAATGAAAAAACTACTTTTTCAACTCATATTTTCAACTTATCTCCCAAAGTTTTTACTCAAATTTCGAGCGGGAGTACTCGTTGGATGTGAAATTTAATTCCTCATCCAAGGAGTACCCATGTTGCATACTTTCGATGGGTCCTACTACATGAAAAATGAGGAATACGTAAAAAACGTGATTACAATCACGTTTTTTTATGTATTTCTCATTTTTCGTGTAGTAGAGTTCATCGAAAGTATGCAACATGGGTACTTCTTGGATGAGCAATTAAATTTTGCATCCAACGAGTACTCCCATTTGAAATTTGAGTAAAAGGTTTGGGAAATAAGTTGAAAATATGAGTTGAAAAAGTAGTTTTATTATTTTATTATTTTTTAATATTTTTACCCTTTTATTTAAAAATTGGTAAATCATCCCCCATGGTTGACATCATCATCTTGAATCCTATTGGTTGTTATAAAGTTTATTTTTGTTGTACATTTTTCTTAGGAGGCCCATTTTAGACCTCAAAATTCCCCTAATGATTTACCCTTGTTAGGTACCCTATGTTTCTTCTCTCCTTGCCTTTGATGTTTTCTACTAAATGTGTTATCTAAGAATTGATTTCAGTTAATTTAACCAGTGTAGTGGATGTCATTGCCTGCTAGCTGATGTATGAATTAAATGAATTTGTTCTTAGATGTTCTTTTCAGGATTTAATTGAATGAATTGGGAACACTGGGAGGTCTAGAACTCTGTCTCTATCTCACTAGGATCCTTTTCAATTGATTGAACCTTTCTAAGATCCCTCAAGCTGGAGGCCGAAGCATTGAGAGTTAAAATTCTCTCTCTGATCTCAGGTATTTAACTTTGTGTTCTAAATCTTTATTGTTTCCTCCTCTCTTACCATTTCATGCCACACTATCATCTTTAAGATCTAATGCTTTAGATGACTAGCCCAACTGAAAGCCTACACATTGAATAGCAAGTAAACCCTTTCTTGACTCCATTTCCCAATGGTCTTGAATTTTCCCTGGAGTATCTCTCCTTTGCCTAAAATCCTCTTTTCTCATCATTTTCTTATATTGAACCCTTCTTTCCTGATTACCAACAACCAAACAAACAATAAAAAAAACAAACTCCAAGCCTGATAACTAGCCTAACATCTTAATTTTGAGCTTCAAAGATATAAAACCTTGCTTATATAGAGAGATCCCTCTCTGGACCCAGGAGGGCTAGATCCTGAGGTCTGAAAGTGGTTTTGATGTTGTCTCATCTTTTCATCTTGCCAGTCTAGCCAAAACATGGAAACCCCAACATAATGGTGACTCCACTGGGGAACGAACCAAGAATCTCTAGTTAGATTGGCATTCAATTGCTGATGGTGGACAACATCCTGCTTCAAACATTCATATACATCCACCTGGTGACTCCACACTCCATAACTCCCAAAAGACCAAATGACCCCACTGGTAGAAGACTATGAACTGGTTGAGAAGATGTAGTGACCATCTTTGCAGAAACATGGATCCAAACATGGACAAGGGTACAAAGCTACATGCTTTGTATGATCAATTATATGAATTAACAGAAACATTTGGTAAAGTGCTGGAGATGTATATGGCTAATATGAATGCAAATGATGATTATTTAGAACATCCCATGCCTCTTCCAGAGCAATAACAAACTCAAGACCTAGATAATGAGCAAGACATGTATGATTCTCAAGAATCTATGGAAGATGAGGAGGAAAGTGATCAGGAACTGCGTGATTTCTTACCTATGTCTTGTGTTATGCTGACCAGAGAATATCAGGACCTAATAGAAAAAGAAAATAGGGAATGTTGCTTTGAGGAAACAAGAGACCACTTAGAAGATGCAGAATCTGATGTGGAAGAAGAAACCACTCATGAGCCTTGTAGTCTAACCGAGTATCATCAGGTTCATGAGGACTGGTCTGAATCAGAGAGAGATCAAGAAACATCAGAAGATCCTCAAGATTTACCTACAAGCACAACTGAAGATATTCTAGAACAGGTTCAAGAAGACATCATGTCTCCAAATCAGCTAGTACAAGAAACAGAGAGCTGCTGCACTTCTGCACAAAGGAACACAAAACAATCTTCTCCTTTGAAAAAAGAAGAGATTGATCAGATATTAAATCAACAGTCCACCTCATAAATCTTCTATGGAACACACACTCTTGCCCATTCATTTTATGAGTTTGATTGTATAGATCCAGAAAGCTCCTCTGCAGATCAAAGTGAAGAAGAACCTGCTGATAATCCAATATTCTCGGTTGGAAATATTACTTATATTCATGATTTTCCTATTTCTGATCTATCTGATGATGATGTTTTCCAAACAAAAGATAATCTTACAAGGTCATCATTAGTAGATTTATGGGAGGAAAATAATTTCCCTTTACTTCCAGAGAGTAATAAGCCAATGCAGGCTATTTATTATACTGATGGGGAGAGCTATGATAGTATAATAGAAAATGAAGATTCCTTGAATCTTCATTCTGCTTTACCATAGATCATCAGTGAAACTGGAAACCAGCAGCCTTCCTTTTCAGAATATGAGGAGGTAAGCAAAGAAGAAATTCCTGAGCAGATTGAAATTAAGGGGCCTTCTCTTGAAAATGAGGAAGAAATGGAACATACCCCTGCTCAAGAACACATAGATCTGTTCACAGAGCTCAGCACATCAGAGCAGAATATATCAGAGCTCCAAGAGGACAGCACTGCCATATATGATGAGTCCTCCGGTTCAGAAAATGAAGAAGTTGAGGGAGATTCTTTTTCTCAAGAGAGTCTTATTCTTGATCCAGTGGAAGAAGAAGAAATCCTGGTTGAAATAAGCCTACCAAATCTTTAAAACTAGGTATCATTTCATAATCCTTATGTTCATTTCTTGCACACATTTGAAGAAGGATCAAGGGTCTTTTTGAGCAGCATGTTGGAAAAAGAAAGAAATTTTTTCAAAGATGCTATTATGGAACAAAAAGAGTGGGATCTGCCCTGCCTATCCAGCCTGCTCAAAGAGTTGAGCAAGAAAGACCAATCATGGGATCATTTGATGGACTGGTTACATTGGAAGACAATATTTGTGAGCTAGACTTGTAAATATTTGAAGTAGAGTAGGGTAGGTAGGAAAAGCTCAATAAAGCTCAGTCTGTGAGCATGTAGTTAGTTTTTTTTAATTTCTGCAAAGTCCAAGCAAGTCAAACAGTCTAATCCTGGCTTGGCCATTTTCGATTTCTATCTTAGAATATAGAGAAGAAATCTGCTAGACAGTCTAATCCTAGCATATAGTAGTTTAGGTAGAGAAACTATGAGGCCAACAGTCTAATCTGGTCTCATGGAGTAATAAGGGTAGGAATAGAGTAGGTTTATTTTCTGTTTATAAAAATAAATGATGTAAGGGGTCTGCTAGTCCAAATGCACCCTGGAAGAAAGAATGCCAGGATTGTAGGATGGGTAGGTAGATTGTTTGAGAATTTTTATGCTGATATGATGTCTTCATGGTTTGTGGCAGCTGATCTAAGAAATAAAGGAATGATTCAAGTACCAAGCATCTGGCCTACACCAAATATAATTTTTGAATTCTTGACTCCTTCAAGAAGAAACCATCCCCATGTGGAGCCACTGTTAGCCCCCTATAAATTTTTGACAAGCAAACAGGGGGCTAAAATGTTTTTGAGCCTTCAAGGAATGCATTTCCTTTGAAAACAAATCATCCTTGAAGCCTCCTTGTGCCTTTGTATTTTGATAAAATCTCCTCTGCTGATTCCCTTTGTAAATCCTCTCTGATTGCAAAAAATTGTGCTCCAAAGGGCCTTTATTTGCCCCTTGTACCCCTGCAGAATTTTTCATTTCATCCCTTTTCCCCTTTTACAAAGCCTCCTTTTCACCCCAAAAAACCCTCCCTTAGTCCTCCTGACTATCCCAAAATCCCCCTCTAAATCCCACATACACCCCTAATGTGGTCGAAATTCCCCTTCTTTCCCCTATCGTTACCCTTTATTAGCCTTGAAATGCACTAAAATGGGCCAAATAACCATATTTTTCATGTCTATGGGTTTAGCACCTTTCGGCCAACCCCCTTAACCTTCTCCACCATGTGACCCGGGTGCCAAAACCACGCGTTAGCTCGAAAAAGCGCTTAGCGCAAATATGTATCGGGCACATTTTGAACCGTCGATCTGTATAAATCGGACGGTCGTCGCATTCCCCATAGAGCTTATCACCCACCTCCTTTCACTACCTGATCGCATCATCCACCGTTCATTTACCCACTGATCCGACGGTCCGGAGATTACCTGCCTGGTGGTCCCCATGCCAGCGCACCCTGTTCAAAAAATGGCTGGTTTCTATCGCACCACCTTCTGAGGGCTGGCGGTATTTTTTATTTCGCAGTGATTCCACTCACCGCCTGACGCGTGGCACCGACACTGTTTGAAAACCGCCCCCCATCATGCGTTAGCGTTCGACAGAAAACTCGGTGCGATATGCACGTGCACCATCCGATCCAGAGCTGCCCATCTAATGGTGATCACGCCGCGAAGATGCACGGGAGTTAATCCAAGGCAACCGTACCCCTGGCCCACTGTCCATCGCCCTCCACTGCATTTTTAGCCATCGATCTCCTCCTGAGATCGGACGGTCCAGATTTAATGCACGACCCGCCGTTGACCGCGTCCTACCACGTCACCATTCCACGTGTTTTCATCGTTTTTTCGTCCGCCCCCCTATATAATTCATTCAAAGGGAAAATTTTAATGTTTTGCGTTAAATTTTCCACCTCACCATCCTCCAAAGCGTCTCCCACTGATCCACCATGTTCCTCCACTAAATCCTCTACATTCATCATCTCCACCCATGCCACGTTGCCATTTCTTGCAATAATCCATGCCACCCTCCCCATGCATGGTTTTCCTAACGGGTTTGCGTTTTTTGCAAGGTTACGGGCGGCGAAAAAATCACCATGAGTCACGGTCTCTATCACAGTGACAGAGAACACAGGGAAGGCCATGCGCAGAGATTGGAAATTATGGAGGAAGGCCTGGGAAGGTGATATGATAGGAATTTTATTAAAGGAGTAGGTTCAAACTCTGTAAAACCTCCGCGGAGCCTTTAAAGCGCAGATTTCTCTGACAGAGACAGGTTTGAAGAGGCAAAGAGTATCAGTGAGGGAATTAAATGTCTAAGGCACATTGTTGAAGATCTTAAGCCTTAATCCAGTGTTTAAAAGGCAAGGTACCAGAATCGAAGACATCATGGATCGCATGGAAGGCCCAGCGCACAGAAAAAAATACTATCAGGGTTTCACATCAGCAGTATGTCCTTTCCACAAAGGACAAAGTGCCCATACTATCTCCATTCTATACCATATTCCTAAGGAAATTCCAGCCTTGACAACAGTCCTATGCTATCAGAAGCATTTGTTACATAGTATGGCAGACTTTAGCATCATTATTCTACCTTTTTGTTTAGTTCACCAAAGTGTTACAGCAAGTACATCAGAGACATACTTGGAGTAAATGGAAGCCTAGAGAAGACCACTCTTTCACCCAAAGAGTGTCACAGATAAATGCACAAAATTTAAACAGAATGGGCTTCGGCCCTCTTTCTTGTCTGAGATTTAATGTTTCATTTAATTTTTCACCTACCTCCTCTGCTCTCTTCAGCTATAAAATTCATGAAGGAGCTCATTGTAAAGGTTGTTGATCAGTTATCAGAGAATTACAAGCTGTTTCTTTTGAGACATAGTCCCTGTGTAAAGTTGTAAGATAGTCTGAGGAAGATGTTTTCAGGCTGAATATCCAACTATTGGTAATGTTGTACTTGAATGGTATTTTTCTTTAATATGACAACACATTTCTTTGGATCCCGATCTAAAGCAGCGGTGATGTTTTCTATCTCTGTATTTGTTTTTAACTTGCAGTTCATCTCATTTCATTTCTATTGGCTCGCATTAGAAATCTGGCATAGGATTTACCCTTGTTAGGTACCCTATGTTTCTTCTCTCCTTGCCTTTGATGTTTTCTACTAAATGTGTTATCTAAGGGTTGATTTCAGTTAATTTAACCAGTGTAGTGGATGTCATTGCCTGCTAGCTGATGTATGAATTAAATGAATCTGTTCTTAGATGTTCTTGTCAGGATTTACTTGAATGAATTGGGAACACTGGGAGGTCTAGAAATCTGTCTCTATCTCACTAGGATCCTTTTCAATTGATTGAATCTTTCTAAGATCCCTCAAGCTGGAGGCCGAAGCATTGAGAGTTCAAAGTCTCTCTCTGATCTCAGGTCTTTAACTTTGTGTTCTAAATCTTTATTGTTTCCTCCTCTCTTACCATTTCATGCCACACTATCATCTTTAAGATCCAATGCTTTAGATGAATAGCCCAACTGAAAGCCTGCACATTGAATAGCAAGTAAACCCTTTCCTGACTCCATTTCCCAATGGTCTTGAATTTTCCCTGGAGTATCTCTCCTTTGCCTAAAATCCTCTTTGCTCATCATTGTCTTATATTGAACCCTTCTTTCCTGATTACCAACAACCAAACAAACAATCAAACAAAAAAAATCCGAGCCTTATAACTAGCCTAACATCTTAATTTTGAGCTTCAAAGATATAAAACCTTGCTTATATAGAGACATCCCTCTCTGGACCCAAGAGGGCTAGATCCTGAGGTCTGAAAGTGGTTTTGATGTTGTCTCATCTTTTGGTCTTGCCAATCTAGCCAAAACATGGGAACCCCAACAGGGCCATTACATGTTGCAGTTGTTGTTGAGAGAGTGTGTTCCTCAAAAGGAAGTGGGGGTCCTGATCAATCCACACCAGCACTTATGCACAATCAACTATAAGAGAGTAGCAAAAATCAATATCTGGGTTCTTCTGTTGTTGGCCCTTCTAATAAAGACCGATTGGGGCCACACGCCTTTCATTCCACATACAAGAGCCATGCGCATTTAAATGAAATTTATTTTTAATTTTGTTTTAATTATAATTTTTATCATTTTTTAAATTGTTTTTTTTTTTAATTTTATTTCTAAAAGATGAAATTGAAATTTTTTAAAACAAATCTAAATTTTTTTATTCCTACATTTTTTTTTTCTTTTTAAATAAATAAATAAATTGTATTCCTAAAAGATATTAGATACATCATTTTTTTTTTCTTTAGATATTGCATACTTATTCAAAAAACAAACTTTTTTTTTTTTTTATTCATTTGTCCTATCTACTCTATTCTAATTGAATATTAAAAATGAGTTATGTGTAATCAAACTTCTAGCGTAACCATGCACACAAAAATAATAAAAATATATTCATTTTCAATTGCACACATGAAAAATGGAGATGTACAAAAATAACCGGACCTACTTGTAACTTTGATTTAACTAAATAAAAACAAAATGACTGATCTAACCTCATACTCGCTTGGAACCATTGTTCAATAAGATTTTCGTAGGTGTGATTTTCCTCCTTCAGATCATGCTGCCACTCCTCATTGTCCTCCTCAACCTCCTGTTTTTCTAATTGCTTTTCATCAAATGTACAAGATTTTTCATATGTAGATTCATTCTCTTTTGGAGGAGTAGCTAAGCTTTTTGTAGCCGTCAAGATCTTCTTTTCATAGGAAGAGGAGATCCCAACTTATGCTAGGATTTGAGTGAGTTGTTCCAAACTTATACTCATTGTTAAATTATTTTAAAAACACTAAAAATCACTGTTCACAATTGTAGAAATCAAATGCTCTTGCACAAAAATCAAACTTGCAGAAATTAAACATGCTTGCTAAAATTGAAATTCACACTTGTAGGAAAAAGTAACCTATACCTCAATCCATCGTGCTTCCTCAGAAACGCCGCCAAAATGTTGGGCGAAACTTTCGTCGTAAAATAATTTCCCTAACATAAATTATCAATCCAAGGGTTTCGTAGACTTACGAAGCACATGCAATGGAAATGTAGGACTGAAGTTAAATTATCCTAGCCTAATGTTTCGTCTCTAATTAAAGGTGCAGTAAACAAGGAAGAGGCTCCTAACTTAGGAGGACCTAGTTTTCCTTCCCCAGATTATTGTCCTCAAGAAGAGAGACTAAAGAGCAGCAGTTTGTGATGTGTAGAAAGCAAGAGAAGAGGCTCCTAACTTAGGAGAACCTGTTCATCCTTCCTCGACAATTCTACTCCAACAACATTACCACCGCATCATATCAAAAATTGGAAATGTGCAATTGTATAAGATAAAAACATTTGAAGAGTAACCCCGTGTCAACATATATTAACAATAAAGAAAAAAAATTAAATATTACAAAACAAAAACTTATTCTAGACTCTAATTCTCCTCTTTATCATATATACCATATATATTCCATTCCTTCCTACATCTTTCTTATATATCAAAATGAAGCCTATAACACTCTCTTTTATACATGAGTGCTTTGAAAACAAGATACGCAACCCATAATTACAAATCTGCTTTTCTCTCAACCAATATCCCTATAATTACAAAATATGATCCCTTAAAATCCTCACTCATCTCTCACAAATCTTGGATGAGGTATGTTATCCAAATCTCCACGATCTTCTCCTTGGAATTCCATGATCTTATCCTTGAAATCTCCATGATCTTCTCCTTGGAATAAGCTTGAAAAATTATCCTTTGAATTATTGAAATGGTGGAGGAAATATTTGAGAAGCTTTTTGAATAATCCTTTAAAATAATCCTACACATTACAAAGCTCATCGACATTTGAGATATTAATGAAATATGTTAATTTTCCAAGAATTAATCATAAATTTTCTTACAATATTAAAAATAAATAAATCGGAAAATAGTGAGGTGAACCTATGAAAATGGTATGATGAATGGTTAAATGAGGGGATGGAATGTGAGGAATGGCGAGGATAAACATGATAAAAATGTGACAATTACGAGACCCAACAGTCCTCCTAAGGGAGATGTGTGCAATTCCAAAAGAATATTTTGTTTTATTTGGGAATTCTTACAAAGATATAAGTGATCTTTTTACCATGAAGAATCACTTTTCCAACTAAATGTATCAGATGTAATAGGATATTTCTACAACTTTTGAATGAGTGTACACACTTATTCATCCTTCCATTCATCCCTTGCTTCGGTTATCCAATTTGATTGGATAATAGAAATGGCACAAAACAATGGTTCCACCTCTTCTTCCTTTCTTGAGAGTGCATCTGCAACAACATTTAGCTTCCCTTTTTTATATATGATTTCAAATTCATAACCCAACATCTTTGTGACCCATTTTTGTTGCTCTTTTGAAAATAGTATTTGTTCCAAAAATTATCTAACACTATCATGATCAATTTTTACCTTGAAGTGTCTTCCCATTAGGTAAGGTCGCCATTTATTTATTTCATGTAGTATTGCATCATTTCCTTCTCATAAATAGATTTCTATAAATACTTTCCTTTGATTGGATGGCTTTCAAAATCAATGTGTCTTCCTTCACGCATTAAAACCGCACAAATTCCATTTCCCGAGGCATCACATTCCACAATAAAGGTTTTTGTGAAGTCTGGAGTAGCTAAGACCGGTGCTAGGCACATTGCCTCTTTAAGATGCTCAAAGGCCTTAGTTTCTTCAGGAGTCCATCAAATTGCATCTTTCTTCAATAATGTTGTTAGATGTGTTGCTATTCTCCCATAATTCCTAACAAACTTGCGATAATACCCTGTTAACCCGAAAAATCCTCGCAACTGCTTTATGGTTATGGGAGCTTTCCATTCCTTAATGGATTTAATTTTGTTAGGGTCCACCTTAACACCCTCGTGAGATACAATATGACCCAGATATTCCACCTCTTGTACTCTAAAGAAACATTTGGAGGTTTTTGTATATAATTATTTCTCTTCCAATAGTTTGAGCACCTGTCAACATGTTGAACATGATCCTTCCAAGACCTACTGTAAATTAGTATATCATAAAAAAATACTAACATAAATTTTCTAAGGGTTCGAAAATGGAATTCATCAACCCTTGAAATATAGAAGGTGCATTGGTAAGGCCAAAAGGCATGAAAAAAAATTCATAATGACCCTCATGAGTTCGAAATGCTATTTTCGGAATATCTTCAGTATTCATTCTAATTTGATGATATCCTGAACGAAGATCTAACTTAGTAAAATAAATTTCTCCATGCACTTAATCCAATAAATCATCAATCAGAGGAATGGAAAATTTATCTTTAATAATGATCTTATTGAGCTCCCTATAACCTGGACACATGCGCCATGATCCATCCTTCTTGTGCACCAATACTACTGGAGCAGAGAAATAACTTTGACTAGGTTGAACTATACTAGCCTCTAACATTTCTGAAATCATACGTTCAATTTCACTCTTTTGGACATAAGGATATATGTAAGGCCTGATGTTTGGAGGAACACTTCCTAGAATCAAATGAATAGCATGATCATGATCACTAATAGGTGGGAGTCCTTTGGGAGTTTCAAACACCTTGGAATGAATGTCCAATAATTTTTGGAGATCTGGAGAAATAGATGATTTTGTTTTTGGAACTTCTAGTGAGCATAATTAGGAAATTATGCCTCATTATTCTTTCTTCAGAAGCTTTGTCATGACATTAGAGCTTACTATCTTTCATAGATTCCCTGTGATACCTTGTAATTCAACTTCCTTTCCTTCCGAAAAAAATTTCAAGAAAAGCTATTGAAAATTTAAAGCTATCTTTCCCAAATATTGTAACCATTGTAATCCTAGTACAACATCCACACCTCCCATTGGAATGGAAAGCATTGGAATATTCAATACATATTCCCCCATGGTTATCTTGATATTATGGCATTTTCCAGAGAAATATATAGTTCCTCCATTTGAAACCATCACTTGACATTTTGATGTTGGGTATAGGAAGAAATTCAATTCCTTGGCTACCTTACAATGAATAAAATTATGGGTACGACCCAAATCAATCAACATTATTACCTTTTTCTTCTTGTTATGTCCTTCTATCTTAAGATTTTGAGGAGTGGTAATTCCTGCCAATGCATTACATGATATGGTTGGACTCATTTCTTCTTTTTCTAGGGTTGGTTCCTGGTGTATATCCTCTTCTTTTGAAGTTTCTTGTTCATTTTCTTCCTCCTCTTCACAATCTATGTAAAATAATTTCTTCTTAGCACACTTATGACCTTTAGTGTATTTGTTTTCACAATTGTATCAAATCCCTTTTGCTCTTTTTTCTTCCAATTTTTGTGGTGTAAACCTTGTAGGCTTTGGAAGTGTACGAGTAGCAACACTTCCATGTTTATAGATGTGAGTGGTAGGCTTCATTGTCTCCATAATTTTACATTCAATTTTTCTTGCAAACCTGAATTCCTTCTCCAATGAATCAGGTTCCCAAAGGGGAACCTCATGTTGGATATTATACTTTAAAGTCCCTATGAAGGCATCAATCATGTGTTCGTCTGGAATATCAGTTACCATTATATTCAATTTTTTGAAGTCCTCAATGTGCTCCACCACTGAACCCTTTTGTTTGAGATTTATCAATTGGCTAAAGAAGGTGTTTCTCTTTGTATCCTCATAATGTGCTATCATTTCATATGTAACAATTTACTAAGTGACAATTTTTTTACGGGAGCAAAGCCATTGATACCATACAAATGTATTTTTTTCTAAATATAAAGATGCAATACGTACCTTTTGTGTATTTTTCAAATTACTAAGATCAAAATATTTCTCCATCTCTAGTATCCATGTTACATGATCCTTGCCATCAAACTTTCTCATATCGATCTTTGGAATATGGTGGGTCTTCAATCCAACATTAGAGTTTATGATATCACGATTAACATTTATTTTGTTTGCCTCATGAGTTTAGTCTACTATATTTTTGTCATTAGGAATAATTTCTTGTATCGACTTTGTCAAACCTTCCATGTATGCTTTTAGATCATTCTTCATGTCTTCCACGTTGTCTTTCATTTTTTATTCTATACCATTGATCTTAGCTTCCATGTCTTCCATGCCATTCTTCAAACCATCCATATTAGATTCCAAACATTTCTTCAAACCATCCATATTATCTTCCATTACCTTCTTCAAACCATCCATCTTAGCTTCCATGCTTTTCTTCAAAACTTCGATTTCATTTTTTGTTGCTCTTTGTGATAGCGAAAATTGGTGCACTTGCTCTTGTAATTTCGATATATCATGTTGCACTTCTTCACCTTCATGAGTCATAGTAGAGTATTCCGAGGGCTTAATGGGTGTTGAATTCTTTTTAGGGGGAATTTTAGAACTTCAAACTGATTTTTCAAACAAGACTTACGAAATTTGAAAAAAAAAATACACACCTTTTCTTGCTTTTGTTTATTGCTATTGAGGAGCTCGATATTGAAACTGAATTATCTCTGTAATTTCAGATCTTTAATATCTGAAATTCGTTCTTGTAGTAGCCCTATGAATCAATGTTCAAATTCCACAGGTTTGACCTAATTTGGATGATTCAATACAAAGCTATGCCTAATCTCTCACAATCACCTAATTATGGACTGGTTTAGTAGAGTAAACTTGTACAACATGCCACGTGTCATTGTTTCCTCCTTCGGCTCTGAAATTGATATACAGAAACTACAGTATGTCTAATTTGGGCCAATTTTTACAAAATTCCAATCTGATGCTCAAAGAGAGAGTTATGACAATTTTGCCAAGGTCACCTCTTTTAGATGAAATTCGGGAGCTTGAAAAAACCCTAACTTACACAGATCATATATTCACAAATATTGCGAACCAAGATCTAAATTTTTTACACGATGTTCCCCACTATTTTGGCTTTGTGTGGTAAAAATTTCAGCTTTTTAACCTTCTTAGAAAACACGTTATAGCGAAAATTCCACAATGACCTGTTTGGAGCAGCGAAACCCTAGAATCCAAAGTTTTGATACCAAATGTTATGAAACCAACTCCAAAAATAGATGAAAAGAGAGATAAACCTCTTAGAAATAAGCCACTTCGAGGGGGGAACCTACTTTACATTACTTAAATGAACAATTCTTGGATGATACAAATGAAAAAACCTCCTTTCTATATATAGGAATCCATGGGGTCACAATATAATCCTATCCGACCTAACAATAATAATGTAAGGGCACAATAATAACAATATGGGGGTTACAGAGGTACAAAAATAACAATAAGGGGGCTACACTAACAAAAATAAGAGACTATGCTAGTAATATAGGGACCTAACACCTAGGTTACATCTCCTTGGTCCAGCTTCCATGGAATGGGCCTTTGTATTAGTTCAATTGTGAAAATAATGATGTTTACGGTCTCCTATTTACTCTGAAACCTACTCCAATGTGTCAAAAACATCAAAATATACCACGAGTGACTCTTCTTGAGCCAAAATTGGTCGAAAATTGGCTCAGTTAAAACCAAAAAAAAAAAAAAATCCCTATAATTTCTCCTCCAAATCTGGAAGGACTCCAGATAATTCCATTGTTTTTGGTGAAATCCGCTGAATATGGTGCTATTTCTAAGTCCGCCTCCAGTTTAATACGAGATTAGATAGTAGTTAATGATGACTTAATTATGTATAAGCATGTCATTAACTACATATTATCCATATAATGTAATCTAATTTAATTAACTTTAATCCTACATATTATTGCGTTAACCATGGATTATAGTTAATATAACTCTTGTCGTTTGAGTTTGGCTTTGCTCGCGATTATATCCTTGCAGTCATATGGGAGGGGGTTGGCCCCCTTTGAACCCCCGTCATTGGTACCAATGAATAACAAATAGGATTTGTGTCCCTTATGGGTTAAGACCCAACATACATCAGAGATGGTAAGGCAGTAGAGTGGTGCAGGGTAGGTCCTGGGTTCAACCCCGACCCCTACACAAAATTTTTGGTCCACACCATAATGATAAACCTTAGTAAAAAATTTGAATACAATTCATATCCACTGCATACGTATGATTGTCGTTACCATAGCATAGACTTTGGGTTATATGTAATATATTTGCCTGCTCATAAATATGTGCTTGTCCACCTGTATAATATGGTTTAGACCTTATATTATTCACCCACATGTGTATCCTCTTGTCCATAGGTTGCAACCTTAGGGTATATGCAATGCGTTTAACCCACAATAATCTGTCCACTGTCCAATAGTTAGACCTCAAGGTAAAAAAAATACATTTTAGCCCGAAATATATATCTAGGTCCAGAACTTGATTAAAAAACCATAATTTAGAATTTCAACACAATCCAAAGGTTGGATGTGTCCACCAGAGTGTTGGAAATTTTGTCATTGATGGCAAAGGAGATGGCAAAGGAGGAGCACCTGAAACAACAACAAGGCAAAGAGAGAAGCAAAGTAGCAGAAAGGCAGAGGCAGCAGAGAGGTAGCAGAGGCAGCAAAAGAGAGAAGCAGAGGTAACAAATAAGCAAAGAGCTATTCAAGGTGCAGAGTAGTGAGGACAGAAGGAGGGCCATTGATTTTGAAAAGGGGTCTGGAGTGAAAATCTGTAGAGACAGTGTTGACTGTGAGATCGAGAATGAATATTCATTTGTGTAAATTTTGTGTGTAAATGAATGAATCTATCGTAAAAAGGGAAAATGATTTGAAAATCAGGCCATAGACCAGAAAGCCTTGTAATTATATTTATATATGAAGGAGTCTGGTCTGAAATAGATGGGAATTCACTGTTGAATTATGGTTGAAATTATTTATAGGTTATGAACAGATCACAGAGGTGGAAGAAATACCATATAAGGTTGCTGAGAGCTTAATGGTAGTTTAAAGGTCAATTGAAACTTCTGTATATATACATGTGGGACTTGAATTTTGAGTCATATGAGTATTATTGATTCAATTCCGTGTGAATATGCTTGAATGATAAATTCTGAAACAGGCTTTGTGTTAAGGGAAGAATAGATGTTAATTAATGTCGATTCTATGTTTGAATCAAAGCAATAAAGGTCTGCATACGTTGGAGAAAGCACATAGGTCTGAACTGTGACTATTTATCAGTGAAATCGGAAGCAAAGGAGCTGTGAAAGCAAAGGTGAATGAAACACAATGGGGGTAGTATCTCTGTTTTTCAAAGGAGAACTTCAAAGAACGTGTGAAGGGAATTCACATAAGTCGAATGAAATTAAATTAACCATGTGTTGGTTAAATGTTGGGCATAGCAATTTAACCATGCATTGGTTAAATGTTGGGATTTAGTTAAACCTATTCGGAATATTGAAGGCATAGAAAATTAAGAATATTTGAAGCGGAGATGAAATAGAATCGAAAACAGAACTATGAGCTAAGATAAGGCAGAACCGTGACCTAAACAGTAACGGTAGTTTCAGTATTAAAAACCAGCAGTGTCGTGCTTTTAAAAAGTGGTAAGGATATTTTGTCAAAAAAACATGATATACCTCGTCGCTCGACACGTGGTGTTAAGTGGTTTTCCAAAACCATTTTTATCACACGAATTTGGAGGGTTAACCCTCGTTCAGTTAAATTGCGCGATATTGCACAAGGACCGTCGGATGAGGGTTTAATTGGTTTTGGAGCGTGATAAAAGTTGGGCCGTTGGATCCCTTCGACAATTAATGCAAATAAATGTGTTATGGGACCCAAATGGATTGTAATATTGCTGGGTTCTTAAGGTAAGATCCAAGGTTTATTATATGTGTTATAACAGTTGATTGGGGCATTGATATATATTATGGTTGATAGATGAATGATAAGTGGTGGGCCCTGAAGGAAATTACATATGTTAATGAGCTTGGGTTTAAACATTTGCAGACCCAATAAGTTATAAAATGTGGTTGAGCCTTTTGAGTTCCGGAAGTCAAGGATTAGAGTGTGGGACCCGGTATATGTTATAGAGTATTGGCCGAATAATGTTCGAGTTAATGAAAATATGTTGACCATAATACTGGGCGTATAATGCATGGATTGATATGTTAACCAAAGTTGGAGTTGATATGAAATAATAATGATGTGGTCAGAATATTCGAATGTTAATTTGACACATTATAAGATGGGGTTTTATTATAATGCTCCTAATATTTGAATGGAGGCTGTAATAGATATTGATATATTATAGTGTGCCTATAAGAGTTGTATATGTGAGTTCATTAAGCCGTGACCTGATATAATATTATGTTAGGGGTCTGATGGTATACTCCAATGCAATGTTTTCCGAATAAGGGAGGACGATCACATAGCATGACCATTATATAGATATAAGCAATTATATAATGGGTTTTGTTCCAAATTTTGAATGTTGCTCCAAATCTTTATGAAGGAGACTTTAGCATATGGTTCTTAACTGCAAAGTTGTAACACACAGGATTTTGAAAGGGATGTAGGCTTCTGCATACATAGCTTTATAATTTCCAGAGTGTGAGTTAAATTGACTCAGATTTATAATCTAGGGAATGTGGTTTGAAACACAGAAAAGAGTTAAGCCTCCACATTTATTTAATTTCCAGGGCAAGGAAAATGAATGGAGAGGCACTTTTATATGCACAAGACTTTGAGATTTATTTTGGACTAAACTAGTAAAGCAGTTATATTTGCAGCAGATACACAATTGCAGTGAACAGGTGAATATGCACAGAAATGAAAATGTGAGTTTGACAGGTGTACATGCGCAGGTGCACAGAGTTGTAGTAAACAAAGGCATGTAGGAAAATTACATGACAGCAACAGAAAAGACAAAAACAGCAAGCCAAGGACCGGAAAAAGGGTTGAGTGAAATTGATGTATGTAACTAAGAAAGTGAATGTAAATGTTTTAATAGATTTTATATTGTTTGTGATGCAAGGGAAAATCTCCGGTAGGAAAACAAAACTCCACTATAAAACTGAAATGTATACACATTGTTATATTTCTCTGAATGAGTTGGATAAAGAAATGAAAAGGAAGAAGTCAAAGAGTCATGGTTGTTCACTTTGAATTCCCTGTGGAATACAAATAGTCATGTGATGAACTCTATAAATGATATCACATTGATATGCATAGAGAGGTTAAGAGAATGCAGAAATGAAGCAGTGAGGCAGAGAAGAAGGATGAGCTGATAGAGAATCTGAGAAAATGCAGAGATGATGCAGGGAAGATATGAAGGCTAGTGCACAACAGTGAAGATGGTACAGAACAGAGCTGATATTCAGGTAAATCAGCAAGTGTTTTTTTGAACGAGTGAGGAAGTTGTAGCTGACTAAGGTAGGAGCCTCTTGTAGGTTGTAGCCTGCAGAAAATAGAGGAAGTTGGTTCTTCCATATCAATTTGTAGCTTGATAGAAGTCATTTGTAGTTGGCTAAGGTTGGAGCCTCCTGTAGGTTGTTGCCTGTAGAAAATTGATGGGAGTTGGAGCTTCCTTGCAAGTTGTAGCTTGCAGAAATGAGGTTGGAGCCTCCTGTAGGTTGGTGCCTATAGAAAATTGATGGGAGTTGGAGCTTCCTTGCAAGTTGTAGCTTGTATAATTGAGGTAGGAGCCTCTTGTGGGTTGGAGCCTACAGAAAATCAGTGGTGAGAGGGAGTTGGAGCTTGCCTTTGCATCACAACAATAATAAGATGTGGTTTTATCCATTTATGGGTTTCCACTTATATCTAGTGTCTCTGTGCATGATTTTTATGTGTTGATATGGTTTATCTAATCTGCTTAATACTTGCTGCTCTCATATTAAGTCTGCTATTACATTATCTTAATACTTGCTGCTCACATTCTAAGATTACTCACATATTAAGTTGAACATGAAATTAAGGTGTAAATAAGTTTTAATGGAAAATTTTTAAAAGTCCATGAATGTCTTAAACTGATTCACCCCCCCTCTCAGTTTAACTAAGGGTTCAACACAGAGGGGGAACGTGGCAGCCCCTGGCTACACCACATGTCCAGCTCTGGTTGGACTATTCCAACTATAAAAAATTCTCCTTCAACCTTAGGATATATGTAAAAATAATTCACTTCCAAAGCTCACTCATGAATCTGATTGTGACACTTGTCACAATGTCATTGAGTTAAAAATGGAGAATATTCCCTGAGTATACTTGGAGTTATGACTGGTCTGCCATGTCATCAGCCTGTCACTGTTCTACAATTTTTTTTCCTATTTGAGAAAACGGACAACAGGTCTTAACTTCTTCATCTGAGTCAGATTTTGACGAAACAATTTGGGTTGGATTCCTAGCAACGAGCTCTACGTGGTCATTATGGTTTGGAGCATTTCTGATCAATTTTATTTTTGAGCTTAATACTGAGCCTTTGATCACATATAAAGCTTATTTTCTATTATTTGAGAACTGATTCCTCAATTTGACCTTCTCTTCACACACATAAACTTTCACACAGTTAAATTCTTCTTGCACAAATTCAAAGCCAACAGCTAATTATTCTAGCTAACTTTTTCTAAAATGAGCGAAGGTTATGAATATGTGAAGACTAGTTTTGTTGTGCTAGCTCCCTCATCAGTTAAATAAAATTGTGTTTAGGATCGTCTCAAGTTAACCAATTGTGAAGGGGTTTATGTGTATTTTCTGAGAAATTTATGAGTTAATTATCTTTTAAAAACTCATGTACAGAAAATAAAATGCAGAGAAATAACACACAACAATCACATTACACAATAGTTGATAACAGAGTTCACCCCTGCTGGGCTACATCTCCATGGACCTACTTCAACTGATTAGACTCTCTTGGTATTAATGGTCAAGTGTCTGATTACATGCACCTATAGTGCTCCAATGGCTTTGCAAAATTCTAAGTTGGGTTTCGAAGACCCAAAAACATCAGAAATGACTATTCAATCTTTGAAAATGGGTTCTAGCTAATCTAGGCTTGACCTCCTCTCCTGTTGTCCCTAAGCTTCTTTAATTTTAAAAGTGGAAAAAACACTTTCAAAAGTGATCCAACACCTCTACAACATATTCCATTGTGTTCATAGTATCAAAATCATCTAATAATGACTCTTATTATTCTCATTTTGGTCGAAATTTGCTCAAGATATGGTCAAAACCATTTTCCCTAGTAGACTACCTCTAAAACTGGAGAGGACTCCAGCTAGAGCCGCCAAAGTTGGGGGTTGTTCCTAAAATGGTGGAACCGCCAAAATTTCCGCCAGTTTCAACTGTGTGTTAATTAATGTAAAGAGTTGATTAATTTTGATAAGTAAGGTTTAAATGTGCATAAGTGTAGTTACATATAACTCAGATTAGTAATATTCTTAGCACATAATCCAAGAATTAAGGGTCTAATAACCCATGCTTAACAAAAAACTTCCACTCTTATCAAAACTCTGCCCACTCCCAGTCTTGTGGCTTGGTCTCATGGGGAGGGGGCCCACTCACGGCACTGGCCCCCTCCAAACCCGTGTTGCACATTTATTTTGCAAACAAATATAATTCAGAAGCATATGCTATTAAGTTCGGCGGCTATGGTGTATTGTAAATTGCGAAGAGCTGTTGTGGGGGAGGTCGTGGGGTTGACCCTGACCTCCGCCCTTCCTTGTGTTAAAATATTGCGCTAAAACCATATATAAAGCCTTTGAATATATTGTTTCCAGACTTTGGATTTGAATATGCGCTCCACCATATTTGAACTTTGGTTAAAAAAATAATGCGCCCATATAAATTCAATCTGTCACATCAAACCTTTATATATGCCTCCCAATATATGCCATGCTCATAATTTGGGTTAAATTTGATATGCGGCAATATAATATATCATATACTCCACCATATAAATTAAATCTGCCATGTAATTTATATTCAACCTTCGACTATGTGGACTTTGAACCTTGGCATAAAATTAAAATACAATTTCGACCATGTTAAAATGAAATTTGAATTTCAGATCGGGTCCACCAAAGGAGGCATGTGGCGGCCCTTGGTTGCACCACCTGTCAGCCTCTGGTTGGCCTGTCCATCCATATAAAAAAAATCAAATTCAACCTTAGGAGAAACCATTTAAAAAAAAATTCACCTTCAAACCTTGACCGACGAATCCTACAGTGACGCTTGTCACAGTGTCATTGGGCGTGTTATCACCACCAATAAAATTTCATTTTTGATTAGGAAGGTCATTTAGCATAGGTTTTATTTTATTGGTAAATTAATTCGTGAAATTGATAATTTTTTGTGAATTGGTCATAATCCTAAGTTTTTAGAGTCCCACATGTCATGTCATCATGGCCAAATCTATAAAAATCCATAAAAAATCTACATGAATTGGTTCAAAATTTGGTTTTAGCCACCTATCTAATTTTTCCAGAGTCCGTAGCGAATATGCAAAACTTATAACAAAAAATGCTACAAACTCATGTTTCTCTACACCTGTAAAGAAAAGGGTGAGGTGTTGAGTTTCAAGTGGTTAGAGGTTAGTCTGAGTTCACGTGATTAGTTATTTGGAGTCATGGAACATGCGTGATCATCATTTTTCATCCATAATTTCATTTGACCTCCCTTATTTGTCTTCATCCCTCTCACATTCGAAACTTACCTTTCTAAATTTATCCTTGTGAGATGTTGTCTGTCACCTTTTCCTTTTTCCTCTGAGTATAGTTGTTGTTCTCATCTTTAGAAAGTTCCAGATTTTTTTGCAAGCTCCTTGCTATGCGAAATTCTTCTTTGCAGGTGTCATACTTCCAAGGAGGGTAGCACTGTTTTGGAGGCGATGGAAGCACATAAGAACATCAACAAGGTAGGTTCAATGTTCAAGTATGAACCTATGGACCTAAAATTGGTCATGGAAGACCCTAGTGTTGCACAGGCCTTAATCAAAGTTGGTTGCATGAGGTTTCTCCAGAAATTGCAAGGTTTTTATGCCCAAGTTTCTAAGGAATTTGTAGTGAATTTTTTTGGCACTGCATCTTTTATCACTAAAAAAAAATGAAACATAATTTGACAAAGTCTTAGAGGTTCATGTGTCAAAGGTAGGGTCATAGAATTCATTTTTCATTACTTGGTTAAGGATAATTTTAATTTTTTCTTATTATCTTATCCTAAAGTCTAAAACTTACTCCCATTCAAATCTTTTCATGTCACATCAGTCATTATTTTTTGAAAATTTTCATTTCCCAAGATTATAACTCCGAAAAAGTCATTTTAGCCAATAATCCCTACTTTTGTAGTGAAATACACAGAGAAAACGCACTTTTCGCAATGAAATTGCTAATACTTTCATACGAAACTACCTAGAAATACACTAGGTACGCTACGAAAGGAAGGATTCATGTATGTCTTGTCAAAATAGCTGCTAGGTGTCAGTAAATGATTAAAAGGGATAGGGTAGATGCCATTCAAGTTAATTAGGGTTAAGATCAAGGTACAATGGTCATGGCTGAAGTCATTATTACTATTTTAAGCATGTATGAGTCATCATTATGCTGTGAGTTGTCATTGAACTTCAAAATATTTCCCAATTGAGTCATTTTTCATTCTCCACTCCCTCTTTGCATGTTATTGAGCTCTAGAGAGCTATTTAACTAAACCCAAGCCATGGCCGGTATTTTCAAAATTTTTGAGGTATCACTGATCAAACAAGGCAGGGAAGACATAAAAGTATCACGGCTGCAAAGAGGAAGACCAAAAATGGTGGCCACTATCTCAGATATGAGCCATTAGACATGAACCTGATAAATGAAGACCCAACAGCTTTAGAAGTGTTAGGTCCCTATATTACTAGTATAGTCCCTTATTGTTGTTAGTGTAACCCCCTTATTGTTATTATTGTACCCTTGTAACCCCCATTTTATTATTATTGTGCCCTTAAATTATTATTGTTAGGTCGGCTAGGATTACATTGAGGCCCACTAGGATTACATTATGGCCCCATGGACTCCTATATATAGAAAGGAGGTTTTGTAAATTGGATCATCCAAGAATTGTTCATTTATGTAATGTATTGGAGGTTTCCCCCTCGAAGTGGCCTATTTCTAAGGCGTTGATATCTCTTTTCTTCTATTTTTGGAGCTGGTTACACAACATTTGGTATCAGAGCTTTGGATTCTAGGGTTTCGCTGCTCCAAACAGGTCATCGTGGCATTTTCGCTATAACTTTTTTTCTACGAAGTTTCAGAAGCTGAAATTTTAAGGGTGCGAAGAAAAAATCCTGAGGAAGCTCGTATAAAAATTTCAGAGTTTGGTTCACAATAATTTCGGAGATATGATCTGTGGAAGTCAGGTATTTTTTCAGGCTCCTAAACAGGTCATCGTGGCATTTGCACTATAAATTTTTTTCTACGAAGGTTCAGAATCTGAAATTCATATGGTGCGAAGCTAAAATCCTGAGGAAATTCATCAAAAAATTTCAGAGCTTGGTTCGCAATATTTTTGGAGATATGATCTGTGGAAGGTAGTGCTTTTTCAGGCTCCTGAATTTCATCTCAAAGAGGTGATCGTGGGAAAAGTTCAATAACTCTCTCTCTGGGCATCGGATTGGAGTGCCGTAAAAAGTGGTCACAAGTAAACAGACTGCCGTATTTTTGCTATCAATTTCAGAGACAAAGGATGAAACAATGACACGTGGCAAGTCGTACAAGTTCGCTCTACTGAACCAGTCCATAATTAGGTCATTGTGGGAGATTGGACACAACTTTGTCTTGGAGAATCCAAATCAGGTCAGACCTGTGGCATTCGAAAGATAATTCAGAGGGCTACATTGGTACCGAAATTCAGATATTGAAGTGCTGCAATCACAGAGATAATCCAATTTCAATATCAAGCTCCTCAAAAGCAAGAAAAAGGTGTGTATTTTTTTTTTTTCCGAATTGCATAAGTCTTGTTTGAAGAATCAATTTTAATTGATTCCAAGGGCATATTGTAGAATAGATATCAGTATTGGGTTCTAAAATATGCCCCGTAAAAATAATTCAACACCCACTAAGCCTTCAGAAGGCTCTACTATGACTCATGAAGATGAAGAATTGCAACATCATCTATCAAAATTACAAGAGCAAGTACAACAAATTTCACTCTCGCAAAGAGCAACAAAAAATGAAATGGAAGTTTTGAAGAAAGGTGTGGAGGTGAAGATGGATGGCATGGAAGCTAGCATGGAAGCTAAGATGGAAAACATGAAGAAAGATCTAAAAACAGACATCGAAGGTTTGACAAAGTTGATACAAGAAATGTTTCCTAATGGTGAAAATATAGTAGAAGAACCTCATGATGAGGACAAAATAAATGTTAATCGTGATTTCATAAACTCTAATGTTGGCGGGAAGAACCACCATATTCCAAAAATGGATATGAGGAAGTTTGATGGAAAGGATCCTGTAACATGGATACTATAGATGGAGCAATATTTTGATCGCCATAACCTGCAAAACACACATAAGGTACGCATTGCAACTTTACATTTAGAACAAAATACATTTGTATGGTATCGATGGCTTTGCTCCCGTAAAAAAATTGTCACTTGGTCAATTTTTATGGAGGAAATGATAGCACATTATGAGGATACGAAGAGCAACACCTTCTTTAGCCAATTGATAAATCTCAAACAAAAGGGTTTAGTGGGGCAGCACATTGAGGACTTCCAAAAATTGAATGTAAGGGTAACTGATATTCCAGAGGAACACAAGATCGATCTCTTCATAGGCACTTTAAAGGATAACATCCAACATGAAGTTCGTGTTTTGGAACTGGATTCATTGGAGAAGGCATTCAGGTTGGCAAGAAAAGTTGAATGTAAAATAATGGCGACAAGGAAGCCTACCACTCAATTCTATAAAGAAGGAAGTGTTGCTATGTCTAGATTTCCACAACCTACAAGGTTGACACCACAAAAATTGGAAGAAAAAAGAGCAAAAGGGCTTTGCTACAGCTGTGATAGAAAATACACTAAAGGTCATAAGTGTGCTGAGAAGAAATTATTTTACATAGATTGTGAAGAGGAAGAAGAAAATGAACAAGAATCTTCAAAAGAAGAGGATATACACCAGGAACCAGCCCTAGAAAAGGAAGAAATGAGTCCGACCATATCGTGTAATGCATTGGCAGGAATTACCACTCCTCAAACTCTCAATATAGAAGGACATATCAAGAAGAAAAAGGTAATAATGTTGATTGATTCAGGTAGTACCCATAATTTTATTCATTGTAAGGTAGCCAAGAAATTGAATTGTTTCCTATACCCAGCACCAGAATGTCAAGTGATGGTTGCAAATGGAGGAACTATAAATTGCTCTGGAAAATGCCATAATATCAAGCTAACCATGGGGGAATATGTATCGACTAGTCCAATGCTTTCCATTCCTATGGGAGGTGCTGATGTTGTACTATGAGTAAAATGGTTACAATCTTTGGGGACGGTAAATTTTAATTTTCAAGAACTTTTCTTGAAATTTTTTTCAGAAGGAAAGGAAGTCGAATTACTAGGTATTGCAGGGAAGCCAGGAAGGATAATAAGCTCTAATGTCATGACAAAGCTTCTAAAGAAAGAACAACGAGGTGTAATTGCACAATTATGCTCACTAGAAGTTCCGACATCAAAATCATCTATTTCTGCAGATCTCCAACAAGTCTTGGACAATCATTCCAAGGAGTTTGAAACTCCCAAAGGACTCCCACCTATTCGTGATCATGATCATGCTATTCATTTGATTCCAGGAAGTGTTCCTCCAAACATCAGGCCTTATAGATATCCTTACTTCCAAAAGAGCGAAATTGAACGTATGATTGCAGAAATGTTAGAGGCAGGTATAATTCAACCTAGTCAAAGTTCTTTCTCTGCTCTCGTAGTATTGGTACACAAGAAGGATGGATCATGGCGAATGTGTCCGGATTATAGGGAGCTCAATAAGCTCACCATTAAAGATAAATTTCCCATTCCTGTTATTGATGAATTACATGGAGCAATTTATTTTACCAAGTTGGATCTTCGTTCAGGATATCATCAAATTAGAATGAAGACTGAAGATATTCCAAAAACAATATTTCGAACTCATGAGGGTCATTATGAATTTTTGGTCATGCCTTTTGGCCTTACCAATGCACCTTCTACATTTCAAGGGTTGATGAATTCCATTTTCAAACCCTTCCTTAGAAAATTTGTGCTAGTATTTTTTGATGATATACTAATCTACAGTAGGTCTTGGAAGGATCATGTTGAACATGTTGACAACATGCTCAAACTATTGTAGGAGAAACAATTATATGCAAAAAAATCCAAATGTTTCTTTGGAGTACAAGAGGTGGAATATATGGGTCATATTGTATCTCATGAGGGTGTTAAAGTAGACCCTAACAAAATTAAAGCCATTAAGGAATGGAAAGTCCCCACAACCATATAGAAGTTGCAAGGATTTCTTGGGTTAACAGGGTATTATCGCAAGTTTGTTAAGAATTATGGGAGAATAGCAGCACCTCTAACAACATTATTGAAGAAAGATGCATTTTCATGGACTTCTGAAGCAAATAAGGCATTTGAACGTCTTAAAGAGGCAATGTGCCTAGCACTGGTCTTAGCTACACCAGACTTCACAAAAACCTTTATTATGGAATGTGATGCCTCGGGAAATGGAATTGGTGCGGTTTTAATGCAGGAAGGAAGACCCATTACTTTTGAAAGTCGTCCAATCAAAGGAAAGTATTTACAGAAACCTATTTATGAGAAGGAAATGTTAGCAATACTGCATGCACTAAAGAAATGGTGAACTTACCTAATGGGAAGACACTTCAAGGTAAAAACTGATGATGATAGTCTTAAACACTTTTTGGAACAAAGACTATCGTCAGAAGAGAAGCAAAAATGGGTCACAAATATGTTGGGTTATGACTTTGAAATAATCTACAAAAAAGGAAAGCTTAATGTTGTTGCAAATGCACTCTCAAGAAAGAATGAAGAGGTGGAAGCATTGCTTTGTGCCATTTCTAGTATCCAACCAGATTGGATAACTGAAGCAAGAGATGAATGGAAGAAGGACAAAGATGTATGGACACTCATTCAAAAGTTGCAGCAAGATCCTAGTACATCTGATACATTTAGTTGGAAAAATGATTCGTTATGGTACAAAGATCGCTTATATCTTTGTAAGAATTCCCAACTAAAACAAAAGATTCTTCTGGAATTGCACACTTCTCCTTTAGGAGGACACTCAGGATTTTAAAAAACTTACCACAGGGTGAAGAAAGAATTTTTTTGGGATGGCCTTAAATCTGATATTCGAAAGTTTGTGGCGGAATGTTTGGTTTGCCAACAGAATAAAGTGGAAACAATTAAGACCCCAGGACTTCTACAACCTTAATCCATTCCAAGTCAACGTTGGGAGGAGATTTCAATGGATTTTATCACAGGTTTACCTAAGTCTGAAGGAAAGAGTGTCATCATGGTGGTAGTTGATAGATTTACCAAGTATGCACACTTTTGTGCATTATCTCATCCATTTAAAGCAAGTACAGTTGCTACTACATTTATGGATAGAATTCAAAAACTACATGGAAGCCCAAGGGTTATTGTGAGCGACAGAGATCCCATTTTTACTGGAAAATTTTGGACGGAGTTATTTTCTTGTTTGGGTACTCAATTAGCTCATAGCTCATCTTATCATCCTCAATCTGATGTTCAAACCGAGATAGTAAATAAATGTTTGGAAGGATATCTTCGTTGTTTTGTATCTGATAAACAAACACAATGGGTCAAGTGGTTACCTCTCGCTGAATGGTGGTATAACACTTCCTTCCATACTGCAGCAAAAATGACCGCATTTATGGCACTTTATGGATATCATCCACCATCCATCACATCATATTTAAGGGAAAATTCGAAGGTTCAAGCAGTGGAAGATCACATCGAGCATCAGCAAGAAGTTCTCCAACTCTTAAAGGATATCCTGAATTTGGCACAAAATCAAATGAAACAACAGGCAGATCAACATTGCAGCAAGAGAATTTTTGATGTAGGAGATTGGGTATTTTTACGGCTACAACGATACAAACAAATGCCCCTCAAGCAAGCAAATAAGGATAATAAATTATCGCCAAAGTACTATGGTCCTTACAAGGTGTTGCAAAAGATTGGTACTATGGCATACAAATTGGAGCTTCCTGCTTATTCACGAGTACATCCAATTTTCCATGTTTCATGCTTAAAGAAGGTTATCAGTGAAAATATTCCAATTCAAACAATATTAACAGAACTTGATGAGGAAGGAAAAATCATATTGGAACCTGAAGTGGTCACGGAAACAAGAACTCGACAACTATGGAATCAATCAATTTCAGAGTATCTCATCAATTGGAATAACTTACCCACTGAAGATTCTACATGGGAGGATGATAATTTTATACAGAAACACCCAGAGCTACTCAAGTGTTGAGGACAACACTTTTTTGAAGGAGAGGGGCATGTTAGGTCCCTATATTACTAGTATAGTCCCTTATTGTTGTTAGTGTAACCCCCTTATTGTTATTATTGTACCCTTGTAACCCCATTTTATTATTATTGTGCCCTTAAATTATTATTGTTAGGTCGGCTAGGATTACATTGTGGCCCACTAGGATTAAATTATGGCCCCATGGACTCCTATATATAGAAAGGAGGTTTTGTAAATTGGATCATCCAATATTTTTTCATTTATGTAATATATTGGAGGTTTCCCCCTCGAAGTGGCTTATTTCTAAGGCGTTGATATCTCTTTTCTTCTACTTTTGGAGTTGGTTACACAACAAGAAGTTTTCAGAAGAATACGATGTTTGCATTTTTTCCAAAGATTGCAAGGATACCATGTACATGTTTCTAAAGATTTTTCCCTAAATTTCAATGGGACATCTGCAAAAGTGGGAATGTTGAACCTCACTATAACTCCAGAGACCATTGCAGCAATAACAAGAATTCCAAGGGGAGAAGAAAAATGGTTCAAAGGTTTCAAATTCAACATGCAGGAATGTAAAGAATTTATCAAGCCAGAATATAGTGAGGTTGACCTTAAAAATGCCATTCCAAGGAGCTACATAAAAGATAATTTCTCCAAGCTACTGCTAATCATTTAGAAATACTTCACTTGTGAAGGGAGCTATCATAAGGTCTATTCTTACCACTTCAATCTTCTGCTAAATTTTGTTGGTATGAAATCTCTTGATCTACCCTTTTATTTATATAGAAGTTTAGCAAAAATGGCAGATAAAGTTCAAGCTAAATCTGAAGGAAGTGAAACCTCACATTTTGATCATGCTTTAATAAAGTTGTTGGTTTTAGATGAGTTAAAAAGACTAGGCAAAGACTGGTCTTATTTTCTGTTTGTCAGTGGATTTGAAGTGGATGCCATCACCCCTAAAAGAACTCCTAAACCTAGAGGCATAACATCACCTTCAATGGAAGAACAAAGTGAACCAGTAGGGGCAGAGCGAAGTGAACCAATAATCATGGAAACAAAGCAATTGCAGAAAATTGATACACCTGTTGTTTCACCTACAAAACAAAAGTCAACTATGAGAAAACCTGCAAAATAAGAGCCAACTGTCAATAAAAATGGTAGAAATAGGATTACAAGGAGCCAAAAAGTGGCTAAAGGAAATTTAGAAGACATTCTACATACTATTGATATTGAAGAGACTCCCATGGTCCAAGCTGAGGATATATATGAGGGAGGAAAGAAGCTCAAGAAAGCCAAATCAGTAAAGAAGTTAGAGTTTGAAGGTGAGGATGCAGTTTTTATGTTTTAGGCTAGGAAAACCATGATAAGACATGCTAGAAAACTCTTTGAAAGCATTAAATCATTTCAGAGGATCACTGACATTGTCCAACCACCACAAAGTATCATTTACCTATCATCACCTGCAAAAGAAGATCAAGTCATAAAGCAAAAGAAAGGAAAGGAGAAAATTATTCAAAAAATAGAGTTTGAGGTCCTTGAGGAATAGTTGAAGTTAGAAAATCATCAAATATCAGTCATGAAGAAAGAGGCAAGGAAACATAATGTCCAAAAAGTGTAATTTTAGAAAATTAAAGATATTTTGGAAAAGAAAGTTGATAGTGTATCAAAGATCTTAGATGATACACAAAAATTAATCAAATGGAATATGCCATTGAGGAAAGAGGTGAATAATTTTTGAAGAATGAACTTGCACTTGAAATATAGCAACAAAAAATTGAAGGACCAAGTCAAAGACCTCCAAGAGTAGTTAGAATTGATCCATGAGGAGCTGGAGAAGAAGGGTTTAAAGATGAGTGTAGTTGAGGAACCCATAGCTCCACTCATTATTAATGAAGAAGAAACACCTCAAGGCTCTCAAGTTGAGTTTTTTTATGTTTTAAGAGGTTAATGGCATGTTTAAAAAAAAATTTATATAGCTAGAAGGTACCTTTTTGAAACAAAGTCAAAATCTAGAAATAACACAGTTATCCACAATTTCGTAGCGTTTCCTAGGCTTGAACCAAGGAAAACGCTACGAAAATTTTTGTAGCATTGTTTTTTCCTTTAAAACCATTTTTTGTAGCTTTCAAGAGGGAGGAAAGGTTATTATGAAGTGTCATGTCATGATGGACACCATGCAAGAGCAAAGAAGTAGAAATTTTGAGTGAAGGAGTCATTTTTTTGGACGCTACGAAACTACCCTGTTTTCGTAGCGAGCTGTCTTTGAAGGTTTCTGAGCAGTTTTTTGGATAGGTGGACACATAAAACAGGTCAAGGGACCTTTCTAGAAATCATCCATGACTTGAAGACCAAGAAATAGAGACAACTCATTATTTGAAGCATTTGTTGAAGATAGGGTCCTGTTTTCCTGAAAAATAGGGTTTGTTTCCATATGTTGAGGAGGATATTTAAGATGTCAAGTAGTGATGAGCTATGACATAAACCATTAAAAAATGTGAAGCATTATTTGTTAGATATATAATTTTTTTAAGAGATGAGGTAGTTTGATGTAATAAATAGGAGTTTGTGTCCTATTAGGAAAAGGACTATTTTAGAGTGTAGTTGTCATTTTCTCATTAAAGCACATGTTTTCCTATTATGGAAGGTGCCATAGGAAGAGTTCAATGAATCTATCCAAGAGGTATATCATATTTGATGTAAGAAGGTATATTAAAGAGCATATTATCAAAACTGTAAAGGGTTGGAGATTTTTTGCACTATTGCAGCTTTATGTAATTTGACTGATATCAGTAATACAGAGGATTTTTTCTTGACAGACCTGATATTATCATGGAGTTTTTAATGTTTTTATGATCTATATTTTTATGTGTACTACTTTCAGTGGATTTCATCTTTATTACTCATAATTCATGTGTATGATCTGACTTCCTTTATTGATGAAATGGCTGTGTTGCTCTATGTTATATGTGTGATTTACCTTTGTTAAAAAATCTTACCTGCCTCAACTTCCATGTCAAGAGACCTTACCATTGAACCTACTGATTTTTTGACTCCATAAGCCCAATGGTTGTAGACCTGTACCCTTTTCAACCTACATACATTACAATCTAGCTATTTTTCAAATAGAGTTAGCCATGTAGTTTCATCATTATCTAATATCATAAACCCATTTGAGAGAGCCCTCTCAGACTGAAGAGGCTAAGATTAAATCACAAGCTGGTTTGAAACAATTACATAGATTTTTCTAATTAGCAGCCAATAAAGTGCAATTTTGTGATAACATCATCAAATGTGGGCATGCTGAGTTTCGTGGTTTCTCCTGAAACAATTTCCCAAGCTACAAAGATTCCAAGAGGATGGTAAGAGTGGTTTAAAGCCACTAAATTCAAATTGCAGAACTATGATGAGTTCTTGAATCTTGAACACATTGGAGTGGATATGACATCGGGGATCCCAAGAAGATTCCTTAAAGAAAATTACTCCAAACTCATGTTGGTAATTTAGAAATATTTCACATGTGAAGGTAGGTTTCATATGATTTATCAGTATCAATTCAGACACTTGCTATATTTCTCTCATAAGCAGCCTTTGGACCTTCCATTTTTCTTATTCAGAAGCCTAGGAAAAATGTCACATAAATTCCAAGCTAGGCTTGAGGGTAGTGAAACTTTAACATTTCATCATGGATTAATCAAGCTACTGGTTTTGGAAGAATTGAAAAAATTAAATAGATACTGGGCCACATTTATGTTTCTTAGTGGTGATTAAGTAGATGCATTAACTCCCAAGAAAACACCTAAATCAAAGGCCATTTCTTCAAGTAAAAATGATGAACCTATTCCAAGGGTGTACAAGAAGAGGAAATGCAGCCCATTATGGAGCCCATGGAGATTGAAATAGAACATGCACAGGAAACAAAGATACCTCAGCCCACACTTACAAGTAGCAAGCTAAAGCCCAACAAAAATAGTCATGGAAGAATAACCAGGAGCCAAACTGTGGGGAAAGGTAACCTTGAGGACATTATACAAGCCATAGGTATAGAAGAAACTCCAGTGGTCAAAGCTGTGGATGTCAAAGGAAGCAAGAAGAAAACGAGGGGCCTCACTGCCAAAAAACTTGACTTATCAGGTGAATATGCAGGTTTTGTATTCAAACCAAGAAAAATACTCACTAGATTGCAACTTTCCAAAGGTGTTAAGGCTGAAAAAAATACTAAAGTGACAAAAAAAGGAAAACAAACTATGGCAGAAGATATCATTGACTTATCCCCAACAATGGAATAAATCATTAAGTAGAGGAAAGGCAAGGAGAAAATCATTGAAAAATCTGAAGTGTTGTTTCGAAAGGAGAAATTGAGAGAAGCTAGGGAGGAAGTTATTGAAAAAAAGTTGGAATTGGAAGAAGCTAAGCTAGAAAGAAAAATGGTGGAGGAGTTCAAAGAAAAAGTGAATGAGAAAATTAATCATTATGATGAAGCCTTAACCAATGCTAATAAATTGTTGAAGAGAACCCTTCCTCTATGCAGGGTGAAGAAACATACAAGGATAAGGAACATTTGGTTGCAAACATAGAGAAAGAAGCTTAAAAGTGAAGTGGAAGAATTGGAAGTGCAGATGGAAATGATACAATCATAGCTCAAGAAAAAGGGTTTAAAAATAACACTCATAGATGAAACTAGGGAGACTGAAGCCTCTGCTACCAAGGGCGACGCTTATACTTTTTGAAAAGGGGGTAAAATACCTTTTTAATACTTTTTGCATAATTTTGGTTCATCACTTATAGAGCCATGGGAAAATTTTGAAGAACAGATGCAGACTTTTCAAGTCTATTGTCAATTAGGCAAGTTCGTAGTGTGTCTCAGGCTTGAAGCCCAGAAAACACTACGAACTCGCTATAGATTCTTTATGGTTATATATCACAGGTTTTGTCATGAAGAAGGCAGGTAAAGGCATGTATTTTATTATTTTGACTCATTAGGCAACCTCAAATCAACAAAGGGAGCAGATAGTTTGTAGGGATGGTGAAGATTAAAGGTGCTATGAACTCTCGCTACGGACTTGCCTAAAAGTCCCCTGTTTCTGTAGCGAAGAGGATTTTGAAGATTTTTCAAGTCTTGCTTGTCTTTTTGAGACAAGTCATCCACATGGAAAGGTCAAAGGTCATTAGTTGAATTTTTTGATTAAGACACGCTCTTCAACAAATATTTTCAAATTTCCAGCTCATCATGGAAGCTACATCAACAATTATGACACCACCTCCTAAAATTTCGGAAGACAGGTCTCTTGACTTGGTGGGAGTATTTATGGTTCAGTCATGGTCAGTGCCACCTCAGGTACATGACCTTTTCGATGTAAATATGCAACTTTAAAAGTTTTTTAATGCAATAAATATGTTTTAGAGTCCTATTAGGTTTCTAAGTCCTAAAAATAGCAATTGTCTGTTTTATCTCCTTGTAATATGATTTTGGTTAGATTAGGTGTCAACAGAAGTATTCAAAGGTCTATCCTTGCTGGCAGACTCAATGTAAATATGCCTAAGGTTATAAATAGGTATATTATTGAAGTAGAGAGGGTTTATTGATGTTTTTACTACATACTACTATTGTAAATATTTTCATCAGTAATATACAGTGGCAGCTTACTTCTCTTTGCTTGAGATTCATTGATATTATTATGAGTATTTGTCTTTCATGTTCTGCAATTTTATCTTCAGTATTCTAGTGTTTAATTACTTAGAATTCATGGATTACATGCTCTAACTTCCTTCAAGCACTTATTCTGCTGAAAATTTTATGTTTTCATCAGAATATATATATGCCTCAGCTTCCATGAGAGGAGTTTCAGATGTCATTGAATTGTTTATACTAACTCCATATGCCCAATGGTAGTAATTTGTCCACATCTTTCACCTGCAAAAAAACACATTTAAAACCCAATTTCAAAGTTAGCCATTTGTTGAGCTTTATTTAGATAATATTATCTATATCCTGGAGAGAACCCTCTCAGTTTGGAAAGGTTAATTTTCAGCTAAAAGTAGGTTTGAAATAGTTACTCTAGGTTGATTGTTGATGCAGCCCATCAGTATCAATTTAGTGATAATAGGGAAAAATTAGAGAAAACACAAATTTTACCTTTGACCCTATTTGACCATTTTTTTTTTAATTTCACCTATTTGGCACGGCGATCAGCAGGCTCTAACTTCCTCCTACGGACTCTATTTTGAGTGAAACAAATTGCAATGGATTCCTGGCGACGGGCTGGATCTGGTCATTCTAATTTGTTGCAATTCTGAGAACTTTTAATTTTTGGAAAAAAATTTCCCTTAATCCAAATTCCAATCACCGAAGCAGAGTATATTGCTATTAGCATGGCTAGCTATGAAGAATTTTGGTTAAGGAAGCTCTTTGGAGAGCTATTTGAGTAGGTCCTATACAGTACATTGATATATTGCGATGATAATACTGGGATTCGTATAGTATATAAACCCATATTTCATGACAAGTATAAGAACATAAAGATTCAATATCACTTATGGTGCAGCCAAAAGGCTACTTATACCCACATACAGAGAAACTTTAACTATCTACCTATTCCCAGGATTGATAGTCGAAATAGAGTATATGTTCCAAATTTTCCTAACTTCGGATAGGTTCATAAAACCTGTTTTATGCCAAACCAATTCTTCACTTATGCGTTTAACCCTTTAACCCCTTTATCCGTTGTGCGTGACTAATTCACGCTTACCAAGATTCTTCACATTTACCTTTATATCGCGATCACCTTTACATTTCTTCTGGCATCACACTTCCCCTGTGCTCAACTGATATAACATATATCGTACTTTCCATATCACACATCGGTGAATATAACACTTCACACCTTGTGGAACTCACCACATCACATTTCAAAACTTCAATCAAATACCTTTAAACATAACCAATAAATATGTTGATGCAAAGCATTGCAATGATGACATCGCATCGCATCTTCACAACCCAACCTTTATCGCACTTCGCAACTTTGCACATTTAAGTTACATTGTTAACCCTTAACCCTTATCACCTACGATGTGTGATATGTTCTTAAGAACTATGCCAACACATGGCTCCCCCTCACCGTATCGCAAAAAAAATAACTTATCGCAACTTTGATTCTTTATCACATCGCAAACAAAACAAATTACAGGGCGATGCCTTAAACTTAAATATTGAAATCATCGATTGCGATGTGCGCTTGGCTACTCCGCCCGACATGTATCCACTTTGCAATCTCCCCAATTTAACTTGCGAATTTAATCTTAGCCGTTCATCTTAGAAACTAATCTTTGCGGTTTTAATATTTTTTGTCCATTTCCTTCCTTTGGAAATATTCTAAAGGCTTTTGTTGCCTCAGTCTTTTCTTCAGTTTCTTTGACCACCGCTACTCTACATCTTCGTTTCCTTCACACTATCCTTCCTAAGCTTGTTTAGTATTTAAAAGCATTGATCTCTCCTAAACTTGTTCTTTTGGTTATTTTTATAACCATTACGTTGTTCCAAATATAGAACACCTTATGTATTACTTCTTTGAATCCAAAATTTGGATTTGTTTCTCTTTCTCGGCCTGCATATAATTTTAATTACCTAGACTGGAATCACACATGATTCTACCCAGTCATTTAGTCTTCAATCACACAATAAGACTTATTCCTTCATTTATCATTTATTAGAATTCACATAACAATGGTTTATTACATAGAAACCATTTTTTCTCGTTACGGATCACTCAACTCATAACACAGACACATAAATTCAATTTCTCATTAATAAAAAAAATGTACAGGTACAAGAAAACATGTTTACATTCTATCTTTGCACGTTATTCTTTTACATGGCCCTCATCTCTTCAATAGAACCCTCTCGTTTCTCAAGCTTCTCCTCTCTACTATACTTCAAGCCTAATCTTATTTGTTAGTTTAGCATCTTCCTCTCGGCTCTCGCCTCTCTCTCTAGGCATAATATTATTTCTTTTAAATTGGCCTCCTTTCTCTCGAAGCTTACAATTAATTTATAACAACTCAGAGCTTATCCAACCCTCACTCAACTCCTATAAACTTGTAACTAATTTATATTCTAAGTAAATCCTAATTTATGACTCTCCTATCTTATTAGCATAAACAACAAATATTCTCTCTAATATCCCATTTCATAAGGGGATTTTTACATTGACTCAACACTCATTGACACCTAACATCTAAGAATATTCTCTATCAATGCTCACTAAGAAATAAAACATTTTTTACATGAGTTTTACAATGTCTCTTTGCAATAGTCCCTTCTTGGACAAATGTCAATACCCTAAGGTCTGATTTCTACTTGGACTTTTTACTTAGATTTTTTGCTCTTGCATCAGACTCCCCAAGTGAAAATAATCATGATCTCTAGATCATGTATCTTTAATAGTTGTCCTCCTTGATCCCAGACTTCATTCTAAAATATGTCTCTACATTTTTTGTTGTTTTGTTGTTGTTCTTGTTCTCCAGGTCTCCATACTTTATGTTGCATTGTCCCACTAGCTATGCTCTCACATTCTTCTTCTGTCTTTTTCTTACTATTGTTGCTTTTCTTTCCTATTGTTTTCTTCTTCTGAGACACCTTCACCATCAACCTTATTATTATTTTAATCTCCATGTCTACTTTATCTTCTAACTGGTACTCACTCTGCCAATTATCTTCAAACTTTTGTTTGTTATCTTCTCTTTGAAGTTGTTGGATTCTTACTACCACCCTTACATCCTTATCCTATTACTTCTTATGAAATTTTATCTCATCTCCAATCATTATTTTTTCAATATATTTGATAAAAAAATCATACTCAGATGCTTCCAGAAAATAGTTCAGCAATTTACTTTCTATTTGATTCCTTTCAGACACCTCATCACTATGTTTTTCATCAATTCCAGCATATATTTCTTCCTTTTCCTTGACAAACTTCAGTGATTGTTCTTCAATTCTTTGACTAATCCTGGTAGTTAGTTTAGCTTCCTTTGGTTCTAAGACTGATTCCTCTTTAGCATGAGACATGCATGCCTCACCTTTTTCCAATTTCATTTGTACATTCAGAAAATTCATTCTCTGACTTGCTAGTCTATCCTCCAAAATACTTAGCTCGTGCCACAAATCTATCATCTCACTTGGAACTTCGTCCAAATTCTCTATACAATCCTCACTATCTCCTTCTTTGTCACAAGTCCAATTTCTTGGTGACACTGCTTCTTCATTCTTCATCAGAATAAAATTATGATCCTCTATCTATGTGACAGCTTTAGATATCTATCCAACAGTCTTCCTTTAGTCAATCAGATAAGCCAATTCCTCCCTATCCTCAACAATAACTGGTTCCTCATCATCATACATAACTGTCTCATCTCCATTGAAGATACTTTCTTCACTAAGCAAGGAATTTATGAACTCCTTCTGCTGCAATAAATTAACTTGATCTTCATCTAAAAGAAAATCATCATCGTACTTTGCTTGAAAATTCTCAACTTCATTCAAGAAAAATCCAAGAGATGGATTGCCTTCTGCAACACCTGCAAACACAGTGAATTTATCAATCTCAAAATCACAAAACCCAATGGCCTCATTTGATGATCCAGTCACCAAATCTTCCTCTTAGTGTTCTAAGTCCTCTACATGACTCATAAAATCTTCAAGGTCTTCTTATCAGCCTCCTCAATCACTTTACTTGGTTTCTTGATATCCTTCTCCAATTTTTCTTGCTTTCGGTCATCATTATGAGCCAAAATTCCTATGCTTTCAGTCCTTACAACATGTTGAAAAGCAATATTTATCTGCAATTGTGTATGAACTTCCATATGAGATCTAACTATCTCAAAAATCAAGTTTTGTATCTCTTCTTTGTCTTCTTTGACATCACTTGCAAAGATACACAAATTATTAATTTCAAAATCATAAGGCTCAATTGCCTCAACTAATGTTTTAGACATCACTTCTCCATCTTCAAGTTCAAAAGAAACTTGTTCATCTCTAGCAATTTTTTCTTGCTATAGCTCAACTCCTTCAAGCTTCTATGTCCTCAATTCAACATCCATAATCTTCTCAAGATTCCTCAACTCCTCTATTAACTACATATTCACCTAGTTCTCTCTTCTCTTGTAGCCTATGCCACTTCACCCTATTTATTCTATAACCAAATATGTGGTCTTCTTTACTCCTCTGGAACAAATTTATCAATAAATTAAATTTCATTCTTATCTTAACCTTTTCTCTCTCATACTCTTCATCCATGCCATCTACTTTGAAATCTCTCTTCACTTTTCTTCTACTATGTTATCTCTTAGAACTTCTGCTATGACTATTGGTAGTCATCTTCTCATCTATCTCTATGAGTTCCTCACTCACTATGAGATGTACTAAAGCCTCTACAATAGCAAGTCCTCCCTGCTACAAATTACCTCACCAAGATTTCCTCTATACTTAGCCACTAGTCCCCTCTTTGGAAATTTCTTTGAGAATTCCTCTACTCCTTCTAGGCTTCAACTCATCTGCACTTTTGAGAACAAAATTTACCTCTTGCATTTCAATAAAAAATGAAATACTAGGTTCTGGCCAAATTATTCTTTCACTCAGAAATCCTTACTAGCTTCCTTTACCACTACTTCTTAAGGCTGTGAACTTCTTTTGCCGAGATACTTCATTAGCTACAACTATCAATCTTCAATCTATATTTTATCCTGCAAAACTCAAATATGAGTTAAATAAAACAATACCTGCATGATTTCACAAGCAGTCTCCATCCACTCTTCACATTCGAGTGAATTTCCATTTTCCATAAGAAAACAACCATCGCTATGCTTTCTTTATGCTTCTACAATCTCTTCTTAAGTTCACGCTGAATATTATTCTGCTTTGCTACCAACTTTCTCCCAAAAGGGCTTTAACCTAATTTGATACCAAAATGATGTTGCCAAAAGGCCGCTTATACCCACATACATAGAAACTTTAACAATCTTCTCGTTCCCAGGGCTCATACTCGAAATAGAGTATATGTTCCAAATTTTCCTAACTTCGGATAGTTTCATAAAACCCATTTTATGCCAAACCAATTCCTCACTTATGTGTTTAACCCTTTAACCACTTTCTTTGTTGTACGTGACTGCTTCATGCTTACCAAGATTCTTCACATTTACCTTTATGTCACGATCACCTTTGCATTTCTTGTGGCATCACACTTCCCCTGTGCTCAACCAATATAACATATATCATACTGTCCATATCACAGATCGGTGAATGTAACACTCCGCACCTCGTGTAACTTACCACATCGCATGTCAGAACTTTAATAAAATACCTTTAAACATAACCAATAAATATGTCGATGTGAAGCATTACAATGACAACATCGCATTGCATCGCATCTTCGCAACCCAACCTTTATCGCACTTCAAAAATTCGCACATTTAAGTTACACTGTTAACCTTTAACCCTTATCACTTACGATGTGCGATATGCTGACACGTGGATCCCCCTCACCGCATCATAAACAAATTAACTTATCGCAACTTCGATTCTTTACTGCACCACAAACAAAATAAATTACCAGGCGATGTCTTAAACTTAAATATTTAAATCACCGATTGCGATGTGCACTTGGCTGCTTCGCCCGACACGTATCCATTTCGAAATCTCCCCAATTTAACTTTTGAATTCAATCTTAGTCGTTCATCTTCAAAATTTATCTTTTCGTTTTTAATCTTCAATGTCCATTCCCTTCCTTTGGAAATGTTCTAAAGGCTTTTGTTGCCTTGGTCTTTTCTTCAGTTTCTTTGACCATTGCTACTCTGCATCTCCATTTCCTTCACGTTATCCTTCCTAAGCTTGGTCAATATTTAAAAGCATTGATCTCTCCTGAGCTTGTTCTTCTGGTTATTCATATAACCATTACGCTGTCTCAAGCCCGAATAAAGAACACCTTTTGTATTACTTCTCCGAATCTAAAATTTGGATTTGTTTCTCTTTCTCGGCCTCCATACAAGTTTAATTACCTAGACTAGAATCACACATGATTCTACCCAGTCATTTAGTCTTCAATCACACAATAAGACTTATTCCTTAATTTAACATTTATTAAAATTCACATAACAAGGGTTTATTACACAAAAACCATTTTTTCTCGTTACGAATCACTCAGCTCATAACATAGACACATGAATTCAATTTTTCATTAATAAAATAAATTTACAGATACAAGAAAACATGTTTACATTATATCTTTGCACGCTGTGATTTTACATGGCCCTCATCTCTTCAACAAAACCCTCTCGTTTCTCATGTTTCTCCTCTCTACTATACTTCAGGCCTAATATTCTTTGTTAGTTTGGCATCTTCCTCTCAGCTCTCGCCTCTCTCTCTTGGCCTAATATTATTTCTTTTAAATTGGCGTCCTCTCTCTCGAAGCTTACAATTAATTTATAACAACTCAGAGCTTATCGATCCCTCACTCAACTCCTATGAACTTGTAACTGATTTCTATTCTAAGGAAATCCTAATTTATGACTCTCTTATATTCTTAGCATAAAAAAAAATATTCTCTCTAATATCCCATTTCTTAAGGGGATTTGTTCCACTGAATCAACACTCATTGACACCTAGCAATTTAGAATATTCTCTATCAATTCTCACTAAGAAATAAAACACTTTTTACATGAGTTTTGCAATGTCTCTTTACAATATTCCATTCTTGGACAAATGTCAAGACCCTAAGGTCTCATTTCTACTTGGAGTTTTTACTTAGAGCAGATGCTCCTGCATCAACTTCATTCATGACATGGTGCAGAGAGGAGTTTTTAGACTCCATCGCATATCAATATATGATCAGATTTTAGATATTCTCACCAAAGCTTTACTAAAAGGAAATTTCTTGGTCTTGAGAGAGAAGCTTATATTGATGGATGTGACCCCTCCGAATAAGGGGTAATGCTGATCGAGGACACTAAGCCAACTATTCCTACTATATTTGAGCTCCCAGGGTGAGGAATTGAGATAGAGGGCTCCTGGGATTGAGCGATATTTAGACAATTGGGGATCACACCTATCAGTTACACGTGGGATGTGTGTGATCCTTATTTGTTGTAATATTCCCAAATGGGGAAGCAACAATATATGAACACAAAATTGGAAATAGCAGTGTAAATCAACACATTAACATTGGAGACCAATATGGAGTCATAAAATTATGTATTAGAGTAGTAAATCAATACAAAATAGTGAGGCATAAATCATATACAATGAGGAAACAAACCTCCCATAAGAAATCACTCTCAAACATGAGCTGCTGTCACAATACAAAATGTCGGAGAGAAACTAAAACACAATCATATTGAGTATAAATACAGCTGGAGATGATAAAATGATGTAAAAGTACTGATATAGGCGCCAATAGAGTCTAGACATACAGATCTGGGCACTATATTAGCTTTCCAAGACAACCCCAGAGGGTTTTTGGAAAATGCACACCATGTGCCAATGTAAGCTACAGCCCTAGGGATGAAGATAAGCTGCAATAATAGAAATGAGAAGATATGGCTTAAGTTGATTTAAAAAAATACATATCCTCTCCAATAGATCCTCTGGATGAAAGAATGACTCCTCCACTGAAGAAATCACCTCCAAAAACAACCACTGCAACTACCCTTGCAACTCCTGCCTAAAATAACGCAGATCTGGATTGAAACTATGCTATAGGGGATAAATAATCTTTAGCCTGATACTAAATTTGTAAAAAAATCTCAAGGGGCTTCATTACAGGCCTTCCAATGGAAATAAACCTTCCTCCAGTGCAAAAATAGCTCTGAAGACACCCAAAATGATCCTCCACTGCTGCACCCTGCAACACAGCACAATATTCCGCAGAAAATATGTTGATGAAGAAATTTGTAGCTTGGACTTAAGCCTGAGTGTGGAGGTGAAGTGAAATTATCCTCCAAGAGGCCTCTGAAGGATAGATATGGGATTCCCACTTGGGAACACCATGTGCTAAATAACACTGCAAACTCAATGAAACTGCTGAAGAATGCCAAAAGTCTAAACATACCATATACAAAATAATAAGCCAAAACATAACCAATATGGATACCATCCTCTTCCTTATATAGGTTATGAGCTTCCTTACCATTGGCCCCACTCAATTAGGTCATTATATCTATGCAATCAATCTCCCTCCAAAAGTGCGTTATTCCTCATTTAATGTCCACTCCTCCAAAATAGTGTTGTTGATTTGGTCAAAGTTGACCTATTCAAAATGATCCAACCACTTTTCATACTCAAACGTGATTTATTTAGCTGCTTAGAAGTGTAGGTTTTAACCCTGAACAGAAATTATCTACACACGAATCTTACAACAGAAAATAAACAATAGCGAGAGCATAAAACATAAAACAGATAAACACAGAGATTTTCCCCTGGATCCCAAATCGTGACGACCAACTTGATTTTTCATTATATTCCTTTTAGTGTTACAACACATATATATACATGCCGAAGCATACATAAACCCCAATCCATTAACCCTAGATTAGAACATAACCGTAGTTCCCTTGACCATATCTACAAAATACCAGGGGCCGAAAACCATCGTACCCCAAAACCATGTGCAAACTCATGCACAAAACATGGGTGGGTCCGCATATGAGTGGGACCGCATACCAAAAAAAATTTCGCCGGGGCGCTGCTGCCCCCCTGTGACCCCCCTGCTGCACCCGGCGCAACGTACAGCGCGTGGGGCTAGTCGTGGAAAGAATATAACACATACCCAACATTCTCCCACTTGTTGTTTTCTTTCCACAAGGGGCCACAGGAGAGCTTAGTCATTTGGCCAATTCTTCAACACCCATTGTTTCTCTACACCAAGAGAACTTCTGAGTGCTCACAGACTTCGTCAATGCATCTGCAACATTCTTCAAAGTGTCCACCTTTACCAGCAACACCCTTTTAGCCTCCACCATATCTCTAACAAAGTGATATTGAACATCAATGTGCTTTGTCTTTGAATGGTAAGCAGGGTTCTTAGCCAAAAAAATTGCACTTTGGCTATCACAGTCTATCCTTATAGCTTGTTGTACCAACCCCATACTTGAACACAATCTCTGCAACCAAAATGCTTCCTTGCTTGCATGAGTGGCTGCTATGTATTCTGCCTCTGTAGTTGAAAGAGCCACTACAGACTGTCTTTTACTCATCCAACTGACTGCGCCTCCAAATAGGCTAAACACATACCCACTTGTAGATCTTCTTTGGTCCAGATCTCCAGCCTAGTCTGCATCAACAAAACCATGAATGTCCAACATTCTTTCCAATCCCGGTCTTCCCTGGTAGCACAAGCCATAATCACTAGTGCCACGTAAATATCTGAAAACCCGCTTCACTGCTGTCCAATGCTCCTTCCCTGGGTTTGACATAAACCTGCTCAATACTCCCACTGCATGTGCAATGTCTGGTCTAGTACAGACCATTGCATACATCAGGCTACCCACTGCACTTGCATATGGAACACGGAACATATACTCCTCTTCTTCTTGTGTCTTGGGACACTGTTCAGCAGACAGCTTTACACCTACAGGAATAGGAACATTCACCGGTTTACTATCCTGCATATTGAACCTCTGTAATATAGTCTCGACATACTTCCTCTGGTTTAACCAGAGCTTCCTCTTTGCCCGATCTCTCTTAATTTCCATGCCCAAAATATAGTTTGTAGCACCAAGATCCTTCATGTCGAATTTGGAGAACAGTTGGGTCTTCAAATTTTGGATAATTTCTTTGTCATTTCCAATCAACAACATATCATCCACATACAAGACCAAATAAATAGCATGGTCACCAATTAATTTGAAATAAACACAGTGATCCTCCTTGCTTCTAGTGAAGCCAAGTCCCCGTATATAGGTATCAAATTTATGATACCACATCCTTGGTGACTGTTTTAACCCATACAGAGACTTCTTCAACCTGCACACCAGTTCTTTCTTGCCCTTTACCATAAAGCCTTCAGGTTGCTTCATGTAGATCTTCTCTTCTAGATCCCTGTGAAGAAATGCTATCTTCACGTCCATCTGTTCTATCTCAAAATCAAATGCAGCAGCAACAGAAAAAAGTAATCTAATGGAAGTAACTTTGGAAACAGGAGAAAAAATATTACCAAAATCAATTCCCGACACCTGGGAATAACCTTTGGCTACCAATTGAGCTTTGTATTTCTCCATCTTTCCTTCTACATTCATCTTCTTCTTAAACACCCATTTTCTCCCGATGGGCTTCCTTCCAGCCGGCAACTCCACCAGATCCCATGCCTCATTTTTGTGCAAGGATGCCATTTCATCAACCATGGCCTCCTTCCAGAGTTTTCCATCCTCTGAATCTACTGCCTCCCTGATAGTTCTAGGTTCATCATCAGTTATAGTTAAGGTAAAACCTGAACAGAAAGCATATGGACTATACCTTTCTGGTTGCCTTCTTTCCCGAACTGATCTTCTCAAAGCTGGAGTTTGTGGCTCTTCATCTTCTAAGTCTTCTTCTGTTGTAGAGTCTGATTCATCCTCCTTTAGCTCAAACTCTATCTTCTCAGGTTCCTTTGGTATGATTTCATGTTTAACAACATCTTTCACCTCTCTAAACACCACATCTCGGCTGTACACAACCTTCCTTGTTTTTGGGTTCCAAAGCTTGTAACCCTTTAAACCATCCTTATGCCCAATAAAGATGCACCTTTCAGATTTATTATCCAACTTGGTCCTTTTCTCCTTTGGAACATGTACATATGCATCACATCCAAATACCCTTAGATGTGAAAGAGAGGGTTTCTTACAAGTCCATACCTCATGTGGATTCTTATCCTCCAACGCTGATGAAGGTGATCTGTTAACTAAGTAACATGCAGTCTCCACTGCCTCTGCCCAGAATTCTTGTCCTAACCCGGTACCACTGAGCATGCTTCTTGCCTTTTCCATCAGTGTTCTATTCATTCTTTCTGCAACTCCATTTTGCTGAGGTGTGTATGGAGTAGTCTTCTATCGTGCTATACCACACTTCTTACAGAACTCTTCAAATTCCTTCTTGCAGAACTCCCCACCATTATCTGTCCTCAGCGCCTTTATCTTCTTCTCTGTCTGGTTTTCCACCGGAGCCTTAAATTCTTTAAATCTGTCAAAGACTTCAGATTTCTTCCTCAAGAAATATATCCATGTATTCCTTGAGAAGTCATCTATGAATGAAACATAGTACACAGACTTTCCCAGTGATGGAACTGACACAGGTCCAAACACATCACCGTGCACAAGTTCTAATATCTTGTTCGCCCTCTTAGCACCAGAAGGAAAACTCACCCGATTCTGCTTCCCATATACACAATGTTCACAAAAATCGAAATCTAGAGAGCAATTAGACATACCTTCTACCATACCATTTCTATGTAGTATCCGAAGGCCCTTCTCTCCAATATGTCCAAGCCTTTGATGCCATAGCATGGTATTTTCTCCAGAGATAGCTAGGCTTTCCGCTCCACTTTCAGGAACCACAAAACTATTACACCCATAAATAACAATGCTACCTTGTAGCTTGTACAGAGTTCCAATCCGAACTCCCCGCATTAATACCAGTGCTCCCCAGACCATCTTGCAGGCATCTTTCTCGAACACTATTTTTACACCTGCATCATCCATATTGCTTACAAAAATCAGATTTCTGGCCAATGCAGGAATATGCAGAACACCGGGAACTGCTATAATCCTTCCACCTTGTAGCTTCAACTTGACCTTTCCATGTCCGACGATTCTGGCCTTCCTATCATCCCCTAGGAAGACATCACCACCATCATATTTCTCATACTCACAGAACCACTCCCTATGGGGAGTGAAGTGAAAGGATGCACCTGAGTCAATCAACCATGACTCATGATCTACATGTGTACTTGAAGAAGAAGCCAAATACACATCCCCACCTTCATCCGAGGTGGTTTTTGCCTCTGCAGAAGGAGCATCATTAGATCCCTTTCCTTTCTCAGGAGTTTTAGATCTGCATTCCTTTTTGTAGTGCCATTCCTTTCCGCATTTCCAGCACACCTTTACAAACTTTCCAGGAGATTTAGATCTCCCTCTAGATTTAGATCTCCCACTCGAAACCTTATTCTTGTTTCTGTTTTGGGACCTTCCTCGTACAGATAAGGCATATCCATTTTGACCCTCCATATTTCTCCGTCTCATTTCCTCCGACAACAAGGCTGAGACAATGTCATCAAAATTCAAGGTAGTTGTATTGCTACCTATTGCAATAGCCAGACTGTCCCATGAGTCTGGTAGAGAACAAAACAAACTGATGCTCTTATCTTCATCTGAGATTTTAATATCAACATATGACAGCTGAATTACCACAGTATTGAAGGCGTTCAGATGCCCTGTCACCGAGTCTCCATCCTTCATCCTCAGGTTATATATCTTTTTCCGCAGGAACAACTTATTCACCAGAGACATAGATTGGTACAAAGTCCCAATTTTTTCCCACAAATTCTTCGTCGTAGCTTCCCCAGATACATTCAACAATACTGAATTTGAGACACACAACCGTATTGTGCTCTTAGCCTTTCGATCCAGTTTCTTCCAGTCTTCATATGACATTGTCGTTGGTTTAGTACCTGGATCTACCATGATCCACTGATCTTTATCCACCAGCAGATCCTCCATCTTGAGCTTCCACAACTCAAAACTCTGACCATTAAATTTCTCGATCTCTATCTTTCCGCAGCTCGCCATATTCTTTCACCGCAAGAATTGATCCCACAGATCTCCCACTGAACAGGGTCTACCTCAAGCCCAAGCAAAAAACCATCAGTAGCAAAGGCATCCCCTTGAAGCTGAAACAGCTCCGATACCAAATGTAGGTTTTAACCCTGAACAGAAATTATCTACACACGAATCTTACAACAAAAAATAAACAATAGCGAGAGCATAAAACATAAAACAGATAAACATAGAGATTTTCCCCTGGATCCCAAATCAGGACAACCAGCTTGATTTTTCATTATATTCCTTTTAGTGTTACAACACATATATATACATGCCGAGGCATACATAAACCCCAATCCATTAACCCTGGATTAGAACATAACCATAGTTCCCTTTATGGGATCTACAAAATACCAGGGGTCGAAAACCATCGTACCCCAAAACCATGTGCAAAATCATGCACAAAACATGAGTGGCTCCGCATATGAGTGGGACCACATACCAAAAAAAATTTCGCTGGGGCGCTACCACGGACCCTGACAGGGGGGGTTGCCGCCCCCCCTGTGACCCCCCTGCTGCGCCCAGTGCAACGTACAGCACGTGGGGCTAGTTTTGGAAAGAATATAGCACACACCCAACAAGAAGGTCTCCTTTCACACTTGAAGTGTTTTTATTGCTACTACTGAGATTTATGGGCCTCCCTACCCATTTATTCACCTACCTAGTGACAAAATAATCTATAATATTCCATTTAGATAAGAGCTAAATTTTAGGAATATTACATTTGTTGAAAAGTTGGGTATCTCCCCCACCTTTGGTCGTTTCAGAGTATACCCCAGTTGGAATCATACCCTGCCCTCCCCATTTAGACAACGGGTTGAGGAGGCTTGGAGGCGGGTGATCCTTACCTCTTGGTAAGTTAGGTATCTCGTCCAAGCTAGATTATGATGTAGGTGTTATACCTCATGAATCTTTAGGGTCATTGATGGGAAGGTCAGTAGGAAATAGAATTGGGTTGATTTTTTCTCCCCTTTATAGTTTGGGGTTGAGAATGAGCTCCCCGATGTGATTCCAGGGTTGAGGTATGCCCCCATGTATGATTGGATATCCTATTTATCGGTATGGGTGGGAGTTAATGCTCCCCGATTCTTCTTCTTTTAGATTTGAGAATGTTTCAGTAGATGGATTTGATCAGATATGGTCGAGGTATGGAGATAACATGACAGGCTGATATGATGATCTACAAATAAGTATTGGAAGGTGGAGTTCTTCCTTGTTTTGAGGGAGTGTTAATTTTTTCAACTTGGGTCAAATTCCACCTTGGAAAACTTGGATGATATAGATTATGATTTTATTACATTCCTATGTTTTAGAGGACTAAAATTGACCTAAATATCATCTCATTTGGACAAGTAGAAGTTGGATTTTGAATTTATGTACACATTCATGTATATTGGACTAGGTCAGCCCTATGCACATGTACTAATGGATAGGCCAACCTCAACAGTAATTGGACCCTCATGGAAGCCTATAAATAGAAGAGACATTAAGCTCATTTGGACACACTTGTTGGCTTGAGGGGTCTTGATCCAGGGTCAAAGTTATCGTACAACCAACAAAACTATCCAACTACTTCCCCTTTTGGCAATGACCTGCTTGCGAAGATCAAGATCTGTCCCGAAGAAATATGGGGGGTGCTGGAACCAGGTGTTTGCACCCTAAGGAAGTTTTTTATGTAGTGGCCCTAAACAAACTTATAACATATAATATAATAGATGTGCACGTCAGCAGATCAAAACACCTCGCGGATTATCACAAAATGCTTTAATATAGTTTGCACACAGTAATCAAGTATACTTCAATCAGATCTATTCATATAACATCAATTGATATTCACGTACAAATGGAATTAACCATTAATAGAAGTAAATACACAATAAAAACACATATTCAGATCTTAAAGAAAATAACATATAGTTAAGACAATAAATCACATAAAATTTTAGGTTCGACAAAATATCCATCTTTATTAAGAGATTTATAGTACATTCAATCCAATACAATATATCCTTCCATGCACATAGGAAATAGAGTCCGCACATAGCCAGGACTTATGTCTCCCCGCACACATCCAGCAGGAGCCTTTCTACCCAAAATCCCAGACTTAGATCAAAACATTAACAAACATTCATATCTGATCATTTCATATCCTTACTCAACTTAATCCTTACATATTTATACTATCTATATGCGCACATACCATGGTTTTAGACTCACGTTTTTCCCATTAAACCCATTACCATGATTAAGGGACTTTGACCCACCCCAAATTCCCTTTGACTCTTTTGCGCAACGTGCACAACAAAACGTATACACTACTTAACCCAAAAAAGTACCCCATGGGACCCTACTCCAACAACACTCATCACACAATCTCTTCTCCTCTTTGAAGTTCACATAAGGGTTCAACACTATAGGTGTGAGGCTTGCATGCATCTAGGCTTTTTTTTTTATTGGTCGCACACACATCACTGGGAATTTTAGTCCCCGATCGCATGCATATAGAGTTCCTTAGTGTGACTAGGAGGTAAAAGTCGTACGCACAAGCCTTAATCAATGCCACTGGGGTTTGAAGCAGATCTGGGCCAGTTTATCCTTAGTCGCATGCTTATAGTTGACTTGGGAGCGACCAACCACCTCCATTGAGTGTCTAAGGGAGAGACCAGGAAGTTACAATCACTCGCAGTACATCTTGATGAGTGTGACCAGGGTTCTGAGTTATTGTTTTACAATTGATTGCAGTTTACTTTAGTAGGCTGATGGTTGGATGGTTTCTCTCTTACGTATAGTAATTCTAAAAACCTGTTCTATTTTTTATTGGGTAAATCTATGCTAGAAGTTTATGTATTGGGATCATTGTACTCTCTATTGAAACTTTTGATGACAATCTAATAAGAAGAATATTTTAAGGGGTTTTCCCCATAGTGGGGTTTTCCTTGGTCTTTGACCAATCCAGTGTCTCTTATGTTTGTGCTATTTTCTCCTTTGTCATTGCTTATATTGTTCTATCTTCAGTTACTTCTTATGATTGGAAACATTGTTAATAATTTGATGCATTGCTTAATGAAGGTTTGAATTGGGCTGAAGTAATTGAAGAAACATAGAGCAATCAGAAAAATTAACATTAGACACTATAGTGTTGGACCCATTATGTTTTCATTATTTTATTAGAAATATAATTGTCCTTTAGTGGTTGATTCACTACAAGGAAAATACCCTCTAGCGGAGGTTATAAAGGAGGCTTTTAGTGTTATAAAATTGGCCAAAATTGTCAAAAAAAACATTTGTTACAACATCCGTTTTCGGTAATGGAGGTTTTGGTAGAGATTCTAATGAAATTTGAACACAACTAAAAAAATTTGGGCGGTGGGAAGTTTTTACATATGTTTTTCTCATCGATGCACACATTAGGTGTCAACGCACTGATGTGTTGTACCATGAACGCATCGGTATTGTAAACCTACCAATCACTAGGATGCACGCCCCAAGACGTTTAGCAATGACCCGGTGCATGTAATCCAGCCAATTGCAAAAATCCGAAGGAAGGTGCATGCACTGGGACGTTAAGGTGTAAAACCACATCAGGCCCTGTAGGTGATAAAACACACTGGCGTGTTAAAGGAAAACTGCACTGGTGCATGCAATGCCTATCGGACCACCCTAGTCATCGATAAAGTGCACCGGGTGTTCTAATTGGTATTGGTATTTGTGTGGTGCCCATAGATCATAGAAACGCATTGATGTGAATTATCCCACAAACGCATTGGTATGTAGTAACTAATATGCACCGGTGTTCATTTTTTATTTTTTAGAAACATCGACCTGTGATAGTGCAATTATTATGATTTTTTAAAATTGATTATTCATCAAAAGTTGACACACATCTTATAACAATATTTATATCAATTAAATTTTTATTAGTAAATTTTAATGTGATGTTTGGATTAATTTGTTATATCATATCATCAGATTTTGAATCTCTTCATTATAATATTTAATCATCCATATATTTAATCAATAGTGTAACATTTCACAGTGACAATGGAGAACACAATAGAGTAAATTAAAATGTATTTTATTATATATATGAATAATACACACTTTGTCATACAAAATGGGATAGTTATTGGTATCCCTATGTCTTTCAATTGGGACACTATGTCCATTACATTAAACAAAATGTCTGATTTCACAGACAAATATTTCAAAAAATACAGTGCCTTGATTTGATATCCAAACATATAGATCATCACTCTTCGCTAGAGTTGATGTCACTGCTCGAGCTACTTCCATGACTTGAGTTATTTTGAGGAATGATTTGTTCACTGTATTGATTGTTTTCTTCTTATTCAAGTTCCATGTACAAACATAAAAATAAAGTTTAATGAGTGTATATACATTGGTGAGAATAATGAAAATTGCGATATTAAATAATATAAATCAATGTAAACCGAAAAGAAATGTACCATAGCAAGAATTGACTTATGAACTATACACATTCTTTCAAAGCCAAATTTCATGACATCTTTACAACATTTATTTGTTGCTTCAGTTCCATACTTTGTTTCCTACAAGTTTTATACCCCATAACAAATCATATATTTAATATAAAAGTTTTTTTTTTTTTTTCTATTAATTATAGGCAGAGCTAAGTAAAACAAGATAGATGCTTACAAATTCCACAATTAATTTCTGATATGCCAACATATATTGACAACCCATATTTAACCTAATGTCAATCAATTCGTCTGATGGTTCTTCTTTGTATGTTAGCACCTGTTTGAAGACACTCAATGATTATTGTTGTAAAACAACTTAAAATATACAAAATGAAATCTAGTTAAGTTGTTATAAGGAAGTAAAAATTACTCACAAACATAGATATCAACCCTTTTCTTCCTTGTCATCATGTTTTATGTGTTGAATGAGTTCCATTTTCTTTTATTTTCTGCAAAAAAATACTTGAAAATTAACATTTAATGCTAATTTGTTTATTTATTATACCTAATCGAAAAATTCAATGATTACATATTATATTTGAAGCACGATGTCATTGATATGGCTTATTGTGCGATGCAATTATGTCCATTTCTTTGACCATCTCCTTGTACACCATTTTGGACGTTCCTACTAGCACATTTTCGATATCAACTCGTTCATCCTTCGAGATTTTCATAATATTCCTGAAAATGTACCATGACAATAAACTATTTAATTTTTATGTTGATATATGAAAAGTAAATATAACAAAAGTGATACTATAAATGATTTCTTTCTAGTAATATATACATATAATTGTAGAAAAACATTTAAAGGAATATTACTTTTTCATTCCTTCTTTTTTTTTGTACTTTTTTGCTATTAAAAGTTTGACATGTCTCATTGACCAATTCTCTGGAAACTCATCATGTAGTTTAAATAAATTTTTTTGCTTGGAATCACTGGATTGATTTTTGTATTTTGAGTGGAAACAACGTCTATACATTCGTTCCACTAGATCCCTCAAAGTTTTGTAAAACTTTTCCCCCCTTTCGTTAACATCTAACACCACTCCAGATGAGCTAAGGAGCAATTCATTTTCATTTGCATGTTCTGTTTTTTTTCTTTTCTTTGAACAACATTACTTTTCTTCGTTGTTGGTCCCTGTAGAAAATTAAACATAAGTGAATTAATATATTGTTTGAAACATATTATTTAATTTTTTAAAGTATATTATTAATGAAAATTCAAAAAGAAACTCATATTGGATCGATAGTATTTTTTCATTCACTTTATTAATCCTTCCGCAATTTTTCCATCAAGATTTTACGCTCTTATGGTATTAGATAAAAAATAATCTTATCGATCTTCTTCATTTTGTGGCTTTGCATGATACACAATAAAGAATACATATTAGTTAAACTTACATATAGTTAAAAAATAATAATTTTTTAAATAATTTACAAAGAACTTGCCTTTTTTACTTTTCTCGATGTGCTATCAGTATTTTTGTTACTTGATCTCTTGGCAGCCATTTATTTATCAATATGAAACATGTACCATACCATTCATTAATACATTTTTAAATAAATCACAAACTTTTCCAGTAAAAAAAATTAAAAAAATCAAGAAAACGATGTGCCTTTCTAACAGTACGCATTGAAGGTGGTGTTGTATGTTCTTATAAATGCACCGCCAAAATAATAGAAACATTGTCTAGTGCTCTCTGTCAACAAGGAGACCTAGTGTGTTATATGTTAACTGGTGCACCGATTAACGCATACATAAATTAATAAAAAAAAATTATCAAATAATACACGCCCGGTGCGTAGTTAAAGAAAATTTGTCTTTTAAAAAATCATGCAAGGGCTGACATGGATTGGGATCCGACTATGTAAGTGGTCCCGCGGGTTAGATTTCATACGCCTATATATATATATATATATATATATATATATCAATACAAACCTTATAAAATAAAAATCCCTAATTGTGAAGTCACATAAACAAGAAGAAGGAAGGGCAAAAACAAGAAGAAAAGGGTTTAACCTAAGAATGGATTTTTTTTTTTCTTTGAAAGATGCAAAATAAAATTTACAATTTTTACAATGCATGTATTAAATCCAAAAAAAACTGTAAAAAAAAGAAATTATTACAGTAAAATTTAACAATTTTACTATACTACAAGGTTTTTGTGCATCACCAAATGTTTCAAATTTTGATAGTGCTACTATTTGAAATTATTTTTTTGCTTCATAGTGCTCTCATGCTCTCTTGCTCCAGGTATGTCTCTCATGCAAATACCTCCCTGGATGTTTTTGCAAAAATAATGAAACAATTAATAGATTTTACTATTTAAAGAAATTTTTTTATGAAATTAGATTTCCGAAAATAATTTTCCACCCATTTTTCAATTTACCGATTTTTTTTCACTTTAAAAAAATAAAGTTGCATTTTTTTTTTTTTTGGATATTCAATGCGTTTGTTAACTAACCACACTAGTGCATCAGTTAATAGCATGGCATCGGTGTGTAGTAACTAAAATGCACCGGTGCAGTTAACTATTTATTAGCACCGATAACAATACATCCATTTTTAAGGCACTGAAATTACTTTTAGGTATGTAAACCAAAATTTATTGTTGATTTTGCTCAAATTCAGGAAGAAAATCTCATAATTATATCCAATGGAAAATTCTTCAAAATACAGCTTGTTCCATAATATTTCTCAAAGTCCATCGCGGAGTTCTCCCTTTCCATCTCCAGACGTAATATATACTTCTGATTTTATTTATATTTTCATTATCTATTTTTTTTTTATCCATGTCAATCAGTTGAATAAAATTAATGACAAATTTTCAGGTTCATGCAGATTCAGAACTGAGTTCAGATGCAAAAAATATTCCAACAACACCAAAATGTCAAAAACTCTTATCAGGAGCAGCATATCGCAAGGCGCATTTGGTAGATGAAAATGGACATCCGCTTCACCCCGCCAATTGTAACATTACATATTCTAGCCAGAATCCTAGGACAATGATGGTAATAATAATTTTTGGTATATTAATGTAATTATTTCAACGTCAAACTAACTAATCATGCATTTTCGACGTGCTTACTAATTGATATAATCTATTTTGTACTAATCATGTTCAGATATATTTTTTGAAATTATTAGGATTCTAGTGATGATGAGTGACATACCTAGCATCTTCCATTTCACCCCACAAAAATGTCAAATCGAGAGAAGGTTGAATTAAGAGAAAAAATCGGAGAGGAACGATACCAAGAATGGTTGAATCAACCACCTATTCAATTCCCACTATGTCCAGATTCACTAATTAGGAATGACTACAACAATAGTAGTTCTTCACAAACTGGCAATGGAGGCAATCAAATAGAGGTTTGTATGGATGATTACTTAGGGATACGACTGCCATGGAAATGATGTTATTAGATTCATTATAGAATGATTATCATCTAGGGGATGATTCTCATATCGTTGATACCTTTTTCAAAAGCCTTAAATTTTCTTCCACCACCCCTCTTTTTAGACCTGGCGAATAATCAAACTCTACCCATTTGGGGAAAATGATGTTACTGTACAACTTGAAAGAAAATTTTGGCTTTCAAGTCCTGATCCCTTATATTTTGAGAAATATAATCACACAATGAATATTACAAATGGTCAATTTTATGAACGTTAATAATTATATTGACATTAATGTACGATTAATATTGTCCATGACCAATTGTAGGTTATTCAAAGATAAGGTTCTTCTGAGTGATAATGTCTTGCCTGGTAGCTGTGAAGAGGCAAAGAAATTGTTGAAAATGTTGGGTGTTGAGTACATATCATATCATCCATTTCCAAATGATTGTATTCTATATAGAGGAGAATATGCAGACAAAGAGATATTTCTAAAATGTGGGCATGAGAGGTATGATAAATTAAAAAATAAGGGTAAATCATGTGGTCCTCCTTTTGATGATATTGAGGCACATGCCTATAATCCCAAGGATTCAAAGGATATTTCTTTGGAAAGAATTAGCTATGTTGCAGGGATGGCATACCTCACATGAAAGTGAGTTGGGAGTTATGTGAATCCCAACAGATTCAATAGCCATGAAGCATATAGAGGATACATGGCTCGAAAAATTCAAGGATGAAGTACAAAGTCTACGACTCAGCATAGTCATGGATGGAATCAACCCATATTCCTTCCACAACAACAACTATTCCATTTTTCATGTAGTAGTGATCAATAATAATATTCCCCCATGGTTTTCTATGAAGAATGAACATTTTATGTTGGCTCTCATAGTCCCTAGTAGAAGACAAGTGAAGAATATGGATATCTAATTACAACCACTGGTAGATGAATTGAAGGAATTATGGGATGGGATAAATTTATATGATGTATCAAGACCCATCGCAGCAGAGAGGAGTTTTATGTTGTATGGAATATGTGCTTACACGACACATGATTATCTAGGCTTAGGAGTTTGCTAGAGTAAATTACATGTTTATTTATTTGTTTATATATGTAACAATATTTTTTCGCATATTAGCTATTTAATTTGTTGTAACTGTTATGAATTTCATGTTATTCTTTAATGTTCCATGCATATTATATACAATACTTTAGCAGGTCTTGTAACAAAAGGGTATTTTGGATGTAAATGTTGTGGACCTTCTCTGAAAGCTATATGGTCCAACGACCTATGAAAGCCAGTGTATGACTGCTACAGGGTATTTCTCCCAGAAGAACACCCTTACAGAAGAGCAACATTCGCTTTTAATGTTAAACGAGAGAGAACCCAAAGGCCTCCAATAACGACACAAGCTGAATGTCTTAGAGAATATGAGATAGATAAGGAGAAGGCGTTCATAGAAAATTTTGATTCAAATGGGGAGCCTTTGTTCGATGATCCATAATTCTTCGACACCTATGTTGAAAAATTTCCCATTGGGATGAAAAGGAAATCTATGTTTTATAACATCCCATATTGGGAGAATCTTAAGATTACCCACTTATTAGATCCCATGCATATATTTAAAAATGTTTCATCTTATTTATGGAGGAACATATCATCGAAACAAAGTGACACATTGGTTGTTAGGAAAGATCTTATTACTTCAAAAACTAAAAGGAAACATTGGCCAAGGCAATTAGAAAGTATAGGATCAGAGGTAGGCATTGGTCCCTCTAATAGGTATTTCAAAGAAGGTGATGTCCCATGGATTTTAATAAAATATGATCTTTCTTTGGCAAAGTGTGAGGATGTCATCTTCATACGGGTCTTCACTACGGCATTGCTTCAACGTGGATGAACATTTGTCGGGGTTGAAATCGCATGACCATTTGAATCTTATAAGAGTACGTATAATGTCAAAAACATGATTTTATTATTTTTTATATTAATAAATTTTATCCCATGCATGGATCATAAAACATAACTAATTTTGTATATTATTGCATGTGTTTATAACTTTGCAATGTCATTATCCTTTTTTCGTGCGTGAATGTGTGAAACGTGAATTCCCCCAAGACCTAGGACGTGCCATATCTAAATTATTTGCATTTTTACGTTGGATCATGTCAAAGGAGATTCATGTGGCTAGCATTCCATGGTGGCGTCAAGAGATAGTTGAGATTGTTTGTATGCTTGAGAAGGAACTACCGACAAGTTTCATGAAATTGTAGGTTCATATTCTAATCCACCTAGTAGATGAGGTTGAATTAGTTGGGGTGGTTTCTTGTCGTTGGATGTTCTTCTTAGAGAGGTACATGAAGAAATTTAAAGGTTTTGTTTGACAAAGGGCAAAACCCGAGGGGTCTATGGCAGAGGGGTACATATCGTATGAGTATTTCTATTATGCTAGTGAGTGCATCAAGTAAATCGATGACAAAACCAGGTGCAGTGATTTGGGATGATGAAAGGGATGAAGACAAAAGAGAAGGGGAGATACTCCAAACAAACGAAAAAGGGCACTTAATAAAGAGTAAGCGACTTATAATTTTTCAAATTTACACAAAGTAAATATTCATGTTGAACTTTGATATAATGTATATTTTGATCTCATATGTACTATATGTTGATTTGATTTCATCAACAAATGCAGAAATTGAAGCAATCAATAAATTCATTCTTTACAATTCCGAAGTGACACAACCGTGGGTCGCATTGTACGAACAAAGAGGATGAAATGGGATAGTGACAGGAAAGAATTCATACGGTTGAATGGTAGAAGTGTGTCTTATCCCAATAATTTAAAATAAAATATTCCAATTATATGCCCCAATAACTAGGTTGTTGGCCAAGTCAGAGAGAAATATGGTGCAACCGGTTGTTACCTGCGTGCTGAAGAGGATGCACTAAACATAGGGATTGGGTGCACCCACTCAGTAATAATCTATTTATGTATATTTTAAACTTAATAATGCACCTTTGAAATGTAATTATATCTATATTTCATATTTTAACAGTTGGATTATTATAAGACACATGACACTATGATTTTTTAACTTTTTTATAGGTGAATTTGTTCCCATCTATGTGGGCATATGTACACCATTTTCACATAGAAAATTTCGATGATGGACACATGACACAAGACTGTGGAGTGGAAGTGGAGTTCGATCAATCTAGTTGAGCTAGCCACTCTAATCAAAACCTAGTATGAGGGAAGTTTGGTTGCGTTAGAAAGATACAAGAGATCATTGAAGTGGATTTCTCTTCTTTCCAATGTGTTATTTTTAGGTGCAAGTGGTGGGACACCTTTGATTAGAATAATGTAAAGGAATATCACGGTAGTAGGCTGATATGTATCAACTCTAGAAAGAGGTGGGATGAAGCTAAGGAGCCCTATGTTTTCCCCAAACATTGCAACCAGGTGTTTTTTTACCCAGATGTGTTAGATAGGGATTGGTTGTTCGTATTGATACAGGACGCTAGATCAAAACATATTTTTGAGAAAAATAGTGTTATCATGCCAAGTGAGCTGGAAGATAATGAGGGTGATCATGAGAATTGAGAGTGATATGGTACATGTGTTATTTCATCATTTATACTTCTTAAGATGAGTTTTTATAAAGAAGAGGACTTAATTACCTTATAACTAAGACTCTTTTTTTTGAAACATTATAATATGTATTTTGAATTAACTGGTTTGCATTGCGTTAATGTTAAAATCATTTCAATTGATAATTTGCAATTATATTGATCTTGAAAACAATGGCGTACTGTATCATGTTCTATTTTTTTATAATGTCAATTCCTAAAATAATACAACTACATGATTTCTTTAAATGTGTGTGAATGATATCTTCAAAATGTATACAGTTATTTTTGGTATGTAAGATCATAATAAAATAATGGTAATTGTAAACATGAATTTATTTGTATTATTTTCTAAACTTTATTATGTTACCAAAATTAATATTATTCTAGATTTATTATTTTACAATTATTTATATTCATACAAATTTACAAATTTACAATTATGGTAATTTAACAATATTTACGGTATACATTTTACTTACGGTAGTTATGGTTCAAAATTGACAATTAATTTACAATTTTACAAATTTAAAAATCTCAATAAAATTGAATGAGGACAATACATACAATTACAATTACAATTTTACAATCTCACAATACAATTACAATTACAACTACAATTTTAAAAATATTTTACATACAATTACAATAAAAATAAGAATTATAATTGGAATTATAATTACAATTAAAATTACAATCATAATTACAATTGCAATTACAATTACAATTTTACAATTTCACATACAATTACAATTATAATCACCATGCATACAATTACAATTACATTTTTAGAATTTTGTAATTTTACAAATTTTCAAATTTTACAATTTTAATAAAATTGAATCATGACATGAATACATACAATTACAATTTCACAATATAATTACATACGATTACAATTAAAATTTTACAAATATTTTACATACAATTACAATTACAATTTTACATACAATTGAAATTAAAATTTCAATTACAATCAGGACATAATATTTAATAAATGTCATGATTTAATATTAAAAATAAACATCACGATCATGATAACCATCGTACAAACATCATATTCAACTAAAATACACAGTCAAATTCGCTAACATCATCTAATCATTGTGATCATGATCATATAACAAAACACAAACATTGTATAACATCATCACAACACAAACATCAAATTTACATCTCATGTCAAATAACTGCTATCACATACACATCTATCTGCAAGCACATTAAATGAGCATATCTAACATGACCTAAAAATATACACATCATGATGAAAATCAACATGTAAATTAAGTACATCAACATGAACATATATATATATATATATATATATGATGTCAAAAATATACAACTGTAATATAACTAGATATAAATGTCAAATATCTGGTGGTACATCAATACTATCATTAGTTGAGGCCTGCTAAGTCGATGGTGTAGCCTCATGCTTAGATAGATGTCGTGCCTACTCTGGAGGTGCTTGCTGATCAGTCAATGGTGCAGTCTTCTCAGGAATTGCCTATTGATGACTCATCGATGGAGAAACCTTCTTAATGGATGGTGCGACCTTCTTCCTCCTCAGATGGACCTGCCTACTCAGGATCAGGTGTCTACTGAGATGGTGCAGACTGCTCAGATGATGCCTTCTGATCAGTACTGGATGTTGGCTGCTCATCATGGTATCCTCCGTGAGGTGAAGGAGGAGGAGGTGGAGTACTAGAATGATGATCACTACCCACATGATCATGATCATCAAATGAGGCACTGCTTTGTCGTGCATCTTCATGACGCCTACCCCTCCTAGACTGCGCCAGTGCTATGGAAGCTCCAACTATATGATGCATGAGGGTCAAGATATCGCAAGGCATGCCTCTTCATAGATATGTGAGCCTACGATCAGCCTAATTCTCTTTGAACATAGCCAAGCAGACTCACTCATCAACTAGTAGTCGATAGAGTTGGTCTCCCAAATCCATCCTAAATCGGGTGTCTGGCCTACACCTCACCCCTGCAGATATCGGCACCCGTTCAAGATCAGGTCTGTCACCTTGATCCTCCACCTCTCCCATCTCCTCATCAACATCTACACCTCGATCATTCGGTGGGGGTGGAATCTCATCCCCAACGAATGTCCCAATATCTAAAAAATATATAGTACACCATAATAATTAGACATTATCATTAAACAATTTAATAAAAAAAGTGAAAGAACATGTTAGAATAAATTTCATAATTCCAATTAATTAATTAAGACAAAAAAATGAAACTATATTAACTTAAAGAAAACAATAATATTACCTTCCACATCCGGCAACTCATTTTGTGTGAAGAGGATGTTGTTACACCCTCACCTGTCCAAACTAGAATACAGAACATGGCACCAGAATGAAGGAGTGATCATCAACAATGGATATCTACTTTAGTGCATCAAGATATATCCTGGCAGGAAAGTCAGACTATCCCCTCTTGGGCATCATCTTGCCCCACATCTGCATCCATACATGCAACATTGGCCTACGAGGTTTCCGAAAAAAATTAGGCCTCGTCTCTGGAAACCTCTCAAAAAATAAACAAAATAACTCTAAAGCAAAATGGAAGGTCAACCTCCCACGTGCTTGAGAAAGCCATCTATCTAATGTTGTACAAAACTGCCGTAAAAAAATCACAGACCATCTCACAAGTTGTTGTGCCTGGAATAAAGAATCAAAATAAAATAAAAGTAGGTAGCTAATGCATTGCATGTCACTGGTATGTTGTGCAATGGTCATCAGCAGTAGTCAGAGGCACCTCACCTCCTGTGCATCAAACAAAGTAATACGTAACTAACCACCAGACACCTGGAAATCTATAAGAGAAACTATATCATCTCTAATGTATCTCCGAGAGTATTCCAACTGACTCCCTATTGCATAGCCGACAGGGAAATATAGGCTCTGGGGAAAATCCTTCCCTCTCCTAGATAGGCCAGTAATAAAATATATGTCCTCCTCGGTGGACGCATACCACTAGCTATGATCGACCCAGAAATCATATCGGTAAGAATCCCACCTGAAGATGAGTTGTCCCAATAACCTATTATCACTTAATAATTTCTCAAGGTTAAAGAAAGAAATAGTCCGAGGTAACCACAGAACAAATTTTAAACTCTAGGATCTAGCCTTCCAAGGGTTCAGAGAGGGCTCTCTCTATAAAATTTAACTTTGTTTTGTTTTATAAAATATTGGGCTAGTTATGATTGTGAAATTGGTTTGCTGGGAAAAATCACTTGAAGAGATGGATAGTGAGAAATCTATTTGTTCGTTGGGCCGAGGAGTCAAAAGCCAAGCAGACAGAACTAGGATCAAGGCCAAAAAGGAAAATGTTTTCAGGGCAAGATAGATAACCCTTGGAGATCTTGGAAATTTTTTTGTGAGGTGATATGATCGGGATAAAGAGAAATGAAGGGTTATTTGATTCGGAAAAGGGAATTACTAGGCAGAGATCAAACGAAAGAGGGAGAAATTAAGGGTTCCCTACTCTAGAAATTAGAAGAAAACATATAAATGAAAAACAGTAAAGACAAGGTGCTTTTAAAAAATCCTGAAGTAATACTCATGTTCATTCATTCAAATTTAGAACACATAATGGATTGCATGTAACAAAGAAAGAAAAACAATGACAATTAGAAAATAATTCACTCCAAATAGCTCATCACATGAATCCTGAAATGTGATGCTAGTTGATCTGATCCAGTCTGCTACTCGAAATTTGAAACACAAAAAGCCTTCAAGTCCAGAGCAATGACTATAGAAATCTTTAGCAATTTATTCCACAATAATACTTCAAAGAGTGAAGTATTTACACAAATTCTAAACTAAAATATCTTGAAACAATATCAAGATTGGTTTACAAATATCTCAAACTGTTTTTCATAAATGACACTTAATAAAAGGACACTCAAAACTAATGAATCTATTTGGCACTATACTTATGGATTGATGGTGACAAAGAAGAGAATTCCAATTTGATCTCAAATCTTAGTTGATGATGAGGCATCTAAGTCACTAACTATCTCCTTTCTTTGTGCATTATGCTCCAGAAATTCTGCAAACTTGGGGTCCAATGGTACCTTTTATATCTCAACACGAAATAGATATGTAAAACGTGGAAGAGGTTTTTGTAGATAAATATTTTACTAAGATAAACCTCTCTTTCTTGTGAAGCCAGCTCCAAAAAGAAAATAAAAGAGATATCAATGCCTTAGAAATAATCCACTTAGAGGGGGCAACCTCCAATATATTACATGAATGAACAATTCTTGGATGATTCAAATTAAAAAACCTCCTTTCTATATATAGGAGTCCATGGGGCCACAATGCAATCCTAGCTGACCTAACAATAATAATTTAAGGGCACAATAATAACAATATGGGGGTTACAAGGGTATAATAATAACAATAAGGGGGTTACAATAACAACAATAAGGGACTATACTAGTAATATAGGGACCTAACATGCCCATCTCCTTCAAAAAAGTGTTGTCCTCAATGCTTGAGTAGCTCTGGTGCTTCTGTATAAAATTCCCATCTTCCCATGTAGAATCTTCAGTGGGTAAGTTCTTCCACTTAATGAGATACTCTGAAATTGATTGATTTCGTAGCTGTCGAGTTCTTGTTTCCATGAATGCTTCAGGTTCCAATATGATTTTTCCTTCCTCATCAAGTTCTGGCAATATTGTTTGAACTAGAAGATTTTCACCTATAACCTTCTTTAAGCATGAAACATGGAAAATTGGATGCACTTGTGAAGAAGCAGGAAGCTCCAATTTGTATGCCATAGTACCAATATTTTGCAACACCTTGTAAGGACCATAGAACTTTGGCGATAATTTATTATCCTTCTTAGCTTGCTTGAGAGACATTTGTTTGTATCGTTGTATCCGTAAAAATACCTAGTCTCCTACATCAAAACTTCTCTCGCTGCGATGTTGATATGCCTATTGTTTCATTCGATTTTGTGCCAAATTCAGGTTGTCCTTTAAGAGTTGGAGATCTTCTTGTTGATGCTCGATGTGATCTTCCACTGCTTGAACCTTCGATTTTTCTCTTAAATATGATGTAATGGATGGTGGATGATATCCATGAAGTGCCATAGATGGGGTCATTTTTGCTGCAGTATGGAAGGAAGTGTTATACCACCATTCAGCTAGAGGTAACCACTTGACCCATTGTGTTTGTTTATCAGATACAAAAAAACGAAGATATCCTTCCAAAAATTTATTTACTATCTTAGTTTGACCATCAGATTGAGGATGATAGGATGAGCTATGAGCTAATTGAGTACCCAAACAAGAAAATAACTCCGTCCAAAAATTTCCAGTAAAAATGGGATCTCTGTTGCTCATAATAACCCTTGGGTTTCCATGTAGCTTTTGAATTGTGTCCATAAATGTAGTAGCAACTGTACTTGCTATAAATGGATGAGATAATGCACAAAAGTGTGCATACTTGGTAAGTCTATCAACTACCACCATGATGACACTCTTTCCTTCAGACTTAGGTAAACCTGTGATAAAATCCATTGAAATCTCCTCCCGACATTGACTTGGAATGGATAAAGGTTGTGGAAGACCTGGGGTCTTAATTGTCTCAACTTTATTCTGTTGGAAAACCAAACATTCTGCCACAAACTTTTGAATATCAGATTTAATTCCATCCCAAAAAAATTCTTTCTTCACCCTGTGGTAATTTTTTAAAAATCCTGAGTGTCCTCCTAAAGGAGAAGTGTGCAATTCCAAAAGAATCTTTTGTTTTAGTTGGGAATTCTTACAAAGATATAAGCGATCTTTGTACCATAAGGAATCATTTTCCAACTAAATGTATCAGATGTACTAGGATCTTGCTGCAACTTTTGAATGAGTGTCCACACTTCTTCGTCCTTCTTCCATTCATCTCTTACTTCGGTTATCCAATCTGGTTGGATAATAGAAATGGCACAAAGCAATGCTTCCACCTCTTCATTCTTTCTTGAGAGTGCATCTGCAACAACATTTAGCTTCCCTTTCTTGTATATTATTTCAAAGTCATAACCCAACATCTTTGTGACCCATTTTTGCTGCTCTTCTGAAGATAGTCTTTGTTCCAAAAAGTGTTTAAGACTATCATGATCAGTTTTACCTTGAAGTGTCTTCCCATTAGGTAAGTTCTCCATTTCTTTAGTGCATGCAGTATTGCTAACATTTCCTTCTCATAAATAGGTTTCTGTAAATACTTTCCTTTTATTGGATGACTTTCAAAAGCAATGGGTCTTCCTTCCTGCATTAAAACTGCACCAATTCCATTTCCTGAGGCATCACATTCCACAATAAAGGTTTTTGTGAAGTCTGGCGTAGCTAAGAGCGGTGCTAGGCACATTGCCTCTTTAAGATGTTCAAAGGCCTTAGTTGCTTCAGGAGTCCATGAAAATGCATCTTTCTTCAATAATGTTGTTAGAGGTGCTGCTATTCTCCCATAATTCTTAACAAACTTTCGATAATACCTTGTTAACTTGAGAAATCCTCGCAATTGTGTTATGGTTGTGGGGACTTTCCATTCCTTAATGGCTTTAATTTTGTTAGGGTCTACCTTAACACCCTCGTGAGATACAATATGACCCAGATATTCCACCTCTTGTACTCCAAAGAAACATTTGGATGATTTTGCATATAATTGTTTCTCTTGCAATAGTTTGAGCACCCTGTCAACATGTTGAACATGATCCTTCCAAGTCCTGCTGTAGATTAGTATATCATCAAAAAATACTAGCACAAATTTTCTAAGGAAGGGTTTGAAAATGGAATTCATCAACCCTTGAAATGTAGAAGGTATATTGGTAAGGCCAAAATGCATGACCAAAAATTCATAATGATCCTTATGAGTTCGAAATGCTGTTTTTGGAATATCTTCAGTCTTCATTCTAATTTGATGATATCCTGAACGAAGATCCAACTTGGTAAAATAAATTGCTCCATGTAATTCATCCAATAATTCATCGATCACAGGAATGGGAAATTTATCTTTAATGGTGAGCTTATTGAGCTCCCTATAATCCGGACACATTCGCCATGATCCATCCTTCTTGTGTACTAATACTACAGGAGCAGAGAAAGAACTTTGACTAGGTTGAATTATACCCGCCTCTAACATTTCTGCAATCATACGTTCAATTTCGCTCTTTTGGAAGTAAGGATATCTATAAGGCGTGATGTTTGGAGGAACACTTCCTGGAATCAAATGAATAGCATGATCATGATCACGAATAGGTGGGAGTCCTTTGGGAGTTTCAAACACCTTGGAGTGATTGTCCAAGACTTGTTGGAGATCTGCAGAAATAGATGATTTTGATGTTGGAACTTCTAGTGAGCATAATTGTGCAATTACGCCTCGTTGTTCTTTCTTTAGAAGCTTTGTCATGACATTAGAGATTATTATCTTTCTCGGCTTCCCTGAAATACCCCGTAATTCAACTTCCTTTCCTTCTGAAAAAAATTTCAAGAAAAGTTCTTGAAAATTAAAAGCTACCATCCCAAAAGATTGTAACCATTGTACTCCTAGTACAACATCAACACCTCCCATAGGAATGGAAAGCATTGGACTAGTCAATACATATTCCCCCATGGTTAGCTTGATATTATGGCATTTTCGAGAGCAATTTATAGTTCCTCCATTTGCAACCATCACTTGACATTCTGGTGTTGGGTATAGGAAACAATTTAATTCCTTGGCTACCTTACAATGAATAAAATTATGGGTGCTACCTGAATCAATCAACACTATTACCTTTTTCTTCTTGATATGTCCTTCTATATTGAGAGTTTTAGGAGTGGTAATTCCTGCCAGTGCATTACACGATATGGTCAGATTCATTTCTTCCTCTTCTAGGGCTGGTTCCTGGTGTATATCCTCTTCTTGTTCATTTTCTTCTTCCTCTTCACAATCTATGTAAAATAATTTCTTCTAAGCACACTTATGACCTTTAGTGTATTTGCTATCACAATTGTAGCAAAGCCCTTTTGCTCTTTTTTCTTCCAATTGTTGTGGTGTCAACCTTGTAGGTTGTGGAAATCTAGGAGTAGCAACACTTCCCTCTTTATAGAAGTGAGTGGTAGGCTTCCTTTTCACCATAATTTAACATTCAATTTTTCTTGCCAACCTGAATGCCTTCTCCAATGACTCAGGTTCCAAAACGAAAACTTCATGTTGGATGTTATCCTTTAAAGTACCTATGAAGAGATCAATCTTGTGTTCCTCTGGAATATCCGTTACCCTTATATTCAATTTTTGGAAGTCCTCTATGTGCTCCCCCATTAAAACCTTTTTTTTGAGATTTATCAATTGGATAAAGAAGGTGTTTCTCTTTGTATCCTCATAATGTGTTATCATTTCCTCCGTAAAAATTAACTAAGTGACAATTTTTTTAAGAGAGAAAAGCCATCGATACCATACAAATGTATTTTGTTCTAAATGTAAAGTTGCAATGCATACCTTTCGTGTGTTTTGCACATTATGGAGATCAAAATATTTCTCCATCTGTAGTATCCATGTTATAGGATCCTTTCCATCAAAATTCCTCATATCCATTTTTGAAATATGGTGGTTCTTCCCGCCAACATTAGATTTTATGAAATCACGATTAACATTTATTTTGTTCTCATCATGAGTTTCCTCTACTATCTTTTCACCATTAGGAAACATTTCTTGTATCAACTTTGTCAAAACTTCCATGTCTTCTTTTAGATCATTCTTCATGTTTTCCATTTTCTCATCGATCTTAGATTCCATGCCATCTATCTTAGATTCCATGCCATCCATCTTAGATTCCATGCCAGCTTCCATGCCATCTATCTTAGATTCCATTCCATTCTTCAAACCATCCATATTAGATTCCATGCCTTTCTTCAAACCATCCATCTTAGTTGCCATGCCTTTCTTCAAAATTTCCATGTCATTTTTTGTTTCTCTTTGTGAGAGCGAAATTTGTTGCAGTTGCTCTTGTAATTTTGATATGTCATGTTTCCATTCTTCGTCTTTATGAGTCATAGTAGAGCTTTCTAAAGGCTTAATGGATGTTTAATTCTTTTTAGGGGCCATTTTAGAATCCAATACTGATATCTATTCTACAATATGTCCTTTGAATCAATTCAACTTGATTCTTCAAACAAGACTTATGCAATTCAGAAAAAAAATACATACCTTTTACTTGCTTTTGAGGAGCTCGATATTGAAATTGAATTATCTATATAATTGTGTATCCTCAATATCTGAAATTCAGCCCTGTAGTAGCCCTCTGAAGCTTCTTTCAAATGCCACAGGTCTGATCTAATTTGGATTCTTCAAGGAAAAATTATGTCCAATCTCCCACAATGACCCAATTTTGGTCTGGTTCAGTAGAGTGAACTTGTATGACTTGCCACGTGTCACTGTTTTCTCCTTTGGCTTTGAAATTGATAGACCAAAAAATAAAGTCTTTGTACTTGCGGCCATTTTTTACGTCATTCCAATCCAATGCTCAGAGAGAGAGCTATGAATATTTTCCCACGATCACCTCTTTGAGATGAAATTCAGAAGCCTCAAAAAGCCCTAACTTCCACAGATCATATCTCCGAAAATTTTGCGAACCAATATCTGAAATTTTGTGAAGATTTTCCTCAGGATCGCAGTTTCTCACTCTAAAAATTTCAGATTTTGAACCTTTGTAAAAACAAATTTATTATGAAAATACCACAATGACCGTTTTAGTTTAAATTCATGAGCCTGCAAAATGACCTAACTTGTATAGATCATATCTCCAAAACTATTGCGAACCAAGCTCTGAAATTTTGCAATGATGTTCCTCAGGATTTTGGCTTCGCACTCTAAAAATTTTAGATTCTGAACCTTCGTAGAAAAAAATTTATAGCGAAAATTCCACGATGACTTGTTTGGAGCAGTGAAACCCTAGAATCTAAAGCTCTGATACCAAATGTTGTGAAACTAGCTCCAAAAAGAGAAGAAAAGAGATATCAATGCCTTAGAAATAAGCCACTTCGAGGGGGCAACCTCAAATACATTACATGAATGAACAATTCTTGGATGATTCAAATTACAAAACCTCCTTTCTATATATAGGAGTCCATGGGGCCACAATGTAATCCTAGCCGACCTAAAAATAATAATTTAAGGGCACAATAATAACAATATGGGGGTTACAAGGGTACAATAATAATAATAAAGGGGTTACACTAACAACAATAAGGGACTATAATAGTAATATAGGGACCTAACACTCTCATTTTCATAAAATACAATTCCAAATGTTCACAATAGGCTCTGCCAAAATATGTGTAAAACAGAACTTTGCACAGTCTGAAAAATAGGTTGTAAATATGTGTATGTATCTTTCATTCTGTAATACCTGTGCATAAAATTAAATATTTTTTTGTAGGTTGACATCTTAGGAACATAAACCTCCTCCATTTTTCCAAAATTCATTTTGTATCGTCCACAATCTTCTCTGCAAAACTATGACTTAAACAAGAAATTTCTGCAAAAATGTCCCTTCTTGCTTTGTTTTCATCTTTTAACCTTTTTATTCTTTTAACTATTTGTACTTTCACTTTGGATAAACTTCATTGTTGTTGGTGAAATTTTTTTCATCTATATTTACCATTTACTGTCTCTGTATTTACTTTTACTGTTTTACCTTGACTCCTCTATAACATTGTTTTAACTTTCACTCTGACTTTCATCTGATACACTTTAACTCTGATGCTCTTTGACTGTTCTGTTTTCAATGTCACTGTGAATTTTTACTTTAATTTTACCATTCACTATGTAATTTCATTACTGTATGATCTCTCTTTGACTTTGTTTTAATTCTTTCTTTGTATACAAACTATTTGTTGAATGAAGTTTTTTGAATTAAAATCTGAAAATTTGGAGAAAACAATTTTGTCAACTAGTTGAAACTATTGGCCCAATTTCATATTTTGATAATAATCTGCAACAATCAAATAATTCGTTAATAAAAACTTAGTCTAAAGGGAAGCCAATAATGAATTTAGGGAACAACGAATATAGTGAAAGGAGTTTTGGCCATAGCAGGGGTTTTCTCATAATTTTGACCTTAAGATCTTAGGCACTCTTGTTTTTAGGTTTTTTGTACACTTTTCTAAGCTTAGACTATTTACATAAGTATTATTTTGACTTTGGCAGGGTTTATGGATTAAAACAAGAAAAATATGGTCGTTTCTTTGGATTTTTCTTTTAATTTCAATCTTCAACTGATTTACAAACCTTTACTGGTTATAAACAAGAAACAAGGGTTTCCTGAGTTTTTTCAATGATTAATTGGGCTAGAATTTCTTTAAGGTCAGGAAAAAGAGTTTAGGATACCTTTAGAGGGTTTCTGGGCTCAATTTGGGGTTTAAGACAATGTGCAGCATATACAGGGTTTTTTTAGAAATTTTGACAAGGTTTGGCCTGTTTTTTGGACTTTTTGACACGTTTCTATGGATCAATTTTTGAATTTATGACTGGAATTGTTTTTTTACAAGTCTTTCAAATTGATAACAAGTCTAAATTCTAGAGAAATACCTATTATACGTAGGTGTAAGGTTTCGAGGAGGTCTTTGAAAGTTTTGAACAACTTCCTTTTGAGTTTTTGGAGCAATTCAAAGCTCCTCAACAATCTTCAATGGCTACAGTTTGAAATTTGCAGGCTTTTGGCTAAAAAACAATGTCAAATTCTTGTTTCAAATTCGGAAAGGTTTATATAGTGGTTACGCGTAGAATGATAGGAAATCAGTGCATTTCCAAAGTTATTTAGGTAAATTAAGGTTACATTTATTTTGCAATGAATAACGGTCACATCGGGCAAGAAATGGTTTTGGTCTTTGAAAGGGAGAAACCACAGGTGGTTTTCACGTTCAGTTTGGGTGGTAAGCTATTTTGGATTGATCGAATGCATTTGAATAGGAAGAAGACATGTAGAGGAGGGGAAAGTCAACATACCACCCATTTCGCATAGAAACGAGATGGTGGATGTCGCGCTAATTTATTTGCAATATCAGTTTTTAGTCGTTGGATTGTGGGGTTCGATTGCGAACGACCCATATCAATTATGAAAGGTGCATCGGGTGGGACTGGGGTATATTATATGTGGGGATGGGTTTTAAACCTTAGAAATAAGCGTTTAATAAAGTTTTAAAACCTTAGGTTTATATGATGCGGTAGGTATAAGGTTTATATGTTAAATTAAAACATTTACACAATGTTTCAATCATATATATGCGTAGGTCTAATATATAGTTTTTTAAACGTTTTTTACATTTGTTCAAAACTATAGGGGGCGGGATATAGTTTTAATGATAGTTTTAAACCAATGGGATAGGGCGGGGTTTTTATTTATCACATGGGATATTTAAAACATTGGTTTAAACGTAAAATAGAGGGTTTGTGGTTTTATTTAAAATAAAAGGGATTTAATACTATATGGGTGGGATAATTAGGGCTTTAATAAATAAATTAGAAATTAATATTAAAATAAAGGGATAATGTATACAATGAACAAAAATACATGTTTTAACTCTAATTTAAAGTGTAAAAACCATAGCTTGTCTTTGATGTATTACTTCACACTTTAAGTTAGGATAAATTCATTTTGAGGGTTTATGAATGTTTTTTGAAAGGGAATGAAATTAGTTTATTTATGGTTTTACTTTTACTAAGTAAAAATGGGTTTTTACTTAGGAAAAAGGGATTATGATTATGAATGAAGGGTAAATGTTGATGAATATGTGTTTTGTATAGGAATTCAATATTTTTAACTAATTAGTTATTGAGCCTTGGGTTCAGTCCCAACAGAAGTCAGAGAAATGCTCCGAGCCTCTCTAACTAAAGGTTTAGAATACTGAATCATTGTGGGGGAGGGGAAATTAGTAATTTTTCCCAATGATGCTTTATTACATGCCTTTCACAACTTCTTTCTACCTACCCATCATTAGTTATAACATTTTTTACTTTATTTTCATGGGTGCATTTAAGCTTGCAACCCTAAATCCATTTTCTTTCAAAGCATAAAAACTATCTAAGTCTAACCTTATTTTATCTAAGGGCTCAGATTAAACTATTGAGCTCCTCAATTATTCTCTATCTTAACTACTGATTTGTCAAGTTTATACTATTTGACATATCTTTATTCTCTATCTAAAACATGAAATTCAAAGCATGAAAAGTTAATATTAAATTGTTTAACTAATCATGGGTTATGGCATTTATTGATAATCTGCACATAGAAATTATTCTTGTAGTAAAAGTATAAGTAGTGGAATTTTGACTTGCTCACTTTCAGGTCTTATTTTTATCTCTTTTTTCTTTTGGGGTCTATTTTTTCTAAGTCCTTCGATCTTTCTTTTAAGATTTTTACCTTCTTTTCATTTTTTATTATTTTTTATTTTTCAAATATGGGAAAAAAACTTGTAGACAACAAGGTATGTACATATTTACAAGATTATCAAAGTCAATTCAAAAATTATGAATCCTATTATTATAGGACCCTAACAGTGGCTCCACATGGGGATGGGATTTCCTTGTGAGATGTCAAGAACAACGTTGACTAGTAGCCTGATCCATTGGGCCAATCCCAAACATGCATATGATGTGACTGAAATCTCTTGAACTGAATTTACACATTTTTCTGCAAACTGAAATCTGATCTGAGATTAAAAAGTGGTGCAAATTTCAAACAAAACTACTACATCATCAATATTTTAGGGCCTTTTTCTTGGCTTTCAAATCTTAATGAATTATTTCAAACTAGCTGAAAACTGTAAACTAAAATAAGCTGAAGTCCTACCTACTTACTCTAATTAGCTGTCCAACCGCTGGTTAGGTAAAATTAAATAGTCAATGCAACCATTCAAGCATTATGTACTTTGATAGATTTTGTTGCATTTGATTGTTGATTATAAAAACTATAATTCTGCAACCTATTAGAAATTTTTCAACAAATGAGAGGATAAGGAAATACTTGATTTCCTTTGTTGACTCTAGAAACTTTTCAAAAGGATATTTCAAGATATATACAACAATTTTTTACTGATCTAAACAATTGTGCATCTGTTCTGGATGGCCTCCATGCCATGAAACTGAAATGTTATTTTCATCTTTATCTCCCTGCAAACTTTCAGATAAGCCTTGTGATGATATTCCTACTGATTGTAATGTTTGACTATTGAAACCTTTATCATCTTTATTCTAGAAATCATAGTTAATTAATGGAGCAAGGCTTTGAATGCATTAAATATCCAACATATCTGTTATTGGATCATGAAAAACTTTGAAATATTTCTGCAATTTATATATGGGTTTTAATGGAACTTCATAGATTTCTAGGGGTTTTTCATCCTTTAAAAATTGAAATGCTTTAGAGCATAACAGTATAGAAATTTCTTTCAAAATTTCTGAACTTTCTTCTTCACTCCCATATTTGACGTGTATTTTCTGATTACTGTATTTGAGTTGTTGAAACTAAACTTCCTCATCCCACAAACTAGGTAGTGATTTCTTTGTGAAGTTAGCTTGAATTTGTAGAACATAATTATCATCATACTAATCATTCTTAGGAAAATCTTCAAAAGAAGGAATGTCATCAATCATACACATTATATCAGCAGATTGCTTTTCCAACAATCCTAATATATCTTGATTAGATTGGTTGCATTCTATTTGAAGTCATAATTTTTCTCAATAGGAGTACTATAAGGCAATGGGCCTTTTTGGGAAGGTAGAACAACATGAGCATCAACCTGTTCTTGTGTATCTTCATGGATAAAAATTTAGTACATACATCAACATTAAAATAAGTAGAAACAATTTCTTCATTATGTAAATATTTTGACGATGGTTGCATGTTTAGAAGCAAATTGATTTCTTCTTCGGTGAGGGGCGGTGGAAATCCTTGAATTCTTGGATTGAAATAACAACTGTTTTTTCTCTTATGTAAAAACCGATCATGAGGTTGAATATTTTCTTTAACTTCATTCCAAACATTATATGAAACATAATTTGTTACTAAATAGGGGCTTTGAGGATCTTGATTCATCTCCTGATCTATTTCATCTTTGATTAAATCCTCTTGATTATCATGACACTTAGCTTGAGAATGAAAGTTATAGACTGCTACTAATAAATCTTCAGGATGCCAATTTCCTAAATCTTCATTAATAGTTTTAAGGTAATGTATGAGATATTCAACTTGATCACAACAATTTTCAGCTAATGATTAAGATGGAAAATCTTCTTTGTAATGCTCATAAAATACCTTGTGAAAATCCTTTAAAGAAAAATAAACTAGCAGGTTTGAGAGCTTCATACCATTCCCTTGCTTGTCCTTCTAAGGTTTCCATGAATAGCTTCATGAGGCAATCCTCATGCCAATCACCCTTCAATCTCCATGAGTGTATATGAAATTTAATGAGATGTAACAAAGGATCATCAATATTCTCATCTTGAAACATAGGAAGATTTTTATCCCAATTTACCTTTGGTAGTTTGTGTGGAAATCCAGGTATGTGATCTCTGCTCATGGGAGCATACCTGTGTTTTATTCTTGGGTTCATCTTGTAAATCAGTCATAAATAAGGGCTAATATATCTAAACAACCAAGCTAGATCCTTCTATAAAATACAATGTACATTGAAAAACTTTATTAATGAGAAAGAACCTAATGTCTTGGATTAAAATCCAAGTTGAAAGCCTGATCTTTCCATATTTTTCTTTCAGGTTCATTCCTCCAGTGGAGTCTTGATTGTGAAATTGATTTGGAGTCACCAGGTGGATGATTTTAACCTTTGTGTGTCTGATCACTATCCACCATCATAGATCATATCTGAACTTGTAAAATATTTCTGAAGAAAATGTTAGTATTCCCCAGTATGGTTGCCATTATGTTATCACTCAGTAATTTCTCAAGGTTAAAGAAAGAAATAGTCCAAGGTAACCACAGACCAACTTTTAAACTCTAGGATCTAGCCTTCCTAGGGTTCAGAGAGGGCTCTCTCTATAAAATTTAATTTTGTTTTGTTTTATAAAATATTAGGCTAGTTATGATTATGCTATTGGTTTTGGTTTTAATTGGTCTGGTGGGAAAAATCACTTGAAGAGATGGATAGTGGGAAATCTATTTTTCCATTGGGCTGAGGAGTCAAAAGTCAAGCAGACATAACTAGGATCAAGGCAAAAAAGTCAAATGTTTTTAGGGCAAGATAGATAACCCTTGGAGATATTGGAAAGTTGTTTTGTGAGGTGATATGATTGGGATAAAGAGAAATGAAAGGTTCTTTGATCTGGAAAATGGAAGTACTAGGTAGAGGTCAAATGAAAGAGGGAGAAATTAAGGGTTCCCTACTCTGGAAATTAGAAGAAAACATATAAATGACAAACAGTAAAGACAGGGTGCTTTTAACAAATCCTGAAGTAATACTCCTATTCATTCATTCAAATTTAGAACACATAATGGATTGCATGTAACAAAGAAAGAAAAACAATGACAAGTAGAAAATACTTCACTCGAAATAGCTCATCACATGAATCCTGAAATATGATGCTAGTTGATCTGATCTAGTCTTCTACTCGAAATTTGAAACACAAAAAGCCTTCAAGTCCACAGAAATGACTATAGAAATCTTCAGCAATTTATTCCACAATAATAATTCAAAGAGTGAATTATTTATACAAATTCTAAACTAAAATATCTTGAAACAATATCAAGATTGGTTTATAAATATCTCAAACGGTTTTACATAAATAGAACATAATAAAAGGACACTAAAAAATAATGAATATTTGGAACTACACTTATGGATTTATGGTGACAAATAAGAGAATTCGAATTTTATCTCAAATCTTAGTTGATGATGAGGCATCCAAGTCACTAATTGTCTCCTTTCTTTGTGCATTCTGCTCCAGACATTCTGCAAAATTGGGGTCAAATGATACCTTTTTATATCTCAATCCGAAATCGATATGTAAAAAGTGGAAGAGGTTTTTGTATATATATATCTTACTAAGATAAACCTCTCTCAATTTCTCAAAATAAAACTCCAGCTGTTCACAATAGGCTTTTCAGAAATATGTGTAAAACAGAACTTTGCACAGTCTGAAAAATAGGTTGTAAAGATGTACATGTATCTCTCATTCTGTAATACCTGTGCATACAATGAGATTCATTTTATAGGTTGACATCTTAGGAACATAAACCTCGTCCATTTTTCCAAAATTCATCTTTTATTGTCCACAATCTTCTCTGCAAAACTATGATGTAAACAGGGAATTTCTGCAAAAATGTCCCTTCTTGCTTTGTTTTCATCTTTTAACCTTTTTGTTCTTTTAACTATTTTTACTTTCACTTTGGATAAACTTCATTGTTGTTGGTGAAAGTTTTTTCATCTCTATTTTCCATTTACTGTCTCTATATTTACTTTTACTGTTTTACCTTGACTGCTCTATAACTTTGTTTTAACTTTCACTCTGACTTTCATCTGATACACTTTAAATTTGATGCTCTTTGACTGTTCTGTTTTCACTGTCACTGTGAATTATTAATTTAATTTTACCATTCACTATGTAATTTTATTACTCTCTAATCTCTCTTTGACTTTGATTTAATTTTTTCTTTGTACACAAACTATTTGTTGAATGAAGTTTTTTGAATTAAAATATGAGAATTTGGAGCAAACAATTTTGTCAACTAGTATTGAAACTATTGGCCCAATTTCATATTCTAATAATAATCTGCAACAATCAAAAAATTCGTTAATAAAAACCTAGTTCGAAGGGAAGCCAATAATGAATTTAGGGAACAGGGAATTTAGTGAAAGGAGTTTTGGCCATAGCAGGGGTTTTCTCATAATTTTGACCTTCATAACTTAGGAACTTTTGTTTTTAGGTTTTTTGTACACTTCTGTAAGCTTAGACTAGTTACAGAAGTATTATTTTGACTTTGGAAGGGTTTATTGGATTAAAACAGGAAAAATATGGTATTTTCTTTGGATTTTGCTTTTAATTTCAATCTTTAACTGATTTACAGACCTTTACTGGTTATAAACAAGAAACAAGGGTTTCCTGAGTTTTTTCAATGATTAATTGGGCTAGAAGTCCTTTAACGTCAGGAAAAAGAATTTAGGATACCTTTAGAGGGTTTATGGACTCAATTTTGGGTTTAAAACAATGGCCAACATATACAAGGCTTTTTCAGAAATTTTGACAGGGTTTGGCCTGTTTTTTGGACTTTTTGATAGGTTTCTATGGATCAATTTTTGAATTTATGACTGGAACTGTTTTTTTACAAGTCTTTCAAATTTATACAAAAACTGAATTCCAGAGAAATACTTGTTATACGTAGGTATAAGGTTTTGAGGAGATTTTTGAAAGGTTTGAAAAACTTTCCTCTAATTTTTTGGAGCAATTCAGAGCTCCTCAGCAATCTTCAATGGCTGCAGTTTGAAATTTGCAAGATTTTGGCTCGAAAATGGTGTAAAATGCTTGTTTCAAAGTCGAAAAGGTTTATACAGTGGTTACGTGCAGAATGATAGGAAACCAATGCATTTGCAAAGTTATTTAGGCAAATTATGGTTACATTTATTCTACAATGAATATCGGTGACATCGGGCAAGAAATAGTTTTGGTCTTTGAAGGGGAGAAACCACAGGCGGTTTTCACATTCAGTTTGGGTGGTAAGTTATTTTGGACTGATCAAATGTGATCGAATAGGAAGGAGACACGTAGAGGACAGGTAAATTCAACATACCACACATTTCGTGTAGAAACGAGATGGTGGATGTTGCGCTAATTTATTTGTGATATCAGTTTTTAGTCGTCGGATTGTGGGGTTCGATTGCGAATGACCTAGATCAATTGTGAAAGGTGCATCAGGTGGGACCGAGGTATATTATATGTGGGGATGGGTTTTAAACCTTAGAAATAAGCATTTAATAAAGTTTTAAAACCTTAGGTTTATATGATGCAGTGGGTATAAGTTTTATATGTTAAATTAAAACATTTACATAATGTTTCAATCATATATATGCGCGGGTCTAATATATAGTTTTTTAAACATTTTTGACATTTGTTCAAAACTATAGGGGGCGGGATATAGTTTTAATGATAGGTTTAAACCAATGCGATAGGGAAGGGTTTTTATTTATCACAAGGGATATTTAAAATATTGGTTTAAACGTAAAATAAAGGGTTTGTGGTTTTATTTCAAATAAAAGGGATTTAATACTATATCGGTGGGATAATTAGGGGTTTAATAAATAAATTAGAAATTAATATGAAAATAAAGGGATAATGTATACAATGAACAAAAATACATGTTTTAACTCTAATTTAAAGTTTAAAAAACATGGCTTGTCTTTGATGTATTAATTCACACTTTAGCTTAGGATAAATGCATTTTGAGGGTTTATGAATGTTTTTTGAAAGGGAATGAAATTAGTTTATTTAGGGTTTTACTTTTACTAAGTAAAAATGGGTTTTTACTTAGGAAAAAGGGATTATGATGATGAATGAAGGGTAAATGCTAATGAATATGTGTTTTGTATAGGAATTCAATATTTTTAACCAATCAGTTACTGAGCCTTGGGTCTGGTCCCCATAGAAGTCAAAGAAATGCTCTAAGCCTCTCACACTCAAGGTTTAGAATACTGAATCATTGTGGGGGAGGTGAAACTAGTAATTTTTCCTGATGATGCTCTATTACATGCCTTTCACAACTTCTTTCTACCTACCCATCATTATTTCTAACATTATTTACTTCATTTTCATGGGTGCATTTAATCCTACAACCCTAAATCCATTTACTTTCAAAGCATAAAATCTATCTAAGTCTAACCTTATTTCATCTGAGGGCTTAGATTAAACTGTTGAGTTCCTCATTTATTCTTTATCTTAACTACTGATTTTTCAAGTTTATACTCTTTGACATATCTTTATTCTCTATCTAAAACATGAAATTCAAAGCATGAAAAGTTAAGATTAAACTATTTAACTAATCATGGACTATGGCATTTATTGACAATCTGCACATAATCATTATTCTTATAGTAAAAGTAAACGTAGTGGCATTTTGCCTTGCTCACTTTCAGGTCTTATTTTTATCTCTTTTTTCTTTTGAGGTCTATTTTTTCTAAGTCCTTTTATCTTTCTTTTAATACTTTTACCCTCTTTTCATTTTTTATTATTTTTCATTTTTCAAATATGGGAAAACAGCTTGCGGAAAGAAAGGTATGTACATATTTACAAGATTATCAAAGTCAATTCAAAAATTATGAATCCTATTATTATAGAACCCTAACATAACCCACTATGGCCCTTCTGAGATGTAGCCTCCCCATAGAACTTGAGGAGGCCTATCTCCCTTAGGAGAAACTAGGTGGCTGCTGTAATAGGGAGAGGGTACATAAGTCTCTCCATATCTCATGCCTCCAATAGGTGAATCATGTTATACTGGTCCTCCATATGTTCTTGTTGTTCCCTTTGTTCTCTCTGTTAATGTCACTGAATGATTCACATATTAAATACATTTTTTTTATTAAAAGAGACATTTATTAAAAACAAATATATATATATATATATATATATATATATATATATAAAATAGTCAGTGCATTAAAAGAAACAGTAATGCACCGGCACCGGTGCGTACGTTTTTATTGTGCACCACTCTCAGTGCGTATGGAAACTATTCGCGTACTGCAAAACATAAAATTTTATTTTTCTTCGGTGCATTGACGAAACTATCTGCCACTGGGCGGACAGTTAGGTCAAAGCACCACGCAATAATAATACATGGTCAATGGTGTAGTCCTATAAACGGCTGCACCGTTGACCATGTATTGTTGTTGGGCAAGTGGTGCGCTGACCAAAATATCCACACCGGGGCAGATCTTTTGGTCAACGCACTGCCCAACAACATTACGTGGTTAACGGTGTGGTCTCGTAAATGACTACACTATTGGCTATGTAATGATGTGAGGTGGGCGATGCATTGACCTAACTATCCGCCCAAGGGCAGATAGTTTGGTAAATGCACTACCCTCCTGACGCTAGTACATAGTCAACAGTGCAGTCGTTTAAACAACCACACCACCATGTTAGTTTTAAAATTAGTCACCGTGCGCATTTTATCAGTACCGTACCAGAACCCGGTGTGGTTTCCGTTAGCACTGTTCGCGATGCGGCCTATAAATTTACAAGCACCACAGGGAACGGTGCGAGCCGAACGGCTCGAGCGCATCACGCAATTTTTTTTTTTTAACGGTTAATTTTAAGTTTTTTAAGAAATCTAATTTGCTAAAACGTTTAGTTATTGAGAAATAAGCAAAATACATGTACATTTTCACGTCAAGGAGGCATATTTGCTCAGGAATTGGAGAAACAAAATTTTCCCACCATTTTTTAAAATTCAAACTCCACAAGGTGGGGAATAGGATGATAGCAATGCGTGCAATGGGAGCACCAATGGTAGGGTGCCTCAAACAAGACAAATTCACACAAGTACTTGAGAGGTTTGGTGAAGAAGTAAAAATCATGATTTTACGGCCGGTATTTTTTTATATTTAACTCTGTTTCAATGCATGGTTTTTTGAGATGCACCAAGTGGTATTATCGATGGCGCACTTTACGTCATTACAGTGCGTTGGATTACTGAGACACACCGGTCATGTTTATGCGTAGAGAAGCGGTGCGCTATAGTACTTATACACACCATGCAGGTTTGTACGGAGAGCACGGTGTCTCAGTGTGCCAATTTTTAGTACACACTGGTGCATTGTGAGTAAAATGCATCAGTGCAGTTTATGATGAGGAATGAACCAGAAAAAAAAAACATCCGCAAAAGCCTCCACCTACCAAACTCCTCTAGAGGCCTCTGCTACAAATAGATATCTGGGCTATTTTTATAAGGGGTTCCTCAAAAGCATCCGCTAGAGGGTCCTTTTCTTGTAGTGATTTGGGCATGAAATACCATTAATCCTAAAGAGAATGGACATAAGAGTGCATAAAGAAAATGTGAAGGTTTTATAAATATAAAATTCCTTTAAAATTTTTGAAGGATTGTGAAGCACTTACTAGAAATTGTACTTTATCTTGCTGTGATGATCACACCCCTTCCCTAATTTTCTTTCCATGATTTCAATGAATACGGTTTAGTTATTTTGTAGAAGCATCATAGGGAATTTAAATATGAAATTAGGTAGTGTTAAGATGATCCATGATGAAAAAACTAATAATATTTTAATTGGTATGCATGCATTTTGCAAAGGAATTAGGTATATGGCTTGGGTTCACATATTAAATTTCTTTCCCATATGAGCATTAATGTTGTAAATCCAAAACAAGATGAACCTGATACCATTTCAAAGTTAGAGCTATTGTTGTTAATTTTTCATAGATCAACATTGTTCTTAACTTTAATAGTTGCAGTTCTTCAATAACATGTTAAATTCACCCCAAAAAATTATATAATTATAAAAATATACATTATTAATAATCAATATGAGAAACTATATATAAATAAAAATACCATCATCATCATCTAAGCAGTGGAATGTAAAGGAACAAAGGAAGAAAATCATGCACACATAGAGACACCAGGATTGGTCTGAGACCAGGGAAAAACCCAATATGGGGAAAACACTTGCAAATTCTTCTTCTTAGATCATCATCAAATGATTCAGAAAAAAAGAGTCTAGTGATTGATAGATGCATATCTTCATCATGTAGAAAAAGAATAACATATGCACAATAAAACCATAAACACACTTCTGTTGAAGGAGCCTAAATCTAAGAACTGAAATGCACTGACACTGGTTGTAGCATACTGATGAATATTGTTGATACTAGGTGGGAATTATAGATACACCTTGTAGAGGAAATACATATAGATAATATCTATAAATATGTAGATCTACAATAGTACGAAGCCCCAAATACAACTAATCATTGAAACTCGCTAAAAACAATTGTCTAGTTCTAGATTTGAATCTAGGGCACTGTCAAAGTTGTCTGCAATCATCTGCACGAACTCTAATGATTGGATCAAGCTCATATATACACATAAACCATTAGTTGAAACCTCAAGACGTTGTGACCATTACTTAAGCTTCCCTAGATGCTACCTAGATTCACTGTGCCCGCAGCTGAGGTCCTGATCAACCCGATCTAGCCCATGAATGCTAGCCACGACCTTAACACACTCAACATGTGAATATGGAATATTAGCTGCTACCTTGCAACACTATGCCCATGACCCTGGCCCGAATTGTGCACTTCTATGCCCATGGCTATGTCCTAGAAGCCCATGTTCAGAGCAATCCTCTCGCCTGTGATCTCAAGCTTTGCACGAGCTTCTTTCGTCGAACCTCTGCTAGCCAAGACAAAACTAGACGAACCAAGACAATGGATGCAAATCGTAGATTGCTTGAGAAAGTGTGTGAGAATGAGCTTGAGTTCGCCTCTATTTACAGTTTTTGTGTGGGTCCACTTGGGGTTAAGGCTGACTTGACTAAATTCCACATGTGGTTAGGCCGACCCATTCCATTTCACTTTAATAGATAAAATAATTCATAATTTAACTTCTGCTTAACTGATTAGGGTGATATATAGGTCGATTTTGGTCCTCTCAAAAATTGGAATATAATGAAATTATAATCTCGACCATAAGAGATGTTCATGGTGGAATTTTACTACAATTTCATAATTTTAAAAATTGTGAGGGTTGTTAGTCATAATTATTTGCAGGCTCATGCCTCGAATCCTATTTCATTTATTTCATTTTATTTTTATTTTAATGTAAATAATAAAGAATAGGAGTCATCCAAGAGTCACTTGGAATGTAAAGGGTTTTGTATTTCAAATGGGTAATGAGGGAATCCCAAGAGTCATTACAAACAAGAAAGGTCACCCACCCACTTGCATAAAAGACCCTCTTACCTCATTCGTTATGGGGATTTTGGCATTTGAATAATATTTTAGATATAACAATAAAGGCTTTGAGCACAACTACTGTTGGTAGTTTTTAGGTTGAGGGTTAGTGAGGCTATAGTTTGTGATTTAGATATGATATGAACTTCTCTCATCCCACTATTGGGTATTGAGAGGCTTGCAATACACATGCTTGTACTTATCAGTAGTATTAATGAGAATATTCTTCACTTCATGGATTGATTCTATGAATTCCTCTATTGGTTATATTAGATAATTTGTGTTACAATCATGTATACATGTGTGTTCACATATTGGTTACAATTTAATGAACTAACTTGTTGTATGCTCTTGTATGTTTTCATATGATTTCTGCACTTTTATTCCATGCAAATGATATTAATTAATTGTGACCTAATTTGAAATTAGTTTCTAACACATTCCTTCTTGTCTATTTATTACCTTGTCTTAGATATCTAATTCTTTCTTAAGGCATGATCTTTATCATTGTTCTGTTGTTACTCTTAATGCCAGAAAATTGTACTCTAAAAGACACCTAAGGTCATCCAACAAAACGTACAGATAAATATTTTCCAGCTAAATACACTATGGAAGTTCCATAAAAATAATTTCTCTTAAGTTTGCATGTGTAAAATTTGGATCATGCACCATATATGAAGGCCATAATCACAATCGCATGAAGTTTTCTTCGAAATCTGTGCAGTAGAAGAAAAGTGTGACTTAAAAAATTTGGGACCACTTCCCACACTTGGAGGATGAATCCCTAACATGTGCCTATAAATATATGCGGCCTTCAATGGAATCATCTTATCCTCCTCTTAAGTCACTATCATTCATGAACTAAGAGAGGGAAGATGGATTCAAAATATTCTATATAAACAAGCCATTGGAGAACCAAAAAAAGAGACAATGTTATGCTAGCCAAATTTCTATCATAGCAACACCACATTTCATTGTTGAAGTAGAAGAAGTAAGAGAATTAGCATGCTGGTCATATTTCTTCTAAGAAATCCATCATCCTAGTGAGAGAGGAAGAGTACACCACTGAGAGAGTCTTCACACTTCATTTGAGAGATAGTTGAAGCTTGCAAAGAGATTGAGGAAAGGGACCTCCTTGCTGAGGATGTTTGAGCACCATAGCTCAAAAATTTCTCTTCAAGTATTTAGTATTCATCTTCTACCACAAACATTTTTCCATTATTTTGTTGACTTTTTTGTTTCATTAAGCATTATTTGTGTATTTATATCTTTGTTTATTTTATGTTTGTAGATGCATTGTTTTCACCATTTGCAATTATTTTTTTATCTAAGTCTTTCCACTAACAACGCCAACTTTATATGTGTTCCTTTGTAGGGAACAACGAATTACTAAGGGGGTGTTATTTTGTAGTCCATTTCCACAAAAACACTACCAAAGAATTGGCGACTCCACGGGTTTATTTTCTTTACTCTAACAATTCTATTTGCAGGACCTTCTCTCTGCATAACCACCTTACAAGGTGTCCAAAATTTCTATGGAATTTTAGCAGGACCTTTTGGACCTGTTGTTGGCTGAGAAGCTTGGGGATTCACAATTTATTCTCGATCGTGCAACTTTTTCTCTGACAGATGTGTTTCCAAGTTTGTGCATAACTAAACCCGTGCGATTTCTAAAAAACAGAAAGCACCTTGTAATTTATCTTTTCTTAGGTGTTTGGCAGCCTTTATTGAATTTCCTTCACCTCTACATTTGCTTACAATCTATTAGTGTACCAATTTGATTATCCTTCATTTTTATTTGCAACTTACATATAGCTTAATTAAGGAGAAAAGTAAGTGGCCAAATTCCACATATGTTTTTCAAACTATTTTGTTAAATTTTATGAAAATCATATAGCTTAATTAGTAAAGGCGTAAGTGGTCCATTATGCACAAATATTGTTACTAAACAAAGCATTTTTTCTGTTTCACTAGTTTTGAGACTAGGGCCAAATGTCATTACAGAAAGTAAGTAATCTTTGCCTCCCTAGCGTATTTTAAGCCAACATTGGCTTGCATATGAATGCTTTCCTAAAGAACTTGAGTTTCTTGTCTCCCTATAGACCCACATAGCATAATAGGAAAAATAGTAAGCAACAAATTATCTGCACGTCATTTTTTTTCATGCAAGGAATAATCAAAACTTAATGTAATTAGGGGGATATAGGAAAATATCATCATATTTCTGCAGATTATCACACTTTATATGTCCACTTTCCCACATACTAAGCGCTTGTAAGCCTCTTACAAAAAGGAATCTAGTTTGCAGATATTTTTGTACTTTTATTACCATTTCTTACTATCTCATACCCAAATAAAATTAAGACCCCTAAAATCAACTATAACTTGAACCAACTAAATCTCCCCATAGGGGTAGGAATCCCATAAGCCACCATGGTCATGTTACATATCTGAAACATAAAAGTCAACTTTTAGGGTGCTTAAAATCCTTCAATCATCCCATGAAAAGAATACTCGAGCATATCAGAGACCCGATTCATAGGGGATTCGACTAGATGCAGTGCGTGCGGTACTATTTGGGCTACCCGGCCCATCTAGTGCTTGGTACTAGTAATTGACTACCAAGAAGAGAAACACTCAAACACTCATGTGGGATGAAGGTACTTTAGTGGCCACAATCTAGGGCATCCTTTCCCTATAGGTGGAGGTCTAGGAAGTACTAAAGCCTCATCCATTACATTGGTCGATTCTTTGGCTACTGGAAAGTGTCGCCAGTTATTTTGGGACATTGCCCTGGTTTCCATCAGAATATAGCTTTGCAAGGCCCAATTACTTTAAGGGTGGTAACGATGATTAGGTTTGCATAGGATTTTTTATCATATTCAAAAAACAAACCAAAAACATTTTTGTTTGATTGATCACTTAAACTAATTGTTATATCCCTATATTACTAGTGTAGTCCCTTATTGTTTTTAGTGTATCCCCCTTATTATTATTATTATTGTACCCTTGTAGTCCCCATATTTTTATTATTGTGCCCTATAAAACTCCACTATTGTTATTTTTGTGCCCTTACATTATTATTGTTAGGTCGGCTAGGATTATATTGTGACCCCATGGACTCCTTTATATAGAAAGGAGGTTTTGTCATTTGAATCATCCAAGAATTGTTCATTTATGTAATGTAAAGTAGGTTTCCCCCTCGAATTTTTTTATTTATAAGGTGTTGATCTCTCTTTTGATCTATTTTTGGAGCTCGTTTCATAACATTTGGTATCAGAGCTTTAGATTCTAGGGTTTCGCTACTTCAAATAGGTCATTGTGGAATTTTCACTATAACTTTTTCTCTTCGAAAGTTCAAAAGCTAAAAAGAAAACCCATTTATGAAGGAATACTAATTAATTTCATGTAAAAATTACATATCTTGGTTCACAATATTTTCGGAGATATGATCTGTGAAAGTTAGGGTTTTTGCAGGCTCCCGAATTTCATCTCAAAGAGGTGACCTTTGGAAAATCGCCAAAACTCTCTCTGTAAGCATCAGATTGGAATTCTGTAAAAAATGGTTGAAAGTAAATGGAATTTGGTTTAATATGTATCAATTTCAAAGCCGAAGGAAACAATGATAAGTGGCATGTTGTACAAGTTCGCTCTACTGAACCAATCCATAATTAGGTTATTGCGGGAGATTAGGAATAAATTTTCCTTGAAGAATCAAAATCAGGTCAAACCTATGGAGTTCGAAATAAAATTCAGAGGGCTACTAAAGGATCGCATATAAATTCTCAGGGATCCTAAATTCCATAGATACATCAGTTTCAATATCGAGCTCCTCAAAAGCAAGAGAAAGGTGTGTAATTTTATTTTTTTTCATTTGAAAAATCTGTTTGAATTGATTCCAATGGCATATTGAACCATAGATATCATTATTGGATTCTAAAATGGTCCCTAAGAAGAATTAAACACTCATTAATCCCTCAGAATTCTCTACTATGACTCATGAGGAGGAAGAATTGCAACATGATATATCAAAATTACAAGACCAAGTGCACCAAATTTCTCTCTCGCAAAGAGCAACAAAAAATGAAATGGAAGTTTTGAATAAAGGTGTGGAAGCTAAGATGGATGGTTTGAAGAAAGACATGGAAGCTAATATGGATGGTTTGAAGAAAGGTGTGGAAGCTAAGATGGATGATTTTAAGAATGGTATGGAAGCTAATATGGATGGCATGGAAGCTAAGATGGATGAAATGGAAGATAAGATAGATGAAAAAATGAAAGACAACATGGAAGACATGAAGAACGATATAAAAGTAGACATGGGAGGTTTGAATGAAGGCTTGAAAAAATTTATACAAGAAATAATTCCTAATGGTGAAAAGGCGGTACAGGAAACTCATGATGAGAACAAATTAAATGTTAATCGTGATTTCATAAACTCTAATTTTGGATTGAAGGCCCACCATATTCCAAATATAGATATGAGGAATTTTGATTGCAAGGATCCCATAACATGTATACTATATATGGAGCAATATTTTGATATCCATAATGTGCAAAACACACAAAATGTACACATTGAAACTTTACATTTACAACAAAATACATTTGTATGGTATCGATGGCTTTGCTCTTGTAAAAATATTGTCACTTGGTCAATTTTTATGGAGGAAATGATAGCACATTATGAGGATACAAAGAGAAACACCTTCTTTAGCCAATTGATAAATCTCAAACAATAGGGTTCAAAGGTGGAGCACATTGAGGACTTCCAAAAATTGAATATAAGGGTAATTGATATTCCAGAGGAACACAGGATTGATGTCTTCATAGGGAATTTAAAGGATAACATCCAACATGAGATTCGCCTTTGGGAACCTAATTCATTGGAGAAGGCATTCAGGTTGGCAAGAAAAATTCAAAGTAAAATTATGGCAACAAGGAATCCTACCACTCACGTCTACAAATATGGAAGTGTTGCTACTCCTAGACTTCCACAACCTACAAGGTTGACACCACAAAAATTGGAAGAAAAAAGAGAAAAAGGGATTTTCTATAATTGTGATAGAAAATACACTAAAGGTCATAAGTGTGTTGAGAAGAAATTATTTTAGATAGATTGTGAATAGGAGGAAGAAAATGAACAAGAAACTTCAAAAGAAGAGGATATACACAAGGAACCAACCCTAGAGAAAGAATAAATGAGTCCAACCATATCCTATAATGCATTGACAGGAATTACCACTCCTCAAACTCTCAAGATAGAAGGACATATCAAGAAGAAAAATGTAATAGTGTTGATTAATTTAGTTAGTACCCATAATTTTATTCATTGTAAGGTAGCCAAGGAACTAAATTGCTTCCTAAACCCAGCACCAGAGTGTAAAGTGACGGTTGCAAATGGAGGGACTGTAAATTTCTCTAGAAAATTCCATAATATCAAGCTAACCATGGGGGAATATGTATTGAATATTCAAATTCTTTCCATTACAATGGGAGGTGTTGATGTTGTAATAGGAGTACAATGGTTACAATCTTTGGGGATGGTAGCTTTTAATTTTCAAGAAATTTTCTTGCAATTGTTTTTGGAAGGAAAGGAAGTTGAATTAAAGGCTATCGCAAGGAAGCTGAGAAAGCCTTAATAAGCTCTAATGTCATGAAAAATCTTTTGAAGAAAGAACAACGAGGCATAATTTCACAATTATGCTCACTAGAAGTTCCAACATAAAAATCATCTATTTCTCCATTTGGACAATCATTTCAACTTTTTTGAAACTCCCAAAGGACTCCCACATATTCATGATCATGATCATGCTATTCATTTGATTCCAGGTGTTATCACCCAAAAAATTTCAAAACATCATTTTTACAAGGTTACAAAATTTCATGGATCAAAATAGGGTTTTAGGAGTCAATTTAGGTTTGATCAAGGGAAGGTTTTTGATTTTTTGTTAGGTCCCTATATGACTAGTATAGTCCCTTATTGTTGTTAGTGTAACCCCCTTATTGTTATTATTGTACCCTTGTAACCCCCATTTTTTTTATTATTGTGCCCTTAAATTATTATTGTTAGGTCGGCTAGGATTACATTGTGGCCCACTAGGATTACATTATGGCCCCATGGACTCCTATATATAGAAAGGAGGTTTTGTAAATTGTATCATCCAAGAATTATTCATTTATGTAATGTATTGGATGTTTCCCCCTCGAAGTGGCTTATTTATAAGGCGTTGAGATCTCTTTTCTTCTATTTGTGGAGCTGGTTACACAAGATTTGGTATCAGAGGTTTGGATTCTATGGTTTCGCTGCTCCAAATAGGTCATCGTGGAATTTTCGCTATAATTTTTTTTCTACGAAGTTTCAGAAGCTGAAATTTTTAGGGTGTGAAGCTGAATACTGAGGAAGCTTGTCTAAAAATTTCAGAGCTTGGTTCGCAATATTTGCGGAGATATCATCTGTGGAAGTTAGGTCTTTTTTTAGGCTCCTAAACAAGTCATCGTGGAATTTTCGCTATAACGTTTTTTTTGCGAAGGTTCAGAGTCTGAAATTCGTATGGTGTGAAGCTGAAATCCTAAGGAAATTCTTCAAAAAATTTCAGAGCTTGGTTCACAACATTTTTGGAGATATGATCTGTGGAAGGTAGTGCTTTTCAGGCTCCTGAATTTCATCGCAAAGAGGTGATCGTGGGAAACGTTCAATAACTCTCTCTCTGGGAATCGGATTGGAGTGTCGTAAAAAATTTTCACAAGTACACAGACTGTAGTTTCTTGGATATCAATTTTAGATACAAAAGATGAAACAGTGACACGTGGCAAGTCATACAAGTTCGCTCTACTGAACCAGTCCATAATTAGGTCATTGTGGGAGATTGGACACAACTTTGTCTTGGAGAATCCAAATCCGGTCAGACCTGTGGCATTCAAAAGATAATTTAGAGGGGTATTTCATTTCTGAATTTCAGATATTTAAGTGCTGCAATCACAAATATAATCCAATTTCAATATTGAGCTCCTCAAAATCAAGAAAAAGGTGTGTATTTTTTTTTCCGAATTGCATAAGTCTTGTTTCAAGAATCAATTTGAATTGATTCCAAGGGCATATTGTAGAATAGATATCAGTATTGGGTTCTAAAAGATGCCCCGTAAAAATAATTCAACACCCATTAAGCCTTCAGAAGGCTCTACTATGACTCATGAAGATGAAGAATTGCAACATGATCTATCAAAATTACAAGAGCAAGTGCAACAAATTTCACTCTCGTAAAGAGCAACAAAAAATGAAATGGAAGTTTTGAAGAAAGGCGTGGAAGCTAAGATGGATGGCATGGAAGCTGGCGTAGAAGCTAAGATGGATGGCATGGAAGCTAAGATGGATGACATGAAATACAACATGGAAAACATGAAGAATGATCTAAAAATAGACATCGAAGGTTTGACAAAGTTGATACAAGAAATGTTTCCTAATGGTGAAAAGATAGTAGAAGAACCTCATGATGAGAACAAAATCAATTTTAATCGTGATTTCATAAACTCTAATGTTTGCAGGAAGAACCACCATATTCCAAAAATGGATATGAGGAAGTTTGATGGAAAGGATCCTGTAACATGGATACTACAGATGGAGCAATATTTTGATCTCCATAACGTACAAAACACACAAAAGATACGCATTGCAACTTTACATTTAGAACAAAATACATTTGTATGGTATCAATGGCTTTGCTCCCGTAAAAAAATTGTCACTTGGTCAATTTTTACGGAGGAAATGATAGCACATTATGAGGATACAAAGAGCAACACCTTCTTTAGCCAATTGATAAATCTCAAAAAAAGGGTTTAGTGGGGCAACACATTGAGGAATTCCAAAAATTGAATATAAGGGTAATTGATATTCCAGAGGAACACAGGATCAATCTCTTCATACGCACTTTAAAGGATAACATCCAACATGAAGTTCGTGTTTTAGAACCAAATTCATTGGAGAAGGCATTCAGGTTGGCAAGAAAAGTTGAATGTAAAATAATGGTGACAAGGAAGCCTACCACTCAATTCTATAAAGAAGGAAGTGTTGCTACGCCTAGATTTCCACAACCTACAAGGTTGACACCACAAAAATTGGAAGAAAAAAGAGAAAAAGGGCTTTGCTACAGTTGTGATAGCAAATACACTAAAGATCATAAGTGTGCTGAGAAGAAATTATTTTACATAGATTGTGAAGAGGAAGAAGAAAATGAACAAGAAGAGGATATACACCAGGAACCAGCCATAGAAGGGAAAGAAATGAATCCGACCATGTCGTGTAATGCACTGGCAGGAATTACCACTCAAACTCTCAAGATAGAAGGACATATCAAGAAGAAAAAGGTAATAGTGTTGATTGATTCAGGTAGCACCCATAATTTTATTCATTGTAAGGTAGCCAAGGAATTAAATTATTTCCTATACCCAACACCAGAATGTCAAGTGATGGTTGCAAATGGAGGAACTATAAATTGCTCTGGAAAATGCCATAATATCAAGCTAACCATGGGGGAATATGTATTGACTAGTCCAATGCTTTCCATTCCTATGGGAGGTGCCGATGTTGTACTAGGAGTACAATGGTTACAATCTTTGGGGACAGTAGCTTTTAATTTTCAAGAACTTTTCTTGAAATTTTTTTCAGAAGGAAAGGAAGTCAAATTACGGGGTATTGAAGGGAAGCCGGGAAGGATAATAAGCTCTAATGTCATGAAAAAGCTTCTAAAGAAAGAACAACGAAGCGTAATTGCACAATTATGCTCACTAGAAGTTTCGACATCAAAATCATCTATTTCTGCAGATCTCCAACAAGTCTTGGAAAATCATTCCAAGGTGTTTGAAACTCCCAAAGGACTCCCACCTATTCGTGATCATGATCATGCTATTCATTTGATTCCAGGAAGTGTTCCTCCAAACATCGGGCCTTATAGATATCCTTACTTCCAAAAGAGCGAAATTGAACGTATGATTGCAGAAATGTTAGAGGCAGGTATAATTCAACCTAGTCAAAGTTCTTTCTCTGCTCGTGTAGTATTGGTACACAAGAAGGATGGATCATGGCGAATGTGTCCGGATTATAGGGAGCTCAACAAGCTCACCATTAAAGATAAATTTCCCATTCCTGTGATTGATGAATTATTGGATGAATTACATGGAGCAATTTATTTTACCAAGTTGGATCTTCGTTCAGGATATCATCAAATTAGAATGAAGACTGAAGATATTCCAAAACAACATTTCAAACTCATGAGGGTCATTATGAATTTTTGGTCATGCCTTTTGGCCTTACCAATGCACCTTCTACATTTCAAGGGTTGATGAATTCCATTTTCAAACCGTTAGAAAATTTGTGCTAGTATTTTTTGATGATATACTAATCTACAGCAGGTCTTGGAAGGATCATGTTGAACATGTTGACAGGGTGCTCAAACTATTGCAAGAGAAACAATTATATGCAAAAAAATCGAAATGTTTCTTTGGAGTACAAGAGGTGGAATATCTGGGTCATATTGTATCTCACGAGGGTGTTAAAGTAGACCCTAACAAAATTAAAGCCATTAAGGAATGGAAAGTCCCCACAACCATAAATAAGTTGCAAGGATTTCTCGGGTTAACAGGGTATTATCGCAAGTTTGTTAAGAATTATGGGAGAATAGCAGCACCTCTAACAACATTATTGAAGAAAGATGCATTTTCATGGACTCCTGAAGCAACTAAGGCCTTTGAACATCTTAAAGAGGCAATGTGCCTAGCACCGGTCTTAGCTACGCCAGACTTCACAAAAACCTTTATTGTGGAATGTGATGCCTCAAGAAATGGAATTGGTGCAGTCTTAATGTAGGAAGGAAGACCCATTGCTTTTGAAAGTCGTCCAATCAAAGGAAAGTATTTAGAGAAACCTATTTATGAGAAGGAAATGTTAGCAATACTGCATGCACTAAAGAAATGGCGAACTTACCTAATGGGAAGACACTTCAAGGTAAAAACTGATCATGATAGTCTTAAACACTTTTTGGAACAACGAATATCTTCAGAAGAGTAGCAAAAATGGGTCAAAAAGATGTTGGGTTATGACTTTGAAATAATCTACAAAAAAGGAAAGCTTAATGTTGTTGCAGATGCACTCTCAAGAAAGAATGAAGAGGTGGAAGCATTTCTTTGTGCCATTTCTATTATCCAATCAAATTGGATAACTGAAGCAAGAGATGAATGGAAGAAGGACAAAGATGTATGGACACTCATTCAAAATTTGCAGCAAGATCCTAGTACATCTGATACATTTAGTTGGAAAAATGATTCGTTATGGTACAAAGATCGATTATATCTTTGTAATAATTCCCAACTAAAACAAAATATTCTTCTGGAATTGCACACTTATCCTTTAGGAGGACACTCAGGATTTTTAAAAAATTACCACAGGGTGAAGAAAGAATTTTTTTGGAATGGCCTTAAATCTGATATTCAAAAGTTTGTAGTGGAATGTTTGGTTTGCCAGCAGAATAAAGTGGAGACAATTAAGACCCTGAGACTTCTACAACCTTTATCCATTCCAAGTCAATGTTGGGAGGAGATTTCAATGGATTTTATCACAGGTTTACCTAAGTCCGAAGGAAAGAGTGTCATCATGGTGGTAGTTGATAGACTTACCAAGTATGCACACTTTGTGCATTATCTCATCCATTTAAAGCAAGTACAGTTGCTACTACATTTATGGACAGAATTCAAAAGCTACATGGAAGCCCAAGGGTTATTGTGGGCGACAGAGATCCCATTTTTACTGGAAATTTTTGGACGGAGTTATTTTCTTGTTTGGGTACTCAATTAGCTCATAGCTCATCTTATCATCCTCAATCTGATGGTCAAACTGAGATCGTAAATAAATGTTTGGAATGATATCTTCGTTGTTTTGTATCTGATAAACAAACACAATGGGTCAAGTGGTTACCTCTTGCTGAATGGTGGTATAACACTTCCTTCCATGCTGCAGCAAAAATGACCCCATTTATGGCACTTTATGGATATCATCCACCATCCATCACATCATCTTTAAGGGAAAATTCGAAGGTTCAAGCAGTGGAAGATCACATCGAGCATCGGCAAGAAGTTCTCCAACTCTTAAAGGATAACCTGAATTTGGCACAAAATCAAATGAAACAACAGGCAGATCAACATCGCAGCGAGAGAAGTTTTGATGTAGGAGATTGGGTATTTTTACGGCTACAACCATACAAACAAATATCCCTCAAGCAAGCTAAGAAGGATAATAAATTATCGCCAAAGTACTATGGGCCTTACAAGGTGTTGCAAAAGATTGGTACTATGGCATACAAATTGGAGCTTCCTGCTTCTTCGCGAGTACATCCAGTTTTCCATGTTTCATGCTTAAAGAAGGTTATAGGTGAAAATCTTCCGGTTCAAACAATATTTCCAGAACTTGATGAGGAAGGAAAAATCATATTGGAACCTGAAGCAGTCATGGAAACAAGAACTCGACAGCTACGAAATCGATCAATTTCAGAGTATCTCATCAAGTGGAAGAACTTACCCACAGAAGATTCTACATGGGAGGATGAGAATTTTATACAGAAGCACCCAGAGCTACTCAAGCATTGAGGACAACACTTTTTTGAAGGAGAGGGGCATGTTAGGTCCCTATATGACTAGTATAGTCCCTTATTGTTGTTAGTGTAACCCGCTTATTGTTATTATTGTACCCTTGTAACCCCCATTTTGTTATTATTGTGCCCTTAAATTATTATTTTTAGGTCGGCTAGGATTACATTGTGGCCCACTAGGATTACATTATGGCCACATGGACTCCTATATATAGAAAGGAGGTTTTTTAAATTGTATCATCCAAGAATTGTTCATTTATGTAATGTATTGGAGGTTGCCCCCTCGAAGTGGCTTATTTCTAAGGCGTTGAGATCTCTTTTCTTCTATTTTTGGAGCTGGTTACACAATTATTTTTATAGTTTAAAGCTCATCCTAAGGTTTAAATAAAGCCTTTTTAAGGTTCTTTCATGTCAAACGTCCATCATTTTCCATTTGTATTTCATTTCCCAATTTTTTTGTGCCAAAACTGCCTAATAAGCTAAGAATCCCTGTTTCATAGCACATCCAGTGTAAAAAAGGCAAAAAGTGCTACGAAACTGCTGAAATTTATGAAGCAAAAAATCTATTTTCTGTTTTTTAGCAGTCAACTTCAAAGGAGGTTTCTAAGCAAACAAAAAGGTGTTATCAGTTGGGAGATACAAGGCTTTCTTTGAAGCCCTATTTTCAGAAAACAGAGTTTTCTTATTTTATACATGTTTGTCAAAGGCCGTTTCTGGACAGCAGGAGATGTATTTCAAAAACCAAAGAGAGGTTTTTATTCAAGACATAATTTCCTACAAAAACCTGCTTCGGTTTCTCAAACTACATCATGGATTAGGAGATAGAGGCTTTGTCTCAAGACCTATTTTTTAGGAAAAAGACAAGAAATCTGCAAGAAATGCCTCAAGGAAGCTAAAATGAAGTTGTTTTACAATTGGTATGGTTTTTAAATGATGAAGCTAGGTATATTTTGAGTTTTTGGACCAAACTACAGTTTTACTTGGAAAATTTATGAAGAATCTACATACTCAGAAGTTTCGTAGCGCATTCAGTGTAAAAAGGAAGAAAAGCGCTACGAAACTATTGTAGCTGCCTTTACTGTTTCCTTTGATCAATATGTAAGGAGTTAAAAGGTAATTCAAGTGCTGTAAATACTATGAAGCATGTTTTGAAAGGTAATTAAAAGGATGCAAGAATAAAGAGTCAAAGTTTTGAAGAATAGAGGTTTGAAATGGCAGCACTACAAAAGGCACTACGAAACAACTGTGTTTTCGTAGCACAATATATTACAGCCTTTTGAACAACATTTTTGTAGCGGTTTGGATAGTTGGAGGCTAGGGAAGAGTGATGGGACATGTCAAGCTAATCTTCAACAGCCAAGTACCACAAAATGAATAATAATTGATGGTTAGAATGTTCAAGGAAAGAAAAGAAACTTATGACTAAAAAACAGGGTATGGTTTTCTACTTTTGTGGAGGGCAGCAAAGTGGTCATGAAGGACTGAATATCATTATCCAAATTCGACCATGTGAATATATAATTTTAAAATATGTAATTTCAAATAGATAAGGTTTTTATAGATAGTGATAAGTATTTTGAGTCCTTTTTGGAATAGGACTGTTAAGTAGGATATGTGTCTTTTTGTAATAAATTCCATGTTTTATGGTTATTCAAGGTGTCATTAGGAAAAAATTCGATGTATCTAACCTAGAGGCAGATCATCTCATGATGTAACAACTCTATTAAAGGCCATTGGATCGAATTAGCAATGGGTTGGAGTCTTTTTGGCAAAATTGCAGCTTATTGTAAAATCACTGTTTCAGCAATACAAATATGGATTACTTGGCCAACTTGAGATTTTGAAGGCACTTTTGGTTCTTACTTGTTATATATTTACCTTTTATGTATCTCTCTTACAGTGGTTTTCATTTATATTACTTAGAATTCATCCTTGTGATGCTCTGACTTCCTTTATAAGTGAATTGATTGTGTATTCCTACTACTAAAAACTCTGAGCTGCCTCAACTTCCATGTCAAGTAAACTCACTAGATCACTGAAAGTTTGACTCCATAAGCTCAATGGCTACATATTGATATTATTTTCAACCTACATGTTGGAAAATGTGATCTCAACAGAATATTTTACTGTAAAGCCTTTGGAGTGTTCTGATATATACAGTAACAATACCACTTTCCTTCACCTGAGATTCTTAGTGTATTTCAATGAGTTTATGTCCTATTTTTTGAAATGTTTTTCTTCCATATTTTAAGTTCTTATTACCCAGAATTCATGATTGTTCATGCTCTGACTTCTTTTAAGTATTAAGCTATGGTGAAATCTCTTTCGGTATTTTTACTTTCAATACCTTGATGTCTCATTACTCAGAATTAGTGTGCTACATGCTCTGACTTCCTTTGAACCTCAAGTTATTAAGATTTTCCTAAATTTTTTATCCTTTCATTGAAATATATACAAGCCTCAGCTTCCACAAGGAGAGCCTTTGTCATCTTTATCCCTGTCACTAACTCCATAGCCCAATGGTAGCAAGCCTTCATCTTTTCAACTTATAAACATACAAAACCAAGACATAATTCATAGAGTTAGCCATCTATATTTATCATTAATCAATATCATTAACCCTTGAGAGATCCCTCTCAGGCTGAGGAGGCTATGCCTCAGTCACAATATTGGTTTGAAATAGTTACATTGAAGTTTTTTTATCAGCAGCCAATTAGGTACGATTTTGGTGATAACATTTTGGTGTCGTTGTCGGGGACTGAAGGTGTAAATTTTCCCTAGGAAGAATGAAAAAGTTTTAGTTTTAAGGTCTAAGAGCAGCAGACACTTAGGCACATATTGGTTGTATTTCTGCTCTGGCGACTCCACACATCAAATAATAAATTGGAAGGTGACACCACTTCTTGAAGATCAGTAACTTGATGAAGTTTTAAGATGAGTTCCATTGCAACAATAAATGCTAGGTATGCCCCTATGAATTGGTCTCACATCCCTGGTTTTCCAACTCCTATGTCAAAGGTTGAATGGTTAATTGATCTTCCAATATTTAGAGATGAAAAGAAAGACAATGCTGCTCTTCATTTGGTTAGATTCCATATGCATGTATACAGTCTTAAGGTTCAGTTCCCTGAGGATTGTCTCATGAAGATGTTTATGGCCACTTTAGAAGGAAAAGCATGGTCTTGGTATGAAAGATTTCCAAATGGTTCATTGTATTCTCTTGCTGATTTCCATGTTTCATTGTTGGCTCGAGGGGTCCAGACCCAGGTTCGAAGTTCAAGGTTTGCCAACAAACCCCTATACTACTAGCCCTTTCGGCAATGCCATGCTTGCGTAGGTCAAAGTCTCACCCGAATTAGTATGGGTGGGTGCTAGAACCAGGTTTCTGCACCCTGAGAAAGGGTAGGTAAGGTAAGAAGATCTACGTCTAGCCCTGTGTTGCCCAAATCGCCTCTTTCTGCACGGGGTTTACATGTCTCTTTTCGCATCCACATGCACAAGGCCTATAGTGTTCAAAAATTATATACTTCTATGATAGTAGCAAAATATTGCATAAAATAGAACAAAACAAATCTAGATATGGTAAACACACTTACATGGATCTTTCACAGCTTGAATATAGAATGCGCATAATACAACAATTACCAATGATTCACACAAACAATACAAATAGATTCAGTTCTCAAACAACCTTTCTTACTTATCAATTCATCAATTCCCTCTTACAATACCTGTCCCAGCCTGTGCACACAGTAACAGGGTCCACACACAACAGGACTCTGGATCTCCGCACACATAGCTAGTAGGAGTCCATTCCCCAAAAACCCAAACAGATCTACTAAACCACAGTTCACATCGATAACTCTTCATTTCTCTGCCTTAAAATTCAAAATGTTCCTCTATTTATAGTTTTTGTCTCCCCGTAATTTGCTAGATTGATTGAGATACAAATTGACAAGGGTAACATCAAACCAAGCTTTGGAATCCAAGGACCTAGCCTTCCTGGATTCAGAGAGGGATCTCTCAATGTGTGCAAAGATATGTCTTGTTTACTAATTAGGGTTGATTTTAGGCTAGATGTTAAGTATAAGGTATTTTGATTGTTTTTTGGTTGGGTATGATACTTTGGTAGATTTTAGATAGGAAACAATGGAAGATTGTTAAGTCATTGGGAAATGGAGTCAAACAAGGTCATGAATGAGTTCATAAATGGTGTCAAGAGAATTTGCAGGGCAATTTAACTTGGTTGGTGGATCTTTAAGGTTGTGAAGGATCATGAGATGGACATTAAACTTGGGAACAACAAGCTAATAAAGGGCTGAAATCTAATCCTTTATATACTTGTAAACTGAGGGAGTTAGAAAATTGATAAGAACAACAAGGGAATCAAAGGCATAAGCAGAACCTAATCTATTTGATTTCAGACTGAAAATAGATAATTAACCAAGAAAAACATTCATATAAAAACTTAGAAAGGTAAGAAAATTATCCAAATTTCAGAGCTTTTATCATCTAGAGCAGAAAAACATTTAAGATACACAACTAACTATAACCATAGAAGGAGAGAAAACACTAACATCCAAAGTTACAGCTATAATGTTTCCTTAAAACAATTTTAGCTACGTAAAGAAAAAGAGCATGATTTTAAACAGAATTCCTTGACAAACCTAGACAAAGATGCTTTAAAGAGATGATTCCAAGAACATAATATTTCAGTGGCTAACCATAAATCATAATCGATGCTAACTGATCTAATTTATTCAAGAAATGGACAAGCTAAGAACTTGTTAGAGAGCAATAAATGATTTCTCTATTGTATCTTAGCAGAAGAAAAAATTAAGGTAGTGAAGGACAAATAGATTTAAGTTTCCATTAGAAAACATTTCTTAATCTAAATTCTTTGTCCTACTGCAACATAGCAAGATGGAAAACATAATGGAAAACTAGAAAACATAAACAAAAGAAAACTTCACCATCAACCAAGCCTATGGATCCTGCAAGAAATCCTTCTCCATCAACAGGAAAATGAGATCATGCATGAGTTCCAAGACATCAATTTCTCTTCAAGAGCTTCAAATGACTATGTATTATTCCAGCATCAGTCATCAAAATCCAACCTTTACAATGAGTTCCAATTCAGTACTTATACTACAAATGAGGAGGTGAAACTCTTCTAGGGTTCAAAATGTTATTAATTATAGAGTAAATGTATTCCTAGCCTTGAAAACCATGCAGGGCATAAGGTAAGAATATATGTAGCTACTTCTCTGTTAAATAACTTTGTCTTAATTTCTGAGATAAAGATAGGTGGAAAAGATTGACTTTTAAGGCTCTACCCTATCTTTACAATAACTATTTTGACAGTTTAAAATATTTTTTTTTGTGTAATCACTGATTGTTTTCCTTTACAGATAAAGAATTGCCAAAGGAGTCAGTTGATATTTCTGATGAAATAACTGCTCCCTTTTGATGTGTTCGAGGCTATATTTAGGCCTAATTCTTCTTGATTTAATCATAAAACTGCTCTTTAGGCCCTTTAGCCTTGATTTTCCTTTTTAATTGATCTTATTTGCTGAGATGTTTGCTTAATTCGATTGTTTCTATTAAAAAAACTTGCTTTATCTCCTTATTATTTATCCTTATCCTTGGCTTTTATCCTTAATCTTTATTTTAAGCCTTAATCCTTTCGGTCTCCATCATTTCTTTGCTACTTTTCTTCCAATAATTTTGCTTGACTGTGTGTTCTTGTTTGTGTGTAGGGTTTTTTTTTTATTTCCTATGCGCCAGAGGGTTCTCTGATTAATTGATGATCATGAGTCATTGATTAATCCTTTATGCATAGAATTTTGTCCCCTTTCTTCAGATATTTTGCCTCTCGGATCGTCATCCAGAGGTCTATTTCCATATATTTTATTGTGGGAGGGCTTTCATCTCTGATCTACCATTTAACCTGCAATAGACAAACACATAATTAATTTTTTTAAAAACCTACGATCGTGGATTTAATGCATTTTAGGTTTTTAGGGGTTTTCGAGAGGTGTTTTTGAAGAGGAAGGCAAGAAGCATAGGGAATGGTTCCATAGGTGGAACCGGGAGGAGGATCAGAACAATTTAAATTTTGGCATGAAAGAGGAAGGCGATTTTGTGAAATCGCGGGTGGTTTTTGCGCAAGGGATGGCTAGTAAGTGGTTTCAACCATTTTGAACGCGATACCACATATATGGTGATGCGTGTCCGCAACAAAACCACCTGTTTCAAGTTGAAATCGTGTTTTAACCTTCAGTGGTGGATCGAGCACGAATTTGATTGTGGACCATCGAATCTCAGGAAACCAGATCGATGGTGGAGAACGAGCGCGACAGGAAAAGGTGCTCGGTGGCAGGGGATGGTGGAGGAAAAGTGTCGAAGGGAGATTGGATGGGAAGTGGAGCAATGGGTGGTGGGCCAGTGGGTGATGTAAATCCTTTGTCAGTGTGAGGATATATGGGAGCCGTTGGATCTGAGGGGATCCATGGTGGAGATTAATCTGGGAGATGAATGGATGGGAGGATGGTGGAGGGGGTCGATGAGTTGCGGAAGTGCCATAACTGTCGGATATAAAGGATTGAAGGTTGGGATTGGCTTTAGGAGAATAGCAAGGGCGCAGGGTAAGAGATCGCAGAGGAGGCATGGTCCTGTGGGGAGAATAGGACCGAGGGTCAGAAAATGATGAGGGCTTTAGGACCTAGCAGATGGTCGCGCCCTTTGGGTTATATGAATAGAATGGGGTGGGGGCTTATATTATAAAGGGTTTAGGCTTTAACCAATGGTCATAGGCCTTGGGTCATGTGGGGAAGGAGGCCGAGGTCTCAAGCCCAAAAAGGGGCTTAAGGCCAAACTTTAAATGGGTGGATATGAGGCTAAAAACAGGGTTTTTAAGCCATTTCTTGATGTTCCGATAAGGTTAAAAAAGAGTTTAAACCAATATGAAGGGGTTTTTTAATGGTTTAAAGGGGTTTTTAGAGGAAATGGAGGTTTTATGAAGAGAAAAAGGTCTTTTTTTAAGGGGAAAATGACTATTGGGATAGGAGTAAATGAGTTAAAATTTGGCAGAGGAGATGGAGATAAAAATGGGAATATAGCCTAAAAACAAATTCTTTTGGAGATGACAAGATAACTTGGAGGATGTGAGTTGAAGATTTTCAGTGTTTTAATAGACTTTTTAGGAAAAAATGAAGGCAGTTGAGATTTCTAAAATTCATGATGCTTCTTCAAACATTGTTTCTAGAAATCTGAGTTTTTCAACTTAGTCATCTTTGGATAAAGTCAAAATTATGGATGAATAACAGTGGCTCCACTTGGGGAGGACAACTATCTTTTTAGGTGTCCAGAACCTCAGTTATCAATCTTTTGGCTTTCAGTAGACCAGTGTCTTAATCCATTGGGCAGCATTATTTTCTTTCTTTGGCTGATTTTCTTTGGATTTGCTAATCATTTCAACAACTTGCAGCATGTATTTCTTTGGAACAACATCACTACCTACCCAATCCTACTTATCCTAACATTTTCTCTTCTTTGAGTGCATTTGAACTAGCAAAACTCTTTGACATTTTATTTTGAAAACATAAATAAACTATCTAATCCTATCCTTATTTCTTCCAAGAGTCCAGATTAAACTGTTGAACTCTTTATTTCTCTACCTAACTATCTATCTGTCAAGATTAGGCTTTTTGACAGATTTTATTCTCTATTTCTAAGATAGGAAATTTAAACACATTCAAATCAGGATTGGATAGTCTGATTTTCTATGTAGGCTATGGCATTTATGTACAAGCTGCACATAGACTTTATTTGCAGAAAATTAAAAACAAAACTGTGAAGGCTTAAGATTTGAAAATTATGAACATCCTTATTTCTTTCTTTGGTTTAGGTTTTGAGCTTGTTAGAACCATTTATTTTCTATCCTAATCTATTCTACTGATAAGCCAAGTCTAAAATCATCTTGACAATCATTGCTTCTACTAACTTATCAACATAAATTTAAAGTATGCTTAGCCATGATTAGGCTAGATGACTGAACAATATATCATTTTTTAATCAGCAGTGGCACTTAAATTTGCTCACTTTCAGAGAATTCTCTTTTTTGGGTATGGGGTCATACCTCTTTTGAATCTACCCTCTTCTCCTTTTCTTTTATTTTTATTGTTTTTTTGTATTTTTGTTTTTTAAAACATTCTAAGACAAAAATATTTTCAAAGGCTAAGCTTATTTGTGCCTATCTATCTTAATCTAACCTTACATATGATGTACCTTTATCAGGTGAACTCTTTTTTCCAGTATAGCCAATCAAGTAAGTGACTAGATAATTGCTTTTTATTCCACCTCTTAGGTATTCTAGTAGGCCACTCCCACTTTGTCTTCTAATGAATAGTAGCACTCCAAATTTCCTTTAAGATATGCCACAAATTGTCCCTAGAATGATTTATTCCCTTCTTAAAAGTTTCTAAGGGAACATCAAAGGGGTCCTCGAATAATAACTGGCCTAGAGGATTCTAGAATTAGACCTCATTTAGGATTACTCCCTCCTTCTCTTGAATAACCTCGAGATCCTTTCGAGAAAGAATCTATTCTCCTTCTTTATGACTATTTGATTTGACAACTTTATAATGAAATGTTATGCTGCTTTCAAGCAATCTTGGTATGCCTTGATTGAGTGAGCTGATTTTTGTTTGAGAGCCATAATCCTGATGAGTAGGAGCATTCCCTGGCACCAGGTTTTCTTGAGAAGGTAGTCTAGCATCAACATCAATATGTTTTATAGCTTCTGTATGACAAAAGGCATCAACAGATAGGTCAACAATAGAACATATAGATATATCCTCTTTACATAAAAATTTGGAAGTTGGTTGCATGTTTAGGATCTGATTATTTTCTTCTTCAGTTAAAAAGGGAGGTGTCTTTCTCTTTCTCTGGATAGAATCATGATGTTTTTCTTCCTTTTGTGACTGCTCATAGGGTTGAATGTTTTCTTGAGGAGATATTATAATTTTAACAAGAACATGTTCCTTTGTTTCTTTATGAATATTTTCTTTAGTAGGTAAGGCAATAGTGGATAATATCTAATTTATTTCATTTATAGTTAAAGGAGGAGGCCTTTTTTGTTTTATTTGGATTGGGCAACAATTTCTTTCCCTTTTTTGTGGAAGTTGATCTTGTGGCTGAATGTCCTCTTATTTTTTACAGAATGGGGCAGATGGATTGTTATTTGTTTCAACCTTTTCAAAGATCTCTTGTGGATCCTCTCTTATTTTTTGATGGATTTCATCCTTGATCAACTCTTCTTGACCATCTTGATGGTTACTTTGGGTAAGAAATGCATGGATCTCCTCTAACGGGTCCTCATGATGCCAATTTCCCAAATCTCCATCAATGCTAACAAGGTGTTGCATGAGATCTTCAGATTGATCACAATAATTTTCAGCTAAGGATAGAGATGGACAATACCCTATATAGTGTTTGTAAAATACCTTGTGGAAATCCTTTAAAGAAAACAAGATGCCAGGTTCTAGCCATTCATACCAATTTCTTGCATTACCTTCTAATGTTGCCATGAAAATTTTCATAATACAGTCCTCATGTTGTTCAACCTTTAACCTCCATATATGTATATGAAACTTGATGAGATGTAACAAGGGGTCATCAAACTTTTCATTTTGAAAAATAGGCAGGTTTTTCATCCAACCTATTTGAGGCATTTTGTGTGGGAATCCAGGGATATGATCTCTGTTCATTGGATCATATCTCCTTTGTATCCTTGGATCCATGTTTCTAAATAAAAAAGGGTCACTGAATCTTTTCAACTAGTCTTAGAGTTCTCTACTAGTGGAGTCTCTAGGTCTATTGAGAGTTGTGGAGTCACCAGGTGAAATATTTTGAACTTTTTTGTCCACCGTCAGCATGATTGAGATTGCTCAATGCATTCCCAGGGGAGTTTACAAGGACTGGTAAAGTAATAGGCCTACTGGAGGCCAGTGGAGTCACCAGGTGGAAATTTTTAGCTCTTTTGGAGGTAAAATATTCTATGGTCCACCACCAAATTCTTGATAAAGAATCAATATAGGGAGTACTTTTGGGTTTTTAGTTTCTTTATGTAGCCTTAAGGTTAATGAGTATCTCCTAACTAAGTCATTATCTTGCTAGGATGATGAATTAATTGGTTTTTAAGTCAGACTAGGGATGCATATGAGTCTATAAGAGTTTGTTAGGTTACTATGAACTATGTCCCACAGTGATCGACACTATGTTGTCTCCCCGTAGTTTGCTAGATTGATTGAGATACAATTTGACAAGGGTAACATCAAACCAAGCTTTGGAATCCAAGGACCTAGCCTTCCTGGATTCGGAGAGGGATCTCTCAATGTGTGCAAAGATATGTCTTGTTTATTGATTAGGGTTGATTTTAGGCTAGATGTTAAGTACAGTGTATTTTTATTGTTTTTTGGTTGGGTATGATACTTTGATAGATTTTAGATAGGAAACATGGAATATTGTTAAGTCATTAGGCAATGGAGTCAAACAAGGTCATGAATGAGTTCATCAATGGTGTCAAGAGCCTTTGCAGGGCAATTTAAATTTTTTGGTTGATCTTTAAGGTTGTGAAGGATCATGAGATGGACATTAAACTTGGGAACAACAAGTTAATAAAGGGATGAAACCAAATCCTTTATATACTTGTAAACTGAGGGAGTAAAATAATGGAATTAAAGGCATAAGGAGAACCTAATCCATTTGATTTCAGGCTGAAAACAAATAATTAACCAAGACAAAAATTCAGATAAAAACTTATAAAGGTAAGAAACTTATCCAACTTTCAGAGCTTTTATCATCTAGAGCAGAAAAACATTTAAGATACACAAGTAACTATAACCATAGAAGGAGAGAAAAATCTAACATCAAAATTTACAGCTATAAGGTTTCCTTAAAAGAATTTTAGCTAAGTTAAGGCAAAGAGCATGATTTTAAACAGACTTCTTTGACAAACCTAGACAAAGCTGCTTTAAAGAGATGATTCCAAGAACAGAATATTTCAGTGGCAACAATATGTTGGGCTAACCATAAATCATAATTGATGCTAACTGATCTAATTTTTTCAAGAAATGGACAAGCTAAGAACTTGTTAGAGAGCAATAAATGATTTCTCTAATGTATCTTAGAATAAGAAAACATTAAGGTAGTGAAGGAAAAACAGATTTAAGGTGCCATTAGAAAACATTTCTTAATCTAAATTCTTTGTCCTACTGCACCATAGCAAGACAGAAAACATAATGGAAAACTAGAAAACATAAACAAAAGAAAACTTTACCATCAACCAAGCCTATGGATCCTGAAAGCAATCCTTCTCCATCAACAAGCAAATCAGATCATGCATGAGTTCTAAGACATCAATTTCTCTTCAAGAGCTTCAAAGGACTATGTATTATTCTAGCATCATTCATCAAAATCCAACCTTTAAAATGATTCCAATGCACTATTTATACTACAAATGAGGAGTTGAAACTCTTCTAAGGTTCAAAATGTTATTAATTACAGAGTTAGTGTATTCCTAGCCTTGAAAACCACGTAGGGCATAAGGTAAGAATATCTACAGCTACTTCTCTGTTAAATAACTTTGTCTTAATTTATAAGATAAATATAGGTGGAAAAGATTGACTTTTAAGGCTCTACCCTATCTTTACAATAATTGTTTTGACAGTTTAAAATAATTTTTTTTTTGTAATAACTGCTTGTTTTCCTTTATAGATAAAGAATGGCCAAAGGAGTCAGTTGATATTTCTGATGAAATAACTGCTCCCTTTTGATGTTTTCGAGGCTATATTTAGGCCTAATGCTTCTTGATTTAATCATAAAACTGCTCTTTAGGCCCTTTAGCCTTGATTTTCCTTTTTAATTGATCTTCTTTGCTAAGATGTTTGCTTGATTTGACTGTTTCTATTAAAACAACTTGCTTTATCTCATTATTATTTATCCTTATCCTTGGATTTTATCCTTAATATTTATTTTAAGCCTTTAATCTTTTCGGTCTCCATCATTTCTTTGCTGCTTTTCTTCCAATCATTTTGCTTGATTGTGTGTTCTTGTTTGTGTGCAGGGTTTTTTTTTTTTTTATTTCCTATGCACTGGAGGGTTATCTGATTAATTGATGATCATGAGTCATTGATTAATACTTTATGCATAGAATTTTGTACCCTTTCTTCAGATATTTTTCCTCTCGTATCGTCATCCAAAGGTCTATTTCCATTTATTTGATTGTGGGAGGGATTTCATCCCTGATCCGCCATTTAACCTGCAACATACAAACACATAATTTTTTTTTTTAAAAACCTGCAATTGTGGATTTATTGCATTTCGAGTTTCTGGGGCTTTTTTGGAGGTGTTTTTGCAGAGGAAGGGGAGAAGCATAGGGAAGGGTTCCATAGGCGGAACCGTGAGGAGGAGCGAAAAAATTTAAATTTTGGCGCGAAAGAGGAAGGCAGTTTTGTGAAACCGCGAGTGGTTTTTGCGCAAGGGATGGCTGGTAAGTGGTTTCGGCCATTTTGAACATGATACCGCACATATGGTGATGCGTGTCCACAACGAAACCATATGTTTCGCATTGAAATCGCGTGTTAACCTTTGGTGGTGGATCGAGCACGAATTTGATTGTGGACCATCAGATCTCAGGAAACCAGATCAATGGTGGAAAATGAGCGCGACAGGAAAAAGTGCTTGGTGGGAGGGGATGGTGGAGGATAGATGTCAAAGGGAGATTGGATGGGTGGTGGGCCAGCGGGCAATGTAAATCCTTTGTTGGGGTTAGGATATATGGGAGCTATTGAATCTGAGGGGGTCCATGGTGGAGATTAATCCGAGAGATGAATGGATGGGAGGATGGTGGAGGGAGTCGATGAGTTGCGGGAGTGCCATAACCATCGGATCTAAGGGATCGATGGTTGGGATTAGCTTTGGGAGAATATCAAGGGCGCAGGGTAAGAGATTATGGAGGAGGCATGGTCCTGTGGGGAGAATAGGACCGAGGGTCAGAAAAGTATGAGGGCTTTAGGACCTAGCAGATGGTTGTGCCCTTTGGGTTATATGAATAGAATGGGGCAGGGGCTTAGATTATAAAGCGGTTAGGCTTTAACCAATGATCACGGGGCTTGGGTCATGTGGGGAAGGAGGTCGAGGTCTCAAGATTGAAAAGGGACTTAAGGCCAAACTTTAAATGGGTGGATATTGTTGGGGTTCCCATGTTTTGGTCAGGTTGGCAAGACCAAAAGATGAGACAACATCAAACCACTTTAAGACCTTAGGATCTAGCCCTCCTAGGTCCAGAGAGGGATTTCTCTAAGATGTGTCAAAGTTATATGTCTTTGAGCTCAAAGTTTAAGATGTTAGGCTAGCTATAGGCTCAAGGTTTGTTTGTTTGATTTTTTTGATTTGGTTGTTGGGAATCAGGAATGAAGGATTCAATATAAGACAAGGCAAGGCAAAGAAGATTTTAGGCAAAGGTAGATAACTCAGAGAACATCAAGGCTGTTGGGCAATGGAGTCAGGAAAGGGTTTACTTGTTGTTTAATGTGCAAGCTTTCAGTTGGGCTAGTCATCTAAAGCATTGGATCCTAAAATTATTGTGTGGCATGGAACATTAAGGATTGAAAATGAAGAGAGGAAAACCCCCCAATTGTCTATAGATCAGGTCAGAGGTCATTTAAATCCAAACCTACTTGGACATAATCAGAGGCAACTTGAGGGAAATTGGAAAGTTTAATTGAGATGGAAAGATCCTAGTGAGGCAGAGACAAAGTTCTAAACCTCCCAATGTTCTCAACTCATTTAATTAAATCTAAAGAAGAACATCTAAAAACAGACTCCATTAATCCATACATCAGCTAGAAATATATTAGACCACTAAACTGGTTATATTAATCAAAATCGATCTTTAGATAGCACATTTAGTAGAAAACATTAAGGCAAGGAGAGCAGAAACATAGGGTGCCTAACAAGGGCAAATCCTGTGCCAGATTTCTGATGCAAGCCAGAAGAATTGAAATGGAATGAAATAAAACACAGAGATAGAAGAACATCACCAGCTGCTTTAGATCAGGATCCAAAGAAATGTGCTTGTCATATTAAAAACAACACCAGTCAAGTACAACATTGCCCACAGTTTGAACATTCAGCTTGAATACATCTTCTTCAGCCTATATTACAACTTTACACGGAACTATATCTCACAGAGACAGCCTACAGTTCTCTGATATCTCATCAACAACCCTTTACAATAGTTTTCTCATGATTTTTATAACTGAAGAGAAGCGAGGGAGGTAGGTAGAATATTAAATGAAACATTAAACTCAGAAAAGAAAGAGTGAGTTGAAGCCCATTCTGTTTTAACTCTAACCATTAATCTTTGGCACCTTGGAGGAAAAAATGGTCTTCGTCAGGCTTCATTTACTCCATATAGGTCTTTGATGCATTTTTGGTTTTCTGTACTCTGTGGTACCTTTGGTGAATAAACAAACTGGTAATAAAGAATGGAATGGTTTGCCATGCTTGTGCAAAAAATGCTCTGAGAGCTTTGGACTGTGTTCTGGGCAGAAATCTCCCTGGGAGCACGACATATAATAAAAGCCGTATGGGAAACCTGTCCTTCCTGGGAGGAAAACATTCTTCTGATGTAGAAAAACCTGTTGTACAATACTTTTGCATATCCATATCCTCTGGTGATCTATGATGTCTTTGACCTTGGTAGTTTGCCTTGAAGAACTTGGTTTAAGGCTTATAGATCTTTTTTTTCATGCCTCGAACTCTCTGTCACTTCATTTATACCTCTGTCAGTGAAAACCTACCGGTGTATCAATATTGTGCAATCATGGCAGCGTTTCAACCTCTTTACTCTGCTAAACCTGTGATTAGATCAAGAAACAATGCAATGGGAAGGTGGATGGAGTGGAGACTCATGGATACGCGGTGCAGCGACGGTGGTAGAATGGTGTTTCGGCTAAAACCGTGGTGGAAATGCATTGAAATGATATAACAGTGGGAAAATAGGGTTTCGGTGGTAGAATGTAGTGCAGACCGTTAGATCGTGGTCTGGGGACAAAGATCAACAGCGGAGACCAACAGTGGAATGACATATGAAATGGGTGAAAAAAACATGAAATTTTGTCTTTAATGCAAATGTGAAACTTTGGTTAAAATCCAAAATGCACGGGAAATGGGTGGAAATGCAATGAAACTCGCGGACATGAACGTACGAGTGGGACCCAGCGTGGCGGAGAGGCGATTAGATCTGGGCCGTCAGATCGCTAGATCCAATGGGTGGTTAGGATCAACTCGGAGAATCGCAATCGTAAGGGAAGAGGGGTGACACACTTATGAGTTTCTGATTGTGATTGGGAAAGGGGAAGTGATGAGCTTAGGACTGTTGGATCTGGCAAAGGAAAGAACAACGGAGATCTGCTCGGAACAATTGCAATCGAAGGAAAACAGGTGCAACATATTACATAAGTTCCGATTGCAATCAGGAATGGAGAATCGATGACCGTCAGATCGTGGTTCTAAACAGATGATCGAGATCAAATCGGGGTAATCGCAATCGGGGGGGGGATGGGGGTGACACATATTAAAACTTTCGATTGTGATCGGCGGTGGGAGTGCGATTTAGCGCTAACTATTGGATCCGGAGATCAGATCAACAACTCACGTTCAATTAGAGGGAGAGTGCGATCGGAGAGATCGGGAGAGGAGTTGCAATTGGGGATCAGAAGAGAGGCTTGCGATTGATCGAAAGGGACAATGATCGGTGGGGAGAATGCGATTGGAGGATCGGAGGTCGGGGCTGTGATCAATCGCATCGCAAGCATTTGCGATGGAACGGTCGGGGGGGGGGGAACATAAGTGTTGCGATTCAAACAGTTTGTGATATCGCGCGGGCCGTCCAGTCGTGATCACAGATCAACGGTTTATAATGCATCACGGGACTTAACGTGATAATTCAATCACATCGGAGTTTGTAATCTTACAAAGGATTTTAACTCTCTGACCCGATATTCCGATGCAATTAGCACTTAAGGCTTAGCGCTTGGCCTTTGGGTGATGGGCGTATGTGGGGAAGTATTTAGGGTTGATGGGAAAAGGGGCTAAGCCCTATTATAAGGTTGGAAAGTGGGTTTGTAACCCATTTTAATGAATTTTGAAGGTTAGAGAGGGTAACGATAGGGAAGAAAATGGGAAATCTAGCCAAACAAAGGGGAAAGGTAGGATTCAAGGGGGATTTTTGGGGAAATTTAGGAGTTAGTGGGAAAAAGAGGGGGTAGAAGGGGATTTTGAAGAGGGGAAGAAAAGGGAAAAAAGGAGAATTATGCAGAGGAACAAGGGATAGAAAATGGCCTTTGGAGCACAATTTTTATCATTCAGCACAGCTCATGGACAACAGATTAGTAGAGGGAGACAGTCAAAGGCAAGGAACATAAAAAGTCTTCAAGGATGATGTGTTTTCAAGGGAAATGCATTCCTTGAAGGCTCATAAAACATTCTAGCCCCTTGCTTGCTTTGTCAAGGAATTCATAAGGGGCTAACAGTGGCTCCACATGGGGATGGCTTCTTCTTGAAGGAGTCAAGAATTCAGAAAATGATCTTTGGTGTAGGCCAAATGCCTACTGCTTAAGCCACCTCTCTTCTTTGATTTCAGCTGCCACAAATATGATATATCAGCAGAAAATTCCAAACAATATACCTGCCCATCCTACAGTCCTAGAATTTTTCTTCTAGGGTGCATTTGAACTAGCAAACCCTTTTCATCATTTATTTTTATAACATAAAATAAACCTATTCCAAGTCTACCCTTATTTCTCCATGATACCAGATTAGACTGTTGGTCTCATATGTTTCTCTACCTAATCTAATATCTGCTGGGATTAAACTGTCCAACATATTTCTTCTCTACATTCTACAACAAAAATTGAAAACAGTCAAGCCAGGATTAGACTGTCTGACTCGCTGGACTTTGCAGAGATTAAAACAACTAACTACATGCTCACAGGCTGAGCTTTATTGATCTTTCCTACCTATCCTACTCTACTAGGAAATCTCTAATGTTCTAGGTGATACAATAATGCCAATGCAACCAGTCAAGCAATAAAAAAAAAGGATATGAGCATTGACTGCCTATCAGAGATAACCACAGGGTGCTCTGCATGTGGTTCTTCAAAACTGAGGTCATCATCAGTAGTGATCACTCCTGATAAATCTGGCCCATGCTAAGGATCAATGCTGCAGAATTCGAGCAAATCAAGGCCTCCATGTACTCTGTCACAGGATCGATGAACATATGATGTACACTTTCTTCTTTCAGGCCTGCCATGACTGGTAGGCTGTTTGTGTCCTGGGTAGCTTTGATTATTTCATTTTCCACTGCATCTCCAGTGTGGCTCATGAAATCCGGATCCTCTTCTTCTTGTATTTCGAAGAGCAGCAGAATCTCTTCTCTTTTGGGGGGCAGGAGACTTTCCAAAAATGCTCTAGGGTCTCTGAACTGATATGATCTTTCCTGTGAGTTCAAAAGTTTGATCTCAGCTTCATACCTTTCAATCACCAGCTCTAGAAATTTTTTCTTGATCACTGGTCTACCTTTTGAGCTGAGAGGAATAACCCCTGGAAGGTCCTCCACCTTATATTCTGCCAAGTCACTAGAAATTGTATCACGACATACTGCCATGAAATCTGGAAACATTTCTGCAAACTGTTCAGGGTCTTCCATTAGTGAAGTGACTTGGTCTTTGGCATGGCTAATGTTGTTATGAAGGCTAGTCTCCCAGTGGAGTCTGCTATTCATTCAGGGACTGTGGAGTCGCCAGGTGGATGGTTTAAGATTTTACTGTCCACCACAGTGGTTTACCAAATCAAGGCTGATTGGTCTCCTTCCCAGCGGAGTCGCCATTATGTTGGGGTTCCCATGTTTTGGTCAGGTTGGAAAGACCAAAAGATGAGACAACATCAAACCACTTTAAGACCTCAGGATCTAGCCCTCCTGGGTCCAGAGAGGGAACTCTCTAATATGTGTCAAAGGTATATGTCTTTGAGCTCAAAGTTTAATATGTTAGGCTAGTTATAGGCTCAAGGTTTGTTTGTTTGATTTGGTTGTTGGGAATCAGGAATGAAGGATTCAATATAAGACAAGGCAAGGCAAAGAAGATTTTAGGCAAAGGTAGATAACTCAGAGAACATCAAGGCCATTGGGCAATGGACTAAGGAAAGGGTTTACTTGCTGTTCAATTTGCAAGCTTTCAGTTGGGCTAGTAATCTAAAGCATTGGATCCTAAAATGATTGTGTGGCATGGAACATTAAGGATTGAAAATGAAGAGAGGAAAACCCCCCAATTGTCTATAGATCAGGTCAGAGGTAATTTAACTCCAGAACTGCTTGGACATAGTCAGAGGCAACTTGAGGGAACTTGGAAAGTTTAATTGAGATGGAAAGATCCTAGTGAGGCAGAGACAGAGTTCTAAACCTCCCAGTGTTCTCAACTCATTTAATTAAATATAAACAAGAACATCTAAAAACAGACTCCATTAATCCATACATCAGCTAGCAATATATCAGACCACTACACTGGTTAGATTAATTGAAATTGATCTTTAGATAGCACATATAGTAGAAAACATTAAGGCAAGGAGAGCAGAAACATAGGGTGCCTAACAAGGGAAAATCCTATGCCATATTTCTGATGCAAGCCAAAAGAACTAAAATGGAATGAAATAAAACACAGAGATAGAAGAACATCACCAGCTACTTTAGATCAGGATCCAAATAAATGTGCTTGTCATATTAAAAACAACACCAATCAAGTACAACATTGCCCACAACTTGAACATTCAGCCTGAATACATCTTCTTCAACCTATCTTACAACTTTACACATAACTATATCTCACAGAGACAGCTTACAGCTCTCTGATATCTCATCAACAACCCTTTACAATAGTTTTCTCATGATTTTTATAACTGAAGAGAAGCGAAGGAGGTAGGTAGAAGATTAAATGAAACATTAAACTCAGAAAAGAAAGAGTGAGCCGAAGCCCATTCTTTTTTAACTCTGAGCATTAATCTCTGGCACCTTGGAGGAAAAAATGGTCTTCGTCAAGCTTCATTTACTCCATATAGGTCTTTGATGCATTTCTAGTTTTCTGTACTCTGTGGTACCTTTGGTGAATAAACAAATTGGTAATAAAGAACGGAATGGTCTACCATGCTTGTGCAACAAATGCTCTGAGAGCTTTGGACTATGTTCTGGGTGGAAATCTCCCCAAGAGCACGACATATAATAAAAACCATATGGGAAACATGTCCTTCCTAGGAGGAAAACATTCTACTAATGTAGAAAAACCTACTATACAATAAATTCTGCATATCCGTATCCTCTGGTGATTTATGATGTTTTTGACCTTGGTAGCTTGCCTTGAAGAACTTGGTTTAAGGCTTATAGATCTTCGTTTTCATGCCTGGAACTCTCTGTCACTTCATTTATACCTCTATCAGTGAAAACCTGCCACTGTATCAATATTGTTCAATAATGGCGGCGTTTCAACCTCTATACTCTGCTAAACCTGCGACTGGATCAAGAAACAATGCAATGGGAAGGTGGATGGAGCGGAGACTCATGGATACGCGGTGCAGCGGCGGTGGCAGAATGGTGTTTCGGCTAAAACTGTGGTGAAAATGCATTGAAATGATATAACAGTGGGCAAATAGGGTTTCACTGGTAGAATGCAGCGCAGACCGTTAGATCGTGGTCTGGGGACAAAGATCAACGACAAAGACCAACAGTGGAATGACATATGAAATGGGCGAAAAAAACATGAAACGTTGGCTTTAATGCAAATGTGAAACTTTGGTTAAAATCCAAAATGCACAGGAAATGGGCAGAAATGCAATGAAACTCATGGACATGAACGTACGAGTGGGACCCAGCGTGGCGGAGAGGCGATTAGATCTGGGCCGTTAGATCGCTAGATCCAACGGACGGTCAGGATCAACTCGGAGAATCGCAATCGGAAGGGAACAGGGGTGACACACTTATGAGTTTCCGATTGTGATTGGGAAAGGGGAAGCGATGAGCTTAGGACCGTTGGATCGGGCAGAGGAAAGAACGGTGGAGATCTACTCGGAACAATCGTAATCGGAGGAAAACATGTGCAACATATTACATAAGTTTCGATTGTGATCAGGAATGGAGAAGTGATGATTGTCGGATCGTGGTTCTAAACAGATGGTCCAGATCAAATCGGGGTAATTGAAATTGGGGGGGGGGGGGGGGGATGGGGTTGACACATATTAAAACTTCCAATTGCGATCGGTGGTGGGAGCGCGATTTAGCACTGACTGTTGGATCTGGAGATTAGATCAACAGCTCACGTTCAATTGGAGGGAGAGTGCGATCAGAGTGATCGGGAGAGGAGTTGCGATCGGGGATTGGAAGACATGCTTGCGATTGATCAGAGGGGACAGCGATCGGCAAGAAGAATGCGATCGGAGGATCAGAGGTCGGGGCTGTGATCAATCGCATCGCAAGCATTTGTGATGGACCGATCGGGGGGGGGGGAAACATAAGTGTTGCGATTCAAACAATTTGCGATATCGCGCGGGCCATCCGATCATGATCACAGATCAACGGTCTATAATGCATCGCGGGACTTAACGTGATAAGTCAATCACATCAGATTTTTTAGTGTTACAAAGGATTTTAACTCTCCGACCCGATATTCCGATGCGATTAGCGCTTAAGGCTTAGCGCTTGGACTTTGGGTGATGGGCGCATGTGGGGAAGTGGTTAGGGCCGATGGGAAAAGGGGATAAGCCCTATTATAAGGTCGGAAAGTGGGTTTGTAACCCATTTTAATGAATTTTGAAGGCTAGAGAGGGTAACGTTAGGGAAGAAAATGGGAAATCTAGCCAAACAAAGGGGAAAGGTAGGATTCAAGGGGGATTTTTGGGGAAATTGAGGAGTTAGTGGGAAAAAGAGGGGGTAGAAGGGGATTTTGAAGAGGGGAAGAAAAGGGGAAAAAAGGAGAATTCTGTAGAGGAACAAGGGATAGAAAATGGCCTTTGGAGCACAATTTTTATCATTCAGCAGGGCTCATGGACAACAGATTAGCAGAGGGAGATAGTCAAAGGTAGGGAACATAAAAATTCTTCAAGGATGTGTGTTTTCAAGGGAAATGCATTCCTTGAAGGCTCATAAAACATTCTAGCCCCCTGCTTGCTTTGTCAAGAAATTAATAATGGGCTAACAGATATGAGGATAAAAACAAGTTTTTTAAGCCATTTCTTGATGTTTCGATAAGGTGAAAAAAGCGTTTAAACCAATATGAAGGGGTTTTTTAATGGTTTAAAGGGGTTTTTAGAGGAAATGGATGTTTTATGAAGAGAAAAAGGTCTTTTTTGGAGGGGAAAATGAATGTTGGGATAGGAGTAAATCAGTGAAAATTTGGTAGAGGAGATGGAGATACAAATGGGAATATAGCCTGAAAACAACTTATTTTGGAGATGACAAAATAACTTGGAGGATATGAGTTGAATATTTTCAGTCTTTTAATAGAATTTTTAGGAAAAAATGAAGGCAGTGAGATTTTTAGAACTCATAATGTTTCTTCAAACATTGCTTCTAGAAATCTGAGTTTTTCAACTTAGTCATCTTTGGATAAAGTCAAAATTATGGATTACTAACAATAGTAATCTAGCCTAAGCTTTCTCGTGGTCCGTAAAATAATTATTTTCGGACCCCTGGTTTACCCTTTGACCCATTACAATTCTTTTGGGGCCTTGACCCACCCCAAAACACTTGTGCTAGCCTAATTATAATAAAAAATATACAAAAACAAACTAGTTTCGCAGCTCGTAGGAGACCATGTTCCAACAGTCCCCTAACACAATATTTTGACTCGTCTCGAGTCATTGTGGTGGTGTGGTCCTATTCGTACATGTAAGGCATTGAAGGCGAGGATCAGTGGAGGTAACACTTCCTAACTCTGGGCAACAACACATTGTGTGATATCGACAAGCTTCAGGGAGGTAGGTCCTTTAGGGGCCGTGGTAACCTGTTCCAAAATTTGGTTGAGCTGTGCAATGGCGTTGTGAGCATCCTGAGATATCTGGAAGGAATCATCACCCCATGGCTTCACACACTTTCTAATTGCATGCTTTTCATGCTAGAGATTCGCAATCGTGTCTTGGAGGGCGTTTCTAGTTTTCAAGAGTGCCACACGCTACACAGGGCTGAGGGAAGGCAAGGTAGCTTTGATATGATCGAAAGAAGCTTCCTTCTGGCATAAGTTCTCTCTGACACACTGAATCATCAGGTTGAACTGGATCGGTGTCAAGAGCTACATGGCCGCTTTGAGCAACTGAGTATGCAGAGTAAGTTGTCCTTTAATAATGTCTATAGCTTCTGTTATCCATGCAGCCCATTGCACCTGTACCTCCAGGGATATGGTAGGCTGTGCTTGGGCCTAGTACGCTATGAATTGGTGGGCCATTTGGGTCTTGAGGGCCTGCACTTTGGTTCGAGACACCCTGAGCGCTACGACCAAGCCTTCTAGGGTAGCCCGGAGCGGGGCTAACGCCAATAATTCGTCAAGGATCTCTGTATTGAGCCGGTGAACCACTGCTTCGATCTGCACCATAAGGGGGATATATTCGGTCTGAAGTGTGGCCACATTGAGGTGTTGCTGCATGGTCTAGTCATGATGATGGATATCTTGCAACATGGTGGTGTGTAATCCTTGTAATGCCTCACGGGGTAGCTGCGCTAAATCTATTTTGAGTTCCGTAGCTGTTGGGAGGTGGTCGCCAACCAAGACAGTGCTAGGTAGTGAACAAATATGGCCTTCTTTGGTAGGGGTTCTGGGACTGCAGAGAAGTCGCAGCGTGTCCCTATATCGCTTTGTACCCTGAGGGGATGGAGTATCCCCGTTGGTCAACCCTTCTGTGCGTAAGACTAGCGGCGACTCGACTGCGTCAGTCCTCCTAGTGCACTGTGGTAGTTGCGTATCATCCCGCATAGCCTCTTCAGAGCCCATCTGGCTAGGGCTTGCAGTCATCCCAGGTTCGGGATGGCCTTGAACTGCCATCGTGTAGCTGTGGCGCCATTCTATGCAAGGTTCAAAGTCAATTTTTCCTACATGGAGCCAGAGGGCAATCAACTTATCAAACTTAGCGTCCCCAGACCCTCTTAACACAATGCCTACGGGCACTGGAATGGTGGGTGTCAAGGTGCTTGGAAGGTTAGGGTCTGGCATATCAATAAAAGGATAGGCTTCCAACTTTAGAAACCCATAGACAGTGGAGGTAGGTTGATGGGGTACAACCCAAACGCTACAGGTCCAGATAATCAAGTAGTAGAACAACAAATGCAGAAGATAGAGACAATATGGAGCCTTGAGCAGAATTATCCTTTATTCCTTATAATGCCTAGGGTTATCCAACGATAGAGTAGATCTAACTTGAAACTTACCATCAATCATCTGGAAAAAATTCACCATAAATTTTTGCATTAATGGCCAGCTGCCTGGTTGCTGTAACGATACGATTACCCTTTCACCCGAGTGCAGCATTCTGATAGTCATCGCTCGCACCTGATGGATTTCCCACAGATCTATTGACTTTGGATGAAGCATCTGTGTTGTTCACACATCCCAAATTAAAGTCGATGTCAAACGTGTTGTAATGTGATTCAGGTACACCTTACGCAACCTGGCAGCCATACGCATCTCGTTGAGCACCATGGTTGGGATAGTTTGAGGATCACTCACTCCCTCCATCGAGTTAAGGCTCCCGTATTACATCGTGTATGGTATCGATGTTCCCCTTGAGCTGGGTGCAATGTGTAGGAATCCGTGTTCTATAGAGCTGAGTCGAGTGTCCTTTTACCATCTGCCACCTTAAATGTTTGCAGAAACTCAACTTGCAAATTCTCCTAATTGCGCATAAGCTAGTGCAGTTCCACATCTAAATACCATGCAATTAGGTGCAGGCCTAAGCCATGGATAAACAGGTGAACTCATTCGTTTGGGGTCCTGTCGCACCATTGTGTTTCCCATGCAAGCAAATATCTATGTGGGTCTTCAGATCCAAGGAATTCTTGGGTTTGTTTCCCAGCTAGAGCTTTAAACTGCAAGATCATCTTATCCTGATATTCCTCCCAGTTGCGAAATACCATCTCATGTGTATTCCACCAGTGCGTAGGCATTCCACGCAAGGCTAGCTTAAGGGCCCCTAGCCTGCATCCCTTGGGGACTTCTGCTTCGAAGGCACATAAAAATTCCTCAATTTTACCGGAGTCCCCAAAGTAGCGCAAGTCTCTTACCTCGACGAAGATGTAGTGGAAATTCCTTGTGACCCGAAGACATCGTAGCGCTGAAACCTCATGCAACTGACCCTGCCAATTCTCTAGTTCCTCATCAGAGTCGGATGCATTCACTATCCTTTTGCCAACAGAGTACTCCTTCCGCCATGGGGTTAATCCAATCTTCATCCTATGTGGTGAGCTTGTAGATGCGATTCACCTCCTCCGCATCCTGCGCTGGCTCTGTATACCACGTGCCTTCCGCCGGATCCAATGGTACTATTACTCGTGTGCCATTATTTTCAAATACCATGCTACGCTTTTTGAGATTGATCACACCCCCCATATCTATAGCCCAGTCCAATCCTAGGAGTTCAGGGTAGGGATCCGCATCTTCCACAATTTCTATTACCTCAAAGTCAGCTTGGACTTTTACTCCTGCGATATCTCCCATGATTTTTGATAGCCTTCCTAGAGGGATGATCTTCTGTTGATTTGCCATGCACAGTTGGATGGTGGACCATTCCAATTTAGTTTCTCCTATTTGTTGCCATGTTTGTTTCAGTAATACGTTCGCATCTGATCCAAGGTCCAAAATAACTTGATCCATCTTGTAGTCACCAATCTGCGCAGTCAGCCGCATTTCTCTTCCGGTGCATTTTTTATACCTGTATAGCTTGTGTACATCCTTGGTCCCAGGAGTCCGATCGAGCCGAGCCGCGTAGCTATTCATTAATGCTTGAAGGCTTTCTACAACCTTTGGTTTACGTAGCAGCTTCAAACATGCCTGCAAAAAGGCCTCAACCCCCTCATCTGTCTTGAGGTGTGTCAGTACCTGTGTAGTAGCTTCTATTGTCTCTTGTCCCTTGCTTATGTTCGATCCTTCTTGAGAGGTCATAGGGTCCCTGGAAGCCTCTTCCTTCGCTCCCTAGGTGACCATCCCACTACGTGTTATGACTTTCACACTCGGGCCTATGTTCCTTAGCTCGGATTTAACTCTTTGCACATTCTGCGTAGGGGTGGGTTGTTTCTCCTGCATTTTGTCTATTAAAATTGGGCAATCTTCAACCACATGGTCTAGCTATCTACAATATTTGCACAATTGCTTTGCGGGGTTTGGGCAGTCCTTGGAAAATTGTCCTACCTCCCCGCAGTTATAACAGATTAGCTGCCCACGTCCTTGTCTTGCACTTCCTCCCCAACCTCCCCTGCCCCTTACTGGAGAGCCACTAAAGCTTGCGGGAGATCTTGGCAATGCAGGGTCTGATTGTACCCTATACAAGTTCCCACGATCTGTCATCAAGTCATAAGTGCGAAAATTCTTCTCATCGTGTCCTATTGACCAACAGAACCTGCACCACTATTTCTTCAGTTCTGGGACATACGCACCTAGCCGATGGCAATGGTTTGTATCATGTAGCCCCGCTGCACGACAGTCATCGCACCACAACGCAAGTTCGCTTGAGCCTGGTCGTGACAGGACGGGTTCCCCACTCGCTCCTGGGCGAACTGAACTAGGTCCTCCTACCTGCATGTAATTTGCCAATAGAGGGCACTGATCCTTCATATGTCCAGATACCTGACATCGTATGCACCATAGATCTATGCTAGCTCCCTTTCCCCGTTCCTTCCGTAGGTTCTAAATTTCCATGTGCATGGCTCTGAGCTACTCCTAAATTTGTTGTACTCCTCCTGAAGTGTCTTCTTTGGGTGCGACTTCTAGTTATGGCATTTTCTAGAGCTTTTTCCTATGACTCGAAGGTTTGGTGGCCCATAGGTATACACAAGTGAGGTAGCAGCATAGCGATGAACCATTCGGTGTGTTTTCTGTCGTCATACTTAAATCCTCCCTTTCTGATCACTTTTTTTAGTCTCTGATTAGCTTGCCATACAGACTTAGTTGCTCCTTGCTTGAAATATTTCACATCTGCTACAATCTGAGAGTAGGATTTCGACTTTCGTAATTGTTGCTTAAGAGCGTCCTTAATATCTTGAATAAATGCACTCTCGTTTTGAGGAATGTATCGCATATACCAGTCCAATGCTCTGTCCTCAAACACCAGGGACAGCTATGCCCTATTCACCATATCATTTGTCACATTTTGCATAGTCCAAATGGATTCTAAAAAAAACCAAAATCGGTCCATATCCTCATCCCCTACCCCCTTGAAGGTAGGTAGTCTTAGGTGCGCAGCCATATCACTGTTCGACGAGGGTGGTGGTATAGGTGCGTTCTTACCTTTGTGTGGCATGAGTGGCGGTGTAGCTGGGGGTCTTACGCAACTGTTTCTCATAGAGGGTTATAGGCAGATCTCCCCCCATCAAGTTTGGTCCAAAAGTATTTGCCACTGTGCGTCACGCTCTCATCGAGATTCGAGATCATTCAGTCGGTATGACTACACATAATACTTTTCTCATACAGTAGTATCTTAATTAGCAATGGTAGCATCTTCAGGAACTTGCCCAGGAATCCTGTAAAGAATCTCTACTCGTCCTCGGAGTAAGAGACAAACTGATCAATAGCAAATTCTGTCACAAATCCTCCTAGCACACTGTCCACCCTGTGATCCACCATGCGAGTGATGGTATTATTGGTTCTTTTCAACTACTGGATCAGCTCTAGAGTCCACTGAGTGACTCATTCGTCCTTCCAGCACTTCTAGAATTCTACCAGCCTAGGCAGCCACTCCTGAAGCTCGATTACAAATGTCACAAAGAAAATTTCATAGCTTTCTATAAGAATGTGCCTATTTTTCCACTTTTCCGCCGTTAACTTTGTGTTGTGACTTTCTTTTATCGCAAAATCCTGAATCTGCTTTTCGAACCACATCTCAATTTCCTTCCTTTCAAGCTTCCAGTATTCTCTTATCATTACCCGATCCCTTCTTCAAAATGCTTCAGGTCCCGGTAATGGAACCATTTGTTGGCTTGAGGGGTCCTGACCCAGGTTCGGAGTTCAAGGTTTGCCAACAAACCCCTATACTACTGGCCCTTTTGGCAGTTACCCGCTTGTGTAGGTCAAAGTCTCACCCAAAGTAGTATGGGTGGGTGTTGGAACCAGGTTTCTGCACCCTGAGAAAGGGTAGGTAAGGTAAGCAGAGCTGCGTCCAGCCCTGTGATGCCTAGATCACCTCTTTCTGCATGGGGTTTACAGGTCCCTTTTCGCATCCACGCGTGCAAGGCCTATAGTGTTTGATAATTATATACTTCTATGACAGTAGCACAATATTGCATAAAATAGAACAAAATAGATCCAGATACAGTAAACACACTTACACAGATCTTTCCCAGTTTTAATACAGAATGCGCATAATACATCAATTACCAATGATTCGCACAAACAGTACACATAGATTCAGTTCTCAAACAACCTTTCTTACTTATCAATTCATCAATTCCCTCTTACAAGACCCATCCCAGCCTGTGCACACAACAGAACTCTAGATCTCCACGCACACAGCCAGCTGGAGTCTGTTCCCCAAAAGCCCAAATAGATCCACTAAACCACAGTTCACATCAATACCTCTTCATTTCTCTTCCTTAAAATTCAAAATGTTCCTCTATTTATATTAATCTAGCCTAAGCTTTCCTATGGTCCGCAAAACCATGGTTTTTGGACCCCTGGTTTACCCTTTGCCCCATTATAATGCTTTCGGGGCTTTGACCCACTCCAAAACCCTTGCGCTAGTCTAATTATAATAAAAAATATACAAAATCAGACCAGTTTCGCAGCTCATAGGAGACCCTGTTCCAACATGAATTTTATGATATGTATGAAGAATTTTGTCCCTCCTTATTGCTGGTCAAAGACTGTTATAAACATTCTATGAGTTTAATTGAATATTTGGAGAATTTTTATGAAGATGATGAGTTCATGGATGAGGAAATTTTAGAGGCTCTTCATGACAACCCATTTCATCACCATGAAGAAAGGATAACCTCTCCCTTGGATGAAAATGAAATCCAATAGGAGCTTATTTATGAAAATCACGTTACATCCTCTGAGTTTTATGAAAAGTTGCAGCATATTTGTCAGTCTTTTGATCATCAAGAGTATGAGAATCATTTCAAACAACAAGACGAAATATTGGAAGATGATTGCTAAAATCCGCAGGTACAGGAAAAAATTGATTCATGTCATTTCTTGCATCAGCCTACATCAAATAATGATCACACTAAGGAAGAAGTGGTGAAAATTTTTCTTTATCCTTGTCTTCTAATCTGAAATCATCTGAGTGCAAGTCAGAAGTTAAAATTCAATTTGTGGATGAAGTTGCTAAGAATATTGAAAAGGAAATTGAATTTTTAGAAGGTCAAATTCAACCTTATAGGCCTCATGATTAAGATCAGTCTTTTCTAAAGTTGTTAATGCCAAAAAATAAAGAGAGAGTGTTGCTAAATTTCTCCTTTGAGATTGAGGAAGAATACATTGTTTTTTTAAATAAGTTTGAACAACAGTTTGATAGCATTCAATTGAAATCTTGTGTGGCTGAGAAAAGCATGTATGAGTGGTCCAAAGTTGCATAATGTCATGAGAAGCTTCAAACATATTATGTCTTCTATGATTCTATAGCTGACTACATGGAAAAATTTTACAGTTCATATTTCCAGTTATATTTTCATTATGAGGAACAGATCCATTTTATGTTGCCTTGGTCATTTCAGTATCATGCTTACTGTTGGTTCAAGTGCAGTCAACAGGCTCAAGTGTCAGATTAGATCAATGACTGGCTTCATTGGAAGTTTCATGTTTCTTGAGTTAAAAATGGAGATTGCAGCTGTTAGGGTAGGTAGGTGTGTGTGAATAAGATCAAAGTTGAATGAGCATATTTTCAGTAGGTACAGATTTGGTTCTTCTACAATAATCATCAAGCTTGAGCCCGAGGTGAAGGCCATAAGAGCTTGGAGAAGTTTTCATAAATTTCAGAGTTTTTATTTCCAAGAAGATGGATGGCACTAGAACTACAAGTTCTTTGGTGTACCATAGGGGCACACCATCCCAAGTGGAGCCACTACTATCACCCAAAAAATTTCAAAACATCATTTTGACAAGGTTACAAAATATCATGGATCAAAATAGGGTTTTAGGAGTAAATTTAGGTTTGATCAAGGGAAGGTTTTAGATTTTTTATAGCTTAAAGCTCATTCGAAGCTTCAAATAAAGCCTTCTTTAAAGTTCTTTCATGTCAAACATTCATAATTTTCCATTTGTATTTCATTTCCCAATGTTTTTGTGCCAAAATTGCCTAATAAGCCAAGAATCCTTGTTTTCATAGCGCATCCAGTGTAAAAAAAGGCAGAATGTGCTACGAAACTGCTGAAAGTTATGAAGCAAAAAATCTATTTTCTGGTTTTGAGCAGGCAACTTCAAAGGAGGTTTCTGAGTAAACAAAAAGGTGTTATCGGTTGGGAGATACAAGGCTTTCTTTGAAGCCCTATTTTCAAAAAATAGAGTTTTCCTGTTTTATACATGTTTTTAAAAGGAAGTTTATGGATAGCAGGAGATGTGTTTCAAAAAAAAAAGAGAGTTTTTCTTTCCAGACATAATGGCCTACAAAAACCTCCTTCAGTTTCTCAAACTACATCATGGATTAGGAGACATAGGCTATGTCTCAAGACCTATTTTTCAGGAAAAAAAAATAGGAGAAATCTGCAAGAAATGCCTCAAGGAAGCTAAAATGAATTTGGTTTACAATTGGTATGGTTTGTAAATGATGAAGATAGGTATATTTTGATTTTTTGGACCAAACTACAGTTTTACTTGGAAAATTTATGAAGAATCTGCATACTCAGCAGTTTCGTAGCACATTCAGTGTAAAAAGGCAAAAAAGCACTATGAAACTATTGTAGCTGCCTTTACTGTTTCCTTTGATCAATATGTAAGGAGTTAAAAGGTAATTCAAGTGCTTTAAATACTATGAAGGGTGTGTTGAAAGGTAATTAAAAGGATTCAAGAAGAAAGAGTCAAATTTTTGAAGAATAAAGGTTTGAAATGGCAGCGCTACAAAAGGCACTACGAAACTGCTGTGTTTTCATAGCGCAATATATTATAGCCTTTTGAACAAGTTTTTGTTGCAGTTTGGATAGCTGGAGGCTAGGGAAGAGTGATGGGACATGTAAAGCTAATATTCAGTAGCCAAGGACCATGAAATGAAGATTAATTGATGGTTATAATGTTCAAGAAAGAAAAGAATCTTATGCCTAAAAAACAGGGTATGGTTTCCTACTTTTGTGGAGGGTAGCAAAGTGGTCATGAAGGACTGAATATCATTATCCAAATTCGACCATGTGAATGTATACTTGTCAGATATGTAATTTCAAATAGATAAGGTTGTTATAGATAGTGATAAGGAGTTTGAGTCCTTTTTGGAATAGGACTGTTAAGTAGGATAGGTGTCTTTTTGTAATAAATTCCATGTTTTATGGTTATGCAAGGTGTCATTAGGAAAAAATTCAATGTATATAGACTAGAGGTAGATCATCTCATGATGTAAAAACTATATTAAAGGCCATTGGGTCGAATTAGAAATTGGTTGGAGTCTTTTTGGCAAAATTGCAGCTTATTGTAAAATCATTGTTTTAGCAATACAAAGATGGATTACTTGGCCAAATTGAGATTCTGAAGGAGTTTTTGGTGCTTACTTGTTCTATATTTACCTTTTATGTATCACTCTTGCAGTGGTTTTCATTTATATTACTCAGATTTCATCCTTGTGATGCTCTGACTTCTTTTATAAGTGAATTGACTTTATATTTCTATGTCTCATGTATGTGTGTCCTACTACTAAAAACTCTAACTTGCCTCAGCATCCATGTCAAGTAAAATCACTGGATCACTGAAATTTTAACTCCATAAGCTCAATGGCTACATATTGATATTATTTTCAACCTACAGGGTGGAAAATGTGATCTCAACAGACTATTTTATTGTAAAGCCTTTGGAGTGTTCTAATATATACAGTAACAATACCACTTTCCTTCACCTTAGATTCTTAGTGTATTTAAATGAGTTTATGTCCTATCTTTTGAAATGTTTTTATTCCATATTTTAAGTGCTTATTTCTCAGAATTCATGATTTTTCATGCTCTGACTTCCTTTAAGTATTAAACTATGGTGAAATCTCTTTCAGTATTTTTACTTTCAATACCTTGATGTCTCATTACTCAGAATCTGTGTGCTACATGCTCTGACTTCCTTTGAACCTAAAGTTATTGGTATTTTCCTAATGTGTTATCCTTTCATTGAAGTATATACAAGCCTTAGCTTCCACAAGGAGAGCCTTTATCATCTTTATCCCTGTCACTGACTCCATAGCCCAATGGTAGCAAGCCTTCATCTTTTCAACCTATCAGCATATAAAATCAAGACATAATTCATAGATTTACCCATATATATTTATCATTAATCAATATCATTAACCCTTGAGAGAGCCCTCTCAGGTTGAGGAGGCTAAGCCTTAGTCACAAGATTGGTTTGTAATAGTTACACTGAAGTTTTCTGATCAACAGCCAATCAAGTACGATTTTGGTGATAACATCAGGAAGTGTCCATCCAAACATCATGCATTACAGATATCCTTATGTCCAAAAGAGAAAAATTGAACGTATGATTGCAGAAATGTTAGAGGCCGGTACATGTAATATCCCAAAAGGGAGAATGCAGTACTAAAACACAATATAACAACTGCAGAAAAGTAAACAATAAATCTATATACACATCAGAATACATAGAAATAGCTGAGCCATTTTATTATATTGGAGGTGAAAAAATCAAGTACAACAATGCTCAAAATATCAGACACTCAAGCCACAATGGTGGCCCAGAATGACCTTGCAATGATTTCCTAATAGGGACTACATAATTGCTACTTTGCTGGAAGGTAAACTATGTTGTCCCTACTGCAACTGTAGGGACTGCAACTGCTTGAAAGATAAAAATTCAGATCTAGGAGGAATGGGAGCTCCAATGATGATGAAAGTGTAGATCTTGGCTCAATGATGGATTCCCAAGATAACCCAGAAGGAATTTCTCAGATCTGTAAGTCTAGGAAAACAACCCTTTTAGGGCTTCACATATATGCTGTTGGGAATGCAGATCTAAAGCTACATCTAATGATATGATGGTTGCAATGATGTAAAATTAGATCTATGCAAGAAGGGATGATCCCTTCACTAGATCCTTGGGCTAAAAGCTCAAGATGTAGCTCCTCCAATCTCCTCCAATGAAAATAGCTGCTGGGTGAACAACAGCTTCAAAAAACTACCCTGTCAGAGAGGGAGGCTCATTAGCCTACTGCTAGATGTGTCAAATCAGCTCTTGGGTGATGGAAACAATAGATCCAATGTGAGGAGGTGATCCCTCACACGATTTCTAGCTGAAATACTAGAAAATTCCTTCCTCCAATAGATATATAGGACTGAACTGTGCAATCCTTGAAGGGACTCCTGCTGCATGGAGTTAAAACCCAATGGCATGAATGCCTGATGTAGATTTGTTGCTCTTTAAAGGCTGGATCTGAAGAACAAAGTGGTCGGATGAATTCTCCACTTGTTTCCTAGCTAAATGCTAGAAACAACCTCCTGAAGATGGCACCAATGCCTGATAAAGAATGAAGAACAATCCTCTTTCCAAAGCTACTCAAAGAAATAGGTGGGATCCCCACTCGGGAACACCTTGTGCTAAAAAACATTGCAAAATCTGCTAAACAAACCAAGTCTGCATAGAAATGTCCTAAGACAAATCTAGATCTAAACAGATCAAGAAATGAATAATCCAAATCATCCTTCCATTGTGCCTTCACCTTCATTATGTGCATGAGCCTTTCATAGCCTAGGCCCACTCCAATACAGTGTTTTACATGTTGACAAAAGTCTCCAAGGTTGATTGCATTGTTGATCCATGTCCTCCATCATGTTCACATTGGGTGATTACCCCCTTCATCATGTGTGCATTAAACACATCACTTCATCCACTATCTTATCATAAGTGCTTCATGATCTTCTTGAATGCACTATGATCTCAGTTGACCTTATCCGAGATCCTCATGATTTTACATTTAAGATCCATGATCTTATTTGACTTTTTCATCCTTCACAATCTATCTCATAAATAAGACATGATCTCCATTAATGGAGCTGCTCCACTACTCCATGATTCTAGATCTAGATCCAAAATATCCACATACACACATTAAAATTGGATTTTATTACGTGTATGTGGATATTTTAGATCTAGATCTAGGATTCTAATATTCCAAATATGATGTGAAATTTTGGGAATATTATAGTCCCCCCCCCCCCCCACCCCCTCCCCGAAAAAATGTTGCTTGTCCTCAAGCAACTCCAAGAGTAGATGCAAAGCCATCTATTCCCCTCCAAATGGCATCCACATAAGGAAGGATTCCTCCATTTTCTGCAATTTGTTATGCATGTTTGGTTCCAAATTTTTCTTTCAAAAATATATAGAATGACTTCCAAATGCATTGTTAGATGTCCTCCTTCCACCATGAAGTACCAAGTGACAACCATAGGTTGTCCAACATCATCATTAATACATGAGATACATAAAATAAAGTGGCTCTTCCCACAAAGGAAAAACTCCATCTCACAATACATCTCTTCATACCATGCTTTATGAATTTGATTGAGCATTGATATGCTCTCACCCTTAGCCCTATTGGCCTTGTTGGATCCAAGCATCATTCCAACATTATGCAAAAGAATAAGGAAAGGAGTTTTATGGGTAGAAAAATATTTCAAACCATATTATCCTAATAGTAACCGCCAGAGTAAGGCCCTTTGCTGCCATCCTCCATCTCCTCCATGTTTGATGGAAAAGCCAAACTCCCCCAAAAGCAACCAAAGCAACAAGAGACCTTGATGCTTTCTCTCCTCTTCATGTGCATCATGGAGAAAAAACATACTAATTGACATGTGTAATGTCACATCAGTCCAATAAAAATAAACACCATCAATGCACATCATGAGAGCATCATGCCAAGCTTTACCCAATACAGAACACATAGACATAGGATATGTCATGTGGTGGCCAAAGTCTCCTAAGGGAAACCAAAATGAACATGCCTTCCTTTTCTGAATTTTATCATTGATATACAAGGCATGAATCATAAAAATATGAGCTATTGGGTGGTAACTATACTCACCCAATAGCGTCCAGCACAGCAATGCCTCCTTCTTCATTTCACAATTGTTTTTCAAGGCATGGATAAAAGAAATAGGAGCCTTTGGGCAGTGAAAAAAATCTCCCAAGGGAAACCAACGTAACCAAGATTTCTAGACCATGTCATAAATATGCAAGTGGTCATGCAACCCCTTACTTATCATCCTCACCCACTCATCCAAATGTGGATGATGAATGATGTGATGCATAATCATGGTATCATCCCTTTATAGAATACCATCCTCCCCAAAATGCTGAATAACTTTGCACTTCATGAAATGTTGAAGTGAACCTCCATTGAGATCTCTCAATGAGATTCTCTTTTCACCAAAGGCCCTCCAAAACCAATGAAGTTTTGGATCTGCTGTAGGTAGAAGTTTCTCTTTGAGCTGTGAGATGCTCATTGAGAAAGGGTCATCTAGAAAGAAGAAAAGATTCCTCATCTCAAGATGTCTACCATTTGTCATCTTTACCTCCATTTCTTCATGAGTGAAGCTACCTTCAGAATGCTCCAAGAATGATGGGGCCTCTTCATCTTCACAACTACTAAGTGACATCATTATAGATTTGCATGGTAATACATGTGTTGTCTCAAAAAAAGGTACAATACTGATCTCACAATCAGTTATTGTACATAGGATCATTTCCATCCCATCTTCTGAAACTCTACACTTCAACTCAAGGGGTTGAATGTAGCTCAAAATTGATGAACTGGGATAGTTCGTAATCTCCTCCTTGATTAGATCAAGGGTCCTCTGCGCTGTGATATGTTGCTACTTCAAAACAACATTTTTTTCTAACCCTTGGTTATGCATTGGCCCTGATGCTATGTCCTCATAAGTTTCAATAAGATATAATGAAACAATATGTGATGAATTTTCATGCATACCTTGGATCAACTCATGCGTGGAAACCTCTAGCTAGAACACAAGAGTTCCTCCAACCGGGAAAATAGTGTCTCCAACTGCTGGTAAGAGTGATGGTTGCTCTTCTCCAACTGTACCAGTGCTGGAATCTTCCTCCTCTCCCTCATGCATCTCCTAAATCATGCATGGGACTCTATATGTCAAGAGCTCAATAATATCTTGCAAAAATGCAAGTGTCTCTTCTCTGGATTCAAGTACTTCTGCAGCTGGTGGTGAATGTAGTGACTCCTTGTCTAGAGTGGCAATATTGACATCCTCATTTGTTTCCTTATGGAATGTCACTTTGTGGTACATCTCTGGTTTTCTCACATCAAATTCCTTCCTCAACTTGTGAAATTAATTTGAATATTTAGCCACCTTTGAATTCTCCAAGTGACCAAACCACTAATAATTGGCTTCACCCAAAAGATGAAGTACTACAATTTTAACAACCTTTGCTTCAGCTACAGGATGTAGCCTGAAAAATGCATCTAACTCTCTCCTCCAAGCCTTAACAATGCTAGAGGAAGATCCATAAAATGTAGGAAAATAGAATCTATTATGCCTCTTTCTTCTATTTCTGCTATATGATCCTATTTCTTATTTGATTTTGAAGAATTGTTGGAGAGTTAGCTTCTCCTTGAATGATCTAGACTATGTTTTATACTCTTCAAGGTATAGACTAAGAGTCTCATGAGTCACAAGTTCATTCCTTTCTTCATTTCTACACCTTTCACCTTCTCCAAAGAAAGTGAGCATAATGGATCTACAAGGATATCTAGGATTCTCTGGTTTTCTTCTTTGCTGATAGGAAGTGCTTGGACCTTCCTCATCACATATTCTTCTTGGATCTTATTTATTTCCTTCCTTATTCATTGAATTTACCTCCTTGGAGAGATCTTGCATGGATCTGAAGAAAGGAGTGGCAGAATTATCATCCTCTATGATATATCTCATCTATCTTCTTCTTCTTTTGATGCAAATATGAAGTGTCCACAAGCTAAGCCAAATATCATGCTTTGATACCACTGTAATATCCCAAAAGGGAGAATGCAGTAATACTAAAACACAATATAAGAACTGCAAAAATGTAAAAAATAATTATATATACACATCAAAATGCATAGAAATAGCTGAGCCATTTTATTATATTGGAGGTGAAAAAATAAAGTACAACAGTGCTCAAAATATGAGACACTCAAGCCACAAGGGTGGCCCAGAATGACCCTACAATGATTTCCCAATAGGGACTGTGTAACTACTACTTTATTGGAAGGTAAAATATGTTGTCCCTACTGCAACTGTAAGGACTGCAACTACCTGAAAGATAAAAAGTCAAATCTAGGCAGAATGGGAGCTCCGATGATGCTGAAATTGTAGATCTGGGCGTAACGATGGATTCCCAAGATAACCCAGAAGGGATTTCTCAAATCTGTAAGTCTAATAAAACCACCCTCTTAGGGCTTCACATATATGCTATTGGGAATGCAGATCTAAAGCTAGATCTAATGATATGATGGCTGCAATGATGTACAATCAGATCTATGTAAGAAGGGTTGATCCCTTCACTAGATCCTTGGGCTAAAAGCTCAAGATCTAGCTCCTCCAATCTCCTCCATTGAAAATAGTTGTTGGATGAACAAAAACTTCAAAAAAATATGCTGTCAGAGAGGGAGGCTCATTAGCCTACCCCTAGATGTGTCAAATTAGCTCCTAAGTGATGGAAACAATAGATCCAATGTAAGGAGGTGATTCCTCAAAGGGTTTCTAGCTGAAATAATGGAAAATTTCTTCCTCCAATAGATCTACAAGACTAAAATACACAATCCTTGAAATAATTTTTGCTGCATGGAGGTAAAACGCAATGGCTTGAATGCTTGATGTAGATCTGTTGCTCCTGAAAGGTTGAATATGAATAACAAAGTGGTAGGATGAATCCTCCATTGGTTTCCTAGTTGAATGCTAGAAACAACCTCCTAAAGATGGCACCAATGCCTGATAAGGAATGAAGAACAATCCTTTTTCCAGAGCTACTCAAAGAAAGAGGTGGGATCCCTGCTCAGGAACACCCTGTGCAAAACATCACTGCAAATTCTACTAAACATCCCAAGTCTACATAGAAATTTCCGAAGACAAATCTAGATCTAAACAGATCAAGAAATGAATAATCCAAATCATCCTTCCATTGTGCCTTCACCTTCATTATATGCATGAGCCTTCCATAGCCTAGGCCCACACCAATATTGCACTATACATGTTGACTAAAGTCTCCAAGGTTGACTGCATTGTTGATCCATGTCCTCCATCATGTTCGCATGGGGTGATTACACCCTCCATCATGTGTGCATTAAATGCATCACTTCCTCCACTATCTTATCATAAGTGCTTCATGATCTTATTGAATGCACTATGATCTTAGTTGACCTTATCAAAGATCCTCATGATTTTACATTTAAGATACATGATCTTATTTGACTGTTTCATCCTCCATAATCTATCTCATAAATGAGACATGATCTCCATTTATGGAGCTGCTCCACTACTCCATGATTCTATATCTAGATCTAAAATATCCACATACACACATTAAAAGTGGATTTTATTCATCTTTAAGGTTTTTGGGTCCCTCCACCCTTTTATTTACTTAATTTATTAAGAAAATCAAGGACTCTAATATTCCAAGTATGATGTGAAATTTTGGGAATATTAAATTATAATTCAACCTAATCAAATTTATTTCTCTGCTCTAGTAGTATTGGTGCACAAGAAGGATTGATCATGGCACATGTGTCCGGATTATAGGGAGCTCAATAAGCTCACTATTAAAGATAAATTTCCCATTCGTGTGATTGATGAATTACATGGAGCAATTTATTTTAGCAAGTTGGATCTTCATTTAGGATATCATCAAATTAGAATGAAGACTGAAGATATTCTGAAAACAACATTTTGAACTCATGAGGGCCATTATGAATTTTTGGTCACACCTTTTCAGCTTACCAATGCACCTTATACATTTCAAGGGTTGATGAATTCCATTTTTAAACCCTTCCTTATAAAATTTTTGTTAGTATTTTTTGATGATATACTAATCTATAGTAGGTCTTTTAAGGATCATGTTCAACATGTTGATAGGGTGCTCAAACTATTGGAGGAGAAAAAATTATATGCAAAAACCTCCAAATGTTTATTTGGAGTAAAAGAGGTGGAATATATAGGTCATATTGTATCTCAGGAGGTTGTTTAGGTAGGCCCTAACAAAATTCAAGTCGTTAAGGAATGGAAAGTCCCCACAACCATAAAGAAGTTGTGAGGATTTCTTGAGTTAACAGGGTATTATCACAATCTTGTTAATAATTATGCGAGAATAGCAGCACCTATGACATCATTATTGAAGAAAGATACATTTTCATGGACTCCTTAAGAAACTAAGGTCTTTGAACATCTTAAGGAGGCAATGTGAGTAGCACCGGTCTTAGCTACACCAGACTTCACAAAAACCTTTATTGTGGAATGTTATGCCTCAAGAAATGGAGTTTGTGTTGTTTTAATGCAAGAAGGAAGACTCATTGCTTTTGAAATTTTTCCAATCAAAGGAAACTATTTACATAAATATATTTATTAGAAAGAAATGTTGGAAATACTACATTCACTAAATAAATGGCGACCTTACCTAATGGGAAGACACTTAAAGGTAAAAAATGATCATGATAGTTTTAAATACTTTTTGGAAAAAAGACTATCTTCAGAAGAGCAGCAAAAATGGGTCACAAAGATGTTGGGTTATGACTTTGAAATCATCTACAAAAAAGGGAAGCTAAATGTTGTTGCAGATTCACTCTCAAGAAAGGATGAGGAGGTGGAAGCATTGATTTGTGCCATTTCTATTATCCAACCAGATTGGATAATCGAAATAAGGGAGGAATAGAAGAATGAAAAAGAAGTGTGGACACTCATTCAAAAGTTGCAGAAATATCCCACTACATCTAATACATTTAGTTGGAAAAATGATTCCTTATGGTACAAAGATCACTTATATCTTTGTAAGAATTCCCAAGTAAAACAAAATATTCTTTTGGAATTGTGCACCTGTCCCGTAGGAGGCTCTCAAGATTTTTAAAAAATTACCATTGGGTGAAGAAATATTTTTTTTGGGATGGAATTAAATCTTATATTCAAAATTTTGTGGCAGAATGTTTGGTTTTCCAGCAAAATAAATTTGAGACAATTAAGATGTTGGGTTTGCTACGACCTTTACCCATTCCAAATCAACGTTGGGAGGATGTTTCAATGGATTTTATCACAAGTTTAACTAAGTCTGAAGGAAAGAGTGTCATCATGGTGGTAGTTGACAGAATTACCAAGTATGCACACTTTTGTGCATTATCTCATCCATTTAAATAAATTACATTTTCTACTGCATTTATGGAAACAATTCAAAAGCTACATGGAAACCCAAAGATTATTGTAAGCGACAGAGATCCCATTTTCACTAGAAATTTTTGGACGAAATTATTTTCTTTTTTGGGTACTCAATTAGCTAATAGCTCGTCTTATCAACCTCAATACGATGGGAAAACTAAGATAGTGAACAAATTTTTGGAAGGATATCTTCGTTGTTTTGTATATGATAAACAAACACAATGGGTCAAGTGTTTACCTTTGGCTGAATGGTGGTATAACACTTCTTTCCATACTGCAGCAAAAATGACCCCATTTATGGAACTTTATGGATATCATCCACCATCCATCACATCATATTTAAGAGAAAATTCCAAGGTTAAAGTAGTGGAAGATCACATCATGCATCAAAAACAAGTTCTCCAACTCTTCAAGGATAAACTAAAATTTTCACAAAATCGAATGAAACAACAGCAGATGAACATCGCAGTGAGAGAATTTTTTATGTAGGAGACTGGGTATTTTTATGGCTACAACCATACAAACAAATGTCCCTCAAGAAAGCTAATAAGGATAATAAATTATCGCCAAAGTACTATGGTACTTACAAGGTGTTGCAAAATATTGGTACTATGGCATACAAATTGGAGCTTCCTACATCTTCTCGAGTGCACCCAGTTTTCCATGTTTCATGCTTAAAGGAGGTTATAGGTGACAAAATTCTAGTTCAAACAATATTGCAAGAAATTTTTGAGGAAGGAAAACTCATATTGGAACCTGGAGCACTCATGGAAACAAGAACTCGACAACTATGAAATCGATCAATTTCAGAGTATCTCATCAAGTGGAAGAACTTACCCACTGAAGATTTTGCATGGGAGGATGAGAATTTTATATAGAAAGATCAAGAGCTACTCATGCATTGAGGACAAAATTTTTTTGAATGAGAGAGGCATGTTATGTCCCTATATTACTAGTGTAGTCCCTTATTTTTGTTAGTGTATCCCCCTTATTTTTATTGGTGTACCGCTGTAGTCCCCATATTGTTATTATTGTGCCCCATAAAACCTGAATATTGTTATTGTTGTGCCCTTACATTATTATTGTTAGGTCGGCTAGGATTATATTGTGAACCCATGGACTCCTATTGTTAGTATGAATCCTTTGTCGAAGTGTACGAAAAAAGACCACTTTAGCTACGCATAACTAATAGCCCTAACATCAAAAGTGGCTGCCAATATCTTCAGATCTGCAGTTAGTTGATCAAGAAAAGAGATGCAAAAAACCAGATCTATGCATAGAAAGACATTAAGCAGTAAAAAGAAGGGTTTGCTCCATATATCCAATAGATAAGACAAGAACAATTTTTGAAAGAATTTTTGTATTAAGGGCACCTGGGAGGAAAACAAGAAGGCGTATCCAATTCTCCTCAATGGGATGGGTTCTTGGAAGTCCTCAGCACTTCAGATCTAGAATATCTCTCTCTTGTTGGTGTAGAAAACCCAGACAAAGATAGAACTCAAAGGTAGCTCACACAGCAAATAATGTAGAAAAAGGTGACCAAGTGTATAGATCCAGAGTGATCTAATAGGCAACAAAAGGTGAAGAATGGTAGGAAAAACCCTCCTATTTATAACAAAATATTGGGTCATTCTAGATCTTGGTGCATGATTAAAATAATGTTAACCAAATCTAGATCCACCTCTTATGGAATATTTTATTATTTTTGTTGGAGGGAAAAAGTATTTGACTTGGGTCAAATCCTTTTATTTGTTAATAATAAATAAATAAATGATTTATTTATCTTTTTAAGGAAGTGGTTGAAGGATAATCAAATAAATAATGATTTATTTAATTATTTGTGGGTGATTTGGTCATATTTAACAAGGAATATTATCTAAATAAGATTTAAATCATTATTCCTAGAAAACAATAAGATAAATAAAGGTTTATCTAATTAATTTCTTTGTTTTGGGTTAAACATGACTAGGAATAATAATTAAATTATGGTTTAATTAATTATTCCATGAGGAAAATCAAACAAAATAGGTTTGTTTAATATTTTCTTTTGGGGTTTCCTGTTTAGACCATAAACAACCTAATAAATGTGGTTTATTAAGTTATTTTACATAGTGAAAGCAATTTTACTTAGGGTAAAATTGGTCTTACATGGTGTACTTGGGTCCATCTAATGATAATAGGTTAGATGACCAAAAAATGGTGTAACACCTATATATAGAAAGGAGGTTTTTTCATTTGAATCATCCAAGAATTTTTCATTTATGTAATGTGAAGGAGGTTTCCCCCTCGAAGTGGATGATTTCTAAGGTGTTGATCTCTCTTTTCTTCTATTTTTGGAGCTGGTTTCATAATAATAATTGCAAAAGGAACATAATAATTTTGTTTTCTCTTTATTTTATGTATGTGATTTTATTGCATTGATATATATCTCCTTTCATAAAAACACAAAAATTACACACACACTACTCGACACCATAGGGAACCCCATGGCTCCCCGTCGATCTAGAAGTTTTTTAAACCTCCCCCCATTACCGGGAGGTGTGCCTGGTTTATCACCCTTTAGGCGTATAGGGTACCACATAGTCGCCATTATAGAATATTCCTTTATTCGTGCAACTTTTCTCGGGACTCCGCACCATCAAAGCACACCCTTTACAGCCCTGCAAGGGTCCCCACATGCTACCCCTTTGGGAATCCCACATACTACTCCTCCAGAGAGTCCACGAGACACCCAAAAGGGTAGTTATTCTCATATTTCTCCACAGAGGACCCCTTTACATATAACTGCTCAAAATCATTTTTCAATGGCGAACAACTTCCAAGTCCCATTCTTAGCTTGCTTAAATCTACCCAATTTAAGCCAGATAACTAATGAACCCATAGCACATGGCTCCAACTGGCCACCCATTCCTACCAAATTTCCCTCACACTTTCCAAAATTCAAGGGTAAGAAAGGAAAATATCTTGGAAATAATGTCATGAACTTTCACCTATGATGTTCTTCTAATAGAATAAAAAAAGACACTATTTGTATTTTCTTGTTTCAACGCACCCTTATGGGGGAAGCCACAAATGGTACATAGGTCAACCACCCGGGATGCATGGAAAATTTGATTCCATAGCCACCACTTTCCTCACATTCTTACAGCTCCCAGTTCGACAAGACTTGGGATTAGAACTCCTTACTCACTTCAAAAAAACACCTACTATACACATATCATACCATATCCATGAATGGAGGAAACATCGAAGCTCGTGTAAAGATAATCTAGAGGAAAAAATCCTCCTTAGTCTCTTTCTGAGATCTCTTACTTCATAAATCTCTAAATATGTGGCTAATTCAAACACACAAAATGAGGAAGAGGCCATCAGTAAATCTCAACAAATAGAGCTTATCTACACTCAGTCTGAATACCTTTATCATGTCCTTCCAAACACCCCCCGCTTGAAAATATTTAAACAAGAGACACCAGGCACATATAATGTTTTTTATGAATTCATCAGGTCCATAACCAAAAACCAACCCAACAACAGCTACCAGTATAATGGATACTTGTTCAGTAGCCCAACATTTGATGCTATGCAAACATGAATTCCAAGATATTATTCTAGTCAACCTATGTTGATGTAGAATACGATTAGTAGGGTTAACCAATATTAGCCCATACATGAAAGACCACATCCTCTCTCACAGGGAAACCAATACTCATCGAGGAATGTCAATGTAATTTCCTCTTCCCAGAATCCATATGCCAATCAAGGGAAAGCAAATTAATATTCTCCTTTCCCCACACAAAAATATAATAACCCGCCAAACTAAAATAATATAAGGGTTCATCTAGGGCAGCCCCCCCTATCTCAATAGAAATAATCATTTGAACAAGTGAATACAAATAATACACCCAATGCTGCTAGGAAAAAACCAAAGAGAAAATCAAATGGATAACTTGGACAGGGGGGAAACAATCAGCAACACCCCCCATGGATACCAGCTAGGGGCAATCCCAACCGAAATTAAAACTAGGAACATATTGATAAAAACCCACCGAGGAAAAACAAAAACACAAGTATAAGGACAAATAATTCTTATGATATCTGCAGTGAATACAATCATTATACACATCATTGTCCCCAACTCCCTGAGTTGAAGAGGATACAAGATAATAGGGGTCGGGGAGAAAAAAACCAACGAACTGCATTATTGCAATATCCCTTTCCTCATTATGGAGTGGTTAATAATAAACATCAAAAACCATACCCATCAAATACCCCTAGAGGAAACATCCATAATAACTCTAATAGTTACATTTATATGAGAGGGGAATTCATTCTTCTACATACGTGAAATCCATAATCCTTTGATTATCATCAATGATCAAAGCTCATACAAATTTTCTTACAAATTTTCATCCAAGAGTGAAACCCTTAATAACTCAAATGGAGAGTTATTTATACTATTTTCTATCACTTAGAATTATCTAAAATTGATTACAAAAATAATATCAAATTATAGGAAAAGAAAATTGATGAGTGATATGTCACTGTTTTTGAGGAAACAATTGATGATGTGGCCCAGAGTTGGGTTTTTGGGTTTGGTTATGATATTCCCTATCTGTATGCTGACAAAGATGATGTTTTTGTGCAGATATGGCAGATATATGGGTTAACTAGAGAGAGAGAGACCTGGGTACATTACGGGCAGAGATCCAGGCAGATCAAGGTGTCCGTCGTGTGTTGGCCAGGTTTGGGGTTCTAAAGTTTTTGGAGAACCCTTTGATGAGAGCGGGAGAGCCTTTGTTGGCCCGGATTATCAGTTACTGGGATCCAGAGCATGAGGTCTTTGTAGTGTAGGGGCATAGGATCAAACTGACAGTCCAGGATGTGTATTTCCTGACGGGTCTCCCGCCACTGGGGATGGTGGGAAACACGCAGCCAGTATTACCGCGAGGGCGGCATATCATGGAGTTTGTGGAGTGACATTGTCAACTGGTCTCCAAATCAAGGGGACTCGGATACCGATCGGGGATCTAGAGAGATTAGAGACCCGTGCAGTGGCCGCAGCGGTGCTGCGTATCCTGGGCAACCAGGCGCTCCATCACATCACTGGGGGCAGATGATGATTGTGGAGAGTGTGTTGAGTGGGACCTACTGTGGGTGGGCCCAAAATATGCTAGTGTCGCTGAAACGATAGTTTTCGCTCTGCAAGCGGAAAGTGAACCACGATTGCTCGTATGGGACTTTATTGTGTGCCTTCTTCTTTGAGAAGATCCCGACCTTACGACCTCGTATACAGCTCCCAGATGGGGGCCCGAGAGAGCCCAGGATGCGCCGGTGGGGGCGGCTGCTGTGTAGAGGAGGAGGAGGGGCAGTCGGGCGAGTGTTTCGACCTAATTTCTTTGCCCATTGGGATCAGATGCCATTATACATTGATGACTATCCCTATAGTCGGATGAGTTATTGTGGAGATCCGGACCTGCCACTTCCGCCTGGTCGAGTATGGGGGCCCGATGGTAAGTGACATATTAGTATTCTTGTATGGGCATGTTAAAGTTATTGAATAGTAGATATGGTACTGATTCATGTACTTTTGGTATGCAGATATAGCTCCGGTAAAACCAGCCACATATATGGGATGCCCGGCATCCTCTGGAGCTGCAGGGTCGAGTGGGTCGAGAGCAGCGCGCAATGAGGATGCGGCCGCCCTTCTGGAGGACATCCGCCGTAGATGCGAGAGGTTGCTGACCAGAGTTTTAGAGCGCGGGTGGCAAGAATTAGACGACCAGTACGTGGAGGCATGCATTGGTCTTCCCTCGGAATGGCGAGGTGTCATGCGGCGCATGGCGATGGCCGGTCAAGGCATACGTGATCTACGGGCTGTAGGGGCAGAGCCATTGGCTCAAGATCCGCCGGATAGTGAGTAGGTGTGGGGCATGTGGTGCCCCCTAGTGTGTATGTAGGGGCAGGTGGTGCCCCCAGTTTTGATTTTTTGTAACATGCTATGGGCATGTCATATGTATCAGAGTAGATGGACTCTAAACACATGTTTTGCGACACATATTATGGATATGCATCGTTTTTAATTATTATGAATTTTATTGTCCTGTATGAAATGCGTGTGATAAATGCCAATCTAGAACAAGGTTTGCAATACTATCTACATAATGATTCTGTTCTCTAGGTACATGGTTGAAAGTTATGGTTTCAAATTCACGTATCAAGAGTTTCACTCGTAAATATCGTCTAAACAACACAGGGTTATGCACACGATAAACACCATTTAGTTGCATGACAAGAAGTAGGGAATCCAAACGAACATGCAGATGGAGGATGCGATGAAAGAGGGCATCGGCTAAGAGACCACGCATTGCATCATATTCGGCCTGATTGTTGGTGGCAGTACCAATGCAGACCCCGTTTGAGAGAACAAGGGCATGCAAGGGGGTGAAAATGGCCCAACCTGCCGAGGTTAGATTCTGGGAGTAACGACTTGCACCATCGGCGTAACCGATAAAGGGGAGGGACGGGAGGTCCTGCGGAATGGTGTTACAAGACAACAAATGGGGGGAGGAGATACAATGACGGCAGCGTGAGTGGACGGAAGACATCGAGTGGCAACTGCAGGAGGGAGTGCAATGAGCAGGATGGCTATGACTCATATATGAACTAGAGGGTGGTATATGAGGGCTATAGGAGGTATGGCGGGGACTCGAGCTGCGGAGGTCAACAGAGATACGGGTGGAGTGATCTCGTGTATGGGTAGAAATGAGGAGGTCCAGGGTGGTCGCTGAAGGGGGGTCAAGCGAGGCCACAGGGGAGGGTGTGAGGGGACTGGGCTCTAAAGGTCGCACAGAGGAGGATAGGTAAAGAATGGTCCTAGTAGACTCCATCATCTGAACATCAGGGGGGGGAATGTCGATGGGAGTGGGGGGATTTTCAAGCTGGCCCGAAGCATACTGCACAAGTATGGGAGAGGCGGATTGATTTTTTTCAACCTCAAACTCTCGGACTACTTCTAAAGAGGCGCGGTAATGCGTCAGGTGAGGACAATGGTGGGAGTAATGGCCATGGATACCACACAAAGCACAGGGTTTGCTAGTGCGAATAGTTTTTGGGTTCTTGGTTACGGACGAGGACGGAAGAGAAGGGTCGGAGACCGTAGACTTAAGGAACACGACTTTAACCATGGGTTGAATGCGGGGCAACTCAGGACAAGTATGGGTGGCATGAATGATGACATCACACAAGGCACAAGGCTTTGCAGGCGGGGGAGGCACAGGGTCAGTCGGGGTGGCCTTGTCTTTGGATGCCCCCTTGCGAGCTTTGCCTTTCTTTCCTGGAGTTGTCACCACAGGGGTATGGTCCTGGGGAGGTGCAGGGGGCATGGTAGCAACAGAGGAAGCAAGGGGGACCGGTTGAACCGGTTTCAAAGAAAGATAGGGTTTGGGGTGACCAGGAGGGGTAGCGGCTGGAGGGTCAAGGTACCAGACGGGTATTCCCAGGGTCAGGTTAGGGAGAGAGAGGGTGGCCATGACGGGGACTGAATAGACTCCGAGAGGGGGAGCTAGGAACGGTATCTGACCAGCGGGATAATGACTAGGAGGGACGGCTCCGAGATGGTTAAGGCTTGGGGGAACCGATCTAGGGGATAAAGTGGTTCAGGGATACCAGCTATGGGAGAAGGGCCAAAAGGAGGAGGTCCGGCTGGCGGGGATGAAGGGCTAGGAGCGGGTTGCGGTGGGCAAGGTTAAGTCTGAGGTTGCTGACTAGCCGAAGTGGGTCGCTTAAGGGCAGCCCGAGATGATTGCATCATGCAAACATTCGATAAGCTAGGATCAGAGATGTGAGGAGGGGGAAGACCAGGAAAAGTTCCAAGCAGGGAGGAATCTTTGTAGACGCCGGGGGAGACACTGGTCAAGGAATCGACGGTTTGCTTATTGGCTACAGAAGAGATGGTCGTCTCCGGGGAGGTCTGAGACGGTGGCTCATGGTAAGTCAACTGGTCAATGGTGACTATCTTTCCATTGTGAGGAAAAGACATCTTGCGAAAAACCGCGGATGGGATAGCAGACATGGCATAGGTGTAGCTTCGCCCCAATAGAATGTTGTAGTCTATAGGGGCGTCGATGACTTCGACGTCAACGCAAACAGTCTTACCGGCAAGGGTGATAGGACAATTACGAAAAAGGCCAATGGGCTGGGAGGCGTGGCCGTCCCACGCTCGAAGGGTGATCGTGGAAGGGGCCAACTCAGGAGATCCAAGTTGCTTCCAAACCGAAGCGGACATCACACAGGTGGATTCCCCCTCATCAATTATACACCGAGAAACGTTGGCATTCCAGATTTTGACTGGGATTTGGAAGGCGACGGAAGCAGGAAGAGGAGGATGGTCTGATTGATGAGCATCGAAAACAATCATTTGGTCATCGGCAGGATCTACAGCGCCCACGGAAGATAGCAGAGCCTTCTTTTGGGAAGGGCACGACTGGAGGAGTTCCAATGTGGAAATGGCAGCAGGAGATTGCGCCAAATCATCTACTATGCTATACGAATGAGCAGCTCGACCAGAAGCAGCATTTCGACATAATGGTCCCTTAGGAATCTTGGTATGAACCTCAACTTTGGGTTGAGGGATATGTAAGGGGCCATTGGATGTCGAAAGAGGCTCTGTAGAACCGGAAGAAGGGGACTCGGGGGCAGACTGAGCGGGAGGCTTGGGGTACTGGCGAGACCGAGTTTGAAGGTGAAGGTCGACGGTTGGGGAAGGATCAGAGTTCATCATAAGGATCTGGTAATCGGAGGAACCAGAAAGGGAAGGTGGAGTGGCGACCTGGCTGTCAGGCGGTTGGGTAGCCATGAATCCTTGCTGAGGGAAAGGATCAGTAAACACAGCTGGTTGGGTAGTGGCCACATTAGGAGGAGCATGAGGGGAGGCATGTTGTCCACGCAATGTGGCTTGAGACTCCCACATCTACCGCATCCGGGGTAAGAGGGGACAGTCGGGGGTGTAATGACCATAAACATCGCAACACGAACAAGGCTTATTTGTGCGAAGTGGCCGGTCTGGCTTGGAATGAGTGCCATGTTGCTGGTTAGCAGTGTTAGGGTCAACACCTTGAGGATTGGGTCCACGAGTACCAGGGGCAGATTGGTTTGGATTGCCTCTCCGCCTTCTTTGAGAAGAAGGGGGATTAGTCGTGCCCTGCTGTGCAAATACTTGCCCTGGAGGGGGCTGTAGGTGCTGGTGCGGGTTTAGAGGAGGCAAGGGAGATGGAAGCGCATATGCTGGAGGAGCTGGCGCACCAGGCGATAGATAAAGGTAATGGTTAGGTTGTGCAACATTGAGGTAAGAAGGAGGTTGGGCAAAAGGAGGAGGCATGCCGTATCCTGGATACATGCTACCAGGAGGGGGAAGAGTGCTAGAGGTGTTGGCCCCTCTCTGAGGGAGACCATAGCCCATAGGAGGTTGAGCATACGGATGAGAAAGGGCTCCAACAATATCGTCAGTGGAATGAGATGCCCCCGGGGCGTTAGCGCCACCGGTCCTGGGGAGGTCAGGGAGGACGGTATAAACATAACCAGACTGAGCATAGATCAGGTCATATTTCAAGGCTATTTGGAGGGTGGCTTCTTCGGTTTGAGGGAAATGGGAGGCGACATCTTTTCCAATGGGAGCTAAGAGAGAGCGAAGGAACCAGTCCATATAGATCCGATCTTCGAAGGGGGGAGCTTGACATAAGCTTCGTCTTCGTCGCCATTCCTGGACATGGGCGGAAAGGCGGGTCAAAGAGGTTTGCTTGAAAGAGGTCAAAAGCTCCGTACCAGTATCGTATCGGAGAGGGAGCTGGAAGTAAGATAAAAAGGCTTGGGAAATGGTCGCAAAAGTGGTATGGGAAGAGGGGGCTTGGTCAACATACCATTTAGAAGCTTCGCCGGTAAGCATGCGTTGGAACAACTGAAGACGGATGGAATCATCGGTAATGGAGTTGGAGGAACACCACATGTGGAAAGATCGGACATGGTTGGTTGGATCTTCTCCAGCAAGGCCTTCGAACTTAGGGATGTCGGAGGGGAGCTTGGTTGGCATAGCAGGCCAACCAACATCGTTGCGGATAGGGTCATTGATCAACTGATTGAAATCAGGGAGGCTGAGGCCTATGATGTACAGCAGCAAGGGTGTGGCCGAGGTAGTTCCTGTGGCGGTTCTGCTAGTAATAGTTCCGGCATTAGGGCCGGGAGCACCGCTAGCGTTAGGCCCTAGAACAGACATAGTGAAGGTGACAGGGGGAGAACCAGAAGGAAAAGGAGAACCCAAAGAATCAGAAGAGGAGTCGGAGTGCGGACTCGGAGGAGGACTGGCTCGACGACGGCGGGACGGAGCAGGTCGATCGACTGGAAACTGAGGGTGAAGGCCAAGAAGTCTCCAGGAAGTGCGCCTTGGGGGCGCAATGATGACAACACAATCACGGCACAAGGGGAAGAAGAATGACCACAAGGGCAAGGAGGTGAAGAATCAAGTGATTACAATGTTGAAACAAGGGCAGATAGGTGCAGTGTCAATTGATTTTAAAGTCTTTGCCTGGCGGTGTAAACCAGGCTCTTCTTTGCTTAGGGTGAGTGTGTGGCGTGCGTTAATTTTAATTTTTAAACCCTTTTTGTTTTGAGAGCAAGAGAAAACGTGTGCTGCGTAACTGAAAATAAATCTACAAAGAACAGTATATAATGTTGAAATAACAGAAAATTAACAGCTACTAGTGCATCGATTCAACCCAAAAAGGCGGGTCTCTCAAAACTAATCTAACAGAGGGAAAAAATATAGTCAAAACGCATTAAAAAGAGGCCAATAGATCTACGGTCAAAAAGGGACAGGGATCTAAAGGGAAAAGCTACTGAAAAGAGGTGCAGATCACAGCCAAGGGGCAGAGGCAAGGTGGCTGGAAAAAAGGAGGAAATTAGCAAAAAGTAGAAGGGGCAAGGAGGAGGCCCTAAAGTAGATCCAAAAAAATCTTCAGGAGGTGATTTGAAAGGGAGAAGAGCTGATTAAAAGAGGTCTGAAAAGGAGGTATCATATCTGGAAAGAGGGGGGATGAAACTCTGAAAAGACAGACCTGAAACAGATAAAAACTCTTCCACAAAAAGTGGAGGGTACTGAAGCCCTAGGGGGCTATGTTCCCACTTAGATGAGCAAAAACAGATCAGAACCAGGTCAAAACGGGCTGAGACAAGAGTCGGAACCCTACCGTGCTTTCATCAAAACTCAAAAATTCGTTAAAAAACAAACTAAAAATTGGCAGTGTCGTGTGCCCCGACTCCGTCAGCAAGTGTGCCTAAAAGAGGTCGAGGCGACCTAGACATGTCCAGCGCATTTTTTGGGCTGAAAAAGTACGACCTCTAGTTCCGCCTGTCTCAAATGCGCATTTCCGTTTAAAATTTGTTGCCTCGGGGCTAAGGCCGATGTCTCGTCACCGCGCAATAGGCCAACACGCTGTAGTTAGAAATTTTAATGTTTTAGGGTTTTTATGTGAGAAAAACAAGATAAAAATAGGAAAAACAAAAAGCCGAAAGAAACCATAGGAACTTAAGTAGCCGGATGCGTGTGAATATGAAAAACGACACGGGTCGTAATTAAAACCCGGTGGGAGTCGCCATTTGTTAGTATGAATCCTTTCATTAAGTGTTACAAAAAGACCACTTTAGCTATGCATAACTAATAGCCCTAACATCAAAAGTGGCTGCCAATATCTTCAGATCTGCAGTTAGTTGATCAAGAAAAGAGCTGCAAAAAACCAGATCTATGCATAGAAAGACATTAAGCAGTAAAAAGAAGGGTTTGCTCCATATATCCAATAGACCTCACCATCTTTGTCCAGTGAATGACTGATTGGTTAACCCCTTGTTCATCCTGTTTGTTGAGTGTGATAGGAAATGAGTATCCTTGCTGAAAAAAATATATATATATAAGTAAATAGGTGTAATTAAAAATCCCTTGGGTTTTCAAATTCATAAGTTGCTCATGCTTATTATCAGCCAAAAATTGACTGTAATTATACATGAAGGCAGGTTGTTGATATTTTGAAAAAATAGAGAAGTATCCAAGGATGGATTCATCTACTATCTTATCATCTGGATATCCTAGTAAATGATAGGGTGGATTTCTTTTGGCTAATTTAGCATCATCAGGTAAAAAGGTATTGAATATTTGAGCTCTTTGGGGAAAATTCAAGTTATGGTATAGTTCCATAAGAGATTCTTGGGAAAACAAGCCTAAAGAATTATATTGGGGAACTAAGAGCATGTTATTAATGGTCTTTGCAGTGTTGGATATTATAATTTCTCCATTCTAAGCCACCACTTCTATTTTGATGGGGTCATATCTATTTTGACATGAAATGACCAGGTCTGGGAAGTCATAAGTATGAGGGAAAGAGAAAAGGGGCAGAAGGGATTCCCACAATTTAATTTCATCTTTTTAATCAGGATATTTTTGCTTCAGCCATAGGTGCAATTCGTTGAATTTGAATTCGTACTCTTTGTCAGCAATTTTATAATAGGAATCAACAAGGGGAATGTGGTCGAGGTGGATTGGGGCAGAAGTAGGAGGGTTTTCATCAGAGACTAGTTTCTTGCTTTTTCCCTTTAGGGCCATTTTCTCAGAGGAAAAGAATAATATAGGGAAATAATAAGAGAGGGAAAGAGAATGTTGATCCTTTGTGGAAGTGGTAAAAATCATTTGGAAATAGTGCGAAATGGAGCTGATAATACTTGCAATGTAACAATAAACAAGTATTATAGAAAAAGTGGTAAACAGAAGGGCTAGGTTTCATTTATACAGGGGATGAAATGAATCTGAGGCGACCATCTAATAAAATGAACGTAGCGGTTAAATGCTAACGATATAGGAGCTGGACAATGAACGAATAACTAATAGCCAGGGATCGTGGTCTAATGGGAAAGTGGGCATAATGGTAAGGTGTGTGGATGCAAAGGATAGGTGAGGTTTCAATGTTTCATTCGGTGTCGGGAAACGGTTAGGGAGCAGGATCATTCAACCATTGACGGGAGTGAAAACCATGATTAGGGAGAAGGTGGATTTCAAAGGGGGTAGGTGGTGGTTTGTGGTTTTGAGCGCGGGGGGTACGAATTGAATACGGAGGTGACACGTAGGGAGGGCCCACCACTAATAAAACAACTTTTCGAACCCCCCCACTTAGAATGTCTCCATTCTAAGCCACCACTACTCTTTTGAATGGGTCATATCTAGTTTAACACCAAATGACTAGGTCTGGGATTTCATAAGTCTAAGGTAAATAGAAAAGGGGCAAAAGGGATTCCCACAATTTAATTTCATCTTTCTCATGAATATATTTTTGCCTCAGCCACATGTACAATTCATGGAAATCTAATTTTCACTCTTTTTCAACAATTTTATAATAAGAATCAGCAAGGGGAATGTGGTTGAGGTGGACCGGGGCAGAAGTAGGAGGCTTTTCATCAGAGGTTGGTTTCCTGCTCTTTCCCTTTAGGGCCATTTTCTCAGAGGAAAAGAATAATATAGGGAAATAATAAGAGAGGGAAAGAGAATGTTGATCCTCTGTGGAAGTGGTAGCTATTGTTTGGAAATAGTGTGCAATGGAGCTGAGAATACCTGCAATGTAACAATAAACAAGGATTATAGGAAAAGTGGTAAACATAAGGGCTAGGTTTCATTTATACAGGGGTTGAAATGAATCTGAGGCGACCATCTGAAAAAATGACCATAGTGGTTAAATTCTAATGGTATATGAATTGGACAATGAACGGCTAATCAACGGCTAGGGAGCATGGTCTAATGGGAAAGTGGGCATAATGGTAAGGAGTGTGGTGGAAGCAGACAGTTGAGATGGAAATGTTTTATTCAATGTCGTGAAATGGTCAAGGAACAGGATCATCAAACCATTAGCGGGAGTGAAATCCATGTTTAGGGAGAAGGTGGATTTCAATGGGGGTAGGTAGTGGTTTGTGGTTTTGAGCAAGGGGGTGCCAACTACCTTGGAGGTGTAATATCCCAAAATGGGGATGCAGCAATATGTCAACAAAATAATGGAAGAGCAGTGATACATCAACACATAAAATGTAAGAAGATCCAAATAGCCATCATATTAAGATTATAACAGCAAATATTATACAAGTCCTTGAGGAAATGATCACTCAAGATAGGCAACAGCCTCAAGAGAACATGTACATAAAATATGAAGACCACTGCCACACCAATAATACCCAAGGCTATGACAGCATAGTTTTATTAAGAATAACTACTGCTAGAGAATTTCACTATATATATTTGCAATAATATAGCTCATACAATGTTGGGAGCAAAGATCTAAACCGCCAAACTGAATTTCAAGACAATCCGGAAAGGATTTCATGAAATATAAAAAAATGGAAAAATGTCAAAGTTGCAATCCTACGAATGAGTAGCAACTGCAAATCAATAACTGGATGGAGATGGATGAAGATGATGCACAAGTTGAAAAAACCTCATCCAATGTATCTTCCAAGTGAATGGCTGATCCTAACACTGAATATCTCACCCTCCAATAATCTCTGCAAACCCGAACTGCAAATGCTCATTGAAAATAACGCAGTCAAGGAGAGAAACGACACTGTAGGAGATATAAAATGTGTTGGCCAAGTGCCAAGATCTGAAATCAGCTCCAAAGGCTTCCTTACAGATCTCCCAAAGGAAGTAAACTTCCTCCTCTAAAAAATAAGCTCCGGAAGTGGGGTTGTGAAACCTCCACTGCAACACCCTGCAACACAATGTTATACTACTGCAGAAATAACGTTGTAGCTGAAGGAGGTGGCTTGGCCTGAGGCCTGGATGTGGAGAAATAAAGTGCAATCTCCCTCAAGAGGCCTCTCAAGAAAGGAGAAGGAATTCCTAAATAGGAATGCCTTGTGCTAAGTAGCACAACAATCTCAACTATACAGTTGAAGAAAGCACAATAGTCTAATAGACCACAAATTAAATAATCCATAACATGAGTTCATATGGCTGCCTTGCCCTCCTTTTATACAAATGGAGGCCCTCTATCCCTGGGTCCCACTCATTAGGGTTTCCTCCACCAAGGGATCTTCCTCCCACTATCTCCGCGCTATCTCCCAATATGATCTCCACCTCCTATCCCAGCATTGTTGACTTGGTCAAACTTGACCTTGTCCACATTCAAATGTCCTCTTTCACACATGAGGGTGTGAAATCCAGCTCTTATGATGATCCCTTTTCACACTATGAGGGATTTTATTCATATTTCTGAAATGTATGGTCCTCCTTACCCATTTATTCATATCCTAAGTGCAATCAACAAGAATCAATATTCCAATTAGCTGCATGCTAAATTTGGAATATTACCATCCTCCCCTCCCAAATGTTGCTTGTCCTCAAGAAAATGAAAGGATAGAACTGAGAAGTATCCCCTCCTCCTGTTGTAGCATTCACATATGATATGCTCCTCCAAAGAATGAGATGTTTTCTCATCCATAAATCTCCATATTTCCCCTCCCAAGCATGCAAGTTAGCTAAATAGCTATCATCATGAACAATAGAGTACTCAAGAAGGAAATAAGGTGTTGTCCAGAGGTTCCCTTGAGGCATGGGATCTGAAATTCATTGGGAATCATCATTCCCATGTGGATCCTCCAACCCCAAGCAATCATCCATATAAGGTGAGTTACCTCCCAACATGGAAACTCCTGAAAATCCTCTTCCACCTTGAGCTTCTGCAATGTAGGTGGGCTGAAAATCTGATCATGGTAGACAAAATAGCCTACCCCATGCTGTCCTCCACTCCACTTATGATAAGTGTAGAGTATCTACTGCTCTTGGGCTGCAAAAGTGTTGCCTCCAAGTGGCAAGAAGAAAAATGGATCTCCAAATATTTGTTGGGTATGTGTTATATGGTCCGCGTCCATGGTTTTGTGCATGGTATTGGGGTACGATGGTTTTCAGCCCTTGGTATTTTTGTAGATCCGGTCAAGGGAACTACGGCTATGTTATAATCCAGGGTTAATGGATGGGGGTTTATGTATGCTTCAGCATGTATATATATGTTTTGTAACACTAAAAGGAATATAATGAAAAATCAATTTGGTCGTCCCGATTTGGGACCCAGGGGAAAATCTCTGTGTTTATCTATTTTATGTTTTATGATCTCGCTATTGTTTATTTTCTGTTATAAGATTCGTGTGTAGATAATTTTTTTCAGGGTTAAAACCTACATTTGGTATCAGAGCAGTTTCGGCTTCAAGGGGACGCCTTTGCTGCTGAGGGTTTTTTAGTTTGGGCCTGAGGTAGACCCTGTTCAGTGGGAGATCTGCGGGATTGATTCTTGCGGTGAAAGGAGATGGCGAGCGGTGGAAAGATAGAGATCGAGAAATTTAATGGTCATAGTTTTGAGTTGTGGAAGCTCAAGATGGAGGATCTGCTGGTGGATAAAGATCAGTGGATCGCGGTAGATCCAGGTACTAAACCAATGGCAATGTTAGATGAAGACTGGAAGAAACTAGATCGAAAGGCTAAGAGCACAATACGGTTGTGTGTCTTAGATTCAGTATTGTTGAATGTATCTGGGGAAGCTACGGCGAAGAATTTGTGGGAAAAACTTGGGACTTTGTACCAATCTAAGTCTTTGGTGAATAAGTTGTTCCTGCGGAAAAAGCTGTATAACCTGAGGATGAAGGATGGAGACTCGGTGACAGAGCATTTGAACGCCTTCAATACTATGGTAAGTCAGCTGTCATCTGTTGATATTAAAATCTCAGATGAAGATAAGTGCATCAGTTTGTTGTGTTCTCTACCAGACTCGTGGGACAGTCTGGTTATTGCAATAGGTAGCAATACAACTACCTTGAATTTTGATGACATTGTCTCAGCCTTGCTGTCGGAGGAAATGAGACTGAGAAATATGGAGGGTCAGAATGGAGATGCCTTATCTGTACGAGGAAGGTCCCAGAACAGAAACAAGAATAAGGTTTCGAGTGGGAGATCCAAATATAGAGGGAGATCTAAATCTCCTGGAAAGTTTGTAAAGGTGTGCTGGAAATGCGGAAAGGAAGGGCACTACAAAAAGGACTACAGATCTAAAGCTCCTGAAAAAGGAAAGGGATCTGATGATGCTCCTTCTGCACAGGGAAAAACCACCTCGGATGAAGGTGGGGATGTGTATTTGGATTCTTCTTCAAATACACATGTAGATCATGAGTCATGGTTGATTGACTCAGGTGCATCCTTTCACTTCACTCCCCATAGGGAGTGGTTCTGCGAGTATGAGAAATATGATGGTGATGTCTTCCTAGGGGATGATTTGAAGGCCAGAATCATCAGACGTGGAAAGGTCAAGCTGAAGCTGCAAGGTAGAAGGATTAGAACACTTCCTGGTGTTCTGCATATTCCTGCATTGGCCAGAAATCTGATTTCTGTAAGCAAGATGGATGATGCAGGTGTAAAAATAGTGTTCGAGAAAGATGCCTGCAAGATGGTTCGGGGAGCACTGGTATTAATGCGGGGAGTTCAGACTGGAACTTTGTATAAGCTACAAGGTAGCACTGTTATTGATGGGTGTAACAATTCTATGGTTCCTGAAAGTGGAGCGGAAAGCCTAGCTGTCTCTGGAGAAAAGACCATGTTATGGCATCAAAGGCTTGGACATATTGGAGAGAAGGGCCTTCGGATACTACATAGAGATGGTATGGTAGAAGGTATGTCTAATTTTTCTCTGGATTTCAATTTCTGTGAACATTGTGTATATGGGAAGCAGAATCGGGTGAGTTTTCCTTCCGGTGCTAAGAGGGCAAACAAGATATTAGAACTTGTGCACAGTGATGTGTTTGGGCCTGTGTCAGTTCCATCACTGGGAAAGTCTATGTACTATGTTTCATTCATAGATGAATTCTCAAGGAATACATGGATATATTTCTTGAGGAATAAATATGAAGTCTTTGACAAATTTAAAGAATTTAAGGCTCTGGTGGAAAACCAGACAGAGAAGAAGATAAAGGCGTTGAGGACAGATAATGGTGGGGAGTTCTGCAAGAAATTTGAAGAGTTCTGTAAGAAGTGTGGTATAGCACGACAGAAGACTACTCCATACACACCTCAGCAAAATGGAGTTGCAGAAAGAATGAATAGAACACTGATGGAAAAGGCAAGAAGCATGCTCAGTGGTACCGTGTTAGGACAAGAATTCTGGGCAGAGGCAGTGGAGACTGCATGTTACTTAGTTAACAGATCACCTTCATCAGCGTTGGAGGATAAGACCCCACATGAGGTATGGAATGGTAAGAAACCCTCTATTTCACATCTAAGGGTATTTGGATGTGATGTATATGTACATGTTCCAAAGGAGAAAAGGACCAAGTTGGATAATAAATCTGAAAGGTGCATCTTTATTGGGTATAAGGATGGTTTAAAGGGCTACAAGCTTTGGAACCCAGAAACAAGGAAGGTTGTGTACAGCCGAGATGTGGTGTTTAGAGAAGTGAAAGATGTTGTTAAACATGAAGTCCTACCAAAGGAACCCGAGAAGATAGAGTTTGAGCTAAAGGAGGATGAATCAGACTCTACAACAGAAGAAGACTCAGAAGATGAAGAGCCACAAACTCCAGCTTTGAGAAGATCAGTTCGGGAAAGAAGGCAACCAGAAAGGTATAGTCCATCCGCTTTCTGTTCAGGTTTTGCCTTAACTATAACTGATGATGAACCCAGAACTGTCAGGGAGGCAGTAGATTCAGAGGATGGAAAACTCTGGAAGGAGGCCATGGTTGATGAAATGGCATCCTTGCACAAAAAAGATGCATGGGATCTGGTGGAGTTGCCGGCTGGAAGGAAGCCCATTGGGAGCAAATGGGTGTTTAAGAAGAAGATGAATGTAGAAGGCAAGGTGGAGAAATACAAAGCTCGTTTGGTAGCGAAAGGTTATTCCCATGTGCCAGGAATTGATTTTGGAGATATTTTTTCTCCTGTTGCCAAAGTCACTTCTATTATATTACTTTTATCTGTTGCTGCTGCATTTGATTTTGAGATAGAACAGATGGATGTGAAGACAACATTTCTTCACAGAGATCTAGAAGAGGAGATCTACATGAAGCAACCTGAAGGTTTTATGGTGAAGGGTAAGAAAGAACTGGTATGCAGGTTGAAGAAATCTCTGTATGGGTTAAAAAAATCACCAAGGATGTGGTATCAGAAATTTGATACCTATATATGGGGACTTGGCTTCACCAGAAGCAAGGAGGATCACTGTGTTTATTTTAAATTAATTGGTGATCATGTTATTTATTTGGTCTTGTATGTGGATGATATGTTGTTGATTGGAAATGACAAAGAAATTATCCAAGATTTGAAGACCCAACTGCTCTCCAAATTCGACATGAAGGATCTTGGTGCTGCAAACTATATTTTGGGCATGGAAATTAAGAGAGATCGGGCAAAGAGGAAGCTCTGGTTAAACCAGAGGAAGTATGTCGAGACTATATTGCAGAGGTTCAATATGCAGGATAGTAAACCTATGAATGTTCCTATTCCTGCAAGTGTAAAGTTGTCTGCTGAACAGTGTCCCAAGACACAAGAAGAAGAGGAGGATATGTCTCGTGTTCCATATGCAAGTGCAGTGGGTAGCCTGATGTATGCAATGGTCTGTACTAGACCAGACATTGCACATGCAATGGGAGTATTGAGCAGGTTTATGTCAAACCCAGGGAAGGAGCATTGGACAACAGTGAAGCGAGTTTTCAGATATTTACGTGGCACTAGTGATTATGGCTTGTGCTACCAGGGAAGACCAGGATTGGAAAGAATGTTGGACATTCGTGGTTTTGTTGATGCAGACTGGGCTGGAGATCTGGACCAAAGAAGATCTACAAGTGGGTATGTGTTTAACTTATTTGGAGGCGCAGTCAGTTGGATGAGTAAAAGGCAATCTGTAGTGGCTCTTTCAACTACAGAGGCAGAACACATAGCAGCCACTCATGCAAGCAAGGAAGCAATTTGGTTGCAGAGATTGTGTTCAAGTATGGGGTTGGTACAGCAAGCTATAAGGATAGACTGTGATAGCCAAAGTGAAATTTTCTTGGCTAAGAACCCTGCTTATCATTCAAAGACAAAGGACATTGATGTTCAATATCACTTTGTTAGAGATATGGTTGAGGCTAAAAGGGTGTTGTTGGTAAAGGTGGACACTTTGAAGAATGTTGCAGATGCATTAACAAAGTCTGTGAGCACTCAGAAGTTCTCTTGGTGTAGAGAAACAATGGGTGTTGAAGAATTGGGCCAATGACTAAGCCCTCTTGTGGCCCCCTGTGGAAAGAAAACAACAAGTGGGAGAATGTTGGGTATGTGTTATATTATTTCCACGACTAATGTTGGGAAAATTTTTGGTCCTTAATTTCTGGTGGGTAGTCTGCGTCCATGGTTTTGTGCATGGTTTTGCACATGGTATTGGGGTACGATGGTTTTTGGCCCTTAGTATTTTTGTAGATCCGATCAAGGGAACTACGGCTATGTTCTAATCCAGGGTTAATGGATTGGGGTTTATGTATGCTTCGGCATGTATATATATGTGTGTTGTAACACTAAAAGGAATATATTGAAAAATCAAGCTGGTCGTCCCGATTTGGGATCCAGGGGAAAATCTCCGTGTTTATCTGTTTTATGTTTTATGCTCTCGCTATTGTTTATTTTCTGTTATAAGATTCGTGTGTAGATAATTTCTGTTCAGGGTTAAAACCTACAATATCTTCCCTCCAATGTTGTGAATCATGATGGCCCAAACCATCCCATATATGATGAATAGGAAATCACCATCATATGGCATTCAAGTGATGGGAATACTAAAGGTTTCATGTAGAGTTGAAAGGTATCAACAGTTTACCAAGTGGTAACAATGCATATTTCTTAATTGTTGTTGCACAACATGACATGGAAACTCATAGAAAATTTTCTCCCAATGATTTATGAGAGTTATGGCCCAAGTGCTCCAATCCATCTCATGGGCCACCTCATAAAGAAACAAGTGTGTTGCTATGGTGGCCATATCAACTCCCATGCTCCCATTAGAACATGTGATGCAAAAAGAGTGGGAATCCTCTTCCCCAAAGGACACATCCATCCAATGTGTCTCCCTCCCAATCATGCTCCCAATAACAATAAGAACAACAACAACATAGGGAACCATAATGAGAATCATACTTGCTACCATATGTAGCAAGGGGGAAGGACAATGGCCCCTAAAATGAAACCAAAACAGTTTGACTCTCAACTACAACATAAATTGAAATGATGGGTGGCCTCCCCACCACTTTGTTGCTTCCCCAATCTCCTCACAAGTTTGGAGAAAGTCTATGGTGTATAGTGCAAAGTGAGAATTCTCTGCAAAAGATACAACCTCCCCAAGTCCTCCGACGAAGTGGCCATTACTAATACTTATTATGGCCTCAAGTAGACCATGAAATCTATAAGGAATAATTCTCTTTCCTTGAGCAATATCCTGCACATATATGGTTAAGGGTTGCACATATACATTATACAAATCATTATGCAAACAAATAGTACCCTTACCATATGGTTTTCCCATGCAAATGGAGTGGCTCATAGATGAGTCTCCTCTTATTCTCAAAGAGAAAATAGGTGGTTGTGCTAACTCTTCCAAATATTTATGTATCTCCTCCATCTCCACATGATCCATGCATCTCCTCAAATGCTGATATATCTCCTCCTCAAAGCCTTCCCAAAAATACCCCTCCCTGATGGTGTGGTATGCTCTCATAGAATAAGTGTGGCTGAAAAGGAAATCCTCATGAGATGCTTGTAGTAGCTTGTCCTTGAACTTAGAAGCTCTAGGTAAGAAGATCCTACCATGATAGTAGATGACCTCATCTCTAACTAAATATCCCCCCTCATGCAGCTGGTCATCCAATATCATACAAGCAAAAAGATCCTTGGAGTAATCCACCAACAACTGGGATTTCCAATATGGATCTATCCTCCATAGTGACAAAACTGATGATCTATCATAAATAGCATCTGTCATATGGCTGCCCTCTTCTTTGACATCTCCCATGCCAAAGATGCAAGTTGGAAGGCTGCTATCCTCCCCATGCTTCTCCTTCCACAGCACAAAATCTGAAATGAGAGTGGGTAATGATGATGTTGAGAGAATTCTCCTTCTCTCCTTGAGTCTACCCAAGCTTCCCAACGTTGTACCAAGCTCTCCCAAGGTCTCCACTCCTCTGAAATTAATGAGTAATGCCTCCAAATGTGAAGCATCCCTCATCATCTGCTGATCTAGTGGTCTCCCTAGCAAAATGCCTCCATGCAATGAGACATTATCATCAAGAGTAGATTGTATATATGGATGGAAAGACTTGTTCTTATCCTCACTATGCAATCCAGTCTCCCTCTCAGGTGCATCAACCTCCTGAAATAGATAGGGGTGTGTGTTCCTCATCACATGATGTTGGTTATCCTCCCTACCTCCTCCTTTTATCTCCATAGTTTCACACCCTATCATCAATGGCACATGTAGATCATGAGTTGTGCCTTGATCTCCACATATGAGATCCTAGGGAAGTCCTTGCAATGATGCAAGAATCCCTCTTGTTGGAGCAAGAGCTCCCTCTTCCTCTGCATGGGGTGCTAGATAAACCCTAGACATGACAGTGTTGTTTCCCTCCTCCTCATCCATATGTATGGGCAACCTCCCAATGACTGGATCCTCTTTTGAAAAAGGGATCTCCATACCCTCTTGCTCAATAATATAAGATAGAGGCCTTGCCTCTAGCAAGGTATCATGCAAGATATCAGCCTCCTCAATGGTTTTCTAAAGTGGAGTTGAGTTTATGGATTCCTCCATCACATGCAAGGTTTTTGTTTGTTTAGCTCCACCACATGTGTTGCAGAAATTTTTCCATCAAATATTTCCACTATTGTCTTAGTGAACCTTGCATAAGAAGAAGTATTTGCATTTTTCAAAGAAAAATACTCAAATATCCACCATGCATAGGCCTTACCTCCAAAATTCCACGCTGCAACTTTGATGGTCTCATCTCCAGAAATGTGATGTTGCTGCAAATAGGAGTCTAGCTCCTCCACCCAAGCTCTAGCTGAACATGTAGGTGAACCATCAAAATTCTATAGAAGAAATCTACCCATATCATGCTACTTGCTTCTCTTCACCTTGATCTTGCAAAACTCTGGAAAAGTAACATAATCTCTAAACTTCTGAGTTTGAGATTCATACTCTTGTAGAAAGTCACTAAGAGTTTCTCTCTTAGTCATTCCTTCTTCTTCCCTCTCTCTCATGGAAAATTTGGGCATGTGACTGTGATGTGCATCATAGTGTGTGGCTGCATGCTCACACTTATCATATGAAAATCTAGAGTTTAATTCAGATTCAAACTCTCTTGGATATTCTATACACATCTCCCTTCTCATCTTCTTGAGATCTCCATGAATGCTCTGCAAAGTTTGAGAAAGAAACTTTGGAAGTATCTCCCCTTTTCTTCCTCCAAATAATGGAGTCTTCTTTTTGTCTCTTTTTCTCATATTTTCTTCTTCTTGTCTTCTTAATAGCATATTGGCTAAGATACCACAAGATGAGCCAAGATTATGCTCTGATACCACTGTAATATCCCAAAATGGGGATGCAGCAATGTGTGAACACAATAATGGAAGAGTAGTGATACATCAGAACATAAAATGTAATAAGATTCAAATAGCCATCATATTAAGATTATAACAGAAAAAAGTATACAAGTCCTTGAGGAAATGATCACTCAAGATAGGCAACAGCCTCAAGAGAACATGTACATAAAATATGAAGACCACTGCTACACCAATAATACTTAAGGCTATGACAGCGCAGTTTTATTAAGAATAACTACTGTTGGAGAATGTCACTATATATATCTGAAATAATATAGATCATACAATTTTGGGAGAAAATATCTAAACCCCCAAACTGAATTTCAAGACAATTCGGAAAGGATTTCCTAAAATATGCAAAAATGGAAAAATGCCGGAGTTGCAGTCCTAGGACTGAGTAGCAGCTACAACTCAAGAACTAGATGGAGATGGTTGAAGATGATGCACAAGCTAAACAAGCCTCCTCCAATGGATCTTCCAAGTGAAATTTTGATCCTAACACCGAATATCTCACCCTCTAACAATCTCTGCAAACCCTCACTGCAAATGCTCACTGAAAATGACGTAGTCAAGGAGAGGGACTGCGCTATAGGAGATAGAAAATGTGTTGGCCAAGTGCAAAGATTTGAAATCAGCTCCAAAGGCTTCATTACTGATCTCCCAAAGGAAGGAAAGCTCCCTCCTCTGAAAAATAAGCTACGGAAGTGGTGTTGTGAAACCTCCACTACAACACCCTACAACAAAACATTATACTGCTGCAGAAATAACATTGTAGATGAAGGAGGTGGCTTGGCCTGAAGCCTGAATGTGGAGAAATGAAGTGAAAGATCCCTCAAGAGCCTCTCAAGAAAGGAGAAGGAATTCCTAAATAGGAATGCCTTGTGCTAAGCAGCACAACAATCTCAACTAAACAGTTGAAGAAAGCATAATAGTCTAACAGACCACGAATTCAATAACCCATAACATGAGTTCATATGGCTATCTTTCCCTCCTTTAATCCCACTCATTAGCATTTCCTCCACCAAGGAATATTCCTCCCACTATCTCTGTGTTGTCTCCCAAGGTGATCACCACCTCCTATCCCAGTGTTGTTGACTTGGTCAAACTTGACCTTGTCCACATGCAAATGTCCTCTTTCACACATGAGGGTGTGAAATCTAGCTCTTATGATGATCCCTTTTCACACTATGAGGGATTTTATTCATATTTCTGAAATGTGTGGGCCTCCTTAACCATTTATTCATCTCCTAAGTGAAATCAACAAAAATCAATATTCCAATTAGTTGCATGCTAAATTTGGAATATTACAGGAGGTGACATGTAGGGAGGGCCCGCCACTAATAAAAAAACTTTTCGGACCCCCCCCCGCCCCCTCCAATTAATGGGAAATGGGAAAGGATGGTGCGAAAAGACTTCCCCGTCATTGATCTAGGCAGTGAAAATATCAACCCTTCAAAAGTGCTCAAATGATAATAAAATGAAAAATGTTCTTGTAATTTAGCGGACCTTAGTATAAAAATATGTGCTGATATATTAAAAATAAAGATTAATTGCTTAATGAAGAAATTTAATACAAATTTAAGGATAATTAGCTATTTATTAAAAAAATCTTGTTGCATTTAGACGAGCAACCTTTTGCAAATTTATATTTTGAAGCTAAGCAAACATTTTTATTGCTTTTCCTAACATTTGTTTTTATTTTTCCTTCATTTTCTTATGGAAATTTATTCCTATCATTTTCTTGATATCAATAATCAAATTTATTATAAATCGTAACATTTTTTTATTTTTTTATTTTTGATTTCATATCCAAACTTAACATTTTTACTTTTATTTTTTCTAATGTTCTAACTTATCAAAACCAAATAATGTTACGACATCAGCTCCAACTAGGGTCTGCTTCCTCTTGTAGGATGTAGAGAACAAGAAGATCCAAATGACTTCTCCTTAGGCTAATGGAGCCTTTTCTATGAAAAAAATCAGGCCTAAAAAATTTAAACAAACTGGTAATGTACAATGATGAATTTGAATCTTCTTTTGAATCTTTAGTAGTGGTTGTAATGCTTCAGAAATCTTCCATTGACAGGCAATGAAGAAAATTGTCCTTCCAAGTTCGGTAAAATGAAAGTATTGTTACCCTTTACTTTAGCAATGCTGAAAAGTCCAAACTAGAGGTTTTCAATTTTTCCATGTTTTCCTTTTTCCTCCCTCCTACCATCCCATCTCAATACTAGATCTCATTCCCTGAAATCTCTTTCTCTTTCCTCCGTATCAAAAAGACCTTTCAACTTACTCTGATATTTCCTTAGGTTGTATTGAATTTCATCCCTGTTTTCATTTAATTCAATAATATGATTTATCCTTCTAGATAAATCAATAGGTTCTTAATTAACTTCTTGTAAAAAATTTAAAACATGGAAAGCTAAATTGGTACGAAAATGGCCTCTTTACCATAAACTAGTTGAAATGGAGATTTTCCTATTGACCTTTTAGGATATATTCTGTTAGCCCAAACTCCATAGATAAGGTGACTATCCCAATTCTTCTTACGATCTTCTAAAGTATTTTTAATTATCTTGACGAGGCTCTTGTTTGATGACTCTACAAGACCATTTCCCTATGGATAGTAAGGAGTAGAATGATGTAGTAAAATTTGGTACTTCTGACAGAACTCAATCATTTTTACACTACTAAATGATGTTTCATTATGAGTTACTATCTATGGAGGACATCAAAATATAGATAGAATGTTTTCTTCAATGAATTTGATCACTACTGTATCTATGGAATTTCTGACTAGAATGTCCTCCACCCATTTGGTGAAGTAGTCTGTGGCGGTTAAAATCCATCGGTGTTGATTACTTGATGTTGGATGAATTTCCCATATGAAATTCAATCCCAATTGTAAGAAGGGTGTTGAAACTAATACTAGGACTAGTGGAAGGGCTACAAGTTTTTTCTTTCCAGATAACATCTAACATGGAATGAAGCTTCTAACCTTTGCTCCTACTTGTGAAAACATAGTAGGCCAATAGAATCCTACTCTTAGTATTTTGTATGTTGTGGCTTTCTAGGCATAGTGTCCTCCACATATACCCGCATCAAACATCTCAATGATTCCTTTTGTTTCACTTTCTTTCAAGCAAAGTGTTATCACCATAAAAAAAATTCTAAACTTGGACAGTTTACATTGTTCCTAGTCATGGTATTAGATAGGTGTTGGGTCATTTCATGCTTTAAAGGGTAGGTGATAGAGTAAGAGTCTCAAAAGTCTTATTTTCATATCCAAATAAATTTTGACAAATTTATTCCATGGTTTAAAAGTCCCATATCATGTTTAGAAGACATTTCTTAAACCTTTTGAATTTTTTTTGGAATTAGCCACAAAACCACACTTTCGTAGTGTAGACAGTGTAAAAAACTTGTTTTGCGCTACGAAAGCGCTTCTACTTTCGTAGCGATTTTCCTTGAAAATACATTAAGCACGCTATGAAACTACGGATTCATTGCAGATCATGTCAAATCAACAAAAAATTCAAATTTCGTTAATTTTACATCATTAGGTGTCAGCTAGGGGTCATTTCTAAAGCATGCAACCATTCAAAACCATCATTTCAAATGTAGAGGCCATCATGATAGGTGAGTTCAAATTTGAAATGGCTGGTCTTTTGTTTCATTTCTCATGAAAAAACACTACTGCATGCCTTTTTCGAATACTAAGCTGGTGGTAATCTCATACCAAAGCTTCCTTCATATATTTTCAAGTGAGGTTGAATACCATTAACAAGCGAGGTTGACTACCATAAGCAAGCGAGGTTGACTGTTTTGAAATCAAGCGAGGCTGATAAATAGAAATTCAAGTGAGGTTGATTTGTTACAGAAAATTCAAAGGAAAAGATGACAGAAGAAAAGAAAAACCATAGGTTTGGACATTGTTTAAGAACAGAGCCTGAAAGCATAGAGGCCCTAGTCAAAGATAAATCAGTATTGGAGGCTTTCAAGAAAACAGGGTGTTGGAAATTTTGTGAAAAATTGCATGGAGGACACAGTCAAGTGACAAATGAGTTTGCCCTACATTTCACTGGCTAAAACACAGAATTTGGAATCCTAAACTTGTCAATTACTCCTGAAATAATAGCTTTAGTGACAAAGATTCCAAAGGGGCAAGAGAGATGGTTCAAAGGCTTCATATTTGACATGCAGGAATGTAAAGTATTTCTAAAGCCTAAATTTGCAGAAATAGACTTAACTAAGGTAATCCAAGGAGCTACATCAAAGAAACCTATGAAAATTTTTTCTTCAACATACATAGGTATTTTACCTATGAGGGAAGGTATCATAAAGTATATTCATATCATTTTAAACTTCTATTGCACTTTACTGGCATTATTTATCTAGATTTTCCATTATTTCTGTATAGAAGTATAGCTAAGATGGCACATGTTTCAGGAAATAAATCCCTAGAGGTCGTTGGGTCAAAAACCTCCACAGATCAGGGAATGATATTCAAGAAGGACTCACACAACCACACTTGTACGCTAAAAACTAGATATTATAGATTGTAGAACTCACCTGTAGATCCTATGTTTGATGTAGATCCCGCGAGGTCCAAACCCCCAGCAACCCTTCTTCCTCTTTGACTTAGAAATCAAGAAGAGACATGCACGGAAATCTATTTGTACAGCATATATCTTTCCTAAATGTCAGTGTAATCCATGTGAAACATCATATAAAAAATAATAAATGCTTAATTAACAACATTTTCACATATGCAAGCAGATATTAACACGTGAATTCGAGAACAAGATGGTTCTTCTTCATTACGAACAGCATGTACAATAATAGAAAGGTGGAGAGATCACCTGAATCCTTCCACGATCTTCGAACAGACCGTCGTCCAGATTCGTCCTGCCCTTGCCTCACTAGGATTCTTTCAAGACTTGTGCACACGAGATGACATATAAGTTGATGAACATCTCCAAGAAACAAGGGTTTCCTGTGAAAATCTGGGAAGTGCAGGAGGCACAGGAAATCAGACTTGAATTGGGCTCCAACAGAGTATAATGTCTATAATTTTCTCTCCCCCTTAGGCCATGCATATGAGGGGCTTTTATACTCCCTCAAAGTAGTTTCAATCTGTTAGAAACAGTTGGCCACGGGCTGGGGTGGTTGAATTATGGGAATAACCATCAACCCAGCCTCAAAAATAGGGATTTTTATATATTTTTTAATGATTTTAATGGCATACATGGAAAAGTATCTCTGGACTTGCGTATACATGCGGAAAAGTCTGGGCATATCTGCGTATGGGATTTTAAACACTGTTTTTTATGAACTTTTACTCAAGTCTATGGGAATGGGTGCCCAAGGCCAAAGAGACAATCATGAGTCACATGAGGGTGAAAAATGATGCTATAAGAGATGCCCCCTAATATATGAGGTCAGAAGGAGTACATGATGGCCGAAATGTATTATGTGCATAGAAAGAACTTCATGAGGACAAGAGAGGAATTCACCAGATTTCAGCCTGCCAAAAACCAATGAAAGAAATAGAGAGTCAGCTCATGTCTGAGGCGGGCATACCCATGCTTAGTCAAAAATATATCCATACAGAAAGTACAGAATAGATCTAGAATGTATACAAGTATAACTGAACTGAAATTACACAATGAATCATCTGAGCACGACTTGGAAGTACAAGTCGGAATCAATGTCCAAGTATCACATATATCAAACTGATCAATAATACTGAAAATGGATGTCTGATCACAAAAGTAACTGAATCTCCAGGTACCAAATCATAAGGGGTGGAACACATGGTACAATCATGCAACTCGGGAGCCAACATATAAGATGCTACTGTACTGACACTGCAACATATAAAGGTGGATGGCATCACTGGTAGAAACTGAATGGACTGTCAAAAGTGAACCGAGAAATTTTGATGTAACCCGAGGTCTTCACCGATCTCGATGGCACAAATCTACACAATGGGAATAAATGAGCTGAATTCGACCATGTGAGAAATATTTTGATTACCGGTCAATAATGTATACCATTAACAAATGCAAGACAACCCACTGATAATGAAAATGAGTGTCAAGGTGCCCCAGTACAATCTAACAAGTGCGAATGAATGAGTTGAAGTCGAACACTTGGAAGAATCTACCAATCAAGAGGCAATGATGAATCCCCACTGTCGATAGCGAAGAGTCTGCCACTGTGACGCAAACCCTAGTGGCACAAAGACTCTATAGACCTTATTCCCAGGCTTCGTGAGTCAGAGTCGATGGGAAAATATCTGCTGGAAGGAAGGCATTAAGGCATCCCACATCAGTCTAGTGCGAGCGTAACCCGCAGGCCAAGATTTGGAAGGAATCAGATGAAGCAGAGTGACGGAACTAAATCGAAGTACGTTTCTGACATGCACAAGATGAAGCTAGTGCACGGAAGAAACCCTCTAAACCAACCAATAATGAAAGCTGACACAGAGGCGAGATATCCACCAATAGGGTCAAATGGAAATCAAGGTACTACACGAATCCCAAGTTTGATAATGTATGCTGACGTCGAACACAAGGAAAAACACTTAGTCAAAGACCCATAATGATGATCAAATGCTAAGCACAAGGTCACCTATCAATGATGAAAATAGGGCCAGGGTGCGGCTCTAGGTTTACTCTTAGAGCAATATGTCGTAGTCGATGAGAGACAAACCCACCAGCAAGAAGTCAATGGAGACCTTCTCAAACTAGCATGAGCAAAAGACCAAATCATCTGATGTGATAGAACAAAATACTGACAAGACCGGGAAGGCCCACTGAATAATGAGTCAAGAGACACCGCAGAATGGCCGACTCTCATTTAACTTCCCTTGAACAAAAGCACGACTCGTGATGACCATGGCAGTTAAAAAAAAATGACACTGTATAAGTCTGTTATGTAGGAGGAAAAAACAAACTCTCCATATGATTGGAAGAGATAACCAACCGAGGGAGGACTGACTAGTGAAACAAGGAAAAAGCTGAACCTAGGTCAAAACTAAAACCATCCCAAATGAAGGAAATATATAACTGTATGTGCTTTGTTCAAGGGCGATAAAATAATACTATACTGCCATCAAATTATGAAGTAACACCTCGTTCCTGCTCTTTTTGTTATATTTGATTTTTTTTTGTCTTTTTCATATATAAGCCTGAAAAAGAATAAAAGAATGCTATAGTAAAATGGATAGAACGAGTATCAAGAAATAGATGCATTAGTTCCTGGGATAGGAACAATCCTATGCTCAATGCAAGGTGGTAGAAACTGGTATGCGATACTCAAAGGAATGTTCCATCCATGGGAAAAAGGGTGTCAAGTCGTGATAGCTAAGTGCATGCAATGGTTAACTTGTACAGACAGTCAAGGTCAAAAGATGGCTTAAACATCAAGTCCAAATGAAGCTGGCTAAAGGCCAGGATAAACAGGTAGCCAATATCCAATGCAGTAATATAACTCAATGACATCAGGGAGCCTCTAGGGTAATAGCCAGAAAAAGTGATAGTGAAGAAGAAGAAGAATGAAGCTTCAACACATAAGTCATGGCGGGACTAAAGAGGACTCCCGAGCCTACATAAAATGCAACATGGGCAATAAGTGCTTGCGAGGCACTAACTAGGAAGCCCATGTAAAGGAAGGCTCTACCACCAAGTCATGATTAAATAATCGGTGAGTGAAATGGGTGAAATACTCATGACCTGATGGGATCGACCCTATGGCAAGTGATCAGAATGGAGGCTAGTATGAAAAATGCAACGGAAAGTGGATTTCCTAACCTATATGCCAGTGAAGATCATATACCTGCCATGACAGGTCAGCAGTCATGGATCAAAAACTGGAAAAATCTCAACTTCATCAAAATGTACCTGAAAATATACCAATCTGGGCACTTACAAGAATCTGGGTTATGCAGCTTAAGATAGATTGAAAAAATAGGCATAACAAATTATTGCAAAAATTTTCAAATTATGGGCATAAATACACATGTTACCTCATATTTGGTTCATTGTTACTTGCTAATTTGGGAAAAAAGAGCTCTGGAGAAAAACCTTCTTTCGTCAAAACATGAGCAATTAGTGGTCAAACTTCGCCGAATCAGTCAGGTAAGCTCTTAATCCATCATTATTATTAATTTTGTCCATTAATAGAGTTAAAATTTGGAAGTTTCACCGTTAGAAACATTTGTTTTAATTTAGGGCTCTACGCATACGCGGGTTCGCATACGCGGGTTCGTATGAACCAAGCCACGTATATACATGACTGTCTACAGGGTAAGTCACGTATGCTCAACCCGCGATGTAAAAAAACGCATCTAATGAACAAATAAATGATTTTTTTCAGGATGACCATCACTTGGAGGGAATGTGAGCATAGTGCAATTGATAATGAAGTAATGCAAGATCAACAATCACTCAATATCCTCCGAAATTGCAGATTGCTCAAATTTTTCAAAATGCCAAATATGAAGAGTAATGTCCGGTTGCTCGAAATGCTGGTAAATTATTGGGAACCAGAGGAAAATTTCTTCGTGATAGATCAAATGCCCATACACATAGAGGTAGAAGACATCTACTTCATTACTAGACTCTCATGGAGGGGAGACCCAGTAGATTTGCACAACAAGCCTTTGGGAGGGCTTACTATGGATGACTATGTCCACGTCTACTGTGTAGAGGGGTCCAAAAAAGTAGGGACTCGGATTGCTATAAAATATTTGAGAGATATACACATGAAGATTCTTCTATTTACCATTGACAGGGTAGCAGGATCTGCTTCCTTGCATCAGGCATCCAGGACCCAGATGAGCATAGCTGTGGAATGCCTAGCTCACCTATATGATTGGTGCATAGCTCTATTAATGAATATGAAGCAACAAATGACCTCCATACGGAAAGAAAAAACAAAAAATTTCGGGTATGGAACCATTTTGATGACATTCTTCTTTGAGAAGATTCTTGGGCTTCGACCCAAAGTGATCTCTTCCATCAACAGCCCAAGAGACCCAAGAATTGCCCGATGGGAAGATCTGATGAAGAGACTGGGGGGAAGTGAAGTTCCCCAAACCACCTGGGACGACGAGTTCTTCCAATGGTGGGGAGAACAAGTCATCGTTGTGGAGGACTACCCCTATGCCAGGATTGATTTCCGTGGTGATCCATACCTCGTCCTTCCACCTGGCGCGACATGGGGCGTAATCGGTAAGATTGCAATTTTTGAATTATGTGATTTTTATGATTTTTTCAATATATATGAAAAAATGTGAAAACAAAACATGTTTTTGATTGGATTCAAAATGACTTACAATATTATGATGACCATGATACAGATATTGGACCAGTTAGTCCTGAGGGCTACCCACGACATAAGCGTCGCAGAGGCGAGGCGGGTACTGAAGACCCAGGCAGGACCCTCCATGCTATACAGAGGAACTTGGAGGGTTTAATTCGCCAAGTGCCTATGGCCGCAGTGGAGGATCTACCTGAGGCCATCCAGAGACGGGTAGTGGAAGTACCACGTGACTGGGTACGATTATTCGGCCGTGTCACCACTGCGATCGTGTTCTATAGGAACACGAATTTTGGGCAGGGACCACAGGAGTAGATAGATATGATTACCGGACGACTATATATTTTTGATATTGAACATGATCAGGCATAAGCCCTAATTTTGTATGACTTATGGATCCAAATTTTGTATATTTTTTTGAACACTCTGATTATATATATACAATGATTTATGATGTGATGTGACAAATGTATAAAAAATGCATGATGTTTTTTATGATTAAATTTTAATGTATGGAATGATTAATATGCCAATCAATTGCTTGATTAGCTAATGAGTCTGCCATCTAGTTGTCTGCTCTAGGAATATGAATGAATGTTAAAAATTGAAATTATCTTTGTAACAAACGTACCCTCAAAAACAACCAGAGTAAAAATGGATCTCGAACCCGATAAGTATTTGTTCAACTGTGACACCACCAGCTGGGAGTCCAAGAAAAATACCAACAAATCAACACCCAAAGATATTGCCTCTGAGAGTAGATAAATAACTGCAGTGTACTCTACTATATTATTGGAAGCAGGACCAATGTATACTCCTCTTGATACTAACAGCTGACCGGATGGATGATGAAGCACCCAAGCCGCAGAAGCCAAGTTCCGGGTGTGTCTAATAGCACCATCGGCGAAGCCATAATGACTCATGACATTCAACACAACCTACCAAAGGAGATCAAAAACATCACCATCACATCAAAGACCTAAAAACCAGACATGTACAAAATAAAAACTACTATATACAAAAGCAAAATTCTAGGCCGAATCCTAGGCATAATACCTTTTCAAATAGAGCCCATTTCTGGGCTCCGCCAACTCATTTCCTTCAAAATCAACCAAGGCATATGCTCCTTTTTTAAGGACATTTTTAACAATGAAGGGGCCATACCACATAGACTTAAACTTTCCTACACCCAGGGCATCCTTCTCTTGGGAATAGACCAAAACGAGGTCACCTTCCGAGAAAACCCTAGGCTTGACTGCCTTATCGTACTGAACTTTGACTCGTTTCTTATGTGCCTCATTCATCATGGCGGCATCGCGACACTGCTCATCAAGATGTTCCAAATGAAGGAGACATTCTTCAAGACTAGAAGTGTCAGGAAGAAGCTCAACAACTAACTTAAGAGAAGGAATTTCACATTCAATGGGAAATATGGATTCCAACCCATAAAATAGTTGAAATGGAGTAAAGCGTGTTGCAGTTTTCATTGACGTCCTGTATGCCCAAAGTGCAGGATACAACATGATATGCCAGTTGGATCGAGCTTTATTAATTGTCCTTTGAAGAATGGTCTTCAAGGATTTGTTCACGGCTTCCACTTGCCCATTGGCCTGAGGATAATACAGAGATGAATGCTCCTGCCAGAAACCTAATTTTAGAGCCAACTCAGCCATCATGCTATTCTGAAAATGACTGCCATGATCAGTGACAATCTCTCTAGGAATACCAAAACGAGCAATAACTTGGTTGAAAATAAAAAGAGCTGCAGTCTCACCATCATTCCCAAAAGTAGGCATAGCCTCGACCCACTTCGTAAAGTAGTCTACTGCTACAATAATGTACTTGTGACCTTTAGCCGAAGGCGGGTTACAAGTAGTATAATCAATACCCCACTTTGTAAAGGGATCGACAATAATGACTGGAAAAAGCGGAGCTGGATGAGCGCGCATTTTTTGAGTATAGACTTGACACGGATGACACTTTTTGACCGACTCCATACAATCTTTGAAAATTGAAGGCCAAAAGTATCCAGCACACAATATTTTTTGGGTTGTAGCAAGCCCAGATAAATGACCACCACAAGCTCCACTATGGCAATCATTTAGCACAGCCTCTACTTCTTCAAGAGTTAAGCAACGTCTCAAGATTGAATCAACCCTCGACAGTATAAAGCATCACCAATAATTAAGTAATTTTTAGCCAAGTGACACAACTTACTGTGCTCATCTCTCGAAAAAGTAGAGGGAAACTTCGCAGTCTGAAGATACACAATGATATCTCCATACCAAGGATCCTGTAGAGAGATGAGAAACAAATGTTCATCCGGGAAGGGTTCATCATAGAATATCTCTTCTCCACAAGGCAACTTAGAGATTAATTCCACAAAAACTAAAGATTTCTTGGACTTAGCAGACATAAACTCAAGATCAAATTCCTGCAAAATCACAATCCATCTATTGTATTTTCCCCCAATCACTCGCCTACTGAGAACAAACTGAAATGGATTGGCTGCTGCCAAAACATAATTTTTTCGTAGAATAATATAATGTCTGAGTCGCTGTACAGCATGAACAACTGCTAAATCTAGCTTCTCAATCGGAGTATACCGGAGTTCAGGTCCTACCAAGCCTTGACTAAGATAGTAAATAACATGCTCTGCTAGAGCATCGTCCTCCTGAACCAGAACCATACCAATGGTAGATTCTACTGTTGCAAGATACAAAAGGAAATCCCTGCTATAATAAGGTGGACTCAATATAGGAGCAGAGATCAACGCTTTTTTCAAAGCATCGAATGAGCGCTGAGTGAAGTCATCCCAAAAGAATGGAACTCCCTTCTTCAAAAATCTCATAAATCCTTTGGTAACTTCAGCATAATTTACGATAAATCTCCGAAGAAAATTAGCTTTTCCTTGTAGACTTTGAAGTTGATGAATAGATGATGGGGGAGGCAACCGAAGTATCGCCTCAACCTTGAAGGGATCTACCCTAATCCCTTCCGACGACACAATGAATCCCAATAACCGACTGGATGTAACCACGAAAACACACTTGTTCGGATTCAACCTAATATTGTAGAAACGACATCATTCAAATACTTGACGGAGGTGAGCAGGATGATCAATTCTCTTTCGAGAACGAGCAGCTAAATCATCCAAATAATCCTCAATAATATGTTTGATATCGTGGAAGGCATATGACATGGCCTGCTGAAAAGTAGCCCCAGCATTTTTAAGACCAAAAGGCATCTTCTTGTAAGAAAAAGTACCCTAGGGACAAATAAAGGCAGTCTTATGTTGATCTTCAGGACGGATAGTAATTTGATTGTATCCAGAGAAACCGTCCATGAAGGAGAAAATCTCATTACCGGCACACTCATCGATAATCTGATCTATAAATGGTGTGGGTTAATTATCTTTCAGACATGCTTTATTAAGGTCTCTGAAATCAATGCAAACTCGAATTTTTCCTTGTTTTTTATCCATGGGAACTGGATTTGAAACCCACTCTGTCAAAGGAACAGGGAAAATAAATCCCGCCTTGAGCAGCTTCTCCACCTCAGCTTTGATAGCTGCAGCCTTCCTAGGATTGACCGGACAAATTTTTTGCCTCACAGGCTTAGAATTTTCGTAAGTCTTGATCTCATGCTGGACAATAGATAGATCTATACCAGGCATTTCCTCATAAGACCAAGCGAATACATCCCTAAACTCTTTAAAGAGATCGGTGTAAATCTGAATCTCTTCAGGGGAAGATTCAGCTCCGATGAAGACATTCTCTATAACATTGGGATCCCTGGAAATGTTCACCGGGATAGTTGGAGAAATCGCAGCCATGTTCCCTTCAGCATATACCTATGTTGGTGCTAAAGGGTTCAAGACTGGGTGAACAGGACCAGGAGACAAAGGACTTGGAAAACTTGATTCAACTTCGCTCAAATCAGGTAAAAATTAAGACCGATGATGCAAATCATCCCACGGTCTATCTATACCAGTCATAGCTTCCAGGATGGCCTCTTCAGATGTAAGAGTGGTATCAAGGCAATTCTGGGCGAAAGAAGAAATAAGTGTCCAAGCCGGAGCCACATCGCCATCCAACTCCTCCAGAGAAAGAGGAGTTGGAATGGACTCTGCAGAGTCTAAAATAGATTGATAAGCAATCTCAGTTGCAGACATCAGGGATGCCATTCCACCCACTTGACCTTCCGCTAATGTGGAGGTAGGGGAAGGCAAGGTCCAAGGATCCAAAAAATAATGAGTTCTGAAGAACTCTCTTCGAACAAGAGCCCTGGAGGATGAAATTTCATTTATATGAATAGTAGGAGGTGGAATATCAAAAGTACCCATCAAAGAAGAATACATTCCAACCCCTAAATTCTCAACAGGCAGCTTGGCATTATCCACCTTTGGAATAGTTGAGTTAGTAGATGCATTCGGGTCTACAGGAGAACAGTCCAGTTGATCCACTGTAACAGTCCTCCCTTTGTGAGGGAAAAAAATAACCCGAAATAATGAGGATGCAATGGCATCCATCTCATAAATCTAGTTTCGCCCCAACAGAAGGTTGTAGTCCAAGCTTGCATCAACTATCTCAACCTCTATATTTACAGTTTTTCCCCCAACACAGATGGGCAAAGCTGGCACAATACCATGCGGTCTGTGAGAATGACCATCAAATGTAGTCAGAAGAGTAGCAGGTGGAACAGCTGCGGGAGATCCAATTCCCTTCCAACATGCGAGAGACATCACACATGTGGAAGCACCCTCATCAATGACCGTTTGAAAGATATTGAATTTCCGAAACGACGATTTGATATGAAAAGCCATATGATGGGGGAGTCTCTTTTTAAAATTAGACATATCGAATGTAATCACAAGAGAGTTATTTGGATTGACAGCCCCAATAGCAGTGAGCAAAGCACTGCGATGAGATGGACAAGACTGGAGCACCTCAAGAGACGACATGGCACAAGGACTCTGCGCCAGATCTTCCATAATAGAGTAGTTCTGAGCAGCCCTAGCATTTGGATTAATCGTCGTATGCTTGCTAGATGCTTTTGGCATCCGAGGTATAGGCTCAACAGTAAGATTTGTAATATGAAGCAGTTCAGTACCATCGGGAGCACCCTTGGCTTTCAAAGACTCATATTTTTCATAATCACGGGATCTCGTGGCGATATCTACATGAGCACACATCATGTATATGTTTGACGGAGTTTCCCCTTCTTGGGTACCCCCAGAGGAAGCCCGAGTATTTTGATTTGCACCAACAACTAGTTGTTGCCCTTGGGGAAGAGGGTTTGTCAACACAGCCTGGGAACTAGAAGAACCCTACTGAGCTAACAAGCGCTGCGCATCCTGAATTTTAGGGCAAAGGTGAGTAAGATGGTCTCCAACACATAACTTGCATGGAAACTTCACTTTCTTTTTATCCTTTGGACCCTCACCAACAAGCTCATTGGATTTATTTGCATTACCCTTCCCATTCTTGCCATTTTTCTTATTATTGTTCCGTCCCTTCTTCTTCCCTTCGGATTGTTGATTTTCCCTAGGGTTAGAATTCTGAATGACATTTACCGACAAAGATTGAGAAGGCGATGACTCAGCAGGCACAACCTGACCAGAAGAAGTAGATTGTATAAACAACTGCTGCAATTGACTAAGCAGGTTAGCTGCACCACTATTGATCGACCCAATAAGTCGGTCACCATGAGGACCAGGTTTAGTCTTGGATATGTCTAATTTCGAGCGAGGAGCATTAGGAAAATATTTATGAAGGACACTGAGAATATATCAATTCAAGTTGTTGGGCCCTAAAAATAGCTTGCTCCTCAGAAAATACCCCCGAGAGAGATACATCCTTAGAAATATCTGCCTACAGGGATTTCAAAAACCATTCCAAAAGAAATTCTCCCAGAATATAAGCTTTAATGAGCCTCTTCCTTCTCCACCATTCCTGACTATGATCAGAAATGTGGGTTGCGTCGTCCTACTTAAAATTAGCTAGGATTTCAGTCCTGGCATCATAACGGACAGGCAACTGGAAATGATTTAGAAATATAGTAGCCGAATCTCCAAAAGTAGCAAAACTGCCCCCAGTTAACTTAATATACCACTTGGCAGCATTTCCAGTCAAGGTGCGTTGAAACAACCTCAACCTAATCGAATCCTCGATCAGGGAGTTAGATGAACACCATAAATGGAAAGTGGTGATATGATTAGTCGGGTCCTCTCCATTCTTGCCTTCAAACTTTGGAATGTCTGAAGGTAGTTTGGTAGGAACCGGAGGCCACCCCGGACTATATCAGATTGGATCATTCGTCAATTTCGACAAATCTGGCAAGTTAAACGTTTCCAGAAAAGGTAAACGAGGAGGAGCTTGAGGATTCCATCCTTGGTGGGATGAATTCCCAACATTCTAAAAAGAATAACTTGGATTTGATGAGGCACTAGGTTGCCAGAAAGAACTCATAGAAAATGTTGGGCCATAGGACCCAGCATTTGGAGAAGGACCCCCTCCCAACGTAGAGTTACCACAGACCGGATCAGTTCCCTCCCCCCGAAGTAGTGAATAAAGAGGAAACCCCCTAATAGGGGTTCCAAGCGTTAGAAGGAGGGGAAAAATTCTGATAAGCACTCGACGAAGGAAAAGAAACATTCCCTGCCCCCACTACTGTAAATATAGGGTTCCAACCTGAAAAGGTAGTCGAATTATGACCTCCAGACCAAGGGTTAAAACTTTGAGTCTGAGAAGTAAAAGGAAAAGACCCTAAGGAAGGATTCGAACTAGGAATATGCCCACTTTTGAAGGGGAACCCTTGAAAAGAAGTTGACCCACTAGCCATGGAAGACATGGGTGTAGACGCAGTTGCAGCAGCGGAAAAGGAAAATGAAGGAATCCCACTAATGGGCATTCCAAAACAAAAGGGACCAGATTGAGAAGCTTGTGCTTGGGTGAAACCAGAGCCAAACACAGCAGTACTAGAAGCAATCGAAGATATAGCAATTGTGCCTCCTCCTTCAACTGAAGCAGGAGTCTGAATACTTGCAGCACTCACAACTGCAGTCGCATTCCCAGTCGTGGCCATCGAAAGGTATGAATAAGATGGATAAGGACTTTCTAGTCTTTCTGACTTAGGTCTGATGTACTCAACAACAAACGGAGAATCAAAAGGAAGAGGAAATGGAAGTGACTCAGGAGACTGAGGTACTTCCTCTACTTCTACTTCTTCTTCTGGTTCTCTTGGAAATAAGATTCTCGAGGTGAGTGGAGTGCTCCTCTCGGAACCAACACCAGAACGAACTACAGCACCTTCAAGCCCTAGCGGAGGATCTCTCTCCGCTGCGTCATATACCACTGGGTGATATTCACCTGCTATATTACTCCTACGCCTTCTTGAAGAAGGCTCAACACTTTCGGGAGATAACCCCCGAACTCTCCTCGATCGACGAGGCGCTTGATCAACCACTTTAATAGATTAATTAGACTCAAAAAAGTATAAAACTAAGCAAGCTAGGAGCAAAGAGCACTCACTACAGAAATCCCTAAGATGCAACCAAGCAAGCAGCCTTCAAGTATTTCTGCTCCGGGTGATTAGGACCGGACACCAAAATATGAGAAAGAGAAAAATAGGACCTCCCGAAAGTAGTCTGGGATAATTACGGCCCAGGCCTACTAGCGAAGGTAACAGAAATAGCTACGTCGTTCTCCTAACAACAGCCTTTGCCGGTGCAATTACCCAAGCTTCGTCGGGGCACCTTCCAGAAGTACTGCTAGAAGTGATACAACGTCTACCTCAGGTACCATGGGTATTCCCCCCCGCAGTCACCTATGTGGTACCTAGGAATGGCAACTAAGAGCACCAATCCGTGTCATCAGCCGGGCGGAACGGTCTTAAGGCAAGATCCAGTAAATCGGAGAGGGGGTATCTCTCTTCTCAACCTTCACTTCCCCTCACGCTTGAATCTCTGGAGGAGAGCTTTCCTGGTCCACCTAACAGTGTTGGATTTCGTTAATTTAATAAACTTCTATGATTTAGTTTGAGCAACCTTGGAGAGTTAACTCTCCACTCACCTAATCCAAGGCCCTACAACCTAGCTAGTTGATGTATGACACTTAATAAAAAAACTTGCTAGTTATTTTTAAATTAATGCGCTTATTTTAGTTGGCTGTTATATTAAGTCAAGGGAATATGGAAATTAAACTCGTGATGTTTTATGACGCAGAAAAGAAATTAATGAAAAGTAAACTACATGCAGATGCAGTAATTGCCTTTCGATGAAAAGAAATTTCTACACGGGTTCTACGAGACTATTTTTTTCTTTTCAGATATCAAACCTCATACTCGCAAAATTTATGAAAAAGACTACAAATGTTCAAGTGCACCTAATGCAAATTGTTAAGAGCATGCCCATTCTAAGATGCAAAATCTAACAAAGCAAAGAGAAATTTCCAAGAATCCCCCAGTTCTATCACTTTTCCGGTTGTCCACAAAGCTAGTTCCCAAATCAGAAACTCTCAGTATAAAGACACCAAAATATGCTCGAAATAAGAGAAAGAAACCAATGAAAATTTCCTTCCCAAATCAAGTCAGAAACCGAAGGTAAGAAATCTCAACAAGGCTTCAAAAGATGGAAAGAAACCAAAACAAAAATGCAAAACAAAGGCAATGGAAAAACAAAATGTTTTTGAGCTTTTGAATTTTATAAAAAGAATATTTCAAAAAGACCAAGAAGAACTATCCAATTCCCAAGCCAAACAAACTCTGAATTTCAAGTAGAACTTCAAAAAAAATGCTCTAAATCTTATAGTGCCACTTAGTAGCAAGATTTATATGAGCAAAAAGAAGACAAGAAACTCAGTAACTCAGCCTAGAAGAATAGCACAATCTTGTAGCAAACAAAACATCAAAGACCCAAAAATGACTCTTCAAAAATTGCAACAAGACCTAGTCAAATGAAATCAAGAAAAGCAACCGAAAAGTAGGCAAAAATTAAAGTGCAAAGCAAGACATAAAATTAGGAAAGAGCATATGAGAAGAAGCTCTCTATCCTGATTAAGAAGAACAACCAAGAATCCCGAAAAAGAGATCTTGGTACTCGGACCAGAAATGCAAGCACTACAAAAACAAGATTTTCCAAATGAGCCAGTATTCAACTGAAAAAGAGAGAAAAATACCAATAACCACTTTCAACATAATCCAGAGACTAAAAGGACACTGCAGGAATAGGTCTCCACAGGCAGACAAGACCAAAAAGTCAAAAAATAAAAAATAAAAAATGTTCCCAGGCATACGCTACTTAGCAGTTTTGAAACAAGCGTGCATACGCGACTGTGACAAAGGAAAAATGTGTATACGCGACTTCCTTTGACAAAACCTATGTGTATATGCGTCTGTGTAGAGGAAAAATAGCGTATGGAAAAGTAAATAATGAAAAACAAAAATGGTCCAAGCCTGGCTAAAGAATCAGGTCTTTAGTCTGACTGAGAAAAAACTAACTGGACTGGAAATAATGATTAAAACTGTCGGAAACCTTTAAAACAGCTGAAACTACCCAACAAAGGAATCACAAGAATGCGATCCATAGCGGAGTCGCCAGTTTTGTTTCGGGAAATAACTCCCTAGAGGTCGTTGGGTCAAAAACCTCCACAGATTAGGGCATGCTATTCAAGAAGGACTCACACAACCACACTTGTACGCTAAAAACTAGATATTATAGATTGTAGAACTCACCCGTAGATCCTATGTTTGATGTAGATCCTGCGGGGTCCAAACCCCCAGCAACCCTTCTTCCTCTTCGACCTGGAAATCAAGAAGAGACATGCACAGAAATATAGTTGTACAGCATATATATTTCCTAAGTGTTAGTGTAATCCATGTGAAACATCATATAAACAATAATAAATGCTTAATTAACAACCTTTTCACATATGCAAGCAGATATTAACACGTGAATTCGGGAACAAGATGGTTCGTCTTCATTACGAACAACATGTACAATAATAGAAAGGTGGAGAGATCACCTGAATCCTTCCACGATCTTCGAACAAACCGTCGTCCGGATCCGTCCCGCCCTTGCGTCACTAGGATTATTTCAAGACTTGTGCACACGAGATGACATATAAGCTGATGAACATCTCCAGGAAACAAGGGTTTCCTGTGAAAATCTGGGAAGTGAAGGAGGCACGGGAAATAAGACTTGAATTGGGCTCCAACAAAGTATAATGTCTATAATTTCATCTCCCCCTTAGGCCATGCATATGAGGGGCTTTTATACTCCCTCAAATTAGTTTCAATCTGTTAGAAATAGTTGGCCACGGGCTGGGGTGGTTGAATTACGGGAATAACCATCAACCCAGCCTCACAAATAGGGATTTTTATATATTTTTTAATGATTTTAATGACATACGCAGAAAGTATCTCTGGACTTGCGTATACACGCGGAAAAGTCTGGGCATATCCGCGTATGGGATTTTAAACACTGTTTTTTATGAACTTTTACTCAATTCTGTGGGAATGGGTGCCCAAGGCCAAAGAGACAATCATGAATCACATGAGGGTGAAAAATGATGCTATAACAGCAGACAAGGTGCAAATGAAATCTCAAGGATGTGAAACTTCCCTTTTTCATCATGGTATAATTAAACTGATAGTTTTACATGAACTCCAAAGGATCAAAAGGGAATGGTCATCATTTTTTTTTATGTGGTTTTGGAGTGGAAACACAAGCTACAGGCATTAACCCTAAGGCTAAAGAAATCCCACCAGTAGAAGCTAGTAAGCCTGTAATGACAAAGTCAAAAATATTTGTTAAGAAAAAACCTAGAAAGTAGGTGAAAGAGCGAGTAAAGCATCAGTGGTTATTCTTGAGACTCAACCTACAAAAAAAAAGATAGCTGGAGTTAAAGAAATGACACAAGAACAGTCAGCTAATAAACCAGTTCAAAGGAGATTGACTAGAAGTTAAATTCCAAAGGAAAAGGGTAAAGTAGTGATTTCAGGAGAGAGCCCAGGCTTAAAAGGTAACTTAAATGATATTTTACAAGCCATTGATATTGAAGAATCCCCTTTGGTACATGTAGATTTCATAAAATTTGATGAAGGAAAACTGAAGAAGGTGAAATCTTCTAAGAAACTGGAATTCAAGGATGAGGTTGAAACATTTGTATTCAAGCCCAGATAGCCTTTAACCAGACAATCCAAAAAGATGCAAGAGCTTAATATTGAGTTAGAGAAAAAAAGGGAAGCCTCCATTGTTCATGAAGATTTTATAGAACTTTCATCACCAATACCTGAAGGTGACAAAAACAGGGTATTTTCCTCTCAAACAGAAAAAACCAGTTATGAAGAAATGGAAGAAAGGTTGAAATTAGCTAATTATGAAAATGCTAGACTAAGGAAGAGAGAAAGAAGGTATGTTGCTGAAAAGACAAATTTCAAGAGGATAAAGGCTCTCTGGGAAGTTGAAAGAGTTTCCAAACCAGAAACAATCAGCAGTGAAGCTCAATATTTTACTTGGACTGTAACTGCAATTAATGAAGCCAGATTTGTAAGAATGATGAATGTTCAGTTGAGAGATAGCAATAGGAAATTGAGGAGACAGATTAAAGACCTAGAAATACAACTGACAAAATCTGAAAAGAAGCTACAGCAACAATGAAACAGGGAAGTAAGTGATAAATCCTTAAACAGTTTTGTCATAAAGAAGAAGATAATTTTTGAGGAAGAACATATTTTAAAGCCAATTTGTTTTGATTTTTGATGTTGATATCAATCTTTGAAGAGTTTTAAATATCCTCAAACTGTAAATTTTTGAAAACTGTCTTAAAGGGAGCATACACAGCAGTTTCGTAGCGCACTAAGAAATTACTGAAGATGAGTTTTTGACATTTTTCATGTGTATTTTGGAGGTAAGGATTGTTTGGTTTCAATTTTTGATGTTGCTGGTGGAAAGATGAGGATCACAAATGAAGAATCAGATTACAAAGAAAAAGAAATATGGGTTAAAAGAAGTGTTTTACAGTGATATAAAAACTGCGCTACGAAAACAGGCTATTTTCGTAGTGCAGTTATATCTAATCTCCTTTTGCATTTTTTCGAGGATATATTTTTGCACAGGTGGAAGATTAAAGCTTTAATGTAATATTATCACATGTGACCTATATGAAACAGTCATCAATGCCAGCAAAGCTTCTCGAAGATAAGCATGGAGGTTAAGGGCTAAAAAGCAGGAACTTTGTCTACTGGTTTTTAGGACAATTAGGTCATGAATAAGCAGGGTTTACAACAAGGCTGGGGGCATCATAAAGGTCGAAGACATGGATTAGAAACTGTCAAAGAAAGTATTTAAGTTTTAGATAAGGCTGTTTGAAACATGTTTAGGAGTTTCACTCCTATTTGAATTAGGATTCATAAAATACAGTTAGCTGTCAATATGTAATTAATAGTTTGTTTCATGAATAGAATAGGTGTCAAGGATAGAATTCTAATTATCCTAATGATGGATCATGGAATGAAAGATTACAAAGGCTCTTTATGAAGAATTAGGTCGAATTCATCAAAGTTGGGCATTTTTATTAGAAAATACTGTGTTATTGTAGGTCACTGTTTCTTTTAACTTAATACAGAGATCTGTTTTGACAACTCAATATTCATAAGGAGTTTATGTTCATCATTATCCTAATGGCTTTATTCAATATCTCTATTTGCAATGGTATTTGTATGTGATACTTAGAATTCATTTAACAATGCTATAACTTCCTTCATATGCAAATGGACTATGTGTTTCATTGTGTTACTGTTTTATTCATTGACTTAGACTCCAAATGCCTTGACTTCCATGCTTAATAGATTGTGATGTTTTGTTGAAGATTATCTTGACTCCATGACCTAATGAATGTTTTCTAATTTGTGGTACAACCATTTATATCATTTTATAATTTTACCTTAGAGTTAGCCATCTATCCATTAATCAAAAATCATAAACCTTTGAGAAAGCCATCTTAGGTTGAGGAGGCTAAGCCTCGCCAAAAGATTGGTCTGAAACAGTTACACAAAGTCCACTTGATGAGCAGCCTATCAAGTCAGATTTTGTGATAACACAAAGAAAAAGGATGTTTAGAGGATCCTTCCAGTACAATTTTGCATTTATGATACAATACTTTATTGATTTTAACATAAGTGTCTTACATTGATTTCTTGAAAATTGACTAGCACACTCAAAGTTGATCAGAAAATGTACAATATCATAATACACATATGAAAATAGATTTTTTTCATCAATATGAATAGGCAATGTTTGATTTGATGATGAAGGTTCTTGTATGTTCTTCTCTTCAGAATCCTGGGAAGGTTCTTGTGTATTCTCCCCTTTTTCATTTAGGGAAGGTTCTTGTGGATTCTCCTCATGAGAGTAGGAAAAATGTTCTTGTGTATTCTTCTCTAAAAATTCGAAAACATAATTTATCCCTAGGACTTTGCAATTATATTCAACTAAATTTTTTTCCAAACATTGACCTTTTACTAACTTAGTGGTTTTGATACTGAGATCAAACTCGAGGATTTGGGTGATCCACCTTCCTCTTCTCCCATCATTGTATGGTTGAGTGAGAATAGTTTTTACAACACTGTTAGGAACATAAGTAGTAATGGTTGAGAGAAGGACATAAATTATAAAATATTTTAAGGCTTGAACTAAAGAGTAAGCTTGCTTTTCAATAATTTCATACTTAATTTTTGCATTTCTTATGACTTTACTGAAAAATGCTATAGGTTGATCATCACCATCTTCATTTTTCTGTAAAAGGACAACACCTAAAGTGGTTTTAGAGGCAAAGGAAAATATAATAAAGGGCTCAGAGAAATTGGGGCTAGCTAAAGTTGGAGCTTCAAAGATGGCATTTTTAATATGATCAAAAGCATATCTAGCAGGGATGGTCCATTTAACTTCATGATCCTTTTTAAGCATATCAGTGATGTCTTTAACTATTTCAGCATAGTTAGGAATGAATCTCCTCAAGAAGTTAATTTTTCCAAGAAAAGCTTGGATATCCTTTTTATTCCTTGGCAATGAAAGTGATTTAATTGTTGATACCCTTTTAGGATCAATCACCACTCCTTCCTTTGAAATGATAGCAAACAAATATTTCTTTGGGTTGAGAGATATCACTAATTTATACACCTTAAAAAAACTTTCATCAAGTGTTTTAAATGTTTCTGATCTAAGTTAGAAAAGAAAGTAAGATCATCAAGATATATAACAACAAACTTGTTTGTCTTACCCACAAAAGCTAAGTCCATAGCTCTTTGGAATCTTTATCAAACATTTGTTAATCCAAAGGGAATTCTAGCGTACATAAATGTACCCAAAAGTGTGGTGAATGCAGATTTGTCTCCATATTTTGGACTCACCATTATCTGGTTATACCCATAGAAAACATCAATCATGGAAAATCTATTAGCACCTAAAACTTTTTGAAGCAACTTGTCCATCTTGGGTAATGGGTAGTTGTCTTTTAAGGATGACTTATTTAGGTTTATGAAGTCTACACAAAGTCTAATTTCCCCATTCTTCTTCCTAACGGGAACTAAATTAGCTACCTAACCTGAGTATCTTAAGGCAACAATGATCTGGGCATCAAGTGACTTCTTAAGTCCTTTCTCTATAGTAGGAAGTAGGACTAGATTAATTCTTCTTAGTTTTTGTTTGTAACGCTTTTCTTCAGGTTTAAATGGAATTTTATGCTCTATAATAGATGTATCATAAGTTTTCAATTTAGCATAAGACCAAACAAAAACATCCTTATAATTTTTAAGGAGTTTCTGACATTCAGTTTTAACTTCCTGAGGTAGAGATGCAAAAATTTTAATGTTTTTATTGTCTTCATCTGTTCCAATGTTCGACTCTTCAATATCCTCCTCAGGTGAAATTGATAGTGGATTTATAGGGACATCATTTTGATCGAATAAATTTTATAAAGGGACTAGTGTAATATTCCTAAATTAGCATGCAGCTAAGATCTAATTTTTCTTCTTAGTTAGAAGAATAAGAGGGTAGGGAGACTCATAAATCTCCTTAGTAGGAAGAAAACCACTCCAAATGTGAATGGACGGCATCAAAAGAGCTGGATAAAGCTCCCCTATGTGTGAACAAGGGAAGAAGCATGTGGACTAGGTCAACTTTGACCAAATAAACAGCGCTGGTATGGAAGTAGTGGATATTCAATGAGGAACAATGTAGTTTTCGAGGGATATCATTTGCATGGAAGTAGTGCCTTTAATGAGTGGGGCCAAGGGTGAGGAAGCTTACCAAGAATATAATGAAGGGAATGGTAGCCATTTTTTTCATGTTTTTGATTATTATTTCATTGTGGTATGTTAAGAATTTTGTCTCTCTTCAGCTGTTTAGCTAAGATTGCAGTGTTGTTTAGCACAAGGGTGTTCTCGAGCGGGAATCCCACCTTCATCCTTGGGGGACTTAGAGTGCCTACTAAGGAGAAGTTCTTGAGAATTATTTCCACATTCTGACATTTGGCCAAGCTACATATTTCTTCTACAATGCAGATTATGTTTAGATATGTGCTGAGTTGCAGGGTGTAGTAGTGGAGGGTTTTTTTGGATCATTTATGAGCTTGTATTCACTGGAGGAAGCTTTATTTCCATTGGGAGATCAGTAAAGAAGGTCCATATGCTTCATATCATATTTTTGCATCATGAAAAGGAAACATCATCCCCTACAGCGTAGTTCCAGTCCATGACTGCGTTATTTTAGTCAGTTGTTGCAAGGGTGAATTCAGTACTCCATTTGGAGTGTTTGCTTTCCATTGAAGGGATCAACCCTTAATTGAGAGAGTCTATTGGAGGAGTTACATTCATATCTACATTAGTTTCAGGCACCTCCTCTTTGTGCTTCATTTACAGTGATTCTTTGGCCCTAGGGCTTTAGATTCACCATTTGTATTTTATGTATTTCCAGAAACCCTTCCTGGGTTATCTAGCTAAATGGAGATCTATGGCCATTTGTCTCTCCATTTTTGGCCTTGTATGAGCATGATATCATTAGATCCATTTAATTACTTTTTCCAGCTGTAGGATAAGCCATTAAAACTGCATTGTGTTTGCTTCATTATTTTTTGTAGCAGTGTATTACATGTTTTGGGTGCTTTTGGGCTTTGGGGGCTTCTTTTTCCTATCTTGAGGGATTTTATCCCCAATATCTTGTACTTATATAATGTTTTTATACATAATACCATGGATCTATCATTAGGCTCATATGTAATGTGTTAAAATTTGCTTCTATTTCTATTATTGTGAGCTATATTTCTGCTTTTCCCATTTGGGAATATTACAATGGTATCAGAGCATAATCTTGGCTCACCTTGTGAAGACATTGCATCTATGTTATTAGATTAAGAGGAAGCTTCACACATAAAGGATAAGACTCATAGAAGAGACAAAGGCAAGTCTCCATTATTTGGAGAAATGGAGGGAAATAAGTTTTCAAAACTTCTTCTCCAAACTATGCATGATCTTAACAGAGAAATCAAGAGAATGAGGAGGGAAAGACATGAAGATCCCTCAAAAATATTTGCACATGAAGAAAGCTCCAGTTATTCACATTATAGGTGTAAGCAGTCAGCCACACAATTATATCTATAATGCTCTACCATGCCTATGCTCATAGCAAGAGATATGGAGGAAGGAGATGTGCCAGAGGAGGAGACTCTTGGTGACTATCTTCAAGAGTATGAATCTCAATATCAGAGGTTCAAAGATCATCTAAACTTCCAAGGGTTTTTCAAGATCAAGGAGGATAGAAGACTTAGAAATCACAATAGAAGCAACAAGTGCAAGCAGCATGATGTGGGTAGATTATTTCTATCTACTTTTGATGGGTCACCTAAATGTTCAGCTAGGGGTTAGGTGAAGGAGTTAGACACCTATTTACAACAGCAACAAGTTTCAGAAGATGAAGCCTTAGAGTATAAATGCTACATCTTGAAGGTAAGGCTTATGCATGGTGGTTTTATGAAACTTCTTCCTTGAATCATGTAATTGTATCTACTTATGCAAAGTTCACTAGGAGGTTAGTGAAAATAGTTGATGAAAAACATTCTGAAACATCCTTGGTTGAGCTAGCCAAGCCTAAAAAAACAAAACCTTTGCATGAGTTCTAAGGATCTATAAACCCAGCTCAATTCCAGAATGCTATTGATGGGGTTAAAAACTTGCATAATACCTTGCTAGAGGCAAGATCCCCACCTCAAGAAAAGCTCTCTTCTCAAAAGGAAGACATGGAGATCTCTTTTTCAAAAGAGGATCAAGACAAAGAGCATCTTAAATATGATGAGGTGACCTCCATTAATGATGAAGAGAAGACAGGAGGTAATAGCGTTGTCACATTAGGAGCAGATCTAGTACCTCATGAAGAGGAAGATGGGGCAATTTCTCTAATAAGAGGAATTCGTGTACCCTTGCAAGAAGTTCCAAATAATCTCACATGTAGAGATCAGGGCACAATCCATGAGCAACATGTGCCATCATTGATAGATTGTGAGATCTTGAAGATGAAAGAAGAATATAGGGAGTAGGACCAGCATCATATGATTAGGAGCACACACCCCTATCTGTCTCAAAAGGTTTATGCCCATAAGAGGCAAACTAATTTGCGAAGTGAGAGAAAGGACAAAGCAGTCCACTCATATATGTAGTCTACTATTGATATTGATTTTTAATTGCATGGAGGCATTCCACCTGGGAGACCACTAGATTAGGAGATGATGAGAGATTCTTCACATCTGGTTACATCACTCATTAATCCCAAAGGGGTGAGAAACTTGGGAGGACTTGAAACAGTGCTGAGAGTCTGGGGTAGGCTGAAGGAGGAGGGAGACATTCTCCCAATATCAGTATTACCCTCTCTCACCAAACATCTTGCGCTGAGAGAAGATGTTTCAGGAATGGATGGCACCATCATGGTGCAAGGAGACCACTCCATGGCTTTGGAGAATCAGAAGATTCTTCCACATTGGGAGGAATCTTCCATATTTGGTAGAGGTTGGTGGCCACTCCTGCTTACATTGGCCAAAATTAGAAATTTTTTGATGGGTGATATATTTTCATGGAAGGCTAGCCTCCAAAAATTGGCCAAAATCAAAATTTTTTTGATGGGTGATAGATTTTCATGGAAGGCTAGCCTCCAAAAATTGGCCAAAATCAATTATTTTTTTTATGGGTGATAGATTTTCATGGAAGGCTAGCCTCCAAAAACTTCCACCTTCACTAGAGCACGAGAAGCTGTAGGAGGAGCAGTAGAGGCATGATTGCAGCATCCCAGTGTATGAATTTGGCATGGGAGATGTCAAGAAGAGATCAACAACATGACAGGTGCTTCACATGATAGATCAGTGACATTGTCATTATTATGTATTGACCCTTATTGGAGATCCTAGCTGTTAGTGGAATACTCCAAGGATATATTTTCATGCAGAGTGCTTGATGGTCAGTTATCTGATGGGAGATATGTAGCGAAAGATGGGATCATCTATTTTCAGAGTAGGATCTTCTTGACTAGAGCTTCTAAGCTCACGGAGAAAATACTAGATGCAGCATATGAGAGTTTCTCTCCACACCCACTAGTTTTATAAGAGCATACCGTACTATCCTGGAGGGATTCATTTGGGAAGGATTCAAAGAGGAGATGAACCATCATATGAGGATATGAATGGATTGTTTGGAGAATGAGGATAGATATGACTCTTTGGTAGAGTTATCATAGCCACTTCCTTTCTCATTAGGAGTGAGAGGAGGCCCATCCATGAGCCACCTTACTAGCTTGAATCAGGTACATGGTAAAGATTTATTTATGTACGTCATGATTCATTTACTATGTATTTTCATTTTCTTACCATTCATGTTCAAGGAATTGCTCCAAGAGGGGTCACTCTTCCTTCTAGACTTCATGGTCTACTTGAGGCCATAAGTAGAATTGATGATGACCACTCCCTAAGAGATGTTGGGGAGATGATAACTTATTTAGGGTGTGCTCAATTTGCACCATACATCATACACCTTCTCCAAGCATGTGCGGAGATTGGGGCAGCAAACAAGTGGTTGGGAAACCACTCATCATGCCATATTCTGATGTAGTTAGGAGAAAAATTGTGCTGGTTTCACATGAGGGACCATTTTCCTTATCCATTACTACACATGGTAGATAGCATGACTTTGATTATGATCCCATATGTTGATGATGTTCTTATTATTGTTGGGAACATGATTGGAGGGATGACATATTGGTTGGATGTGTCCATTGGGAATGAAACTTACCACACTTATTCATGCTTTAGGAGGAGCATGGGACATTATATGGCTGCTACATTATATCACTTGTTTCCTTATGAAGTGGACCATATGATTGACTTGAGCCTTTGGGAGGAGCCTCTCATGAGCATGTGGGAGGAGTTTTTCTATGAATTACCATTTTGGAGGGTGATTCATTTTATATGGATGATAGCTTGGAGATTGGAGCTTCACATGGGAATGAAGGTTCCCTACATTTTTCAAAGCTATCCTTGCAATTGATTGAGGACAAGCAGCATTTTGGAGTGGAGTATTGTAATATAACTAAATTATCATGTAGCTTATTGGAATATTAAAATCTATTTTTTCTTCTTAGTTAGAAGAGTAAGAGGGTAGGGATACCCATAAATCTCCTTAGTAGGAATAAAACCACTCCAAATGTGAATGGAGGGCATAAAAAGAGCTGGATAAATCTCCCCTATGTGTGAACAAGGGAAGAAGCATGTTCACACATAGGGGAACAAGTTGGAGATCCTTTGCATGGAAGTAGTGCCTTTAGTGAGTGGGGCCAATGGTGAGGAAGCTTACCAAGAATATAAGGAATGGGATGGAAGCCATTGTGTTCATGTTTTAGATTATTATTTGATTATGGTCTATTAAGACTATTGGATCTCTTTAGCTGTTTAGCTAAGATTGCAGTGTTGTTTAGCACAAGGGTGTTCCTCAGCGAGAATCCCACCTTCATCCTCATGGGACTTAGAGTGCCTACTCAAGACAAGTTATTGAGAATTATTTCCACATTTCAGCATTTTTCCAAGCTACAACTTTATTCTACAGCACAGATTCTATTTAGATATGTGTTGAGTTGCAGAGTGCAGAAGTGGAGGGTTTCTTTGGATCATTTCTGAGCTTGTCTTCAGTGGAGGAAGCTTTATTTAATTTGGGAGATCAGTAAAGAAGGTACCTATGCTACATCTCATATTTTGGCATCAGGCCAAGGAAAAATAATCCCTAAAGTGTAGTTCCAGTCCATGACTGCGTTATTTTAGTGAGTTGTTGCAGGGGTGAGTTCAGTACTCCATTTGGAGTGTTTGCTTTCCATTGAAGGGATTAGGCCTTCATTGGGAGAGTCTATTGGAGGAGTGCCATTCATATCTACATTAGTTTCAGCCACCTCCTCTTTTTGCTTCAGTTGCAGTGATTCTTTAGCCCTAGGGATTTAGATTCAACATTTATATTTTTTGTTGCACCGAGAGGCGCATCTACAGCCCAGTATGACCCCGATGTCAGGTGGGTCATCTCCTCATACAAAATGTCGGCTTAAGTTTTAAATTAAAAAAAAAAAAAAAAAAAAAAAAAAATCCTATTGTGCTAGAACATATATCAATTTCTAATACAATTATGTATTATTTATATAATTTCTAGAAAGTCTCATATATATTGAAAATACTTGGCAAAAAAAGGAAGGAAAAAGTCAATAACATAGAGTATAATGGAAAGTGAAAAGCTTGACCATGAACATATTCTTGACGTTGTTGATAAAATCGCTTGCTTGAGGGTAGGGCCATAATAAATTTGGACCACATATATAAAGAAAGTGGACAGAAAATATCCTTTTAGTTTCTAGAAAGTCTCATACATATTGAAAAGACTTGGCAAAAAAGAAAGGAAAAAGTTAATAACATAGTGTATAATGGAAAGTGAAAAGCTTGACCATGAACATATTATTGAAATTGTTGATAAAATCGCTTGCTTGAGGGTAGGGCCATAATAAATTTGGAAAACATATATAAATAAAAGGAAAAAAAATTCCATTTCATTTCTAGAAAGTCTCATACATATTGAAAAGGCTTGGCAAAAAACAAAGGAAAAAGTTAATAACATAGTGTATAATGGAAAGTGAAAAGCTTGACCATGAACATATTCTTGACATTATTGATAAAATCGCTTGCTTGAGAGTAGGGCCATAATAAATTTAGACAACATATATAAAGAAAAAGGACAAAAAAATCCATTTCATTTCTACAAAGTCTCATACATATTAAAGACTTGGCAAAAAAGAAAGGAAAAAGTTAATAACATAGTGTATAATGGAAAGTGAAAAGCTTGACCATGAACATATTCTTGACATTGTTGATAAAATAGCTTGCTTGAGAGTAAAGCTATAATAAATTTGGACAACAAATATAAAGAAAAGGACAAAAAAATATCCATTTCATTTCTAAAAAGTCTCATACATATTTAAAAGACTTAGAAAACCAGAAAAGAAAAAATTAATAACATAATGTATAATGAAAAGTGAAAAGTTTGACCATGAACATATTATTGACATTGTTGATAAAATCACACGCTTAGAGTAGGACCATAATAAATTTGGACAACATATTTATACTTTCTTGAAAATTTGTCTTACAAATCAACATCTACGTACTTTCTTCATAAAACCGCTCGTAGGTGTGAAAATATCAGCTGATTTTTTTTTCAAACTTGCAAAGTCAAAAACCGTTTGATAGACACTTAAAACTATATAATTGATTGGGTTTAATTATATAGTGTAAATGTGCTTGTTTATATATATATATATATATATATATATATATATATATATATATATAATAAGTTTTATAATTAAGAATATATAATTTTAATACGCTTATTATGGTATAAGAAATATAGCTAGTTTTATTTTCAAACTTACAAAGTCAAAAACCATTTGATGAGTACCATTTCATATGAAATTGATTAATTTTGATTATGTCGTTGCAATTATTTGTTTATATATATGGATCTATTAAATTATATTTATTTGTAATAGGTAGATTATAATTAAGAATATATGTGTTTTATTTAAGTTATATGTTATATTTAATTATATTTAAAATCATAAATTATGGTTTTTATTACTTGTAGAAGGCGTATCCAATCGAGTATGACGATGTCGATAGGAGTCAAATCCTCATACAAAATGTCGACTTCAGTTTTAAATTAAAAAAAAAAAAAAAATCGCATTGTGCTAGAACATATATCAATTTCTAATACAATTATGTATTATTTATATAATTTGAATGGATAGTAAATTATATACGTGAATTTGAATGGATCATAAATTTACTTTTAACAAAAAAAATTACCACATTGAATTTCCAAATTAAGTAAAATTTTAAACATCTTTACTCTTTACTAAAGTCAATACCATTTCCTAAAACAAAGGAAAAGAGTTAATTCAACACAAACAATCAAAATCCAAAATCTTTTAATATTTCTTTTAATTAAATATTTGTAAAATGAATTTATACTTACTCCAGAGCTATGGTAAGCAAATAAAAAAATATATAAACTAGATGTATGGTAAATAAATAAAAATTCTTTTTATATTTATTCCATAAACCTTTTTATATTTAAAAAAAAAACTTTAAAAAGAGGTTTTATTTAGATGAAGCCTATGGGATGAATACCATGGGACAAATTAATATTGATACCATGGGCCAAATACCATATTTATAAAGAGGTATGATAAATAAATAAATATAAAATAGGTATAAAGAGGTATGGTAAATAAATAAATATAAACGAGGTATAAAGAGGTAAGGTAAATAAATAACAATATATCAAATAGGATTATAAATAAAAATCTAATTATATGACCTTTATGGGCCAAATACCATAGTAAAGAAAGAGGATTATGGTAAATAAATATAAATATAAATAAACTAGAGGTATGGTAATTAAATAAAACCTTTTTTCATATTTACTCCATAATCTTCTTTATATTTACAAATATTTATGTTCATTAGTTTACATAACTAAGAAGAAATAGAGAGAGAGAGTGATAAGGGAGAGATGGAGAGAGTGTGTATGTTTAGGGGTGAGATAAAGAGACAAAGTAATATGTATGGAAAGAAGGGGGGAGAGAAGAAGTGAGAAGGAGGGAGGGATATAGTAATGTAGTTGGAGAGAGAGAGGGGTGGAAAGAGTGAGAGAAAGAAAAGGATTGGGGAAGCGAGAGGTTTAGAGAGAGAGAGAGAGAGAGAGAGATATGGGGGACAGAGAGAGGATGGGAGGGAAAAGAGAGAGAGAGAGGTGGGAGAGAAAGGGAGAGAGAGGAAGGATGAGAGGTGGAGAGTGATGGGGGAAGAGAGAGTATTGGAGAGAGAGAGAGAGAGAGAGAGAGAGAGAGAGATCAGGGAAGAGAAAGGGATTTAGGGGAGAGAGAGAGAGGAAGGATGAGAGAGAGGACTTGAGAGAGAGGAGGAGAGAGGGATCGATAAGAGAGATGGAGTTGGAGGGGGAGAGATATAGGTGGACATGGTGATTTATAATCCTATTTGATTATAAGGAAGATGGAGAGAGAGGGAGAGAGGACACACTACATCACTATATATATTTTTTGAGTGCAAAACTTGAGGTAAGGTTTGCACCTTGAGAGATTTGATCCCTCTCGGCACATGATAGATCCAGAGTTAGATGGATCTAGGCTGGTATTTCCAGAAACCCTTCCTAGGTTATCTAGGAAATGTGTATGGGATCATAGATCTCCATTTTTGGCCTTGTATGAGGATGATATCATTATATCCATTTAATTAATTTTTCCAGCTACAACATTAGCCATTAAAACTATGTTGTTCTTGCTTCAGTGTTTTGTGTAGTAGTGTATTACATGTTTTGGGTGCTTTTGGCCACTGGGGACTTCTTTTGCCTATCTTGAGGGACTTGAACCCCAATATATTGTACTTATATAATGTTTTTATAAATAATACCATGGATCTATCATTTGGCTCATATGTAATGTGTTAACATTTGCTGCTATTTCCATTATTATGAGTTATATTGATGCTTTTCCCATTTGGGGATATTACAACTAGGCCTTTAGGAATAAAATTGTTTGAAAATTGAATGATATTATGGGAAAACATTTTTGAATTTAAATCAGAGTTTTCATTTTCTTTAATAAGTTCATTCATGTATGATTGATCTTCTTCAACTTCTAAAACAAAGAATTCATCAATGGCCTGTAGAAAAGATTTAATATGTTCATCATCTTCAAATATTTTCCAGTATTTTAAATTATCAAGAAAATATGGCCTATATTTTACTTTAATTTGATATTGCACTTGCATTTGGTTTGGGATTTTGAAGGAGCTTGCAGAAAAAACTAAGGAGTTTGCATGAATGTTCTTGTTTCCAGGGATAACAGTAATATTAAATGCATGGAATAAATTTTCCACTGAATCGAAAACCTCATTTCTGAAAGACCTAAGCCTAGGATGATTTTTTTGCAAAAGATTCCTAACATGTCTAACTATGAGATAATAATAAATAAAAACATAGATTTTGCACTTTGAGGCTTCTAGCTCGTTCTAAACCTAGAAGAAAGGCTTCATACTCTGTAACATTATTAGTGACATCAAAATCCAGTTTGCAAGATTGGGTTATGTTTTCTTTTTCTGATGAATTAAAACAACACCAAATCTAGCTCCATCTTTAGAAAAAGATCCATCAAAGTACAATTTCCAAATATCAATTTGGACAGTTTTGGGAGTTTCAACATCTTCAATTTTAAGTTGGGAATTTTGTGAAATATTTGAAGATAATTGGAAACAACCATAATCTTGGTCAACTACATATATGGGATGATTTCTGGCTTGGTCGGCTTTACAAATAGTATGAATAATTCTGACCTCTCTACACAACCTAACATTATCTCCTCCATATAAAAGAATTGTAGCAAAAGACATATCCATCTAAATAATTCCTCCTAGTTTAGGAGAACAAGATCTTGAAAGAAGCATTCCAAAATTAGGAGGAATATCAGTGAAAACAATATCTAGGACTACAATTTTCACAGGTATTTGGGATAGGGTTACCACTAAGTCCTTTATAAGTCCTAGGCATGGTACTCTTTCAAAATCAAAGGTGTATAGGTCATGATAAGATCGAGTAATTTCCAAATTTAATTGATCCATAATAACATTAGGAATAAGATTATGTGAGGCTCAAGAATCTAACATACAATTGTATAACAATGAATCATGTGCTTTGAAAGTTACGTAAAATGGTGGTATTGTTTCATCTATCATGTCAGAGCTTGGACCAAATACTCCTGATGGTTTTTCATCTTGGAGACTTATAACATCCCCTTCAACATCTACACTTGAGTTTTGAATCCATTTTGTGACTTTATTTTTGTATCCAACATTCTTTGAAGTTTTTGAAAATGGGATGGGAATCTTGACTCTCTCTAACTCTCTTTCAACATTAAAAGCAGTCAAAATAGTTATATCAATTTGAGTAGTATCATTTGGTTTATTCAAAGGTTGAATGGTTGTTGTTTGAGTTTTAGTAGATTTACCTGTGGTTCAATTATGACAAGATATTTAGGAGGCCTTCCTAGACCTTCCCTTGGTATTAAATCATACCTTCTGTTAAGTTCAAAAATTAAAAATTCTGAGAAGTATTAATATTTACAGACTTGAGAATTTTCTTGATCCTCTTGGGGCATTTTATTTTGAGGGATAGGGACAATAGAAGTCTGAACAGATGTATTTTCAAAATTTTTAATATCTTCTATGATTGAAATAATATTATCTTCGGGCTTTTGATCATCAATCAACAAACGTGGTGGTATTTGTTAATCATTACTAGGTCTTTGAAGAATTTTTAATGGAGGAGTTTTCTTGAATTGACCTTGAGTTTGTGTTTGAAGTCTAGAAATGGTTTGTTGTGCTACTCTCGGTTGTGTTTCAATTTTATAAATCCTATTTGAAAGGTTCCTAAGTAATGATGTAATTTCATCTATTTTTTATCTTCATTTTTGGATTTAAATGAAGAAGAAGCTTCCTAATCAACTTTCATTTTTCTTTGAGCCTTTTCAGCTTTGGCTTTAAGCTTAGCTAAAGCATATATATTAGCTTCAACCTCAATAGAATTTGTTTGCATATCATTTAAGGTAAGAGATGTTATTTCCCTTAACATGACTGCAAAATCATCTTCAAAGGCTTTGGAAAACCTAAAATTTGTTGTTGCTGCTGGTGGATTACAGTCAAGAAGCATATTATGATCAATTTTATTAAATATTTTAATGAAATTAGATACTGGTTCACCATAATTTCTCTTAAGTTCTTCAAATTTTATCAATAAATAGACAGGATCATTTTTAACACCCCATTGATTATTAAAAAAAGTTGTTAACTCTTCCCAATATCGAATGGAATTTACCCTCAATTATCTAAACCATATTCTAACATTTACTTCTAAATATTGCACAAAGAATGTCATATATACATTTTCATGTTCTATGTTCATATTGTCAGCAAAGTCTAGAAATTCTACTAAATGATCTTCAACTGACAGACCAGTTTCCCCATTGAACCTTGGAAGATGTTTCAAATATCCAGCAGGAAAATAATTTAGTATGTTTGGAAGAAATAGAGAAACATATATTTCTTGAACAATAGGCCTAAAACCAACCATACCTTGTGATTAATATGAAGAAGATTCAATGGTGGTGGTTGTAGATGATGATGACGTAAATGTAGAAGATGAAGTAGTGGAAGAAGGAGGTGAATATGCAGGGGTAAAAGAAGGTGGAGGAAAAATTGAAGTTGAATATATTCTTTTTAGAAAGTACTTTAGGTACTTGATAATATTCTAATGAATGACATAACAAAGCATATTGGAAATCAAATCCTTTGGATATTAATTCATGCACTCTAGGTGGTAAATCTTCTGAATTTAGGGGAATAGTTCCAAATCTAAAAGGATCAGGAATTGAGTTGGTCTCCTATTGAGGAATAGAAGAAGGGTTTTGATGTCGTCTTCTTTAAGAAGCTTGTCTTACTAATCTCTCTGGATCTGATAAAGATAAAAAAATCTAAGAATTATAATGACACCTGGTATGTCTTGAAGGAGCTAGCTTGGGTTCTATGAAGTCGCCAGGTGAAAATTTTTGACCTAACTAGACCTTTATTCACCTTTAAAGGAATATAAATAGTCCCAGGGAAAAATAAATCAAATTTCGTATCCCTGTCAATGGTGACAGTTTGATGCTATCCTCTGAGATAATTCTAAGTCAATTAATTATGCCAGTGCATCTATAATATTTTGTTTGTTTTAATTTGGGGTTTTTGGATGACTAATGTATAAATAAATTTCATACATATGTACTTAAAATTTTGATAATATTAATTATTAAGAAAAGGGTTGTTGCTTTACTTCAAACAGTGATTTAATATTGCATGTGTAAAGGAAGAAAATGTAAGGAAGTATGATAAATTAAATATTCAAATTTAATGTCTAATTTATCATAAGTGTGAAAGACTGTCAAACAATGTTCAACAACTTAACAAAACATATTTAAATTTATGAAGATGCTAACAATTAATTGATATAGAGGGACTTATAAAAAAATATATTTCAATAATTCATTCTCTAATATAGATTATAACTTCAAAGGATTTAATATACACTGAAACACAACTTTGTTTTTACCTAATTATCTTCATAAACATCAAATATATGCCAAAAAACAAAATTTAATGAAAACTAGAAAACTTACAAGAGAGAAAATTGATTGAAATAAATCCAAAATATGTTTATTATCATCAATGATCAAATATCATACACTTATGCTTACAAATGTTCATCCAAGGGTGCAACCCTTAATAACTTGAATAGAGAGTTATTTATACTAGTTTCTATCACTTAGAAGTATCTAAAACTGATTACAAAAATAGTATCAAATCATAGGATAAAAAATTATGAGTGATCTGTCATTGTTCTTGAGGAAATAGTTGATGATGTGGCCCAACATTTGTTGTTGTGCTAGTATGTTGTTGGAATCAAAAGTTACTTGATGGTTTTGTTAGACTCCTGTATTTCACAGTATCACTAGGTGACTGATTATTTTCTCAAGTCTTTCATACTAAAAATAATATCCCATGGCTATCATTTATTTTCAAGAAAAATGGAAAATCATAACTGTCAAGAGCTTCAAAAGAATCTATGTGCCTTTCAATTCAGTATAAGGGGAAAATGTTGTTGATAAGGTGTGATGGTGATCAAGCTTCATCTCTGCCCTCATTTCATGTCATTCACCAAACTAGTGCTTCGCCAGCTAGACCTGATACTTATGTTGTATATTGCCTCAATATCTAGCACCTTATTTGGAAATTTTGCTAATAAGGAACACAAATTGGCAGCACCAAAACTATCATTAAGGAAAATATAAAGAGAAAAAAAGAAAGAAAGAAAAAGAAAGCTTCATTCTGTATTAAAGGATTTGATTGGCTGCAAGTCTAAATGTGTCTATAGAAAAAGTTATTTATATGGTTCAAATCCTCATTATTAACTTATATCTTAAAGTTTTAAACCATAGCATATATCCTCGTCTACTTTCATTTTATTCATTTCCCTTTATTTACATTTCCTTCCCCGCTCATATATTTCCAGACATTTCATTACAATCCCCCACATTCAAAATCACTTTTTGCATAAGAAAAATCCCAAAAAACCTTTTTTTTTGTCTCCTACAAACCTTTAAAAAATTAATATGAGATAAAGTGGGACCCAGCCACCCGCCACACTTCCTTTTTTCATTTCATTTCCCTTGAAAACCATTAAAAATTACCCTTTTTTCCGCTTTGTATTTCTACTTTAAATTTTTCACTGCTATATCATTGTTTACTTCCACTTCCTATTCCCAAATTGCGTTTAAAGTGGGACCATCCTCCTGACACGTAACCCTTCCCCCATGACCCTGTTAGTCATCAGTATTTTTTACCTGTTTACGATGACTAGTTTCCTTAGCTTAGTTTTCTAGAAGCTGATCTCAAAACTGTCAAATATGTCATCTAGAAAACACCCCAAAACAATTTTTTTCCTCCTGCCCCTTCCTGTCAGTCTATGATGAGAAAAAACTTCAGCTGTCAAGTCCTATCTGATTTCAGCAAAATATCCCTGTCTATAGTTGTCATAGCTATAAATTATTTGCCATAATTTACCCTTGTTTCTCATGCCATTCACTATCCAACAATTGAAAAAAAAATTTCAACCCTATCCCTGGTCATCTTGTCATTTGAAAATCTGATCATGCCTGAGAAAACATTCAGAATCTTTCAAGATTGTCCCTAAGTTAGATAATGGTGTTTAGGGAGTTTTTCCTTGGCTAAGACATCCTAAGCCAAAAGCCTCTGTCTAGTACCAATCAACCTTGAATTAGTTCCTATTCTGAAAAACAAGCAATGTTCTATCCATAGGTCGCACACCACTAAGAGGTCACTTTGTCTCATTCCATAAGAGGTTCAAAAAATATCCAAATCAGTAAAAGAGAAGGTGTGTCACTGTCTGAAGAAATCTGCTTGAATCAGGCATAATCACCATGAAGCACCAAAAGAGCCTCCAAAGGTTCATAGCATATGTTTTTACATGTCTACAGGGGTGTAATTAATTGATGATCAGCATGAAAAGGAGGGAAAAAAGGGAAAATTTCAACAGTTCCTTCATGTTGACTTAGTTTTCCATCAAGGCAAGTAAAGTGTAGTAAGTAAGAACAACAAGTGTACATGTTATAAATCCAAAAGCTGCCTGAAGAACAGAGATCACTCATCAAGTCAAAATGAATAACAAGGACTGAGTAATGCTAATCAGTAGTACTGCATAAATCTTCCAAAGGGCATCATCGTGCAGGACATAAGAAGACATTTGTTTCTTATGTTACCTAGAAACTGGGATGTGAAAATTAGTCAAAGGCAACTTCAAGGTACCCATAAAAACAAAGTCAAAGGAATGTCAGTTTAAAGGTGTCTGAAAGTAAGCCTTATCCATATACCAACCACTTTGTTAACTCTTAAAATAATTCACAGTGATATGGTACCAAACAAAGTCATATATTGCAAAGCAATGACACAGTGTTGAAACAGATGAGAACATGTGTTGGATAGAACCTCCTTCAAAAAACAGATGGTTTGAAGCACAATGACAGAAAACCTCCTTCATATAAAAGAAAAGGGTTAGAAGACATATTGTTTGACCTCCTTCATTAATAAGCAGAGGGTCAAACATATTTTTGAGAAGCTTCACTAGCTACTTGGCACTTTTTCCTCCAAAGATGAAAAGAGGATGCATAGTAGGATTAAGTGATTTGTTTGAGAAAGGTCTCTTTTGGTAGGAAATATTGAAAATCACTGATGAGTCAATAAGAGTTTATGGGATAAAGGCCTTTTCCAAATCAAAAGCCAAAGGTGACAATATGGTGCTAAGAAGCCTCTGTTTCTTATATCTATGAAATCCTCCTTCAAACTATACTCTGAGGGTGGATTTTTTAGCTAAGAGCAGCCTCAGCTAAATAGCCAAGGAAGTAGACCAAGCTTGGTTTTCAATTGACTTCTGCAAACTCACATGAAGAGACATCTCACCTAGATCATATATATGAAAAAAGGGCATTCCTATTTTTAAACAAATCCCTTATGGTTATAGAAATAATTCCTCCAAGTGATGAATGAAGGGACAGCGCCGAAGGTTACTTCCAACTCAGTCAAAGGATAGAGGGCACATTGTAAGAGGGTGAAAACTTTCACTGTTTGTAGGCCTCCTTCACAAAAAACAAAGGATCAGCTCTCCAAAATATTTGCACCATGAAACAGCTCATTCAAAGGGTTAAAAGGTGTGATGAAACCATATTTCACTTTCAATGAAAGGGTGCCTCCATCAAATGATCAGAGACAGAGTCTTGGGGAACACAAGAAGTTTATATTATGAGGTGTTTTCAACCAGAAAATAAGCTCAAATTTTAAGTTTGAAAGACAACCTTCAAAAGGGAAATATGGCACAGTGTCTTATAAAGATGATTTTTTATTTTTGAGGCCTCCTTTGTGTAAAAAAGAAGAAGGAGAAATACTGGGAACTAGTTGTCATGATTCAAAGGCCTCATCTCTTCATAAAGCAATGGACACATAATGTTTTCAAAATGCTGCAGTGGGAATGTTTTTATTGGCCCCTTTCAGGTTGAAAAAGGGCCTCCACAGGAGCATCATGGAAAGGACAGTTTAGAAGAGATAAATTAGTTAGAAAAGGCAAACAGTTAGAAAACCTTGACATAAAAATCAAGTCACCTTTCAAAACACAAAGTGCTAATGTTAAAAAGGTTTTCACATTTTGAAAGAGGGAAGAGGATTTTTTTATTTTTTCTTGAAAAACCCTTATGAGTGTAAAAGGCATGAACCAGATGTTCATTAGCATCATGCCAAACCTCACCGAAGAAAGAAGTAGTTTATGAGTGATTTTGAAGAACATTTGGGCTTGAGTTTAAGCGCAGCACGCTTGTGTGATCGCACGACGCGCTTGTAGGTGTTACAATGCATTTTTATGAAGGGGGCGGTGCGCCTGTAAACATGCGCGGCATGCCTGTGCCTAGTGCCCAATTCTAACCCGAAAAACCTCAGCGCGGTGTGTTCATGCCTATTTAGAGCCTGCCCGACACCAACCATCTCTGAACGCATGCCCGTTCAGGCCTACCCGACCCACTAACCAAGTTTGAACACAGTTTTTGCCAATTAGGGCCAATACTCAAAAATGCATCAAAAGTGTTGAAGACCATATTTTCACACAAAAACTCATTTTGTCAAAGTTATTTACAGCTCTTGGCTCATTTTTGTTTTAAAGGGCAGTATTTAAAGAGGAAGTTTGATTATCAAGGAGCTTGTTGTTTTGAAAATTTAAAGAAAAAAAGGGATTGGAACTAATTCTTGGCTGAAACACAATTGCTCTCAAAACCTATCTGTTTGCTAGCCTAGAAAGAAAACAGTGATTTCAAAGGGAGGGAACATAGCTATTTCCAAGAATACTATGTTTTGCCAAAAAATCACAGAGAATCACTATTTAAAGACTAATACCTTGTGAAAGTATTAAACTTGTTTTTCAAGCACATAAAGATCATACAATCATTAAAGGAGAGACAGAGTTTGTTTTGAAGGCCTATCACTCAGTGACAAGGAGACTACCTTTTGTTTTTAGAGAAACATTGATCATCAAAGAAGGACATTTTATTCAAAGGAAAAGCACAGTGTTTTTCTAAGAGTGCATTCTTTGTTTTGAGAAAAAGAAGATAATGATTGGGTGAAATAGTTTGTTATCAGTTCACAGGGGTTTTCTCAGTCCCTTAAAACAATGATATCAGAAGAAACATAATGGTTTTTAGGGATGCCCCTTTTTTATTAGAAACAAAGGAAAATATTGAATAAAAAGAAGAGTTGTATTGTCAAAAACAAAGGGAGCTTGTTTTCACTCAAAAAAAACTTGTTGGATAACTAAGGAAAACTTGTTGGATAACTAAGGACAAACTTAGTTTTACAAAGAGTAAAAATTGTTTTGATTGAGGGCCTTTTTCAGTGATCATCTAAAAAATTTGCCTTAGTGAGTCAGTGAAGGGTATCAGAAGCAAAAATTCCTCCAAATAAGGACAACAGGAGTGGGTATCACAATAGGTATGAGCCTATTTCAACTTAGGAAGTGAATGAATCTCCTTCAGTGCTCTTCAATTTTCATGAAGTAGGGTGCGTGGAATTTTTCCAAAAGGTCCAAGAAGTAAAAAGTCACCTTCCTTTGACACATTTGTTTGCTTTAAGGTTGCAAGGGAAGCATGTCCATCTAGTAGGTCTGGATTTCAAACTCTCTCCTATGACTATCTCCAAAGCTACCAAAATCCCCTATATCGGAGAAAAGTGGTTCAAGCAAGCATACCTAGATTTGAATCACTACAAACTCTTCCTAAAACCAGACCATCGGGATGATTGCCAAGATATTTTCCCTTTTTCCCACTTGTTGAATAGCTATGCCCCTCTCATGAAAATCATCATGAAGTATTTCATGTGTGAAGGGAGGTTTTCCCAGATTTATGCCTATCATATCAGGCTTCTTATGCATTTCACAAGAACTCAATTGCTAAACCTACCTTTCTTCCTCTATAAAATCATTGACAAGATGGCCTCTACTATCCAAAAGAAGCCATCAGCTCAACAACAAGCTTGTCTATTTCATCATTCCCATATCAAGATCATCATCCTCCATCAACTTGAGAAAAAGGGAGTTTCTTGGGACTCTTTCATCTCCCATCCTGATTTTTCCATTGCCTCTTCATCTCATGCACCTTCCTCACCTTCCACTCATCATGTTTCTCCTTCTTCTAGTAAATCCACTCCTAAAAAACAAAAATCTCCTATTTTTGAGGGTGAAGAAGACAAGAGGAAAACTATTTGTGAAGAAGGGCAAAGTGACAAGAGGAAAACTAGTGACGAAGAAGGACAAAGTGAAGAATCTAAGAATGACAGTGAGCATAAACAAGGTGATGATGAGCATGAACAAATTGATGGAAAGCACAACAGTCATGAAGAGGAACATGATTTCAACCAACACAGTAGTGAGAATGATGGTGATGAGGCACAAAACAGTGAAGGTAAAGAGCACAACAGCCATGAAGAAAATAGGGACAGAGATTAAGAAAGCAGCCATGAAGAAAACAGGGACAAAGATGAACAAGGCAGCCCTCAAGAAAACATACAAAGTGGCAGCCAAAATAGTGATTATGAGGGTCATGATAGTCCTCAAAAGACACTTATGATGAGGGTCATGACAGTCCTCAAAAGGACACTTATGATGAGAAACAAGACAGGCCTCAAGCAAGTAATGATGATGATAATCAAACACCAAAAAGTGAGCATTCCAAAGAGGGTAGCATGGAGCAAAAGGACCAAATTAGTGACCATGAGCATAGTGATGATAAAGACAAACAAGTAAATATTCAAATAAAATAAAACAATGACAAAGATGATGATGGAAGAAGCAAGGTAAAATACCAAGTTGAGCAAGTAAAAATAGATAAACCTCCTCCCTCTTCTCCTCCACACAGCCAAGAGCATGTGCTAGCTACCTCTCCTAGGCAAGGGGCCATGACTCTTCCTCCAAAAGTGGTGAAACCTAGAGAAACTAGATCAGAAAAGAAAAATACCACTCCAGTAGTGACTAGCAATGTCACAAGAGCACTAAGGAGTAGAGGCAAACTGCCTAAAAAGAGCATCGTTGAATTGCCAAAGAGGAAGAGGACCAAGAAGTCTATCCAAGGAAAGGGGAAAGAAAAAGAGGAGAGTAGTCATGAAAAGGAAAGGGAGTTTGATATCATACCGATAGACAATGATGATAGTGATAATCAAGCTAGAATCCTTGAGGCTCTTTTGAGAAATAGAGAAGACCAAATTAATGAACTACGAGCTGATCTAGATAGCTCAAAGGACTTCATACATGTTCTATAGATGAAAAACAAACAAATGAGTGGTCAAATGGAAATTTTTGAGGCTCGGGCTTTCAAGTACCAAAGGGAAGCCTCCAAAGCACAAGTCAAGCTTGAAGAGCTTATGGGCGAATTCAATGATATTGAAGAAGAAGAGCATCCAATGAGAAATAGGCCTAGGACTATGGGTCTCAAGAGAGCTTTGGAGAAAAATAAAGAAGAAGAGGTGGCCCTTGTTCGATCTTATCCTCTCGCTCATTTGCTAGCCCAAGAAATTGAGAATGATAAAGAATCATGGCTTGAAAGGGCCAACAAGAATTTGGAGGATAAGTTAGAGAAAAGCTAACAGAGACTTGAGCCTACAAAAGAAGATGACCGGGCACTACAAAAAGCTAAATCAATTTGCTCGAAAGAAATTGAAGGTTGCACAAGAAAAACTAAAAAATGCCCAAAGAAGGTGCCCAGTAGAAAAAGTGGAGAAAGGCACATCAGCGCTCGAAATATTGGCCTCAGCTTCTCTACATGCTTCTGAAAACCCATGAGGGGCTTGCTTGCCAAAATTGAGTAAATTTTGATAAGATTTTGTTTTTTGTGTTTTTTGGCCATAATTGCACATTTTTCAAGGAGCTTCCATGGGTGCTAGGAGCATCCTCAGCTCATGAAACTCATTTAGTTGGATGGAATAAATTCAAGGGCATCTACTCAGAAAATTTTAGATCCAAAGGATGTGTTTTGATTCCCCAAAGAGGCAAAAAACAGTGATTTTTTGACTTTTTGCCTCACATATCAGCAAAGGCTACGTTTCTGGTTTTTTTTTCACTCAGTTCTATTTTTGACATACTTCCAGTGATTAGTTTGGGAAAAATAAAGTACTTTAAGAAACTAGACATCTAGAGCTTTCCAAAAAGCTATCATGGGACTCGTTTTGACATTGGGAGGTCCCTCAAAAGTTGTCTGTAAAACATGGAATTTTCTATTGCTACGTTCGTGTAACATTTTGGGAAAAAGGCAGTTTTCTGTAGTGGCTTATCCAAATGTGCGTTAGGATTTTTTTTAGCCATTGTCAGTAATGAAAAGTCAATATTTTTTCCTTTTTTAGCATTTTATAGATATTTTATAGATATTTTGTGCCTTGGGCTTTGCAAAGCCTCAAGGACAAAATCAGATATTAGTTTTTAGCCTATGAGCTTCTAGTCAGTTTTGTGAAGCTTATCTTCTCATTCTCCTATATAACTCATGGAGAATCATTGTAATATTGTTGGTTGAAGAGATGATAAACAAGATATACTTTGAAGAGTTTAAGAACTTGACTGAGCTTAGAGCAATATATGTTTTGATTTTTGATGATCAGACTTGTTTTTATGGAGTGAATAACTTGACTTGCTTGCCTAGATGATTGAGAGGATCTATGTGCAGGATTCCATGGCATTGGTAAATGGTATTGTACTTATTTTCAGTTATGTTTTCTTAGTTTTTCACATATGTATACATGATTCTTTCTTGTTGTAGGTCAGTAAAGAATAGTTTGAGGTATGCCCAAGGAGGCTCATCAAATTTCCTGATTCATTACAGCTTCTATGTTTTCATCTTTCTTAGTCATGTCAAAGGATTCTTAACTTCCCTTTGTTCCACTAAGAACTTGTTATTTATTTCCTTAATGATTAATATGACATGATATCTTGTTTGATTCATGGTATGCCCTGCTTACTCCTAGCTTTTTAAACCTCATTAAAGAAATATCCTTTGAAGTATTGACTGTCTAGGTTAAAATAGAGAGGTCTTGTTTCGATCTTGCCTTCTGCCTATACTTGCAGACTTATTTCAAAGTTCTCATCAGATTGAATGTGTTTCTTAGGAGTTTCCTTTCCACATTTTGAGCTATTGTTTTTTCTTACATGTTTTCTCAACCACTGAAGGTGATTTTCCCACAGTTAGAGGGTCTTATACCTCTATGCGTCACCTGAATGTTTATTTTAGGCATCTATCAGTTTGAGTTGGATTCATAGTGATTAATGGTTAGCCCTACCACATGAATAATTTCTGTTTAAACTATTTATACTTAAGATCCCTTTGTCTTGCACCAACTTGATGTTCATTTCACTTCATAAACTACCTGAAATATCCATTCACTATACTAAATTGGCCCTGCAGTACACCCTACCCATTGTCTTGATATCCTCGGCTTGCTTTTAACCCCATAGCCCATTTGATCTCATTTTCTTGTTCTATTTCGATCCACTTGATCATTTTTTCCCCAAACAACTAAAAAACAAACAAACAAACACACTTAAAAACTAGCCTAAAATCTAAAACAAACTAAGCAAACAAGCTCACATCCTTCGCTTCATGAGAGAGAGCCCTCTCTCAGTACAGGAAGGCTCAAAAGATTGGTTTGATGTTACTCTGTCATTTGATCCATCAATCTGCCAAATCACGGGAACCTAACAGACCCATCGAATTTCGCAGGTTATAATTTTTTGCACCACAACAAAACCTTAAAAACTATGATCGCCGACTCATGATATATCACATCGCACATTTTTAACTTACCTGTGGAGTGCCCGCAATGTATTCGGCTTAATTTGCGATGTGATGGTTGGCCCCACCACAACAACTCCACCCCCCACTTCACAGCCGTTTGCAATACATAACACATATCATAGGAAACATAATAAACTTTACCTTACCGTAGAAGCTTTCCGACTTGCGATTGCAATCATGGTGGGTCCTTCTCCCCGCACTTCGCAAGTTTTAGATTTTAACTCCCGTTGCTTATAAAAAAAACCTAAGATATGTGATTTGTAATGTATTCGGTCCCACTTTCCCCTATCATGTCATTTACCTTCTCCCTGCACTTCACACTTCGCGTCTTTCAGAGTTTTCCTCTGAGTTTATAAATAAAACTTAAAAGTTGTGATCTACGGGTTGCGGTCCAATCCCACCATACCTGCCACGCCACTTACCTTCTCCCCACACTTCACATTTCACGTATTTTAGATTTTTCCTCCACACTTAGAGATAAAACTTAAAAGTTGCGATCTGCGGGCTGCGGTCTAGTCCCACCTTCCCTCCACGTCACCTCCATACTTTGCATCGCATTGCCGATTTCATTCCACATATCATAACCTGTGATATTTCCATGGATGCGATAAAGTTTAGGATTAAAATATAAAGGTTTTCAAATTCGGTATATTGAGTTTTTATGTTATTTTGGGGTTAAAGCACAACAGGAAGGACTTGTGGTAGAATAAGTAAGCCACGTCATTGCCCTCCACTTTTCCTACATCTCCACCCATCTCGTCATCATCTGATGGTCCTTGTTTCATTTTTCACTCCCTGTAGCTTTCAAGATTTAACCATGGGGGGCAGGGGGGTTCGAAATGGGTGGTATCCCTTACCACCATCCCCGCTACGTGTCGCACCCTCACAATTTCGCAACCCCTCTCTGTTATCACTTACCACTTGAGGCCCCCTCCGAAAATTTGTTTAGACCGCCCCCCCAAATCGTTCCTGCCTTGTGACCATTGCCAATGCCACCATGCCACGTCCTCCATCATCCATCCCTGTTCACCAACCACCATCCCTCCACAGTCAGGCATATGAAGTTTGAACATCATTTTGTGAAGAAAGAAGGGTGAAACACGACAAGAAGGATTTGGGTAGCAAATAATCACCACATGTCGAGTTAGGCAGCAAAGGGCGTTCATGCAAATTTTTTATGTTATGATGGCAGAAAGACTCAGGTAGGGACTGACAAGGGATAAAAGGAAGAGCGAGGTTGAACGTCATTGTAGAAATTAAAGGAGGTTGAGTCGGGAAAAGGGCATTCATAAAGAGTTGTCATGGTATACCAACATAAGTTGAAAAGGTAGTAGAACACATTAGCACCATCACCAATCAATGAAAAGTGGCCAGCACTGCACCAGATCTGATTACCCAATGTCAGTTTTTTGCAAAATAGAGCCAGTTGTCAGAGCCACCATTGGTTGCCTCTTCGTAACCATCACAACCACCTCCAAGCTTATTGTTTGATATTATGAAGAGCCATCGAAGATTTTGGATCCACGAAGAGCTATGCAAAATTAATTTTTATAGACGGTGTTGTTGTCAGAGATTTCTGATGAGGCCTTGCATGGCCACACTTGTCGCTTTTTGGCTCAATTGTAATCAATAAAAGGTTCCGAACTAAGGTAGGGCAACCGAATTAGTCTTTAGATAAATATTTCATACCTTAGCAGTATCAGAGGTTGGATATTGTTAGCCCCTGCATTGTAAGAACTACTATATTGGAGCACTTTAATTTTGGAGCTAGACATCAATAATCAAAGACCATTTATAGGATTCTTGAGCTATGTAAAAATGGTAATGTGATACTTCTCTATTTTAAATGTTTCTATTGTTTTCTCTGTTGTGCATCTAGTCATCCAATTGTAAATCATAAATTTTAGATTAATATTTGTTTTATGAGCACCTTAATTATGTCTGCATTTATAATCTTAATTTTTTCTGCTAAAGTCTGATTAAATAATTCTTAACTGCACTTTAGTCACTACTGAACCCTACTATCTCTTTCACCTCATAATTTATATAGGTCTGAAGATCCATTTAGCACAGTTAGCCTGCCCTATGATGCTCTTGATGTTGATGTGCCATTCTAGTCTTTTGACTCCATAGCCCAATGGATTAGTCCTTACAGCTCTATCTGTCCAACCACACAATCAATACAAAAAAAACAATCCTCATAATTTCTATAGCTAGCCTAATATCAACAGTCAGAATTATCAAGATAAATCATAAAAATAGAGAGAGCCCTCTCTAAGTCGAGGAAGGCTAGGTTCTGGACTCCACAGCAGTTTGATGTTTGTCCTCTGTCATTTTTTCTTGCCAATCTTGCAAATTACGGAACGAAAAAATAATGGCGACCATACTGGGGAATGAGTTATTGAAAAAGCTTAATATTTCATCAGAAATCAGAAACCTCAATCAAAATATTGTATCATTCAAGTATTTTCCAATATTGGTATTTGGTTGTTGATGGTGGACAACAATCTAGACACAAGAAGGTTGCATCATTCACCTGGTGACTCCATGATTCAAAGAACCCAACTTTTGAGCATTCATGGCGACTCCACAACATGCTGACCAGGGTTCCCGTTGAACAAAATGACAAGGTTTTTGGCATCCCTTTTATCTCATGAAGTTTTAAATGCATTCAAGAATCAGTTATCAGAATTCCAGCTTGATGAAGATTTCCTAGAGGCTGTCTTTCTTATTTTGAAATCAAGCAAATTTAGCCCTGAAAATAAAACATGTTTTCTGGAGATATTTGTTGAAAGATATGAAACTTGTATTGAAACTTTGAATTCTCAAATTTAGTCATATAATTTATGAGATCCTAAAGAATTCTTGGAAAATATTCCTTCCCCTAAGCAAGAGGAAATTGTACTACCTCTTGACTTACATATTGAGGATGATTGTGGTTTCGAGTACCAAACAGAAGATGAGGTTTCAAGGTTTAATATTAGGGATACAACTGATCAACTAGTCATTGAAGGCCTAGAAACAAATATCATACATCATTCTTTTATTGATCCCATAGAAAACTATATGGAGGTTCTTATTAGCTCAAATGTTCAAACATGTACTGTTTATAATGATCAAATGCATCAACAGTTGCCATTATATATTATAACTTTGGTTATGAGGACACATAATCAAGTTATACTGTTGATTTTCCTGACAAGTAGTCAAGTTGTCCGTCTGGCTCTACTGCTACTTGACTGGCTGCACTAGAATTATTGTATCATTTAGAACAACATCAATTTCAATGGAGTAGGGTAGGTATTTGTGCAGATAAGCTCAGCACTCGGAGCATCTTTCAAATTTTAGTTTTAGATTTCTTTTCATTTTCATATCATTGTGTTTTAGACTTTAGTTTCAACATAGTTCTGGTCTCATCATTCAAGTTTTCAAGGTGCAGTAGTATGTTCATATTGATGGATTGTAGTGGATCAGTTCAAATTGTAGTTTCAGTTCAGATTTTAGTATAATAATAAGATGGCTAGACAAGCATCTGGTCTATTTTTATCAGTCAAATTCAGGAGAAACGATCAGCTAGTTTCTGGTCACTAAGTTTGCTGAAAGATCTAGATACCAGTTGTGGGATCAGCCCAATGGATTAGGCTACTAGTCTACGATGTTCTTGACACCTCTTAAAGGAGCTTCCATCCCCAATTGGAGCCACTGTTAGACTCTTGTATTTCACAATATCAATAGGTGACTGATTATTTTCTCATGTCTTTCATACTGAAAATAATATTCCATGGATATCATTTATTTTCAGGAAAAATGGAAAATTTTGACTGTCAAGTGCTTCAAAGGAATATATGTGCCTTTCAGTTTAGTAGAAGGGGAAAATTTTTCTGATAAGGTGTGATGGTGATCAAACTTCATTTATGCCCTCATTCCATTTCATTCGCCAAACTAGTGCCCCACCACCTAGATCTGCTACTTATGTTGTATACTACCTCAGTATCTGGAATCTTATTTGGAAATGTTGTTGATAAGGAACACAAAGTAGTAGCACCAGAAATATCATTAAGGCAGAGATAAAGAGAAACAAAGCTAGAAAGAAAAAGAAAGCTTCATTCTATTTTCAAGGATTTAATTGGCTGGTAGACTAAATGAGCCTATAGAAAAAGTTATTTATATGGTTCAAGTCCTCATTATTAACTTATATCTTAAAGATTTAAACAATATAATATATCCCCGCATACTTTCATTTTATTCATTTCCCTTTATTTACATTTCCTTCTCTGCTCATATATTCCCATACATTTCATTACAATCCCCCACATTCAAAATCACTTTTCGCATAGGAAAAATCCCAAAAAACCTTTGTTTTCCGTCTCCTACAAACCTTCAAAAAAGAAATATGAGATAAAGTGGGACCCAGCCACCTGCCACACTTCATTTTTCCATTTCATTTCCCTTGAAAATCATTAAAACTTACCCTTTTTTCCACTTTCCGCTTTATATTTCTACTTTACAGTTTTCACCGCTATATCATTGTTTACTTCCGCTTCCTATTCCCCGATTGCGATTAAATTCAGGTCATCCTCCCTAACATGTAACCCTTCCCCCACAACGCATCGCATTTTGCAGATTATAATGTTTTGCACTGCAACAAAACCTTAAAAATTGTGATTGCCAACTTGCGATATATCGCATCGCATATTTTTTAACTTACCTGTGGAGCGTCCACAATGTATTCGGTTTAATTTCCGATGCGGCAGTTGGCCCCACAATAGTAGTTCTGCCCCCCACTTCATAGCTATTTTTAATACATAACACATATCATATGAAACATTATAAACTTTACCTTACTGCAGAAGCTTTCGACTTGTGATTTCAATGTAGGTGGGTCCCTTTCCCCGCACTTCGCAAGTGTTAGATTTTAAACCCCACTACTTATAACAAAAACCTAAGATCTGCAATTTGCGATGCAGTTGGTCCCACTTTCCCCTGCCACATCACTTACCTTCTCCCCACACTTCGCACTTCGCGTCTTTTATAGTTTCCCTCTGCGCTTATAACTAAAACTTAAAATTTGTGATTTGTGGGCTACGGTCCAGTCCCACCTTACCTGCCACGTCACTTACCTTCTCCCTACACTTTACACATCAAGTATTTTAGATTTTGCCTCCATGCTTATAACTAAAACATAAAAGTTTTGATCTGTGGGTTACGGTCCGGTCCCACCTTCCCTCCATGTCACCTTCGTACTTCCCATCGCATCACTGATTTTATTCCACATATCATAAACTCTAAAATGTGTGATATGCGGTATTTCCACGGATGCAATAAAGTTCAGGATTAAAATATAAAGGTTTTCAGATCCGGTATATTTTTTTTTTTACGTTGTTTTGGGGTTAAAACATGACATGAAGGACTTTTGGTAGAATAAGTGTGCCACATCATCGCCCTCCACCTTTCCTCCATCTCCACTCACCCCCTCCTCATCTGACGATCCTTGTTTCATTTCGCACTCCCCGCAACTTTCGAGCTTTAACCATGGCACGGGGGGTCCGAAATGGGTCGTATCCCTTACCACCATCCCTGCTACATGTCGCACCCTCACAATTTTTCACCCCCTTCTCTATTACCGCTTACCACTTGAGGCCCCCTCTGAAAAGATATTTCCACTGTCCTCCCAAACCGTTGCTACCTTGTGATCGTTGCCAATGCCGCCACGCCACGTCCTCGATCATCTGTCCCCATCTACCAACCACCATCCCTCCCAAGTCGGGTATATAATTTTGAACATCATTTTATGAAGAAATAAGGGTGAAACACAGCAAGAAGGATTTGGGTAGAAAATAAACACCACAGGTCGAGTTGGGCAGAAAAGGGCGTTCATGAAAACTTGTTATGTTATAATGGCAGAAAGACTCGGGTAGGGCCCGACAAGGGGTAAAAGGCGGAGCGAGACTGAACGTCACGATAGCAAGAAAAGGAGGTCGAGTCGCGCAAAGGGCATTCATATAGAACTATCATAGTATACCAACAGAAGCTGAAAAGGCAGTAAAACACATCAGCACCATCACCAATAAATGAAAAGTGGCCAACACTACACCAGATCTAATTACCCAAAGCCGGTTTTTTGCAAAACAAATCTAGATGTCAGAGCCACCATTGGTTGCCTCTTTGTAACCTTCAAAGCCACCTCCAAGCTTTATGTTTGATCTTACAAAGAGCCATTGAAGCTTTTTGATCCATGAAGAGCCATGCAAAATTAATTCTACACGCGGTGTTGTTGTTAGAGATTTCTGATTAGGCCTTGCATGGCCACACTTGTCCATTTTCTACTATTGCATGGCCACACTTGTCACTATTTTTCTCAATTGTAATCAATGAAAGGTTTCCAACTAAGGTAGGGAAACCGACTTAGTCTTTATATAAACACCGCATACCTTAGCAGTATTAGGGGTTGGATATTGTTAGCCCTTGCATTGTAATAACTACTATATTGGAGCACTGTAATTTTGGAGTTGGACATCAATAATCAAACACCGTTTACAGGATTCTTGAGCTGTGTCAAAATGGTGATGTGATACTTCTCTATTTTAAATTTTCCATTATTTTCTGTGTTGTGCAGCTGTTCATCCAATTGTAAATCAGAAATTTTAGATTAAGATTTGTTGTCTAAGCACCTTAATTCTGTCTATATTTACAATATTAATGTTTTCTTATAAAGTCTGATTAAATAGTTCTTAACAGCTGTTTAGGCACTAATGAACATTACTATCTCTTTCACCTCATAATTAATATAGCTCTGAAGATCCATTTAGCACAATTAGCTTTCCCTGTGATTCTCTTGATTTAATGTGCCATTCCAGCCTTTTGACTCCATAGCCCAATGGATTAGTCCCTGCATCTCTATATTTCCAACCACACAATCAATCAAAACAAACAACCCTCATAATTTATATAACTAGCCTAATATCAACAGTCCGAATTATCAAGCTAAATCATAAAAACAGAGAGAGCCCTCTCTAAGTCGAGGAAGGTTAGGTTCTGGGCTTCAAATTGGTTTGATGTTTGTCCTCTATCGTTTGTTCTTTCCAATCTTGTAAAATTACAGAACACCAAGAGGTTTCACATAGATGATCCCATCTTTCTTCCCTCAGAATTTCCACTTTTACCACCTTTCTAAAAACTTCATTTACATATGTGTATCTTCCAAATGTATGCTTGTTGACGAACAGATGTTTGATTTCATGTTTTATAATTAAATCTAAATCTAAATCTTCAAGAAATTCTTTGCCTGTCACATGGCCTTTAATACCTGCAAAATTTTCCTTTTCAATTGCAATATTGTACAACTTCTTGTAGTATTCCTCCAAGTTGATCAGTTTCTCATTTGGAGCTACTAATCTAGGCAGTCCTCTTTTGCTCAACACATTAAAGTTAGTGTGAACCCTTTGGAAAACAATGTCCAAAGTTTGACACTTCGTTTCCAATTGATTAATTAAATTCTTCTTTTGAAAAACCTTTTTGATTTCCAGGATGTTGGTTGTTCTATATGACATGTTTATCTACTCCAACTCTTTTCTGCTCTTTGAATTCAACACCTTAATCATGTTTGATGCCTCTGCTAGTTTCTGCTTGAGTGCTGACTTTTCCTTCTCTATGACTATCCTGCATCTGTTAATTAACTCTTGCTACTCAAAAATATTTTGTATGGATGGCCATACATATGTCATTCTTGACTGATCTCTGTCAATATAATCTCCATGGCTTAGACCAGGGTGTCTGCCATTAGAAATTCACTTTATAATTTTTGAACTTTAAGTCCCAACCTGTGAGACTTTTGCATTTATTCCATGTATAAGGTGTCATTTTTAATCTTCTGAGTTTCCAATTTCTTGAATTTCTATAGTAGCTTCTCAATTTTTTGTTTTTGTATGGCCAACTCCTGCACTATTCTGACTGAATCACCTATTGTTGATGTAGATTCAATATTCGTGGATGAAGAACTGGATTTTGTACCTGCAACTACTATTGGTATTGTTGTAACTAGAATCATGGCAAGCTGAGCTGATTATTTTTCTTTGAGAAGTCATTCAATCTGATCCTCCATCTTCTTTATCTGAATATTTTGCTCAATGATAAGCTTTTACATCTCTTCTATGATTTTTTTCACTCTCTTCAATATCCTTTGTTTGTAGATCTTTTGTAGAAGGTAATTTAAGCTTTTTTTGTAGAGCTGCAATGTTTGCATTTTTCTTCTTGAGGATTTCCTCTACAACTTTAGAGTCCTTTGGGTCATACCCAATATTAACCACAAGGTCTTCTAAAGACTTTAACTTATTGTCTTTAGCTAAAGAAGAGAGTTTCTCAATTTTAAGTTGAGACTATACATTGGATAATGATGTTCTTAGCTTACACAAATACATAGTTCTATTAGTCATGGTTGAGAAAAGCATCTCACTAGACTGTCTATGAATATCCATTTGATCTATTGGATGAATATGATTAGCATCAAATGAGAAGATGGTCTTGTTATAATCTTATTGAGATTTGGGAAAAGGAACTAGAGCTTGTAGGAAATCCATTTGCATCCTGCCCTTTTCATTGTCAAAAGCATAGAGAAGTTTGTGTTTTGAGGTTGAATTATGCTTCTAGAATAGACTGTAAAAATTTGATTTCATTGTTTCATTTTTCAGCTTAATCTCCAAGAATTTGGAGAATATATTCTGGTCATCAGATGAACTGGTTCCCACAGTTTGAATAATCTCCAAAGGTTCTTGAGAAGGTGAAGTAGTTGATGGAGTATTAGGAAAAATCCCTCGTGCTGATGTAGACACTTCTGGTTCTCCTAAATCAATGATTTATGGTTCCTTTTGATTCTATTCTGTAGAGACTGATAAGTCATTCTTCTTCTTCTTTTGTTGAACTATAAATTCCTTGACTAGATCCATAGGAGTTGATGTTTCTTCCCTTGTCCTTTTCTTTTATTTTCTTTGAGAAACTGGATTTTGCAAGGTGGACATAGAAAAAATTTGTTCTTATACTTCCTACAATGTATTTTCAGTCCACTTCTATTGATTCATGAATTTTTCAATTTATGGCCTTGGTGTATGATTATATTGAATTGTTTTTAATTTAAATCTTAGATTTGAAATAATACTAAATGGGTCATAAGTTTAGGTGAAGCTTGGTTGAAAATTCATATTCTTCAAAATGGTATCTACCTCAATACCAGTTGATCTGGGGTTGCAAATGAATGAACCAATTTTGGATTTGATCTTGAACTGTGACTTTCTTTTCCATGAAACAAAGTGTAGTTCATCCATGTTAATCATCTGGCTAATATATTAAAAATAGAAAATTCTCATTGGAACGTATTTTGGTAGCTTATATGGTGCTAACTCACAACCATATACTCTAATTTTAGTGTAATTATAGTATAAATACCAGTCTCTAATCTTAACTTGGTCACTTAAGTGAATGATCCTTTTAATCTCTTGACCAGTTCTGGGCTCACTTTGGCTGCTGAGAAGCTGTGCTACTGGATGAATAAATGAGTCACTGAAATTTGAGAAGGTGAATTTGGCTGAAATGGGCCTGACCATCTCTATCCAATGAATGACTGATTAGTTGACCCCCTGTTCATCCTATTTGTTGAGTGTGATAAGCAATGAGTCTCCTCACTAAAAAAAAAACATGTATATCAATACAAAGGTGTACTTAAAAATACCTTCAGTTGTCAAATTCATAAGTTGCTCGTGCATATTATTAGCCAAAAATTGACTGTAATTATACATGAAGGTAGGTTGATGATATTTTGAAAAAATAGAGATGTATCCAAGGATGGTTCATCTACTGTCTTATCATCTGGATATCCTAGTAAGCAAGACAGTAAAGCGATGATATGTCTGGTGGCTTCAAGGAACATTGAGGATGGATCGGGTGGATTTCTTTTGGGTAATTCAACATCATTAGGTAAAAAGGTCTCGAATATTTGAGCTCTTTAGGGAAAATTCAGCTTATGGTATAGCTCCATAAGATCTGCTTGGGAAAATAGGCTTAAAGAATCATTTTGGGAAATTAAGAGCATGTTATTAATGGTCTTTGTAGTGATGGATATCAGAATGTCCCCATTCTGAGCCACCATTGCTCTTTTTATGGGGTCATATATGGTTTGACACCAGATGACCAAGTCTTGGAAGTCATAAGTCTGGGCGAAAGAGAAAAGGGGCAGAAGGGATTCCCACAATTTAATTTCATCTTGCTGATCAATATATTTTTGCTTCAACCACGGGTGCAATTCGAATTCGCACTCTGTGGTAGAAATTTTATAATAGGAATCAACAAGGGGAATGTCGTCAAGGTCGACTAGGGTAGAAGTGGGAGGGTTTTCATCAGAGTCTAGTTTCTTGCTCTTTCCCTTTGGGGCCATTTTCTCAAAGGAAAATAATAACATATGGAAATAATAAGAGAGGGAAAGAAAATGGTGATCCTCTGTGGAAGTGGTAACAGTCATTTGGAAACAATGTGCACTGGAGCTAAGAATACTTGCAATATAACAATAAACAATGGTTATAGAAAAATTGGTAAACATAATGGCTAGGCTTCATTTATACAAGGGATGAAATTAATGTGAGGTGATCATTTGATAAAATTACCATAGTGGTTAAATGCTAATGGTATATGAGTTGGAAAATGAACGACTAATCAACGGCTAGGGAGGGTGGTCTAATGATAAAGTGGGCATAATGATAAGCAGCATGGCAGAAATAAACAAGTGAGGTGGCAGCATTTCATTCATTCTCGGGAAGCAGTTAGGGAGTGGGATCATCTGACAATTGGCAGGAGTGAAAACCACAATTAAGGAGAAGGTGGATTTCGGAGGGGGGTAGGCGATGGTTTGTGGTTTTGAGTGGAGGGATGCAAACTATCATGGAGGTGACACATTGGAAGCGACCGCCACTAATAAAACAAATTTTCAGAACCCCCCCCCCCCTTTCATTAATGGTAAATGGGCAATGGAGATGCGAAAATACTTCCTCGTTGTTGATCTGTGTGGGGAAAAGATCAACCCTTGAAAAGTGCTCGGATGATAACAAAACGGAAATCGTTCTTGTCATTTAGTAGACCTTAGTATAAAAATATCTGCCAATATATTACATATAAATATTAATTGCTTAATGAAGCAATTTAATCAAAATTTAGGGACAAATAGCTATTTATTAAAAAATCTTGGCGCATTTAGACAAGCAACATTTTGCAAATTTATTTTTTGAAGCTAAGAAAACATTTTTTATTGTTTTTCCTAAAAAAAATTATTTTGCCTTCATTTTTTTAGGGCAATTTATTCCTATAATTTTCTTGATATGAATAATAAAATTTATTATAAAGCATAAAATTTTTTTATTTTTTGTTTTTCTATTCATATCCAAACTTAACATTTTAATTTTATTTTTTTCTAATGTTGTAACTTATCAAAACAAAATAATGTTACAGCAATAGGAAGAGGTAGAAGTCTGATTCCAACATCACCACTCACCCCATCACGACCTCGTAGTGCCACACCATCCACCCAAACTCGTATTCCATTCATTACAAGAAAACATAGACTTCCTAAGGTACTTAGATATGAAATCCAATCCAGAGATTAACCAACTTCATCAACTAAGGCCATAATAGAAGCAGAAGATCCTACATCCCCAACAAAAGGAGTAATTTTTCTATCCTCAACTGGAGAGAAAATTCTAGAACAAGAACTAGAAGTCCCTAGTGAATAAGAATGATGCAGAGCCATCTGCACAAACCAAAATACGTGCGGGCATCATAGCGTTCACCCACCCTTCACATATCAAATAATTGATTAGAATAATCTTCAAATGAACAGAGAGTAAAACACAACCAAAATAATTGCATATAATAATAACAAGAAATTATAGCTTCAAATTCTTCTTGGCCGAATATTACATTTTTGGCCTCTTGCTCTCACCTTTACAACTTGTCACACTGTCACACCATTCCTACTCTACGCTCTTTTTTTCTTTTCTGTCCTATTCCATCTTTATTCCTATCTATCTTCCATCCTCATACAAAGCTCATATTTATACATAATTGTGGATTAATTGAATCCATGATTTCCTCCACAAATAACTCAACAAAATTCTAAAATATCTTTATCCCTCCTTTGACTCAACTAAGTTCCATTTAAGGAGTTCATAATCCCTAAAATATCTATACAACCCAACTCCACTCATATTCTCAATTTATTAAAAAAATATTTACAATAAACCTCACACTTATATTTTCCTCTTAATTTATTTAAAATGTACATAATTTATAAAATAATTAAAAAAAACATCACCCCCAAAATCACTTAAATAAATAATGACAATTTAGCAGGATGCTCCTACATCAAAGAAGAAGAAGAAATATACTTCAATATTCCATTGATAGAAGAACTAGAGGAACTACAAGAGGAACTACAAAATCCAATTTTGGAAACTTACATTAGTTTTGAAGAATCTAACATGGCTGAAGAAGGGGAATTAGAAGTAAACAATGCGATTGGTGAACAACCAAGGTTTGGAGGTGGAAAAGGAGGTAGGATTAGAGGTGGAAGAGGTGGAGGAAGAGGAGGTGGCAGAGGGGATCCATAACCTTTTGTATTTCCCATCCTCAATGAGGATACCACAACAACAATGAAAAATACCTCACCCTCCATCCTTCCTAATTTTCATGGATAGAGAAGTGAGGATCTTGAAACATTTCTCTTTGAGTTCCAAGTCTTACGTAGATCTTATGACTATTTTCTCAATTCTCAAAAGTAGAAATTGTTTCTAGCCACTCTTAAGGATTCAACATTAAAATGGTTTATGGGCTTATGAAAAAAATCTCTCATAACATGGGAACAAATGAAAAATTCATTTTTAGAGAAATACAAGGATTATTGTATGCCCCATAACCTTAAATATGGATTCTTCAAAATTATACAAAAACAAGATGAAAATCTTGAAGATTTGATTGAAAGATTTGCTTATAATATCAAAAGGGATAAAATGCATAATATAGATGATGAAATAAAAGATCTCTTACTAAAATCTATCAGAGATGAGTGGATTCATCTTCTCAATCTGATGGGTAAAGGAGATATTTCCCAATTATCATTTGCAGAAATTTGTGAGTGTAATGTTCCCAAAATTAGCATAGAGCTAATTGGAACATTAATTTTTCCTATATCAGCTAGGAGGTGAATAAATGGGTAAGGAGGCCCATGAGTAGAAATAAAATACCTCATAATGTGAAAGGGGTCATCAGAGTAGCTCTATTTTGCACCCTCAAGTGTGAAAAGGGTCAAATGCATGAGGACAAGATCAAGTTTGACCAAGTCAACAATGCTGCCATAGTGGGAGTGGATCACCTTGAAAGAAAGCGTAGTGTGAAAGGGGAATAGATCATTTGGTGGAGGAAACCCTAATGTGTGGGGGCCAAGGAAAGGAGGCTTTCATTTGTATAAAGGTAGGAAAAGGCAGCCATAGAAGGATATGTTGATGAATATAGAATTTGGTCTGCATGACTATTTGTTGTCTTCAGTTGTTTAACTGAGATTGTTGTGCTCCTTAGCACAAGGGATTTCCTATTTAGGAATCCTTATCCCTTCTTGAGAGGCCTATTGAGGGATTATTCTTCATTCTCCACATTTCAAGCTCAACGCCAAGCCACCTCCTTCAGCTACAACGTTATTCCTGTAGCAAGAAACGCTGTGTTGCAGGGTGTTGCAGTGGAGGGTTCCACAACACCATTTCCTTGGCTCATCTTTCAGAGGAGGGAGCTTCTATTCCTCTGGGAGGTTAGTGAGGGAGATTCAGTAGCTAATTGCAGATATTTGGCACTAGGCCAAGCACTTCCCATCACCTACAGTGCATTCCATAACCTTGATTACATTATTTCTGAGCATATTTGCAGTGGGGACTTGCTCCATTATTTTGGAGGGTGAGATATTCAGGGATTGGATCAGCATTTCACCTAAAATATCGATTGGATGAGATTCATTCATCATATGCAGCATCATCAAATATATTCATCCATTTCCATTCCTTGAGTTGTAGCTACTACCCTGTAACTCTGGCATTTTGTATTTCTGCATATTTCAGCTAGTCCTTCCATGATTGTCTAGAAATTGCATTTGGGAGTGTTTATCCGTGCTCCCCATATTGTATGAGCTATGTATTGATATATCTGTGTGTTGAAATATGCTAGCAGCAGTTGCTCCTTATAAAATTGCACTGTCATAGCCTTGGCTTTCCATATGTAGCAGCATATTTCATATTTCTTGTACATGTTCCTTGAAGGTTAGTTTGCCTAAGCTTGAGTGATCATTTCCTCAAGATATTGTACATATTATGCTGCTATACATTAATAAGATGGCTATGAGCTATTATTAAATTTTCTGAAGTTGATGCACACTGCTCTTTCATTGATGTGTTTACATATTGTTGTGGCTCCACATTTGGAATATCTTAAGATATTCCCAATAGTGTAGAAATTCCCTATTTTGGGATATTACAATGGTATCAAAGCATGATATTTGGCTTAGCGTGTGATGTTCAGCCATAATAAGATAGAAGAGATCAAAATAATGAAGAGGATGAGCTTGCTCTCATCATTTTTCAGAGCTATAAAGGACCTTTCCAAGGAGGTTAAGAAGATGGAAGAAGGAGAAGAGGAAGGAACATGCACTTCCTACTCTCAAAGAGAAGAAGACATGAAGCATGAAGAAAAATTGGAATCTGAATTTCTAAGTGAATATATTATTGAATACCAAGCTAAACCTAGAGCCTTCAAAGAGACTCTAGCTTTACCACAATTTATTCAACTGAAGGAAGAGAGAAGACCCCACAGCTATGGGATGATGAGAGGAAATAGATTTCTATTTTCCACATTTTATGGATCACTCACATGTGTAGCAGAGGCTTGGGTGATGAAGCTAGAGGCTTTCTTCCTACTACATCCTGTAGTAGACAAAAAGGATGTAGAAATTACAGCGCCGCACCTTGAAGGTGAAGCAAATATCTGGTGGTTCAGCCATTTAAGCCATGCAAGGGTTTCCACTCTTGTTGTGTTTTCTCAATGGATGATCAGGAGATTTTGCAAAATGAGGGAGGAGCCCTCACCACCAGTTGAAGAGGCATGTACCAACGTTGTTGTAGCCATGGAGGAGCAGCCTCCATCTTCAATAGTTTTGGGAGCCAACACATATGAAGAGGAAACTCTTGTAGCCCTGCAAGGAGCTTTCACATTTCACCAAGGTATGCTTGAAATTCCATCTCTTATCATTTCAGCAAACATTATGGATGGGTCTACATCATTACATGTTGTTGATTCAGAGAAACTGAATTGCACTGCGTTTTGCAACTTTGAATCATTCAAGGAAGAGATGACACAACATCCTCATGAGACATTCTTGATTTGCATACCACACTTGAGGTTGGGGTTTGAAGGCTTGGAGGAAGAAGAGACAAATGGTAGATATCTTGAAGTGAGAAACCCTTTCTCCTTTCGAGATGAAACTTTCTCAATGAGCACTCCCCAGCTCAAAGAGAAACTTCTACCTGTAGCAGATCCGAGGCCTCTTTGGTTTTGGAAGGCCATGCCTGAGGAGGAGATCTCATGGAGAGATTTCATTAGAGGTGTACTTCAACACATAGAGGAGTGTAAAGTTCTTCAACATTCTAAGGAGGCTCTTTCCTTCTCACACTTGGATATTTGTGGATTCAAGGGGGAACATATAGAATATGGAGGACATCTTAATATGGATAACATCTTGCATGATTGTGTTGGAAATTTCTTGAGCCTTACACATCATGATGGGAGGTTTTTTCCTACCACCTATTTGGATCCTTATGGGATCAAATGGATCCTTGAGAAGAATGCATTTCAAAATCCCATGAAATGAAGGAACAAAAATCTGATTTGGGAGGATGGTAGCCCTCATGGGAGAAGTACCAAGATGGAACATGGAAGGAGACATCCACAGATGGTTGAGTGGATGTGGATGGAGAGCAAGAAGATGGTAAGATACTTGCAAATTTATGATATAGGCAGCAGGAGGCTTGGCTGCACTATTTACTCTTAAAGGAGTTTGGCCACCACTTGGCATACACTCTTCCTAAGGGTATGGGGATAGAGAAGATGTGTCAGGATGCTTGCATCATTGAGCATAAAATATTATGGATGCATGGTGTTGATATGGCATTCATATCATTCATTATGTCTTCATCATATGTCTTTTATGATGAAAGCATGAGGAAGCAGCAAACACTTTTGTTGCTTGGATTGTACTTGAGAGAGTAAGGGCATATTTTCTCTCACATATTGTATGATGTTGCAGGAGTAGGAGATGGCAATATCATTATGAAAATGGGCTACTCCTTGGCCTTAGATGAATAGGAATTACTTCCATTTTGGCAGGAATTTCCTAATTGCAGCAACATGGTTGGAGAAGTCTTTGACAAGGATCATGTCAAAGAAATGAGCTATGGGTTGGCAAGAGCATATTTGCATAGGCCAACAACGCTGTTCTTTTGGAGCATGGAATTATTCTTATATTCATGCATCACTTTACTTCTAGCACATGGTGAGAGTGTTGTTTTTTCATCTATTGATTATGTAACACAATACTTGCATCTTCTTACCATTATCATACAATGCATTGCTTCATATGAGGGAAAGTTTATTGTTGAACCCCATAAAAAAATTTTTTCCAACTATTATGATGGAGATAGCCATACTTTGTTTAACCATGGGAAAGTGTTTGATTCTTTCTTGTATGCTTAATTGGCACACTCACTCATTTACTATTCGCTAGTAGATGTGATGATTCACACAACTAGCCATTTGTCAAAACACCACTTGCCATGCTATTTTCTGAAGCTGCTGTGGGAGGGACTGCACTGTGTCCACTTGAGACATTGTTTGTATCATGCAACATCATGTAAAAATTTCAGAAAACTTCTCATTTGGATACTCTATGATTATCTTGTCCTATTCATCATGGATGAGATGCTTTGGGCGAGCTTGTTCTTCAATGATGGAGAGGAGGTCCTTGAAGGATTGTTCTCCACTTTTCCACTTGAGGGCAATACTTTTGCAACCCAGGATAAGCAAATACTCTACAATTATCAAGAGTGGAGAGAATGAAAGCATGGGGTAGACTACCTTGTCTGCCATGATCAGATTTTCAGCCCACCTACTTTGCATGAGCCAAAGGTGGGGGAAGACTTTCAGGAGTTGCCATGTTGGAGGGTAAGTCATTTTGTATGGATGATTGCTTGGGGATGGGAGATTAATATGGGGATGACAGATCCCAATTCATTCCAGCCCACATGCCTCAAGAAGGCCCTTCAGTTCTATCCTTGTAGTTGCTTGAGGACAAGCAACATTTGGGAGGGGAGGATTGTAATGTTCCAAAAATTAGCATAGAGCTAATTGGAACATTAATTTTTCCTATATGAGCTAGGAGGTGAATAAATGGGTAAGAAGGCCCATGAGTAGAAATAAAATCCCTCATAATGTGGAAGGGATTATCATAGTAGCTCTATTTTTCACCCTCAAGTGTGAAAAGGGGCAAATGCATGAGGACAAGGTCAAGTTTGACCAAGTCAACAACGCTACCATAGTGGGAGTGGATCACCTTGAAAGACAATGCAGTGTGAAAGGGGAAGAGATAATTTGGTGGAGGAAACCATAATGTGTGGGGGCCAAGGAAAGGAGGCTTTCATTTCTATAAAGGGATGACAAGGCAGCCATAGAAGGATATGTTGATGAATATAGAATTTGGTCTGCATGACTATTTGTTGTCTTCATTTGTTTAACTGAGATTTTTGTGCTCCTTAGCACAAGGGATTTCTTGTTTAGTAATCCTTCTCCCTTCTTTAGAGGCCTCTTGAGGTATTTTTCTTCATTCTCCACATTTTAGGCTCAAGGCCAAGCCACCTCCTTCAACTACAGCGTTATTCTTGTAGCAGGAAACATTGTGTTACAGGGTGTTGCAGTGGAGGGTTACACAACGCCATTTCCTTGGCTCATATTTCAGAGGAGGTAGCTTCTATTCCTTTGGGAGGTTAGTGAGGGAGATTCATGAGCTGATTGTAGATATTTGGCACTAGGCCAAGCACTTCCCATCACCTACAGCGCAGTACATAACCTTGACTGCTTTATTTCTGAGCATATTTGAAGTGGGGACTTGCTCCACTATTTTGGAGGGTGAGATCTTTAGGGATTGGATCAACATTTCACCTGAGAGATCCATTGGATGAGATTCATTCATCATATGTAGAAACATCAGATATCTTCATCCATTTCCAGTTTTTGAGTTGCATCTTCTACTTGTAACTTCGGCATTTTGTATTTCTGCATATTTCAGCCAATCCTTCCATGATTGTCTAGAAATTTCCTTTGGGAGTGTTTATCCTTGCTCCCCATATTGTCTGAGCTATGTATTGATATATCTATGTGTTGACATATGCTAGCAACAGTTTCTCCTTATAAAATTGCGTTGTCATAGCCTTGGCTTTCCATATGTAGCAGTGTATTTCATAATTCTTATACATGTTCCTTGAAGGTTGGTTTTCCTAAGCTTGAGTGATCATTTCCTCAAGATCTTGTACACATTCTGCTGCTATAAATTAATAAGATGTCTATGAGCTCTTATTACATTTTCTAAAGTTGATGCACACTGCTCTTTCATTGATGTGTTTACATATTGTTGTGGCTCCACATTTGGAATATCTTAAGATATTCCCAATAGTGTAGAAACTCCCTATTTTGGGATATTAAAGTGAGTTATGCATACATATTTCAAGAGGTAAAGCAAGAACTGGTAAAAATCCAAGAGACTTTGTTATGTCTAGGATTAATAAATTTGCAGTTGGGATAGTAAGTAGAGCTGAAATAGGTAATTTTCTTAACAATTTTAAAACTGATATTTTATAGAGTCTTAGTGAAAAAATAGATGCCCTTAAAGTATAGAACAAGAAAAAAGATGAAAATGTTGCATTATCTTATTTCTGTCCGAAATGTAGAAAGAAAAATGCCTTGAGAGAATGTCATATTGATTTAAAAAGCATAGAAACATGTGTCATATGTGCAGAAAATCGTGATTCCAAAGAATATCCTTAAATACCAGGTATTAAAGTTGTCTACCAAGAGGAAGTGGTACCAAATCAGGTATATCCTCTTTGTTTTATTGCTAAAATACCATGGAAAAATTCACAAACTCAAGGTTTCAACACCCAAACATATGCATAACAATCAAAAAATAATTAGAATCCACCTATGCCTTGGAAACCTTGGCCTAAACCTTGAGCACAAGGATGGAAAAATCCTTATGGAAAATACCCTCAATATCCTCAACTTATTCAACCATCTCATGCTCAATCTCAGAATCCAAATCCACAACTTTAATTACCATTTCCACAAATACCAAACCAAGTTCCTTCTCAACCATGTCCAAATCCAAACAATAAACAACCTATTTACAATGTGGAAGGACAAAATTTCCAAAATTACATGATAACTCCATTAGATATAAACAATGTTCAACTTATATCTGGTAGAGTATTGGAAAATAAGTCACCCTCCGTTGTTATTCAGGCACCTGAAAAAGAAAACCTCTATGAGAAAAGAAACCTCTTCTTCAGGAAGAAATTTCTCAAAAGTAAACCACCCCTATACATACAGATGATATTCCAATAAAATAAACTCTTAATATAGAACAACCTTCAGTATTTGTGAAAAATCCACCTTCTCCTGAAAGATTGAAAATTGATGAGGGGATAGAGAAATGAATTATGTTTCCCAATTATGATATAATGGATGAACTGAAGAATGTTTGCATAAAAATCCCTTTGTTACAAGCCATCAAATAAACACCAATATTTGCAAATACAAATAAGGAGTTGAGCATTAAAAGACATGGAAGAAAAAGTAAACAAGTTAAAAGAATTCAATTAGTTGGAAATTTGGAAGATATCATGACGGGAAAAACAAAAATTCAAAAATATCTTGACCCGGAAAGTCCCATTGTGAGAACACACATCAATGGAATTGAGATCCCAAACACATTGATTGACTTAGGAGAAGCCATAAACATCATGAGTAAACAAACTATGGATCAATTGAAACTTCCTAATCTTCAATATACACCTACACTATTGCAACTAGCAAACATATCTGTTATCAAACCTGATGGTGTATTAGAATATGTGTTTGTATACTTAGATTCTAGGGAATATCCTATTGATTGTATGCCCGTAACACCCAAGAATAATTTAGGAGGGAATCCACTGATCCTAGGTAGACCATGGTTAGCTACAACTGATGCTTGTATAAGATGTATTTCTAGTGATATGATTATCTCTGATGGAAATTCAACAAAGAAATTTACATTATATCCTCCTACAAAAACAACAATAGAGGTAGAAAGTGAAGAATGGATAGATGATGATATTGATATAAAACCAATATTTTCTACTTCACAAATGGATGAAGAAGATCAAATTTTTAATCTAGTGAAAAACAATGAATCTTCCTCATGTTGTGAATCTAGTCAAAATTTTCAATAACAATGTAATATTGAATATCTATCATCTCATCAATTGTCTTTACATTCTATGGATAAATTTGGCTTTTTTTAATATAAAATTTTCCAGGGAAAACTTTGAATATTAATGATAGTTTGGAAGAATCTCAGAAGAAATAATTAGTAAAGTTGCTACAAGAAAATTCCTCTTCTTATGTTGTGAATATAATGATATGAAAGGAATTGGTCCCAATACTTTTATGCATCATATATATATATTGAATAAAATTCCAGACCAATTAGATAACCCCAGAAGAGGATGAATCCAAAATTAAGGGAAATTGTCAAGGAAGAACTACAAAAATTGTTAAATGTGAACATCATTTATCCGATATCTGATAGTCAATGGGTCTCACCATTAGTAATTTTTCTGAAAAAGAATGGAAAATGGAGAGTATGCATCGATTACAGAGAACTGAATAAAGCTACCTTAAAAGATCACTTTCCACTTCCTTTTACAGATCAAGTTCTTGATACATTAGCAGGTAAGAATTATTTTTCATTCTTGGATGGTTTTAGTGGATATAACCAGATCCAAGTAGCTCCCAAAGATCAAGATAAAACAAATTTTACCTGTCCATAGGGAACTTATGCTTATCAAGTACTTCCTTTTGGGTTATGTAATGCACCTGCAACATTTCAAAGGGAAGTTCTAGGTATTTTCTCTGATCTAATTCATGATTGTGTGGAAGTATACATGGATGATTTTACTGTCTATGGAAACTCTTTTGAAGAAGCTATTAAAAATTTGGAAAAAAAAATCTCATTAGGTGTAAAGAAACAAATATATTTTTTAGTCATGAAAATTTTTTTATGATGTTTTCTAAGGGGATTGTTTTAGGGCGCCATATTTTAAGGGATGTGATTAAGGTGGATACATATAAAGTGGAAGTTATTTCTAAATTGTTAGTTCCAATCTGTTAAAATGATGTTAGGATTTTCCTTGGCTTTATTGGTTACTATAGAAGAATCATAGAAAACTTTACAAAAATTGACTCTCCACTTTTCAAATTACTTACAAAGGATTGTGAGTTCATCTGGAATTCTGATTTACACAAAGATTTTGAAAAACTGAAAGAAAATATTTCCGAAGCACCCATCTTGAGAGGACCAAAATGAAAATTACCTTTTTAAATCTCAATTGATGCCTCATATACAAATTTGGGAGTTGTGTTAGGAAAAATACTTGACTCCTTATGCAATTTACTATACAAGTATCAATTTGACTCCTGCAGAGTTAAATTATATTATCACTGAAAAGGAGTTTTTAGCAGTTGTACATGCCATCAACAAATTAAGACATTATATCACTAGTTATGAAACCTTCATTCACACAGATCATTTTGCAATTAGCTATTTATTGAATACATCAATCACCAATGGGAGAATCACAAGATGGTTACTATTATTGCAAGAATTCAATATTACTATTTTGGATAGACCTGGAAAACAAAATACAATTGTTGATTGCTTATCTAGAATCCAAAATGATAACAATTATACCCCCATAGGGGATGAATTTCCTGATGAATATATTTTTGCAGGATCAATTAAATATCCTTGGTTTTCAGATATTGCTAATTATTTGGCAATAGAGAAGTTACCATCATACTTATCCCCTCATGAAAAGAGAAAGGTAATTCAAAATAGTGCATCTTACTCATGGATAAATGCATAATTGTACAAAACAAGACCTGACCTAATCATTCAGAGATGTGTTAGAGAATATGAAGTACCATAAGCATTGAAATCTTGTCATGATGAACCATGTGGAGGAAATTTTTCTAATAAAATAACTGCTTACAAATTCGTTCTCTTAGGATATTATTAGGCTTCTATTTTTAAGGATGCCAAAGAATATGCTAAGAGATGTGATAGTTGCAAAAGAATGGGGAAACATGTTCCTTCAGATGAAAACCTCTACAACCTCAGATTCAAATTGAACCTTTTGAGAAATGGGCTTTGGATTTTGTTGGTCCAATTAATCCACCATCAAGAAGAAAAAGGTACATTCTTGTTTGTACTGATTATGCTACAAAATGGGTAGAAGCTAAAGCACTTCCTTTTTCTACTGAAAATGATGTAGCTTCATTTCTTTTTGAGGATATTTTTACTTGTTTTGGTGTTCTAAGGGAAATTTTGACTGATCAAGGTACTCAATTTACATCCAAGTTTTTATAGAAGATAACAGAGGAATATAAAATTAAACATTGGAAATCCACTCCATATCATCCACAAGAAAATGGACAATTGGAATCCACCAATAAAGTAATTGAAGAAATTCTTACCAAGACTATGCATCTGCATAGAAGAGATTGGGTAGAAAAGATTCCAGAAGTATTATGGGCATACCATACCAGATGGAGAAACATCACATGACATACTCCTTATGAACCTATTTATGGGAAGCAATTCCTATTTCCTATTGAGTTCCAGATAAAGACTTTTAAGACAATTGTCAAATTGGGTCTTGATCTATCTGAAACACAAAAACAAAGGATGGAGAAACTAAGTTAACTTGATGAGAGATGAGAGGATGATATTCAAAGAACTAACATAGCTCAACAACAAATATCCATATGACATGACAAGTTCATAAAAGAAAGGAAATTTCAGCCAGGAGATTGGGCATTACTTTTTGACTCAAAGTTTAAAGATTTTTAAGGGAAATTTCAAACTCATTGGCTTAGGCATTATGAGATTGAAACTGTATTTAATAATGGTGCAGTCGGAATTAGAACTATTTATGAAGAAATAGTGACCTTCCTTGTAAATAGTCTTTGATTGAGAATATATCACAAGCCATTGACAAGGGAGGAGTTTGTTAAAAATTTGTAAGACAACATTGATTTGAAGGTGGTTAGGAAGGATTCACCTTCCTCTCCAACTTAACTCACAAAAGCCTTTATTTTCTAAAAAAAATAATAAAAACAAAAAAATTTGAAAAAAAATATAAAAATAAAAAAAATTTGAAAAAAAATATAAAAATAAAAATTTTGAAAAAAAATAAAAATCTATAAACATGAAGACCAACAGTTTTGGCATGTCTATACAAAAAATTAAGGATGAAAACCAAGAACTCTTGGAACCCTATATTTTATTTCTAAATCCAATCATAATCCCATATTCTTTGTTACCCTCTTTTTCTTTTGAAAATAATCAACTACGGAGTTGATGAAAATTTGCAAATTTAACGAAATTATTGAGATGACTTGACAAGATTCAACGAGGAAAATTGAAGATCTTGGCACAAGAAGAAATTGATCAAATTTGTCGCTGGAGACATCTAAGGAAAACCAACAAATACCAATAAAAAAATTAGAATCATGAGTCCAAAGGTATTTAAATGTTAGATTAAATAATAAAGGTAAGAAAAAACTAGATTATGAAATAAAGTTGGTGTTGCTACCGCCATTTAAAATAATCATTTCTATTATTCCGAATTCAGACTTAACCTTGTCTTGTCAAAAAAATTCAGACATAAGCCATCACAATTAAATATACACCACTCATTGTTGTGCCAGAATTGTGAATTACGGATAAATCATGCTTCCCTAGACAGGTGCTAGTCTAGAACAACAGGTGAAAGACTATACGACTATTTTTCCTAACTTGGAATAGATACACAGAGAGGATTGGAGGCTTACTTGTTCAGTCGCTTCGAAATGGCTCCTTCTGTCGCTTCTTTTGTAGCTTCAAATTCAAGCGGTTTATGGGTTGAATGCTTCCTGCAAGAAAGAAGACTGAAATAGCAGAAGATGCAATAATATAGATATATATTCAAGCTAGTTAGCTAAATCAGTAAAGCATAAACCATACACATCAACTAAGATCTTGCAATATGGAAAATCAAAGCCAATATAGATGCATATAGGGAAAAATAAGCAGTAATCTTTATTGATGATAGAAGGAGAGGTTACAACCTAGTGACTGATTTGAAGTGACCTTCCAGCAATGTTCCCAAACCTCATCACAGTATAAATCTCTCCAGCAACAGCTTCACAAATCTAGCTCTCAATTGAAAATTCTCCAACATTTCTCTACTCAAATTCTTCCTCCTCAAGCACTTAGATCTGTGCTCAATTTATAGATGAATTGTAGGTTTTTTTGTAATCAATGAATTTCCAATAATAGGCAAGACATGTTTCTAGTCATGTAGATGTCAAATGGACACTTGGATCTGAAGCTTGACAAATGTGAACTCTTCTAGAAGGCACTGACCAAGTGGAGATTCAAGAATAATGAGAATTTCACTCCCAATGTGACCAACGCACTTGTAAATGTCGGGAAGTGCTTTGCAGAGCAGCCTTGCATGGGGCTACCTACATATGCAATGCACTTAGGCCCCTTAGAGCCTACATTGGTGAGCTCTCATATGCTATATAATAAGCATCAAACCATGGAAACCTTTGCTTGATGAAAGTCTTGCTTGATTTGTCTTGTTTCTGTCTTAGGGCATGTAAAAATTGAAATGATAGGGAATGATAGACCCTTGATCATTGGTCCTAGAGATGATGCCAAGTTAACCAGGTCATTGGGAATGGCGCCCAAATTGACCTATAAAAATTGCCTCTTAAAGCATGAGATCCAAATAATAAGAACATTTGATTGAGATGCTTTACACTGTGGTGAGTCTGGAAACGAAGCGGAGTGGTCACTTGCATCAACCTTACAATACATTATATCATGATATATCCTCTTTGATCATAATTTCTAAGGGTAGGCATTCCCATGTTCAGCACATAAAACAATCTAATAACGTGTACATAATTCAGAAAGTCGTCTTCATTGGAATGTTGCCCAGATGCAGACATGCCTACAGATATAGGCCCATGTTTGGATGCCAATCTATATGTAAGGTCACCATATAGATGATGTGTACAAAAATCCTGAAATTGCAGCTCGGATGGTTGAAAATAGATCTGGGGTCTTCTTATCTCGTTTACTTGATCATTCGGGTACAAGTCTAGCCATGCGAATATATGATTTGTAGTCGAACATGGAAAGACATCGTTTGATTACCAGCCAATGATGTGAGTTGTTAAAAAACATGAGAGAACCACCATTAATGTCAATGGCCCTCAAGGTACTGCAGTACATTTCGTAAGGTGTGAATAGATGATTTGATGTCGAACACCAAACAAAATCTTTCAGTCAAAAGTCCAGAAGCAAGGATCTTGTCGATGCTATAACAAGCCTCATGGTACTGGAATCTGATGTTTCTAAGTGAACTTCCTGGATATTGATTTGCTGTCGACAGGAAGTCACCTTATTGCAAAACTGGAGTTACTGATTTCGAAGACAAGGGTATGACTTGATATAGCAATTTTCAGGGATGACGGTCATGAAAATGAAGGTTTATGAGTATTGTAGAATGATGAGTTTTTAATCACTGGATGACTTCTCTTGAACATATCGGTGACACTTTTATGAGTTGGAAGCATTGACCCAAAACTGAAGTGAAGGTATGATGAACCATAAGTGTGAATGAACCGTCAAGATGATTACCCAACCCAAACAGTCATGGACATGGAGTGAAAGAAGTGTCATGTTCAAGAAAAACTTGGTACTAAAAAGGAAACTTTGCTTACTTTTCCCAAATTTTCCCCAGTCATTTGTCGACTAGTACCTCTTTATTTTTAACAAGCTTGAGGAGGATAACATTTGCTTGATCTATAATTCAACCCTTCGGGTGAATAATGTATCTCTATTTAATAATTTAACGAGTCTAGCAATGAGTGAAACTCGATTCTTGCCATGATCGACAAGCCCGTCATTATTTTATGTTTTAACGAGCTTAACGACAGTGATAGCCCGGTCCTTTTTCATATTTAAAGAGTCTGAAAAAAAAGGATGAAAGAGAACTCCAAAAGTAATTTTTCATAAATTTGTCACTCAGATCCGAAAAAGTGTAAAATAATATCTGAGAGAACCTCTTTGGTCATGTTTAACCAAGGTATTTCTTTTTCGTAAATAATATCTCAGTCCAGTAAAGGGTTAAACTTATACTGAGTAGATATCAATTCATTTACTTTAACGAGCTCGAAAAGATAACTGATTGGCAATATTTTCACATTATCGGAGTCTGAAAAGAGCTGAAAGAAGACTCCAAGGGTTTCTTTTTCATTGTAATCGAAGCTTGAAAAAGAGATAAAAGTGTGCTTCAAATCCTTTTTCATTTTTAACAAAGCTCGAAAAATAAGGAGAAAAAGTATGCTTTGTGGTCAAATCATTCTTGAAATAAATATGCACGACTAATCTATTCATCAGTTGTAAAACCTGTTCAGAAAAACATCAAATGGATTAAAAATACCTGTTTGATGATAAAAATATAATAAAACCATAGTCATAGCAATAAATATTCATTGCAAACAATTAAACGACTAAATAAAAAGAGTTTTACTATTCATTTTTACCATTTGAAAGTTACCATTTACATTTTTTAGCTGTGAACCAGTTTTTCCCCCGAACTTTAGTGATCGATTGTGTGCAATTGGTAAGAATGTTTTGAATGCCCCCTGCAAGAGCACATGTCGAATGCCCCCTTGCAAGAGTAGGTGCCCCCAAGCTTCAATGCATTATCCTAAGTAGATTACTGGTTACTAATAGCTAAATGGAATGAAGGTTCATGTACGAGATCAGATGGAAGATTCATCATAATTAGGAGAGGATTTGTTTCATTTTTTAACGAACTTTACATAGGAATAGAACTATGCTCATGGCCTGTTTCATTTTATGACGAGGTTGAAATAGTAAAATAATTTTCCTCAAAGGCACTTATTTCATTTTTAAATGAGGTTGACACAAGAAAAAATAACTATCCTCATAACCTGATTAATTTTTTAACGAGGCTGACACAGGAAATTAACCATCCTCATGGGAACGTGTTTCATTTATCGAGGTTGACACAGGAAAAAAACTATCCTCAACACCTGTTTCATTTTTTAACGAGGTTAACACAGTAAAAAGAACCATCCTCATTGTGTAGTTGGACTAGTGAGTGTGCTCTGGAAAAGATGTAGTCTAACGGAGTCATCATTTAAGGAGCTTGATGAGCACCACAAATGATAAATTATAACATGCGTTGACACGTCTTATCCAGGGTTTTCATTGAATTTTGGAATTTCTGAGGGTAATTTCTATGGTATCACCGGCCACCAAGGAGAATAACTAATGGGATCAGCTTGATATTGCACTAAAATTTGAATAAAGGATTAAGCCATTCAGTACTCATAAAGGAGGAACCAGATAGGATTCCAGATGATGACATGGGTGAATTCAATTGACAAAACATCGAAGATGAAGCAATAATAGATGTTGTCCCAACTGAAATAGATGGTTCAGTCTTGGATGTTATCTCAGCCATGGTCAAATGACCCAGTGTATATCCTATAGAATCTACGAGAACTGAAAGTGAAACAGGATCATCAAAAGTAGAGGAAGGTGATTGAGGAAAATACTCATATAGGTAAAGCTCCTACCGAAAATGAGTTGGAGTTAAAGGTGTCTCGTCTTGTGATATTTCTTCAATCGAAATCAAACTAGGTGGAAGAACTTCACCATTTGGCACCAAGTATATTTCAGGTGGTTGAATGCACGATATGGGAGATTCCCCGAATGTTGTGCTCAGTATATCACAATTTCAAGGTGGCCGACTTGGTTCACTATGGATGGATAGCACCTAAAATTTGTCCTCCCAAATATACTGGAAGGTACATGGAGGCCCAAGTCTGTATTAGCGTTGTCTGATGCGAAACCGCACTGTGAGAGCACCCATTTATACTTATCGTACTGTAACACCAATAATATGCCCAAGAGTACGTGGACGAGCTATGATATACTTACATACGTGGATTGAGGTATCACACTCAAAATGTATCGCAGACAAGTTAATGACAACTGCTATGTTTTACGATGGTGGAACACGTCTCTAGCCTAGACCTTATAAATGTTATCGTTATGGTTCCAATGCGTTGTTAAGTAAATTGTGATTAATTTGATGTTGATCTTGCTTAACAATTTGCCTTTCAAAGGTTCAGCGTGATGATGTTTATGAAATTCCTAAAATGCAAGCTAAGAATGATAAACAAACTTTCACTTTCAGCTTTTTCAATGAAGAACCTAGCTACTAAGGGAAGAGAGAAAATAATTTGTGAGCAAACGAATCAATGAATCACAAACTAAATGCAGATTTCCTAATGTTCCTTTTGCAATACACACATTATTCTACATGCAAATGCAAGTTTTTATTTTCAGTTTCCTTAATGTTATGAATGCAGAAAAGAAACTAGGTGCACTAAATCAATAATTCAAATGCTTTTTACTTTTGAGAAAGGAAGAATACAAACAACAATTTCTCTTTTGAAGGAAAAACGAGGATTTCAACAACAATTTAACCTATCAAGGAAATGAAGATTTTACGACAATTTCCTATTTCGAAAGAAAATGATTCTTAATGCGACCATAAAAAGTACTTTGAAATCAACCTGTCAATGATAAAGAATTTTTTTTTTTAAACCAACATTAAAAAAAAATTCAGTCAAAGGAGAAGAAGTATATAGAGCCACTGGTCAATTGAGGATCAAACTTTTCAGAACACAGCAACAAACAAAATTGAAGCAAATTGCAAAGGAAAATTCAAGGGAATTTGGGTACTTTCAGGAGTCAACACAGTCTCCAAGGGGAGATAGTTCTCTGCAACACAAGCTAGGAAGGGAGACAGTGCTCTGCAAAGCACTGTGTCCAGTCTAAGGGTGCGTTGGGCACAGTATACAAAGAAAAATACTACTGTTTAACTCATTGTATTTGCAAATTAAGCTCTGAAAAGGTTTAATCTTTATGTGTAACAAATATTGGGTGGATAAAAAAATAAAATCAGAGGCTTAAACACCTAGAACTAATAGAAATTCTCCCTAGTTGAGTCACCAATTTGTTGGGCCAGAATTGTGAATTACGGATAAATCACGCTTCCCTAGACAGGTGCTAATCTAGAACAACAGGTGAAAGACTATATCACTATTTTTCCTAACTCAAAATAGAAGCGACAGAAGGAGCCATTTGGAAGTGACCAAACAAGTAAGCCTCCAATCCTCTCTGTGTATCTATTCTGAGTTAGGAAAAATAGTCATATAGTCTTTCACTTGTTTTTCTAGACTAGCACCTGTCTAGGGAAGCACGATTTATTCGTAATTCAAAATTCTGGCCCAACACTCATCATTGTGCAATTACTCTACTCCATAAACCATGTTCCATTAGTAATTTCACCCTCGTTCATACTCTATTATCGAGAAACCCTTTTCACTCCATAAACCCTGTTTCATTGGTAATTCCTCTCTCATTTACACCTTGTTAATCAAAGCCATTTTTTCTCCATAATATTTTGAAAAGGAAGAAGTTGCGGGTTAAGAAAGCACCAACATGAGGTTTATTGTGAGAACAGAGCCAAATGGTAAGAATTTCATGGAGGGTTATCCATAAGTTAGATAGATGCTACAACAGGCATAATGGCTAGAGTTTATAGAAAAAATTAACGACCATGATAAAGAATTTACCAAGTCTTTTACTCGAGAATTCGATGGAGTTGAGGTAGAAATCAAGGATGGGAATATGGTGTTAACAGAGTCCTTTATACAAGAGGTGACCGGGCTACCCAAAGTTTGTGAAAAACGATTCAAAAATAGAGGAATTGAAGAAAATGGATGGAGAACATTTCTCAAAAACCCAGGTATGGACACTTTAGTATTTAAGAAAGGCATCCTAGTTTCATATCTTAAAAAAATGGAGAAATTTATTGTTGGTCATTAAAAAATTAATTACTTGTGAGGGAATATTTGGAAACATGTTTTTCTATCATGTACGTTTAATGAAGCATTTCATTGAGGGGAATGACATTGATTTACCTTATTTCTTACTCCATAGTATGAAGAAAATGACTAATAGCACTCAAAGGAAAATACAGTCTATTGAGAATACCATATATCATCACGGTTTGATAAAGATGTTAATTGAAGGCCACCTAAAAAACATAGGAGAAGATTGGGAAAGCTTCTTAGTCAAAAACCATTTCCAAGAGGAAGAACAAGAAGAACTCAACAACAAAATCAAGAGGAGTAGAAGAACATTACCTACAAACCCTAGTGATGACCTAACTCCACAAACAGAGAAACCATAAGAATATGAAACTCGGCTTGATGATGTATTAGAGAATACTAAAAATAAAAATGTTAGAAGAAAGAAAGCCAGTGATAAAGAAGAAAACACATCAAAAGGGAAAACAAAGGAAAATGGGCAAGAGTAAAGGAAAATTCCTATCACTGAGTTATATTCTAAGAACTCATCCACTGTAAGGAGGAGTGCAAGACTCAATAAAATAATGAAGGAAATATCCCAAAAATTCACAAAATTTTTCAATCTAGAGGAAGAAGAAGAGCCAAGGGCTCCATCACCTGCAACCATGTCACCAATTTCTAGTCTAGCAAGAAGAACACTTGGAATTGATCTAGTCCAACAGGAAATATATGATTATATAGATAATTGGAGAAGAAATATTTAGAAAAGACTATTGCATCCTATTCAAACCAGGCACTAGAAAATTTGGCGAAATTTCCGACGGCCAATTCGTCGCTATTCCGACACATAGTCGTCGCAAGAGCGAAAGTTCAAGGGTAGGCAAAACATGGTTTTCCATACCATCGCAGTTCCGACACACTTAAAAAGTGTCGCACTATCGACACTTTTTCCGTCGCTTCCAAACAAGCATCTCTCTTCCGACGTTTCCCAAACCGTCGCGCTTCCGACGTTTGTAAACTGTCACACTTCCGACGAAATGTGGTCCGACGTTTTGAACGTTGCTCTTCCGACATTTTTAAACTGTCACAATTTCGAAAAAATGTGGTCTGACGTTTTGAACGTCGCTCTTCTGACGTTTGTAAAATGTCGCAATTCTGATGCAATGTGGTCCGACGTTTTGGACGTTGCTCTTCCGACGTTTGTAAACTGTCGCAATTCCGACGAAATGTGGTCCGACGTTTTGAACGTTGCTCTTCCGACGTTTGTAAACTGTCACAATTCCGACGAAATGTGATTCGACGTTTTGAACGTCACTCGTCTGACGTTTTTATACTGTCACTCTTCCGACGTTTTTAAGCTATCGCAATTTCGACGCTTACAAGGCGTTAGTATACTGATGCCAGGTTCAATTTAAAAAAAAAAATGAAACTTTAAAAGAGGAAAAATGTTGTTTTGAATATATTATATGAAGTAAAATAGTCCATGAAGTCATTACATTTTCACATCTGAAGATTGGAACCCAAATATCCATCTAGAAAAGTGGAAGTCCCACCCCAGACAATGATAGAAAAATACCCCATGTCACATACAGGGACATGATATAAAACCCAGTAACGGTCCACATGGAGATTATCGACAAATCTAAGAAAGCATCCAAATATGCCCAAGGCATCTATAAGAAAGTGAAATAGCATTATGTAGAATAGTAAAGCAACAGATAGAGTACCGACGTCCATTGTTCCAAATACAAATTAAAGTACCCAAAATCCTTGAACAGAGAAAAACGCTAATCATGTGAGGAGTGTGATATGTCCAAAATATAAAAAGACCATCAGACCATATCAATAAACCGGCAACATAGATCAGCGTCGCTAGTTTTGAAGGTAGAGTGATAAACATTAATCATTTTTTTTTCACAAGAGAAAAAACGTTGTTTTGAATATATTATATGAAGTAAAACAGTCCATGAAGTCATTACATTTTCACATCTGAAGATTGGAACCCAAATATCCATCCCGAAAAGTGGAAGTCCCACCCCAGACAGTGATAGAAAAATACCCCATGTCACATACAGGGACTTGATATAAAACCCAGTAACGGTCCACATGGAGATTATCGACAATCTGAGAAAGCATCCAAATATTCCCGAGGCATCTATAAGAAAGTGAAATAGCAGTATGTAGAATAGTAAAGCAACAGATAGAGTACCGATGTCCATTGTTCCTACAAATACAAATTAAAGTACCCAAAATCCTTGAACAGAGAAAAACGCTAATCATGTGAGGAGTGTGATATGTCCAAAATACAAAAATATTATCAGACCATATCAATAAACCAGCATCGCTAGTTTTGAAGGCAGAGTGATAAACATTAATCATTTTTTTTTTCACAAGAGAAAAAACGTTGTTTTGAATATATTATATGAAGTAAAATCATCCATGAAAATAGTATCATAAAGCGGATACAGGAAATGTGCAGAGACATGTACTGTTGATATACGCCTCACACAAAAACATTGCCCATACTCATGGCAAATTTGTCATCAAAAAATCAAAAAATTAAGAAGACTGCCCTCATACGGGGAAACTAGTCTTGAACGTTTACAGAATTCAAAAATATTACAGAGGTCCAGCACAATAATATAATCTAAAAGCAGCCCAATTAAGTGGGCTGCGAAGCAAGAAAAACAAATTAACCAAAATACTCCTCCGATGGTTCCTCCACGATTCGGCACCATCCTTCGGAAGGTCCAGGATCACTAGGTGCTACCTCCACATTCATGCCACGGATCCCCTCCTGAAGGCCTGAATGCTGGCCATATTTTCCCGAGCTCAGACCCGTCGGACGGGTGCATTCTTCCTCCGTTTGGGCCTCCTCACGGAAAACCACAGTGACTGAAGCTGTGATTCGTGGGCGGTTGAGAGAGAAATTAAAGGAAAATTGTGCAGTGCGCGTCATGGGAGAAGGTGAACTAGCGGTGGGGAAACGAGGAGTAGGGGAATCCATATGGTGGCCAGATCCTACAACCCGACACCGCCCACTCCTAGTATTTGGATAGCGACCTGCGTAATAATCAATGGACTGGCCTGAAGACGACTCGGTCGAGGGGCTGGAGGGAGAGCATAGGGGTTGACCTCTAGTGCTCCCCCTGCGGCAATGCATCCTTTGACGCAGGTGAGGCATGGGTGTAGTCTCAGCAGTGGGCACAAGAGGAGACAGAGAAGCAGAAGTCCAAGAAACAGAGGAAGACAGACATAGACAAGACAGAGAGAAATGCAGATATGTAGCAAGGTATAAGCAACAGTTCAGCTGGCCACTTCTCCTTCTCATCACAGTGAGCAGGCAGTGTAACCCAGCAACCAGCTCGTCTAAAAAACCATAGCGAAACGCCATTTTATCGACCTGACTGCAATGCAATCGAAGGACACCTGTCATAATTAATCTCTGATCATTAATGACAGTCGAAGGCTAGATCATATTGGAGCATGCAGAATCGCTAACAGGAGTGGAGGTCCAATCTTGAACAGTGTTAAAACTTAATTAATTAATGCGGATTTGATGTGAAATGCTTGGAACTTAATTGAACAACGTTAAAACTTAATGCGATTGATATGAAATCGCCACATCCATGTCCCATCGCCTTAAACGCCATCGAATGCACCCGCAGCCCGGAGTAGGGCAAGTTTTGATTGAGGACACATGGCAGAAATTGATTGGAGCGGATCTTTGTTTGGACCTCTCGCACAGTGGAAATCCGGACCCGAAAAATATTAGGGCGAATTTGATAAGAAATTCGCGTCACAACTCTCCCTCTGTACGCCAGCCCAACTTCGGACCCAAAAAAGATTAGGGCGGAATTCATTTGGTTTTCGCGTCACAAAATTGGCCGACATCAGCTGGCTATTTTGGAACGCGAATTTGGTTTGAATTATGGTTTATCACCGTTTGAAGTCCGAGGGCTCGTCTTAAAAACAATTTTGTTTGATCCCATCTTATAAAATTTGTGTTGGTTTTCTTTGATAGTACACATATTTATAATAAATCATGGGAATACCACACTAAACATGTGGAAAAGTTATATAAATTATTGAGAACAATCATTTTTATGTAAAAATATCCAAATGTGCTTTTGGGAAATAAGAATTCGAGTATTTGGTTCATATTGTTTTAAAGGAAGGAGTGAAGTTGGAGCCTGATCAAAAGATGCAAGCTATTACAAAATGACCTATTCCTATGAAAATCAAGGTTCTTAGAAGATTTTTTAGACTTACATGATATTATTGATCATTTGTTAAGAATTATGCATGCATTTCAAGTCCACTCACATATCTCTTGAAGAAAATATCATTTATATGGAATGATGAGGCTACTTTGGCATTCTCTCTCTTAATGGATGCCATGTCTTCTACACCAACATCGGTTGCACCTACTTTTGGTAAAACATTCATAGTAGAGTGTGAGGCACTAGGACAAGGAATTTACGTAACATTAATACAATAAGGGATATCATTGGCTTTTAAAAGCAAGGAATTCAAAGAAAATATTTCGTGAAATCTACGTATGAAAAATAAATGGAAGCAATATTACATGCAATAAAAAATGGGGATAGTATATCATTGGGAGGTACTTTAAAGTCAAGATATACCATGATAGCATAAAGTATTTTTTGAAGCTATGGATTTCATTGGAAGATTAACAAAAATGAGGAGAAAAAATGCAAAGTTTTAATTTTGAGATAATCTGCAAAAAGGGTAAGGACAATTTAGTACATGATGCTCTTTCTAAAATAGAAGAGGCCTCAAATTTATATCCAATTACATTTTCTATTCCTAGGTGGCTAGAAGAAGCTTTCCATAATGGGAAAATGACAATAGTACTAAACAAAAACTAAAATTTATAAAGGATGGGATGAACTCTATGGAGCATTGGGAGTGAAAGAGAGATATACTTTGGTGCAAATGTAGAATATTTTTATGCATGCAAGCATATTTGAATAAATAAATATTAAGGGAGTCCCATGTCTCTCTGATGGTAGGATGCAGGGTTCCTTAAAACATCTCAAAGGATCAAAAATATATTTTTGGAAGGAATGAAGAAAGATATTCAAAATTTTGTAAGAGAAGGTCAAGTTTCCATAATAAATAAAAGAGAGATAGTAAAATCTCTAGGGTTACTTCAACCATTCCACATACATATTCAAAGACTAGAAGATATATCAATAGACTTTATTACAGGGTTACTAAAATATAAAGGTAAGTATTACATTTTTGTGGTCATTTATGTAGACAAATTTTGTAGATTTTTTTGGTAGAGCTCAAAGTACATAAAGAACAAGCCAAGTGGTAGAAGTGTCCGTGAAAGAAATTCATAGTCTTCATGGTTTTCCTAAAGTAATAGTAACAAGAAACTTTTTGAAATAATTATTTAATATGAGTGGAGAAACACTAGCTGCCATGAGTTCTACATATCAAACACAATCAAATGGTCAAACAAAAATAGTTAACAAATGTTTTTAAGGTTATCTACAATGTTACTCTTTAGAAAAGCAATCTTAATGGATGAAGTGGGTTCACCAAGGAAGAATGGTAATATGATACTACCTATCACACATCTACTAAAATTTCCCCATTTAAGGCCCTTTATGGATATCCAACTCCTAGTATCTCATACTTTTGCAAGATAAGTCCAAAGTATAGGAAACAGAGTCACATATGGAAAATACTAAAGAAACTTTGAAAATTATTATGGAAAACCTTCAAATGACATGAAACATGATAAAACAACAAGGGGAACAACATTGAAGTGAAAGATAATTTGAGGAGGGTAATTGAGTATTTTTTAGATTATAGCATTATAAGAAATCTTCATTCAAGAAGAAGAAGAATAAAGAATTAGCTCAAAAAATGTTATGGCCCTAAATAATTATTCCTAGGATTGCACAAGTGGTATAGAAGTTATATTTTCCTTCTTCTTGCATTCATAAGGTTTTTCATGTATCTTGCCTAAAAAAGGTTTTGGGAAAAAATATGCCAATGTAAATAGAACTTCCAAAATTAGATGAAGAATGAAAGTTGATTCTTGAACCACAAAAAGTTATAGATAAAAATTTTGTATCTCTTTGACATATAGCCATTATGAAGTACCTAATCAAGTGGAAGAATATTCCTCTAGAAGAAGGTACATGGTAAAATGATCAATTCGTGATGAAATACCCACGGCTAAAGGGTTCGTTTGAAGTTTTGACAAAGGTTTTGTTATATGTTTTATATAACGCGCGGTGAAATAGTTTTATTGTTTGTTAAGGTCCCACACAGTGATCAAATTTGAAGGGCAGGTCCGAATTTCAATTAGAAGGGCATATATCTATGTCGCCCTTCCATAATGAAAAGCTTAAAAAAAAAACTTTTCAATTGACCACAATAAATTATTTTTACATTTCATTTTCAGAAAGACAAAACCATCAATCTTTATATTAATAAAATACTGTTACATATACAACAATGAAGAAGGCTCCATCTTTTATTGCTTAAATATCTCATTGGCAATGTCAACATAAGTCTTGAAGACACTATTATAAGAATTTGGATACATACCACCGGGATATAGGAGATTCTTATGTGTCAGATTGTGTAATGCAATTTTGACTTTGTCTCACAAGGAGCAGTAGCATGGAGGTCTATATTTTTCTTATAGAACTTTTTTATTATTATTTGAAACGTTGTATATAGATATGAAGACAACAATGACATTATGAGCATGGTGGACAATTAGTCAAGCTCATGATGCCAAACCATGATGATGTAAGTTTGGAATTTAACATTTTTACATGTTAAAGACAAATAGTCAAAATCATTGACAACTTAGTATGCCATAATTAATAATCATTCCCTGTTCACTTTTGTTAATAGGTTTATGTCACACGATGATCTCTCTTCTCTGGCATTTAATTGTATTGAAGATCACTATTCTAGGAATAAGGAGTTATTTTCTCCAAAAATAACCCTAGCCAAACATTGACAATGCATCAAGGATATCTTTCTATGTTTCATAAGTACATATGTTCTACTTCTAAATCATGTCTTGGAAGTGGTTGTTTTGCTGGAAATTATTCACCAGTTGGTTTCATACCAAAGTATTTTTCACATTTTCAACATCCAATACATGAAAAAGATAATGGTTTAAAACAACATAAATATTTGAAATTTTGCAAGAATTGTTTGGCACACTTTGAATATGAATTTTGAAGTCAAGTGCATGATGCTGTATAGGATCAAGTGTCATTTTGAATACCAAATGTTTCACAAGAAACTTCTCAACATGCTACCCTATAGTAAGGATTAAATGACAATATTGCATCAACTATTTCCATAATAAAAGTGCACCTCGGCCATAAGACTAAACAACTACAAATGTTGTAGATCTAACAAGACCACACAATCAAATGTATTCCACAAGGCCAATACTATATGAAAAATGAAAAGGAGTTTGCAACCAAAAATACCTTATGCAACTAATTCAATTAGATACACCAAACCATCAGCAAAAAGGAAAACTAGCCTACTCAAAAGGCAAGCGTTTACCTCCTTTGACAAAATTTTGAGTTCCGAAACAAGGGCTTTTATTATCTTGTCAATGCCCCTAGTAATTTGAACGGGGTTTGTACCTACTGCAACAACCTAAACAAAAAGGTTTCATTTCAAATTATTTTCCACGAATTTAAGATACAACCATTGTCAGTTTTGTATTTCCTAACAAGCTCATAAATTTTGACAAAAGAACCAATTTTTTTTAATACCTGATAGCAATTTTTTCACTCAAAAACTATCTTAGACTCAATAAACCCAACCCAAAACTAAAAAACCAAACACCATAAGACCCTACAAAAATGAATAGATGATCTTAATCAAGTACCATCGACAAAACGTTACCTTTACACCCTCACTTATTAAACCCTGTGTTGTTGAATTTTAACTTCAACTGCTGCAGCAGAAGGACGGATGCAGCAGCAACATTTTTTTTTGGAGGTTGCTTGCACGCCATCAGTGGTGGGGGTTTTTTTTCTTTTTTTACGTAGGATTGTAGTAAAGTTACAACAACCAACATTAACGCAATTCACCAACCAGAAATTAAACAAACAGAAATTTACCCCCCAGTTTTGTAAATTCAAAAGGAGGACACGTGGAGCATTAATATTGGATCGCATGAAATTGAAGGGAATCTGAAAACCTGAAAACCAGACCCAAATTTTTTATAAGGCACATTGGATTGAGAATTCGCGTTACAAATTAGGCAGACGTCAGCATCCCATTTTGGAATGCGAATTTGGTTTGAAATTCAATCTATTCAGACTTTTGAAGTCCGACGGAAAGGGTTCTTTAATGTTTTGATACTTTAATTTTACGTATGCTTTAATATATACATATGTTTTAAACATATGTTATATATATATATATATCATATGCGAAATGAAAGGTGGGCCATAGAATTTAGTTTTAATTTTATTATTTTAAAAAGAGGGTTTATTATAATATGTTTTATATGTTACGGCATATAAAAATAAAAAGGACAAAAAAGCTTGGTAGTTTTTTTTATAGATAGTAGGTAAATTTTTTATTACACAGTAGTGTGTAAAAAGTGAAAGACTGAGTGTAACTTTTTAAGTGTGTATGCACAGCAGTGCGAAAGTGAAAAACACAGCAGAGTGTTTTAGAGACAGAGTATGTTTGTTTTGAACAGACAGTGAGTTGGTTTTATGCAGTGCGTTTTGTAGCAGTCATAATTTTGTAATCCCTCTCAGTGAGGAAGAAGTGTAAGAGTTTTTTTTTGAGTTATTGAAGGGAATAGAAGTTTGTTTTCAAAGTATTGAAACTCTGTCTCCTGTCAAAGAAATTTTTATTTTCTCTGTGTTAGAGGAAGGGAGATTTATTCTCCATTCATTGTTCTGGAATTTTTCAATATTCCAACATGTGAAAGAACTACAGATGTTGTGATTCCATCCCTAGCTAAATCATTTGTCTTTTCCGCAGCTTGCCTTACCAACTTGGACCCAATATTTTCAACTGGGTCCTCTAATTCAACCAATAAAAAGGCCAAAACCATATCATTTAGATACATTTCATTACACTGTCAATAACAATAAAATTTGACTCAGCCATAACCTTTTCCTTTTATTGTTGTGAAAAAATTTATGCATTACTCTAATGTGGCTAGTCCATAGGCCAAGTAGACCACTGGGTAACAAATATGTTTCCTTTCACCTTGGAGTTTTCAAATTATGCCTACCAAATCTAAGACATTTAAGAGGGGGAACTAATACAACGTTAAAAGGAAAACCAGAGCACACATCTACAATTTACCTCCTTAGCTACTATCACACCATCATTAACTATTTTCGGAGAACCATGCTTGCTCTCCAAGACAACATTTTTCCCTTCGCCCCAAGGGCGACTCCAACAAGATCAACAAGTTTGTTCACACCGCCTGCAAGACAAATTGACAATGATTTCAGTAAGTGTGCAATTGAATGCTAGACCATATGCCAAAACAACCCTCCATGAAAAATTAAAATAACACATTAAAATCAAATATAAGTGGACAAGGAAAGATCCACCACAGTGAAGTTTCACGTGCAAGTGACCTTCCTTTAAACATAATTTTTTCTCTGACTTGCAATTTTTTTGTCACTGAGCCATCCTTGTTGAAGTACAACTCCTTTTCCATATCTCTTGTATTAAATACCTTCTCTCTGTCTCGTAATCTTAGAGTCCCTCTTCTGCTTGATCAATTAAAGGAAATGGGTGAAAAAACTGAAAGAGAAGACAATTGTCTGCCATAATTATCAAACATTGCACCCAACTTCTTCCCCTTTCCATTGTTACCCAATGAGGTAGATATGGCAATTGTTGTCATACTACCCAAAGTAGAGGCCATCTTCTCTTATGCTGAATATAGAATTACAAGATCTTCATATTAGTATGAACCTTAAAAAACATGACTCCCATTGCTAAAAACCACTTTTAAGTTGTAACAGGCAAACTAAACAACTATCACAACTTTTGGCAACTTCTGGAGCATTAAGAGAGAAACAACCAAAGAGAAATACAACCAAAATCCTCATTTTAGTGAGACCAAACTATATATTTTCATTAATATAATAGAAAGAAATCACGACTATATTAAGGCCAGCACAAAACAATCTTTAACCAGTGTCTCTCGCGGGCTTCAGGTTGCCATGCTAGAAGTTGCATATTTTTAATTTAAATTCTTGACCTCTCATGCCCATCTATGAATGCATCCAATGGGATATCTACATCAAATGCTCCTTTATATCCCCAAAAAAAAATTCCCTACTACAAGAGCACCAGTATTGATGGATCACCCCACAACATCCCACCCACTAGAAACTGTGAAAAAGGAAACCTGAAAAAACTTCTGAAATATCTCAAGATGAATATATGGGTGGTTCTTATGAATCAACCAACCATTCAGGACATGCTCATCAATCCAAACCATGAGTATTATGTGACGATGTTCAAGAAGGCATTGAATCGGATTTCTGAAGCTATGTTAGAGAAACCCTAAACTCTCACTGAAAATAGGTGAAATGTGGCACCACTCAGAGATTGACATGTGCCAATTGGTACAAGTGGTAGACAATTGGCATGCTCAAACAAAAAGGTGATGCAGGAATGACATGAGGGAGAAAATATCAGAAAAGCCCCAAATCTAGAGAACTAAATCTCATCACCAACCTGAGATTGACAACTTTACATGATGTAGCCTATGAAATCGTAAATGGAGAAATCATAGTAACAATAAAGTAACCTATGTAACAATAAATTCGGAGTCATCCTAGGAATGGTAATGGGAGAAATCATAGTGAACAACAGGAAACATGCAGAGTTGCTTACAATCAAATAGATGAAAAAACACATACAAAAGACCTAGATAATAATCATGAACAAGCCTAATATTGAATTATGAACTGTAAAGGAACTTACAAAATGTGACATTACGAACCTAGTCAAGCGCACAAGCAAAAATATCTTGGACATGACCCTGGTTGACAAGTTGTTTTGCTCATGATGCAAGAGGATTTGTACCTGCACTGCCAAGTCAATCAAAATCCATCATTATCTATACAATAAATACAAGTAATTGATGTAGTATTTTTTACTCTAAGATGCATTCTTATGATAATGTTAGAACATATGTGGAAAATGTCAAAACATACCTGAATAAGCTCCTCTTCGTTTCAAGAACAATTTATTGGAGTCGCATGAACTTGGAACAAGCCTCCCACGATATGAAAGAGTAGCAACTAAGTCAACAGTGACTTTTTTGTTGCTACGCTGGATCGAGGGAGGTTTGCTCCAAGATTAAATCACTCCAATAAATTATTCTCTACTAAACAGGGCCAACCACGTGAAGGTGGAAGCTCTTATGGCCCCTCCCCCCCCCCCCTCACATCACTCTCAATTCTCCAATACCCAATCTATATTTCATTTTTTACTTTCATGAGCATAAAAAAGAATATTCAATAACTAATAAAAAAACAATTCAACAAAAAGTATGCAAGGAAACATTGCAATTAATGCTTGACATAAAAATAGTATGATAAATGAGTTTTTTATATAACGCAAAAAACGTTCCAAGTATGGTAATTTTTGTCTTATAATAATACAATATTTTACATTATCAAATTTTCTTTTTCTTCTTCCTATTTCTAAAGCTCCTAATTACATCATCAATATCATCGTGCTCTGCTCCTATTTCGTGCCTTTCGACCCGCACTGCTGACCTAGTTGCGTAGTCACGATGTCTGGTCTCATCCTATGACGGGGCATCGCCTACAAATACATATAATATTAAATTTTAATTGTCAGTTTTTAAATATTATTGAACTAGCTCGGTAATATTAATAAAAAAAATTGCAATGAAATTATTTACCTGGTGCACCAGTTGTCGCCGCTGACCTAGTTGCGTAGTCACGATGTCTGGTCTCATCCAGTGACGGGGCATCGCCTACAAAAATAGATAATATTAAATTTTAATTGTCAGTTTTTAAATATCATTGAACTAGTTAGGTAATATTAATAAAAAAAATTGCAATGAGATTATTTACCTGGTGCACCAGTTGTCGCCGCTGACCTAGTTGCATTGTCACGATGTCTGGTCTCATCCAGTGACGGGGCATCGCCTCCAAAAACAGATAATATTAAATTTTAATTATCGGTTTTTAAATATCATTGAACTAGTTCGGTAATATTAATAAAAAAAATTGCAATGAGATTATTTACCTGGTGCACCAGTTGTCGCCGTTGACCTAGTTGCGTAGTCACGATGTCTGGTCTCATCCAGTGACGGGGCATCGCCTACAAAAACAGATAATATTAAATTTTAATTGTCGGTTTTTAAATATCATTGAACTAGTTCGGTAATATTAATTAAAAAAATTGCAATGAGATTATTTACCTGGTGCACCAGTTGTCACCGTTGGGACTGTTTCCTTGTCTTCCTCTCTGGTGGTAAGATCCTCAAGGGAAACATTCTCTGTTATTTAAACAAAAAACGTTATAAGGACAACCATCAAGGTATAATTAGAAAAAATTATAAGTGGAAATTAATTACTGTCACGGCCCTCACTGATAGTAGCATTGTCGGCCTGGTCCCCACTACAATGATCAGGTTGCACATGAGGATCATCTACATCTGGCTCTAAAACTGGGTTATTTGCCTCGTCGGTAGTGCTGCTCCCCTGATTTAAAAAAAAAATTTAGACATTAAATTTATGGACGAAAACAAACATATTGAAAGGTTAATGTTTTACCTTATCAGGCATTCTGGATCTTAGGACCTACCCCAAGCTTCTGCGACGTTCAACTACGGCTTGATAGCCGAAATGGAAAGCGATATTTTTATCTTCCTCTGTAGTTTCTGTTCCGAAGTCATCAACCTACATTACATATGATTGTGTATTTTTAATCATATTTGATAGGATTACAAAAACGTTGGAAGGCGATACAATTAATTATAAGATGTTTAGCTACTTAATTACAATTCTTGCGGCCAATTTCAAGTAGCCGCCCTGGCCTAGCTTGTGATGGCCCTTTTTTCAATCCTAGATTTGGTTGCCTTTGAGGTGTCAGGCAACCTAGCATCAAAAGATTAAAGTCAGATATGACGTAGCACACTTTTATTTTAGACATAGAGAAAATTAAAGCTATTGAATTAAAGTTGTAATTTACCTTGCGGGTCCAGTTGGCATTTTTCCTTCTTTCTTTGCCCTTTTCTCTTTTCCGTCATGGATGATTGCTCTCCACTCACTCTCTGAAACTGCGAGAGGACGCTCATATCTAGGGTTAAATTGCAATTGCGTCCTATAGGTGTCCCTGGTATATTTCAAATATTTACCGGCTACCTGAGCCACCGCTTTTCTGTCAAATGTGCCGACCCCAAAAAGGGCTTCTAGATAATCTAGAAGTTCTTTTTTCAGGTTGGAATTCTGGGAATTCCACCCTGTACGTATGGTTGGGCCAAAAATTACCAACGCATGGCTCTCCAGAATCCTGTAGAACTCATTGTTTCCTACACAGAATAAAACCAAAAAAAAAGAAAGATATTATCATTAATTTAAAAATAAAAATCATGATAAATATGTTTTAGATAAAGTACATGAAATAGTTAAAATATTAAAATTTACCTGGGAGTTGTACATGATTTATAGGTACACCTTCATCGTTCACCAACAACATGCCATTAATGGTCCCTGTGGAGCTGACACGTGTAGCTCCAAGAAATGCAATAATGTAGTTGGCCATATCAGCCTCATCATTGCCAACACGTTCAGCGGTTGGCTGGGTGTCTGCTTGGGCAGGGTGTGTTTCTTGGCTGGCACCTAAAGGAGTAGAAGGTGTACGAGAGGGTTGTTGGGCAATCTCTTGCCCTTGTGTCCCACTACCACCAACACCAGGTTCAGCAAATTCCAGAAAACGCTACATACAAAAGAATTTTTTGTTAGTTTAGTCAATGTAAAAATTAAAAATCAAACTATCACAATTCATCTCATGCAGAACAAAAAAAATATCCTTTTGACTTTTTATTATTACCTGATATCTTTCTAGCTGGCTCATAAGTTTTTTTATCTTCTCTTCTGTTTCAGGTGTTTGAGGTGCGTCTATCAAAGTATTAAATTCTGACCTTGCATCTCGTGCCTTTTTTCGCAACAAGAACACTGGAGATAGGGATGAAGAAAGCTCTTCCTCAAAGAGGGAATCATCAGGAGTACCATGGCTAGGTGTCTGCATATTTGAACAAAATTAATATTATTTCAATTATGTAAATAACTAAAATACCTGAAGATAGAGCAATGCTGGCACTTTACATGTTCTTCCGTTGGCCTCTTTCTGCGATCATCCCGTCTCGGGGTTGTTCTTGTACTGCCCTGATCAGTCTGCTACATTGCAATAAAATTATAAATGTAAAAACTTGAAAACACAAAATGAAAAATGAAATAATTTCTAATAAGACACCGGAAGATAGAGTTAGAGTTTAAAATATGCCTTGCATTGAATTCAGTCCTGGAAACATGTCATTGCACATTAAGGCACCCAAACAAGAGACGAGTTGACAATGAAGACCTTATTGAATATATTGTTGGAGCAAATTCTAGTAAACTTGTTGTGAAGACCTTGAGGACATTTTTGGAGCAACATTGTTGAAGCTGATGGTATAGCATTGTTGGAGATGATCTTGAAGGGCCTTGAAGTGAAGCTTTTGGAGCAACTATTGAAAAATCCTTATAGCATTTAAGTAAGGTACTTTCTATCTTCCATCACCTTTTTCCTTTCAATATCCTTTAAACGATTTTTTTGATATTTAATGTTTGAAACTTTGTTTCAAGGAAACGTGGGTTCGGGGACGGGGACGGGGATGACATTTTTTGAAACGGGGTGCATGGGTTCGTCTGGGTATTTTTATATTAATATATATTATAATTTATATATCATATTTTTTTCCACAGAAAAAAAACGAACTTTCTATTAATATAAATAGTCTCTGAACATATGCCAAGCATTTCTGGAAACAAAACAGTGCCATTCCCTTTGTGAGGGAATGGAATCATAGCTACTTAACACCTGTTGACAAGATGTTAGCAGCCCTAGAAAGACAAAATACCACAGCATAAGCATCAGTGCAACTCTTTTTGCTCATCATCAATCAGTGGAAGAGATGAGAGCAGAAAAAAGGCAGCACAATCGTGATACACCATCACCATAAGAGCTGGCAGTAGAAACTATCCCAGCCCCATATAAGTAGCATAACAAGAACAAAAAGCGAGCCTAGAACCTCCTTACATAAGGAAAACAATTATGGACTCAATATAGTAGCAGTTATCAAAAAGTTAATAAAAGTCCACTGTACAATGCTGAAAATAAACTGAATAATTACACAAAAAGAGGCTGTTCATGGATTTGAACAGTCCCATTCACTACTTCCGCTACTGCCCAGGACCCCAGAGCGAGTTGAGCACCTTCTTTAGATAAGATATCTGCTTGCTGGTTCCTTTCCCTGTAAATGTGAACAACAGAAATCTCAGAGAAAAAAGATTTAAGACGACGAATCTCCTTAAGCAAAGGAAGAAGAATAAAGTGCCTGCACTGCTGAGTCCCATTGAACCAGTTGACTACATTCCTAGAATCACCAAAAATCTGAATCTGATTTATCTATTTGGAAATAAGCCAGCAGAGAAGAAAGTGGAGGGCTTTAAGTTCAGCGAAGTTATTAGACCCTTGCCCAAGGCTGACAGAGGCTCGAAGATAGTTTTCAGCAGAGAGATGAATAACCAACCCAACACCACAAGTATCATTGACATCAGAAGCACCATCTAAGTAGGCCCAGGGAAAGGATTCATTAATTGACTCAAGCTGTATATTGCGAGAGGAACCTTTGACAGCAGGCGAAGGAATGCTATCGAAGATTGCAGCTCCCTCTGCTGCTAGCCTTGCTAATGGAAAGGTAGACTCATTGAAGATTATCCTGTTGCGAGCGATCCAGGTACCCCAGGCTATCAAAAGAGGAAAGGCCCTGATTTTGTCATCCGAAGCCTCCTGCCACCAATATTCCCAAGCTTGTAGTAGACTATCTCCATGCCATCTCAAGGGAATATTTGTCAAACGCAGAGTTTCTGTCCAAAGGCTAGCATTAAAAGGACAAAAGAGAAAGAGGTGTTGAGGCGATTCTTCTTCAGATTTACAGAGCGAACACCAGCTCAGCCCCTGCTTGCCTCTTTTTTGCAAAAAGTCCCAAGTTGGGACCTTATTGTGAAGAATGCACCAGAAAAAAAGTTTGGTCTTAGCTGGGCTTTTAAGTTTCCAGAGAGGTTTGGACCACCAAGCAGGATTCCCCCAGCCTTCTTGCGTCATAAGCCATTTATAACCGGACTTAGGGGAGTAGATACCTGTCTGAGCATGCACCCAATGCAGAATGTCAGCAGAATCCGAAATTCTAACAGAAGAGAGAGAAAGATCAGTGACATACCGGTTCCATTCTTCCATCCACCTATTATCCAGGTGCAGGTCCATACCGGACATCCAGCCCTGCTTAACTAGTGAGGTGGATCTGGGATTTTCCTCCTGGTTTAGATAAAAGTAACATTTAGAATTGAAATGAGCAACTATATCGCGGGACAAAGAGAAATTGGGCGAACAGCCTACCCATGGGTCACATCCCACCCGCACCTGGCTTCCATTACCAACCTGCCAAGCCAAGCCTCTCTCAATTAGCCGAACTGAAGCCACTAATGCTTTCCAAACTGAAGATGCATTTGTAGAGGATTTGACTGGGGACCGAACCCATTCCAGAACAGAACCTTGGCTGATGTATTTGCGCTTGATGACCGAGACCCAGAGATATTCTATAGAAATTAGACGCCATGCTAATTTGGCCGCCAAGGATTTTGCAAAGGAAGCCAAGTTTTTTATACCCCAGCCGCCCCACTCCTTTGGTCTTGTAATTTTATCCCAAGCCACCCAAGGGCTGACCGAGTCCTGTTTTGATCTGGACCACAAAAAAATTCTGCATAGTTTATCTATAGAAGCCAAAATTCCTTTAGGGACCCAAGAAAGACTGGCCCAATATACTGGGATAGCCATCAGAACAGACTTAATTAAGACCAGACGACCAGCCCTTGATAACCACCTGAAACTCCAATGGGTAAGCCTTTTTTCAATCTTAGCAAGAAGCCATTTCCAATCCCGAATACGATAAGAGTCCGGTTTTAACAAGAACCCAAGGTATTTGAAATGATCCTGCAAGGAGCGGACTTCAAAATTCAGCAACCTTTGAATTCTACTAAGCTCATCTCTAGAAAGACCAGAAGGAGTGATGGTTGATTTTAAAGAGTTAATTTGAAGCCCAGTTGCTTTTAGAAAAAGCTCCAACAGAACCTTTAAGGCACGACAATCGTCAATAGACCCATTCAGAAAAAACAGAATATCATCTACAAAAAGAAGATGCGTGATCCATAAATTTGTGGCCACTTCAATCCCTTTTAAATTGCCCAGTCTTTTATCCCGGTGAATCAGGAGACTTAATCCTTCGACTGCCAGCAAGAACAGCAGTGGCGAAAGAGGGCATCCCTGTCTGAGGCCTCGTTCAGGAGTAAAGAAGGGAGTTGTAGCGCCATTAATCAGGAGAGCAATATCTGTAGAGGAAACACAACTCATAATCCACCGAACAAAGTCAAATCTGAAACCAAGGTGGGTAAGAAGAAGCCTTAGATAAAGCCAACTAAATCTATCATAAGCTTTAGATAAGTCCAATTTTACAATAATTCCTTTCCTGCCACTCCTTTTTAAGCTATGCAGAGATTCTTGAGCAACACCTACAGCTTCATGGATTTGACGACTGCTTAGAAAACCAAACTGTTCCGGGGAAAGATGAGAGGAAAGAAAAGGTTTAAGCCTCGCAGCAATGACTTTCGCAATAACTTTATAGACACAGGAGCAGAGGAAGATAGGACGAAAATCAGCAAAAGAAGAGGGGTGGTCAGACTTGGGGATCAAAGCAAGAAAGGTGGAGTTGAAAGGGCCAAAGACTTGACCCATGGCTCTAGATTCTTCAACAACAGCAACTAGGTCATCACCGAGGGATTCAAAAAAATGCGGAAAGAACTCTACAGTCCAGCCATCAGGCCCTGGACTTTTGTCCTTTGACATACCTTTAAGGATATCCTCAACTTCCTATTTGGAGACAGGAGCCATTGTTGCCTCATTTTCTTCCTCATCCACGAACCTAGGGAACAACTAAGACACTCTGATTACTTCTGCAATGGTCACTTCAGAAGGGGCTTTAAAGAGATCTTTGAAGTAAGCAATTCCCAAAGAAGATAAATCCTCAAAAGAGGTTCCCCTTCGGAATTTCCCAGATAGTATTAGCCATCTTCTTGCCTTTGGCATAGTTTTGGAAGAACTTAGTGTTTTCATCCCCTTCTTGAAGCCAAAGAGCCCTGCTTTTCAATCTCCAGGTTTCCTCTCTTATCTGAAGAATTCTCCTTCTTTTGGCCTCCAAATCCTTAATTCTGTTTCTAGCTTCGATGGAGTCATAACCTCCTCCTTCTGGATCTTCTAGAAGAGCTAAATCAGAATTGACCTTTTTTAGTTCCTCCTCCTCCTTCTTCTTCAAGTTAGCCGCCCAGTCCTTAGCAGCTGATTTCATTTTCTTCAGATTATTCCAGAAGAAAGCACTCCTAGAAGAATCAGGCCCACCTGGGTCCACCTCCCAAGTTGAAGCAAAAAGCTCTTTGAAAGAGTCATCTTTGAGCCAAACAGGGTTAAACCTGAATGGCAAACCAGGTTTCCTTCCAGCGCCTTTAATCTCAAGGAGGATAGGAAAGTGGTCAGAGATACCACCTTGGTCAGTCCAGTGTCTATACTCCGAGAGAAGTTCCATCAAAGGCTCACTTAAAAGAAAACGATCCAGCCTCTTTCCCACCCAATCCTGGCCAACTCTTCTATTCCTCCACGTAGGTTTTAACTTTAGGAGGGGCATGTCCACCAGATGAGCCAAAGCAATACGGTTAAGGAAAAATTCAGAAAGAGGGTATGCTTTGGCCGTGGCACCCCAGGATTCCGCTTCCCCTAACGAGAAATTGAGATCACCTCCAATAAGTAAAAAAGGGTGGGCAATCCAGGAGGAGCGAAAAATTGTAGACCAAAACCTCTCCCTCTCCAAGCATGGTCCATAAATATTCAAAGAGAGCAAAGAACGGTTGAGCTCACTTGAAAAAGGTTCCATAGCTAGCACATTCTGGGACCCCCAGGAAGAAACATACTTCAGTTTGACAGGATTGAAACCAGAGACCACTCCTCCAAATCTTCCCACAGCATCAAGAGCAAAGAAGGACCATCTGGGCATTAGCTTGGAAAGAACAGAGACAACCTCCTCCCCTTTGCCCAGGGTTTCTTGTAACAAAATAATGTCAGGATTGTGAGCACGCACGAGCTCTTTTAAAGCTAGCCTTTTGGCCTGACTAGCTAGGCCTCTGCAATTAAAAGAGAGGACAATCATGGCGCATCCTCGGAGGGTGGCCGCTCTGCTCTAAGCACCCTGGGGAGAGTCAATTGTTTACCGTCAGCTATATCAACAGCCACCTTGGATTGAGCTAAGGAGAGGTTGGACTTTCTACCTCTAACCTTTCTGATCCCAATTTCAACAGAATTCGAGGCTAAACCACCCACCGCGAAACCCAAAGCTCTCCTGTCCGAACGAGGTCTGAGGTTGTAAGGGAAAGGACCAGAGTCAGAAGACCGAGGGCAAGGGTCAAAAGGATCAGACCGAGAAGAAAGGGGTGGACCCGGGGCGTCAGGAACAGAGACAACCATGCTATCAAGAGAAGGCAAAGAAAGGTTTAGGGCCGAGAGGTCACTCAAAAGCTGCCTGGAAGGACCAGGCTCCATATAGACATCAACAGGAAAACAAGCAGAAGACGAAGACAAGGGAGGTGAAGAGGGGGACATACCCGCCAGAGTCACCTTGCCAGTATCGACTGCTGAAGGGTGAACCAAAGGGTCATCCATATCTTCGACCGGGAGCGAGGAGGGGTCGGCATCAACCACCGCATTCTGCACCACAGCTGCCATGAGGGGAGAGGAGACCCCCTGAGCCGAAAGGTCCGGTTCTGCATCCAATGGATCCCCATCCTGAACAGAGATAGAGGATTTCTTAGCCCTGTTCTGCCTTCTCTGTCTTCGTTTACACTGGTGACCCAATGGACAGTCCCGAGCCAAGTGGCCGGTCTTGTGGCATCTGTTGCACCGGAAGGGGAGGTGCTCATAATCCAAGACTTGCACAAACTCCATGTCCTTGTATTGAAGCGTCATGGTCTCCGCAAGTCCTTCACGAGGGTTAAGGCTCACTAGGATGCGAGCCACACTCTTATCTTTAGTTTGCAAGTAGGATTTGTTGGCTTCAAGGTAAGTGCCCAGCGTATTCCCGATCAAAATGAAAACAGAATCGGTCCAGAACTGTAAAGGAAGGCCGGGCAGCTTCACCCACACCGGTGATTCGGCCATTTTCTCTTTCTGGGCATCAAAAAGAGGAGTCCAACGTCTGAAGAGCACCGGTTGCTTACCAAAGAACCAATTCCCTTCCAGGACTCTGTCCACTTGTTCTTTCTTCTCAAAAGTGATTGTGAACCATCCTCGCGCCAAGATGTTAATATCAACAGGCAGTCCTGGAGAATCATTCCACATATTCTGAACCCATTCTGCAATGAAGGCCTCCGAAAATTTCCTACCCCTTACTCTCCCCACAACCATGGTCTCGGCTAGATCCATAACTTTTTCTATACTAATATCCACCCCAAGTAGGCATTTCTGGCTTCCTTCCTTGGATTTAATGAACTTGGCCTTCTTTCTCTTAGTTCCCACAGCTTTCTTGACCTCTTGTTCCTCAGCTATCGACTTGGCAGTGGGGAACTCAGCGCGGATAGTCTCTAGAAGAAAAAGTTTCAGTGCTTCGACAGAACGCAAGGAATCAAGACCATTGACACAGATAGGCTGGACGCCAACCCCTGAAACAGCTCCACACTCCGGCACAACCCCATGATTTTCAGAGGCAACAGATTTAGGGACAAAATCAACAGCCTTGCTAGAAGAGACCCTAGACAGAATGTCACAATTACGGCCCCCATCCTTCTTTGAAACATCAAACCCCCCTTCAGAAAGAAACGAAGGCAGGTGCCTTCCCACCACTCCGACAGGGTTTGCTTTGGGGAGACTGTTCACACCCTCGGTCACCCTATGCTCCTTCAATGGCACTGAGATAGGAACTCCCGGCAAAGGTAGACCCCCAAAGGGTTCGGCGCTTAGCAACGCAGGACCCTGATCCACTTAAAACCCTCCATTTGCTAACCCTACTTCAAGACCACCAGAGATACCAAAAGAAAGAGGGTTACCTTGAAATGCCGAGGGCTGCGTGGCCGTCTCAAGATTGAGGCCTTCTTTGAAGAGCTCTTCCGAGGTCAAAGGGCGACAACTAATCAGAAGATGCTGGAGACCAAAACTAGTGGCGCTCTTCTGCTCAATGAAATTGAAACCAGAGTCTCCGCAGCCAGTCGGGAAACCCTTCCAAGCAGACTCGGCGGCCAAATCTAACGAGGCGCAGTATGGAAAATGAAGATCAAGATTTTTCTCTGAAACTTCTACTCCCCAGACTGTGAGCAAGTCCTCCGGCGACGGCTCAAGCTCAACTGAGAGACTATCAATACCCATTTTGGTCAAAAACAGCCTTCTTAAACTAACCTCCAAGTCCTTCAACCTTCGCTTTCCTGCAGCAACCCTAGACTCCGAAAAGAGCTCAGAGATGCCAAATGCGCGTCCAAGGGGAGCCCCCATACTGGAAAAGCCTGAGTCAAGACGACACGTACCGATGGCAGACCTCGAATCCTGCAAAAACTACACGGAGGAACCTAGGCACCTTCAGAGAAACCCTAGCCATCGCATCCAAGCTTAAGCAATCAATAATTTATATATCATATATAATACTATATTTTCTAAATTATAATTTATAAATTATAAATTTAATGACACTAATATAGTAATTTGTAAATTACTAATAATTTATAAACTTTCAACTTTAAAGATTTAAACATGCACATCATTCAACATTCAAGTTTCAACATTCACATGTGACATTTGTCATTGAAATTTCAAAATTTCTAGTTTGATAATATCGTGATTCATATATGATATCAAGTGCAAATTGGAGCTCAGTTTACATATTAATAACTTATAAGAAATTAGAATCATGATTCAAAATTTCAAAATATATGTCCATTGTCATACTAAATTCAAAATTTGCCTCAAGGCATCTCCAAATGGCAAACCGTAAACATGAACTAGGAAATTTTGATATACTAAAATAAAAATAGCTAAAGCCTAATAGTGAGCAATGGCTTCCTCAAGCCATATCATCAGCATCCATGTCATCAACATCACTTAGATCTTCACTTAGCATGCTCTCCAAGTAGGAATCACTCTCATCTTGAGGCTCTGGCTCATCCATAGCAATTTGAGGATGGATATTTGTGGTAAGTCTACGCTTTCGCTGGGTAAGTTATGAACTTATGATTCATGGATAGGTAGTTATGTTTTAAGGTTTAATTTTTTTTTTTTTTTAAGTTTTAACTTCCCCCTTTATAATTGACTATAGCCTATGGGGTTGGATAGGCTACTTTTTCCTCCCTTGGGAAATTTAATTATAAGAGAAAATTACAAATGGAATATTGTTCACTTCCACTATTGTTTTGTATAATATTTCATAGTAGTCCCAAGGTAGAAAATTCACAGAATTAAGATCCAGGAAACCTCTGGTTAAGAGATTAAATTTTTGTTACATTTAAAGTCAAAGCCAGCAGAAATTTCTTCACCAGTAACTACTCTGTCTAAGCCATGCCTAGTATGATAGATATGCTATTTGTCCAGTTTTGCATCATATTCAGAGTAGCTACAGCACCTTTGGTGTGAAAAAATAATCCCTCTTGGAAATTAGGCTGTGTATGTCCAGATTGTATTCGATCAACCCCATGCCAATAAACCTGTAGGAAGCATTTTATACATCTACTATAACAGAGCTGTAACTTTAATGTCTAAGACTTATTTACCATTAAAAAATAGACATGTTTATTTCTGAGGTTTGATCTTTCTAACTATTGCAGACCAATTCATCCAAATAGCATACCAATTCATTTGAATCATTTAATTTTTAACTCTTAAGTTTTAAAATTTAATTGTAATTTGTATGTTTTAAAAAATAGTTAGAAACAATACCATTTAAAAACTAGGGTTCTCAGTCATTGGCATTCCTTCACCTGGGCCTAGGGGCACACTAGAATAATTTCACACTAAACCATGCAAACTTAAAAGTAACTTAATAGATCCATAAAGTAATAATAATCATAATTCCTAATTTCCTATTGTACGATATGATGCAAATTATTCAAACATGACGCAATGAAGACATGCAATGTCTGAATTTCAAGATTGATGAACCAATACAAGAAGTTAGAAACTACAACTTTGATTCAATACTCTGTGTCCTAACTCCAGGAAGGAATCTAGTTTGTAGTACAAAACATGCATCGTGTAATATCAATTCTTAATTGACAACAACTAAAGGTCATCTACCTCATCAATTCCTTCCCATTTTGTGTTTTTATGTTATATTCCTTATAAAAGTGTCAAATTTCTCTCAAAGTAAGAAACCATTGAATAAAATAAAAAATAGTTGAGATATGATTGAGAAATGGTCATTTATTTCTTGAAAGGATCTTCACGATTTCTTTGGTTGTTTTTCATCTCAAGAAACAAGAAATTACCTAAGAAACTATCGTGATGTAATATAAGAAACAACACGGTCCAATGGCCATTTTCAAAGCCAAATGATGTCCATTGAGGACATGGCCTTTATTTGGTTCCTATTTCATAGGAGTTTCAGGTAGAAATGGAACTTTGTTGTACCATTTCCAGTAGTAAAAAGGGAAAACCTTATTTTTCCATGGGAAATAATTTACCTTTCCTTTCTCAAGATAATCTAAATCACAAAAAATATGAACTATACTACACACATTTTTGGATAATGTGAAAGTGGAAAAGGAATACCCTACACAAGTGATGCACACATGTACATTTGAACACTAATAGATTTTTGTAGTTGAAATGCAATGCTTGTTTTCATTTAAATGTAGGGTTTCTAAAGCAGGGAGAAATAATGGCTGCCAAATTAATAAGCATTTCTTTGGGAAAAATTTAAATCTTGTATTGGGTGATGAAGATAATAGAGGGTATTGAATCTTGATTCTTGACATCTAGAGAGAACCCTACAGCCTAACACAATCCAATGGAATTGACCAAAAAAAACCCAAACAGTGTCAACCCTACAATAGGAGGAAGGGCCTGCAGTAAGAACTTACCATTTTGCAAGAGTTGAGGGCGAATGCTATTCTGCAAGAGCTGAGGGTGAACGCTGAGGGCGAATGTTGTTCTACAAGAGCTCAGGATGAATGCTGAGGGCGAATGCTGTTCTGCAAGAGCTCAGGGTGAATGCTGAGGGAAAATGTTGTTTTGCAAGAGCTCATGGCGAATGCTGAGGGCGAATGCTGTTCTGCAAGAGCTGAGGGAAAACGCTGAGGGCGAATGCTGTTCTGCAAGAGCTGAGGGTGAATGTTGAGGGCAAATGCTATTCTGCAAGATCTGAGGGCAAATGCTGAGGGCGAATTCTGTTCTACAAGAGCGGAGGGTGAATGCGCGCGTGATATCAGACGTTAATGTAGCTATTGCGATGGATATAAGTTTTGTATTTTTAATAAAATCATTTTTATGTAGCGCGCATATAAGTTTCGTATTTTTATGTAGTGCGCATATAAGTGTCGTTATACCAATGGCGGAAAAAACATCACTATTGCGACGGATGCCTCCAAACATCGCAATTGCGACACTTAGACATTGTGTCGCACTTGCGACGTTTGGAGGCAGCCGTCGCAATAGCGACGCTTTGGGGCATAGTGTCGCAATTGCGACGTATTCCTCCAAACGTCACAATTGCGACACGTTGTCTAAGTGTCGGTATTGTGACACTTTTCTATAAACGTCAGTATAGCGACAGTTTCGGGCGGGATTGAAAAAATTTGGGGAAATTTCTGACATTTGGTCAAAAGCGTCGAAACCAAGTGTCGGAATTTCCCCCAAATGTAGTAGTGAAGAAATTCATTCTGAAATTCCACAAGTAATTCCAATTATAAATACACTTAAGCAAGAGATTTATGAATTGGAGATATTAAACAGGTACTTAAAAGAAGAAAATGAAACATTGAAAGCACAAAATGAAGTACAAAGAAAGAAGAATGAAAACATTCTTCTACATCTTGGTCTGTGGTATGAAAAGAATAAGAGTCTGAAAGCAAATAACAAATCCCTTAAGAGAAAAGACATAAGTCTAAAGTATAAAATTTTGATGAAAAGGACGAGGACGAAAATTACCAAAAAGAAGGCAGCAAAGAAAAATTTGGATGTTTTGGCTAAAGCATCTGAGGAGATTCAGTAACATGAAGGGTTCATCATTTTTTGAAATTTGTAATTTTTCATGAGGACATGTAATGACCTTGGTGTGGGGGAATATTGAACCCCACAATTGCTTCTTTTTTACACTCTTTTTCACTCCATTTCCTTCTTCCTGACATTCATAATGTCTCATTGGGTATCAAATTATGAGGCTTATGATATGGCATGTATACAATTATCTCTTATTTCATAAAATGAAATTGTTATTTATTATTTAGTTTAATTTTCACTTCAGCTACCAAATTCTAATGATTCCGCAGCTAATACAACTTTCCACAACCAAGTCCATGATTTGACAAGTTCCAAGATGCCAGCTGGAGAGCGAAATATATGAGTGGGTGGAAATTGAGGCATCCAAAGATTTACTCCTACTATTATGAGCCAGATCAATAGAAATAGGTATTGGTAATGCGATTAAAGGCAAGGTCAACTTCCATAGTCAACAACAGGCGAGCGAGAACAAGATCTGTGCCTCATGATTTGCTTTGATAATAGAAAATTTTGAGAGAATTATATAGCGTTATATTTCTAAGTTAAAAATAGTTTTTTTAGTAGGTTATAGGAATATAAACTCTGAACAGTTAATTTCTATGAGCTCTATAAATATACCTCTCAGCAGAAGTGAAATCATCGACAACAAGACTGAATTTTATGTTATTAATACTTTGTTTCAAAATTGAAAACTCAGCTCTTCCATAAGTGTTCAATGCATGTTTAGTGCTTGGTTGATCATTCTAGCATTAACTTCTTCTCGTGGAGGCCCCCCTCGAAACAGTAAGGTGTTTTGTTTATTTACCATTTTCATTTTAGTTTATGTTTCTTGTAGGTTTTTGTCAATTTTATTGAATATTTGCGTTTTGATTTTCTTTAGATCCAAGCTCGAAGTAGTTATGCCAATCATTTTCATTTCAGAGAATTCAGATTAACGTGGATAGAATATAGTTTAACACTGTGATAAGATAGATAGAATTCTCTTTTATATTTGATTATCCTTCTTGAAGCAAATCCATTTTAAAGTGTGATTTCAATTTAAATAGGAGTGATTTCATTTATGCAAGTGTGTGTGAGATTTCAGAGTGATTTCCATTCTAGAAAAAGAGTGATTTCCATTAATGAAAAGTGTATGATTTCCATTCCAGCAAAGAGTGATTTCCATTTATGAAAAGTGTGTAATTTCTATTCCAACAAGGAGTGATTTCCATTTGATCAAGTGAGACTTTTTACAAGAAAATGTGATTTCTTTCAAAAGAAATGAGTGATTTTATTTCAAGTAAAGTGTGAGTGTCAATTTTCCTTTTGAGAAGAGTGTGATCATTTTTTTTAGAATTAATTTCATTTTGTATAAGTGATTAATTTTCTTAGATATCCTTGAAAACACACGTGCATTTTGATAACTCAATTTAATTTAGAAATTTGTGTGAGTGACAAAAACTCCTAGCACATATTGCGCACATACATTTCATCAGCTTGCTATCCCTAGTTGATAATTCATGTAAGTAATTTAAGATCAATTAAATTACCAAACAAGCTACCTAATCAAAATCACCCCTCACGTGCGCCCTATGCGATAAACCCAACCACTTAGTGAAAAAATGTAGGGAATTGGTTAAGATTAAATAAATATTTATCTTAGTGGTCCAAATTCCTCAGATCCATCTCTCCAACCAAGAGAAAATCACACAATGTTATTGTCACATCTTCTCTCAAACACATCATACGAGGAATTGTCAATACCTTCCACGTTTTAGAGCGGTGAGAGCAGCATTGAGGCAAACCCATACTAGGAAGCCACATCACACTAATACTAAGATCTGAAGGTGGCAAGCAACCCAAGATACCCCATATCACAATGTTAACGATGCGTCGTCACCTTATACTTTGAGTAGTACTGACACATGCATTATCTATTCAGTTAGTACCAACCCTGTGTGCAACATTTTCACAAGTAATTATCATAGTACAAAATCATGTCACATGTTAGAAACGTTTAAACATCTTAGGATTCAACGTTAACCTACTATTAGGGAAGACAATTTTTCTCCTTATACACCAACAAGATCACAAGAACTTCCTTCCACTCACTGTAAACCCGCCATTATGGAAATTCTTCCACCACCTAATGCAGACGACACATAACATGACATACAATTCATTTTCTCATCCATAGGAACCATAATATGTGTTGTTTACTCATCATTTTTTGGTGTCGAGACCGCTAAACCTACCACATCGGGAGTAACATCACCGACATTGCAAACCCATCCCATCTGCACATTGTCAACGTCGCTTGGTTCTACAACATGCACTACTGAATCATATTCTTGCTTGTCGACCAACACTGCAAAGCCAAAATTCCCTCCTCATAGACTTGCACAATCCAATTCAACTTAAGATAATATTTTTCACTTAGATGAAGATATTCTAGAGAACATGACGAAACTCGAATGTCCATGGGACACCATGCACTATTGTTCATTTTTTATACTTGAAAAAGTGTTTGTTCCTACTAACACAACAACCCACAATTTGTCTGATATCGAATCTAAAGACTTTCTACCATTGGTAAGAGTAGATTGGTTTAAAAATACCATTCCAGCGCCTGACGCATTTGAGGAAGGGAACATGTCAAATATTTAACCTACCATTAAGGTAAATATTTCAAACAAACCTGGCAAAATCGAAGAGATCTCCCTATGGACAACACGCTCTCCATAAGAGTTAACCTCATAAACTTCCTTTTTCCAAGAGTACAGGGATATTTTTGCATGGGATTACTCTGAGATGATAATAAAGTGTGAGATGATAGGCACTTAAGAATATGAATTTAAACTACCACATAAAGAATAATATGAGACTAAGAAAATGTGCATGGAATTCCTAGATGTGCAGTGCTTCATTAAAGGATTCAACATTAATTTCCATGAGTAAAATTAAGTAAATTCAATAAAAAGCAAACCAAAGCACCAACTGCATCTTACACTGTCCAGGAAAAGAAAATACATAAATTTGAAAGCTGAAACACAAGGAGAAAACAATCAGTACAACTTCCTAATGCTAGAATTTTGTTTACATTTCCAATCATGAGTAACTATGCCCTTTCCCCAATCCTTATAATGTCTAATTTCTCATCCTAGCCCTATATATTTAACTATTATAATCGGTTTCAAAAGTTGATCCTCAAACACTTTCCAAACTTCTTTTTGTAACAATTATATAACAGTTTCTTTTCTTTCTTTTTTTGAGAATTTTAAAACAATACAGATATAAGAATATAATGTTACTTTAATATATAATATTATATACCATGTATATAATCTTAAATATTTCTTATAGGAGTAGCTTTTACCCTTTACAAATATTATGGCATAATTTCCCAAATGAGTTTGACCCTTTAACTATGGGTATGAATACAACATAAATTTTCTCCAAATGTTTCAGTTGCTCGTTATCTGTTGGAACCATGTTTGGACTACTGACTGAATCCCTTTATAAAAACAACTAAAAGTAAAAATCCGCTCTATATAAAAATATAAGATGGCAAGCCCATTCACTAGTAAGTGGCTGGCCAGTAACCCGACCATTGATAAGAAAATAATTCCTCTGCAAATGAGAAGCCCTAGTGGACTAATTGACTCCCAACAGGACCTCCAAAGATCATCACCATATACCTTCCTGCCTGTTTTCAGTGTTCTTCTACGGGATTCTGCAATCTCTCCCATTTAAACATCATAGCAAAGGCTACAAAAATGGACACAGAGACTATAAATGAGCATACCAGAGATGGCCATTGGAGACAATATTTCACATGGGAGGCCCTTCCCATAGATCTTAACTCTGAAGGAATCATCCTGAATCACCCATATTTCGACCGAGTTTTCACCTCGTAAGAAGGAAATCCAAGGAATATAGGCAGTCTTGGTGTATGCTTTGAGGAACAGAGAGTGCGTACTTCCCTGATTATTTTTCTGAGCTGGAATTCCTCGAAATTGCATAAATTTTGTTCAGTTGTTTGTTAATTTTCCGTGGCTACGATAAATTATAAATTGTTGTTTGTAAACCATAGAATTGAGACTCCAAGAACTTGTGGTTAACATGCCAGGAAGGAAGCTGACAACCCCAAATGGGCGTCTGATATGATGAGAATTGCCAATGCGATAATGGGCTAGAGTGTACAATTTGTGATTTTAACAATGCGCTAGAGAAGATACCACCCGACAACCAATCCTGAAGTAACATAATGCTCGTCGATATTTGTGGCTTCCCTGAAGAACACTGAGATGAAAGAAATCCACATTTACAAAGGGCTGGTGTGACATACATCGACTTAATGATCTATCGATTTCATAGCATGCAGTACAAGATGAAACTGTTCATCTATATAATGAAAGTTAAAATCAATGACTATTTTCAAAGCGGATATTTCTTCTGTTCCATATTTAGTATTCCTGAAAACAACAAAAGCGTTATTTGCTTTGGAGAAAGCCTCTAATGTTGAATTAACTTCTGATATATGTTCTAATATGCAATTAATAAGTTGATGGCGAGCAACAATTACATGATTTCCAGATAATGGAAGAGATTTAACTCCCTTATTGGATTTATGGAAGCGTCCTTTTCCATCAGGGCATGATTATTCGAGTTGTCCACATCTGCTACACTGACCAAAACAAACACAGATGTAGGAGATGCAAGGCTAATGTCTTGAACTGTAATCATTGTTGCGCCCAGAACTCTTGTAGCCACACTAAATGCATGCGATGTGCCTTTGGAGGTTCTTCCATTACTACTACAACTTTGGTAACCTTCACAATTGGCTTTAACGTCAGAGGTGACGCCAAGAATGGATAAACTTGCCTTGGAATTAGGATGATAGACATTAAGCTACTACTAGAGAATCCAACTAATGTTGCTCACACAATGAAAATTATAAAATAGGAATTCTTCCCTTTTATAAATCCTCCAACATCAGAAGTCTGTGGGGTCTTGGTTAAACAGTGATGAGGCGGGCTGTTATAGCACTCATCATAGGTTCAATTCCCTTCCCCGATCGGGGTGATGTATCTGGACATGTTATGAAAATGGAGTTAAAAAAAAGAAAAAGAAAAAAAAAGTGAAAAAGTGAAAAATTGAAAGGTACTACCAAACTTACAAAAAAAAAAAATCCTCCAACATCAGAAATTTTCATCGATGCATTACCCAAGTTGCCAACATGACTTTTGTCATTTTGCACAGACTTCTCTCCACTTCCCAGCCTATCTTTCTCTAAAACATTTTCCTTCTCTTTTCCTTTTTCATTTTTGAAAAACTTTCTCATTGTTGTGCATATTAATTTCATGATAAAATTTTGTTTTGATTGCAACATATTTAACATTTTAATGGTGCAGGATCAAGCTATAATCTCATAAAAGATTGAGCTATAACACTCATCATCAAAACATAGGGCACCATTCAAGTTTGTACTGATTTCTAATATCTGAACAAAGCATGCCCTAAAGACAATTTCCCTATGCCATTCATCGACCAAGTCATCGATACTTGCACTGGTCATGAGGCCCTATCCTTCATGGACAGGTTCTCTAGGTATAACCATATCTATAATAGCCACACATATCAATAAAAAACCACTTTCAAAACCCCTTGGAGTACATTCACATACCAAGTTATGCCTTTCAGTATTAAAAATGTTAGCGCCACCTTCCAGCGGGCAATGAATTACATCTTCCACAACTTGTCTTATCTTATTCTCGCCTATTTGGACGACCTCACAGTACTATCCAAGAAGCATGCTAACCATTTGGAGGATCTTCACCTAGTTTTTCAGAGATGTAGAAAATATAACCTACGCTTCAACCCTCTCAAGAGCGTTTTCTGTGTCAATACCAAAAGACTACCAGGATTTATAGTTTCCCATCAAGGTATTTTGGTTGACCCTCTCAAAGTCCAGGTCATTAAGGAAGAAACACCTCCAAGAAAATTAAAGAAGTTATAAAGCCTGCAGGGTAAGGCCAACTTCTGACGATGCTTTTTCCCCGACTACACTACTTGTGCACATGAATTTCTGCACCTTTTCATTAGGATGTTCCCTTACAATGGGATGAATAGGCTCAAAAGTCATTTGAAGCTTTAAAAGATGCATTAGCTCAATCTCCTTTGATTAGCCCACTTGACCACAATAAGGACTATACCCTATACCTATCAGCTTCATATGTATCCATTGTTGGGGTGTTAGTCCAGGACGAACTTGATAACAAAGAGAACATAATTTATTATGTCAAGAGGAACCTATCCAAGCCTGTACTGAAGTATGAGCCAGAAGAAAAAATGGCCTTATCCTTAGTACATTCAATACAGAAGCTTCAACATTACATCATCTACCAGACCACCACCGTAATAGCAGCTATCAACCCCATAATATATTTTCTTGCTCGTCGTCTGATAAACCACATATATTCTCAGTAGATAGTTATACTGAAAGAATTAGATCTATAGTTTACTTCCCCTAAAAGAAAAAAGGTGCTCATCCTAGGTGAGATCATCATTGATCTCCAAACAGAGACTAAAGGATCCCCCATTAATAATGCTCTTCCTGATGAACATCTATTTTAAGTATCAATGGACGACCCTTGGTATGGTGATGTCCTCCTCTTTTTACAAACTCAAAAGTTCAAACCACAACTTACTCGTGATGACCGGAGGCAGATATGCCATCGACCCCCATTACCTCCTTCTAGGAGATGTCCTTTATCAACAAGGCATCGATATTATCCTTCGTAGGTGGCTCACTCACGAAGAAGCTGAGCATGTCTTAAACGATTGCCACAACGGAGCTTATGATGTTCACTTCTCAGGGATGGCTACTACTGAGAAAATCCTTTGTTCCAGTTATTTCTGGCCATCCCTTTTTCACCACTACATCCCAAATGGTCAAAATATGTGAGCAATGCCAGTGATACATTAATAAGGCTCGAGCCCCTCCAACTCCCCTACATTCAGTCATCGTCATGGGCCCCTTATATAAATGGGGCATATAATTCATGACCTGCAACCCCCCATCATCTGATAACCATAAATATATTGTGGTTGTTGTCGATTACTTCACCAAATGGGTAGAATCCATGCCCAAGTATAATAACACCGTATAAACTTCAGCATGGTTTTTATTTAACCATGTCATAACATGGTTTGGTTTTCCCTAGGAATTGGTATCCGATCATGGGAAACATTTCGAGAGAAAAATATTTCAAGAGTTATACCAACACCTTGGTTTCTCTCACGATTTCACGTCCCCATACTACCCTCAATCCAACAGCTAGGTGGAAGTTGTCAAAAAAGTTCGTAAAACGATGTTGCAGCATATGGTGAACAATAAAAAAATCAATTGGCACCACATGGTTTTTTCAGCCCTGTGGGCTTATCTGACAATGGTCAAAGCATCAACAGGGTTCACACCCTTTCAATTAGTATATCGATTTGAAGTTGTGATTCCCATTGAGCGTGATATCCCCACCCCTCACTCTGCCATCAAACTTCGCATCGACACCAAACCTTTGGAACAAAGGTTGGTGCATCTGGAGCTTATCGATGAAATTTTACAAGAATATATCCACCATAACGAAGCACACAAAAAGAGGGTAAAAGCCTCATTTGATCGCAACATCACCCCATTGACATTCATCGAAGGTGAGTTAGCTCTCCTCTATGATGTTTTCCAAGAAGCTTTAGGGCCTGGGAAGTTCAAGAAATTATGGAAATGTCCATACATTGTCAAACATTGCCTCCTCAAGGGGGCATACATCTTATCAGGGTTCGATGGAACTTGCCTAAAAAATCATGTCAATGGACTCTACCTCAAAATATTTCACCCGTAAGAATACTAGGGAAGCACTACAATATACATGTATGCTCCACAACTTATTTTTATGATGATCACCTCATCACGGATCCACTCTAAATCAGTTCTCTCATCGCGGGTCACAGATGGATCATCCTTGAGTCTATCATTATGAATTTGTTCATGGTTCCTCTCAATGGTCACAAAAGCTCACTGCAGTAGCTTAGGCCATATACTCTTCTGACCGGACACCCTGTCTCACCAATGGACTATGTATCGAGTCAGCCACCTATAATCAAGCCAAATACGATGTCGTCATAAGCCTCTTGGCCGATGCCTCCCCCCTTGGCATCCAACATCTGCATGTATTCCTTGATTCCAAGCTTGTCATATCACAATTTAACAAAACATTTCAAGTTTGCGATCCATGCTTGTTTAAAAATTATCTGCATGCACAAAGGTTAGCTCGAAGTTTTGATCATATAACATTTACACATATACCAAGGAATCAAAATCACACAACTGGTCACATAGTTAATGAAGTCCTAGATTGGAATGTATTACATATATACCGTCAAAAATAAGCCTTAAGCATATCATACATCACATTTATGAACACATATATCACATGTATAATCATATAAAAAAAACACATCATGAGAGCCGCCAAAAAAGATATCTCCTATATACATGTTGTTAGTGTTCCATGATTTAGCAGATTGATAGACCAAATGCACAGGGTAACATCAAACCAATATTTGGAGTCCTATGACCTAGCCTTCCTGGACTCAGAGAGGTCTCTCTCTATTTTGTGCAAAGGATGTAAACTTGTTTTCTTTTAGTGTTTGATTTTAGGTTAGTTTTTAAGTTTAGGGTTTGTTTGTTTGTTTGGGTTGGGTAAATTTATCAAGTAGAATAGATGGAATGAGATATTTTTAAGTCATTGGGATATGGAGTCTACAAAAAAGTCATGGAAGATTCAACAATGGATTGGGGAGCATCACAGGGCAAATCTAGCATGGTCAGATGGATTCTCAAGGTTTGGTGAAAATGACATGAACATCAAGTTTGTGAACAAAGTAGGGCAAAGGGCAGTCAAGAATCCTTTGTCAAATACTTAAAACAAGAAGGGACTTCAACGCTATTTAGCATAAAGAAGTAATCAATAGACATGGCACACCAATAACTCTTTGATTCCACTTAAGAAAATAAGCATTTCAGACAAACAATCCAATGAAATATAGAAGGCGAGAAACTCATTTAACTTTTAGTGATTTCACCTTCAAGGTTAGAAAACCTTTGAGATAAACAAATAGCTTTAATCAAAGAAGAGGGAACTCCTAAAAATCTTTAATCATAACCATAAAGATCTTTGAAACAACTCTTCAAGCATGGACAAAGGGTATGATCGAAACATAACCTCTTTGACAGACCTAATCAGTGGTACTTCAAAGAGAGACCTTAAAAAAACGTTTTACTGATATCAAACAAGCAGGGCTAACCATAAATCATCTATGATATCTACTGTATTAAACCATTCATAAGATAAACAAGCTTGGGTGGGTCTAGACAACAACTAAGAATTCTCTAAACTAACCTAGTAGAGGAAAACATAGAAGCAGTGAAAGATAAACAGAACTAAGGTGCATCTAATCAACATTTCTTAGTTTAAAAATTTTATCCTACTGCAATAGAGAGAGATGAAACACAATGATACAAAAGAAAACAATAACTGAATAGAATCATATCACCATTAACCAAGCTCAGGGATCCTGCAAGCAAGCCTTCTCCATCAATAAGCAAAACAAGCCATTCACAAGCGCCACAACACCAATTTCTCTTCAAGATCCAAAGACTATGTATTACTCACAAGAGTCATAGCAACAACCATAAACAATGAATCCTCAATGCTCTATTCAACAAGCAAGGAGGAGAAATTCTAATAAGAGTCTCTAGAAGCCCATTGGCCAATAAAAAATGTCACTATTGTCCTTGAGACCTTGCAAGGCCCAAGGCACAAAATATCTAAACAAAATATATTTTAGGGAATTTTTGGTAAATAAATTGACATGTGGGCTCTTCCAAGCCTCCTAAAACTTGCCAAGCGTACATTGTTGACTTTCCCTCTATTAAGGGTGCAACATTTTAGGATGAATTTCCATGCCAAGGGCATAGCACAAGAGCAAGAAAATTGGGTCAACTTGCAGCAATGTTTTGAAGGCCTTCCCGATGCTAGAATAGGATCCGTGATGCCTCGTTGGAAATATTGTTGAGTCCACTTTCTAGAACTACCCTTGATTTCTTGATTAGACCCCTGTAACCTATTCAAAAAGAAAAAATTCCAAGGCTGGTAAAGGCGCAACACCTGTCTTGAAAACTAGGCAGAAAGGTGAAAGTTAGGGTGTTTTTGACCCTTTTGGAGGACAAAAACAACTCCAATTGACCTGAAACTTTGTGAGAATGCTATACTCAAGCTGAGGATTCCAAAAATGTAAGCCTTTCCTCCTGAATATGCTCTGATAAAAAGCGTAGCACCATGGGTGCTACCCCCTTAGCCCTCAAAATTAACAAAAAACCAAAACTTGTCAAAATTCTCCCAAATTTGGTGGATGTGTGCCTCATGGGTTTTGAGAGACCTGTAGAGAAGCTTGTGTCAAGATTCCAAAGTTAGCTTGGCCTTATTCCTCTTTTAGTGCTTGAATCTTGGTTTGGTCCTTTTTCAGTTTAGACCTTGCAATTTGGTTTCTCCGAGTGTACTTTTTAGTCATCCTTCTTTGGAGGTCAAGATCTTGATTAGGTTTCTTCAATTTACCCTCCAAGTGTATGTTGGCTCTCTCCAACCGAGGCTCTCGATAATGTGCTATATCCATGGCCAAAAGCTCATCTAGAGGGTGTTGTTCTGCTAGGGCTTATTCTTGTTCCCTTTGCTTTGCCAATGCCTTCTTCAACCCCATGGTTCTAGGTCTTCTCCTAGATTGTCCTTCCTCATCACTACTCTCTTCATAAGTGCCCATAAACTCTTCTAGTTTCACCTGTGCCTTTTGGGCTTCTTTCCAGGTCTTGAGGGCTCTAGCTTCATAGATTGCAATTTGTGCTCCTAGCTGCCTGTTCTCCAAGTCAAGGGAATCATTCGCACTCTTGGCCCTATCCAAATGTGCTTGGAGGTCTTTGATTTGTGCATTTATGTCCTGGAGGAGAAATTTTGTGATCCTTGCTTCATTCTCCTCATCACTATCCACCTGAATGATTTCAAAGTCCCTCTCAACCTCATGATCTTCTTCTTCTTCTTTTACCTTTTGTTTCCCTTTGTTTAGTGGCTGAGCTGAGGTGGATGGCATGGTCCCTTGCCTTTTGGAGGTAGCAAACACAAGCCTTGGCCCCTTTTGATATGTGAGAGGGAAAAACCCAAATTTTTCTACTAAAATTCCCTCATCATGGCTGATCTCAAGACTGCCTTTATTTTCATTAATGATCTCTGCATTTATGTCTTTTGCACTATGTTCTTGACTGCCCTCTTGAGACTCACTTTCATTTTCCTCCATGCTAACATTACTGTTGTGATCTTCACCACTGTCAGCAACCTCTTGACTGCTTTTTTGGTTCATAGTGTCACAATTGTCATCATTATTGGGGCTATGAGTCATCATGGTTTCTTCTTCATCACTGTCCTTTGTGTTTGCAATATTATCATGCCGTAGTCTTCCTAGGCAACGTTTTGGCCCAGAATCCGGCAAGGATTTTTAAAAAATCCGGCAAATATTTTATCAGAATCATGTTTACAGTTGTTAAACTTTAGTATTTTGAGTGCCCTAAGGGTTTTTGGTAGTGCTGAATCCATTTCCACTGTCAAAAATGGATTCCAAACACTCCAAATACCTGATTTCTTGAATTTTAGTTGCCCGGATTCCGGCAAAAAACTGTCGTCCGGGCTATTTCGTTGCATGGGTAGAAAACTCCTATTATCATGGCCATTATCATTTTCTGTGTGGTCACTATTAGAGGTGTCTTGATCAGTTTCTTCATTACTGTTTTGTGCATTTCCATCTTCATTTTCCTCAACCTATTTACTGTCCTCTGTACTATCCTCATTGTTTTCATTTTTATCTATGTTGCCTTTAGCTTCTGCATTTTCCTCACTGTCATCATCTCTATCAATGCTAGCCTCTTTGTCACTTTTCTCCATTTATTCCTCACTGTTTTGTTCACTACCTTTGTCTTCATAATCTGCCTCTATATCTTCTTCATCATCCTCATCTTCTTCACCATCGTCCTCTTCTTCATCATCCTATGCCTCTTTTTCATTGTCATTTTATGTCTATGTATCTTCATCATCATCCTTTGCCTCTTCTTCATTGTTATTTTCCTCTTCCTCATCATCTGCATCTGCGTCTTCATCATTTGTCTCTTCTTCCTCATAATCTACATATTCCTCTTCATCATTTGTCTCTTCTTCCTCATCACCATTTTCTTCCTCTTCATCATCATCATTTTCTTCTTGATTTGATGATTTAGGAGAAGGTGAGGGAGGGAGGTTCTCTTGAGGAGAGGATTCATGTGTGGATGAGGAGTCATGGTCAGCGGGGGGTGATGGAGGAGTGGAAGGAGGTGGATGAGATGATGAGGGTAAACTTGGCTGATGAGGAGGTTGTGGGTTTGTGAAAACTTCATGGGCGATGAATACTTCCCATGGGATACCCTGTTGCTCTAATTGATGAAACATAATCATCTTGATAAGAGAATGGTGAAAAATACTTTGCATTTGTTGTGAAGAAGGTCTATTTTTCACAATGTATGACATCTTATCAATACTTCTATAAAGATAATAGGTCAAATGTAGCAGCTTGGCCCTAGTGAAGTGTATGAGCAGTCTTATATGGTAGGAATAAAGCCTAGAAAACCTACCCTCACAGGTGAAGTATTTCATGGTGATTCTCATTAATGGCACATATCTCTCCAATAGTTGTGAAAATGGAAAAATGGATTTGCAGTGAACTTGGTATCTGGGATTCAAGAAGGGTTGATAATGGCTTAGGTCCAAATTTCCCTGTTTGAACCACTTTTCTACCATACTAGGTATCCTGGTGGCCATGGAAATGGTATTGATGGATAGCTCAAAGTTCACTCCTACTTAGTTTACTTGATAGTCATGGAGGTTAAGGATGAAATGCCTGGTCAGCTCAGGATGACTCTGGACCTATTGTACCCTCTCATAGAAGTCAAAATAGGCCATCTCTTGGAAATATGCAACTGTCATAGGAGAGGCCATCGATTCCTTGGTATTAAATGGCTCAAATATGTTTACCCTTCCACCCTTTTTCTGTTGTCTTCTAGGCCCTTGGCCTCCCTCACCACTACCACTATTAGGTTCCCTTGACATTTTTCTTTTTAACTCTTGCCTTGAAGGCCAAAACCTTAATTTTTCTTTGTGAAACTGATGGAGAAATCTAGGGTTTTTCCTCTTAATTCAAATGACAAGAACTTAGGAAATGAAGGAGGTGCCTATTTAATTACCCCTCAAAGGTGCTATGGAACCTTTGGAGGTGACTTTGAGGAGTTTTGAGAAAATTTGAGGGCTTAATCTGCTGGAGAAACCTTCTGGATGAACGTGCAGTGCAAGCACGTAGCATCAGGCCAGTCGAGTGGCTGCATAGGCCAATCGAGCCACTGTTGAACGTGCATATGCGTAGCTCTGCCAAAGGTTGCATGAGCTATCGGGCTTGTCAGGCCGCTACTGAATGCTGTCTGTGTGCAGTGCCCAGGCCAGTCGGGCCTCTGCACACTGTCGAGTCAGCTACTGAATGTGGTCTGTGCACAGTGCTCGGGCCAGTCGGGCCTTTGCACGCTGTTGAGTTGGCTACTGAAGTGCTCTATGCATAGCGCCCATGCTAGTTGGGCCTCTGCACACTGTCGGGTTGACTGCTGAAGGTGGTCTGTGCGCAGCGCCCGGGCCAGTCGGGCCTCTGCACATTGTTGAACGTGTTTCGGTGCACGGGCACTTCTGTCGGTTTTGTACATGATGAATGTGCAGAACTGGGTCACAGGCGCATAGCATTCCATTATATTTTCAAAGGGAGGTGCACACAGGCACACAACATAGTTTTCCAGGAGCGTAACATCGGGTTTTTCCTACCCAAAGTTTTCCAGAATGTAGAAATTTTCTCTTTGAAATCCTTTCACTTCTCTTTTGCAGATGAAAAATGAGCTTGAGTGATAAACCCGATGCCTTTATACCCTTAGAAAAATAAATTAACATTAGAAACCAACTTTTTCTAAGGTTCTCTGTTTTTCTTGTCACTTTATCACTGATATTGTTTTTACCTTTTGCAGGAGGTGACTTAAAACACAAAAATGATGTCTTTTCCTCTCAAACATTTCTCTCTGTTCTTCTTCAGGTAGCTAATATGATGGACTTTGGTTCTCTTTGGCCTGTTGATGTTTCAACACTCTGTTCTTACCCATTTTGTCATATCAAAACCATAAAACTTGCCTTCTATGTTATATGAAACCTAACACATCTCATTAGCTCCTTTAATAAGGGTAAGTTCTTTTAAAACATTTTTGAGGGACCTACTCTTACCCTAACAGTGTCAAACACTTCTTGTCTGTATTTTGAAGTTTGGAACTCCTGGTTTTACCCCCTTTGAGATCTCTAAGTGTGGGTGATCTGAAAACATGGTTTCTTCCCCCCTTGCTTATTTTCTAGAGGTACAATAAATCCACTTTTGACAAGTGTCACAGATTTCATTACCATTTATGCTAACTTATCTTGGCCACTTCTATGTTTTTGCAGGTGCCATGACACAAATTTTTTTGTCCCCTTTTTCATTCTTGGAGTTTGAAAACCTCAATTACTCAACAGTAAACTCATGATTAGCTGGGTTTTCCATTTTGGAGCTTAACCCTATGCCTTCTTGACCATTTAGAAGGTTATGACTGAAAATGAAGGCTTGATTTCCCTCACACTGATACTCTTTGCATTTTACTCCCTTTGATGTAGTGGAGCATGGTTACCTTGGACCCTAGAGGTTACCTTCAAGAGCTTATTCAAACTATCTTCCTGCTATCATCATGGAGGCTTCTCATCTTCATTTCTAGTTTCAATAAATATTCAATTCATGCTTAGTTGTGTTGATGTACCTCTGTCCTTGTGGTTTTCTGGATTGGCTTCTTGGTTGACAATACTATTTAGCCAATTAGTTCTAAAAGCCCTGATTTTCTTTGAACTTAGGCATGCTTCCTCTTCTTTGCTGTGGGTGTCCTTTAGTGAGGAGTTGTCCTCTTACCTTACCTATTCCTTTGTATGATAGCTATCTCAATCATTCCTACAGAAATGTTTAAGATGCACAGTTATCCTTTTGATGAATGTTGTCTTTGGCAAAGTAATCCTTCTTGAAGGCCTTTCTGATCTAATTTGGACAAACAGTTGCTCGACCTTCTTTCATATTTGATGCAACCTTTGGCTCATAAGAAAAGTACTTTATAAAATCAAAGACAATCCTACAACCTATGAAACCCTAGTGACCTAGTAGGAGGCTGTTTAGGAAACATAGGGAGGAGTAATTTGGTTGGTGACCCTAGGTGGCAAGTGGAGCAGTTAGGCAAGGAAAAACTGAGTGCTAAGGTCAAAGTGGCATAACATAGTGAAGATGAGTGGCATGAGCCCATGATGGGTTTATGGGAGTGGTAGGCTGATCATGACATGGTAGATTAGTAAAACAATGAAAAATGTATCCTAAGGATAATGAAGGAAGTGAGATTTCTAAAACTCACAATATTCATGAATCTTGTTTTTAGATATCTAGGACTGACATTTAGTCATATTTAGATAGTAAAAATTACTGATGAATAACAATGGCTCCACTTGGGGAGGGCAGATCCTTTTCAGGAGGTGTCCAGAGCTTCAGATATCAGATCTCTGAGTTTATGAAGACCAGTGCCTCGTCCATTGGGCATATTTTTCTTCTTCATTTGTTGATGTTTCTCTTTGAAGTTATGATCTCAAGAACCTGAAAAACATGATTACTTCAACTCATATTTACTTACCCAGCCTACTTTTTCTAGCATTTTTCTTCCTTGGGTGCACTTAAACTGGCAAACCCTTGACATTCCTATTATTTTGAAAGAAAAACAAACTAACTACTTGTAACCTTATTACTTCCAAAAGTTTAGATTATGCTAGTGAACTCTTTTTATTCTCTACCTAGACTATTTGACTGTCAAGATTAAGCAGTATGATAGACTTCATTCTCTAAGCTATTGACATGAAATTGAAAACATGATTTGAACCAAGATTAAGAAATCTGATTCAACATGGGCTGTGACATCGGGACAAGCTGCACACAGATATTATTTTTGTACAAACAAAACTAGAAAGTATGAGGTTTGTGTTTCATCATTTTTTAATCATCCCTATCTTTTTCCTTGATTCAGATTTGAGCATTGAGAACCAACATCTTTTTATCCTAATCTATTTCCACTGACAAGTCAAGTTTTAAGGTGTTTTGACAAGTTCTCTTTCACTATCCTATCAGCAACAAATTGAAAACATGTTCAACCATAATTAGGCTAGATGAATGAACAAGAATTTTTCAAAAAAGTAGTGGCATTTAGGCTTGCACACTTTTAGTAGAACTCTTTTTTAGGTATGGGGCTATACCTCTTCTTTAAATCTGCCCTCTTTTCCTTTTCTCCGTTTTTGAGTTTTTTGTTTTTATGATCTTCCGTCATGCAATGTTATGTAATGAATGAAGGTTTCAAACTAGGGTTTCTAATAGTGATAGTGCTTGAGCATCCTGTCATTGATAGGATCTCCAAATAACTCTACTCCATCCAGGTCTTCTAAACAGAAAACATTGTTACCTCCATTTGATGCATGGTGTAAGATTTCTTCCACAAATTTTCAAATTGGCCATGTTCTCCTTTGTATTTTATCTTTGAGTCTTGCTTCCAAACTTTGCTTCTGTCAAAGATCCTTCTTAGGTGGGAAAGGTATTCTTCATTAGTTTCAAAATAGACAATGATTTCATCAATGTATATCATGGTGGAAAAACTTGAAATAGGCGCCATGGCTCTTTGGAAGGTAGCTTCTGCACTCTTTAACTCAGAAGGCATTTGATCAAACATGTAGGTGCCCAAGGGTTCTTTGAAAGTGGCTTTATGCTAATCAGTTGGAAATTTTATCACCTGATTGTAATCTTAAACACTACCAAGTGATGGCATCCTACCCTTTGTAAAGTAAGATTTATCTTGGGAAAAGGGTATTTGTTCTTTAGGGATGATTTGTCTAGGTACCTAAAGTCTACACATGGCCTATATCCTTTTGATTTCTTTGTTAGTGACACAATTTTCTCAAAAGGTCTTTGGTCTCTCTTGAAAAGAAACCTTTTTTGAATAATATTTGCGTCACAAGGCTTTAGGCTTCCATTACTATACACAAAAGTATCATGAAAATCTTTGCACAGTCTTATGTATTTATGTTTTGTGTAAGATGATAGAGCTTTAGATAACTTAATAATTTTGGGGTTTTCTAGGCTACCTACATTATACTCCTCTATATCAATCTCGATAGATACTTCTTTAGGCCCCTTAACAACATTTTTGGAATTCAACAACTCTTCTGAAGTGACAAAACCTTTTGGTGATGAGATGGCTTTGTATGGCAAGACCTTAACATTATTTTGATCTAGGTTCCTAGAAAAATTTGCCATATGAAATTATTCTAGCATTTTTACATTGGCAGAAGGGAGTGTTTCTGTTTTTTATTTTTGTTCTTCATTGGAGTAACCATGTTTAGATTCTAAACTTAGTTTTAGATTTGCAATTTTATCTTCATTTTGCAGAAAATTAAGTTTAGTTTTGACATCATATTGTTGTTTCGGGTTGCTAGGGATTTGGTTGCTAAGTTCTTCATGCATTGTCTGGTTTGACTATTGTGGTATGTCTAGATTTGTCTCAATTTCACTTACCTACTCATCAATGTCCTCTTCATTACATAAAATGAACGAATCTAGATCAGAATGGATGGAATAAAGAGGTATGTTGTTTGGCCTTTCTTAGCTGCTAACCATATACTTCATGTGTGATTCTTAGTATAATCTCTTTGTTTGGTTAAAAACAAGGATGGTAGCATATGAAATATCTAGTTGAAGGTTCCCCTGAAGTTTAGCTCCCCAAGATCTAGATAAAAGCATGCCATACTTGGGGGGAATGTCAGATACTACTATGTCCATGACCAGACCCTTAGCAAGAATTTATGCTAGATTGACACATAGATCCTTGATTAAACCCAAACACTTGACTCTGCTTGAATCAAAGGAATACAGGTCCTTGTAAGGTTTGGTTATCTCTAGGCCTAATCTCTCCATCACCACCTTTGGCATGAGGTTGTGAGAGGCACTAGAGTCTAGCATGGCATTATGTAAGATTTTTTCATGTATGTTTAGGCTAACATAGAAAGGGGGGATAACTCCTTGGAATTTTCCTTCTACTTCCGGTCCAAACAACAGTTCTAGTTTGTCATCAGTCAAGTGAAGAGTGTCGGTATCATTTCCTATGTTCAAAACTTTCAAAACTCAGGATTTGTACATGTTTTGGGTAATCAGTTCAGTGAGAGTTAAGGTTATCTTGATTTTAGCAATCTCTCCTTCAAAACTGAAAGGTACTTGTGTTTTGGGCATATTTACATTAGTTTTATCAACCATAATTTTTTCTACAAGTTTAATTTGTTGATTCTGTTTTGGGACTTTGGACAAAAAGTTTTCTCAGGGCCACTAGTAGAAGCACTAGGGCAGCTTGTGTCACCACTTTGCTGACTATTTTTGTCTCTGTTTGGATCAATTTTCTTAGCCATGGTGTTGGTATTGTTTGCTATCATTTTTGGAATATTTTCAGGGGTTTTCCTAACAACAATGTTTGATTTTATTTTTGGAGATTTCTTGGTTCCTCTTGCTTCGAAGGTCATATTGCCTATGGACTTCCATTATGGAATTTTCAAATCCCAAATTGTAGTCTTTAGAATCATCATACATTGTTTCAATTTGATCTGAGGAGAAGAAACCTTATTCTTCTTCAGTGAGAAAAACATCACCCTCATTATCAGAGCCTATCAAGTTTACATGGTTTTCTTCCGGCTGTTCAGTATCTCTTTCCCCTTCATCTACATGGTTATCATGGAAAGGGGGCATAATCTGTTGGTCATTTTCCCTTTGTTTGATTTGGGGTAGATCTCTTCTAAATTTCTGATTTATATTTCTATTTTTGGGATTTGGTTGGTTTTCCCTAGGAGGTGTTCTTTCATTTAGGCTTATCTTCTCCATCATTCTCTCCATTGTTCTAACTAAGTTGTCAATATTGGCATCATATGAAGAGGTTGAGGGCATGGTTTCATATTTGTAGGTAACTCTCTTTTCTGATCTCATCCTAGCCCTCTTTTCAATGAGGTTGGCCTCTACAATCACATCTCCCCTTCTCATTTCTACTAAAGTTTGGGGATCTCTCTCTCTTAATTGATAGGTCATGTCGGGATCAAAGCCTTCTAGAAATTTCACTAGTGCTATGCCTTGTGGAGATTTCATATGAGGTGGGAGGGCATTGTACACACTATTGAACCTAGTGCAATAGTCTTGGATGCATTCCCCGACATTTCTCTTAAGGTTGTTATATTCTGAGAGGACTTGGAGATGTTTTTTATTAATTTTCCACTTGTTTATGAATGTTTGGTAAAGGGAAGGGAGATCATGTATATTGTTAGAAGTCAAGCTTTTGAACCATTTTTTAGCTTCTCCTCCTAGGCTTTGGGAAAACATCCTCATATTCATGGTTTCCTCTTCTAATTCCATGTAGTCAAAGGAATAATTCATTTTATGTACATGCTGTTAGGTAGTTATAGATTCAGCTCTGGTGAAGTGGGGAATTATGGATTCATAGTCATTTGGTAAAGGCACCAGAGGTTGCGGTAACACTAGGGGGACATACCATGCTGCCATGATGGGAGCTAATGGAATCCAAGGGGGGTTTACAAAAGGGGGGTTTTTGAGATGGGATGGAGTGGTTTGCACATTGGTGGTATGAATGGGTGTGGTGGAAGTACTTGGGCTAGCAAACTGATTCTGAGCAGACTTGGGATGGAAAGAGCCAAAGTGGTGGAGAAGTTTGAAATCAGGTGGAGTGGAAGGAGAGGCTTCTTCGCTAGGACTCTGCTGCAAATCTATGGGCTCAAGGTAAGTCTGGTCAATCCTAATTTGTGACTTGGTTCTGAAAAGGTTTCTGGTGTGGTGCAAGTCAAACTGGGGATCTTGCAAGGCTGTAAGATTTTCAGGGACATAAATTTCTCTACGAATGGTCCTAACAGTAGTTGAGTCTTCAGTTTTGGGAGTTTGCCACAAAATCCTTTCTGGGTCATCAACTATAGTAGGAGGGTTTAGGTCCGAATGAGATCTGGTATTGATCCTTTGTGAAGCTAGATTTCACACTCAAAATATAGAGATGCTGAAATTTTATGACTGCTTTCGGAAGGCTGACCTCTCTAAGTGTTTGTTAAACTCGCACAGTGTGTGACTAGGCTTCTAAAATTCTCAGGTCTGATTTGACACAATCCTAAGAAAGTATATGAACATTAGTAAAGTTGGAAGGCCTACTAGAGGCTTGTGGAGTCGCCAGGTGTATGTTTTTAGTTTTTTTTGAGGATATGTGTTTATGGTCCAACACCAATAAATGATAAAAAACCAATATAGGGATGTTTTTTTGGGTTTTTTGAGTTCCTTTATATAGCCCTAAAGTTTCTATGAGTGTCCTCTAGTTGAGTCATCATTTTTCTAGGATGGTGAAACAGTCAGATTCTACTCTTGGCTAACACTTAATTTTTCTAAGTTTGACTAAGATTTGAGAGTTCCTAAGGGATACCTAAGATATTTTTGACTGAATGTCCCACCGTGATCGCCATTATGTGAGTGTCCCATGATTTAGAATATTGGCAGACCAAATGCACAGGGTAAAATCAAACAAATCTTTGGAGTCCTAGGACGTAGCCTTCCTGGGCTCAGAGAGGGCTCTCTCTATTTTGATCAAAGGATGTAAGATTGTTTGCTTTTAGGGTTTGATTTTAGGCTAGTTTTTAAGTTTATGGTCTGTTTTCTTGTTTGGGTTGGGTAAATTATCAAGTAGAATAGATGGAATGAGAGATTTTCAAGTCATTAGGCTATGGAGTCTAAAAAAAAGTCATGGAAGTTTCAACAATGGATCGGGGAGCATCACAGGGCAAATCTAGCATGGTCAGATGGATTCTCAAGGTTTGGTGAAAATGAAATGAAAATCAAGTTTGTGAACAAAGTAGGGCAAAGGGAAGTCAAGAATCCTTTGTCAAATACTTAAAAAAAGAAGGGAATTCAACACTATTTAGCATAAAGAAGTAATCAATATATAGGGCACACCAATAACTCTTTGATTGCACTTAAGAAAATAATCATTTCAGACAAACAATCCAATGAAATATAGAAGGTGAAAAACTCACTTAACTTCTAGTGATTTCACCTTCAAGGTTAGAAAACATTTGAGATAAAAAAATAGCTTTAATCAAAGAAGAGGGAACTCCTAAACATATTTAATAATAGCAATAAAGATATTTGAAACAACTCTTCAAGCATGAAAAAGGGCTATGATCGAAACATAGCCTCTTTGGCAGACCTAATCAGTGGTACTTCAAAGAGAGACCTTAAGAATAGTGTTTTAGTGATATCAAACAAGTAGGGCTAACCATAAATCATCTATGATATCTACTGTATTAAACCATTCGTAGGATAAACAAGCTTGGGTGGGTCTAGAGAGAAACTATGAATTCTTTAAACTAACCTAGCAGAGGAAAACATAGAAGCAGTGAAGGATAAACATAACTAAGGTGCCTCTAAACAACATTTCTTAGTCTAAAAATTTTATCCTATTGCAATATAGAAATATGAAACACAATGATACATAAGAAAAAAATAACTGAATAGAAGCACATCACCATTAACCAAGCTCAGGGATCCTGCAAGTAAGCCTTCTCCATCAATAAGCAAAACAAGCCATTCACAAGCTCCACAAAACCAAATTCTCTTCAAGCTCCAAAGACTATGTATTACTCACAAGAGTCATAACAACATCCATAAATAATGAATCCTCAATGATTTATTTAACAAGAAGGAGGAGAAAACCTAATAAGAGTCTCTAGAAGCCCATTGGCCAATCAAAAATGTCACTATTGTCCTTGAGACTTTCTAAGGCCTAAGGCACAAAATATCTAAACAAATTATATTTTCGGGCATTTTTGGAAAAGAAATTGACATTTGAGCTCTGCCAAGCCTCCTAAAAATTTCCAAGCGTACATTGTTGACTTTTCCTCTGTTAACGGTGCAACACTAAGTTTTAGGATGAATTTCCATGCCAAGGGCGTAGCATTGGAGCAGGAAAACTGTAGGTTTTAACACTGTACAAAAATTATCTACAAACGAATATTAAAAAAAAAAAAAAACAATATCGAGAGCATAAAACATAAAACATATATACAAAAAGATTTTCCCCTGGATCCCAAATCGGGACGACCAGCTTAATTTTTCATTATATTACTTTTAGTGTTACAACACATATATATACATGCCGAAGCATAAATAAACCCCAATCCATTAACCCTGGATTAGAACATAACCGTAGTTCCCTTGACTGGATCTACAAAATACCACAGGCTGAAAACCATGATGCCCCAAAACCATGTGCGAACCCATGCACAAAACCATGGGCGGGTCCGCCCACCGAAAAATAAGGACAAAATTTTTTTCCCGGGGCGCTGCCCCGGACCTTGAACAGGGGGGGCTTCCGCCCCCCCCTGTGACTCCCCTACTGCATCTAGTGCAACGTAAAGGGGCGCCTATTGTCCCCCTGCACATGACTAGTTGTGGAAATAATATAAAACATACCCAACATTCTCCCACTTGTTGTTTTCTTTCTGCAGGGGGCCACAAGAGAGCTGAGTCATTAGCCCAGCTTTGCAACACCCATTGTTTCTCTACACCAAGAGAAATTCTGAGTGCTCACAGACTTCGTCAATGCATCTGTAACATTCTTCAAGGTGTCCACCTTTACCAGCAACACCCTTTTAGCCTCAACCATATCTCTGACAAAGTGATATTGAACATCAATGTGCTTTGTCTTTGAATGATAAGCAGGGTTCTTAGCCAAAAAAATTTCACTTTGGCTATCATAGTCTATCCTTATAGCTTGCTGCACCAACCCCATACTTGAACACAATCTCTGCAACGAAACTGCTTCCTTGCTTGCATGAGTGGCTGCCATGTATTCTGCCTCTGTAGTTGAAAGAGCCAGTACAGACTATCTTTTACTCATCCAACTGACTGCACCTCCAAATAGGCTAAACACATACCCACTTGTAGATATTATTTGGTCCAGATCTCCAGCCCAATCTACATCAACAAAACCATGAATGTCCAACACTCTTTCCAATCCTGGTCTTCCTTGGTAGCACAAGCTATAATCACTAATGCCACGCAAATATCTCAAAACCCACTTCACTGTTGTCCAATGATCCTTCCCTAGGTTTGACATAAACCTGATCAATACTCCCATTGCATGTGCAATGTCTGGTCTAGTACAGACCATTGCATAGATCAGGCTACCCACTGCACTTGCATATGGAACACGAGACATATCCACCTCTTCTTCGTGTGTCTTGGGACACTGTTCAGTAGACAAATTTGTACCTATAGGAATCGAAACATTCACAAGTTTACTACCTTGCATATTGAACCTCTGCAATATAGTCTCAACATACTTCCTCTGGTTTAACCAGAGTTTCCTCTTTGCCCAATCTCCCTTAATTTCCATGCCCAAAATATAGTTTGCAGCACCAAGATCCTTCATGTCGAATTTGGAGAACAGTTGGGTCTTCAAATCTTGGATAATTTATTTGTCATATCCAATCAACAACATATCATCCACATACAAGACCAAATAAATAACACGGTCACCAATTAATTTAAAACAAACACAGTGATCCTCCTTGCTTCTGGTGAAGCCAAGTCCCTGTATATAGGTATCAAATTCCTAGTACCACATCCTTGGTGACTATTTTAACCCATATAGAGACTTTTTTAACCTGTATACTAGTTCTTTCTTCCCCTTCACCATAAAGCCTTCAGGTTGTTTCATGTATATCTCCTCTTCCAGATCCCCGTGAAGAAATGTTATCTTCACATCCATCTATTCTACCTCAAAATCAAATGCAGTAGAAACAGATAAAAGTAATATAATATAAGTAACTTTGGCAACAGGAGAAAAAATATCACCAAAATCAATTCCTGGCACCTGGGAATAACCTTTTGCTGCCAACTGAGCTTTGTATTTCTCCACCTTCCCTTCTACATTCATATTCTTCTTAAACACCCATTTTCTCTCGATGGGATTCCTTCCAACTAGCAACTCCAGTAGATCTCATGCCTCATTTTATGCAAGGATTCCATTTCATCAACCATGGCCTCCTTCCAGAGTTTTCTATCCTCTGAATCTACTGCCTCCCTGACGGTTCTGGGATCATCATTAGTTATAGTTAAAGCAAAATTTGAACAGAAAGTAGATGGACTATAACTTTCTAGTTGTCTTCTTTCCCAAACTGATCTTCTCACAGTTGGAGTTTATGGCTCTTCCTCTTCTGAGTCTTCTTCTGTTGTAGAGTCTGATTCATCCTCCTTTAGCTCAAACTCTATATTATCAGGTTCCTTTGGTAGGACTTCATGTTTAACAACATCTTTCACCTCTCTAAACACCACATCTCAATTGTACACAACCTTCCTTTTTTTCGGGTTCCAAAGATTGTAACCCTTTAAACCATCCTTTTACCCAATAAATATGCACCTTTCAGATTTATTATCCAAGTTGGTCCTTTTCCCATTTGGAACATGTACATATGCATCACATCCAAATACCCTCAGATGTGAAAGAGAGGGTTTCTTACCAGTCCATACCTCATGTGGATTCTTATCCTCCAACGTTGATGAAGGTGATCTGTTAACCAAGTAACATGCAGTCTCCACTGCCTCTGCCCAGAATTCTTGTCCTAACCCGATACCACTAAGCATGCTTCTTGCCTTTTCCATCAGCGATCTGTTCACTCTTTTTGCAACTCCATTTTGATGAGGTGTGTATGGAGTAGTCTTCTTCTGTGCTATACCACACTTCTTACAGAACTCTTCAAATTCCTTCTTGCAGAACTCCCCACCATTATCTGTCCTCAACACCTTTATCTTCTTCTCTGTCTGGTTTTCCACCAGAGCCTTAAATTCTTTAAATTTGTCAAATACTTCAGATTTATTCCTTAAGAAATATATCCATGTATTCCTTGAGAAGTCATATATGAATGAAACATAGTACACAAACTTACCCAGTGATGGAACCAACACAGGTCCAAACACATCACTGTGCACAAGCTCTAATATCTTGTTCGACCTCTTAGCACCAGAAGGAAAACTCACCCGAATCTTCTTCCCATATACAAAATGTTCACAAAAATCAAAATCCAGAGAGCTATTAGAAATAACTTCTACCATACCATTTCCATGCAGTATCTGAAGGCCCTTCTCTCCAATAAGTCCAAGCCTTTGATGCCATAGCATGGTCTTTTCTCCAAAGACCGCTAGGTTTTCTGGTCCACTTTCAGGAACCACGGAACTGTTTCACCCATCAATAACAGTGTTACACTGAAGCTTGTACAGAGTTCTAATCCAAACTCCACGCATTAATACCATTGTTCCCCGAACCATATTATAGGTATCTTTCTCGAACATTTTTTTTACACCTGCATCATTGATCTTGCTTACAGAAATCAAATTTCTGGCCAATGCAGGAATGTGCAGAACACCAGGAAGTGTTCTAATCCTTCCACCTTGCAGCTTCAGCTTGAATTTTCCACATCTGACAATTATGGCCTTCCTATCATCCCCTAGGAAGACATCACTGCCATCATATTCCTCATACTCGCAGAACCACTCCCTATAGGGAGTGAAGTGAAAGGATGCACCCGAGTCAATCAACCATGACTCATGATCTACATGTGTATCTGAAGAAGAAGCCAAATACACATCCCCACCTTCATTTGAGGCTGTTTTTGCCTCTGCAGAAGGAGAATCATCAGACCCCTTTCCTTTCTCAGGAGCTTTAGATCTGCAACCCTTTTTGTAGTGCCCTTCCTTTCCGCATTTCCAGCACACCTTTACAAAATTTCCAAGAGATTTAGATCTCCCACTCGAAACCTTATTCTTGTTTCTATTTTTGGACCTTCCTCATACAGATAAGGCATTTCCATTCTAGCCCTTCATATTTCTTCGTCTCATTTCCTCTGACCATAAGGCTGAGACAATGTCATCAAAACTCAAGGTAGTGGTATTTCTACCTATTGCGATAACCAGACTATCCCACGAATCTGGTAGAGAACACAAAAAATTGATGCACTTATCTTCATCTGAGATTTTAATATCAACAATGAAAATTGACTTACCACAGTATTGAAGGTGTTTAGATGCTCGAGTCTCCATCCTTCATCCTCAGGTTATACAAATTTTTCCGTAGGAAAAATTTATTCACCAGAGACTTAGATTGGTACAAAGTCCCTAGATTATCCCACAAGGTCTTCGCCATAGCTTCCCTAGATACATTCAATAATACTAAATCTGAGACACACAAATGTATTGTGCCCTTTGCCTTCTGATCTAGCTTCTTTTAGTCTTCATCTGACATTTCCATTGGTTTAGTACCTGGATCTACTGCGATCCACTGATCTTTATCCACTAGCAGATCCTCCATCTTGAGCTTCCACAACTCAAAACTCTGACCATTAAATTTCTCGATCTCTATCTTCCCTCCGCTCGCCATCTTCTTTCACCATAAGAATCGATCCTGAAGATCTCCCACTGAACAGGGTCTACCATAGGCCCAAGAAAAAAACCCCTTAGCAGCAAAGGCGTACCCTTGAAGCCGAAACAATTATGATACCAAATGTAGGTTTTAACCCTGTATAGAAATTATCTGCAAATGAATCTTAAAAACAGAAAATAAACAATAACAAGAGCATAAAACATAAAACATATATACACATAGATTTTCCCCTGGATCCTAAATCAGGACGACCAACTTTATTTTTCATTATATTCCTTTTAGTGTTACAACACATATATATACATGTCGAAGCATACATAAAACCCAATCCATTAACCCTGGATTAGAACATAATCGTAGTTCCCTTGACCGGATCTACAAAATACCAGGGGCCAAAAACCATCATGCCCTAAAACCATGTGCAAACCCATGCACAGAACCATGGGCGGGTCTGCCCATCGAAAAATAAGGACAATTTTTTTTTTCCTGGGGCGCTGCTCCAGACCCCGAATAGGGGGGTTGCCACCCCCCCCTGTGACCCCCCTTCTATGCCCATTGCAACGTACAGGGAGGGATGTCACCACCCCTGTGGTCCCCCTGCACATGACTATTCATGGAAAGAATATAACACATACCCAACAAAAACTGGGTCAACTTGCAGCAATGTTTTGAAGGCCTTCCCAATGTCGGAATATGCTCCGTGATGTCTCGTTGGAAATATTGTTGAGTATAATTTCCAGAACTACCCTTGGTTTCTTAATTGGACCCCTGTAACCTATTCAAAAAGAAAAAATTCCAAGGTTGGAAAAGGCGTAGCACCTGTCCTGAAAACTAGGCAGAAAGGTGAAAATTAGGGTATTTTTGACCCTTTTGGAGGACAAAAACAACTCCAATTAACCTGAAACTTTGTGAGAATGCTATACTCAAGCTAAGGATTCAAAAAATGTAAGCCTTTCCTCTTGAAGATGCTCTGAGAAAAAGCGTAGCACCATGGGTGCTACCCCCTTGGCCCTCAAAATTAACAAAAAACCAAAACTTGTTAAAATTCTCCCAAATTTGGTGGATGTGTGCCTCATGGGTTTTGAGAGACCTGTAGAGAAGCTTGTGCCAAGATTCCAAGGTTATCTTGGCCTTTTTCCTCTTTTAGTGCTTATATCTTGGTTTAGTCCTTTTTTCAGTTTAGCCCTTGCAATTTGGTTTCTCTGGGCATACTGTTTAGTCATCCTTCTTTGGAGGTCAAGATCTTGATTAGGTTCCTTAAATTTAGCCTCCAAGTGTATGTTGGCTCTCTCCAACCAAGGCTCCCAATCATGCACGATCTCCATGGCCAAAATCTCATCTAGAGGGAGTTGTTCTGCTAGGGCTGATTCGTTTTCCCTTTTATTTTCCAATGCCTTCTTCAACCCCATGGTTCTAGGTCTTCTCCTAGATTGTCCTTCCTCATCACTACTCTCTTCATAAGTTCCCATGAAATCTTCTAGTTTCACTTGTGCCTTTTGGGCTTCTTTCCAGGCCTTGAGGGCTCTAGCTTAATAGATTTAAATTTTTGCTCCTAGCTACCTATTCTCCAAGTCAAGGGCATCATTCACACTCTTGGCCCTATCCAAATGTGCTTAGATGTCTTTAATTTGTGCATTTATGTCCTGGAGGAGCAAGTTTGTGATCCTTGCTTCATTCTCCTCATTAATATCCACTTGAATGATTTCACAATACCTCTCAACCTCATGATCTTCTTCTTCTTCTTTTACCTTTTGTTTCCCTTTGTCTAGTGGCTGATCTGAGGTGGATGGCATGGTCCCTTGCCTTTTGGAGGAAGAAACCACACGCCTTGGCCCCTTTTGATATGTGATAGGGAAAAATCCAAATTTTTATACTAGAATTCCATCATCATGGTTGATCTCAAGACTCCCTTTATTTTAATCAATGATCTCTGTATTTATGTCTTCTATACTGTGTTCTTGACTGCCCTCTTGAGACTCACTTTCATTTTCCTCCATGCTAAAATTACTGTTGTGATCTTCACCACTGTCATCACCTCTTGACTGCTTTTTTGGTTCATAGCGTCACAACTGTCATCATTATTGGGGCTATCAGTCATCATGGTTTATTCTTCATCACTTTCCTTTGTGTTTGCAATATTATCATGGCCATTATCATTTTCTGTGTGGTCACTGTTAGAGGTGTCTTGATTAGTTTCTTCATTACTGTTTTTTGTATTTTCATCTTCATTTTCCTCAACCTCTTTACTGTTCTCTGTACTGTCCTCACTGTTTTAATTTTTATCTATGCTGCCTTTAGCTTCTATACTTTCCTCACTATCATCATCTCTATCAATGCTGGCCTCTTTGTCACTTTTCTCTATTTATTCTTCACTATTTTGTTCACTGCCTTTGTCTTCATAATCTGCCTCTGTATCTTCTTCATCATCTCCTCTACTTCATCATCCTCTACCTCTTTTTCATTGTCATTTTCTATCTCTGTATCTTCATCATCATCCTCTGCCTCTTCTTCATTGTTATTTTCCTCTTCCTCATCATTTGCATTTGCCTCTCAATCATTTGTCTCTTCTTCCTCATCATCTGCATCTACCTCTACATAATTTGTCTCTTATTCCTCATCATCTACATCTTCCTCTTCATCATTTGTCTCTTCTTCCTCATCATCATTTTCTTTGTCTTCACAATCATCACTTTCTTCTTGATTTGATGCTTTAGGATAAGACGAGGGAGGGAGCTTCTCTTGAGGAGAGGATTCATGTGTGGATGAGGAGTCATGGTAAGTCGGGGGTGATGGAGGAGTGGAAGGAGGTGGATGATATGATGAGGGTAAACTTGGCTGACGAGGAGGTTGTGGGTTTGTGAAAACTTCATGGGTGATGAATACTTCCCATGGGATACCCTATTACTCTAATTAATGCAACACAATCATCTTGATAAGAGAATGGTGAAAAATAATTTACATTTTTTGTGAAGAAGGTCTCTTTTGCACAATTTATGACATCTTATCAATACTTCTATAAATATAATAGGTAAAATGTAGCATCTTGGCCCTAGTGAAGTTCATGAGTAGTCTTATATGGTAGGAATAAAGCCTAGAAAACCTACCCTCACAGGTGAAGTATTTCATGATGATTCTCATTAATGGCGCATGTCTCTCTAGTAGATGTGAAAATGGAAAAATGGATTTGCAGTCAGCTTGGTATCTAGGTTTCAAGAAGGGTTGATAATGGCTTGGGTCCAAATTTTCCTGTTTGAACCACTTTTCTCCCATACTAGGTATCTCGGTGGACATGGAAATGGTATTGATGGATAGCTCAAAGTTCACTCCTGTTAAGTTTACTTGATGGTCATGGAGGTTAAGGATGAAATGCCTGGTCAACTTAGGATGACTCTGGCCCTGTTTTACCCTCTCACAGAAGTCAAAACAACCCACCTCTTGGAAATACGCAATTGTCATAGGAGAGGCCATCAGTTCCTTGGTATTCAGTGGCTCAAATATGTTTACCCTTCCAACATTTTTCTGTTGTCTTCTAGACCCGTGGCCTCCCTCACCACTGCCACTATTAGTTTCCCTTGACATTTTTATTTTTAACTCTTTCCTTGAAGGCCAAAACCCTAATTTTGCTTTGTGAAACTGATGGAGAAATCTAGGGTTTGTCCTCTTAATTCAAATGACAAGAACTTAGGAGATGAAGGAGGTGCCTTTTTACTTACCCCTCAGAGGTGCTACAGAACCTTTGGAGGTGACTTTGAGGATTTTTGAGAAAATTTGAGGGCTTGATCTATTGGAGAAACGTTCTGGCTGAATGTGCAGCGCAAGCACATAGCACCAGGCCAGTCAGGTGGCTGCACGGGCCAGTTGGGCCGCTGCTGAATGTGCAGGCGTGTAGCTTCGGAAGAGGCTGCACGAGCTGTCGGGCTTGTCGGGCCGTTGTTGAACATGGTCTGTGTGCAGTGCTCGGGCCAGTCGAGCCTCTACAAGTTGTTAGGTCAACTGCTGAATGTGGTCTGAGAGCATCGCCCGGGCTATTCGGGCCTTTGCACGCTATCTGGTTGGCTGCTGAAGTGCACTGTGCATAGTGCCCGGGCCAGTCAGGCTTCTGCACGTTGTCGGGTCGGCTGCTGAAGGTGGTTTGTGCATAGTTCCCGAGCTAGTTTGGCCTCTACACACTTTTGAATAGGTTTTGGTGCACAGGCACTTCTGCCAGTTTTGCACTGGGTCACAGCCGCGTAGCGTTCCTTTATATTTTCAAAGGAAGGTGAACAGAGGTGCGCAACATGTTTTTCCAGGAGCATAGCACCGGGTTTGTCCTGCCCGAAGTTTTCCAGAACGTAAGAATTTTCTCTTTGAAAGCCTTTCACTTCTCTTTTGCAGATGACAAATGAGCTTGAGTGATAAACAAGATGCCTTTATACCCTTAGAAAAAGAAATTAACATTAGAAACCCACTTTTTCTAAGGTTCTCTATTTTTCTGGTCACTTTATCACTGATATTCTTTTTACCTTTTGCAGGAGGTGACTTAAAACACAAAAAATGATGTCTTTTACTCTCAACCATTTCTCTCTGCTATTCTTCAGGTAGCTAATATGATGGACTTTGGCTCTCTTTGGCCTATTAATGTTTTAACACTCCGTTCTTACCCATTTTTTCATATCAAAACCTTAAAACTTGCCTTCTCTATTATTTGAAACCTAACACATCTCATTAGCTCATTTAGTAAGGGTAAGTTCTTTTAAAAAAAAATTGAGGGACTTTCTCTTACCCTAACAGTGTCAAAATGCTTCTTGCTTGTATTGTGAAGTTTGGACTCATGTTTTTACCCCCTTTGAGATCTCTGAGTGTGGGTGATCTGAAAACATGGTTTCTTCCCCTCTTGCTGATTTTCCAGAGGTATAATAAATCCACTTTTGACAAGTGTCACAACGTTCATTACCACGTATGCTAACTTATTTTAGCCACTTCTGTTTTGTTGCAGATGCCATGACACAAATTTTTTTGTCCCCTTTTTCATTCTTGGAGTTTGACAACCTCAATTACTCAATAGTAAACTCATGATTAGTTTGGTTTTCCATTTTGGAGCTTAACCCTATGCCTTCTTGACCATTTAGAGGGTTATGATTGAAAATGAAGGCCTAATTTCCATCACACTGATACTCTTTGCATTTTCCTCCCTTCGATGCAATGGAGCATGGTTACCTTGGCAAACCCTAGAGGTTACCTTCAAGATCTTATTCAAACTATCTTCCTGCTATCATGGAGGCTTCTCATCTTCATTTCTAGTTTCAATAAATCTTCAATTCATGCTTAGTTGTGTTGATGTACCTCTATCCTTATGGTTTTCTGCATTGGCTTCTTGGTTGACAATACTATTTAGCCAATTAGTTCTAAAAACCCTGATTTTATTTGAACTTAGGCATGCTTCGTCTTCCTTGTTGTGGGTATCCTTTAGTGAGGAGCCGGCCTCTTACCTTACCTATTCCTTTCTATGATAGCTATCTCAATAATTCCTGCAGAAATTTTTAAGATGCACAGTTATCCTTTCGCTGAATGTTGTCTTTGGCAAAGTAATCCTTCTTGAATGCCTTTCTGATATAATTTGGACAAACAGTTGCTTGACCTTCTTTCATATTTGATGTAGCCTATGGATCATAAGAATAGTACTTTAGAAAATAAAAGACAATCCTACAACCTATGAAACCGTAGTGACCTAGTGGGAGGCTATTTAGGAAACATAGGAAGGAGTAATTTGGTTGGTGACCCTAGGTGGCAAGTGGAGGGTTTAGGCAAGCCAAAACTGAGTGCTAAGGTCAAATTGGAAAAACATAGTGAAGATGAGTGGCATGAGCCCATGATGGGTCTTTTGGGAGTGGTAGGCTAATCATGTCATGGTAGAGTAGTAAAACAGTGAAAAATTTATCCTAAGGATAATGAAGGTAGTGAGATTTCTAAAACTCACAATATTCATGAATCTTGTTTTTAGAAATCTAGGACTGACATTTAATCATATTTAGATAGAAAAAATTACTGATGACTAACATGTGTCAAAAAATATATATGAGTACAAAAATATATATATATACATCCCCTGGCTGAAGACCGAGAAAAATAAGTCCTCACACAATAGGGGAGCATCCTCATAATGGGTACTTGTTTTAATACATACATCAAGTAATAACTACAGCAAGGGCCCTACCCCCCTCTCATAAGTTCCAACCACCTTATCAGGTGCAAAAATGGGATGGGTCATGAACACGACCGTCATGATATGCCGAAGAACCAATCATCGTGCCCAATCATGTGCTATCATAGTATCCACCACCACCTCTCCTAGTCCTCCCCACCCATCCTTAAGCATCCCCCTCATCAGGGTGTCTACTTTCCCCCTGCATCCTCATAATCTTGGAGTTGCGCCACTAAAGCCATTGACTAGGCCTCTACTGCCTCGGTGGGATCCTGCAGTCTCACCATCTCCATGCTAGCTAAGGATATGGACCCCTCCACAGAGGGACCTCTAAGATTGAGCTTTCAATGCTGTCTAAGCTGCTCAAGTCACTCCTCCGCCCAAGCTTCGCACTATCGCCATGGTACAATAGGAGCACCGACCACTCCCATGCGTTTCTAATCCTTTCCTACTAGGTAGACCAATTGTCATCCCTGGGGCCGCATATATGCAAGAAAAAACACACTATATCACTATCATACAAAGTATACATGTGAAATAAGTTAAATGCAGAAATCACAAATCACATGCCTGTTAGCCCCCAAGCATCACCAGGAGGGAGCCACATATATAGATCACTCGTAAAGTTCAAACCATGATATGAGTACTAAAGAATCAAATAATTTTGGTACCTAAATGAACCCTCCACCTTGGCATTTTAGTAATGCCCTGCTGCACCACCACCATCTCACACCATCACGGATGCCCATCGCCTCATTTGTGGGTCTTGAGTAGGACCTGGGGGTACTGCTAGAAAAGGTCATAGCATCACAACCCTCTGATATAATATGCTAGAAATAATGTTGGGATAAAAAAATCTCTGATCCCCTCCCTATCGAATTGCTGTCAATTGGGCTAGCATCCCCAAATACACACACCTGACCCAGTCGAAAAAGTGCCCCGCCTACATCCTATACAATACTGTAATTTGGGGCCTTGATATCTAGTATGTGGATGTCAAACATGCCAAACACATGATCATCACAAATACTTCTTTCTTGATGATATCCAAGAAAGAAGTCACCCTAATACACCCATCCTCAATAGGGCTGGGCCCGCAATGGTCCTCTACCTCTGTCCATCTTCAAATATTTACCTTCCAAACCGACAAGGGATCCAACAAAACCTCTCCACAAGGTACCATGTAGGACAAAAAGTAAACATCTACTGCAACCCTAATTGGTAGATAGGTCCCCCTGGTAACACATATTTGTCGATATATGTCCCAATAATGTATCTAAAACTGCATAATTCATCCTATGACCTAAAAATGGGGTTTTCAAGGAACTTCAGTAACCCCCACCTGAATAGTGTCCTACTAGTTTCATGATCCCCCACGATTGATATATGAAAGGGTTCCAAATCTTGCTCTCAACATAGCATCCCTATCATGCCATAAAGGATGCCAAAATGCAAAAAATCAACCTCTTTATCTACAAAAATCATATTTTAATCCATCGTGTGGATTTTTCCCATTATAGTTGCGCATATATTTTCTGAACATATGCACAGTGCGTACGTCTTCCAAGTGGAAATATGTGGCAGCTCCCATCCTTGGATCGCATGCCTACTCACAGAGCATAAGCACTGTCTGCACGCATGTTCTAGTTACAGGGGTGCAGATGATGCAGGGTAGGGAGGCTGAGCCGCAATGTCACCATTCAATAAATTCCATGGCTTTCAACCTTTCCACCATATGAAATGTGTGGATTTTAGCCTAATTCTAGTGGCTTTTTCATGTGTATCCAAGGAATACATGCGGCGACGACGCGATTGAACCAAATTCTCTCACGCGGTTGAGGCTTTTTCACCCTAAGAAGGCCATACAAGGTACCCTTGTACAACCTACCTAACCTAAGACTTCCAAATTCACAAAGCTTAGGTTTCAAGCTCTCACATGTCTCTCTACATGCACTTGTCGTGTACATAGGTTGACTGTAATGGCAAGAAACAACTCCTGGATCAGCTCTAGCCTCCAAAAATAGTAAGTGAAAAGTGAGGGGGCATAGGTACCATTTTGTCTTATATATTTCCATTTTCAGCATATTCCTGAGCCTAGTATAGGAGCTTAGGACCTCTGTTTTCAAAATCGTGAGAGACACAAGGATTAACACCACATCATCTTCGTCATGGTACCCTTCATTCCATTCATTTCCTCGACTCATTTTTGGCCCCGCCGCACACTCAGAATATCACTTCAGGTGTGCCTTCTCTTGTTTTTCAATTCATCTTGTTCAATTGATTTCAGATTGTTCATATGTTAAAAAAATATTTTTTCACTTGGGGCATTGGTCGTCGAAATTTCAGGCACACCATGAACACTCTGCCAGGATCAACACCCTAGTGGCCAAGTGATAAAGTCAGTATCATTCATTGCTTAACATGATAGAATTCCTACAAATCTTTGCATATTATGACATCATGTATCCGAAATTCACCATAGGGTCCATCCTCTTGATCACGTTTACCACCACCTCACCTTGCATGTGGTAAACATCCACGCCCGTTAATAGAGCCTTCCCACTCATGGATCACCTCATGCTATAGACCCCTACTATTGGGATCCATGACCATCTACTTAGGCCCAGGAACCACTTCACTTGCGTTCCTTGAAGATCAGCCTCATTCTTCTTCACTCATTTCTTACCAAACCCATTCCCAGGCCACCACTTGTATTTTTTGACAGATCAAGAAGGACACACTACAACATTCCACATTTTTCCTATCATCCTTCCATTCACATATCCCATTTGTATCACTTCATCCACCTTGTCAACCCCACATCGAGACCAGACGATGGGAGCCCCACTCTCAGCAAACAACACCATCCATACAAAATTATGCATTTCAACATGTTTTTTGGGGCATCAATTATGTTTTTGTATGTCCAAACCACCTTTACATTCTTTTGGAAAGTGTACAAAGATTTTTTAGGAAAGAGGTTCCCACCCATATTTTCATGTCTTATACCTGGTGAAAGTTTCTAGTAACCCTTGGTCAGAGCTGACACATTAGTCACTTACTGATCCAGGTGGATATTGGTGGCTAAATACCTATTCAATTTGGATGCCCACCATCGATTCTTTCAATTTTTCAGTTTTAGTGCAACTTACTATTTTTAGCAGTTTTTCGGGTCCTGAACTTTCGGTTCCGTTTTGAGGCCCTAAACAATGTTTTTAAAAAAAATTGGGAGCAACATAAAAGTTCCTATTATGTTTCTTATGTAAAAAGTTTTATTCCTTGGATATATATTTCTAACGAGGTATTGATCACGTAAAACAGAGACCATATGCCAAAGTTACGTTTGCAGGAAGTTGATGTTCCAATTTACCAAAATGGGGCTCATAGTTTTGGTGCTTCATCTCCTAGGGTTAGGTTTTTGGATGTTTATGGTTTTCCATTTTTTCTAAACAATAAATATGCCATCAAGCCTCATTGTAATATAGTTTTGAGGCATGTAGCTACCACATCTCTTCTCAGAGATAAGCTACCAGAGCCCTAACTAGTTTATTTCCATTATGTTGGTAAGCATATTTCAGTTATTTGTTATTACTGAAATGTAGTTTTATTTCCATTTCATCTCTGTGTTTATGTGTATTTCTGTATATTATTATGTTCTTACATAAATCTGGATTAGTGGTATCAGAGTGGTATGCTCTTTCTCTATTTTTCTTTTCATGTCCCCAACGAGGTCATGCTATAAGGAGTCAAGGCTCGATCTGGTTGAACCCTTGCAAGATGAGCCTTGTAAACCCTGATGACCTCCCATAGCAGAAGAAAAGAGACGAGGAGGTAGGATATCCTATCAAAATATTTCTCGAGGAGGCCCTTGAGAAACAGAGGAGCGCAATGATGGATAACTTTGCCTAGATCCTTCAATAGCTACCCATTGATGGTGCATCTACATCCATCAGCCACTCGGGAGGCGCCTCTCCTTTCAAGGTACAAGTAAAATTTGAAATTCTTGTATTTTAAGGCCATATAGATGCAGACATTGTAGATAAATGGTTGAATTTGCTGGAAGGGTCTTTCTCGGTCCATGATTTCTCCAACCAAGAAAATATTGTCTTTGCACTCCTCAAAGTTGCCCACCATGTCAAAGACTGGTGGTAAACCTACTGTGAGAAAAAGGATGGGATAAAACCTTCTCTGTTCTTGGCCACACCCACTTGGAATTCATTCCAAGAGGACATCAAGGAACAATATTACCCTGTGGGGAGCTATGAGGACAGGGACATCCAGTGGACCACGCTGCAACAACAAAGGGATCAAGATGTGCATGAATTGACGAATATGTTCCATACCCTGTGCACAAAGTTGGGTATTAAAGATTCAGAGAGACATTTGGTGCTCAATTACTGCATCTTTTTGCATATATACATTTAGGAGTAAATGGAGTTCCTCGACATTACCTCACTTGGCACGACATATTGCTATGCCGCCAAGATCGAGTAGAAATTTAAGCAGAAGAAGTGAGACTTGGGATCCGTGAATCTGAAGCTAGGGAAAGGCGCCCCCGAACTGTAGAATAAGGAGCAAAGAAAAATCAGGGCGGCTTAGAAAAACACCACAAATACAAAGAAGGACTCGGGGAAGTCGTGTGAATTTCATAACAACCCAAGTAATAGCACAAATGAGTGTCGAGCCAAATAGTTGTTGGTGGCTGAACTAAAGGCACACACATCATATCCATGTTCTGATCCTGAGTCAGAACCAAAAATGGGAAATAAAAAAGGGAAGAACATCATTGATGTGGATCCCAATGTCATTGTTTCCACCACCAAGCTCCAGGGGGAGGATCCCGAGGATCCAGAGGAGGGGGAGTGCCTCTTCCATTTGTAGATGTGGGTGAAGGGTTCGCCACTGAAATTCCTTTTCGATAGCAGAAGTCAAAATAACCTCATTTCAGTAGACATCATGAAGCAATTTAGCCTACTGACCATATCACACCGACAACTGTATACCATTGGGTGGTTTCACGAAGGAAGAGATCTTCACGTCTGCTAGTAGTTTCACCTTTCGTACAGCATCAAGCCATTCATGGGTGAGGTAATGTGTGATGTTGCTCCTCTTGATGTGTCTGATGTATTATTTACCCAACCATACTTATGGAAGCGACATGTTGTGTATGATTCTAGGCTTCATGCTATTTTTATTACTTTTGGAAATAAACTATACATGATACTGGAGGTAGTACCACCTTCTACCATCTCTTTGACTACTGCAAAACAACGTAGTAAGATTGTCTCCCAAACTAGGAAATTTATTTTCATTACAATTCACCCATAGGGAAAGAAGAATATTGTGGCCACAACCTTGAAATAGGGCTCCCCTGCACGACAGCAGCAGATGGAAAAAGTCATGGAGGAATACGAGGACATTTTCTCCTCACCCACAGAGGTTCCTCTACACTGTCAAGTCAAGCACTCCATTGATCTGACCCCAGGCATACCACAGCCTGATATTTCCATAACTCATGTGACCACACAGACAGAATCTGCACATGTACTATCTAAGGCTGATAAAGGAAACAAATTCACTAAACACATCCAACACGTCCACCGGTAGGTCCATTACATCTTTGACAAATCCAATACTAAGTTCAACAGAATTTGCCTCATCCCATGGAGGAACTCAACGCAATGTGGAACATTTCTTCCTAAGGGGGGAGAAATGATCCAGGTGGATATTGGTGGTCACCCACCTATTCCATTCGGACCCACACCATCAGTTCTTTCAGTTTTTCATTTTCAACATAACTTACTATTTTTAGCAGTTTTTTGGGTCCTCAACTTCCACAACCATTTTGAGGCCCTAAATGATGTTTTTTGGAAAATTAGGAGCAATATAGATAATACTTTAATGTTTATCACAACATAATTTTTAGTCCTCAGATAGATCTTTCTAACGAGGTATTGAGCGTGTCAAATGGAGATTATATGCCAAAGTTACGTCCCCAGGAAGTTGATGTACCAATTTACCCAAACAGGGCCGATAGTTTTGGCGCTTCAACTCCTAAGGTTAGTTTTTTGGATGTTTAGGGTTTTCCATTGTTTCTCAATAATAAATAGGCCTTCGATCCTCATTTTATCACAGCTCAGAGGCCTGTAGCTGCCACATCTATTCTCAGATATAAGCTACTAGTGCCCTAGCTAGTTTATTTCCATTATGTCTGTAGGCATATTTCGGTAATTTGTTATTAATGAAATATTTCCGATGCATCTCTGTGTTTATGTGTATTTTTTCATATTATTATGTTCCTGCATAAATCTGGATCACTTACCCCCTACATGCTAGTAAGAAAATAATTACACCTACCCTGGACATCCAACCGAATCCAGGGCCATCCCCATCAGAAAAAATGTTTTGATTGTCACCACTTGCATTACGGCTCTGACCTTGATCCATTTGTTCATATCCATTGATATCACCAAATTTTTTTTATCATGTGTTGTTGACCCACCATATTATAATATTCTCTCATATGATTTCTTGATTCACCGAATCAACACTTTTTGGGTGGTTTATGCTTTTGTCTTGTCGCATTCAACACTCATATTCCATGATTGACGTTGTACTTTGGATGTGTCCCCCCTTTAAGGGACATCCTCAGCTAGCACAATGGGAATCACATTAGGGGAATTGTTAGGTATAAAATGGGCTTCCTAAGGAAATTATAAAATAATAGTGGAAATAATAAAATAGGATTAGAATACATCATCAAATTTTAGAGGGAAAAAAGAAAAAACTATTTTTTCAACTCGTATTTTCAAATTATCTCCTTATGGGCTTACTCAAATTTTGAGCGAGAATACGCGTTGGATGTAGAATTTTATTCCTCATCGAAGGAGTACCCATGTTGCTACTTTCGATGGACCTACTACACAAAAAATGAAAAATACATGATAAACATGATTGTAATCAGGTTCTTTCATGTATTTCTCATTTTGTATGTAGCAGGATCCATCAAAAGTATGCAAAATGGGTACTCATTGGATGAGGAATTAAATTTTGCATCCAACGAGTACTCCCGCTCAAAATTTGAGTAAGATCTTAGGGAGATAAGTTGAAAAAGTAGTTTTATCATTTTACTTTTTTACCCCAAAAATAGTGAATGATCCCCCATGGTTGACATAATCATCTTGAATCTTATTGGTTCTCATAAATTTTATCTTGGTTGTACATTTTTCTTAGGAGGCCCATTTTAGACATCAAAATTTCCGTAATGTCATTTCCCATTCATGTCATCGATCCCACTTACATTCAACACTAACACTAGTTTTCATGTCAGGGTGGTACCGTACTTAATGACCATTACACCTATTTAGTTTATTTGAAGACCCATGTATAACTAAGTACCTCATTCAACAGTTCTTACATCATGATGTGAAGGAGGTACCCAAAGTCGAAGACCCATGCATACATAAGCACCTCACTCAAGCAATGTTCACCTTTTTTATGCATGGGGGCACCATATTCGGTCTATTTTTTAAGAAACACACTTCAGGGCATCAAAAGTTATCATCACCAGCCATCAATATGTCAAATAATACAATTTGAATTAACATAACCATTCTCTGTATGATTGTAATAATCCATCACTAGTCATCATAACAAGCATGAGACATTACTGCCTTGTATACACACTTTTTATTTTTCACTCAGGTTTTCTTTAGAGCATGGTTATCCTTTTTCCTCAGTCAAGGGGTTCCTCTACTCATTTCTCCAACAAGTTATTATCTCTCTCAAAGTAGTTACTCAGACTCTCAGTCATAATATAAAAACGTGATGTATTTCAGCTATACGTTTGCTCCTAACCATGTACGAGGGGAAATTGTTAATACTAGAAAATCATACACTCTAAAAGAAAGCTAAGGTTGTGAAACAGAATGTATGGATAAATATTTTTCACTTGAAGAGATTATGGAAGTTAAAAAAAATTAGCTCTCCTAAGGTTTCATGTGCAAAATTTAGATCGTACACCATATATGAAGGCCAAAATTAGGAATGTTTAGTCAATTTAATGTTATTAAATTGCTCACATCAATTATCGACCGGAGTTGGTAAAGTTGTGAAGTGCAAGTACACTATATATGCTAGAAGCCTCTTTTACTTAGTTTATTGGTGTGATGATTGAATTTGTAGAGATTGCTTCTAAAGATGTTTTTATTCTTATGTCCTTAATGAAATTGATCGATTAAATTACAACAAATTTTATAAATCAAATTTACAGAAATCAACTAAATTCTACAAATCATATAAGTTTCTACTCTGCAAAAACTGAAACAAAAATTTATTTATCTTATGAAGAAATATTAACTATTGTATTTGTTAGTCTCTATGAATTCTAACAGTCTAATTTATGAAAATAAGATCAAGTTCCAGAAAAAAAGGAAGTTGGAATTTGAAAAAAAAAGGAAAATACGATCAAGTTCTAGACAGAAATCACTCTCAAACAAAAAAGTATTCACTCATATGCCATAAATAAATCACTAAATCACTATTTCTTGGAAATAAATTGCTCTGACTTTTGAAAGGAACTCACTCAAAACTAGAAAAGAAATATTTCAATGTTGTTTGAAATAATGAAATAAATAACACATGAATCTATACAAATAGTCTACAATAAACTATTTTTGCATGGAAAAGGAAGTTGCAAATCACTTTTTCATTTTAAAAATTTTTAAATGGAATTGAATCTACATCAAATTAAAAAGGAAAACTATGTAACATATTCTTCAAATGAAAAATTAGAATTCTAGAAATAAATACAGCATTTGACAAAATGAAAACATGAGCTGATACTACATCAAATGATAAATCAAAGCTATGAAAACATCTCTATTCAAAATACGAAATGTATAACCTTCTATGTTTGCAGGGGCCCTCCACAAACATGCGGTTTCAACGATATACTCCAACAATTAGCTGCGTATAAAGTCATCAAGGTATTTCTTCAATTAAAAAGGAATAAAAAAAAGTTAAAAAATTCACAGTCACATTACAATTTCACACTATCCAGGTATTTGTTTTCCCTGTATTTATAAAATTATGTGGATAATAGTTTCGAGGCTTTTATGCCTATTTAGACTAAAAAAATCCTATCTTAAAATTTCAACAGATAATAGAATTGTGTTTCTTCACGATTTGCTATTTGGAAAAGAAAATCGTGAAGCATGATTTTCTTGGACTCTTTTCTCACTTGTTCATCATGTGTTGATCACACCTTTGACCACACAACTAAATTATTTCCTGCATGATTTGACATGAATGAATAGGAGGAAATCCATGAGGGTATCAATCTCCACCTGTCCACATACTTCATTTCTCTTTTGGCACCTTAGAACCTAGCAAACCATGGAGATGGGTACAGAAATGCAGATCAACTACAGAATCGCGTCATTTCTATAGCTAATAAAAAATTTAGTATAATAATAAGGAACATTACTGAATATGAAATATAGGTCATTTAAATACCTTAACATATCAAAAAGCTACATTTTAATTCTTATTTGAGTTGATGATGATGTCAAAAAGGAGGCATTAGGGGAATTTTGAGGTCTAAAATGGGACTCCTAAGGAAATTATAAAATAGTAGTGGAAATAATAAAATAAGATTAGATTAAATAATCAAATTTTAAAGGGAAAAAAGAAAAAACTACTTTTTCAACTCGTATTTTCAATTTATCTCCCTATGTTTTTACTCACATTTCGAGTGGGAACAGTCGTTGGATGCATAATTTGATTTCTCATCCAAGGATTACCCATGCTGCATACTTTCGATAGATATTTCTACATGAAAAATGAGAAATACATGAACAAATCTATTGCAATCACGATTTTCATGTATTTCTCATTTTTCATGTAGTATGGTCCATCAACAGTATGTAGTATGGGTATTCCTTGGATGAGGAATTAAAGTTTGCATCCAATGAGTACTCCTGCTCAAAATTTGAGTAAAACTTTAGGGAGATAAGTTTAAAATACAATTTGAAAAAGTAGTTTTACTATTTATTATTTTTTAATATCTTTACATTTATACCCCAAAAATGGTGAATCATCCCCCATGGTTGACATCATCATCTTGAATCATATTGGTTATTATAAATTTTATTTTGGTTGTACGTTTTTCTTAGGAGGGTAATTTTAGACCTCAAAAGTTATCTAATGAAAAGTAGGAGAAAGTAAGTGTCAAAATGAAACAATCATGACGCTCTACATTCCCCCACACAGAGGTCATTGCATGTTCACATGAAAAAATTCAAAATTGATGACCCTTGTCAGCTACTGCATTTGTCTTGATACTTCTACCAAAACATCCAAATTTATCTTCTTCACCTTCTTTTTAGTCACTACCATCCTTGGCTTTCTCGTCAATTTTTTGCACTTTAGATTTATGACCTGTTTCTTAAGAATTTTATTATTTTCCTTTAACTTTTTTTTTTCTTGTACCACAGGCCCAAACACATAAGAATATTGTCATTCTTGGTTTTCTCAATTTTTTTCTGCAACCTTAAGGCCTCATGTTCTTGTTCTATATGTCTATTTACTGTCTCCAGCTCAAATATTTATTGTCTTAAGGTGTTTACAACTAGAGGTTCTTGTGGACTAATAGACTAAGCTTCTTCCCTTTGTTTCAAGAATGATGTTTTCCCTATATCTCTCTTCTCCAAAGATTCAATTTAATAATAAATTTATTATTTCACAAGATTAAATTTTGATGTTCTCCATCCTCGACTATGAATAGGTGATTCAATAACAGTGAGTGATGGACTATGAATAGGTGATTCAATAACAGTGAGTGATGGAACCTTAGTTTGTCTTCTTGATTAACATATTATGTACTCTTTGGATATGGTTATTTTATTGCTTGGCTAACCCTGGCACTTTTTACTAGTGGAGGAGGGTTTTGAGACTTTTCCCTTTTATTCCTTGTTTTGGGTTCCTTTGTTTTCTTATATGTATTTCATTCTTTTGTGCTATCTTTCTTCCTTCTAACACTTTTCTTCTTAATGTTTCCTAAAAATTTTGCAATGGGAACTTCATGTTCTAACTCTTCTTGTGGTGGTTGTTGTACATTTTCAAAAAAAAAATTCAATTTTTGTTTTTCTCCCTCTTTTTATTTTTCTATTGCTAGGATTCTCTTGGTCTCCCTCTTTGAAATGATTCCCATTTAGGAAGTTATCCCAAATATGTCCTAGGCTTTCAAGGTGAAATTCTATGATAATTTTAGTAAATGCATGCTGATACATGGTGTTCTCTGTAAATTGGATTCTCCTCTGAAAATTCCCTGACATCTTTCTTAAACTATTCAACAAGAAGTATGGAAGATTTAACTCATTTTCTTCAAGAAGATTCATCAACAATCGAACATAATAAAATAACATGCACCCAAATCTCTCTTCACAAGTGACAAATTTTTGGATTACTAACAACGAATTCCTCATTTACCTTTAAATGTTGTGCTTCGAATTCCCTTCTAAAAAATGGTGGTGTCCATACCTGGATTTTTCAAGAAAACCTTTGATTCTTCACCTTCAATGCCTCTATTCTTGAACCGTATCTCTCCATTTCTCAGAAATCTAGTAGCTTTAATAATGAAAGGCTCTCTCACTACAAATTTGACATCTCCAATTTCGACCTCCATTCCATCGAAAGCCCCGGTGAATGACTTAGTTACTTTCTTGTTAAAGCCTTCGAATTTCTCCATGAAATTGAAACATTGCGATTTCTGAAGCACTTCTTTCACCCGTGGGTATCCCTCCATAAACTTCATCCCTTACAGTTCTGTTCTCACTATGACTCCAATGGCTGACAAGTTTCTCCTCAAGACTGCTTCTTGACAGGGTATGAGTGATGGTTTTAGACGATGGTATGGGTGAGGGCTTCGAAATTAATGAGAGTGTGAGTGAGGTTGAGAGGAGCTGACTGTTAGAGTATGAGTTAGGAAATATTAACAATGAAATTGGGATTTGATGTTGGATCATTTATTTAATGATGATGAGTGAATGGCGGATTTTTTTTTTATTTCATTTGACACGATAAACTCTTAGCAATAATTATTTTGAATTGGTGGTATAATGCCCATATGATTCATACACTAATGTTTAAACCCTTCTTATCAAATTAAATTTTTGCATTTACATACCTCAGAATTGATGTTTCTAACCCTTGCTTGCTCCTTCTTCTTTTTTTCAAGTGCTTTCAGTGGTGGATCACCTTAATTGTTCAATTTCTCTAGGGAAAAGGATTCCTGTCAAACACTAGCTATAGAAATATATCAAAGCTGCAGAATCTCAGTAATTCTAGTTGTATTTATTCTAGAAATAAAGGAAAGGGATGCAAATAAAATGGGAATTCTAGAACATGTAAGAAGAAAATTTAAGGTGCCAAAAGAAAATTATTGGTTTTCACCTTACATTTTTTGTATAAATATGCAAACAATTGTTGGTTTTCATGTTTATACCTTTATTTTATTTAATTTTTAATTTTTTTAGTTTCTCTCTCTCTCTCTCTCTCTCTCTCTCTATATATATATATATATATATATATATATATATATATAATTTTTGGATTTTGTCTCTTAGGAAAAATAAATGCAAAATAAAGATTTAAGTTGGAGGATAAGAATTCCTGTCAACCAACTTCAAATTAGAATTGTTTTGAAATATCTCAAATTAATTCCTCCTTTGTTAATGCCTTGTGATAGATCCTTAGTCGATGTCCATTTACAAGGAGAGGGAATTTTTCTTCGGAAATGGTACTGACCCTTACTGCTATGTTATCAAAGACTTTTTCAATCTCATAAGGCCCAAGCCAATGAGTCTGAAATTTTCCTTGAAAATACTTGAAATTTGAGCCAAAGAGTAATGCCCAATCTCTAGCTTGAAATTTTCTTTCTTTGATATATTTATCATGCCACTTGGATCTCTATTGTTGAACTAGACTGGTCTTTTGAATAGCATCTTGTCTTATTTCATCAAGCTCATTGAGTTGTTCCATTCTATGTTTTTGTGCTTCTGATAGGCCAAGACCAAATTTAACTATTGTCTTGAAAGTTTTTATTTGGAACTCAATAGGAAATAGTACTTGCTTCCCACCAATAATTTCATAAGGCGTATGTCCTGTAGTGCTCCTCCATGTGGTACAGTAGGCCCATAAGGCTTTTGGAAGATTTTCTGCCCAGTCCCTTCTATGAAAATGTATTATCTTGGTAAGGATTGCTTCAATCACTTTGTTAGTAGAAAATGCTTTTCCATTCTTGTGGATGACATGGAGTATACTTTCTATGCTTGATTTTTTATTCCTCTACTACCTTCTGCACCATATTGGATGTGAAATGAGTACCCTGATCTGTCACAATTTCCCTTGGGACACCAAAATGAGTAAAATTATCCTTAAAAAGAAATGAAACTACAAATTTTTCAGTCGCAAAAGAAATTTATTTAGCTTCTACCAATTTAGTAACATAACCAGTGCACATAAGAATATACCTCTTTTTTATTGATGGTGGATTGATTGGTCCAAAAAAATCTAGAGCCCACTTTTCAAAAGGTGCAATGATTACATGAGGTTGTAGAGGTATTTCATCTAAAGGATGTGTTTCCCCATTCTTTCACGATTATCACATCTCTTAACATATTATTTGGCATCCTTAAAAAGGGAAAGCCAATAATATCCCAAGAGAAGAAATTTATAGGTAGTTCTTCTATGAGTAAACTATCCTCCACATGGTTCATGATTACATGCTTTTATTATCTTAGGCATTTCATATTCTCTAACACATCTTTGAATGATCATATCTGGATCTTTCTTTTACAATTCCTCATTTATCCATGAATAAGATGCACTCATTTGAATTATCTTTCTTCTCTCTCTAGGAAAAAAAAATGATGGTAATTTCCCTATAGCCAAATATTTAGCAATGCCTGCAAACCATGGAGATTTAGTGGATATTGCAAAGAGATATTCATCAAGAAAATTATGTTCTACAAGTATATCATTGTTATCATTTTGAACTCTAGATAAAAAGTCAAAAACTATATTTTATTTTCTAGGTCGATCTAAAATAGTGATATTAAATTCCTGTAACATAATAACGATCTTGTGACTCTTCCATTAGTTATTGGTTTATTCATTATATATCTAATTGCAGAATGGTATGTATGAATGAAAGTTTCATATCCAATGATGTAATGTATGAATTTGTTAATGACATGAACAACAACTAAAAACTCCTTTTCAGTAACAGTATAATTTAACTCTGCAGGAGTCAAATTTTTACTTGTATAGTAAATGTCATAAGGAGTCAAGTATTTTTGTCCTAATACAGCTCCTAGATCTGTATCCGAAGCATCAGTTGAAATATAAAAATGAAAATTCCAGTTTGGTCCTCTCAGAATAGGTGCTTCAGAAATATTCTCTTTCAAAGTTTCAAAGGCTTTTTGGAAATCAGGATTCCAACTAAATTCACAACCTTTTGTAAGAAATTTGAAGAGTGAAGATGCAATTTTTGTGATTTTTTATATAAATTTTCTATAGTATCCGCTAAAACCAAGAAAACTCCTAACATCTCTTTGACAAATTGGAACTGCTAATTTAGAAATAACTTCTACTTTAGATGATTCCACCTTAATTCCAATTCCTCAAACGTGGTTTCCTAAAACAATCCCCTCAATAAACATCATAAAAAAAATTTCATGACTTAATGAGAAATTTTATTCTTTACATATTATGATAATTTTTTCTAAATTGTTAAGAGATTCTTCAAAAGAATTTGCATAGACTGTAAAGGCATCCATATAAACTTCAACACAATCGTGAATTAGATCTGATAAAATACCCAATATTGCTCTTTGGAATGTTGTTGGTGCATTACATAATCCAAAAGGAAGTACTCGATAAACATAAGTTACCCATGGATAGGTAAAAATGGTTTTGTCTTGATCTTTAGTGCAACCTGAATTTGGTTATACCCAATAAAACCATCCAAGAACGAGAAATATTTATTCTCTGCTAATGTATATAAATCTTGATCTATGAAAGGGAGTGGAAAATGACCTTTCAAAGTGGCCTTATTCAGCTCCCTATAATCAATACATACTCTCCATTTTCCATTACTTTTAGGAAAAATTACTAAAGGTGAAACCCATCGACTTTTTGATATTGGATAAATAAAATTTACATTTAACATTTTTTGTAGTTCCTCCTTAACAATTTCCCTTAATTTTGGATTCATTCTTCTTTGAGGCTGTCAAGTAGGTATGGCATTGTCTTCTATATATATGTGATGCATGCAAGTTTCAGGATTAATTCCTTTCATGACAATGTATTCCCATGCATATGCAGAAGACTGTTTTTGAAATATTTCTACTAATTTATTCCTTTGAAATTCTTCCAAATTTTTGTTTACATTTAAATTTTTTCCTGGAAATATTTTTATTGAAGAATTTCCAAATTATTCCATAGAATATAAATACATTTTCTGGATGAAAAATATTCAATGTTGCACTATTCTTGAAAATTTTTACTAACCTCACAGTATGAAGATGATTCATTATTTTCTATTGAACTTAAAATTTGATCTTCTTCACTAACTTGTGAGATAGTAAAAATAGGTTGTATATCACTATCATCATCCATCCATTCTTCATTTTATACCTCTATAATTGTTTTTGCAGGTGGATAGAGTGTGAATTTATATGTTTAGCTTCCATCTGAGATAAACATATCACCAGATATACAACTGATAAAAGAATCAAATGTAGTTAACCAAGGTCTCCCTAAGATTAATGGATTCCCCCCCTAAGTTATACTTAGGTGTCAAGACCGTAAAATCAACTGGATATTCCCAAGAATATAAGGATACCTAAATGTCCTTTAACACACCACCAGGTTTGATTACAGATCTATCTTCTATTTGTAACAATGTTGGTTTATATTGGAGATTAGGAAGTTTTAGCTGATCCATAGTTTCTTTACTCATGATATTTATAGTTGCTCCTAAATCAATCAGTGTATTTGTTATTTCAATTACATTGATGTTTTTCTTCACAATGGTACTTCTTGGATCCAAATGTTTCTGAATTGTTGTTTTTCCCATCATGATGTCTGCATTTTTTCCAACTAACTAAATTCTTTTGACTTCTTTTCTTTTTCTTCCTAGTTTTTTAATACTTAACTCCCTAATTGTTTTTCAATAATTGAAATTTATTTGATAGCTTGTAGCAAAGGAATTTTATGCAAACATTCTTCAGCTCATCTAACATATCATATTAGGCATCATAATCTATTTTTCTACCCCTTTATCAATTTATAATATTTTAGGTAAAGGTGGTTTTGATCAAAATATTGAAGGTTGTTCCATAATGGGAGTTGATTTTATTGGAGTATTATGTGTAGGAGTGGCTTTTGTTTGGATTTTTTCTTTCTAATGAAGAGATGTCTCTTCTTCAGAATAATTATTTTTCTCGTGAGGATTTTAATTTTGATGAAGAGAAATCTCTTTCTCAGAAAGATCATCCTTTTCTTTTTCCTAAATAACAACAAATGATGACTTCTTTTCTAATAATTTACCAAATCTAAGTTGAACATTGTTAAGATCTAATGGAGTTATCATATAAGTCTAGGATTTTTTTTTTCCATGTTGTAAACAAGTTGTTAATTTTTATTATATGGATTTGGAAGTGGTTGAGCAAGCAATTGGATTGGTCGTTGTGGAAATGGTAATTAAAGTTGTGGATTTTTATTTTGAAACTGAGTTTGAGGTAGTTGACTAGACTGATGAAAATGCTACAGTGGAAAGTTTGGATAAGGTTGTGGATATTGGTGACATTGAGAATATCTACCATAAGTATTTTTCCATCCTGATGTCCAAGGTTGAGATTGAGACCAAGGTTGCCATGGAATTAGTGTAGTCCTTGGGTTCAATATACATTTGAGTGTTGAATCCTTGAATTTGTGATATTTTCCATGGTATTATAGCAACAAAAAAACGAGGATCTATTTTATTTGGAACCATTTCCTCTTGGTAAACAACTTTAAGACCTCATATTGAAGGACATTTTTTTGTATCATGAATTTTTGTACACATAACAAAAGTTTTTACACTTTTCAAATCAAGAGGACATTCTCTCAAAGCATGCTTCTTTTTTCACTTAAGACAAAAGATAGATAAGACATCGCTTTCAAGTCTTTTCTTTTTTTGTAATTTCAAGATGTCTATTTGTTGACTAAGACTCCCCAAAATTTTTGTTTTAAATTCATCAAGAAATTTCCTATTTCAACCCTACTTACTGTTCCAGCTGCAAATTTATTAATTCTAGAGATAACAGGGTCTTTTAACCCTTTCCAGCTCTTGAATTACCTCTTGAAATATTTATGCATAATTTAGAAATTTTAGGTAATGATAACTTATAAATATCTCCCTTTCCCATCATGTTAAGGATATATATATCCATTCATCTCTAATGGATTTTAGTAGGAGAGCTTTCAAAGTATCTTGATCCAATTTTTTTTTATTTTAGTCCTTTTAATATTATAACTGAATCTTCCAATTAAATCCTCAATATTTTCACATTTTCTTTGAATAATTTTAAAAAATTCAACCTTTCAGTTATGAGGCATGCAGTAATAATTTTATTTCAATAAGAATGCATTTTTCATTTCCTCCCATGTTCTAATAGAGTGTGTTATTAAACCCATGAGCCATTTTATTGTTGCATCCTTAAGAGTTGCTGGAAACAATTTCAAATTTTTAGAATCGAGAAAGTAGTAATATGATATAAATAAAACTTTGAATTCAAAAATAAAATTTTCAAGATCCTCATTTCGTAATCCATGGAAGTTATGAAGGATAGAGGGTGTAATGTCCCAAAAATGGATTTCTCAGCAAATCATGCCTGGAAAACGCATTTTTCAGAAATGTGTGCTTCAGCTATCATAAAAAGTGTTTAAAAACACTCAGAAACCCATTCCAAATACTGCAGAAACCTTTACTCAGCTTTTATGGGCAAAAAGGTGGGGAAAAGTGAGGATTTTGGCCCTAAGATGAGTGTATAAGAAAATCTACGTAAGATTAAGGGTCAAGGTTATGGAATATGTTATATTAGGTCAAGAGGGATCTGCACATCGAATTTAAGCAAAAAAAAAGGCGTTTTACTAAGTTAAACAGTTCCTCCTTCCCGATTAGTCAAGAAAAACTCTGATTTCCCATGACTTGGCAGATGAAAAAATTTACTGAAGCAAGGGAAGCATATTTTCTGAAGGTATAAGATGTAAAAAAATATAAGCAATCAGAGAATGAGTTTAGGAACATGGCATAGGCATTAAGCAAGGTTAAACAACAGTTTTACATAGAAAATCCCTCAAGGTTGAGGTGCTGCAAGACAAGAGAATGACCCAGAAACCCTTCAGCGTTATTTTCAGGAGGCTGAAGCTTATTTTTATTGTATTACATATATAAAACTGATAAATACATGAAAAAAGAGATGTATAATGAAAAAAAATGCCTAAAGGGCTCTTTATTACATTCCCCTTGGGGATTTCAGCAATACATGAAAATGTCAGGGAAAATTTGAGTTTTACTGCTGCAGATCTACAGAATGATTCAGAATTTTTGAAGCAAAAATTCAGTGATTGTTTCAGATCTGAAATAAACATGGATTGGTTGGCTAATCCATGGATCTCCCTTGATGCAAGGAGGCTTCCTTCACATTAGAGATCTAGCTCCAAAATGATGCCAAAAGCCCTACAACACTGCTCCTTTAGCAATAACGCAGATCTAGGGAAGGAACTGCGCAGTATACCATGAAGAACACATTGTCCTGATGCCAAGATCTGAAATGAAGCTCAAATCATTTAATACAGATCCTCAATGGATTGGAACTCTCCTCCACTGAAAATAAGTACTGAAATGCTCTAGATATGAAAAGATATAGATTCCACTTGTTGCAGCTTACAAAAGAAATCAAACCCTCAATAGGATCTGCATTGCAGTTGGAAGTAGAAGCTTGGCCAAATGTCGGATAGTGGATCAATGCAGCACATCCTCCTCCAAAAAGCTACTCCATGGAAGGAGAGAGGATTCCTAAACAGGAAACCCTCTTCCCTTTGGCTAAACAGCTAAGAGAACTCGAGTTGCCCAAGAAACCTCAAATTTGAAATATCATAAAAAACCTTTTCATGAGCCCTCTCCTTCCTTTTTTATAAAATGAGGAAGTGCAAAACCCTAAACCACTTCACTTGAATTAGCCCCTTTCACATTTAGAAGATCCTTCTAGAACTATGCAGATCACTTAGGAGGTTCAATGCACCTGGACTATCTTGTGATTTGGTCCTATTGACCCAATCAAATAACTCATCCCTATTCACACACAAGTGGTTTTTATGCAACCAGCTCATATTTTACCCTGTTCACATTGAGCATGTATTTATTTTTAGATCTAAGGAGTGTTGCATGTCCTCCATTAGTATATTATTCATAAACATGAAAAATAAAACAAAATTCTAATGTATAGAAGCCTCTTTTACTGACTTTGTTGGTGTGATGATTGAATTTGTAGATATTTCTTCTAAGGATTTTTTTATTCTTATTTCCTTAATGAAATTGATGGATTAAATTACAACTAAGTTCTGTAAATCGACTATGCATAAATCAACTAAATTATACAAATCATCTTAGTTTCTACATTGAAAAAAATGAAAAAATTATGAATAAGTCTTAACTAATGTATTTGTTAGTCTCTAAGAATTCTAATATTCTAATGTATGAAAATAAGATCAATTTCTAGAAAAAAAAAGGAATTTGGATACTTTTATGTTTTTTTTATAAATGAAATGCTATGTAATTGGAATTGTGCAAAGAAATGAATAATTCATTATTGTTCTAGACATAAGTCACTCTTAAACTAAGATGTATTTCTCTTCCACTTTTATGCCTATTTAGACTAAACAAATATTATCTTAAAATTTCAACAGATAATAGAATTGCGTTTCTTAACAATTTTCTATTTGGCAAAGAAAATCGTGAAGCGTGATTGTATTGGACTCTTTGCTCGCTTTTTCAGCATGTGTTGATCGTTCCTTTGACTACGGAATTGGATGATATACAACATGATTTGGCTTGGATGAATATGAGGAAATCCATGAGGGGATCAATCTCCACCTTTCCATATAATTCATTGCTTTGTTGGTACCTCAAAACCCGACGAACCATGGAGATGGCTACAAAAACGTGGATCAGCTGCAAAATCACGTCAATTTTGTATCTAATACAAAATTTAATCTAATAATAAGGAAAATTAATGAATATGAAAGATAGCTCATTTAAATACATCACCATATCCAAAAATTACATTTTAATTCTTATTTGAGTTCATGATGATGTCAAAAAATGAGGAAAAGTAGGAGAAAGGAAGTGTCAAAATTAAGCAATCATGAGGCTCTACAGCGATCGTGTGACTTTTTCTTCAAAATTTTCGCAGTTGAAGAAAAGTGCAACTCAGCAAATTTTGGACCACTTCCCACACTTGGAGAATGATTCCTTGACATGTGCCAGTAAAATTCAATCGAATTCAAGTCACCATGAAGTTATGCAACCCTTAAATGAATAATCTTGTCCTACTCTTAAGTCGATATCATTCATGAACCAAGAGAGGGAATATGGATTCAAAAAATTCTATATAAACAAGCCATGTGAGAACCAAAACAAGAGACAATGTTATACTGCCCAAATTTCTATTAGAGAAACACCACATTTCATTGTTTAAGAAGAAGAATTAAGACCATTAGCATGATGTCCATATTTCTTCTAAGCAATTCATCATCCCAGTAAGAGAGGAAAAGTCTACCATTGAGAGATTATTCACACTTATTTTGAGAGAGAGGAGAAGCCTACAAAGAGATTGAGGAAAGGGATCTCTGTTGGACAGAGTACCCCTCGACGAAAGAGTTTGAGAAAGACTACCCAGATCGACGAGCAGAGCACGCAACACGGAGTTAAGTTAGAGTCTTAGGAGCTTTGGGGTGGGTCAAAGCCCCTTATTTTGTAAAATAATGGGAAATTTTTTAATACATTAAGCTTCGTCCATGGTTTTTGGACCATGGTATTGTAAACGTAAAGAATATATATGGATTCTAGGATAGATATTAAGGATAGACTGATATGCGATGATAGAATGCACTTAGATGTAAGATTATTTTGAGACTTTATTCAATGTTTTGGGTTAGAGAAAAAGGCTCCTGCAGCTGAGTGCGCAGGGTGGAATTGATTATATTGGGAATATCTTAGCATTAATGAAAGACTTTTGAAGACCGATATGTATTTTGAGTTTATGTGTTTGCTTTACTTATATTTCATGTTATCTATGCTAAGTAACGATTATAATCTATAATAACATCACGAAGTCTTGATTATGGTTATTTATGTTGTTTTATGCTTGTTAAATAAATATCACACAATTTGCAAGTTGGTTCAATAGAAGTGTTGAACCGTGACTATAGAATTAATTGTTCTATTCTACGAAGCTCTGTCAAGTATTGAAAGGAAGAGAAGCCCTAAAGCCACACTCCATTGTTCCTCTAGATGTAGAAACATGATTCTAGCATCCCCCTGTATTTCCTCAGGTGAGAATTCGGTCTATGCAGCAGATCGTTGCTGAAAGGGCTGATAATAGTGGGTTTTGTTAGTTTGTGAAACCATATCTGAACCTAGGTCTAGGACCCATCAAGCCAACAAATGGTTCTATTGTCGAGACCGAGATCTGACTGGGGGATATGTGGATGTGGCATCCGTCTAAGAGAGAGATTCAATAATGGGTAGATCTAAAATAATGTGAGTTTGTTGTGCAAGAAAACATAAATCCATGCCTATCTACTGAAAAGTGGTTTTAGATGTATATATTTACAGATCAGAAGGAGATATTTTTCTCATCATTTTCTAGCAAGCTGTACAAGTGGTTATCAATATTAGCTAAGAAAAATGACCTATTTCAAGAATGATAACCCTACTACGTGGACTACAGAGCTGATCAAGCAACTAAGGAAAAGTAATAAAAAGATTGCAAGGGTTGTTGATTATTGGAGAGATAGTGTCCTTGGAGGCTTTATTACTGAGTTCACGATCAATACATTTGTATCCTATAGCGAAGATGAGTGAAATTTTTTTGAAAGGCCCGTGAGGTAAGTACTTGAACTCATTGAAGCTTTCGATTAAGATGCTATTGTGTGAAAATAGTGTAATATGTATGTAATCAGATTAATGTTCGGAGGAAAGAAAATTGGAACTACGTGATGTGGTAAGATATTTATGGTAGATCATAATAGTTACGTTGAGTCTGAGTATAGTCCAATTTTTGGGTTTGAAAGCGAAGAAGGAGAAAGCCACCCTTCTACCCCTAGAAGTGTGTTGGTAAAATTTGAAGATCATCAGGGCGCTTCTAGAATTCCCCAACCTTCCACTCCTATCACAACCCGCCCCTATTATGTTCCTCCACCTCTACCTCCACCTCCACCTACTCTATTCTCCATGGCTTACTCACCTAAGATTCCTATTTTCAAAGGATTATATGATCCCAAGCAGTTCTGGTTTGTTGCAGAAGTGATATGGAGATCACTAAACATCATTGATGAGAATATGAAGAAAGCATAGCTGGTCTTAGCGCTGCAAGACATAGCATTATCTTGGTATATGAAATACTCCTCAGTGAACAAAAAATATACATTGGCCCAGATTAAGGGTGCGTTGAATGTTGAATTTAAGAATCCAAAGTCACAGTCCTAGTGTATTACAGAGATCCAATAGTTCAAGAATTTGGTCATTGAAATGGTGTCAGAAGTCGATAAAAGGTTTAGGACACTACTAATTCAAGTTATCTTCGATATCCCTGATGAGAAGCACAAGGAATGGTTTATTACTGCATTTTTTCCACGTCTTAGGTTGCCATTGTCTCAGTAGAATATCGCAACCCAAGTGGAAGCCTTGTAGATTACGATGAATCTAGAAGCTTCGCTGGTACCAGATACTAACATAGGATTTTAGCAGATCCAAATCTAACTGACAAGCTTAAATATGGAACTCCAAGATTTGAAGAAGGGAAAATAGGTTTGGCCTGACATGTGCACAGAATTGTGGTGCATAAAGTGAAAAGAAGAGGGCCTCGATAAGGACCAGTGTCTTATTTTTAGAGATTAGTTAGGCACCAGGATGCCAATTCGATTGAGGCCCGAGCCGTGTGCTGGACCAAATGTGGGACCAAATGTCTAGTGTATATTACGCAAATTTTATGGCCAACATTATACATACTACTGTCATCTGTTGTAGAAGTACATCTGGTCAGCGAAGCAATTGTTATGTAATTTTTATAGTTTGGTGGGACATGATGACAGGAATTGTCGAAGCTACGATCTATTGATGTAGAGTCCTAGAGCATAATGAGTGCAGACCGAAGGTCATGAAGATCCAAGCTCACCAACAGTGCACAGACGTTTCCAAGGCCATGGGTGTGACCATATAGGAGACGCTAGACGAGGTCACAAAAAAATCATATGTTATAATTGCATTCAGGCTGGAAGTTTTGTTAGGGATTATTAGAATCCCACTGTCGTATCTTGTAGGTATTTTTAGGCATTTGATCATGAAATAAAGGATTTCCCTACATTATTGGAAAAAATGCAGAAAAAGTGAAATCAACAGCCTGCATAGAACATACAAATGATGAGATTTGAATCATGTGAAGAGGATATAAGTGTCAACATAGTAACACGAAGTGGTATAAATATGGAAGAATATAAAGCGGAAGGAAAGAAGCATATGAAGGATAGATGGGTCCAAAAAGGTGGACACAGGAATAATGGGTTTGATGTAAAACACAAAAGATAAACCTTCATGGATGTGAAGAATAATTTTATGAGCCCTGGAGCTTCGACATCAACATCGCAGAGACAGTTGATTTGGTTGAATAATAAGACCAAGGAGATTACTAAATCCCAGGAATTTGATCCATCCATTCTAAAATCATTCTTGCAGACATTTATGGAATTTCTCAGGGATTGAAATTATGTGGAGGGATTGCAGGAGTTGATTGAAAAATGCATTGGAAAAGAAGACCAACAACCAGAATAACACATAGTGCATAAGGTATACAAACATAAGAAGAGAACTGGTAGAGAAATGTGGCTAACTGCGTAGATTGATGATTATGAAATGAACCAATTCATCCTTAATATTGGATCATATGCCAATTTTTTTCCAAAAGACATAGGAACGGATGGGGTGACCAAAGCTGCAATGGTCACCCATTCAGCTAAGGATGTAAAATCAATAGAAAATCATTCCTATGGGTTGACTGCATGGAATCAGCGTTGATCCAGGTGGATATTGGTGGCCTCCCACCTATTCCATTTGGACCCGCAGCATCAATTCTTTCATTTTTTCAGCTTCAGCACAACTTACTATTTATAGCAGGTTTTCGGGTCCTGCACACCCGGAGCCGTTTTGGGGCATTAATAATCCAGGTGGATATTGGTGGCCACCCATCAAGTCCATTTGAACCCCCATCATCAGTTATTTCAGTTTCTAAGTTTCGTCACAACTTACTATTTTTAGCATTTTTTCGGGTCTTAAACTTCCGGAGCCGTTTTGAGGCCCTAAACGATGTTTTTTGGGAAAACGGAGAGCAACATGGGTCCATGGATTGATGTTGCTCGTTCAAAAGTTTTACTCCTCGGAAAGATCTTTCTAACGAGCTATTGAGCGCGTCAAACGAAGTTCGGATGCCAAAGTTACGTCCCTAGGAAGTTGAACAACCAATTTACCCAAACGGGGCCCACAGTTTTGGCACTTCATCTCCTACAGTTAGGGTTTTGGACGTTTTGGATTCTACATTGTTTCTCAACAATAAATAGGCCCTCGAGCTTCATTGTAAGACAGTTCAGGGGGCTGGGAGCTGATACATCTCTTCTCAGAGATAAGCGCTACCAGTGCCCTAGCTCGCCACATCTCCATCATGTCTGCATTGTATAACACGATTGTGAGTGATGACATACTACATCTTTTCTTGTAGGGACATCTTGCCCGATGCTCGAGCTCATGTTCCCGTATATGCCTTAATGAGCTGCCGAGCCTCAATGTAACATAGTTTAGAGGCATGTAGCTGCCACATCTATTCTCAGAGATACGCTACCAACACCCTAGATAGTTTCCATTATGCCTGTAAGTCTATTTCAGTCATTTTTTATTAATAAAATGAAACATTATTTCCGATGCATCTCTGTGTTTATGGTTATATCTGTATTCTGTTGCATTCCTGCACATAAAATCCGGATCAGTGGTATCGGAGCGGGTCTGCTTTTTCTCTATTTTTCTCTTCATGTCCCCAATGCGGCCAGGGTATAAGGAGTTCAACCTCGCAACCCCGACGACCCCCCATGGCGGAAGGAAGGAAAGATGAGGGAGCAGGAGATCCTATCAAAATATTGCTCGAGGATGCCCTCAAGAAACAGAGGAACGTGATGATGGACAAATTTTTTTTTCAGATCCTTCAACGGCTGCCCACCGGTGGCACATCTAAATCCAACACCAAGTTCAGCAAAATCCCCCCCCCCCCCCCATGGAGGAACTTAACGCAATGGAGACCATTGCTTCCTAAGGAGGGAGAATGATCCAGGTGGATATCGGTGGCCTCCCACCTATTCCATTTGGACCCGTAGCATCAATTCTTTCAGTTTTTCAGCTTCAGCACAGCTTACTATTTATAGCAGGTTTTCGATCCCTTTTGAAAGATCGTTTTGGGGCATTATTAATCCAGGTGGATATTGGTGGCCACCCATCAAGTCCATTTGAACCCCCACCATCAGTTATTTCAGTTTGTAAGTTTCGTCACAACTTACTATTTTTAGCAGTTTTTCGGGTCTTAAACTTTCGGAGCCGTTTTGAGGCCCTAAACGACGTTTTTTGGGAAAACAGAGAGCAACATGGGTCCATGGACCGATGTTGCTCATTTAAAAATTGTACTCCTCGGACAGATCTTTCTAACGAGCTATTGAGCGCGTCAAACTGAGATCGGATGCCAAAGTTACGTCCCCGGGAAGTTGAACCACCAATTTATCCAAACGAGGCCCACAGTTTTGGCGCTTCATCTCCTACGGTTAGGGTTTTGGACGTTTCGGATTCTACATTGTTTCTCAACAATAAATAGGCTCTCGAGCCTCATTGTAACATAGTTCAAGGGGTTGGGAGCCGATACATATCTTCTCAGAGATAAGCACTACCAGTGCCCTAGCTCGCCACATCTCCATTATGTTTGCATTGTAACACAGTTCAGGGGCTGGTAGCCGCCACATCTCTTCTCAGGGATATGCTGCCAGTACTCGAGCTCATCTATTTCCATTATGTCTATAATAGGCCTACGAGCCTCAATGTAACACAGTTTAGAGGCTTGCGTATGCTACATCTCTTCTCAGAGATACGCTACCAGCGCCCTAGCTTATTTCCATTATGTTTGTAAGCTTATTGCAGTCATTCTTTTATTAATAAAATGAAGCATTATTTCTGCTACATCTTTGTATTTATGGTTATATCTGTATTCTGTTGCGTTCCTGCCTAAAATCCGGATCAAGCGTAGATATTGATAGAGAAAGTGTGTTGTCTGATTTTGAAGTTATTGAGATTGTTGATGATAACAATTTGTATCCTCTATTTCTTGGGTTTTATTGGGCTTATGACATGTATGTTATAATAAATTTGAAAAATAGACATATGTTGTTTGAAAAGAATGGTACTAGGGTCATTGTGCCTTTGGACCCCTTTGAAGGAGCGCGATACACATAATCGGTCTAGCATGAATATGGTGATACTGATATTGATCATATCTATAAGATCATTGTGCAGGATGAAGATTGGATTAATCATGCCATTGATGGAAGAATAAGTTGGGAGTGCGATACTTTGCATGTTTCTGACTCCGACGAGGAATTGGAACATTGGCAAAACTGCTTAGATGAAGTATCTACTAAGTGTTGTAACATAGTTACCAAAGCACTCCGTTGCATCACATCAAAGGTACGTGACCTTCCCTTTTATGATGGAACTGTGAATGTTGTCTTATTTCTGGAAGAGTTTGAGTAGAAGGAGCCTGAAGAAAAATGATATGAAGTTTTGGCCTTTTCCTTGAGGTCCACTCCAGCCTAATGGTGGGGTTTGCATAAAGAAAACTTAGGAATATGGAAGGAATTTTGCAGACTAATAAGGCTCACATTTGGTCATGTAGACACTAAGATCACAGAAAAGTACAATGGTAAAGATGATCCTCGCCAACATTTATCTCATTACACTGTATCTTGGAGTGAAGAACCTCAACCTAAATGGGTGCATATATTCTTTCATACCTTGGATACGATACCTCAACAGTGGTATCTTAAAATAGAGCTACGCCATGGCACCATAGATTGGTATGAGATGAAAAAAGGTTTCCTATTGACTTATAACTTTGCCGATCAATGGGATTTTATTAATGATGCTCTCTATGAAGTTCGAATGGAAATATTCCGAATTACCGTTGAGCCAAGGGCTTTGGTATAGCCTGATTGGGATGCACAATTGGAACAAGCCTGGTAATGTCACAATTTTGGCTGCAGAAGAAGGTGAGGAGGATTCACGTAATTTAACTATTCCTTAATTAGAAGGAAAACGAAAGGTTATAGGTCTTGAAGTAGCTATGCCATACATAACAGGTTAGCATAGGCTTAGAAGTGGAGCCCATTTTTGCAAAGACTGGGGATTGTTGGGATGATGACACAGCAAGCAAGGTCACTGACTTGTTGCATGAGTACCAGTATTTATTCCCAATGAAGTTCTCCGAGCTAAAAGGAATTATAGGAGATTTTGGAGTTATGCACATCACTTTGAAGCCTGATGTGAAGCCATTCAAGAAATGCCCATATTGGTTGGACCCAAAATATAAAGAAAAAGTGTGGGAGGAACTTGAAAAAATTCTCCTTGCTAGCATTATTGAACCTGTAGAGGAATCTAAGTAGGTTAGCCCTATCGTGGTATTGGAAAAGAAAACTAAGGCAGAAATAAGGATTTTTGTTTATCTCAGAAAGTTTAATGATGCATTTGTCTATGATCCGTTTCTGACACCATTCATTGACAAATTTTTGGAGAATTTTTTAGGGTAGGAAGCCTACTCATTTACTGATGGATTCTTAGGATAACATGAGATTATAATTGCATTAGAAGATAGGAGCAAGACCACCTTCACTACTGAATGGGGATCTTTTCAATACACAGTCATGCCATTTGGATTAAAGAATGCTCCGGCCATATTTTCTAGAGTCGTTGTCGCAACCTTTAAAGAATATATCCACAAGCTTTTGGAGGTGTATTTTTATGACTCGACAGTCTTATGACTGTTAAAGAAGGGTGTTTCTAGTCTACACTTGATGTTGGACACCTATAGGAAATATCAAATCTTCTTCAACCTAAAGAAGTTTATTTTCTGCGTTCCATATAATATATTATTCGGGCATATCATCTACTAGTAGGGGTTGATGGTAGACCCTGTGAATATCGTTGTCATTATCAACTTGGAGTCACCGAAAAATGTGAAGCAACTAAACACGATGCTTGGGCATACCAGCTATTATTGAAAGTGTATCAAGACATATGCACAGATCACTGCACCGATGGAAAAACTATTGAAGAAATATGTCAAGTTATGTTGGGATGATGATTGTTAGAAGAGCCTTGATATGATGAAAACGAAAATGGTAATTGCGCCTATTCTAGTCTTTCCAGACTGGAATAAGGAATTTCATGCACATGTCGAGTCATCTTTCATAACTTTGGGAGTTTTATTAGCACAGCCAGGAGAAGGAAATCTAGATCACCCTATTTATTTTGCAAGAAGAAAGCTATATAAGACACAACACAACTACTCTTACCACAGAGCGCCAAGGACTAGCAATGGTATATGCACTGCAAAAATTCAGACATTATCTCTGATTTGAAATAACTGGTCAACAAGCCTATGTTGTGTGGCAAGATTTTCCAATGGATATTATTGTTGCAAGAGTATGATTTCGAAGTAATTTTCAAGCTTTAACATTTGAATGTTGGACTTGACCACTTGTCTAGGATCGAGATAGGCGAAGAGCTGACGAGTATTGAGGAAGGATTACCTGATGCACAATTCTTTGCTATTAGGGTTGCATATGAGAATTTTCTTGATATCATTCAGTTTTTTACTAAAGGAGTGGCCCCTGCAGAATACACTACGCAACAGAACAAATAAATACTAGTAAATGCATTATATTTTACTCTGATTGCAGGACATTTATACAAAATGGGGCTAATGAGATTTTTCAAAGATATGTTCCTGAGCACCAACGATATAGTATTTTGGTTGAAGCACATGGCGGTGTTGCTGGAGGTCACTACGAAAACTACGCAGAAGATTCTACAAGCTGGGCTTTGGTGGCCTACAGTGTATAAGGATTCGAAGGAATATTGTAGCACTTGCAATGTTTTTCATAGGACTAGTTGACCTTCACGAAGGGATGAAATGAAACTACACCCTCAAGTCCCTTTACAAGAATTTGATAAATGGGCGATTGACTTTGTGAGACCAGTTGATCCACCTGGGAAGAAAAAAGGCGCACGGTACATTATTACTGTGATATATTACCTCACTATATGGGTTGAGGCATATCCGATGAAAAATTATAGTGTAGACACAATGGAAGAGTTCATTTTTTAACATATTTTGTCATGGTTCGGGTGTCTGAAGATCTTGATGAGCGACAGGGGTATGCATTTCTTGAAAACCACTATTGAAGCATTGACCGCGGAGTTTAGAATGAATCACCAGAAGAGCATGCCATATCACCCAATGGAAAATGGGACAGTTGAGATCTTTAACAAAATTTTGGAGAATTATTTGATGAAGGTGTGTAACGTCAACATGGATGACTAGGATCTGTGCATTCTTGTAGTTTTATGGGCTTACAAGAATACCTACAAGAAGTTGACAGATCAGAATCTATTTCAATTGGTGTATGGATGAGAATTAGTGATGCCCATGGAGTACATTGTGCCTAGTCTCCACATCATAGCAATTACAGATAGGGCAAACATCGATATTATGGAGAAGCGATTGTAGCAATTGCTCGTGCTATAGGAGGATAGGCTCATCGTTGGGCTTCACCAACATGTATAGAAGGAGAGGGAAAAATCATGGAATGAAAGGCATATTAATCAAAAGACGTTCAAATATGGGGACTTAGTTCTTTTATATGACAATAAATTTCAGAATTTCTTAGGTAAGTTGCAAATTTACTAGCTAGGCCCTTACATTGTAAGGCATGTTTCGTAAGGGGACACAGTTTAGCTCAAAAACATAAATGGAGAATTATTCCCTGGATGTATCAATGGCATCAGATTGAAGTTTTACTAGGATGACTCCATCCTTGGAGTTTCAGAATGACTATATGGTCGGCACAGGGGCTTAATGCTCCACGTAGTTGAAAGAAAACATGGGACAATAAACGATTTTGCCGAAGGATGGCTTCATCACAGTCATAGAACTGCATAGTATGTGTGAATATGGAAAATATGGAGGAAACCATGCCAAGGGAGGTAGGACTTCACCAAAGGGATGAGTTTGACGAAGTTCGTCTAAAAAGTGATTGTTGGGAAAGGAACAATTAATTTGACAAGGACTTGGCCATCAAAAGGAGCAGGAGGGATGTATTTAGTGAGCATATCTAAGTGGATCTTTAGCAAAAATTACATTGATGAGGCATATATGAAGGAGATCATGGATTTTGAATTTTAATTTTTCTATAAACCAGGAATCTCGCTCCACATTCGAACACTTTGTGCTCTAAGACTTAGAATTTCGATTTTGTGCTTGCAAGAGCACCGAGTGATTTGTTGTATCTCAGAATATAACTTTGAAGTGTTTAAAGAGGAATTGATCATAGTAGTGCTAGGATACACAATCCATCTAGGTCTAGCATGCACAATGACAGCTACACCACCAGAAAATGTCACAGGGCCAACGTCGCCCAGGAAGTAGACCATTGCAGGTGCAGGTCCATCCAAAAATCCGAAGAATCCAGTGCTAAGAACGTCACGTAGGAATAAAATTCTAAAGGATAAAATAGCTAAGGCGACCCAAGATCGACAAAACCAGGATGTCAAGGTAGAATATTTGGGTGAAGAAGAAATCGTTCCAGGAGGGATAGTGGAAATTGATGGAGAGGAGGTGGAACTTATCTCTAGGTTGCCCCCATATATTCTACCATGGAAAACAACATATACGAAGCCTACAAAGGATCGGGATGCATTCAAATATAATATTTTCACGCCATTGCTACCAGACAAAGTATCGATTGAGGGGGATTTTTGGGAAAAGTTCCCCAGCTGCCCATGGAGGACTGGGATTTTAATGACTGCCGCAAATACTGTAATATCCCAAAATGGAGAATGTAGTAATACAAAAACACAATAATTGAAATTGCAGCAAAGTAAACAAGTAATCTAAATACACCATAAAATAGACAGAAATAGTTGAGCCATTTTATTATACAGGAGGTGGCATACAAGTACAATAGTGCTCAAAATATGAGACACTCAAGCCAAAGAGATGGCTTAGAATGACCCTGAAATGATCCCACAATAGGGACTGCGTAACTGTTGGACTGATGGAAGGAATACTGTGTTTTCCCTGCTGCAATTGCCGAGACATTAACTGCTGGTAAAATATAAAATGTAGATCTAGGCAGTTTTGGAGCTTCGATGATGCTGAAAATATAGATTTGGGCTCTATGATGGATACCCAAGATAACCCAGAAACTATTTCTAGATCTGACAATCTTGGAAAGTCACCCTCTTGGGACCTACAACTATGACTTATAGGTATGTAGATCTGAAGCATAATCTGAAGAATAATTTTTGCAATATTATTTACAGTCAGATCTATGCTTGAAGGGTTAATCCCTTCACTATATCCTTAAGCTAAAAGCTCAAGTTATAGCTGCTATATCCTCCTCCACTGAATGTGGCTGTTGAATACTCAAAAAATGCAGTAAACTACACTATGAAGGAGGGAGAGTCTCTAGCCTACTGCTAAATGATGCAAATAAGCTCTTGAATGATGGAAACATTGAACAGAAGGTGAGTAGATGGTCCCTCACAAGATTTCCAGCTGAAATACAGGAAACTTCCTTCCTCCAATAGATCTACAAGACTGGACTATGAAATCCTTGAGGGGATTGCTGCTACATCGAGGTATGAAATTAATGCCTCAATGCCAGATATGAATATGATGTTCTTAAAAGGCTGATCTTGAAGCACAAGGTGAAAGGATGAATCCTCCACCGGTTTCCTAGCTCAAGTGCTAGAAACAACCACCACCTGTCAAACCCTCAATAAGGAATGCATTATGCCTGAAGTTGCATGTGCATATGAGAGTGGCATGAACATGGCACCAATGCCTGATGATGAATGGAGCTCAATAGAAAGCTTCCCAGAGTAGGCACTTGAATTCCCCCATAGGTAAGGGTGGGATTTCCGCTCGGAAACACTCGTTTGCTAAACAACACTGCAGACTTAGCTAAACAACATAAGAACGTATAGAAATGTCAAATGCAAAATCTATATCTAAGAAAATTGGAAATAATAATACAAATCCTAACCTCTATTGCGTCTTCATCTTCATTATATATATTATGAACCTTCATAGCCCTGGCCCACCTCATAACTGCGTTGTACATGTGGCCACTAGCCTCCATGAAGACTGCGCTATCTCTCCATGATCTCCATCATGTCTGCATTTAATTCCCACTCTCTCCATCATGTGTGCATTAGATGCACCACTTCCTCCACTATCTCATCATAAGTGCTTTATGATCTTACTTTGAATGCACTATGATCTTAGTGGACCTCCTACAAGATCCTCGTGATTTTACATTAAAGATCCATGATATCCGCTCTTCCTTCATTGAAGAAGCTATTGCACTACTCAATAATGTAGATATAGCTCTAAAATATCCACATTCACACATCAAAAGTGGAATTTATTCATATATGGGGTTTGTGGGTCCCTCCACCCTCTTATTTTCTTAATTAATTATGAAAATTAAGAACTCTAATATTCCAATTATCTAATGGAAAATTGGGAATATTACAGTCCTCCCCACCAAAATGTTGCGTTTCCTCAAGCAACTACAAAAGTGGATGCTACGAAAAACATCCTCCCTCCAAATGGCATCCTCATATGGAAGGCCTCCCCATTTTCCACAATGTGTAATGCATGCCCAACTCCAAAGCTGCCTCTCTAGAATTTCTAGAATGGCCTCCAACTGAAAATTTAGATACCCTTCCTCATCAATGAATCTCCAAGTGGAAACCATATGATGTCCAAATATATCCTCGATACATGAGATACATGAAATGAAGTGGCTTCTTTCCAAAGTGGAAAGTCCCAACTCATGAACTATCTCTCCAACCCATGATACATAGAGTAGATTGCATCCATCAATGCTCTCATCATTAGCCCTATTGGCCATGTAGGATCCAAACATAAAATAAACATAGTGAAAAAAAAGAAGTAGGGACATATGGATGAACATGTACAATGTGAAACCATATTCTCCTAATAACAACCACTGCAGCAAAGCCTTCTGTTGCCATGCTAGATCATCATGAAACCAGGTAAGAGAGCCATACTCTCTCAATAGAAGCCACCGCAGCAATGCTTCTTGCTACCATGCCAAATCAACATCAATATAGATATGAGAGCCATACTCTCTCAAAAGAAGCCACCATATCAATGCCTCTTTCTTCTACACCACATCATCATTGTACCAAATGTAGTGGCCATATTCTTTCAAGAGAAGCTGCCGCAGCAATGCCTCTTATTTCCCCATCTCATCATCATTATACCAAGTACAATGACCATAATATCTCAATAGAAGCCAACGCAGTAAGGCCTCCTGTTTCCATCCTCCATTAATTCCATGCAATGTATGGGGAGAAATCAGCCCATACTCTCCCAATAGTAACCAAAGAAACAAGGATTATTGTTGCCTCCTTACATCATCATGATGCGATTCATGGAGAAAAAACATACTAATTGACATGTGGAATGTTACATCAAAACAATATAGATAGGCTCCCTTTTGCCACATCATGTGAGATTTATGCCATGTCCCACCCCCAAGTACATACAGGAACATGAGATACATCCCAAACAAAAGTACATGTAAAGACATGAGACATATCCCAAAAAAAATCAAATACATGGACATAATATATCATGAGATGTCCAAACTCTCTCATCAATAACCAGTGCAGCCATGCCTCCATCTATTGTATGTCATAAGTGATATACATGGCATGGATCCCACAAATGTGAGATGTTGGATAAAACCCATACTCACCCAAAAGAAACCAGTGCATCCATGCTTCTTGCTGCTCGATATCATAGATCTGCAGGAAGGTTGCCAACCTCCTGCTCCTCATCCAGATCCATTAATGCCAATTTGGATGATGAATCATGCCAAAATCAATCTTTGTATCCACCCAAGGTAGAATACCAATTTCCTCCATATGAATGTCTTTGCACTCCATGAAATGTTGAAGTGCACCTCCTTTGAGGTCTCTCCATGAGATCCTCTCATCAATGGCCTAATAGAACCCATAAAGCTCCATACATGCTATAGGTAGAATCTGCTCTTTGAGTTGTGAGGAGCTCATTAATAAAACTTCATCTTGACAATGGAAAGTACTCTCCATCACAAAATTTCTATCATCTATTATCTATCCCACTAGTGCTTCATGAATGAAGTTGTCTTCATGATGCTCCAAGAATAATGAGGCCCTTTTCTCATCACTGTTACTAAGTTACAGGCCTGTAGATCTACATGGGGATACATATGTTGTCTCATGGACATACATAATGCTAAAATAATAGTCTGACATTGTACTGAATATGATTGTGCTCCTCCCATCTTCTGCAGCTCCACACTTCAAAAAAACGTGTTGGGTGTCGCTCAACCATGACAAAATGGGATAGTTATACATATTCTCCTTGATCAAATAAAGGGTCCTTTGTGTAGTGATAATTTGCTGTTCCAAATTAGCAAGGTGCTCTAATCCTTTGTTATGCACTTTCCCTGGTGGCATGGTATCACAAATCTCAATATGAGGTACTGAAATTATATGAGATGAAATTATATGCAAACCTTGGATAAGCTGAATCTCAGGAACATCTTACACATCTACAAGGGTTCCTCCAACTGGTGTAATTGCCTCTCCAACTGCTGGTAATGATGATGGCTGCATCTCCTCTACTGTACCAGCGCTGGCATCTGCCTCCTCCTCCTCATGCATCTCATGAATCATGCATGGGGCTCCAAATTTCAAGAGATCAATACCATCTTGCAAATATGCAAGTGTTCCTCCTCCTGATGTGAGTAATCCTATAGCTGATGGTGGTGGTAGAGGTTCCTCCTCCAAAGTGGTAATGAGGACATTTTCCTTTGGCTCTTCATTTACTATCTCCTCCATGATGGGAGATGTCACTATGTGAGATGTCTCTAGTTTTCATCTACCATACTGCTTCTTCAGTCTTCGAATAAAATCTGCATAAGCAGACACTCTCATGTGTGAAAAGTGACTGAACCACCAATCTCTTGCTTCACCTTCTAGGTGTAGCACTGCAATCTCCACCATCTATCTTTCTACTACTAGATATAGCTGAAATAAGGTAGCTAATTCTTCCCTCCAAGCCCTCAATGTGCTTGTAGAAAATCCATCAAATGTAGGCAAGAATAATCTATGCCTCTTTCTTCTATTGCTGTTGCGGGGTCTCCTTTCTTCTTTGAGTTGCAAAAACTATTGGAGAGAGAGATTCTCCTTCAGTGCTCTAGGTTGTGCTTTGTACTCAGATAGATATTTACTTAGGGTCTCATACCCCAAGTCTCCTTCATATTCACACCATTCCCCTCTCTTATCAAAGAAAGTGGATCTAGTAGAATGATGTGAAGCTCTTTGCTTCTTTGGTTGCTTCTTCTGCTGATAGGAAGTGTTGGGACCTTCCTCTTCTTGAAATATATGTGGAACCTCCTTTTTCCTCTCTCTTCATTTGTTTCACCTCTTTGGAGAGATCTTGCATGGATCTAAAGATAAGAGTGGAAAAAATGCAATCCTCCTTCATGATAGATATCTACTATCTGCTTCTTATTTTTCTGCAAAAGATGAAGTTCCCACAAGCTGAGCCAAATATCATGCTCCGATACCACTGTAATATCCCAAAAGGGAGAATGCAGTAATACAAAAACACAATAATTGAAACTGCAGAAAAGCAAACTAGTAATCTAAATGCACCATAAAATAGACATAAATAGTTGAGCCATTTTATTATATAGGAGGTAGAATACATGTACAACAATGCTCAAAATATGAGACACTCAAGCCAAAGAGATGGCCTAGAATGACCACGAAATGATCCCACAAGAGGTATTACGTAACTGTTGGACTGTTGGAAGGAATACTACACTGTCCTTGTTGCAAATTTCGGGACTGCAACTGCAAGAAAAATATAAAATGTAGATATAGGCAGTTTTGGAGCTCTGATGATGCTAAAAATAGATCTGTGATCTATGATGGATACCCAAGATAACCCAGAAATTATTTCCAGATCTAACAATCTTGGAAAATCACCCTCTTGGGCCCTACAACTATGACTGTTGAGTATGAAGATCTGAAGCATAATATGAAGAATGATGGTTGCAATATGATATATAATCATAACTATGCTTGAAGGGTTGATCCCTTCACTAGATCCTTAAACTAAAACCTCAATATCTAGATACTCTATCCTCCTCCACTGAATGTGGTTGATGAATACTCAATAGTTGAAGTAAACTACACTGTAGAAAGCGTTCTTGATTTCTAGCTTCATTTAGAAACCAACTTTTCAGGATCTGAAAGAATGGGGGCTTTCTGCTGAGAGGTATCTGACCTCGTATGTAGCCTTTTAAACACCAAAATTTATGAAATTCAGACACAACTTAATATTTCCTCCTCTCTGAACAACCAGAGGAAATGTGAACAAAACCCAGGGAAATAACTTCACTTCTTCGCTCCCCGACAACGACGCCAAAAAATGTTGTACCTTAACAGACAATCCTTTAGCTATGATAAGGAATCCGTGCTTAATACATTTATATAGTTATGTCACAAAAATATTAGTCTTTATTTAATCACCTTAAAATATTTATCATTAAACCCTCAAAGATAAAATATAATGAATGTCCCACAATGCTATTATCTACTGATATAGAATGGAATGATCAGAAGAACATGTAAGAAAGAAGCCCAAACTGATATGTTGTTGTACAAAATATATCACCTCAAACTCCAGAAGAATTATAAGAAAAGGAATAGTTAAAATGAGGGAGCGCCTATTAAGGATTTTAACTCTTATTTACAAAAGTAAATAAAGACCTGCAGCTTCATTACTTCATTTTATTCAAATATGAAACGTACACAATGTAAACTAGAAGACACATCAATTTCAACAAATTCCAGAAACTTGCTTTTCATTCATTAGTCATTTGAAATATGAGTACAAAAATTGCAGTCCAAAGGTCCAAAACTCATAACTCTTCTCTTTCTTGTCTATCTCATTAAATACAATAGAAAGCAGTTTCTAACTGCTGTAACTGATCCTAACTACTTGAACTACTTAGGACTTTGTCAACTATCTATTACATGTCTTCAAAATACCTTCTTACAATTACATTCTCTTAAAAGAGGAAAATAACATAAAATATAAATCCTAATCTATTTGATGAATTGGAATTGATGATGGTACTGCTGCATTTCCTTGGCTGGCTAATTTATCCTTTTTTGAAGTCGAGGAGTCCTTCCGTAGATCTATCATCCAAGATCTAAGTTTCTTCCATATTTCAATGTTTGTGTTAGGTGAATGGAACAACTTGTGAAATTCCAATCTAAAAGAAGTGATTATGTTGAATGATGGCATTTCTGCAAATAAAGTCTTCACTAACCACAACAACTGAAAATGTCTTTGAAGGAAATTGATCATTGTTGCTCCTTTAAGAACCTGAGTATTTTCATGAGTACTATCTACCTTATGCTATGCCAACACTAGTAAGGGTTCATAATAATTCCATGATAAAATATCACCTCCAAGACCCCAACATGATGGAAAACCTTCTCTTGCTATTTTATCAAATAATTTATCAAACTAACTCACTGCTTCCTTTAGCTCAATCAGCTTCTTTTCTGCAGACTTCCAATAAGATGGAATATATAGCACCACTCTTGGCTTCATCATCATGGCAAACATTCCCAGAATTGACATGTCCATTTTACTTTTGTCATCCTTTCCCAAAATATTTGCAATGCAGCTCAACACTGGTTTGACTTCAATATCAAAGACCTCCATAGGGAACTCTTTACTGTCAGGTACAAACTGTTGTGTATTTGGCTTCAGAAAATGAATGAATTGATTAAATTCTTGACTTGAAATACTGTCATAATATGCTATGAAGGAATCATCAAAGAATTGGACATATGACACCAACTCAGGGTAACATAGAGCTTGGCGAATTAATTGAGCTGACACTTGCAGAATGTTTTCCCCTTGACAATTCATTATGAAACATCTCCCAGGGTACATAAAAAACACTAGCTAGTAGATAAATTTAGGAAAAAGATGTGTTTTTGGGATACATATAGACAATACACTAGTTTTTGCCATGGCGCTGTAAATTGGAGAAGTCTTTTCATTTAGGAGGACTTGCTGATAAAAAGAAAGGTGGTCAAGGGAACAATCTATGTCCTGGATATCCCTCTCGGTATCCATGAGAGGGATGTGACTAGAAGAACCTGACAGGGATGAACATTTAGCCATAATTCAACTTTAGGATAGCAGATAGTTGACAAGGTGACCAATAATTGACAGGTTGACAGAAAATTGAAAAATACACAGAGCAGACAAACTTCAAACACAAACTAATCAACAATAAATTCAGAAGGAATGAGAACCCTTCTTAAATAGGTGGTGTGGGCTTTGAAATTAAATTATGATAAGACGCACCAAAAGACCATTAAGAAACTCCGACATGGAATACAACTGTCACCAACTTAGCAACATACGTCACTGTGGGAGGCTTCGAGGTACGAAAAAAATTATTTGGCTTGTACTCCTGCAAAAAATCTCGACCGTTCATCTAGATTACTCCTGCAGTCAATAGGGTCAACTGTGGAGGCACCCTCTGTGTTAAACCAAAGGGCTAAAAGTGCCTGCGGGTTGAGCCTTTTGCTCACTGTTTGATAAATCATCGAATCCCGCTCCATAAAGTGCTCAATAATTAATCTTTAAATTGGGACTTGCTTATATAAGGACTTTAAAGTATTTAAACTTTAAACTTTATCATAACAAGAAGATATATTTTTATGCTAAGGTACATGAATTTTGATACTCTAACATATCTTTTGATAGTTTTCTATTTTTTTTGTATTTTTGAAAATTAAAATAAAGGATATTGCAAATTAGCCACAACATCTAACTCCACCTGGGGATAGTGTTTTTTGCCATGAAACACTAAGAACCGCAGATTTGTGCCTTCATCTCGGGCATGAAGTCAAATACTGTTTGATGGAAAATTTACAATGAAGGAAACCGAATATGTACAATGGTGAACCATCAAATTTCAATGCTAGAAATAATGTTTTAGATACCGTCCATTCAAAGGTAGCTCTACTATTTCTCCATCAATATTTTCCAGCATAAAAGTGTTATTTGATCTGGCGTCAATAATCCTGTATGGGCCATACAGAGAGGATCAAACTTACCATGCTTTCCTTTTTCTTCTCTTTTGGTATCCCATATTAATATCAAATCTACAGTTTGGAAAAGAATCTCCTTTTCCTTCCTATAAAAAATGGACTTCATTTTCTCTTGATATGTGACCAAATTTTCCCTGACTTTATTTCTGCTCTCACTCAATTCTATCACCTTATTTAGTCTTCTTATCAATGCATTGAGTTCTTCTTGTGCTTATTAAAGAAAATAAATTACTGGTCTAGCTAGCTGAGTGGGAAACAAAGATTGGGTACCATATACTAATTCATAAGGAGACTTACCTTGTAGTCATCCTTACTGCCCAGAGACAAAATATCAACTTTGAATCCCAGTTCTTCTGATTCTTATTAATTGTTTTCTTCAAAATCTTCACCAATGTCTTATTGGAAGATTCAGCTAGCCCATTCCCTTGAGGATGATATGCTGTAGAATGAGACAAGATAACATTATATGTTTGACAAAAATTAATGAATTTGACTAAGTTGAATACATGAGATTTTTCTGTTACAATCTTCACTGGACATCCAAACCTGCTGAAGATGTTCTCTTCTAGAAATTTCATTACTACCAGATCATTTTGTTTTCTGGTAGGTATTGCTTCCACCCACTTTGTAAAATAATCAGTGTTAGTCAGAATCCACTTGAACTGGCCACTTTATGGTGGATTGATTTCTCCAATGAAATCTAATCTCCATTGTCTAAAGGGTTCTTCAACAAAAACAGGGAGAAGAGGTAGAGGAGCTAACCTTTTCTTCTTTGCAATCAATTGGCATTTCTGGAAATTTTTTACCATTCTGTATACATCAGCAAATAAGGAAGGCCAGTAAAAACTTGATTTGAGGATTTTATGAGCAGTAAATTTCAAAATATAATGACCCCCACACAAACATTCATGGTACTCTTTGATAACTTCCATTGACTCTCCTTCTGTCAAACATAGCAACAAAACACCAGCAAGATCTTTCCAATATAATTTAGCATCAATTATAACATAAGGATGAGCTTTGAGTTTAAGAGCTCTATAATTTGTTCTATTAATTGAGGGAGGACAAGGGAAAAATCACAAATAGTGAATAATATCTTTATACCAATCCGAGAAAAAAAAAATGTACTTGATTGTTGACTTTGTGTTAATTTGACTTGTTTCATCAACTACTTCATCCAAAGGTGCAAGCAGATTAATTCCCAGAGCTTGAAAATTAGACTCTGTGAGAAATTTTTCCCAGCCCTCTCCTTTTACCAACTTAGTAGGCTTAATATCTAAATCATATTCTTGGATTTTGGCAATCTATTTTCCTCTTTTTCCCTCCACATCACTTTGAACTAGCGCATCTTTTACAACTGAATTAGGTACATATGCTACTATTTGAGAGTGAAGTACATAAGTCTTGAAATATTTTAATGATTTAACTAAAGCATATACCTACCTCTCCAGGATATTTTATTTGAGTTCTGCATCTCTAAGAACTTTACTGAAAAATTCTACAGGTTTCTCATTTCCCTCTTCGTTCTTCTGCAGCAACACAACAGCAATGGTAGAAGTTGATGCAAATGAAAAGATTTGGAAAGGCTTTTGATAATCTGGGGTGATCAGTACTGGAGCTTCTTGAAGAGCCTCTTTAATTCTGGAAAATGATTCTCTTACGTCTTTATCCCATTTCACTTCAGTATTTTTCTTCAACATATCTGTTATGTTCCTAACAATCTCAGCATAATTTGGAACAAATATTCTTAGAAAATTAATATTCCCTAGAAATCTTTGAATATCTTTCTTACTTCTAGGCAATGGGATTGTTTGTATAGCCTCAACTCTTGCTGGATCAATTTTTACCCCCTGATTTGAAACTATATGTCCTAGAAACTTACCTTCCTCCAAATCAAACAAATATTTCTTAGGATTCAATGATAACCCAAACTTCCTGCATTTTAGGAAAGCCTTCTGCAGATGCTCCAAGTGCTCGTCATCAGAACCTGAAAAAATAGTCACATCATCCAAATACATGACTACAAATTTTTCACCCACAAATTATATATCCATTTCTCTATGGAAAGTACCCCCTGTGTTCATGAGACCGAATGGCATTCTAGCATACATGAACGTTCCCCATGGTGTGGTAAAAGTTGCTTTCTTCTGATCTTCCTTTTCAACAGCTACTTGGTTGTACCCAGAGAAACCATCAACCATGGATAACCTATGAGCTCCAGTTACTTTTTGTAGAACATAATCCATCTTTGGAAAAGGATAATTATCTTTTAGGGAAGCTCTATTCAAGTTCCTAAAATCGACACATAATATTTTATATCCATTCTTCTTTCTAATAGGAACCAGATTAGAAACCCAATCTGAGCATCCAAGTGGGACTATAATTTTTTCTTGCAACAAATTTTTCACTTCTTTTTCAATTGGGGAAAGTAATAGTGGATTAATATGCCTAAGCTTCTGCTTGTGAGGCTTAACCCCATCTTTTAGTTGTATTTTATGCTGAATAATATCTAAATCATATGTCTTTAAATCTTCTTATGACCATGCAAACACATCCATATACTTCTTGAAAATATCAACATACCTTTCTTTATAATCCTTAGGAAATCCTTTAAATAACTTAACCATTTTGGGCTCTTGCTGAGTTCCTAAATTACAGTCCTCCATTTCTCCGTCCTGAGATACTTTCTTCTGGTTCACTGCTACATCATTTGCATCAAAAAATATTTCAAGAGGAACCAAACCTCTGGGAAACGTATTATCCTTCAACTGAATTATCTTCTGATCACCTATTGACTGCTTCAAGTTTTTGAGTACATCATTCTGATCAGTTTGTTCACTTTCTTGATCTATTTCAGTGTCTTCAAAATTTCTAATCATTGTTAGGAAATGATTAATCTGCTCATCATCCTCAAAAACCTACCAATGCTTTACATTATCAGGAATTGAAGGCCTATGTCTCAACTCAATCTCATATCTCACTCTTGGATTAATTGGTGGCTTAAATGTACTGGCTACAACTACCATTGAATCTGCCATTCTGTTTTCTTCTCTTGGAATAAATTGAAGATTCACCGCTTCAAAATAATTTTCAATAAGGTCCCACACCTCATTTCTATAAGACCTCAATATGGGATGCTTGGTTTGACATGAATTCTTAATTTGTCTTAATATATTTAACTCAGAATCACCAAAAATGGAAATACATTGAATTCCCATTATTTTAGCATTTTGGAGACTCAAAATCAACGCTTCATACTCAGCTACATTATTGGTTGATTAAAATTCAAGTTTAAAATAAAAAAGTAAAAGATTACCTTCTGGAGATATGAATAAAAACCCAACTCCCGTGCCATCCTTTGAGTAGGCACCATAAAAATAACACTTCCAAATTTTATTTGAATTCGGCTCCTTATGTAGACTTGTTAAAGAGAGCTGCATCTGTGAGTCTTCAGCATATTCTGCATCTTCATGCAGCATAAAACAAGAGAGATCCTCCTTCTCTTGGCCATAGATAGGGGAATTACCTTCATCCTTCTTTGTAGTAGTCTTAACAAATTTGGTTTCTCTGTATAACCTTCTCTCTTCCCCATTGAAGATATGAATGATGGCATATGTGAAGTCTAATTTTAAGACACCCCCAAGCTTTTCTCCCCAAGATCTGGACAATAGCATACCAAATCTAGCTAGAATATCTGCAACCACTACATCCATCATGATACTCTTGGCTGGAATTTGAGCCAAGGAAACCACCATGTCTTTGATAAACCCAACAAACTTTACCCTCTTTGAATCAAATTAATAAAGGTCTCTATAGGGCTTAGTGATTTGTAAATTTAGTTCTTTCATCACAAATAATGGCATGAGATTATGTGATGCACTAGAATCTAACATAAAATTATGCAAAATGAAATCATGTAGAAGCATTGATATATAAAAAGGAGGAATAGAGGAATCTACCTCTTCAACATGTGGACCAAAGGTAACCACTGGTTTTTCTTCTTGCAAATTCAAAATATCACCAACACCATGAGACTGAGAGAGATTAATAAATTCTGCAATTTATTTCTTGTAGCTAGGTGTTTTAGCTAACTCAAGCAAGGGTACTTGAATTTTAACCTTTTATAATTCTATGGACAAAATGAAATTTTGATTATATTTAATAACCTTCTTAGGCTCTTCTTGATTTCTGTTAGGATTAGCATGTTTCTCATGTACAGTAACAATCTTCTCCAAAATATTAGAATCATTAGACTTACTCTAGGAAACCTCATCTTGTTGCTTTTCATTCTCTTCTACTGAATTGATGGGTTGTTTTCCCTTGTCTAACTGTTTTACTAAGTTCTCTGGTTGTGGAGTCGCCATTGGAGAAGGAATTGGCTCTGATTTTTTTTCCTCATCATCCCGTGTTCTTAATCTCTTTTTTGATCTTAAGTCATACTTTTTATGCGGTTCTGCTTGCATAAAATCAATGAATTGTTTGCAATAATCATTCATTTCTTCCTGGTCAAATGATACATCATCCTCTATACATTCTTCTTCACATTTCTCTTCATATTCATCATCTTCCATATAAACAACAGAGATTTGATCTTCAACCTCTTTCTAATCATCATCAACAGACTATGAAGGTGATGCTTCTATGTATAAGGGTGCTTGAACTTGGTCCTGATCTCTCCTTTCCCTCTCCAAAATTTGCAAGGGCTGCTTTCTGAATTGGGGATTAAAAACCCCTCTGTTTTTTTGTTCAGGTTTCTTACTATCCAATTCCATCTTCACTAGTTTTTTTGACAATTTCTTGATGACTTAGTCATGTCCTCAATCCTTTAATCTTGTGATGACTCTTATTTGGCCTTACCTTTATCACGAACTGAATTCTTTTCTTGTTCTTTTCCAACAACAGTCATATTTTCTTTGATCTCCAAAGCATCAGTTTGGATTTTTTCAAGAGTGGGAGATCTTCTCTCTCTCAAAGTAAAACTAAAATATGATACAAATTCCCCAGCAAAAATAACTCTTGCTCCAATAGGAGGGGGTTTCATTTCTGCAGGCAAACTATTATACAATTTGTTAAATATTTTAATGAAATCACTCATGTTTTCATAAGATTTTTTCTTAATAGCATTAAAATCTATCAATTAATAACCATGATCTCTCTTTTTACCCAATCTTTGGATGAATTGTCTTTCTAATTTGTCCCAATCATTGATTGAGTCATTTGGTAATCCTTTAAACCATTTTCTTGGCTCTCTGTTAGGGTCCCATGATTTAGCAGATTGGTAGACCAAATGCACAAGGTAACATGAAACCAGTCTTTGGAGTCCTAGGACCTAGCCTTCCTAGACTCAGAGAGGGCTCTCTCTATTTGTTTGCAAAGGATATGAACTTTTTTGCTTTAGATGATAGATTTTGGGCTAGTTATTAAGTGTGGGGTTTGTGTGATTGTTTTGGTTGGGTAAGATGATATAGCAGAATAAATGGAATGAGGAAATCTTCAAATCATTAGGCAATGGATTCTATAAAATTCATGAAAGGTTCATCAATAAATTAGGGAGCATTACAGGGAAAATCTAACTTGGTCAATGGATCTTCAAGGTCTTTAAGGGCAATGAGATGGACATCAATTGTGAGAATATAAGTAGGACAAAGGGCAATTAAGAATTCTTTATCATGTACCTCTAACAAAAGGGACTTAAATATCATAAGCATAAAGAGGCAATCAATAGATAGGGAAAACCATAAATACTTTGATCCAACTAAAGCAAATAATTATTCAAGAGAAACATTCCAATGAAATATAGAAGGCGAAAAACTCATTTAACTTCTAGTGATTTCACCTTCAAAGACAGAAAACATTCAAGACACACATATAAATGTAATCAGAGAAGAGGGAATGCCTAAACATCTTTGAGTATAGCTATGAAGATCTCTAAAACAATTATTTAAGAAATTACAAAGGGTATGATCGAAACAAAACCTCTTTGGCAGACTTTAACTAATGGTACTTTAGAGAGAGACTTCAAAAACAGTGTTTTAGTGACATCAAGTAAGCAGGGCTATCCATAAATCATGCTTGATACCTACTGTATTAAACCATTTGTGAAATAAACAAGCTTAGGGGGTCTAGAGAGAAATTAAGAATTCTCTAAATAATCCTAGTAGAGGAAAACATTAAGGTAGTGAAGAACAAACAAAACTAAGGTTCCTTTAGAAACATTTCTCAGTCTAAATCTTTCATTCTAATGCAATATAGAAATATGGAAACGTAATGAGACAGGAAATAACAATAATAGAATAGGAATACTTTACCATCAACCAAGCTCAGGGATCCTACAAGTAGGTCTCCTTCATCAACAAAAAAGTCAAGACTTTCACAAGCTTCAATACATCAATTTATTTTCAATCTCCAACAGACTATGTATTACTTAAAAGAGTCATCAAATGCCAACAAAATAATGAGTTCAAATGCAGTATTTATCTGCAAATGAGGAGGTGAAGCTAAGCTAGGGTTATAGTGTCATTTATTACAGAGTTAATGAATTTCTTATCTTGAAGACCATGCAAGGCTCAAGGCAGGAATATCTGCAGATATTTCTCTGAATAATAACTTCTATCTTAACTTCTAAGGGAATATAGGTGAAATGTTTGACTTTAAGGCCTATTCATAACTTTTACAATAACTGTTTAGCAGATATAAAATAGCTATGACTGGGTTCAATAACTGCCTAATGATTTTTGAAGGAAACAAAGCACTAGGTGGCAGAAACATCTTTTTTTTTAAAACAAGTAACTGTCATAAATTGAGTCATTAGAATTTTCATTGGGTTAATCTACCCTTTGTTTTATCTTTAATCTCTTCTATTAGGCCTTAAGCTCTGTCTTTAAGCTCTGACTCTCTACTTTTATGATATTTATTTTAATTTGTTTGATCTCTGTTTTGTTTATTTAATCCTTTGCTTTATCCTTCTGATCTTTTGCCTTTATCCTTTAACCTTTGACTTTCATCAGTCTGATTTCTTTAATCTTCTACTTTGACTGGCTAATCCTCTGTTTTGGATTTTTATTTAAGGATTAACCCTTTAATCTCTATAACTCCTTTCTTCATTGTTCCTTTGACTGTGTTTGTCTTCTGTGTGCAGGGGAAGGCTCTTCTTCATGGAAGGAGGGTTTTTATCCATCGATGATTATGTTTCATCGATGGAAAACACTAGTATAAGTCCTTTGGTCATCGTTGTCCCAATTTAAGCTTCTAGATTGTCATCTAGAGGCTTATTTGATTTAATTTTGCCCTGTAAAATGTGCTTCATATACTTTCGCCATTAAAACCTACATAAAAACATAAACAGTTAGTTAAAATTTGCGAGGAGCATTTCACTGTGATTTTCGGGGTTTTGGACTGTCAAAGGGTGTTTTTCAGAGGATGATATGGTGTAGGAGGCAAGATTGCAGAGGTGGAACTAGGAGAAATTTGAATGGGGGCGGGGAAGGTTTGAAAAATGGCATTGAAGGTAGGTGGTTTTTGAAAACTGGGAGCAGTTTATCACTTGAGGAATGGGCGGTAAGTGGTTTTTGGTGGGAGTCACATGATATGCCTCAGGAGGAGACACATGGCAGGGAAAAACCACCTATTTCACATGGGTTATGAAACACTAATCCCATCGCAACTTTATTTGCGATATGTGATTTTGGTCGTTGGATCTCAGGATGGGAGATCAACGATTGACGTGCATCCAGGAGGCGGTGAATAGTTGATCAGGCCAACGGTAGTGGAGGATAAGTGGCGTTGCGTGGTTGGATGGCAGGTTTAAAATGGAGGATGGGGCCCAAGGCATTAAATATTAATTAAATCACGTTAATTCATAAGGTTTATGGAGGGTGCCTGGTATAGTGGGAGGCGGGACCCGCTTATAATAATTCAAAGGTTTAAGAGCCCTTTTTTATAAGGTACACAGGGTTTATGAAATCAAAAATGGCGGAGGGATTATTTGCATAGGGGAAGGGCTTAGGATGAGTGGGGGATCGAGGTCTTACGAATGTGAGGTGGCTGGGATTTTTAGAAGAAAAGGGGCTTAGGGCCTATCTTTTATATAGGGGCAAGCTTTAAACATAAAATAGAGTTTTATATAAAATCTAAAAGACCCAATAGGCTAAAAATTGGGTTTTAAACAATGTAAAAGTGGAATTTTACATTGTTTAATACATGTAAATGGAAATGATGAATAGAGGGTGCTTCATGATTGTTTTTAGGAAATGAAGAAATGGATTTTTTAGAGGGATGAAGGGAGGGAATGAGAGTGAGGGTGAGTTAGTGAAATGAGGTTAATAGGCTCAATAATTGAATCCTTTTGGAACAGTGAGGTGAAACTTAGAGGGCAGAGAGAGAGAATTTTGGTGAAATAGTTTGACTTAGGATAATGAAGGCAGTGAGATTTCTAAAACTCACAATATTTCTCAAACTTTGTTTTTAGAAATCGAGGACCATTACTTAGTCATATTTTGATATTAGAGAAAATTATTGATGACTAACACTCTCCATTTAGAGACTGTACAAAAAGTCTCATTACTACATCAAGATGTTCAACATTTAAATTTTCAGCAAAGGTGTAAAACAAGGGAAAGTGTTGTTCTGCAGTTATTTCATCTTCACCAGTAAAACTAGGAAGAAATTTAAGGTATTCCTGAGGCATTGCATTCATTGGTTGTGGAAGATTTAATGGTGCATATCTATTCATCAGGAAAGCAGGGGCTGCCATTTTTATGCCTTGATTAACTGCTCCTTGAGTAGGTGGGGTTTATATACCAGTTGCAGAAGTGGATGAATGGGGTGAAAAAAATGATATGGGAAAGGGTTGATGAACAATAGCAGAAGAAATGGCAACTGTATTAGGCTAATTTTCTATAAATGTAAATGAAAAAGACTCAAAATATTTTTCTTCTAACTTTGGTTCTTGGAAATGAATATGTGGGGACAAGGATTATTGTTTCGAGAAAATGAGTTTCTGGGAAATATCCTTGGATGAAAGGGTATGGGAACTGCTGCCTGGTGCAGGAAATGTAGCATCAGGTGTAGAAAGCGTTCTTGATTTCTGGCCTCTTTTAGAAACCAGCTTTTCAGGATCTGAAAGAATGGGGGCTTTTTGCTGAGAGGTATCCGACCTCGTATGTGGCCTTTTAAACGCCAGAATTTATGAAATGCAGGAAAAACTTAATATTTCCTCCTCTCTGAATAGCCAGAGGAAATATGAACAAAACCCAAGGAAATAACTTCGCTTCTTCGCTCCCCGGCAATGGCGCCAAAAAATTTTGTACCTTAAGAGACAATCCCTTAGTTGTGATAAGGAATCAGTGCTTAAGACATTTATATCGTTATGTCACAGAAATATTAGTCTTTGTTTAATCACCTTCAAATATTTATCATTAAAACCTCAAAGATCAAATATAATGAATGTCCCACAATGTTGTTATCTGTTGATATAGAATGGAATGATCAGAAGAACATGTAAGAAAGAAGCCCAAACTGATATGGTGTTGTACAGAATATATCACCTCAAACTCTAGAAGAATTATAAGAAAAGGAACAGTTAAAATGAGGGAGCGCCTATTAAGGATTTTAACTCTTATTTACAAAAGTAAACAGAGACCTGCAGCTTCATTACTTAATTTTATTCAAAGATGAAATGTACACAATGTAAACTAGAAGACACATCAATATCAACAAATGCCAAAAACTTGGTTTTCATTCATTAGTCATTTGAAATCTGAGTACAAAAATTGCAGTCTTAAGGTCTAAAACTTGGAACCCTTGTCTTTCTTGTCTATCTCATTAAATACAATATAAAGCAGTTTGTAACTGTTGTAACTGATCCTAACTACTTGAACTACTTAGGACTTTTTCAACTATCTATTACATGTCTTCAAAATGCCTTCTTACAATTACATTCTCTTAAAAGAGGAAAATAACATAAAATATAAATCCTAATCTATTTGTTGAGTGTGAATTGATGATGATGTTGCTGCATTTCCTTGGTTGGTTGATTTATCCTTTTTTGAAGTCGACGAGTCCTTCGGCAGATCTATCATCCAAGCTCTACATTTCTTCCATATTTCAAATTTTGTCTTAGGTGAATGGACCAACTTGTGAAATTCCAATCTAAAAGCAGTGATTCTATTGATTGATGGCCTTTCTGCAAATAAATTCTTCACTAACCATAGTAGCTGACAATGTATTTGAAGGAAATTGATCACTGTTGCTCCTTTAAGAACCTGAGTCTTTTCATAAGTACTGTTAGTCCTACTCTTTGCCAACACTAGTAAGGGTTCATAACAATTCCATGATAAAATATCACCTCCAAGACCCCAACATGATGGAAAACCTGCTCTTGCTATTTTATCAAATAATTTATCAAACTAACTCACTACTTCCTTTAGCCCAATCAGCGTATTTTCTGCAGACTTCCAATAAGATGGAATATCCAACACCACTCCTAGCTTCATCATCATGTTGAACATTCTGAAAATTGACTTGTCCACTGTACTGTCATCGTCCTTTCCCAAAATCTTTGCAATGCAGCTCAGCACTGGTTTGACTTCAATATTAAAGACCTCCATAGGGAACTCTTTACTGTCAAGTACAAATTGTTGTGTATTTGTCTTCAGAAAATGAACGAATTGATTAAATTCTTGACCTTCATGACTGTCATAATATGCTATGAAGGAATCATCAGAGAATTGGATATATGACTTCGACTGAGGGTAACATAGAGCTTGGCGAATTAACTAAACTGACACTTGTAGAACATTTTCCCCTTGACAATTCATTACAAAAAATTTCCCAGGGTACATAACAGACACTGGGCAGTAGATAAATTCGGGAAAAAGATGAGTTTCAGGATACATGCAGACAACACACAAGTTTTTTCCATGGCAGTGTAAATTGGAGAAGTCTTTTTGTTTAGGAGGACTTGCTGACAAAAAAAAAAGGTGGTCAAGGGAACAATCTGCGTCTTGGATATCCCTCTCGATATCCATGAGAGGGATGTGATTGGAAGAACCTGACAAGGATGAACATTTAGCCATGGTTCAACTTTAGGATAGCAGACAGTTGATAAGGTGACCAATAATTGACAGGTTGACAGAAAACTGAAAAATAAGCAGAGTAGACGAACTTCAAATACAAACTAATCAACAGTAACTTCAGAAAGAAGGAAAACCCTCCTTAAATAGGTGGCACGGGATTTGAAATTAAATGCTGATAAGACGTGCCAAAATATCGTTAAGAAACTCTGACATGGAATACAACTGTCACCAACTTGGCAGAATACGTCACTGTGGGAGGCTTCGAGGTACGGAAAACTTATTTGGCTTGTGCTCCCATAGTAATTCTCGACCGTTCATCTGGATTACTCCCGCAGTGAACAGGGTCAACTTCGGAGGCACCCTCTGTGTTAAACCCTGCATTGAAAGTGCCCATGGGTTGAGCCTTTTTCTCACTGTTTGATAAATCATCGAATCCCGTGTTAGCCACCTATAAAATTTTTCATATCAAATGGTGGCTAAATGATTTTTGACGCCTTCAAGAAACAAGTTTTATTGAAAAATTGTTAATTCTTGAAGTCTTATGAAGACATCTTATTCTTTGATTAATCTTCACTACTGTTTCCCTCTTGATTCTAAAATTCTGTTGTTTTCATGATGAAAATACTGCTGCAAAAATCCCCATTTTTCCCTCATTTCACCCCTCCTTTCACTCATTTTTAACCTCCATTTTATTCCCTTTTTTCCCATAAAATTCCTCTGTTTTCCCTTATTTTCCTTTCTTCCCCTCATTAAAATCCCTGTTATAAGGTTTAAAAATACTTTTTTACCTTATCCGAAACCCTCAAATTCCTTTAAAAACCATTGAAAAATCATTAAAATGAGCATTTTTGTACACAGGCCTAAGCCCCTTTGGGCTAAGCCCTAAACCACTTTCCCACCATATACCCACGTGCTAGAACCAAGCGCTAACCCTTAAAGCGCTTATCACATCGAGGCATTTGGGATGAGCACAAGTCTTTTTGTTTCATAAAAGTTTCGATGTCGATTGACCCTTTTGTATATAAACGCCGGTCCCTTTATCTTCTTCATATATCCAAAGGCCCTCCCCGAAGCTTTTTTCCTTTGTATTTAATAAAAATCCACTTTTTTCATATTATAAAGGGACCCAATGGTGCATTGGTTAGAATGGATTCCAACCGTTGATCTTAAGCCGATCAATGGCCAGCGCAATCTCGCATCGAAGATTTTCATCGAGCGCATTTGAAATATTTTATTGCCCCTCCCGATTGGAAACCTCTCGATGAATTATCAACCGTTGATCTCCCCTACCAGACCCAGATCCAGTGGCCCTCATCGCTCCATCCCCAAGCCTTTTCCCCCATCGTGACCACCTCCGATTCATCCTCCACCGTCGATCTGATCCTCAGATCGATGGCTCACAATCAATCGCATCGAAAATTTTCGTTGTGCCTTTCCTCTCTCCTGAGATTTCTCCAATCGTAAGACTTCCGATTGAATCTGGGCCGTCCATACACCCAGATCCGATGGTCCAGATCTTTTCTCGCCACCTTGGTTAAATTCATAAACCCACTGTGTAATGTTTTTAGGCCAATTTCCACCATTGATCTCTGCAGATCTAACGGCCCATATTAACCCATTCTCTGCCTCGTATTTTATTCTGTTAACCCCCAGATCAAATCTTCGTCGTTGATTTGTTTCATCCAACAGCTCAGATTCATCCTGACAGGCCCAACTCCTTTGGGTCTTGCCCTCCTCCATATCGGATCTCAAACATTCATTCCTTGATCTGATGGCTCAGATTGAAACCGCCCCACCTCTTTCCATCCGTGCATCTATCCTTCATCACGCTCTCTCCCAGCTATCTGATCTAAGACCCCAGATCTAACGGCCAGCATGCAGTTTCGCGTATAATTAAGCCTAAAAGTTAATTCTCCAAAGCCTACGTGATATTGGTGGTTTTGAAAGGCCACGTGTCGGCCTCTGACGCATATCGCGTTCAAAAAGGTGAAACCTCCTATTTTCCTTTTTGCTACGTGATACTGCTGGTTTCTATAGCCGAAACTGCTTTCTCCATTTACACTGTGTTTCATAGCATTCGTTCCCCGCCGTTGATCTCTGAAGATCAATGGCTCATATTCAATCTGGTCATTTAACTATCACCCTCCGCCATCCTCCAAGGGCCTTCATCGATCAATTCTGACCGTTGATCTCCTTGGGCCGATCTCATCTGATGGCCGAAGATCGTCCAGGAAACCCCAAATTTCCTTTCAATACATTTTCCTCCGCCAAATAATTTTTCACTCATTTCCTTTGTATTTCTTCCATTTCACGATAGTGTAGCCCTGCTGCATTATTTTTCCTTGGTTGATCACGACCGTTGATCAACAGAGATCAACGGTTCAGACTTAATCTCCCACCGTTTGATTCCAACCGCCTCCATTTTCCCTTTGTGCGCAATCTCCACCGTTGGATGCTTTCATCCAACGGCCACGCTCTAAACCTAAGCCTCCAAAGTAGTTTTACCTAGCCACACAGGATTTTTACCACATTTTGTGTCTTTTGCAGGTTTTAATGGATTTCCAATTATTTTAAAGGAAAAATAAAAGTTGAGGATGACGATCCTCTAGGCTTTCATTCATCAAAGAGTATCCATCCACAGGGTTTCCCATCAAATTTTCTCGGTGCCTCATAAGCACTGATATTGTTATGAAGCCTCTGCGCACCTACACATCAACAAGCCACAGCAAAGGAAAATTAAAATAAAGAGTATTAGTGTGAAAGAATCCAGCCATAGCAGAGATGAAGAATTGAAGATCTTTTAGCCAGTTTTGAGGGATTACGGCTAAGATCGACAATCAAAAGCCTAATCCACTAAATTAAACACAATTTAAATAACATAAGACAAGAATTAGGCCTAATTATGCCTAACACACAAATCAGAAGCAAATTAGTCCTGTTTTAGGTCAAAACAAAATATCTACCAGATCGAGAAAGCCTCCACTGCCACATCAGAGGCTAATTGAATCCTCTCAGCTACTAGAAGCCACTTGTAGCCTTAAATCATTCAAAAGAGGCCGAGTTTTTATCAGAACAGAAGATATTTTCCTCAATACATCTGAACAGTTATTCCAAGCCAAATAACTTATTGCAAAATATCATCAGAGTTATTACAGAGATGACACAGAGCCTTAAAGTCAACAAAATATTCCCACCTAGCTTAATTCTTAATGTAAAGCAATTAATATAGAGGAAATATCTGTAAACTTCGCCATTGAGCCCCTCGAAGCTCGAGAAGCATTAAAATGTATTAATTGAACCTATATATCTTTTCTATCATTCGACCTCCTCATTTCTCTATAAAATCTTCTTGAGGAGCTCATTGTAAAGGGTTGGTTGCAGAACTTTGAAATATACTTGTGCTCGAATTTTCTACATGTAAATAGTGTTCAAAGGATCTTGAAGCTCTGTTTGTAGTCAATTAAGTTAGGCTGAGAAGAGAAGATAATTGTTGAATTGAAACATCAGACTTGAAGAATGTAACTGGTTTGACATCAATATACAAGATGATTCTTGGGATCTTGGTCTATATCACTGGTGAAGTGCTTCTTTCTGTGTTATTGTTTTCCTTTCATGTATGCCATTTTGTCCATTTATTCTCTGATAAATAACAGCAAGCATAGAGTTAGGATTTACTGTTACAGTACCCTTCTCTGACTGATAAGCTTTATCTCAATGTTTTCCTCCAAATTGTGTATTTAAGAATGATTCAATACAGTTCGAGTAGTTAGGAATGCTGGCGTTCCCTCGTCCTACTGTTTACTTTAAAAATTGTTCTTGAATGTTATTTTCATTATCTGCTAAGTAAAGTTAGACTAGAAAAGTGATGGTGTGCCTAGTTTTCTTGCTTCTTTCTCCAAAGGTAGTTCTGAAAGTTTCCCTAAGTGTATGCTGAAAGCAGTCTAGCTTTAAAAGTATCTTATCTGATCTTAAGCTGCCATTTTTTTTTCTTATCTGTTTTCATCCCTTCTGAAGGTAATTATGTGGATTACTGGATTTTTTGTCTATTGAGTTAGCTTTAATACGAACTTGTCCAAATAAGTCTATGGTTAGCCCTATCCTTTGGTCAGTTTTAAACAGTTACTTAAAAGGATTTTCTTGTTTGGACAGACTGATAAATCCTAGTTGAAATTATTGTCTGTTTCCACCCCTTAAACACTTTTATTGTTTCCATTCCATCATTTTATCTCAAAGATCCTGTGATATAGATGACTTTCCCCTTGGACCACTCTTGAAATTGTTGTGCAATTAAATTCTTTTATGACTCCATAGCCCAATGGACTAAAAACCAGTGTCATATCTATCCTTTCAGCCAAATCTTGTTCTGGTTTCTTGCAACTTCACACCTTTTAAACTCTTTCATTTTAGGACTTTCCACTCAACTGAAATCATGCTCAACCATCCAAAAAAAAACAAAAACCCTTGTTCTTAATAACTAGCCTAATATCACACATTTCAAACTTTAAAGATAAATCAATCTTTGCACTTATTAGAGAGATCCCTCTCTGGATTCAGGAGGGCAAGATCCTAGAATCCCAAAGTGGTTCAAGTGTTCTCTCCACAGTTCTGGTCTCACCAATCTGGTGGAATTACGGGGAGCTAACATTTCTAGCAACTCCATTGGGGATTTTCTTAGTGATTTTCATTTTAGGTAATAATTGGATAATCAGAAATCCCTTTGTTTCAAGAATATTTGGTGTGTTAGCCAGCTGAGCCACTAGGCATAACATTTCTAGGGAATCCACTGGGGAATTTTTGAGTTCATAGCTGCTTAGAAGGCTTTTATAAACTCATTAGTTTTCCAAACAACCATAAAAAAATCATAAAAAACCCAAAAAAATTTAGATTGGTACATGGTGGTGGACCATAAAACATTTTACCTCCAAAAAGAGCTAAAAATTCCACCTGGCGACTCCACACTCTGAAACTCCCAAAATACCAAATAACTCCACTGGTAGAAGACCTTGAACTGATTGAACAGACACAGTAACCTCTTTTTCTGATTTACGAACATGGATTTAGATATAGACCTAGAAGACAAACATATGGTCATGATGGAAAAGTTGATGTACATGCTTGGAAAAAGGGTGGATAGGTTTATGGCTAATATAAACATTGGTGATCCAGAGCAACATATTCCTTTCCTTGACCAAACACAAACTCTACCCCTACAAGACATGTATGATGAACAAGATTATAAAGAAAACAACCAAGAAAAATTTCTAATCATGATGGAAAAGATGATGAACATGATTGGAAAGAGAATGGATAGGTTGATGGCTTATATGAATATTGATGATCTAGAGCAACCTATGCTTTTCCCTGGTCAAACACAAGCCCAATCACCTCAAGACCAAGATGGTGACCAAGATATGTATTATGATCAACACTTTATAGAAGATAATGAGCAAACTTACAAAGAAAACAATAAGAAGATTGTCAGGAATTTTTTTATTGCCTTCCTATGTCTTGTACTATGCTGATAAGAGATCTTCATGACCAAACTGAAAAAACATATAGTGAGCAATGCTTCGATGAAACAAATAACCACTTTCAAAATGCAGAATCTGATATAGGAGGAAAACCAGTTCATATAGGGACTCCCCCTCTATATTATAACCCATATCAGATTACACAAGAAGAGTGACATCTTGATAATGTAGAAAAAACAACTCATGAACCTTATATGAAAACTCAATATCATAACAATCATGAGGAATTTTTTACACAAGAATATCAGGAAAAAATAGAAAATTCTCAAAGTTTCCCTGCAAGCACAGGTCAAGACCCCCTAGAAGAGGCTCAAGAAAACACCCAGCCTCAAAATCAGCCTTTACAAGAGATAGAGAACTGTTGTAACTCTGTTCAAAGAAACATAGAAACATCTTCCCCTTTGACAGAAAAAGAGATAGATTAGACTGTTAATAAACAGCCAGTCTCTGAAACTTATTGCAAAACAGATACCCTTGCTCATTCACATAGAGAACTTTGTCATAAAGATGAAGAAAGTTCTTTTTTTTATCATAAGAAAGAAGGTAGCTCTTTTTCTGTTTACAATAAAAGGAAAATCTCTCCTTTAACAGAAGAAAAAATTGATCAAATACTTAACAAGCAGCTACTCTCTAAACCATCATCCAAAAAAGTTATTCATGAACATGGTGCCTATTCCATAGAACAATCCAATGGCACTCAAGACAAAGAGGGTAGTAAGGAATTCAATGATAGTACTGAAACTAGTCCTCTTTGGAATATGAATTTTGATGGGTCATGCACTAAAACTAATGCAGGTGCAGGAATATGGCTTTACAATATAGGAAACAATCATTCTGAAGCCCATTCATACAAATTGAGTTTTCAGTGCGCAACTGACATAGTAGAGTATGAGGTACTCCTCTTAGGGCTACATTTATTGAAGAAATTAGAAGCCCAGAAGATAACAGTTCATGGAAACACAGAATTGGTAATTAGGCAAGTGAAAGAAGAATTCATGGTTAAGCATCCCAGACTTAGAGCTTACAAGGGTGATGCCATCGATTTGTTAAAATATTTCAAAGAATTCCAACTTTTCCTTGTTCCTAAAGACCAAAACAGTTTTGCTAGTGGATTAGCCCTTGTGGCTAGTACATGTCTGAGACCTTGGGAGAGCAAACAATACACTATTCAAGAAAAATTCAGATCAACTGTCCCAAACAATAAAAGATACTAGCAAAACTTTGAAGGAGAAAAAAAAATAGAATACTATCCTGCTAAGGATATATCATCTTCTCAAGAAGAAACTTCTCCAATCACTGATATCAATCTGCCATTCAAAGAACCTGAATTTATATCAGAAGAAAGCATAGAATTAGAGAAAGAAGAAATCTCACTGCTTGTTGTTTTGCAGGTTAAGAACGATGATGCTTCCAAGCAACATCCTGAAGAGATATTCCTCAAAGCTGAAGTCTTGGAAGTAGACAATCTACCAGACATGAAGGGAAAAAAAGAAGATAATTTTCATCTTTTCTTTATTGATCCTTTGGAAGAGTGTGTGGAAGCCCCAACTGGATCAAAATATCAAGCATGGATCCTTTGCAAGAGCCAAAGACATGAAAAGCTATCAAATTCTATGATAGTCTTGGTTTTGAAGATTAATCTTCAAAGTGTACTATGGATACCTATAACAAGCAGCCAGAGTTTCTTATTCTTTATGACACTACTCAATTGGCTACATTAGCACTTTTGTATCATATGATAATGTAAATACTCCAAGTTAGAATAGGTTAGATAGGAACGTCAATAAAACTCAGTTTTGAGCAGTTAGATAGTTGTTGATTTTTGTCTCGAAAGAAAAATAAAAAATACAAAAACAATAGAAGAAAGAAAAGAGGGAAGATTGTAAAAACAAGAAAGGTACAGCCCCATACCAAAAAAGAGAAACAAGATCTGAAAGTGTGCAAGCTTAAATGCCACTCCTGAAAAACACACTTCTAATTATTCATACAGCCTAATAATGACTAATTAGTTTTAAATTTACTACTGATAGGTTGGTGAATTAGATTTTCCAAACAGCTTAATCTTGGCTTATCAGTTAGGTAGATTAGGATAGAAGAAAAAAGGTTCAAACAAGCTCAAAATCTGAACCTATTGATTCTAGAAGAAAGAATGACTCAAATCTGTTTAAATCATGAGTCAAAGATAGAAGTAAACTGGTTCTAATAAGTCCAAAATTTGAACCAGATAACAAGGAAAAAATAGCTTGAATAAACTCAAAAACAGAGCTGAAGAAAAGAGAAGGTCATGCTTAGAACTTTTAGATCTTAAGCCTTCAACATTTTGATTTAATTTTCTGCAAAATAATTATCTATGTGTAGCTTGTTTTTTATGCCATAGATCAGCAACAAGTTAGACTGTTCAATCCTGACTTGTATGCTTTTAATTTTTTGTTTTAGAAATCAGTGAATAAAATCTATTAGACAGTCTAATCCTAATAGATAGTAGATCAGGTAGAGAAGCTTATGAACTCAACTGTTTAATCTGAGTTCATAGAGAAATAAGAAGTAGACTTAGACTAATTTTTTTCTTTCAAAAGAATAAAATGTTTGTATAAAGATTTTTCCAATCCAAGTTCACTCTGAAATAAGAAAAAATGTTAGATCAGTAGGATTGGGTAGGTAGAAAGCTTGGTTTGATAGTATTCCATTGTTTTCATGGCTGCTAACATTTTCAGAGAAAAAAAAAAAAAGATCATCGAAGTGAGGAAGGTTGCAAACCAATGGATGAGGCACTGATCAACCCCCCAGAGAATGCAAGTCTGAAGTTCTTGATGCCTTCAAGAAGGCACCATCCCCATGTGGAGCCACTGTTAGCCACCTATAAAAAATTTCATATCAAATGGTGGCTAAATCATTTTTGAAGCCTTCAAGAAATAAGTTTTATTGGAAAATTGTTAATTCTTGAAGTCTTATGAAGACATCTTATTCTTTGATTAATCTTCACTACTGTTTCCCTCTTGATTTTGAAATTCTACTATTTTCATGATGAAAACACTGCTGCAAAAATCCCCATTTTTCCCTCATTTCACCCCTCCTTTCACTCATTTTTAACCTCCATTTTATCCCTTTTTTCCCCATAAAATTCCTCTATTTTCCCTTATTTTCCTTTCTTCCCTTCATTAAAATCACTATTATAAGGTTTAAAAATACTTTTTTACCTTATCCAAAACCCTCAAATTCCTTTAAAAACCATTGAAAAATCATTAAAATGAGCATTTTTGTACACAGGCCTAAGCCCCTTTGGGCTAAGCCCTAAACCACTTCCCCACCATATACTCACGTGCTAGAACCAAGCGCTAACCCTTAAAGTGCTTATCACATCGGGGCATTTGTGATGAGCACAAGTCTTTTTGTTTCATAAAAGTTCCGATGCCGATTGACCCTTTTGTATATAAACCCTGGTCCCTTTATCTTCTTCATATATCCAAAGGCCCCGCAATTAGGCGATAATCATAAAATAAAACCCTCCCCGAAGCTTTTTTCCTTTGTATTTAATAAAAATCCGCTTTTTTCATATTATAAAGGGACCCGATGGTGCATTTGTTAGCACAGATTCCAACCGTTGATCTTGAGCCAATCAACGGCTAGTGCATTCTCGCATCAGAGATTTTCATCGGGCGCATTTGAAATATTCTATTGCCCCTCCTGATTGGAAACCTCTCGATGAATTATCAACCGTTGATCTCCCCTACCAGACCCAGATCCAACGGCCCTCATCGCTCCATCCCCAAGCCTTTTCCCCCGCCATGACCACCTCTGATTCATCCTCCACTGTCAATCTGATCCTCAGACGACGACTCACAATCGATTGCATCAGAAATTTTCATTGTGCCTTTCCTCACTCCTCCTCCAATCGCAAGACTTCCGATTGAATCTAGGTCATCCATACACCCAGATCTGATGGTCCAGATCTTTTCTCACCACCTTGGTTAAATTCATAAACCGACTATGTAATTTTTTTAGGCCAATTTCCACTGTTGATCTCTGTAGATCTAACGGCCCATATTGACCCATTCTCTGCCTCGTATTTTATTATGTTAACCCCTAGATCAAATCTCTGCCATTGATTTGTTTCATCCAACAGCTCATATTCATCCCGACAGGCCCAACTCCTTTGGGTCTTGCCCTCCTCCAGCTTGGATCTTAGCCTTTCATTCCTTGATCTGACGGCTCAGATTGAAATTTCCCCACCTCTTTCCATCCACGCATCTATCCTTCATCGCGCTCTCTCCCAGCCATCTGATCTAAGACCCCAGATCTAACGGCTAGCGCGCAGTTTCGCGTAGAATTAAGCCCGAAAGTTAGTTCTCCAAAGCCTACGTGATATGGGTGGTTTTGAAAGGCCACGTGTTGGCCTCTAATGCATATTGCATTCAAAAAGGTGAAACCGCCTATCTGCCTTTTTGCTATTTGATACTGCTGGTTTCTATAGCCGAAACCGCTTTCTCCATTTACACTGTGTTTCATCGCGTTCATTCCCCGAATTTGATATTTGTAGATCAACGACTCATATTCAATTTGGTCATTTAACTATTGCCCTCCTCCATCCTCCAAGGCCCTTCATCGATCAATCCTAACCGTTGATCTCCTTGGGTCGATCTCATCCGACAACCCAGGATCGTCCGGGAAACCCCAAATTTCCTTTCAATACATTTTCCTCTGCCAAAGGATTTTTCACTCGTTTCCTTTGTATTTCTTCCATTTCACAATAGTGTAGCCCCGCTGCATTATTTTTCCTTAGTTGATCTCAACCGTTGATCAACATAGATCAACGGTTCGGACTTAATCTCCCACCGTTTGATTCCAACCGCCTCCATTTTACCTCTGCACTCAATCTCCACTGTTGGATGCTTTCATCCAATGATCACGCTCTAAACCTAAGCCTCCAAAGTAGTTTTACCCAGCCATGCAGTATTTTTATAACATTTTGTGTATTTTGCAGGTTTTAATGGATTTCCAATTATTTTAAAGGAAAAATAAAAGCCGAGGATGACGATCCTCCAGGCTTTCATTCATCAAAGAGTATCCATCCACAGGGTTTCCCATCAAATTTTATAGGTGCCTCATGAGCACTGATACCTTCATGAAGCCTCTGCGTACCTACACATCAACAAGACACAACAAAAGATAATTAAAATAAAGAGTATCAGTGTGAAAGAATCCAGCCATAGTAGAGATGAAGAATTGAAGATATTTTACCCAGTTTTGAGGGATTACGGCTAAGATCGACAATCAAAAGCCTAATCCACTAAATTGAATGCAGTTTAAATAACAAAAGACAAGAATTAGGCCTAATTTTTCCTAACACACAAATCAGAAGCAAATTAGTCTTGTTTTAGGTCAAAACAAAATATCTACCAGACTGAGAAAGCCTCCACTGCCACATCAGAGGCTAATTGAATCCTCTTAGCTACCAGAAGCCACCTGTAGCCTTAAAGAATTCAAAAGAGGCCGAGTTATTATCAGAATAGATGATATTTGCCTCAATACAACCGAACATTTTTTCCAAGCGAAAGAACTTATTTCGAAATATCAGATGAGTTATTACAGAGATGACACAGAGCCTTAAAGTCAACAAAATATTCCCACCTAGCTTAATTCTTAATGTAAAGCAATTAATACAGAGAAAATATTTGTAAACTTCTCCATTGAGCACCTCAAAAGCCGAGAAGCATTAAACTGTATTAATTGAACCTATAGATCTTTTCTATCATTCAACCTCCTCATTTCTTTATAAAATCTTCTTGAGGAGCTCATTGTAAAGGGTTGGTTGCAGAACTTTGAAATATACTTGTGCTTGAATTTTATACATTTAAATAGTGTTCAAAGGCTCTTGAAGCTCTGTTTGTAGTCAATTAAGTTAGGCTGAGAAGAGAAGATGATTTCTGAACTGAAACATCAGACTTGAAGAATGTAACTGGTTTGACATCAATATACAAGCTGATTCTTGGGATCTTGGTCTATATCACTGGTGAAGTGCTTCTTTCTGTGTTATTGTTTTCCTTTCATGTATGCCATTTTGTCCATTTATTCTCTGATAAATAACAGCAAGCATAGAGTTAGGATTTACTGATACAGTACCCTTCTCTGATTGATAAGCTTTATCTCAATGTTTTCCTCCAAATTGTGTATTTAAGAATGATTCAATACAGTTCGAGTAGTTAGGAATGCTGGCGTTCCCTCGTCCTACTGTTTACTTTAAACATTGTTCTTGAATGTTATTTTCATTATCTGGTAAGTAAATTTAGACTAGAAAAGTGATGGTATGCCTTGTTTTCTAGCTTCTTTCTCCAAAGGTAGTTCTGAAAGTTTCCCTAGGTGTATGCTGAAAGCAGTCTAGATTTAAAAGTGTCTTATCTAATCTTAAGCTGCCCTTTGTTTTTCTTATCTGTTTTCATCCCTTCTGAAGGTAATTATGTGGATTACTGGATTTTTTGTCTATTGAGTTAGCTTTAATATGAACTTGTCCAAAGAAGTCTATGGTTAGCCCTATCCTTTGGTCAGTTTTAAACAGTTACTTAAAAGGATTTTCTTGTTTGGACAAACTGATAAATCCTAGTTGAAATTATTGTATGTTTCCACCCCTTCAACACTTTTATTTTTTCCATTCCATCATTTTATCTCAAATATCTTGTGATATAGATGACTTGCCCCTTGGAACACTCTTGAAATTGTTGCGCAATTAAATCATTTTATGACTCCATAGCCCAATGGACTAAAAACCAGCCTCATATCTATCCTATCAACCAAATCTTGTTCTAATTGCTTGCAAATTCACACCTTTGAAACTCTTTCATTTAGGAATTTCCACTCAACTGAAATCATGCTCAACCATAAAAAAAAAACAAAAACCCTTGTTCTTAATAACTAGCCTAATATCACACATTTCAAGATTTAAAGATAAATCAATCTTTGCACTTATTAGAGAGATACCTCTCTAGATTCAGGAGGGCTAGATCCTAGAATCCCAAAGTGGTTCAAGTGTTCTCTCCGCAGTTCTGGTCTCACCAATCTGCTGGAATTACGGGGAGCTAACATCCCGCTCCATAAAGTGCTCGATAATTAATCTTTAAACTGGGACATACTTATATAAGGACTTAAAAGTATTTAAACTTTAAACTTTATCATAATGAGAAGATATATTTTTATGCTAAAGTACATTAATTTTGATACTATAACATATCTTTTGATATTTTTCTATTTTTTTTGTATTTTTGAAAATTAAAATAAAGGATATTTCAAATGAGCCACAATAGAACCAATGCTTGATGATGAATGGAGCTGAATATAAAGCTTCCTAGAGTAGGCACTCGAAGTCCCCCATGGGTAAGCGTGGGATTTCCACTCGGAAACACCCGTGTGCTAAAAAACACTGCCAACTTAGCGAAATAGCATAAGCGTGCATAGAAATGTCAAACGAAAAATCTAGATCTAAAAAAATCAAAAATAATAATACAAAGCCTACCCTCTATTGTGCATTCATCTTCATTATATAGATTATGAGCCTTCCATAGCCCTGGCCGACCTCATAACTATTGGGTTTGTGTTAAATTATTTCCACGACTAGTCACACGTGGGGAGGTCATATGGGGGGCGAAATCCGCCCTTGTACGTTGCACTGGGTGCAGCAGCCCCCCTTGTTGGGGTCTGGGGCAGTGCCTTGGGAAAAAAAAATTGGTCCTTATTTTCCAGTGGGCAGACCTGCCCATGGTTTTGTGCATGGGTTTGCACATGGTTTTGGGGCATGATGGTTTTCAGCCCCTGGTATTTTGTAGATCCGGTCAAGGGAACTATGGTTATGTTCTAATCCAGGGTTAATGGATTGGGGCTTATGTATTCTTCGACATGTATATATATGTGTTGAACACTAAAAGGAATATAATGAAAAATCAAGTTGGTCGTCCCGATTTGGGATCCAGGGGAAAATCTATGTGTATATCTGTTTTATGTTTTATGCTCTTTCTATTGTTTATTTTATGTTTTAAGATTCGTTTCCAGATAACTTCTGTACAGGGTTAAAACCTACAATAATTTCATTGTACATGTGGCCACTAGCCTTCATGAAGACTGCATTGTGTCTCCATGATCTCCATCATGTCTACATTTAATCCTCACTCTCTCCATCTTGTGTGCATTAGATGCACCACTTCCTCCACTATATCAGCATAAGTGCTTCATGATCTTATTTATAATGCACTATGATCTCAGTTGACCTCCTCCAATATCCTCATGATTTTACATTAAATATCCATGATCTCCACTCCTCCTTCATTTAAGAAGTTTCTCCACTACTCCATAATGTAGATGTAGCTCTAAAATATCCACATTCACACATCAAAAGTGGATTTTTTTCATATATGGGGTTTTTGGGTCCCTCCACCCTCTTATTTACTTAATTAATTATGAAAATTAAGAACTCTAATATTCCAATTATCTGATGGAAAATTGAGAATATTACAAATACCCACAATTCTAGACAAGCTGGTATCTATGCTCCATCTACGATGAAGCTACCGGAGTAACAAGATTAGTGTTAGTGTAAAATATTATCGCAAGTGTACGAAAATATCCTACTTTAGCTATGTGTGAAGAATAACCCTAACAACATAATTGGATGCTTAACCCTTTAGATCTGCAACAGACAGTTACAACAAATTCCACAAAAAACTAGATATATGCAGTAAAAGTAGCTAAACAATAAAGATAAATAGTAACTGATGGAAATTTAACTCCAAGTACCCTACATATAATACAATATTAAAAGAATGATTTTATATTATGTAACACCTAGTAAAGGAAACAATTAAATGTTACTAGTCCCTCTCAATGGGATGGGTTCTTGGTGTTGAGATTCAACAAGAAAATTTCAGCACCCACACCTAGTTGTATTAAGCACCCAAACTAGGGTGGGGCCCACAGTGCTATTTTTGGGTGCATGTCTATTTTGTTTATCCCTTAATTAAGATGGACAATAAACTGTAATATATTCTCAATGTAAACTTGAGATAGTTAAATGAGAGTGATAAACTCAGCTAGCTATTGGATTTCGAGTTAGAGGTAGTTGGTGAGGCATGCTGAGTAATTCTAGTTGTAACATAGTTTAAAGTGCAGTGGTGCATTAGTTAATGTAGGTTGTAACTAGTTTAACTCAGTTAAGTGAGTTAAACTCAGGTGTGCTAGTTGTAACTGAAGATACACTAGTGAGAGATCAAGTGAATTAAATATTAATTAATTCACAATCAGTGATCTCACATGCAACTGGGGATTTACTATTATTAGTTGCATGCATGTCAGATCCAGTGGAGACCCAATTGAGTTCTAGGTGAAAGGGAAGTTGACTATCAGTTGTAAGATTATTGGCTTGCACACATGCAACCAAACACCCATTGGAGTGCACATGATACTTGCACAGTCAAGGAAGGCCAAAATTCCTATCTTTTAGGGATTGCATTCATCAGGGATTACACAAGCAAGGTAGGTTTTTTAGAGGCTGAGATTTGGCTATGTGTTTGTAAATTTTTGTAATGTTCCCAATTTTTAGCCTCAAGCTATAAAATGGGGAAGGAGATCCTTAACCCCTTTTGATGGAGAAATAACACTCCTTGTGTGAAAGGAGGAAAAATAAAGCAGCTGATTTGAGCACCACATGGTGTGAACAGGATTGGATCATGCTTGATCTAGACATTTTGACCAAGTCCACATGCACTGTCTAGTTACAATGTATCTCCTTGATGGATTGTGCAGTTTTAGAGGAGGACCACATGCATGAGTTGGAAGGCACATGTGGATGGGACCCATGGTGGAGAGGAGCACTTGCTACATAAGGAGAGGAGGAGAGCCATTTTTCTTCATGCTTGATTGTTATTTTGCTTAGTCTATTGACACTTCGCTCCTCTTGCTGTTTAACAAGAGTGCTGTTACACCATTTTTTTGGTCATCTAACCTATTATTATTAGATGAACCCAGGTACACCATGTATGACCAATTTTACCCCAAGTAAAATTTCTTTCACCACATAAAATAACTTCTTTGGTCATATTTAACCAAAAACCAAGCAATTAATTAAATAAATCTTTATTTATTTAATTATTTCCTATGAACAAGTTATTTAAATCATTATTTAAATAATATTCTTAGTTAAATTTGACTAAATCATCCATAAATAACCAAATAAACCATTATTTATTCCCATCATTCCCCTAAAATGATAAATAAATCATTTATTTATTTATTATTTATAAATAAAGGAATTGACCCAAGTCAAGAATCCTTTTCCCTCCAACAAATATAATAAAATATTCCTAAAAGGTGCTTCTAGAATTCGATTAATAATATTTTATTCATGCACCAAGTTCTAGACCGCCCCAATATTTTGTTATAAATAGGGGGGTTCTCCCCATTCATTAGTCACCTTCATTGCATTAGATCACTCTGGATCTTCTCTTGGTCACCATTTTCCATTTTGCTTTGTGAACTCCCATTGAGTTCTATGTTTGCTTTTCCACATCCATCAGAGAGAAAAATGCTAGATCTGAAACACTGAGGACTTCCAAGAACCCATCCCACTGAGGAGAATTGGAAAACACCTTTCTTGCTTTCCTCACAGGTGCCCCATTTTTTAATATAATACAAAAATCTTTCATATACATTCTTCTTGTCTTGTTCATTGGATCTATGGAGCTATGTTATTTCTTATCTGCTTAATATCTTTTATGCTTAGATCTGAATTTGTGCAGCAATATTAAAGGTATTTTGCAGCCATAATTGATGTTAGGGCTATTTGTTATGCGTAGCTAAAGTGATCTTTTACGACGAAAGATTCATACTAACAAGTGCAGTGCTGCATAGCAATAGGGTGTTCCCGGTCGAGAATCCCTACCTCATCCTCAGGGAAGGAGAGGTTCTAGAGTTGCACTTCCTCATTCCGTAATTTGGCCAAAGATAGCTCCTTCAATCACAGTGTTATTCCTGGAGCAGGATAATTTTGTTCTGCTGGGTGCAGCAACAGAGGATCTCTTGAGTTGTTCCTTGACTTATTTTCAGTGGAGAGCCTAGATATTCATTGGAGGATCAGTGAGGAGGACTCCTATCCTTATTTTCATATCATTGGCATCATGCCAACCATCCAACTTCCCTCACAATGAAATTTACAGCTTGATCTGCGTTATTTTGGCTAGCAGTTGCTGGGAGGGTCATTTGAGCTCATCAGGAGGAGTTGTTTCTGAGTAAAAGGATAATTTTTTTTCTTAGATACACTATTAGAGGAGGGAATCATAATTTCTAATCTGATACAGCCTCATTTTATATTTTGATTCAGTTGCAGTGACAAGTCAGATTGTCACATTGTACATTTTCCGACATTTCTAGCAATCTCCTCTAGATTAGCTAGAAATCTTGTATTGGAGCCCATTATTCTATCCTTGGGCACTTCTTGTATAGTTCAGCCATATTTCATGTTTATGCATCTATAGCAGCAAATACTGTAACATAGGTAGCGCTGTCACTTCTTTTTGGCATTTTGTGCAGTTGCAACAACTCCTGTACTTCATAGTTTGATCATTGGAGAATCATTCCTGTAGCTTGAGTGGCTTGTCCCTCAACATATTTTTGTATATTGTAGCTGATTTATTAATGAACATGATGGTTGTATTATATTCCATATATTGATAAGTGTAGTTTTGCAGAGTTTCATGATTATGCTCATATGTTGTTGTAGCTCACTCTTTCAGCACTTTTTCAAGATACCAAAGAGAAGGAGATCTGAATAACCTTCCTAGGGTTATTTCTTTGAGCTCTAATCCTGGAAGTGTAATTTATGGTGTGTTAACTAAGGGATCTAAGTCCCATTTCAACTTATTTTTACACTTCCTTCCTTATACAGCGTCCCCTTGGACCCTTTTGCAACAATTCCTGTAGGAGGAATATTACAAGTTCTATAGACAGAGTCTATAGAGGGCCAGGTAGCCTATGGATCTCATCCTTTCTATAAGGTGACATATCCATTAAATGTCCCTATAGTCAATATCTGGAATAGATTGTGGTATTTCTGAAAAAGGAATATTACAGTGGTATCGAAGCATCAATCTTGGCTCAACTTGTGCAGCCCAAGATAATATGACATATGAAGGAGAAGCTCCTCATTTAGAAGAGGAGATGTACAAAGAAAAAAAAAAAAGAGGAATGACGGAAGAGGAGGTTTCCCTTCTTCTTTTCCAGACCATTGAGGGTATCATTGGAGATCTTGAAGAGATAGAAAGGGAAAGTTGGAAAGATTTTCTGAGAGGGTTTGTGGATGAAATAAACCCTAGTGGTGACCACGTTGGGTGTGACCATTCAGCCACATATGTAGATCCACAGCGCAGTCCATTTCCCACTTGCACTACCGGGAGGATGGAGGAAGGAGATGAGGGCATTGGAAGAGTAGCACTGCAACTCAAAGGTATGGCTCATGATTGTTAGTTTGAAAGTTTTGTTTCATATTTTCATGCAAATGCAAAAAAATATGATGCATTCACTGAGGTTTTGGTGAAGAAACTTTATGGAAGTCAATGTGGATCATCATGTATCATAACTTCAAACACTTTGCATGCATTGGGAGGAAACATGAAACAAACTCCTTTCCTTATTTCCGAAGAGGATGAGCATAAGAGATCTAACATCACTGTCCCATTGGCAAGAGATTCGCCACCAAATGGAGGTGAAAGAGGAGCCATTGCTTCTAATAGAGGAACCCTTGAATCTTTACAAGGAGTTCCAAGTATTTTAACATGTGGGAACCACAGCACAATTCCGGAGTCATATGTAATAGATATTGGGGATTGTGAGATGGAGGAGGAAGAGAAGGATCAACATCAAGGGTTGATACACCCTTATCTATTCTGGAAGGTCTTTGAACAAGAGAAGGAGACTATACAACGCAGTGAAGAGAGGGACAAATAAGTTCACTCATACATACAGTCCACTTCTGAACTTGATGTCTCATTATATGGAGGCATTCCATCTAGGAGGCCACCTGATCTTGAGTTGATGAGGGGCATATTTTCATTTGGTTCACCACTCTTGGATTCCAGAGAGGTGGAGACACTAGAGGAGTCCAACACAACACAAATATTTTGGGGTAGACTCAAGGAGGAGGGAGACACTCTCTCATTTTCAGTATCACCCACTCTCATCAGCTACACTGCGCTGACAGAGATTGCTGCAGGGATGGAGGATGGCATCTTCATGATGCAGGATGACTACTCCACAAATTTGATGGAGAAGAGGATACTTCCTTTGAGGGAGGACTCTTTCATACATAGGAGTGGATGGAGGCCACTCATGCTTACGTTGACCCAGCTTGGGAGATTCCTTTTGGATGACGACTTCTCATGGGAGGCCAACTTCCAAAGGACATCATCACTATTTGAGCATGATCAGCTGCATGATGGGCATGAAAAAATTATGGAGGATGACTTTGGCATGGAGGATGTCAAGGTAGAAGGCAACAGCATGAGGGGAGCATCACATTGTAGATTACCAATGCTGTCTCTAAGGAGGATAGATTTGGGTTGGAGTTCTCAACTCTTGGTAGAGTACTCCCAGGATCTAGGTGCGTGCATGATTTTGGATGATCTGGAGGGATATGATAGATACATAGTGGATGATATGGTCATATATCATTATGGAAGGATCTTCTTGACTAGGGCTCCTAGTCTCAAGCAGGAATTATTGCATGCAGCACATGAGGACTTTCTAGTTATGCACTTTGATGCATATTTTGCTTTGCTAGAGGAGTTCATTTGGGAGAGCATTCAATATGATCTATATCAGCACGTGGATAGATGCATAGCCCAGATGATTTTGAAGAGGTTGGCACAACCATTTCCCTACTCATTGGAGGTGAGGGAGAGCATTCAGATGAGCCATTTCAGCTCTAGGACCGGAGTACATGGTAAATAAGGTATATGTTTTCATTTTGGTTTAACTTTATTCAATTTATGTGAGTAGCTTGATGAGCTAAGGATTATCACACCTCCTTATGATCCCTATTATGATGTACTTTTGGCCCATTGCAGCAATGGGAATGGCTATTTTCATGATGGTTTGTGGGGGAAGCCACATACTTCTTGGTGTGCACCATTGGCACCGATTTGTATTTTTGTATTTCAATCTTATGAGATGTTTGTGGCTGAAAAAAAGTGGCTGGGAAAGAACTTGTTTTTTTTTTTCATGCAGGTAAGAGGTGCACTTCGTTGGTCCCATAAGTGGAGTAGTGACCCACTCTCTAGTTGTCTTATGATAGCTTGTTTTTATTGTATGTTTCCTCCTTGTATTGCTGGTGTTTATACATTCACAAGGAGCACTACTGGGAGAGTGTTGTATATTTTGGGACAGCCCATTGGGAGCATGAATCTCCCCATTGCATATGCTTTATATTGTAGGAGACACCATGGGAAAACCATGATTTCCACATTGCTACTTTTCTCTTCTTGTGGGAAAACCCACTTGGAGAACTTGAGGGGGCATTTCATGGTTGATTTTCTTGATGGGGAGGCTTGGGCCATTCTTGGAGGGAAAACCATTTTATCCCAAGGAAAAAAAAAGCCCCATGTGTACCACAAATGGAGGGAAAAACACCTTGGGAATCAAAAGCCCAACTCTCCATTCAGCCCCAACACATTGCATATACCAGGGGTTGAGAGTTTTATTTGGATGATAGCATGGATGAGAGGATCATAATTTGGGATACATTTTTCCCATGCATATCATCACTCCTACCTTGAGGATGCCATAGCACAGCGAGGAGGTTTCCACCTACACCTTCTATCTTTCCATGATGTGCACCATTCCGGTTTGCATACTTGGGAGGAAGCATTGGAGGACAGATTTGTTGCAGGATATCTTGAGCAGTGGTGGAGATTTTTAATGAGGGGGCCACAAGAGAAAATGGGGAGGAATTTTGTTCTCTCTATGCAGTTTCTTGAGGACAAGCAACATGTGGGAGGGGAGGACTGTAATGTTCCCAATTTTTAGCCTAAAGGTAAAAGGAACATTATAGTTAGCATATTTTTATTTTGTTGAATAAAATGGGGAAGGAGCTCCTTAACCCCTTTTGATGGAGAAATAACACTCCTTTTGTGAAAGGAGGAATAATAAAGAAGATGATTTGAGAACCACATGGTGTGAATAGGACTGGATCATGCTTGATCTAGACATTTTGACCATGTCCACATGCACTGTCTAGATACAATGTATCTCCTTGATGGACTACACAGTTTTAGAGGAGGACCACATGCATGAGTTGGAAGGCACATGTGGATGGGACCCATGGTGGAGAGGAGCACTTGCTACATAAGGAGAGGAGGAGAGCCATTTTTCTTCATGCTTGATTATTATTTTTCTTAGTCTGTTGAGACTTCGCTCCCCTTGTTGTTTAGCAAGAGTGCAGTGCTGCATAGCACTAGGGTGTTCCCAATCAGGAATCCCTACCTCATCCTCAGGGAAGGAGAGGTTCTAGATCTGCACTTCCTCATTTCGGCATTTGGCCAAAGCTAGCTCCTTCAGTCACAGTGTTATTCCTGGAGCAGGATAATTTTGTGCTGCTAGGTGCAGCAACAGAGGATCTCTTGAGTTTTTCCTTGACTTATTTTCAGTGGAGAGCCTAGCTATTCATTGGAGGATTAGTGAGGAGGAATCCTGGGCTTATTTTCATATCATTGGCATCAGTCCAGCCATTCAGCTTCCCTCACAACGCAGTTTCTAGCTTGATCTGCGTTATTTTGGCTAGCAGTTTTTGGGAGGGTCATTTGAGCTCATTAGGAGGAGTTGTTTCTGAGTAAAAGGATCAGCCTTTTTCTTAGATACACTATCAGAGGAGGGCATCATAATTTATGATCTAGTACAGACTCATTTTATATTTTGATTCAGTTTCAGTGACAAGTCAGATTGTCACATTGTACATTTTCCGACATTTCTAGCAATCTCTTCTAGATTGGCTAGAAATCTTGTATTGGAGCCCATTCTTCTATCCTTGGGAATTTCTTATATATTTCAGCCATATTTCATGTTTATTCATCTATAATAGTAGCTACTCTAACATAGGCAGTGCTGTCACCGCTCTCAGGCATTTAGTGTAGTTGCAACAAATCATGTACTTCATAGTTTGATCATTAGAGATTCATTCATGTAGCTTGAGTGGATTTTCCCTCAACATATTTTTGTATATTGTAGCTGATTTATTAATGAACATGATGGCTGTATTATATTCCATATATTGATATGTGAATTTTTTCCGAGTTTCATGATTATGCTCATATGTTGTTGTAGCTCACTCTTTGAGCACTTTTTCAAGATACTGAAGAGAAGGAGATCCGAATAACCCTCCTAAGGTTATTTCTTTGAGCTCTACTCCTAGAAGTGTAATGTATGGTGTGTTAAATAAGGGATCTAAGTCCCCTTTCAGCTTATTTTTACACTTCCTTCCTTATACAACGTCCCCTTGGACCCTGTTGCAGCAATTCCTGTAGGAGGAATATTACAAGTTCTATAGACAGAGTCTGTAGAGGGCCAGGTAGCCTCTGGATATCATATTTTCTATAAGGTGACATATCCAGTAAATTCCCCTATATTCAATCTCTGGAATAGACTGTAATATTTCTGAAAAAGGAATATTACAATTTTGTTCATGAGAGTGTGAGACAATTAGTTGAGTACTAGAGGGCTCTTGTGATAATAGTTTTGTATGTAATTGTTTCATTATCCATGCTTAATATACAATAGAATATAGTTGGTTTTTTAGCCATAATATTTTTCTGGGAAATTATCTGTGTTGTGGTTGATTTGATTCTTCTTCATGTTCATGTGATTAGTGATTGTGTTTTTAATTCCGCAAAATATTTGTAGAAGCGATTCATTATTTAAATTTTGTACATTGTTATATGAGGTGAACCCAATATATACATGCATGCTGTATAATTTCTACATGGTATCAGAGCACAGGAAATTGAAGAAGTGAAGCATGAGCTAAGTTTGTGACTAGATAGAATTCGAATTTTCAGAAAGAATTTCTTCGTACTACAATTGATTCAAGATAGAAATGGATTTCAATGGCTTGAGGTTGGAGTATGCACTCGAGGGTAGGTCAAACTATATTTCTTGGAAGGACAGGATGGAGGCAGTAGTCAAAGGCAATGGCTTGAATGAATTCATGGACAATGATATTGCTAAACCCATTGTGGCAAATTCTGTAAATCTTGATGCATGACAAAAGAAAGTGGCAAAGGCAAGGAGAATCCTGTTGGAGGGAGTACGAGACCACATTGTCTCCATGGGAAAGCCACACCATATGAAATATGGAAGGCTTTGTCAGATCTATTCCAGAGTAGCAACGAGCATCAGAAATTGGCACTCAAAGATAAACTCGGGAAGATCAAGATGGAAAAGGGCGACACTATTCCAAAATATCTAACAAAGATTGTCCAATGTCGGGATGAACTGGGGAGTGTTGGAATAAAATTCGTTGATGATGATTTGGTGAGCTTGGATCTTCTAGGACTTCACAAGAGTTGGCACAGTTATCAAGACTTTGTCAATGGAAGGGAAAAAATGCCAGATTGGGAACGACTGTGTTCGAATTTGGTGTAGGAGGATTTCAGACAGAACACCAGAGATCGATCTTCATCTAAGAATGAATATGAAGAGGATTTTTATTTGGATACCAAGGCATGGAAGGGGAAGGGGAAGAAATTCCATTCTAAGTCCGAGTCTAAGAATGGAAAGAAGCAGGACATGTCCAAGGTGAAGTGTTTTCACTATCACGAGCATGGGCATTTTTCTACTAACTATCCACAAAAGAAGAAGAACAAGAATATTGTAGGATCTGTAGTTGGTGAGGCCCTTGCCTCACAATTTGAGCTTGACTTCTCATTGATCTCATGCATGGTGTCCAATGCATTGGGATTTGTGTGGTAGCTAGATAGTGGCACTTCCTTTCACATCACAGGAGACAAGGAACTTTTCAGTGACTTGGAGGAGAAGGATCTCTGGATGCATATTGAAATGGGTGATGACGGGTGGTACAATGCTACCGATATTGGTACCATTACCTTCTAGAGGTAATCAGTTAAACCCTTTCAATTAAAATATGTAATGTGTGTACCAAGTCTGAAGAAATATTTGGTCTCAGTTGCAATGTTGGAGGATAGAGGCTATGATGTTGTTTTTAGTGAAGGAAAAGCTTTCATTTGACATAAAACCATAGGAAAAAACAAGAGCATAGGGATTCAAGTTAAGAATATCTACAAGCTGGAGGTAGATGGTTGTGTAACAATGATGTTCAAGGTAGATCAAGTGGTGAGTCGAGATGAGGGTGAATTATGGCACAAGATATTAGGCCATCTTCACCATGGAGCCTTGAAAGTCATGCAACACATTTCTACTGGCCTTCCCAGGGGTACACTTGTGTAGTAAGACACATGCAAGGGATGTCCTATGGGAAAATATGTAAAGGCCACCTTTCATGAGAAGGAAAACCAAGCTTCGGGGATCCTTGAGAGAGTTCACACAAACGTGTGTGGTCCTTTCTCTATTGCTTTGACAACAAAACATAAGTACTATGTAATATTTGTTGATTAATTTTGTTGTAAATGTTGGATCTTCTTCATGTAGAGGAAAGATAAGACATTTTCTAATTTCTATGATTTTAAGGCATCGGTGGAGAAAGAGTCGGGGAAGCAAGTGTAGGATCTTAGGAGTGATAACGGTGGAGAATACATCTCTAATCAATTCAAGAACTTCTGCAGAAAAGAAGTAATTCGAAGAGAACTCATAGTGCCTCATAACCCACAACAGAATGGGGTCACAGAGAGGAAGAATAGAAAGATCATGGGTGCAGCACGAGCAACGTTGCATGATCAAGGTCTACCGATGCATCTGTGGGAGGAAGAATGCAGCATAGCGGTACATGTGCAAAACCATTGTCCTCGTAGAGTACTTGCCATGAGTACACCTAAAGAGGCTTTCACTAGTAAGAAACCTGATGTTTCACACTTTAAGATTTTTGGCTCATATGTTTATGTGCATGTCACCAAGGACTGCCAAGAAGAAGTTGAAACTAACATCTCATGTTGATATTTTTGTGGGGTACACTGAAAAAACCTATAATTATCATGTGTATTTTCCAAAGATCAAAATGACTATTGTTCGATGGGATATAAAATTTGATGAGGATAAAGCCATGTGTTTATCCCTTGAGAGGGAGCTGGACTTGCATGCAGAGGAGGAACTTTTGGTTCCCAAGGATGAGTCTCAAGATGTGGATCAGCGACATGAGGAGGTTCATGGAGTGAAGGAAAACACTCATGCAGAGCCATCTATCAGAAATCACAAAAGGCGCACCATGGAAGTTGATAGATTTAGACTTGATGTTGCAAAGAATGTAGGAGCCCCTAATTCACAACACAGACATAGAGAGTCTCCTAACCAATTTACTAGATACATGGCTCTTATGAGAAAATTTATTGTGACTAAACCATCTTCCTTTATGGAAGCAGTGCAGAAACCAACTTGGCTTGATTCAATGGTGGAGTATGACTCCATTTTCAAGAACAGTGCATGGGAGATAGTCCCAAGGACGGTCAAAAAATAAGTGGTTGGATCAAGATATATATACAAGGTAAATCAATTTGTCGATAGGAGTGTGGAGAAATACAAGCCTATTTGTGTGGCCCGAGGATTCTCACAGATCGAGGGGATAGATTATGATGAGACTTTTGCACCTGTTGCAAGGTACTCTTACATAAGATCCATCCTTGCAATCTCAGTGTAGATGGGTTGGAATATTCATCACATGGATGTGAAAACTGTGTTTATCAATGGTATCATTGTTTGGGCCAATCTGCTAGTGTAGATTAGGCTTCAATTTCCTATCAATCCGAGTAGGTACACTTAGAGGTACTTATCTAAAATATATATCTAGAATGATTTGGTCTCCTAAATTAGGGTTTGGTGTAATAGGATTCAATGCTCTTTTACAAGAGGTTTTTCCTTGTCTCCTTCCATACTTGAACAACTTCTTAAACAAAAAAAATCTAATTTCCTAAAAATAGAGTTCTATTGTTTGTCCGAGATTCTCTAGTTCTTTTACAAGAACTCAATTCATAGAACCTATTCCAAGTCTTAAATCAACACACTTATCATTCAAAATAATTCAAAACAACAAGCAAGGTAAATAATCTTGAAATCAACCAATAGCTAAGTCCTTTTACAAGGTTCATTCATTAGACTACAAGTTGAGCTCTGCAATTACAACCATGATCATTAAGCAGAAATGATAAACTTAAATTTTGAAACATGAAATAGTAAACACAATTCTCAATTCAAAGAATGATATCAATTGAATATTCTTACAAAGACCTTTCACAAAAGACACTAGCTTCAATTGAAAATTATGATTCATAAACTTGCAGCATAGGAATTAAATGGAAATGTCTATCAGATCTAATTATGCAATTGTAAACGAAAAACACAAGGAAGTGTACCAGCTCTGTAGTGGGGGCCCTCTACACGTTGCAAGCACACCTTAAGATAACTCATATGAAGAAGATTACTAAATGTAACAACATAGATAACTAAATCTCTGTATGAAAGTCCGAAAGCCAAATAATTACATAAATCGAGTTTTGAAGTTTGTCACATAATGTCTCATGTCTAGTTATTAAATGTTTTCCTTCTAGCTATTTATCATTAAAATACATAACAAGAAGAGGCTATTTGTGTTCCTCAAAATCATAACTAACTTCCCAAAGGAGTCAAATTAGTTCAGATCCCTCTTTTCAAGAAAAATATCAAAAAGATAAAATATGTTCATTAATTGCTTGGGATTTTCTGCTGAAATAGCTGAAGTTGACCAACGTTGACCAGCCACCTGTAGACTTCGAATCTGGAGGTGGATAGATATTTCATCATCCTTGTAAATTCAGGAATAGACCCTCAGTCCTTGATTTTTCCAACCTGTCATGCAACATGTCAAAACATGAAGCCATTACAGGAAGTTACGAAAACCTGTAATTTTATGAAAATTCCTAATTTTAACACAAAAATTCCTAAAATAAATTCCAATGTAAAAAATAATAATAATGTCATTATATTAATAAATTTCAAAGGAATATGAGAGATTTATGAAGGTTAAATGAGAAAATATGAAGGATAAAATGAAGTTTTTAGGTGAAAGGATGAGTCATGAAATGGTACCAACATCTCCCCCAAACACAAGACTTGGCATGTCCTCATGCTAACCTGTCAGAATCCTTTGCTTGCTGCTTCTATTGCATATAGTAAAAAATCCATGTTCATATGAGTTTGATATTCAGTCTTCAAGATTTGGTATTTTGCCTTGATAGCTTTCTTCTGCCTATACCATTTGCTAACCCATCTACAGATTTCAATTTTGTTGCTTTTGAGTTTTTTTACTTTTCTCTTCAATTTTCCATTTTCATCTTGAATTTTCTTAATTTGTATTCTTAGTACCTCATTTTCTCTTTTCAAAACTCTTTCCAAAATTTTTGATTCCATAATCTCTTGTTGTAAATATTGAATTTGTCTTTCTAATTTCTTCTGTGTAGTATCCCAAATCTGGAATAGCATAGCAAGCCTGCTGAAATAACGCACTCCTGGGAGACTGATGTACAGAAATGAGTTTAAAGCCCTTGGATCCCTTAGATCAGAATATCTAGAGTCTAGATCCAAAAGGGGAGCAAAAAAAAATCAAACTAGGTCTGGTAAATAGATCTCCCACCACCTAGTCTAGCTGAAAAATACCCTACAGGAGGGGCTGCAGCTATGCACAACAAACTGCTTCAGAAATAACGCAGTCTTGGATAGTATGAGAAAGAAACCATAAAATATGATTAACTTAGGAATATACAGTAGAAAATCATAATTACAATGAAGCTCTTTCAATATACAGTAGAACACATGAGACAATAGAGCAAGAAATATTCAGAAAAGAAGGCTAAAACACATATATAAATGCAGAAATGGCTCAACAACGTTATTTTGAGGAGCTGCAATAGTTGAATATTACAACTCAGATCTAGGATATATTTTTGGACAAAATATCAGATCCATTTCAGATCTGGAAACTACAAAGTCGTATTTACAAGATCCCCTTGGGGTTTTGACCAAATCATGCATAAACAAGAGTAGATTTGAGTTTTAAGTTGTAGATATGTAAAATGCTACAGTAATTTCTGAATATGAATTTACATTAAAATATATTAGATATAAACATAACATGGATCAGCAAGCTAATCCATGGATCATCAAAGTGAAAGGCAAAGCCCAGCACCAGAAATCTCTCATCAAAACTGGGATCAAAACACCCTGAAGAATCCCATATGAAAATAACACAGTTCCTCAATGAAAACTGCACTGTAGATTGAATAACATAGATGGCCAACTGCCAAGATATAGATCTGAAGCACAAACATGAGAGGTACTCTTCTAGGAGGTTAAAAGACACACTCCATGAGAAGAGGCTCCCAAAACAAGCTAGATCTCTGCAGATCTAGAATCCCACTTGCTGCAGCTTGCAAAAGCAGACAAACCCTCCTGGATTTGTGCTACAATTGGAAGTAGAGCTTGTTCTCAAGCTTGATAGTGGATCAAATCAGCAAATACTCCTCCAATAATCCTCAAAGGAAGAGGTGAAATCCCTGCATAGGAACTCCAAGTGCTAAGCAGCACAATTCTCTACTAAACAACAAAGAATAGTATTTGTCTAACTAGACAAGATACTTAGAAATATAATCAATCAACAACCTTCTCTTGCTGCCTTCCCCTCCCTTTTATAAGATGAAAGCCTTTGCAAACCCTAAACCACCTTGATGAGTTAGCTCCTTTCACATGAGGGGCCTCCTTCTAGAACTGCGCTGTCCCTTCATGAGATACATTGAACCTAGACAACGCTGTAGATTTGGTCAAGGTTGACCTAGCCTCACAGCTCAAACCACTTTCACACCTGCAAGTGATTTATTTACATGTCCCAGATTTATCTTTGTTTACATGGAAATTGATTTATTCAGTCTTTTCAAGAGTTTTACATGTCCTTTTTTATTCATTTATTCATGCAATAGAAAATAAAACAAAAATGAATATTCCTCTTAGCTTAGTCTAAGTAGGAATATTACAGTCCTCCCCTCCAAAATGTTGCTTGTCCTCAAGCAACTGATAGGGAAAGATCTGTAGTACTTCTCTTCCTCCATTGATGGCATCATCAAGGATCAAGTCCTCATCATAAGCCAAGTGCTCAACAAGCCAATACCTCATGAATTGTTCCTCAAAGATCAACATAATATGTGCATAGTCCATCCCTCCAGGAGTGAAAAACTCAACAGAAATAAACATGGTTGAAGAAATGCTACATCTAAAAAATGTATCATGAAGCACAGGTAGAAGTTATAAACCATGTGGTACATAAACACTGCCCATACTCTGTCCATACAACCCCATAAACAATACAACTATATCATCCAAGTATGGAAGAAAGACCACATATATGCAAACTAAAATCCGAACTTGAGGAGGTCGGTCAAATCCCACATGTAATGCCAGTGCAATGCACCACATGCCTGCATTAGATCAAGGTGTGGTAAGTGGCTTTCCCACCACACATTTTTTGCATGAGTCACCTTAACATGGCTGAAGGTGTTAGATAAGTTTGGTGCCTTTGGAAATCACCCATCATGAGAAGGAATCTCCCTTTGCACAATAAGGGAGTGGCCAAGTTCAACATCTCTGTTGGCCCACCAAAATTCATGAGATCCACATGATCTCCCACTCCTTTTAGGAGTCATATCCTAAAAAAACATGGCAAAAGAATCAGAAAGTAAAGCTTGCTTGGAATGATCAGATCCTTTACCATCATAGTCCTTCATACACATGGAGTTGTGCATGAGCATTCCCCTCCTTTCAAGCCAAGGAAGAGTTGGCAGAGATGACTCTTGCAAAGAGTCCATTGGCTTCCCCAATCCTCCATAGCTATTTCACTCTTGAAAGTGCTGATGTAAGTCCTCTCTCATGCCTTCCCAATCAAAGCTCCTCATGATCAGGGTATATATCTTCATTGAATACATATGGTTGAGGAATAATTCTTCATGTGCTCCTTGTAGGATCTTCTTCTTGAGCTTGAAAGCTCTAGCCAAGAAGACCTTACCATGATAATAGATGACTCCCCCTTGGACTAAGTAGCCCTTCTCTTGCTGCATGCCATCTAGTATCATACCTGTGTGGAGATCTTTGGAATAATCTACAAGCAATTGAGATTTCCAATAAATATCTACACTACTCAACGATGACAACACTATTGAAACATCCATGGAAGTGCTTGTCATGTTGCTGATCTCCTTTTTGGCATTACTCATGCCAAAATTTTTTGTTGGAAGGCTGATCCTCCCATAGCGCAGATTTAGAAAAGAGAGAGGGAGATAATGATGCAGGAAGAAGATCTCCATCATACTTGTGTTGTTCCAAGCCCTCTAATGCTGTGACTTGGTCTCTCATTGATCCAATCCTTCCTTGATATAGATTTGGAACAACACTTTGTGGATCCTTCGCCACAAGATCTGAATCTAATGGCATTCTAGGTGGCTTTCCATTAGATAAGAATGTCCCTTGCAGCATCCTCATGAACATGAGAGAAGGGACTGTGAGATCCCTCCTTCCACTGTGAAAATCCATCTCTTTTGTTTGTGTGGAAGTACTAGGTGAATGATAAGTGTGCATGCCTTGAATCATTTGTGGTTTCCCACTCTTCAAGTCCACCCAGTCCATTTGCAAAGCTTTCCAATCAGTGGTAACCTTCCCTAAGGTAATCAACCATTGGACACCCAAAATGATGTTGGTGTCTGTTATGTCAACTACAAAGAAGTGATCCACCAGAGTGTAGGATCCCATAGTGACAGAGATTGATGGAACATATTGCATGAATTTCATGGTCCTATCTCCTGGGACCAAAAAAGAAAATCCCTCAAAAGTATCAGTGGGGATTGCTCTCTTTTGCACAAGATGAGCATCAATAAAGTTGTGGGTTGCCCCACTATCAATCAAGATAGATACTCTTTGATTCATGACTAAACCTTGTACTCTTAGGTTCAAGTACTTAGGCACTCCTATAAAATATGAAAGAGTCCCACTTATTGGAGCAAAGGCTCCCTTCCCATCTCTGGATGGTGTTTGATCTTCCTCATCATCATCAGTGATGTGACCCCTCCTAGGTTCATCATCTTCATCTTCCTCGTCAAAATTTGAGAAGACTTATATGTAGTGTGCTTTTACAGCAGCACATCTATGTTCCGGTGCCCATGAATCTTGGCAAGTGAAACACAGTTTCTTCTTCCTCAATTCCCTCATGAGATCAATATCAAGAGGCTTCTTCAAAGAGCTCTCCATGGGAGGAGCAGCTTTTCCTTCCTTCCCCTTAGAAAAGTGAGGGGCCTTGCTCTGGAAAGTTGCCTTTGCTTTTGGCAAGGCATATTGGAGGTCTCTAGCCCTCTCAATGGCATCATGCAAAGTGATGGGCTTGGTAGATTCGACCAACCCATGCAAAGGTTCCTCCAGGCCATCGATGAACATGTAGACCCTCCTGGCTACAGATAGATCAAGGACCATGACTGATAATCTCAGAAACTTAGAGATATAAGTATCTACATCTTCTGATTGCTTCAACTTTGCAAGGCTTATGAAGGGTACTTCAGGATCCTTCCTTTCAAACCTCTCCACCAGTCTTCTATTAAACTCAAAATAGGTAGTCACATTGATGTGTCCCAATGTAGACAACCCATGGAACCACCAATTGTGTGCTTCACCTTAAAAGTGCAGCGCTACAATCTTGATGGCTTTAGTCTCAGCGACTTTGTTCAACTGGAAGTAAATATCCATATTTTCTACCCATGCTTTGGCAGAACTGGAGGATGATCCATAAAACTTGGGCAAAATGAATCTGCCCATAGAGTGGTGTCTATCCTAATTATGAAAGAACCCACCATCTCTATACTGCTGCCTCGGTCTTCTTCTGTCCTTGAGGTGACAAAATTATTGGAAGCTCAAGTGTTCCTTGAATCTCTGACTCTGAGATTCATACTCCACAAATTAATCTTCAAGGGAAGCTTGCTCTTGTGGTCCTTCATTCTCCACAGCCAAGAAAGTAGGCATAGTGGAGCGTTGTGAAGCTTGTGGGGCTTGTGGCAGGTTCACTGGTTGACCAGTCCCATGGTGAGACATGTTAGAGCTTTCTCCTGGATGAAATATCCCAGGATATTCCCTCATTCTATCCATCCTCATATCCTTGATCTCTCTGGAAAGATCTTGCATGGCTACCAACAGAGTTCTTGCAAACTCTTCTCCTTCTTTATCACTTGTAGTCTCAGGGGCTTTACCCTTGTCTTGATCATCGGTAGTGTAATCATAATTCTTGTGAATTATGTTCTGATACCTCTTCTCCCTCTCAGTAAGAGGTTCATCTTCTTCTGAATGCAACATGGCTATGATGCTCCAAGGAAAGCACAGGTTGTGCCAAGAAAGGAGCTCCAATTCCACTGTAATATCCAAAATCTGGAATAGCACAACAATCCTACTGAAATAATGCACTCTTGGGAGATTGATGTGCATAAATTATTTTACAGCCCTTGGATCCCTTATATCAGTAGATCTGGAGTCTATATCCAAAAGGGGAGCAAAAACAAATCAAACTAGGTGTGGTAAACAAATCTCCCACCACCTAGTCTAGCTGAAAAACACCCTACAGGAGGGGCTGCAGCTATGCACAACAAACTTCTTCAGAAATAACGCAGTCTTGGAAAGTATGAGAAAGAGACCATAAAATATGATTAAATTAGGAATATACAGTAGCAAATCATAATTACAATGAAGCTCTTTCAATATACAGTAGAATACATGAGATAATAGAGCAAGAAATATTCAGAAAAGAAGGCTAAAACACATATATAAATGCAGAAATGGCTCAACAACGTTATTTTGAGGAGCTGCAACAGTTGAATATTACAACTCAGATCTAGGATAGATTTGTGGACAAAACATCAGATCCATTTCAGATCTGGAAACTACAAATTCTTATTTACAAGATCCCCTTGGGGTTTTGACCAAATCATGCATAAACAAGAGTAGATTTGAGTTTTAAGTTGCAGATCTGTAAAATGCACAGTAATTTATGAATATGACTTTACATTAAAATAGATTAGATATAAACAGAACATGGATCAGAAATCTAATCCATGGATCACCAAAGTGAAAGGCAAAGCCCAGCACCAGAGATCTCTCATCAAAACTGGGATCAAAACACCCTGAAGAATCTCATATGAAAATAACCCAGTTCCTCAATGAAAACTGCGCTATAGCTTGAATAACATAGATGGACAACTAGCAAGATATAGATTTGAAGTAAAAACAAGAGAAGCACTCTTCCAGGAGGTTAAAATACACACTCCATGAGAAGAGGCTCCCAAAACAAGATAGATCTCTGTAGATCTAGAATCCCACTTGTTGTAGCTTGCAAAAGTAGACAAACTCTCCTGGATCTGCGCTGCAATTAGAAGTAGAGCTTGGCCTCAAGCCTGATAGTGGATCAAATTAGCAAATACTCCTCCAAGAATCCTCAAAGGAAGAGGTAAAATCCCTGCAGAGGAACTCCAAGTGCTAAGCAGCACAATTCTCTACTAAATAGTAGCGAATTGTATTTGTCTAAGCAGAAAAGATACTTAGAAATATAATCAATTAACAACCTTCTCTTGTTGCCTTCCCCTTCCTTTTATAAGATGAAATCCTTTGTAAACCCTAAACCACCTTGATGAGTTAGCTCCTTTCACATGAGGGGCCTCCTTCTAGAACTGCATTGTCCCTTCATGAGATACATTGAACCTAGACAACGCTGTAGATTTGGTCAAGGTTGACCCAGTCTCACAGCTCAAACCCCTTTCAAACCTGCAAGTGATTTATTTACATGGCCCAAATTTATCTTTGTTTACATGGGCATTGATTTATTCAGTCTTTTCAGGAGTTTTACATGTCCTCCTTTATTCATTTATTCATGCAACAGAAAATAAAACAAAAATGAATATTCCTCTTAGCTTAGGCTAAGTAGGAATTTTACATTTTGCTTTTTTTTTTGAGAATTTTTGCTCCATTGGTTCTTCCTCCCTGCTTTTTATTTCTAGTTCCCGTGTATTGTCATCCCAGGCTTGCTGTAGGTTATCACTATCTTGTACTATCTTTCCTTTAGTCCTTCTAGATTTCCTTGTATAAGTGGTGAACATTTTATCCTTTTTAGCTTTCTTAGCTTCCTCCCTTCTCATTTTTCTTGTTCTTATACTGCTGCTAGATAGAGCAAAGGTGTTTGGTCTATACTCTGGATTTTCATCATCTATCTCAATTATATCAACCATGAATTTTGTAACCTCTTGCTCTTTCTGTTTTTCTTCATCAATTTTAATTTCGTTAGAGATAAAAAAATCCCTTCCATGACATCCCTATCTTCTGTAGTTCAAATTCAATCAAAATTTCACCAATCCGAAGTGATATAGGCTTCTATCCATATTACTTCTTTGTTTCTGTATGGTTTTAGACATTTTAGTCAAAATTTGTAGAAGAAAATATGGAAGTCTTATAGTACATTCTCCCTTCAGATGCAACAACATTTTGATGTGATAAAGATATACTATGCTATATCTACCTTCACATGTAATAAATTTTTGAAGTATATAAACCATTTCATCCCAAGGATGAACAAGCCAGCTTCTGGAAACTCCACTTTTCCAATTAACCAAGGATACTCTGGATCTAGATACAAACTGTGTCCATGATTTCTCCTTGAATTTCTTAGTTTTGAAATATTTTTTACCCTCTGGACTGATGCCTATGGTTTGAGAAATGGTATCCTCTGAAACCCTGAATGAAAGGTTTCCTACTGTGGCTCTTTCTCCATTAAAGGAAAAAGAAAATTTCTTAGTGATTTCTTCATTATGTCCATTAAAATTTTCTAAAAATGTCAACCAATATTTATCTCTCAAAATATTAACACAATCTGCATGTATTTTTGAACTATTAAACCTCTCTGGTTCTGCTCTATTCGCCATAAAATTCCTCTATTCCTAAAACCCTGCTTCTTATGCTCTATTTTTTTTTTTTTAAATTCACCCAGGGTATTTAATCATTTACCTGGTCCGAGGATGTTGTGTTCTTCTTGGAGTCTTCTCCGCTGACTTCCACATATTGAATATGCGCTGGTTACTATATTTTCTCCTCTATTCGAGTAGGGTATTCCGGCAACAAGCTTGCATGTGTCGGTGTATGCTGACTTCAAACTATCATCTCGGAAATTCTATACATTATAACCCTTTCTTCTATGCAGCAAACTGAAAACTCCTTTTGTTTTAAAAAAATATTTAAATTACACCGACACTTGTGCATGGAGAACCTCAACATCTGTGCCTGTGTATTATGGAATGATGTGGTTGTGGTTGCAGAGGACGGGATGAAATGGCTGTTGGCTGCGGAGGACGGGACAAAATGATATGGGACTGTTACAATGGCGGTGGTAGACAAATGTATCAAATCTAATGTCTAATAAGGCTGCAAAGAGGCCTTATAGAGTACACCATTTGTACTTGGTGTGAGTTCATGCGAAATAGGCCTTATAAATTTTGAGGTTTAAGATTAAGGTTTTAAGAGGGGTTAAGGGAGTATAGATAGGTTATAGATATAGGCTATGATTTTTTTAAGAGTAGTGGTATAGGTATAATGGTTAGGAGTATAGGTTATATGAGGATTTATGAAACTAATTTCAATAATTAACCATAAATTAATTATTTAAAACTGAAATTAACATAGAAATTTAAGTATTAAAACAAGAATTCTTACAATCCTTTACTAGTTCTTTTGTAATCTCCCTTTGACTGGTTGGCTTTGTGCAGGTATGATGTAGTCTTCTTCTTCTAAATAGGTCCCTTTCTGGAAATGAGCATGAAACAGGCCCCTCTGATATTTCTTGTTGAAATCTGACTTGTTTAATCTTGCAAACATGTTGATGCAGCCTTTGACTTGCTTGGTTTTGGAGACATGTTGATGCAGCCTCTGACTTTCTTGGTTTTGGAGACATGTTGATGCAGCCTTATTTGATTTTTCCAACATGTTGATGCAGCTTTTGAACTTATGTGATCTTTCTTGAACAAGTCCCTCTGCCATTTCCTTGTAGAAATTTGATAATCTTTTGATGATGCACAGGTCCCTCTGCTGATTTGAATTAGAACAACTCCTTTTTTGAACAATCAATCAATTAAATAAAACAAATCCCTTGCTTTATTGAAATTCTGGAAATGAGGAAATGAAAGAAAATATGAAAAAATCACTTTTTCCTTCTCCCCTACTTATTCATTGACTTGTCCTCAAGTCATTATTTAGAATTGGCAAGAGAAAATGACTTTTACAGAAATGAGAAAATGAATTCTTACCGACCAATTTCTTGGTTTTCCTATAAGAATTCTAGTTTATATTGTGCCAGAGTCTGGTTTTCACATATAAACTTTTATTATTTTTTTATTGTTTTTTTAATATATTTTTAATTTTTTTTTTTTTTAAATTATTTGAAGAAAAATAGAAATAATTATGGTAAAGATATCACAGTTGATTTATGTACTATCTCAACCTCCTTCTGCCGTGTCACTGTCAGAATGAAATCCTCTTTGCTTATAGGCTGATGATAAAGCTTCAGCCTATGTCCATTTACTATAAATTTTATTCCTTCTTGGTCAATGGTGCTAAGTTTTACTGATCCATTTTCAAAGACCTGAAAATTTTCATAAGGGCCCATCCAGTGTGTTGTAAACTTGGCCTTATAATTTTTAAATTTGGAATCAAATAGTAAAGCCCAATCACCTTCTTGAAATTGTTTCTTCTTGATATGTGTGTCATGGCATTGGTTCCTTTGTTTTTGCATAAGTATTTTTCTTTCTAATGCCTGTTGTCTCATTTCATCCAATTGATTCAATTGCATGATTCTTTCTTTTTGAGCCTCATTAAGATCAATGCCTGAATCTGCAGCCAATTTGTAAGTTTTTATTTGAAACTCAATAGGCAGCATTACCTCTTTACCATACACCAGTTGATAAGGTGTAAATCCTATTTTATCTTTCCATGTGATTCTATAAGCCCAGAGAGCATCCTTGAGCTTATCCTCCCAGTCCTTTTTATTCATTGCCACTGTTTTGGTGATAATTCCTTCCAGAGTTTTGTTTGTAGACTGCACTTGGCCATTGGCCTGTGGATGGTAGGGTGTACTCCTCCTGTTATCACCAAAATAGGACCCTGATAGGCTGTTGATCAGACTACCTCAGTGTAATTATTTCAAACCAATATTTTAGCTGAGGCTTAGCCTCCTCAGCCTGAGAGGGCTCTCTCAAGGATTTATGATATTGATTAATGATAATATAGATGGCTAACAATATCTTGGTTTTGTGTGTTTGTAGGTTGAAATATGAAGGCTTGCTACCATTGGGCTATGGAGTCAACAAGTCAGTAGATTCAGTGGCAAGGTTTCTGGACATGGAAGCTGAGGCAAATGGGGTTTTTAAACAAATATAATTCACTCAAGAACATAGGTAAACACAATAATTCCATTACTAAAGGAAGTCATAGAATAGGGTTATGAATTCTGATTAATAGAAATGGAATCTACTGCTAATGGTTCAAAGGTAATTTACTCACAAAATGCAGAAAAACACAGTCATCTCATTACTAAAGGAAGTCAGAGCACATGGTTGTGAATTTTGAGTAATAGAAAATGAGATCTACTGCTAAACACAATAATTCCATTACTAAAGGAAGTCAGAGCATATGATTGTGAATTTTGAGTAATAGCAATGAAATTTACTGCTAGGGTTTCAAAGGTAGTTTACTCACAAGATACAGGAAAAACACAGTCATCCCATTACTAAAGGAAGTCAGAGCACATGGTTATGAACTCTGAGTAATAGTAATAAGATCTACTGCAAGTAATTAAAAGTAACATATAGATCAAGAAAACATTAAACCCTATGAGAAACTCAGATCTTTTTAGAAAAACCTCTCTGTATTACTGGTTATATTCCATAACATCAAACAGTAGTTGGGCCAAAAAGTCTTCAACCCCTTTCTAATTCGACCTCTTGCTTCATATATAGCTTTTAAAATATTGGATTCTATGATCCATCATCAAGAGAATTTGAATTTCTATTATTGACACCTATTCTAACCATAAAACGGGCTTATTAATTACAAAATGACAACTTGACTGTCTTTAAAGAGTCCTAATTCAAATAGGACTAAAAATCCTAAATATACTTATAAGAACCTTATCTAGTCTTCAATTCATCCTTTGCCACTTTCAACCTCATGAGGTCAAATTTGGTGATGCCTCCGGCCTTGTTATGAACCCTGCTATTCCATGACCTAACTGCCCTAGAAATTAGGAAACAGAGTTTGCTGAAATTTAGCCCTTACCTCCATACTTGATCTTCGAACCCTTTTTGTTGGCAATATGGACCTTTTAGGATAAGTGAAATGTATTATCACTTCCATGGAACCATGCCTTTCCACCTTTACAGAAACTAAGCCTTTGAAAAAGTAAAAGGAGAGATGGTATGGCTGCGCTACGAAATGAGCAACTGTTTTCGTAGCGGAGAATTTGTATCTTTGCAAACCACTCTCAACCATTTTTTTTCTTTTTCCTTGAGACCTTGAATTTCATTTGTGAACCATTTTCAACCACCACTAGCAACAAAATTTGTAAATGAAGATTTTTTACCTCTCAAAACCCTTATAAAAATGTTCAAAAATGCACCCACAGCAGTTTCGTAGCGTGCTACGAAACTGCTGTGTATGTCCCTTTTACACATTTTTTTCAAAATCTTCTGATTTTAAGAGTATTTTCACCTTTTAATTATTTCCTTGATTTTAATAAACCTTAACCATAAAAATAATTCAACTTTTCAAAGTCCTCAAAAAGTGATGTCTTTCCCAAAAACAAGACTGTATTAAGGATTTGTCACTTACTGCACTTTTTCATCTAAAAAATAGATTTTGAGACAAATATTTTATCTTCTCACCCATAATGTATTTTACAAAACTGAAGGAGGCTTTTGGATATCAATTTTTCTTGAACAAAAACCTCTCTTGGTTTTTTGAAATACCTCTCCTACTACCCAGAAACTGTCTTTGAACAACCTGTGCAAAACTGGCAAATTCTGATTTCTGAAAATATGGCTTAAAAGAAATCCTTGTATCTCCCAACTGGTAGTGAGATAGGTTATTGTATCTGGAGGTTTTATGAAGAGAAACCTCCTTCATAATTCAAAAATACTTTTTCATGTGGCCAAAAACTGATCTTGAAAAAGACTGCTAAAACCAGAAAACAGAGTTTTTCTCTCAATGACTTTCAGCAGTTTCGTAGCGCAAGTTAAACCATCAATTTATCCCACCTCATAATTAATTTGAAGAAACTGAAAGAATTTTTTGTATTGCATTACGTTAGTAAGAAAAACCTCTTTCATTTTTTAAAAATTAGTTTTCAATTGCTCAGGAACCCCTCTGGAAGTTGACTACTAAAAGCAGAAAAACAAGGATTTTTGCTGAAAAAGGTTGTTTCAGCCATTTCGTAGCACGCTATGAAAACAACAGCGTTTTCGTAGTGCAAAACAGGTTTTTTACACTGTCTGTGCTAAGAAAACTTGTTTTCATGGCTAATTCCAAACACTCTTCAAAATGATTAAAAATTTGACTTTCTAAACATCGTATGAGACACTCAAGGTATGAAATAAGGTTGTTGGACTTTATTTTGTAAATGAAAATGAGACTCTAATCCTATCACTTAACCCATAAAAACTTAAAATGACTCAAGACCTACTTGAAAACATGACCAAAAGAAGAGTTGACACAATGATGCTTTGAAAATTTAGGGTGTGATAACACCTCCTATGCTTGATTTTGTACTTTTCAGTGATGTCCTGAACCAATCTTGAAGTAAATTGGGTACCTTGGTCTATTACTATTTCTCTAGGCACTCCATATTTGACAAATATTTCTTCAAAAATGAAATTGACCATTGTTTACTCAATTTCCCTAACAAGTGCCTTTGCTTCAGCCATTTAGTTACATAGTCAATACATACTAAGATGTACTTTTTACCCTTACAAGGTGGATTAATGGGTCCAAAAAAATCTAGAGCCCATTTTTAAAATGGCTCTAGATGTACTTGAGGTTGTAGTGGCATCTAATCTGAGGCTATTGGTCTGCCCATGCATTGGCAATTGTTGCAACTTCTTACATATTTCTTTGAATCTTCAAAAATTGATGGCCAATAATAACCAAGACTGAGGATTTTGAATGCTATTCTTTTAGCTGCAAAATTGCCACCATAAGGTTCATCATGGCAATATTTTAATATATCAAGAATTTCATCTTCTCTTATGCATCTCCTAATAATCATATCATAACCAGTATAAAACAAGTCTCCATTAACCCATGAGTATCTGGCACTTTGCTTGATTAGTCTTTTCTTCTCCTTTGAACTGAAGGATGGAGGTATCTTTCCTATTGAGAGATAATTAGCTAAATCAACATACCATGTATTCAATATTGAAATTGAAAATAAATGTTCATCAGGAAAAGAATCTTCAACTGGAACAACTTCACTTGGATTGTGGAGTCTAGAAAAGAAGTCTGCCACCTAGTTTTATTTACCTGGTCTGTCCAGCACTGTAACATTAAATTCCTGTAATAATAGTAACCATCTGGTGACTCTACCATTAGTTATAAGTTTATTCATTAAGTACCTAATGGAAGAGTGATCAGTATGAATAAAGACTTCATAACCAGTTATGTAATGATGGAATTTGTTCACAACATGTATAATTGCAAGCACTTCCTTCTCAGTTACTGTGTAGTTGAGTTCTGCAAGTGTCAGATTCTTACTGATGAAATAAATGGCATAATTTAAAGATTATTATTTTTTTCCTAATGAAGCACCTATTGCTGTATGAGATGCATCAGTGGTGATGTGGAAAGGTAGAGTCCAATTAGGTCCTTTTAGAACTGGAGTAGTGGATAATTTCTCTTTAAGTTTTTCAAAAGTTGTTTGAAAGTTATCATTCCAGTTGAAAGATACATCTTTTGCAAGAAGCTTAAACAAAGGCAAATATATCTTGCTAAAGTGTTCAATAAATCTCCTGTAATAACTTGCATGACCAAGAAAGCTTCTCACATCTTTTTGAGTTTTTGGTATTGGTAGATTAACAATAATTTGGATTTTGAATTGATCTACTTTGATTCCTTCTGAAGAAACATGATGGCCCAATACTACCCCTTCATTTAACATCATATAACATTTTTCATTACTTAGGGATAAATTGGCTTCTATACATATTTTCAGAACTTTCTCAAGGTTTTGCAATGAATGATCAAAAGAGTTACCATATACTGAAAAGTCATCCATATATACTTCAACACAATCATGAACTAGATCAACAAAAATAGCTAATACTGCTCTCTAAAATGTTGCTGGAGCATTACACAATCCGAATGGTAAAACATTGTAAGCATATGTGCCCCAGGGGCAAGTAAAAGTTGTTTTGTCCTGATCCTCTAAGGCTATGCTGACCTGATTATAACCACTGAAACCATCAAGGAAGGAAAATGATGATTTCCCAGCTAATGTATCCAAAACTTGGTCAATAAATGGCAATGGAAAATAGTCTTTAAGGGTTGCTTTATTGAGTTCTCTATAATCAACACAGATTATCCATTTACCATTATTCTTGGGTGCTATCACTAATGGAGATACGTACTGGCTGTCAGAGATGGGGTAAATTAAATTGACCTTTAGTAACTTTTGCAATTCATCTCTTACAATTTCCTGAAGCATAGGGTTCATCCTTCTTTGTGGCTTCCTCACTGGTCTTATATTAGTGTCTGTGTAAATGTGGTGAGTGAAAGTTTCTGGGTGAATTCCCTACATATCAGTATAGTCCCAAGAAAATTCCTTTTGGTATTTTGTCAATAATTCAATCAATTTTTTTTTCTGAGATGAGTCTATGAGTGTTCCAATGTTTAATGTTTTTCCTGGACTAATCTCTATGGTTTTTCTTTGTGTGTTTGTCATGGAATGAATAGGAAAAATGTCTTCAAACAATGTTTGTAGAGAATGGATGGTACAAGTTTCCTGAAAACATTGTGCTAGTAGTTGATCTGTAGCACTATATTGTTCATTTCTCAATTCCTCTGAAACATCAGGTTGAGAAATAAAAAATTCCACCAAATCTTCATTGTTATCTTCTTCAAAATCATAGATTTGGTTAATGCTCAAAACAGGGTGAACTTCTTCTTTGTCATTATATCTATTATCAAGCCATAGGTTATGAGCTATTGCTGGAGATTGTGCTGATGGGTATAAGGTAAGTTGTTTTCTTTCTGTCCCTCTAGAAATGGTCATGTTGCCTAATATACACCCAATAAATGCATCAGCAGTTGCCAACCATGGCCTGCCAAGTATGATAGGATGTCCTCCTAAATTTGACTTTGGTTGGAGTACTAGAAAGTCTACTGGATACTCCCAAGAGTATACTGAGACAATTATGTCTTCCAATATCCCTTCAGGAATGACTTTGGATCTATCAGCTAATTCCAGGATAATTGGTGTTAATTGTAAGTCTATGAGCTGTAATGTTTTCATTGTTTCCAGTGTCATCACATTTAATGCAGCTCCAATATCAATCAAGGTATTTGGAATGGGAATTTTGTTAATGATTGTGGTAACTTTAGGGATAATAGGGTCAACATACTTCTCCGTTGAAGTAACATTTGACATGAGGCCAGCTAAATTTCCAATGACATGAATAGTTTGTGAATCAAATCTTTTCTTTACAGGCTTTTTAAGACATAATTCTTTAATGGCTTTGGTGTAAACTGGAATGTCTTTTATTGCCTAAAGTAATGGAATTTTCACATAGACATTCCTTAATTCATCTAGAACATCAATTGAGGCAAAGGCATCGATAATTGTGCTTGGATTAATCTCTCAGGAAAAGGAGGTGGATGCATGGTTTTCATTTGTTTGTTTTGTATTTCATCATCTTGTTTGCTTTGAATTGGAAGTTCATCATTCTTGTTTTCTTTTTTCTTTGTGGCTACTGGAGGTTCTATTTGGAGAGTTCGACCAGACCTAAGCTCAAAGTTTTGCAGAGGTAGAATTGGGTAAGATGTTCTCTCATCTACACTATATGCTGGTATGTCTACTCTGTTATTTGGGTTAGCTATAGGTTGAGCAGGTATTTGAGTACGTCTAGGAGGCTGGTTAGAAGGTAGTTGTAATTGTGGTGAATTTATTGGTGGAGGAGTAGTTATTGTTTGTTGAGGATTTCGTGGTTGATAAACAACTAGCTGTTGAGGGTATTGCTGAGCATATTGTTGAGGGTATTGCTGATATGGTTGAGGATATTGTGAAGGAATTTGTTGTTGAGGATATGAATATCCTCTCCATCCTTGTTGTGGATAAGATTGTTGCTGCTAATTAGACCAATTTTTCCAAGGCATAGGAATGTTCCAAGAATTCTGAATAGGCATTTGATAATGTGCAGGAAATTGTAAATTTGGAGTTTGAAACATACCTGGAGGTCTCATTTTCCATGGTCTTTTAGCTCCCATGAGATATAAGTTCTCCATTTCTACATTAGCTTCCAAATTGTAATTGTGCAAAACCTTTATCTTAGAACAATTAAAAATATCATGATTTTTTGTACAAATGCACAAACCTGAACATTTTCTAAAGGACATTCCTTTAAAGCATTTTTTTTTCTGCATTTTGGCCAGAACACAGCCATCAATTGGTCTTCTTCTTCTTGTTTCTTCTTTGTTTTTAGCACATCTATTTGATTTCCCAAGGTGCTTAATAGGTTTGTTTTAAATTCTTCAAATAGGTTGCCTATTTTAGCTCTTGTAACACTTGTTGTGGCAGATTTAGTGGCTTTAGATGTCATAATTCTTTTTCCATTCCTTGCTTTACTTCTAGAATACTTTTCACACAAGTCTGCAATCTCATCAAAGGGTAAATGAGAGATATCACATTTACCAATTAGGTTAAGGTCATCTAAATATTCTTCTCGAATGCCTTTTAGGAATATTGTTCGAATAATATCAATAGACACGATTCTATGCTTTGATTTTTGCAGATTATATACAAATATTTCCAAGTCTTCTTCTAAGGTTTCATATTCTTGTTGATTCATTCTAAAAATGTCATCTTTGGAATCTTTTGATCAATAGTAAGGTTGATAATTTTTCAAGAATATTTTCCTCATACTATCCCAATCAGTCATTGCATGTTCACCTAATCCCATAAACCACCTAAGTGCTGATGCTTTTAAGGTGGCAGGAAAGAGTCTAAATCTATGTGCATCATTTGTATAGCCATATGTTCGACATACTATATCAAATTCAAATAAAAATGAATCAAGGTCTTTAGATGCCATGCCATAAAAATTTGGTAATACAGATGGGGGTATATTTTTAATTTTAATTTCTTCATCATTGAGTTATTCTTGAATGGGAAATTTAAATGTTGACTCCTCTTCCTCTCTTGGGTTTCAATTTTTATGATCTCTTTGTTTTTGTTCAAGTTCTCTTTGTCTTCTCCTTTCTTCCAGTTGTCTCTCATATTCTCTCATTTGTTCTGCAGTAGGTCCTCTTGCTGATTCTCCTCCTTCCTCATCCATTTTGATATGTTTTTCTTCTAATTTCTCTTTCTCTTGAGGCTTTTCAGGGTCAATTTGTTCAAGGAGAGGTTGTTGGGTTCTTTTACCACTCTCTTTTACTATAGAAGATTCAAGTATATGTTTTCTCTTTGCTTCATAAGCTAATAGGACTTGTATTTCAATAAGAGTAAGTCTCTGGCCTGATTTTTGTTTTTCCTCAAGTTATTCTACAGTAACTTTTCCAGCTGGTGTTGTAAATTCAACCTTCTCTAAAGTTTCTGCTCCCAATGGTAGGTTAGTTTTTGGATGGGGGGGTTTTAGAAATCTGCCTTTTTCATCCCTAGGTCTATACATAAGGAATTATGGCTTAACAAAATGAAGAATTGAAACTAAATCTATGTTTTTGTTTTTTTTTTTAAGATTTTTTTTTTTTTTTTTAAATCCTTCTAGTCGCACCTCCCCGGCAACGGTGCCAAAATGTTTGGTCCAATCTGCTAGTGTAGATTAGGCTTCAATTTTCTATCAATCAAAGTAGGCACACTTAGAGGTACTTATCTAAAATATATAGATCTAGAATGATTTGGTCTCCTAAATGAGGGTTTGGTGTAATAGGATTCAATACTATTTTACAAGAGGTTTTTCCTTGTCTCCTTCCACACTTTGAACACCTTTTTAAACAAAAAAAATCTAATTTCCTAAAAACAGAGTTCTATTGTTTGTCCAAGATTCTCTAGTTCTTTTACAAGAACTCAATTCATAGAACCTCTTCCAAGTCTTAAATCAACACACTTATCAATCACAATCATTCAAAATAGCAAGCAAGGTAAATAATCTTGAAATCAACCAATAGCTAAGTCCTTTTACAAGGTTCAGTCATTAGACTTCAAGTTGAACTCTGCAATTACAACCATGATCATTAAGCAGAAATGATAAACTTAAATTTTGAAACATGAAATAGTAAACACAATTCTAAATTCAAAGACTGATATCAATTTGAATCTTCTTACAAAGACCTTTCACAAAAGACACTAGCTTCAATTGACAATTCTGATTCATAAAATTGCAGCACAGGAATTAAATGAAAATGTCTATCAGATCTAATTAGGCAATTGTAAATGAAAAACACAAGGAAGTGTACCAGCTCTGTAGTGGGGGCCCTCCACATGTTGCAATCACACCTTAAGATAACTCAGATGAATAAGATTATTGAATGTAACAACATAGATAACTAAATCTCTATATTAAAGTCTGAAAGCCAAATAATCACATAAATCGAGTTTTGAATTTTGTCACCTAATGTCTCATGTCTAGTTCTTCAATGTTTTCCTTCTAGCTATTTATCATTAAAATACATAACAAGAAGAGGCTATTTGTGTTCCTCAAAATCCTAAATAACTTCCTGAAGGATTCAAATTAGTTCATATCCCTCTTTTCAAGCAAAATATCATAAAGAATCAAATCTGTTCATTAATTGCTTGGGATTTTCTGCTGAAATAACTGAAGTTGACCAACATTGACCAGCTACCTGTAGACTTCGAATCTGGAAGTGGATAGATATTTCACCATCCTTGTACATTTAGGAATAGACCCTTAGTCCTCGATTTAGCCAACCTATCATGCAACGTGTCAAAACATGAAGTCATTACAGGAAGTTACGAAAACCTGCAATTTTCTGAAAAATCTTAATTTTAACACAAAAATTCCTAAAATCAAATCCAATGTAAAAATAGTAATAATGGCATTATATTAGTCAGTTTCAAAGGAATGTGAGAAATTTATGAAGGTTAAATGAGAAAATATGATGGATAAAATGAAATTTTTAGGTGAAAGGATGAGTCATGAAATGGTACCAACAATCATTGAGGAAGAGGTGTACATAGAGCAGCCTGAAGGTTTCAAAATCTTCAAAAATGAGTTGCATGTGTGCAGACTCAAAATAGCATTGTATGGGCTGAGGCAAGCACCTCGTGCTTGGTACACTTGGATAGACAACTATTTCATCGGACTGGGCCTCACCAAAAGTGAAGCAGATGCAAAACTGTACCAGATTGTGGTGGAGGGTAAGATATTGATTTTTTTTCTTTATGTTAATGATCTAATTTTGACTGGTGATGAGCAGCTGATGCACTCATGCAAGGAGGATCTTTTAAGGGAGTTTGAAATGAAGGACATGGGACTACTTCATTATTTCCTTGGATTGGAAATATGATAGTAGGATGGTGAAATTTTTGTGCCTCAAGGCAAGTATGCAAAGGAGATACTGGGTAAGTTTAACATGGAGAGCTGCAAACCCATGGATACTCCTCTTCCAGGAAATTGGAGGAAAGAGAATGATACTTCTGGAGAGGTAGTGGATGCTACTATTTACAGGCAGTTAGTGGGTTCACTAATGTATTTGGTGAACACGAGACTAGACATTTGCTACGCAGTTAACCCGCTGAGTAAAGGTATGGTTAAGCCTACCATGCTCTTTTGGAAGGTGGGGAAGCATGTCTTAAGATACCTGAGGGGCACATCAAAGTATGGTCTATGGTATAGACGGACAGAGGGAGTGAAGCTTCAATGCTTCATGGATGTAGATTGGGTAGGAAGTCCATAAAAAAGAAAGAGCACATCAGGAGAGCTATTTAACATAGGATCGATAGCACTTTCCTAGTACAACAGGAAACAAAAATCTCTGGCACTCAGTTTCGTAGAAGTGGAATAAAAGGAATCAATTCAAGCTGCATGTGAGGCTATATAGATGAGAAAGATCTTGGTTGGTTTGTTTGGTTCTCATATGGATCCAACAATGATTCATTGTGATAATCAAAGTTGCATTAAACTATTGATTAATCGTGTGTTTCATGATAGGTTCAAGAATATAGATATTCGGTACCATTATCTCAGAGATTATGTGCAGAGAAGGATAATCTTGCTTTAGTGCATTCCCATGGAAGATCAAGATGCAGATATTCTGATGGAGGTGCTCACCAGGAGAAAATTCGAATACCATAGAGACAAGATCGAGGTGAAGGATAATCCCTTTCTTGTTGAGAGGGAGTGTTGAGATTCAACAAGAAAATTTCAGCACCCACACCTAGTTTCATTAACCACCCAAAATAGGGTGGGGCCCACAGTGATATTTTTGGGTGCGTGTCTATTTCAGTTATCTGTAATATTCCAAAATGGGAAAGACAAGAATATAGAACATTTGCAACATTCAAAATTAAGAAAAACATAAATATAGAACTAAAGTCTGAAAAATGTCGGAAATGTGATGCAACTGGAAATTAAATTAAGACACCATAATCATGAGAAGAAAACAATTGAATCATATCATTAAGGAACAAAAATGATGTAAGTACATAGTGCTCCAAAAGGAATGCACTCAAGCCACAAGATGGCTAAAATACACTAAAGAAATCTAGCACTGGAAAGTATAACTGTTGCTGCTGGAAACTTGTGCTACTATGAAGAAGATATATGTGTGAGAGGCTTCTGCTCCCTCCACTGGAAAACAAGCTCAGAACTGGATCTATTTCTCCTCCACTACTTCTACCCACAAAACAACACAATCTTGAAGGAGACTGCACTGTGAATAATGGCTGAAGCTTGGCCTGATGATGGATGGTGGATATGATGCTCAATAAACCTCTCCTTAGTAGGCATTCAAATTCCCCTGAGGATGAGGGTGGGATTCCCACTCGGGAACACCCTTATGTTAAACAACACAATATACTCCACTAAACAACTGAAGCATGTGAGAAGTCATAAAAGAACAAGACATAAAAAATAATCAGAATGCCTTCTATGGCTGCCATCCTCTTCCTTTTATGCTTGGTGAGCTTCCTCACCCTGGGTCCCACTCATTGAAGATTCTAATCTCATGCATACACTCCTCCATCATAACTGCGATGTCCTCCTTTAATGATCCTCTCCCTCCATGACAGCGCTATTGATTTGGTCAACTTTGACCCTGTCCACATGCTTTAGCCCCTGTTCACACGTAAGGGTGATTTATTCAATTGATATAATGACCCACATTTACATGGGAAGTGTTTTTATTCCTATTAAAGAGATTTATGAGTCTCCCTACCTCTTATTCATCTATCTAAATGAAAAAAACAAAATTTAATATTCCAACTAGTAGAAAGCTAATTAGGAATATTACAGTCCTCCCCTCCCAAATGTTGCTTGTCCTCAAGAAACTGCAAGGATGGATACTACAAAATCTCCTCTCCTCCTCCTGTAGCCTCCTCATCTGATAGTCTCCACCACTGAAATAGATGCCCTCCAATCAATTTTTCTCCTAGTTGCTTCTCTGAAGTGTGCAAGTTAGCCTTTGGTAAATAAAACGAATGGCTCTCATCATGAAGAAGTGGGATGTCCATGGGGGAAACTGAATCTTTTCCAATGGCCTCCTTGAGGCATGAGAGATGAAGAACGTTGGGGGCCTTAACCCAAATGAGAAACTCCAATCCCCATGCTATCATCCAAACAAAATGGATCATCCTGGGTAGCTCATAGAAAAACTCACCAATCCCCTACTTCTGAAATGTAGATTGGTTGTATGGCTGAAAATGATAGGCCACATTATCCACCCCACACTATCTCTCTCTCCATTTATGATATGTATGGAGCTGCAGCTTATCTTGGGATGTAATAATTTTGTCCTCAAGAAGCCAAAAGGCATCCAAACTCTCATAGTTCCACTCTTTGGTTCGAGGAACCTCTCTTCCCCAAGCCATTCCACATATAGTGAAGAGAATATCATCACAGTATGGGATCCAAAGGAAAAATATACTAAGTGCCATATGACATGCCAGATGGTGACAATAGTCCCTCAAGTGAGACCAGTGTTGTTCTGCTCATAGCTGCCTCAAAACATGATATGAGAAGTGGCTATCCAACCACTTTCTTGCTGCCACTAGCTTCTCATAAGCTTGGAAGTAGTAAAGGGCATTTGGTGTCAACTGAGTGTAGCCCAAACAAAAAAAATCTTGCCCAAATCCCTCTAGGAAGTGGCCATTCCCATCACTGACTTTAGTCCCAAGAAGACCATGAAATCCAAAGAGAGGCTTACCCTCTTGTGGAGCAATGTATTGTAAATGTATGGTAAAGGAATGAAAATACTTGGTTAGTTGATCAATAAGCATAAAAACACAATCCTTACCATGTATTTTTGGCAAGCTGCTGAAGAGGTCCATAGATGAGCCTTCCTATTTGTCTATCAAAAGGGGAAGTGCCTATAACAACCTTGCAAGGTGGTTTTTTTCCTCCTCATTCATCAAGAAAACTACATACCTTCCGATATGTTGGAGCACATCCTCTTTGAGACCATCCCATGAGAATCTCTCCATGATGGTCTGATAAGTCCCAATGAAATATGTGTGACCAGAAAGGAGTTCTTTATGTGTTGCATATAGAATCTTCTCCTTGAGCTTGGAGTATCTAGTCAAGAAGATCTGATCTTGGTAATATATGACTCCATCCACCACTCAATACCTCCCATCTGTCACTTTCCCATAAAGCACCTTACATGTGAATAAATTCTTGGAATACTCCACCAATAGTTGGGACTCCCAATATGGATCTATACTCCTCTGTAATATCCCAAAATGGAATAATGCATTGATACACAAACATAATATTTGTAACACAAAAAATGTACATGTAAGTTTATGATCAACATAGATATAGAAAGAATAGTTGAGCCATTTTATTACATAGGAGAAGATTCAGTTAAGCAGTGTACAAAAGATGAGTGGATCTAGCCAAGTAGATGGCATAGAATCACCCTGCAAACATGCTAAAACTAGCACTGCGTAACTGGAGTGCTGCTGGAAGAAAATACTATGTTTTCCCTTCAACAGATAATGAATATATGACTATAGGCTAAAAAGGAAAATGAATATCTACAAAAATTTGGAGCTCTAATGATGCCAAGATCTAGTTCTGGGGTCTATGTTGGATACCCAATATAACCCAGAAAGGATTTTCCATATCTACAACTTTGGAAAATCACCCTCCTAGAGTTTGATCCTTTGACTACTAGGTTATGTAAATCTGAAGCTAGATCTGACAAATAGATGGCTGAAATATGTCACAAGATCAGATATAAGCTTGAAGGTTTGATCCCTTCAGTACATCCTCAAGCTATAAGCTCAAGATCTAGCTCCTCAATCCTCCAAACAAGGTTGCAGTTGTTACTACACAACTGCTCATGAAAAATGCACTGTAAAGGAAGGAGGATCTCTATCCTACTGCTAAGATATGAAATATATCTCATAAATGACGGAAATAATGTATACAATGTGAAGGAATGGTCCTCCACTGGATTACTATCTGAAATGCTAGCAACTTCCCTTCTCCCTTCGATCTATAAGACTGGACTGCGCAATTCATGAAGGGATTGCTGCTGCTCGGAGATGAATAATAGATGGCTTGATTCTTGATATAGATCTAAAGCATTGGAAGGCTGATCTTGAAGGTCAAGGTGATAGGATGAATCCTTCACTGGTTCCTCCACTGAAATATTGAAGGACAACCTCCTCCTCTCAAAATGATCTTCAAAAATATGCAATTTCTGAATATGGATGTTCTACAGAAAGTAGGAACAATATGGCACTAATTCCTGATGATGAATGAAGTACAATAATATTTCAAGAGATACCCAATGAAAGAGGTGGGATTCCCGACCAGGAACACCCAGTGCTAAACAACACTTGCAAGCTTAGCTAAACAGCCAAAGAAAGCATGGAATGTCACATGACAATTCTAGATCTAAATAGATCATACATCAATAATAATCTTCAACATGGCTTCTATTGTGCCTTCATATTCTTTATATAGATTATGATCCTTCTCATGGCTTGGCCCTCCTCATAACTACGTTGTACATGTGGACATAGGTTTCCATGTTGACTACGTTGTCTTTTCATGATCTCCATCATGTGTGAATGTAATGATCACCTTGTCCATTATGTGTGCATTAAATGCACCACTCCTCCATCATCCCATCATGAATTCTTAATGATCTTACATTTGATTATTTCCATGATCTTAGTTGACTGTATCAACCTCCATGATCTATCTCATTAATGAGACATGTTCTCCACTCCTTTCACATTAAATGGTTGCTCTACTACTCCATTATGTAGATCTAGATCTGATATATCCACATACACACATCAAAAGTGGATTTTATTTATCTTTGGGGTTTGTGGGTCCCTCCACCCTCTTATTTACTTAATTAATTATGAAAATTAAGAACCCTAATATTCTAATTATCTTGTGTAAAAATTGGGAATATTACATCCTCAATGACATCGCTACTGATTTCTGTAATGAAGCACTTGTCACCTCATATCTTCCCTCTTTGACATGCTCAATGCCAAAGCCACATGCTGGAGTACTGTTATCCCACTTTTGTTACCTCCCTCGCAATTTCTTTTTCCCAAGACAAGATTGAAGTTTATTGGGGTCAACCTTCACTTGGAAGCCATTTCCCATCCAAAACTTCTATTGTTTTGCCCGTGCATGCATGAGTGCCAATAAACCCTTGTCATATATAGAAGACTCCCTCATGTGTGGAAGTATCTTCCAATTCTCCAAGGCTATGGAGTATCCCCTTTTCACCATGCTTGTGTCATCATCTACTCCCGAATCACCATCTTCCAATGCAAATAGCTGGGTGAGAGATTGCAATGTAGATATCAGACAATTTCTCATCCCTTCCTTGAGCCAATCAAAGGCTCTCTGTGTTGTTCTAGCCTCTCCCAAGGCTCCTTCCTCAACCAGATCCATGAATGATGCATCTTTTTATGATAACTCTTTGATCATTTTCCAATTAGGGTGACTTCCTAGTGGAATACCTCCATGTAATGAAACATCAAGGTCTAGAGTAGACTGCATAAATGAGTGGATTGATTTGTCCCTGCTTCCACTGTGCAAATCAGCCTCCTTATTATGTGTAGAGACCTCCTGGAATGGATAGGTGTGTATGCCCCTAATCACCTGAGGCTGGCCATCCTTCTTATCTTCCCCTTCCATCTAAAAAGTCTCCTAGTCTATCAATACTGACACATGCTGCTCCTGGATTTTGCCCTGGTCTCCACATGTTATATTCTTTGGAACTTCTTGCAAGGATACAAGGGCTCCTCTAATTGGAGAAATTGCTCAATTTCCATCTCCATGTGGTGGTGGATCTCCTCCTGGTGCTACAACATTGGTATCTCTTTCCGTCTCTTCCTCTTCTTCCTCATCATTATTGGAGAATAACCCATCATCACGAAGAGACCCTTTGTCTTGGTCCTCTCTTGAGGGAGGAATCTTCATGTATTCCTCTTGAGAAGAGAGCTCTTGCTGGAAGGGGGCTCTTGCCCTTGGCAACATACTTTGCAAGTTTCTAACCCTCTCAATAGAATCCTGGATCATAGTTGTTCTAGTGGATCCTACCAACTCATGCAAAGGCTCTGACTCCTTGATATTGAATAGCTCAGCCAAAGGTGTTTCTGAATATCTTTGATCAAATCTTTCCACTAACCTCATAGTGAACTCTGCATATGCAGCCACATTTGCATGTCTCAATGTAGAAAGACCATGAAACCACCAATCATGAGCCTTACCTTCAAGGTGCAACGATGCTACCTTAGTGGCCTCCACCTCTTAAACTTGATGCAGCTGAAAAAATATGTCCAACTTCCTTACCCAAGCCTTAGTTGTGCACTTGAGTGACCTATTGGGTATGTTTTATATTCTTTCCAAGACTAGTCACGCGCGGGGGGGGGGGGGCAGTAGCCCCCCCTGTTGGGGTCTGAGGCAGCACCCCAGGAAAAAAAATTTGGTCCTTATTTTTCAGTGAGCGGACCCACCCATGGTTTTGTGCATGGGTTTGCACATGGTTTTGGGGCATGATGGTTTTCGGCCCCTGGTATTTTGTAGATACGATCAAGGGAACTACGGTTATGTTATAATCCAGGTTAATGGATTGGGGTTTATGTATGCTTCAACATGTATATATATGTGTTTTAACACTAAAAGGAATATAATGAAAAATAAAGTTGGTTGTCCCGATTTGGGATCCAGGGGAAAATCTCTTTGTATATCTGTTTTATGTTTTATGCTCTCACTATTTTTTATTTTATGTTTTTAAGATTCGTTTGCCGATAATTTCTGTACAGGGTTAAAACCTACATGACCTATAAAAAGTCTGCATAAAGAATCTACCCAAAGTATTCTGCTTGCACCCCTTACCTCTATTGGGATTACAGGGTCTTCTGTTTTCCTTGACTTGGAAGAACCCTTGGAAGTTTATATGCTCTTTGAACCTCTGAGATTGAGATTCATATTCTAGGAGATAGTCACCAAGATTCTCCTCCCTTTTTGTTTCTCCTTCCTCCTTCCCTCTTGCTAGGAATGTAGGCATGGTAGAGCACTGTGGAAGTGGTTGTAGTGTTGAATGCTCACACCAATAATATGAAATCTTAGAGCTTTCTTCATGTACAAACCTTTTAGGGGAATTTTTCTGTCTCTCCATCCTTGTCTCCTTTATTTATCTATTAATAACATGCATAGTTTGGAGAATAAGATTTGAAAACTCCTTTCCATTCATTTCTCCTGATATTGGAGTCTTGCCTTTGTCTCTTTTGTAAAGCTTCTCCTTTCTGTGAGAAGCTTCTTCTTCTGATGATGATATAGATGTGATTTCTCACAGGCTGAGCCAAGATTATGCTCTAATACCACTGTAATATTCCAAAATGGAAAGGACGGAAATATAGAACATTTGCAACATTCCAAATTAAGCAAAATAGGAATATAGCACTAAAGTCTGAAAAATTCAAAAAATGTGCTACAACTAGAAATTACATTAAGACACTATAATCATGAGCAGAAAACAACTGAATCATATCATTAAGGATATAAAAAAATTGAAGTACACATTGCTCCAAAAGGAATGCACTCAAGCCACAAGATGGCTAAAATACACTAAAGAAATCTAGCACTAGAAAGTATAACTACTACTGCTACTGTGAATACGATCTATGTGAAATAGGCTGCTGGTGTGCTCAAAATGCTTCGGGATTATAAGCATGGACTCTACTAAAAAAACCCAAATTAACCCAGAAATGGTTTGGGCAGATTTTACATTTGGATTTTCGGCCCTTTTTAGGTTACCCGCTGCACCCATGCTGACTGAATTACACACTCCCTAGGAATTACTGTTGATATGGGGTTGAAGGAATGATCTATTAGCTTCAATAGCACCTAATCAACTCAATATATGAATTGTTGGTCCCCTCACTGGAAATCTAACTCACAAACTGGGGCACTAAGCCCTCCACTGCAATTGCTCAATAAAATAACGCAATTCCTGAAGGGAACTGCATTGTAGATGATGGTAGTAGCTTTTCCTAATGCGAGATGAAAAAATTATATTCAAGGACCCTCCTTGTTATCCCCCTAGATGAAGGGCTCCTCCCTCCACTAGATAAAAAGCTCAGAACTGGATCTATTTCTCCTCCACTAATTTTTCCCTACAAAACAACACAATCCTGGAGGAGACTGCACTAGGAATAATGGCTGAAGCTTGACATGATGCTTGATGGTGGAAATTATGGTCAATAAACATCTCCTAAGCAGACACTCAAATTCCCTCAAGGATGATGGTGGGATTCCCGCTAGGGATGACCCTTGTGCTAAACAGCGAAACAGACTCCACTAAACATCTGAAGCATGCAAGAAGTCATAAAAGACCAAGACATAAAAAATAATCAAAATTCCTTCTATGGCTGCCATCCTCTTCCTTTTATGCTCGGTGAGCTTCCTCACCCTGGGTCCCACTCATTAAGTTTCTACTCTCATGTATACACTCCTCCATCATAATTGCGATGTCCTCTTTTAATGCTCCACTCCCTCCATGACAACGTTGTTGATTTGGTCAAATTTGACCCTATCCACATGCTTTAGCCCCTGTTCACACCTAAGGGTGCTTTATTCAACTGATATAATGACCCGCATTCACATGGGAAGTGGTTTTATTCCTACTAAAGAGATTTATGGGTCTCCCTACCCTCATATTCATCTATCTAAATGTCAAAAGAAAATTTTAATATTCCAACTAGTTGAAAGATAATTAGGAATATTACATTATCCCTTAATTAAGATGGACAATAAATTGTAATCTATTTTCAATGTAAACTTGAAATAGTTAAGTGAGAGAGACATACTCATTTAGCTAGTGTATTTAGAGTTAGAGGTAGTTGGTGAGGCATGAAGAGTAATTATATTTGTAACAAAGTTCGAAGTGCAGTGGTGCATTAGTTAATGCAAGTTGTAATCAGTTTAACTTAGTTAAGTGAGTTAAACTCAGTTGTGCTAGTTGTAGCTGATGATACACTAGTGAGAGATCAAGTTAATTAAATCTTAATTAATTCACAATCGGTGATATCACATGCAAATGAGGATTTACTATTATTAGATGCATGCATGTCAGATCCAGTGGAGACCTAGTTGAATTCTAGGTGAAAGGGAAGTTGAATATCAATTGTAGGATTATTGGCTTGCACACATAGAATTGGCTATGTGTTGGTCAGTTTTGCTCATGACAGTGTGAGACAATTAGCTGAGTATTGGAGGTCTCTTGTGAGAAGAGTTTTGTAAGTAATTGTTTCATGATGCATGTTTAATATGCAATAGAATATAGTGGGGTTTTTAGCTGTAAGCTTTCCCTGGGAAATTATCTGTGTTGTGGTTGATTTGATTCTTCTTCATGTTCATGTGATTAGAGATTTTGTTTTTAATTCTGTAAAATATTTGTAGAAGCGATTCAGTATTTAACTTTAGTACATTTTTAGATTGGGTGAATCGAAGATATACATGCATATTGTATAATTTCTACATTTGGTTGTCCTCAATGCTTTAGCTTCAGAAGTCTCTCTCTCTCAATCGTGTAGAAAACCCAAAGCATGCGTTGAACTCAAGTGGGAGCTCAAATGGAAAAAGAAAATAATAGCGACAATGAGAATGATCAAAGTGAAGAGTGAATGGAAAAAACTCCTATTTATAACAAAATATTGAGTTATCCTCGATAATAGCGACAATAAAATATTATTAATCAAGATCTAGATCTAACCGTTTTGAATATTTTATGTAATATTCCAAAATTAGCACGCAGCTAATTGGAATATTGATTTTTTGCTGATTTCACTTAGGAGATGAATACATGGGTAAGGAGGCCCATGAATTTCAGAAATAGGAATAAACTCCCTCATAATGTGAAAAGGGACCATCATAGGAGCTAGATTTCACACCCTCATGTGTGAAAAGGGACATTTGCATGTAGACAAGGTCAAGTTTGACCAAGTCAATAGCGCTGGAAAGGAAGGTGGAGATCATCTATGGAGACAACGTAGAGATAGTGGGAGTAAGATTCCTTGGTGAAGGAAACCATAATGAGTGGGACCCAAGGTGAGAGGGCTTCCATTTGTATAAAAGGAGGGCAAGGCAGCGATAGCAAGACATGTTATGGATTATTGATTTTATGGTCTGTATGACTATTTTTCATTCTCTTACTGTTTAGCAGAGTTGTTGTGCTGCTTAGCACAAGGAATTCCTATTTAGGAATTCCTTCTGATTTCAAGAGGGGCCTCTTGGAGGATCTTTCACTTCATTTCTCCACATTCAGGCTTAAGGCCAAGCCACCTCCTTCAGCTACAACGTTATTTCTGTTGAAGTATAATGTTGTGTTGCAGGGTGTTGCAGTGGAGGTTTCATAACACCACTTCCAGAGCTTATTTTTCAGAGGAGGAATATTTCTTTCCTTTGGGAGGTCAGTGGGGAAGCCTTTAGAGTATATTTTAGATCTTGGCACTTGGCCAACACATTTTCTATCTCCTATAGTGCAGTCCCTCTCCTTGACTGCATTATTTCAGAGATCATTTGCATTGAGGGGTTTCATTGCTTGATTGGAGGGTGAGATATTTAGTGTTAGGATCAGCCTTTCACTTGGAATATCCATTATAGGAGGTTTCTTCAGCTTTTGTATCATCTTCAGCCATCTCCATCCAGTTCTTGAGTTGCAGCTACTACTCAGTCCCAGGACTGCAACTCCGACATTTTGCCAATTTTGTATATTTCAAGAAATCCTTTCTGGATTGTCTTGAAATTCAATTTGGGGGTTTATATATTTTCTCCCCACATTGTATGAGTTGTATATTTTCATATCCATGTATTGACATACTCTAGCAGCAGTTACACCTAATAAACTTCGCTGTCATAGCCTTGGCACTTTTCTATGTAGCAGTGTAATTCATTTTCATGTACATGTTTTCTTGAGGCTTGTATTGCGTAACTTGAGCGATTATTTCCTCAAGATCCTGTATAAATTTTGTTGTTGTAATATTAATATGATGGATATGTGATTTTCTTACATTTTATGAGTTGATTTATCACTGCTACTCTAGTTTTTTGTTCATGTATTGCTACATCCCCATTTTGGGATATTATAGTGGTATCAGAGCATAATCTTCGCTCAACCTATGGATCTTAGCCAATATGCTATTAAGAAGACAAGAAGAATAAAATATGAACAGAAAGAAGGCTCCATTCTTTGGAGGAAGAAATGAGGAGAAACTTCCAAAGTTTCTGTCTCAAACTTTACAGAGCATTCATGAAGATCTCAAGAAGAGGAGAAGGGAGATGTGTATATAATCTCCACGAGGGTTTGAATCTGAATCAAACTCTAGATTTTCATATGATAAGCGTGATCATGCTGCCACACACTATGATGCAAAGTGCAGTCACATGCCTAGATTTTCCATGAGAGACATAGAAAAGAAGAAGGAATGACTATGAGGGAAACTCTTAGTGATTTTCTGCAAGAGTATGAATCTCAAACTCAGAAGTTTAGAGATCATATCACTTTTTTAGATTTTTGCAAGATCAAGGTGAAGAGAAGCAAGCAGCATAATATGGGTAGATTTTTCCTATCTACTTTTGATGATTCACCTACATGTTCAGCAAGATCTTGGGTGGAGGAGCTAGACACCTATTTGCAGTAGCACCAAATTTCTTAAGATGAAGCCATCAAAGTTGCAGTGCTGCATTTTGGAGTTAAGGCCTATGCATGGTGGATATTTGAGTCTTTTTCTTTGAATAATGAAAATAATTCTTCTTATGCTAGGTTAACTAAGACATTAGTGGAAATATTTGATTGAAAATGTTCTGAAACACATGTGGTGGAGCTAAACAAACCTAAGAAAAAAAAAACCTTGCATGTGATGGAGGAAACCATAAACTCAACTCCACATCAGAAAACCATTGAGAAGGCTGATATCTTGCAACATACCTTGCTAGAGGCAAGACCTCTATCTCATATTCTTGAGCAAGAGGGTATGGAGATCCCTTTTTCAGAAGAGTATCAAATCATTGGGAGGTTTCCCATACATATTTATGAGGAAGGGGGCAACAGCGCTGCCATGTCTAGAGTTTATCTAGCACCTCATGTAGAGGAAGAGGGAGTTCTTGCTCCAACAAGAGGGATTATTGTAGCATTTCAAGGAATTCCCCAGGATCTCATATGTGAATATCAAGGCACAACTCATGATCTACATGTGCCATTGATGATAGGGTGTGAAACTATGGAGATAAAAGGAGGAGATAGGTAGGATGACTAGCAGCATGTGATGAGGAGCACACACCCCTATCTATTTCAGGAGTTTTATGCACCTAAGATGGATACTGGATTACGTAGTGAGGGAAAGGACAAGTTTTTCCCTCCACATATGCAGTCTACTCTTGATGATGATGTCTCATTGCATGGAGGAATTTCACCAGGAAGACCACTAGATTAGGAGATGATGAGGGATGCTTCACAATTGGAGGCATTACTCATTAATTTCAGATGATTGGAGACCTTGGGAGAGCTTGGTATAGCGCTGAGAGTCTTGGGTAAACTCAAGGAGGATGGAGATATTCTCCCAACATCATCATTACCCACTTTCACTACAGATTCTGCACTGTGGCAAGAGAAGCATGGGAAGGATAGCAGCCTTCCAACTTGCATTTTTGGCATGGGAGATGTCAAAGAGGAGGATAGCCATATGAAAGATGCTAGTTATGATAGATCATCATCGTTGTCACTATGGAGGATAGATCCATATTGGAAATCCTAGTTGTTGGTGGATTATTCCAAGGATCTTTCTACTTGTATGATATTGGATGACCAGCTGCATGAGGAGGGATATTCAGTCAGAGATGGGGTCATCTACTATCATGGTGGGATCATCTTATCTAGAGCTTCCAAGCTCAAGGAGAAGTTGCTACAAGCAGCTCATGAAGATTTCCTTTTCAGCCACAATTATTCTATGAGAGCATACCACACCATCATGGAGGGGTATTTTTGGGAAGGCTTTGAGGAGGAGATATATCAACATATGAGCAGATGCATGGATCATATGGAGATGGAGGAGATACATAACTATTTGGAAGAGTTAGCATAGCCACCTCTTTTCTCTTTGAGGGTGAGAGGAGACTCATTTATGAGGCACTCCATTTGCATGAGAAAAACATATGGTAAGGATACTGTTTGTTTGCATAATGATTTGTATAAATATGTGCATTCCTTAACCGTATATGTGCACGAATTTTCTCAAATGAGGAGCATTCTTCCTTCTAGACCTCATGTTCGACTTGAGGCCATGAGAAATATTGATGGCCACTCCCTAGGAGGACTTGGGGAGGAGATATCTTATGGATAACATGCTTCTTGTGCGCCATACGTCATACACTTTCTTCAAACTTGTGAGGAGATTGGGGCAGCAAGCAAGTGGTTGAGAAGCCACACATTATATCATTCTCTATTGCAGTTGAGAATCAAACTGCGTTGGTTGCATTTGAGGGACCATTGTCCTTCTCCCTTGCTACATATGGAAACAATTATGATTCTCATTATGGTTCCCTATGTTGCTATTGTTCTTATTTTTATTAGGAGCATGATTGGGGGAGAAACATATTGGATAGATGTGTCCTTTGGGGAAGAGGATTCCCACACTTTTTGCATTACATGTTCTAATGGGAGAATGGGAGATGATATGGCCACTACAGTAAAAAAAAATTTCCTTTATGAGGTGGGCCATAGGATTGATTGGATGCCATATGTTGATCAAGTCCTATTTATCATATATGGTATGGTTTGGGCCATCTTGATTCACAACGTTGGAGAGGAGATATTTGGAGGTCTAGTATTCATCTTGCCACTTGAGGACAATATTATTGCAGCCCAAGATCAGCAGATACTCTACACTTATCATAAGTGGAGAGGATGATAGTGTGGGGTAGGCTACTTTGTCTACAATGTTCATATTTTTAGCCCACCTACTTTATAGGAGCTCAAGGTGGAGGATAATTTGCATGAGTTTCCATGTTGGGAGGTGACTCATTTTGTATGGATGACTGCTTGGGGATGGGAGATCCACATGGGAATTATGGTTCCCAACACACTTCAGATCCCATTCCTCAAAGGGACCTCTTGGCAGCACCTTATTGCCTCCTTGAAAACTTTACTTGTTCATGATGGTAGCTATTCAGCTAGCTTGCATGATTGGGAGGGGCAATATGGAGATTTATTGATGAGACAACATCTCATTACTTGGAGGAATTTATCATATGTGGATGCTACAATAGGAGGAGGGGAGACTTCTTAGTTCTATCCTTGCAGTTGCTTGAGGACAAGCAACATTTGGGAGGGGAGGATTGTAATATTCCAAAATTAGCATGCAGCTAATTGGAATATTGATTTTTGTTGATTTCACTTAGGAGATGAATAAATGGGTAAGGAGGCCCATGCATTTCAGAAATAGGAATAAAATCCCTCATAATGTGAAAAGGGATCATCATAGGAGCTGTATTTCACACCCACATGTGTGAAAAGAGACATTTGCATGTGGACAAGGTCAAGTTTGACCAAGTCAACAACGCTGTAAAGGAAGGTGGAGATCATCTATGGAGACAACGCAGAGATAGTGGGAGGAAGATTCCTTGGTGGAGGAAACCCTAATGAGTGGGACCCAAGGTGAGAGGGCTTCCATTTGTATAAAAGGAGGGCAAGGCAGCCATAGCAAGACATGTTTTAGATTATTATTTTGATATTGGTATGGTTAGACTTTTGCTTCCTCTTTCTGTTTAGCAGGGTTGCAGTGTTGTTTAGCACTGGGTGTTCCCGAGCGGGAATCCCAACTCTTCCCTTGAGAGGCCTCTTGGGAGAGTATTGTTTTCATTTCCACATTCATGTTTTTAGGCTAAGCTACAGCTTCTTCATTAGTGCAGTTTCTGTAGGTCATTGTGCTGTGTTGCAGGGTGCAACAATGGAGAGTTAGATCAGGTGTCTTCAGAGCTAGTTTTTCAGAGAAGGGAAGTTTCCTTCTTTTGGGAGATCACTTTGGAGAGATCTTGAGCATATTTCAGATTTTTGGCATCAATCCATACATATCCCATCATTTCTAGCATTGTTCCAACTAGAAATTGCGTTATTTCTGAAGGAAGCTTCATTGAGGGGTCTTGTGGTTTCTTGAGAGGGTTTTCTTGTGATTGAAGGGGCCAGCTCTTCATGGGACAAGATCTTTGAAGGGTTCTGCATAAGATCTATTAAATTTCAGCCTTCTACACTCATGAGCTTCAGTTTTCAGTGAATCTTCAGCCCTAGGGCTTTAGATCCTATATTGTATAGAGTGTATTTCTAAAAACCCCTTTCCAGGTTCTTGTAGGAGTTGTATTGAGCTTAGATTTGTATCGAGCATGTCGTTTGAGGCTTATAACATCCCTACATATTTTGTACATCATTTTTCTATAGTAGTGTGCTTTTAAATGCGCTGTAGCAGTACTCCGACATTTTGTGTTGCAGCAACATCTCACTTTTTAGAGTGTTTATATAGTGGAGGCTTGTGTGATCACATTCTATGTTCAGTGCCTCATTGTTTTGTACTTATTTGCTGCATATATGATCAATAATATGGATTTATATTGGTCTCATGATTTCATGTGTCAAATACTTGCTGTTGTTTCTTTTTTATGAGCTATATTGCTGCAGTCCCATTTTTGGGATATTACATTTTATTATATTTTTTTGAACGGAAAATGTATTTAAATTGGTTAAATAGCTTTATTTAGAAATAATAAACAAATAATTATTCAATTAACTATTCCTAGAGACAAATAATATAAATAATGATTTATCTAATTATTTCTTGGTTAAATATGACTAGGAATATTATTCAAACAATGATTTAATTAATTATTCCTATAGGAAAATCAAATAAATAAAGATTTATTTAATTATTCTTCATGGGTTTCTTGTTTTAATTAGAAATAACTTAATAAAATACGGTTTATTGAATTATTTCTTATAGTGAAAGAAATTTTACTATGGTAAAATTGGTCCTACCTGTTGTACTTCGATCCATCTAATTATAAATGGTTAGATGACCATTTTTTGATGATAACAAATTCCCCCCAACATGCGAGCGTTAGGAGAAAATCATATGACTGAAGTATGTTGTAAGAACACAATCACTAGACACCGAAGGGGAGTCAAAGAGAGAGATACCTGAGTGACGTGAAGTAAGAGAGGAGAATGATTGAGGGGGGGGTGCCTACAAATGATTTAAGCCTCCTTTTATGTTGGAGTACCTATTCTCAATGGGGCGGGGAAGGCATACCTATGCCCACCCAGATGAAAAAATAAAAAAAGTAATGGTGAGCCCAGCAATGTGGAACTGAGCTACAAAATGTATAATACATGATACAGGACATGTTGGCATAAATGGGCCATAAAATAATACAATGGATCCCATATACATTATACACCTGGAAAAACATGTGCCAGGACTAAATACAATAACATCTGAGTACATGAGACATAAATAGTGCCCCTCCATATAACATGAGGACGGGGCACGGGTATAACAACCAAATAAGCCCTGCTGAAGAGCAAGGGATCTAAATATATGAATGGATCATATGAATGAAACATGCAGGTTGTGGGCACTACAAGCAGTTGAAACCAAAATAATCAAATCTACAGAATTGCATCTAAGGCTGTAGCATAATATGAGGTCATTCGGGAATGTGGGGGGCTACCTGAAGGGCCACCCCCTCATGAGGTCTGAAACATCTCACACACACCTGGGAGTCACTAGTATAATATGCAGGATCACTGAACCATCAAGTATATGAATTGCAATCATGCGATAATGAGCTAAGGTCGAGTGGATGAGAAAAAACCAAGCCAAAGGGAAATGATGATTCCCTTTGCGTGATCCGAGGCACCGAAAAAGAATGGAAGCTGGAACCAAGGTACACCGCCATCTAGACTTATCTTCTAGAATGAATGTGTTGATGTCAATAGAAGGAGGTCTGGCATAGGTGAGGCAATGATGAATCCTAAACTAAGGCATGAGTGATCATAGTAAAGTGACTGATGGAGTGACACCAGGGATGATGATGGAATAAGGGGATACTGAGTAGTAGACGAGCGACTTCCCTTATGAGAGAATAAAAACCATGGTAAATCTAGCAGTGAATGGATCGACTCCAGAGGAGATGAGGGAAAGTATGACTAGAGGCCAATATGGTAAACACGTGATGAATGTGACACAAAGATGAATGGAATATTGTAACTGGAGATAAATGGACTCAGGACAGACTCCATGAATTTGATGATGACTCAAGTAAGATGCTCTAAACAAGGGTGACTCAATGATTCTGCCACACATGATAAGCCTATGGGGGACCATGAAAACATGAACAAAATATGGTTATTCATGATGAAAATCAACACATGAGTTGAAAAGTGTGAATGAAAACTGGCACCCCAATTACAAACAACGAATGTGAAGATATTTGATTTTAAGAGGCAAAAAAGTGACCCTTATTATAAAAATGGCTTCCTGGTGAAGTGTCAAATTACCAAAAACAAAAGAATACCCATTATAGTGCATGGTAAGATCTTTCCAACGTGCTGATGATTCATCAAACCAAGCTATGGTTTGGTTGCAATTGGCGAAGGAAAATTTGGGGTTTTTCCTTTAAAAGGGTGATTTTCCTCCAATTTAATTCATTTTCTAAGTGAGCTGTGGTGAATTTCGAGAGGAGGAGAAGTCCCATCTCACATTGATCATATCTGACAAACCGAACATTGGAATCAGGATCTACCAGTTGCAGGTAGGTGACCTAACCTTACCCTTCATTTCCAACGATTTTGTTTTTCAAATTAGGTCCCTAGGGCTTAGTAAGAGACCCTTTCTCAATTTCAAGGCTGGGTCACACTATTCTACCCCTAAAATGTGATCTAGATCATTGGAATTAGAGGGAAAACTATGAGCTCATAGTTTCAGGGCAAAATAGTGTGAGTTGGGGCTGAAAAATGAGTTTGGTTTGTTGGTTGCGGAGGATGAAGGTTAGAAATTTTATGGTGCAGTTTTATTTTTCTGAACTGACAAAACATGATGATGTTCTGCAGGTATGGAAGAGCTAAAGATCAAATAGCATGAGAGAGAATTGGATTCCCTTCATGCAGAGATTCAAGGAATCAGGTGGTACGAGGGGCGCTTTCTCGGTATGGGGTGCTCAAGCTGGTTGAACCTAGTGATGAGGGTAGGTGTACCCTTGCTATCTAGGATAGTGAGCTACTAGGATCTAGACAAAGAGGCCTTTAAGTTGAAAGGGAATAGGATTGAGCTCACGATCCAGGATATCTATTTTTTAACTGGAATCCCTCCACTAGGGGTGGTGGGGAATATATATCCACTGTTACCTCATGGAAGGAACATAGCAGAGTCCATGGAGTGCCACTGTAGACCGGGTGATCATGATAAGGGCACCAACATCCTAGTCAATGATCCAGAGAGGCTAGAGACACTGGTTGTCACCACAATGGTGTTGCAGATCTTGGGCAACAAGAGATTCCATCACATCATTGAAGGGAAGATGATGTTAGTGGAGAGTGTTTTGAGTGGGACCTACTATGGGTGGGCCCAAATGATGCTGTCATCAATGAAACAACAACTATCACTATGTAGATGATATGTGAACCATGATTATGCTTTTGGTACAGTGTTATGTTCTTTCTTCTTTAAGAAGATCCCAACTATCAGACCTCATGTAAATATCCATGATGGGGACCCACAGGAGCCCAGGATGTGTCGTTGGGGGTAGCTACTTCATAGAGGAAGGGGAGGGGGAGTCCGACATCTTTTCCAACTAGATTTCTTCTCACATTGGGATCAGATGTCACTGCACATAGAAAACTATCGATACAGTGGTATGAACTATCAGGGGGATCCTGACTTACCACTTCCGCTCAGTCGAGCATAGGGACCAGATGATAAGTGAAAGTTTCTATATATTATGGTGCATTCAATTTTTTTAGAATAAGTTTGTGGTACTAATTCGTAACTTTGGGTATGCAGATATAGCACCGGTCAAGTCTGCAGGATATCCAATATGTGTCGTAGCGTTAGGGGATGCGGAACCAAGTGGATAGACATCACAGCAAAGACCTAATTTCGAGGCTCTCCTGGAGGACCTCCACCGCAGGTTCTATGTACTATTGACTAGGGTGGCAGAGCACGGTTGGCATTATTTAGAGCATCGATATACATATGAGTGTACTAATCTTCTCTCAGAGTGGCGAGGCATCACGTGACACATAACTATGGTCGAGCAGGTAGTTTAGGATCTACAAGCTACTGGAGTAGAGCCATTAGCCAGGGAACCTCTAGATAGTGACTAGGGATAGGGGCATGTGGTGCCCCCTTCTTTTTTTTTGATAACATGTTGTGGACATGTCAGATGTATTTAGAGTAGTGGATTCAAAACACTTATTTTTTTATGTGACGATACATATTATGGATATTCATGTTTTATATAACAATTATGGTTCACAATTTTTTTTTTATGGTTGTAATGAGAAATATGGTTTACATACACATCATTATGAAGGGTAGACGAAGGGATAGTAGATGAAACATTTATTGATGTTAGACCAGGGTGTTTGACAGGGGAGGTTTGACTGAAACAGAATGGGAAGCCCCAGAGGGGTCTTCCCCCATGGATCTCATGGATGATGACAAATAGAGAATAGCAATTGAAGAGTCTGTCATCTCGACATTGGGGGGAGGTATCACAATGAGTGTAGAACTATCCTCCGGTTATGGTGAAGAAAAATGCACAAGTAGAGGAGTACATGATCCACTACGAGCGACCTCTTTTCAGGAATTTCCTCAAGGGTATCGTGAAATTTGTCAAGATGAAGATAATGATGAGATTAGTGGCCGTAAAGGTCACACAAAGAAAAACGGTGGTTGGTGCACAATGATTTGAGTTTATTAGCTAAATTAGGTAAGGTAACACGGATTTCCGAGATGACAGATTCAGGAAACGTTTCATTGACCACAGGTTTGAGATGAGGAAGTTCAGGATAGTTATGGGTGGCATGCACAATAACATCACACAAAGCAGAGGGAGGTGTCAGCTTTGGAGGCTTAGGTGGAGTTGGAGTAGTTTGGGGAGCCTTGTCCTTAGGTTCCTTTTTTTTTGGCTTTCCCCCCTCACCAAATGCTTTCACAACAGCAGTGGGTTCTTGTTGAGGTGGATGTGGCACTAAGGGAAAGGGAAGGGTCAGGGAGACCGGTTTAACTGGGGTCAAAGCGGTATATTTTATAATTTGACCAGGTGAAGTGATTTTTGGGGGATCAATGTACCAGACTAGAATCCCTAGGGTCAAATTGGATAAAATCAACGTAGAAATAACAGGCACTGAAAAGACTCAAGATGGGGGAGATAAAAATGATATTTGACCTAAAGGGTAATGGCCTGATGGAACGACTCCCAAATGGTTAAGGCTTGGGGGAACTATTCCTAGTTGAAAAATATTGGGAGAGACACCAACACAAGGAGAAGTTCCTTGAAGAGATGGTCTTGATGGCTATGTCGAGTGAACAACAACATGTTTCAAAGGCACTGGCTATTAGCTAATCGTATTGGGCCACTTTTCGATAGCCTGAGATGCTTGAAACATGAAAAAAATCGATGAGTTGGGCTCAGTGATAAGAGGGGAAGGACCAGGGAATGAACCAAGTAAGGTGGAATATTTATAGACTCTTGGTGAAACAATGGTGAAAGGTGCGATTGATTGGTTATCATCCACCGAAGATATGATGGACTCAAGGGAGGTCTGAGACTTCGATTCGTAATATGTCAACTGATCGATGGTGACGATCTTTCCATTGTGGGGGAATCACATATTACATTTAACTGAATATGCGATAGCTAACATCTCATAGGTGTAGCTATGACCCAAGAGGATATTATAATCCAAGAGGGAATCAATAACTTGTATGTCAATAAAAACAATCTTTCCTACAAGTGTGACTAGACAATAACAGAACATGCCTAGGGGTTAAGAAGGGTTAGTGTCCCAAGCACGTAAAGTGATGGTGGATTGGGATAGATCGGGGATCCGAGTTTCTTTGAAACATAGGTGGATGGATGCACCCTCATCAATGATACATCTCTGAACATGGGCATTATGAATCTTGATCGGTATTTGGAAGGCAACAGATGAAGGTAAATGGGGATGTTTTAACTTGTCAACATCAAAGACAATCAAACGATCATCTGAAGAATCCATAATTCCCAAGGCAGAAGAAATTTTTTGGCATGATGGCCCTTTGGGGATCTTGGCAATGACCTCTGCCTTACTTTGAGGGATCTTTAAGGGAACATTTGGTGTAGAAATGGAATTTTTGGATACTTTGGTTTGGGACTCGGTTGTAGACGTAGAGGGTTTCTTTTCATATTGGCACGACCGAGTCTAAAGGCCGACATTAGCAATATTGACCTCATCATAATTCATCATGAGAATTTCGTAATCAGGGGTACGAGACTACTGAGGTTGAGGAGCGACCTAACCTTGAGGTGGTTGGGCAGTAACATATCCTTGTTGAGGGAAAGGATAGGTGAATACATCGGGTTGATCTGGCGCAATGTTTGGAGGAAGAGACATGGTCAGTTACTGTCCTAAGGACACTGCTTGGGCTTCCCACAACAGCCGCATTTTGGTTGAAAGGGGACAATCATGAGTATAATGGCCATGTACACCACAACATTAAATTTTTTTTTTCGTACGAAGGGTCTTGTTATACTTGGGTGATTGCCCTATTGTTGGTTTGTGGTGTTAATATGGTTCCCTTGGGGTGCATTTAGTTGATTACCTTGGCAACCTTGGTTACCTTGTTCTTGTTGGTTCTGGTTTCCTTTCCCCTTGTTCTTTTTCTTGGAATCTAGTTGATTAGTTGCGTTCTAGTGAGCATACACTTGACCTTGAGGAGGCGGTGACTATTGTGGCAGAGGTTTAGAAGGTTTGAGAGGCAGAGGCGATGATGCGGGAGGGGCTGGAGCAAGTGGCCCTGGAATCAACTGATGCGGTTGGGAAAATGAGTAAGGCGTGCTTTGACCGGGATACAAGTTTCCTGGAGGGGCATAAGTGTTGGAGGAATTTGTCCGTCCCTGGGGGTAACCATAACTCATGTGAGGAGAAGTATATGGATGTGAAATAGATCCAACGATATCATTGGCGACATGAGATGCCTCCAGTGCATTGGCAGTGCTAGGTCTAGGAAGATATGGTAAAACAGTATAACATAACCAGACTGGGCATAGATCAAGTCATATTTTTATGCGACCTAGAGAGCTTCTTCCTAGAGCTAAGAAAATGAGATGCGACATCTTTACCAATGGGAGCTGAGCATTCTAAGAAACCAATCCATATAGACACAGTCATCGAATGTAGGGGCTCTACACAAGCTCCTTCTTCTACACCATTCTTGGACATGGTTAGAAAGGTGGGTGGCAGAAGATGGACAAAATGCGGTCAAGAAATCAGTACTAGTATCATAATTGAGGGGTAACTATAAATATGATAGAAATGGTTTAGAAAGAGTCACAAAAGTGGTATGAGATGTAGTGCGCTGATCGACATACCAATTTACATCTTCTCCAATGAGCGTATGTTGGAACAACTGAAGGCGAATGGAGTCATCGGTGATGGAATTAGACGAACACCACATATGAAAGGAGAGGATGTGATTAGTGGGGTCCTATCTAGTGTTTCCTTCAAATTTAGGAATGTTAGAAGGAATCTTAGTTGGCATAGCTGGCCAAATTTCATCATGAAATATGGGGTCATTAATTAACTGGCTAAAATTGGTAAGGATTAAACCTGCCATAAAAGGTAGCAAAGGATTAGCTGGGATGGTTCTAGTAGTGGTTATGCTAGTAGTGGCTCTAGCGTTATGGCGAGGGCCACAATCAGCTTGACAATCTACACCTTCATTGAAGCCTGACATTGTGACGGTATGAGGTTGAGAATAACCAAGGTCAAAATCTGAGAAAGAGCCCGATGAACCAGAATTAGAGTTGGTCTAGCGACTCATGGAAGGACTAACTCGGACCCTACGGGGTTGATTAAGACGTCCTAATAGAAAATAAGGGTGAAGACCTTGGAATATCCGTGATAAATGCCTTGGGGGTGCAATGATGGAAAGTTACAAATGACATTAAAAGGTTGAAGAGTGATAAACAAACAATCTGTGAGGCAGATTAATTAATTATGATGTTTATGTCTTGCCTCGACGACGTAAACCAAGCATTCTTCACGTTAGGTGTGAGTGTGTGCAAGCCATCTGTTTGTTTTAATTAAGCCCAGATGGTTACTTAAATAAAATAAAAAATGTTGAAAAGTTGCAAATGAAAATAAAATGTTGTGTAACCAGCTCCAACAAGAGAAGAAAAGAGATATAAACGCCTTAGAAATGAGCCACTTCAAGGGGGAAACCTCTAATACATTACATAAATGAACAATTCTTCGATGATACAATTTACAAAACCTCCTTTCTATATATAGGAGTCCATGGGGCCATAATCTAATCCTAGTGGGCCACAATGTAATCCTAGCCGACCTAACAATAATAATGTAAGGGCACAATAATAACAATATGGGGGTTACAGGGGTACAATGATAACAATAAGGGGGGCTACACTAACATAATAAGGGGCTACACTATTAATATAGGGGCTTAACATTAAATGACAGTAAAATAAACATCTAATCATACATAAATCCCAACCCAAACAAGGATTTTAAACAACCAGAAGAAATGGGGGTGAAATTGACTCAAAACAAACTAGAATTTCCAATATTTCAAATTTCTAAGAGGTTGAGATATAATGACTTAATACTGCTGGAAATGACACAGAAAACAACAAGAAACCAGAGGGGAAAACTTTTCCAAAATATAAGGCTAAAGGTGAAAAACCTAAGGCAAACTAAGAGACCCTATGTCAAAGACCAAACACAAATCAAGAGATGGTTTTGGATGTAACAATAACCTATCAGAACCTCGGATGCGGGTGACAACAGAAGGAAGAATGACAACAACATCTCCCATGCCCACGAGGATGAAGATCTGCAACGCAAGTCCTCACCCGATGTGGAACCTAATGCTAGCAATCATTCGTCTGAGATTAACAAGATAAGGCATGATGAAGACATGCTTGGACAACATCACCCCCTCCAGGGTACCTCTCTGCAACAATCGTTCTAAATGATTACCTAGATTGACATGCCAATTGACCATAACTCTTCACTCAATCCCACTCATGAAAATAGTTATGGCACTCAGCTGCGTGTGAGGCACAATCATGTTGTACCCCTTCGCATGTGTCATAGACCTTTTAAAAGGAAGGTCCCTCAACACAAAGAGAGACATAGTAATCTCCTCTAGGATTATTTCTTGTTACAATTCTCACCCTCCTATGCACCCATTCTGATGTGAAGCCCTCCCCCCAGAGCGGCGCTGCGCAGAAACCCCTGGGCTGTGACTCCTCCTACCTATGCATCTTACCCCAGCTCCATATGTACTACTAGTTTCACTAGTTTGAGTGCACCCTTAATCCTACACCCCTTGACGTGATATCCCCTCTAGCACCCCTCCCTGTGCTCTGGCACTCCTCCCCTACTTCACACTTCCCTCCCTAATGAGTATTTCCCTAGATTTGTCATTCCTCTACTTCAGCTGACCATGGCACCTAGGTTGTGCCAAAGAACAATCTGTGGAGGTCAGAGAGTTGCGCTCTCCGGTCGCTACCACCGAGGTATGGATAATTTCCTAGATTCTATTGAAGGCTCCTCCTCAGGCACTCATGCTAGACAGAGCCCAGAACCTGATCAGGAGGAGGAGGCCCCCTCGCAAGTTTCGCAGGGAAGTAGAAGTGGAACACGGAAGTCCACCTTTGTGCACCATGCGTACCCCCCGCCTCGCAAGACCAAGCCTCTTCCAGCTCAAGAAGATGATGGGGGTGACACAGATGTTTGGATTATGGATTATAAAAGTATCTAGACGTGTGTCCCTGATGTAGAATACCCAGTGGCTCCCATCATCTGCGCACTGGTCTCCAAGCCTTCGCGCCTACTGACTGATACAGAGGAAACTGTTGCACAAGCGTATTTCTTCCCGATAGTGGAGGAAGATCCAGATAGTGATTATGAAGCCAAAGACTAAGGACTATGTAGTAGCTCTATTATTCCTTGTTTTTTGTTATTCTTTCTATGACCAAGGAATTTCTCGTTACACCAGTGCTTCAACACATTTTTTAATTTCCTGTTTCATGTACTTTTTGGGCTGGTTTCCTCCAAAGAGGCAACCCATTATCTAGGAAACAAAGGCTGGGATTGATTAAGCATAGCTTACCAACCCAGCTTGTATCATATGTAATGTTTCTATTTCTGAATTAATATAGATTAGCCTAATTTACCAAAAAAAAAAAATAACCTATCAGAAAGGATTTGTAGAAAGGATAGATTAGGCCCTAAAACAATGGTTGAAAGTGACAAAAATCTCAAACTTTCTACTCGGCTTAACCCCTCCTAAAAAGGTGGAAGTTTACTGAAACCCTAGGGGGCTTGGTTCTATTAGCTCCTTGTAATTAGAAAGATTGGAAAAGTCCAACTGCAGGGAGAAACACTGTTTCAACCACTTCGGGATTCTAGGATCTAGCCCTCCTGAATCCGGAGAGGGATCTCTCCAATAAGTGAAAATATGGATTTATCTTTAAAAGATTTTGGGTAATGATGTTAGGCTATTTATGAAGTCCAAGAGTTTTTGTTTGTTTTGGATGGTTAAGCATGATTATTATTTGAGTGGAAAGTTCTAAATGGAAAGAGTTTCAAAGATGTGAAGTTGCAAGTAATCAGAACTAGCTTTGGCTAAAAAGATAGATATGACGCTGTTTTTTAGTCCATTGGGCTATGGAGTCATAATAGGGTTTAATTGAAACAACAAGGTTCAAGAGTGGTCCATGGGGCAAGTCATCTATGTCTAAGGATCTCTTTGAAGTTGATTTTATGGAATGAAATGATACAACAAGAAGGGGAAATAAACAGATGAAGAACAAAGAGCAGCCTAAGATCTGGTAAGTACTTTGAAACTAGCCAGCTTTTGTCATACACTTAAGAAAGACATAAAAGTAATCTAAGATCTGGTAAGTACTTTGAAACTAGCCAGCTTTTGATGCACCTTCAATAGAAAACATATTAAACACAAAGGGAAACTTTAAAATCAACTGTTGGAGAAGAAACTAGAGGACAGGGCTCACCATAAACTTGCCTAGCTCTACTTTACTAGGTAAACTTTCAAGACAAACACATAACATAACAAAGAATGGTCTAAGATCAGTTAAGGACTTTGAACCTAGCCTGCTTTCAACACACTCTTAGGGAAACTTTCAAACAATCTTTGGGGATAAAACTAAAGGACATGGCTCACCGTAACTTCCTTAGTTAATCTCTACTTAACATAAATTGAAAATAACATTCAAGAACAACATTCAGCTTGGACAGTATGATGAGGGAATGCCAACATTCCTAACTGCTAAAATTGAATTAAATCATTCCCAAACAATACAATTTGGACTAAAACATATAGATAAATCTTATCAGTCAGAGAAGGGTACTGATATACAGTAAATCCTAACTCTATGCTTGTTGTTCTTTATCAGAGAAGATGGACAAAGTGAAAATAGAAATAAAATAACAATTTACTATAAAAAATAACATCACCGTTGACGTAGACTAGGATCCCATAAATCAGCTTGTATTGATGCTTCAAACCAGTTACAATCTTCAAGTCCAATGTTTCAGTTCAGCAATCATCTTCACCTCTCAGCCTAACTTATTTAATCACAAGCAGAGCTTCAAGAGCCCATGAACACTATTTACAAGTAGAAGTTCGAGCACAAGTATATTTAAAAGTTCTACAACCAACATTTTCTCATCTTCTACAGGAGTATTTATAGAAGAAATGAGGAGGTGGGATCTGATAAAAGATCTCCTGGGTCAATTAATACAGACTTTAATACTTCTCAGCCTTTGAGGGGCTCAATGGAGAAGTTTACAAATGTTCTTTCTGTATTAATTGTTTTACATTTAAGAATTAAGCTCGGTGAGAGATTTTGTTGAATTTTAAGGCTCTATTTCATGTTGTGATAACTCTGTTGATATTTTGCATTAAGTTCTTTTGGCAAAATTAAATTTTCGGCTGCGTTGAGGAAAATATCTAATTTTAATCATAATTCAGCCTCTGTTGAATGCTTGAGGTTACAGGTGGAATTGGGTAGCTAAGAGGAATCAATTTGCCTCTGATGTGGCAATGGAGGCATCCTCTGTCTGATAAATGTTTATGATTTTCTTTAATTGTGTTTAATCTAATGGATTAGGCTTTTGATAATCGATCTTAGCCATAATCCATTAAACTATGGAATTCATCTTCAATCTTTAGTTCTGTTGTGGTAGGTCTTCAACACTAATACTCTTTTGAATTTCACCATGTCTTGTCGATGTGCAAGTGCTGCAAAGGGCGCATATGGCATCAATGCCCATGAAGCATTAACGAAACGTGGATTTGAACCCTGCTCAATTATTTCTTCTTGATAAGTGAGAGCTTGGAGGATTGTCATCCTCGGCTTCAATTTTCCTTTTATAAAATGGAAGAAACCATGAAAACCTGCAAAAAACAAAGAACAATTAAGAAATCCTACATTATTTGGTAAAATTGCTTCAGAGGTTGTGGGGAGGAGCCTGGCCATTGGATGGTAGCATCCAACGATGGATATTTGCGTACGAAGGTCAAAGGGAAGCGGTTCGATGAATGAGCGGTGAAAAATTATATCGGAGACGTTGATCTATGATTTGAACAAGAAAATCAACGGTTGGGATTGGTTGTGAATTAACAATGTGAAGGAGCCACATTGTTTGGAAAATAGAAGAAAATGCGAAGAAATGGGGTCAAAACCTTTGTTTCGGAGGAAATATGGTTAAAAATAGAGTTGGGGTTTCGGGATGATCGTGGGCCGTCGGATGAGATCGGACCACGAGATCAACGGCGGAGATTGTATGTTGAGAAACCCTTTGGAAAAGGCGGAGGGTGATGGTGTAATGAGAAAATAGATCGAAATCGTTGATCTGCGGAGGTCAATGGCCAGGAGCAGGCGCGATGAAACTCAATGGAAAAGTAGGAAAGTGGCTTCGGGGATGAAAACCACAGGTTTCGCGTAGTGAAAAGACGGGGAGGCGGTTTTGCCTTTTTGAACGCGATATGTGTTCCCGCCTAACACGTGGCTTCTTAAAACCACTTATATCGTGCAAACCTCAGGAAATTAACCTTTGCGCTGAAAGTTACGTGATATAGAACACAGGCCATTAGATCTGGGGCCTCAGATCTAACGGTGGGGGAGCGAGCGCGATACAGGCAAGATGCGCGAGCGGAAGGAAGATGGGTTGTTTCAATCTGGGCCATTATATCAAGGATGAATGACTGGGATCAAAAACTTAGGAAGGCAAGACCCATAGGAGGCAGGCCTGTCGAGATTAATAAGAACCGTTAGATGTACAGGATCAACGGTCAGGATTTGATATGGGGATAAAATGGAAAAATGAACGAGGCAGAAGAAGGGTTAATAAGGGTCGTTGATCTGCAGAGATCAACGGCTACGACTTGTTGAAAAAAAATTATAGAGCGGGGTTGCATGTTTTTAACCAAAGTCGGGAAAGGCAATCTGGACCACCCGATCTGGACACGTGGACGGTCTAGATGCAATCGGAGGCATGCGATCAACGGGGAAAAAATTTTGAATGGCGCCGATGCGATTTAGCAATGGTCGTCGATCTAAGGATCAAATCGATGGTGGGGAGTGAATTGGAGGGGCTCAAAAGGCAGAGGAAAGGTTTATGATTGGAGCAAATGAGGGCCGTCGGATCAGGGAAGGCGGGGAGGATATCAATAGCTCATGATTGATCGAGGGATCGCCAATCAGGGAGAGGTAAATACAACATGAAATGCGCCCTTTGAATTTTTTCGATGCAATGTTGCGCTGCTCGTTTGATCATTTTAGATCAATGGTGGATATTGTTTCAAAACTTGCACCAGCGGAAACCCTTTAATACTTATGAAAACCCAAAATTTTATGAAAGGAAAAGGTTTTATGGTTCGAGGCAGGTTATATATATGTTGATTGGCTTGGCACCTATCTACGGAGCCATTGGTTTGTATGAAATGCGATAGGCCCAGGGCTTATGTGTATACGGGCCAATCGCATCGGAACTTCAGCGCCGGTCTTTCAATCTACCCATTCTAATTTCTCCGATGCGATTAGCGCTTCGGGACTTTTCAATCTACCCATTTTCATTAAAAAACATTGTTCTGGCGGGTTTAGACCAAAACTTAGGAAAAGTGAGTTTTTGACTTTACAAAGGAAAAAATGCATCGGAGATGGTTTATTACAATGTTTTAAGCGTCGAATGCAGGCCCACGGATTATATGAAATAACAATATGATCGGGGGTTATAAACAAAGGGCTAATTGCATCAGAGGTCTCAACTTAACAAAAATACTTGTGCATCTTGATTATTTCTAATGCGATGAGCGCCGAAAGGGCCTAGTGCTTGGTTCCAGCACCAAGGCATATGTGGAGAAGTGGTTTAGGACTTAGCCCAAAGGGGCTTAAGTCCATAGTAAACAAACTTATTTTTTATGAATTTTTTCAAGGTTTTTGATGGATTTGGGGGTTTTGGCAAAGTTTAAAAAGGAGTTTTAAAATTTGTAAAGTGGATTTTATGAAGGGAAAATGGAAATACATGGAAAATGGAGGAATTTTGTGGGGAATCAAAGGGGTAAAAATGAAGGTTAGTTTTGAGTGGAGGAAGGGAAAAATGGCTTTTGCAGCAGTCTTTTTTCTATGGAATCAGTAGAATTCCGAGTTTGAAAAAGGGAAACAGTAGTGAAGATTGAACAAAGGGCATGATGTCTCCATGAGTCTTCAAGAGATAACACTTTTAGCAATAAAACCTGTTTCTTGAAGGCTCCAAAAATGATTTAGCCACCTTTTGATATAACAAATTTTATAGGTGGCTAACAGTGGCTCCACTTGGGGATGGTGTCTTCTTGAAGGCATCAAGAACTTCAGACTTGCATTCTCTGGAAGGCTGATCAGTGCCTTATCCATTGGGCAACAACTTTCTTTACTTGGATGTTCTTCTTTTGCTCTGGAAAATGTTAGCAGCCATGAAAAAGACAATGGATCTTCATCAATAAAAACTTTCTACCTACCTAATCCTACTGATCTAACATTTTTTCTTCTTTAGAGTGCACTTGGATTGGCAAACTCTTTTTACAACATTTTATTCTTTTGAAAGCATAAAAATAATCTAATTCTACTTCTTATTTCTCCATGGACTCAGATTAAACAGTTGAGTTCATATGTTTCTCTACCTAATCTACTAATCTGTTAGGATTAAATAGTCTAACAGATTTTATTCACTAATTTCTAAGACAAAAATTTAAAAGTATACAAGTCAGGATTGAACAGTCTAACTTGTTGCTAATCTATGGCATAAAAACAAGCTAAACATAGATATTTTTTTGCAAAAAACAAAATGGAAGGCTTAAGACCTTAAAGTTAGGCACGACCTTCTCTTTTTCTACAGCTCTGTTTTTGCTTCTGTTTGAGCTATTATTTCCTTAAAATCTGGTTCAGATTTTGAGCTAATTAGAACCAGTTTTACCTCTGTTTTGACTCAGAAATTAAAACAGATCGGAGTCATTCTGGTTTGGAAACTTAGGTTCAGATTTTGAGCTTGTTTGAACCTTTGATTTCTAGCCTAATCTACCTAATGATAAGCCAAGATTAAGTTGTTTGGAAAATCAAATTCACTATCCTATCAGCAGTAAATTTAAAACTAATTAGTCATGATTAGGCTATATGACTAAATAGAAGTGTGTTCTTCAGGAGTGGCATTTAAGTTTGCATACTTTCAAATTTGGTTCTCTTTTTTGGTATGGGGCTGTACCTTTATTGTTTCACAAACTGCCCTCTTTTCTTTCTTCTATTGTTTTTGTATTTTTTATTTTTCTAACTTTGAATGAAATGATGGGTGAAATATTTATAATGATAAAAAAGATAAAAAGGCTTTCAGAACATGAAATGGATCAAGAGAAGTAATGCTTAAGCATCCTGCCATTGACAGGACCCTTAAACTGCTCCGCTCCATTCAACTCTTGTAAGAAAAAGGCATTATTACCAGTAGCTGAATGAATGAAGTAAAGGCCAAGCCATAAGTTGTCAAATTTTCCATGCTTGCCCTTGTCTTCTCTCCTTGAGTCCCACTTAAAACTTTGTCCCCAACATTGAAATTAGTGGCCTTTGTTCTTCTGTCAAAATGATTTTTGATGCTGTCCTAATTTAGTAATGCTTTGTTATAAACCTCCTCTCTGGTTTGCTGAAGATGAATAATATGATTTATCCTTCTGATCATGTCATTGTCTTCAGACTGAACTTCTTGAATCAACTTCATAACTGGTACACCAAGGCTGGTAGGAAAAATTGCATCAGCACCATACACAAGCTAGTAGGGTGACATACCAATAGATTTCTTCAATGTTAATCTGTCAGCCCAAAGTGCATGAACAAGCTTTGTGTGCCAAGATTTATTGTTGTCCTCCAACAAATTCTTGATTATGTTCACCAAACTCTTGTTTGAGGATTCTGCAAGTCCATTACCTTGAGGGTAATAGGCTGTGGAATGGCCCAATGTTATCTGATATTTGTGACAGAACTCAACCATCTTCTTTGATGCAAATGTTGCTGCATTATCAGTGATGATCTTCGTAGGACAGCCAAATCTAGAGAGAATATTAGTCTCCATGAATTTTATAATAATAGAATCATTGGCTTGCCTACAAGGGATGGATTCTATCCATTTAGTGAAGTAGCATGTGGCAGTGAGAATCCATCTATGCTGGGCAGAGGATGGTGGATGGATTTCTCCTATGAAGTCAAGTCCCCACGGTTGAAAAGGAGCTTCAACAGTGATTGGATGCAGAGGTAAGGGTAGCAGCTTCCTTTTTCCTTCAAAAATTTGGCATTTATTTCAGGCAATTATCATTTTATGCACATCAAGAAAAAGAGTAGGCCAATAGCAACCAGCCCTCAAGATTTTGTTGGCTGTTTTCTTCCAGTATAAGTGACCTCCACACTCTCCTTCTTGGAACTCGTGCTTAACCTTATCTGCATCAAACTCGGGAAAACATTTAAGCAATATCCCACTTACATTCTTCCAATAAAGACATTTATCAGTAATGCAGTAGTTTACAGCTTTTAACTTTAGGAACCTTGCCTTTGATGAGTTTAGTGGGCTTTATCTCTAAATCATATTCAAGAATAACAGTTATCCACTTACCTCTCTTACCATCTGGGTCCTGGGTTATAATGTCTTTCACAACTGAATTTGGGACAAAGGCAATGATGTGCGAGTGCAATATGTATACTTTGAAGTCTTTTAAAGCCTTAACCAAAGCAAAAGCTTGCTTTTCCATAATGTTATACTTCAAAGGAGAATCTCTCAATGCCTTGCTAAAGAATGTAATAGGCTGCTCTTGTCCTTGTGGATTTTTCTATAAAAGGACAACAGATATTGCATGTTCTGATGAAAATGAAAAAATATAAAAATCTTTTGAAAAATCAGGACTTATTAGAACTGGTGTTTTGGTTAACGCTTGTTTCACCAACTCAAAATACTTCTTTTCTTCCAAGGTCCACTTTACCCCTTGCTCCTTCTTCAGCATGTTTGTTATATTCCTAAGGAGCTCAGCCAAGTTGGGTATAAACCTTCTCAAAAAGTTAATCTTTCCAATGAAATATTGTAACTCCTTGATGTTTCGTGGATGAGGGATTTGCAATATGGCCTCTATCCTTTTTGGATCTATCTTTATACCCTCTTCTGAAATAATGTGCCCAAGAAGTTTACCTTCTTGGAGACCGAATAGAGTTTTCTTAGGGTTTAAAGATATTCCAAACTTTTTGCATTTCTCGAAAACTTTTCTCAAATGTTCTAAGTGCTCTTCATCTGTTTTTGGAAGAACAGTAACATCATCTAGGTATATAATGATGAAGTAGCCCAACATATACCAAGAATTCTATGGCCATGGCTCTCTAAAAAGTTGCACCAGCATTCATTAGACCAAAAGGCATTTTCACATACACGAAAGTGCCCCAAGGTGTAGTAAATGTTGTCTTTAGTTGATCATCAGGGTGGACTAAAATCTGATTGTACCCTGAATAGCCATCAAGCAAAGAAATTCTTTTGGAACCAACTACCCTTTGTAAAATATGATCCATCTTAGGTAAAGGGTAGTTGTCTTTCAATGAAGCTTTGTTTAAATCCCTAAAGTCTATACAAAGCCTGATTTCTCCTGTTTTCTTCCTAACTGACACCGGATTAGACACCCACTTAGAATATCTAATAGGGACAATAATACTAGCTTCATACATTTTCTTGATTTCCTTCTCAACCAAAGGTAGTTGTACAGGGTTTATTCTGTGCAGTTTCTATTTGAATGGTTTTTGGGTTTTCTTGAGAGGGATTTTGTGCTGTATTATTTCAATGTCATAGGATTTAAGATCTTCCTAACTCCACGCAAAAACATCAGAAAATTCTCTAAACAACTTTATGTATTTGAGTTTAATGTGAGCTGGTAAAGTCTTAGACAGTTTAATCATCATAGGTTTAAGTTCACTGCCTATATTGCACTCTTCCACTTCAGTCTCTACAGGCTCCATTTTTGGCTTCTTGGCCACAACATTAAAATCAAACAACTCTTCTAAAGGGGCCAGAGCCTTTGGCAAACTATGATATTTAGACTTTAGGGTTTATAACTCCTCTGTTTCTGCCTCTACAATTAATTTTGTTTTGTTTTCAAGTTTGGTAGACAAAAGATTAACATTAGCAAGCTCAGGAGACTGTTCTTCTTCACCAAGAAAATTTTCTTCACTATTGCAGTCTGTTTCATAATCTAAATCCAAACTGTGTAGTTCAAATTCATTTCTGAATTACATGAAGTCTTCTATTTGTTTGTCTTTTTTGAACACTTGCCAATATTTTTCGTTATCAGGAACAACTGGGCTAAATTTAATCCAAGTTGTGCATTCTTTGGTTTCATATAGCGTTAGGCATGTTCTAGCCGCGAAAGCTAAGCTGTGGGCCATATTATTTCTTTTCCTTGTGACAAAAATCAACTGGGATTCCTCAAAAGTTTCCAAAAGATCCACGACATCGTTTCAATAGGCCCTAAGTCTTGGGTGATTCACATTGTATTCCCCGTTGACCTACCTAATGATTAATTATGAATCCCCATGCACTTTAATTCTTTTTTCTCCTAAGTTTTTCAACAGATGTAAACCTAAAAGTAGGGATTCATATTCTGCTATGTTATTTGAACACTGAAATTTTAATCTAAAGGAAATGCTCTCTGTGTGGTTTTTTTAAATGTTGCAAATCCAAACACCTGCACCAGCATTGGTTCTAGTGTAGGACCCATTAAATTTCATACTCCATAGAGGACTAGTTTCAGGTTCCTTTGTTTGATTACTATCCTTTTCAACTAACATGCTTTCTGGTTGTTCATGAATATCAGCAATTGGTTGAATCTGTTTTAACTCCTCATATTTTTCACTGTGTTGAGGAATGCTTTCTTGGATCTCAAGGTTAAATATCGATGGACGCATGATTTTTAGTTCAAGACCTATGTTTGGTTTGCTATGGTTTAAAGGTTCAACAGACTGTTTTGACACTTTTGTGTTGCTTACCTCTTCCTCTCTATGAGCCATTAATTCATTTAAAGTGACTTGTTCACTGAATGTTTCATCGTTAAATAGGATAAAAGAATCGAGGTCTGTATTTATAGAATACAGAGGAGAGTTTTGAGGTATGTATTGACTATTCACCATATACTGCATATGTGACTCCCTGTAAAGTCTTCTTGATTGATTAAACACAGGGATGGTTTCATAGGTCATGTCCATCTGCATAGTCCCTTGTAACTTAGCCCCCCAAGACCTAGATAACAACATTCCATACTTTGGGGGCACATCAGCCACAACAATATCCATGACCAAACATTTGGTTGGAATCTGGGCTAAGTTCACGCAGAGGTCTTTGATTAATCCTAAAAAATTTACTCTGCTTGAGTCAAAGGCGTAAAGGTCTTTATAAGGTCTGGTGATTTCTAGACCCAGGCTCTCCATTACAACTTTTGGAATTGAATTTTGAGAGGCCCCTGAGTCGTGCATAGCATTGTGCAAAATCTTGTCATGAAAATGTAAACTTACATAAAAGGGAGGAATAGGTCCCTCTTGATACTTACCTTCAATCTTTGGACCAAAAATAAGCTCTGGCTAGTCATCATTAAGATTGACTGTGTCATTATTATCCTCAATGTTTAACGCCTTCAAAATTTGGGTCCTATATACATTTTGGGTAGCTAACTCAGTCAGGGGAACAAAGATTTTAATTTTGGAAATTTCCTACTCCAGGCTTAAAGGAATTTGATTCTTTGAAATACTTGTCTCAGCCTTATTAGCTGCCACTCTGTCAGCAAAATATGTTTGTTGATTTGTTCTATTTACATTTGACAAAATGGTTTTAACAGGAGTACTAGCTGAAGTGTTAGTACTGCTAAGGTCTGCACTCTATTTATCATTGTTTTGAGTGCCTTTTTGTTTACCTTTATCAGAATTTCCAGCCACTGTTTTGTCCTTCTGTTTGACAATTTTGGGTTTTTTTGCAGTGCTGTTTTGTGAAGATTTGTAAGAGGTTTTGGTGTTGGGAGTTTGTTGATTAGTTTTACTTCTAAGGTCATATTCCCTTTGAGATTCTATGATAACATCCTCCATATCTTGATAATAACTTTCATCATCATCTCTTTTGTCATCATAGGGTGTGTAAAGGCCTTGTTTTCTATCATAATGAATCTCAAAGTCATCATTATCTACTCCCAGCATGTTGATGTCATCCTCCTCTATTTTCTCATCTATTTCCTCAACCTCACTCACATAGTTTTGATGAAAGGGAGGAGTGATCTGTTGATCATCTTCCCTAGGTCTGTTTGGAGGTTGGTTCCTTCTAAAATTCTGATTTTGGTTCTGGTTTCTATTTTGAGGAGCAATTTGGTTTTGGTTTGCTTGTGCTCCCTCAAGGATGCTCATTTTCTTCATCATCTTCTCCATCATTCTTTCCATATTTGAGCTGGAAGTAGAAGGTGTGGATTCCTCTCTGAATGACACTCTCTTCTCATTCTTCATTCTTTCTCTTTTCTCCATCGAGTTAACTTCCACAACAAGAGCCCATTTTTGCATATCTTCAAGAGTTGCAAGACCTCTCTCTCTCAGCTGATAGGCCATCTCAGGGTAAAACCCTTCAGGAAACTTGTTTAACGCTAAGCCCTGTGGAGGTTTTATATTAGGGGGGAGTGAATTATACACGCCATTAAATCTAGTGTAGTAAGCTTGTACACTTTCCCCATTGTTTCTGTGGAGGTTCTTGTAATCAGAAAGTATTTGGAGAGGATTCTTCTTCACTTCCCATTTGTTTAAGAATGTCTGATGAAAGGCTTGGAGATCATTGATACTATGGGGGGCTAAGCCTTTAAACCATTTTCTTACTTCTCCCCCCAGAATCTGAGCAAATAGTCTTAGTTTGACAGATTCATCATCAATTCCGTTTCTGTCAAAGTAATCATTCATCTTATCCACATGTTGTGATGCATTCGTAGCATTACTAGCATCATATAATGGTATTTTGGACTAATAGTCCTGTGGAAGATTGACTAATGGTACAGGAAGGGCTAAGGGAGCATACCATGCTGCCATGATATATGGTGGGGGTGGATTTACAAGAGGCGGGTTAACAAGAGTAAAAGTGGGTTGGAGTGGAGTGGTTTGGACAGTGAATGTAGGATGAGCAGATGTGGATGGGCTAGGAACAGATTGCTGAGCTGATCTTGGATGAGAGACACCTAAATTATCAAGGAAATGTAAATCAGGTGGTGTTGTTTCTCTATTACCAGGATGTTCACTTGTTTTCAGGGATGAAAGTGAAGACTCAGAATCTAGTTGAATTATATCATCAAGCGACCTAGTTCTAAATGGATTTCTTAAGTCTACTTGTGATTGTTGTAGAGCTGAAAGATTTTCAGGAACTGAATTATCTCTCAAGGGTGATCTAAAAACAGTTGAAAATTTTATCTTAGGAGACTTCCTAAGGATACTTTCTGGGTTATCAACTATCTCAGGTGGGTTTGGGTCAAGGTAGGCTCTAGTATGAATCTTTCTAGGAGCCACTATGCTTTGTTTCTAGACCCAAATAAACAAGGAAAATTTCAACTAGATATGAAAATCTTTGAGGGGTTAACTAATATGTTTTACACAAATTTTAATCCTACATTCCTCTAACTGAGTTTATATGATGTTACAAATATTATGGGTCTTCCCAATGGAGTCTTAAGGTCTGTTTAGGATTGTGGAGTTGCCAAGTGGAATTTTTTACCTCTTTTGGAGGTAAAAAGTTTTATGGTCCACCACCATGTTTATTGAATACCAATCTGAAATATTTATGGGTTTTTTGAGTTACTTTTTAGTGTTGTGGTTCTTAAGAGTGTCCTAAATCTGTTTCAAAACTTAGCTACGGTTATGAGACAAAGACAGTCTACTCTTATGGCTAAGCCAGCTGATCCTTCAAGGTTAGATAAACTTTTATGAGAATCCTAGGGTCTGCCTAGTTTGTCACTGATTCAAACAAGTTTCATCATGATTACCGTTTGATTGGTAGTGCTTGAAAGGGCTGCTTTTACTCACAAGGTTTTATGAAGTGTTTAAGGGAACCTAAGATGAAAATTCGACTCGAGTTCCCTAGCGAAGTTGCTAGAGATATTAGCTCCCTATAATTAGCAAGATTGGAAAATTCCAACTGCAGGGAGGAACACTATTTCAACCACTTTGGGATTCTAGGATCTAGCCCTCCTGAATTCAGAGAGGGATTTCTCCAATAATTGTAAAGATGGATTTATTTTTAAAAGCTTTTGGGTAATGATGTTAGGCTAGTTATGAAGGCCAAGAGTTTTTGTTTGTTTTGGATGGTTGAGCATGATTATTATTTGAGTGGAAAGTTCTAAATGGAAAGAGTTTCAAAGGTGTGAAGTTGGAAGTAATCAGAACTAGCTTTGGCTAAAAAGATAGATATGAGGTTGGTTTTTAGTCCATTGGGCTATGGAGTCATAATAGGGTTTAATTGAAACAACAAGGTTCAAGAGTGGTCCATGGGGCAAGTCATCTATGTCTAAAGATCTCTTTGAAGTTGATTTTATGGAATGAAATGATACAACAAGAAGGGGAAATAAACAGATGAAGAACAAAGAGTAGCCTAAGATCTAGTAAGTACTTTGAAACTAGCCAACTTTTGTCATACACTTAAGAAAGACATAAAAGTAATCTAAGATCTGGTAAGTACTTTGAAACTAGCTAGCTTTTGATGCACCTTCAATAGAAAACATATTAAACACAAAGGGAAAATTTAAAAGCAACTGTTGGAGAAGAAACTAGAGGACAAGGCTCACCATAAACTTGCCTAGCTCTGCTTTACTTGGTAGACTTTCAAGACAAACACAAAAGATAACAAATAATGGTCTAAGATTAGGTAAGGACTTTGAACCTAACCTGCTTTCAACACACTCTTAGGGAAACTTTCAGACAATCTTTGGGGATAAAACTAAAGGACAGGGCTCACCGTAACTTCCTTAGTTCATCTCTACTTAACATAAACTGAAAATAACATTCAAGAACAACATTCAGCTTGGACAGTAGGACGAGGGAACGCTAGCATTCCTAGCTGCTTAAATTGAATTAAATCATTCCTAAACAATACAATTTGGAAGAAAACATATAGATAAAGCTTATAACACTGTTACCGATGAAATAGGTAACCTGACCTCAAAACGGGAACTCTAGCCCAAAAAGACTCAAAAAACATGAAAAACCACCCCAAAAGCAAAAAAAGTGTATTCTAGAATGCACTTGGTTTTTTTTGAAGGTCAAATTTCAACATTTTACAAAATTATGCTAAAAACAAAATTGTTTCTTGAAAAAAATATTGAAAAAACACCCTCAAAACAAAACCAGTTGATGCTGGAATAACAAAAAAAAAAAATTGTGTCATATTTTTGACATTTTTAAAAATAGAAATAACATTTTTTAATTTTTAAAATTCAAACATTAAAAAAAACCTAAAATTTAAGAAAAAAATAAATTTAAAAAATAAAAACATTTTAAAGCTCAAAATTTAAAAATATATAGGAATAAAAAAATAAAAATAAAAATTTTAATTCAAACATTAAAAAAAAACCTAAAATTTAAGAAAAAAAATAAAAAATAAAAAATAAAAAATAAAAATTAAAGTTTAAAATTTCAAAATATATAGAAAAAAAAAACAAGTTAAAAAAGGAAAGAAATTATAAAAAATAAAATATAGAAATTAAATTTAAAAAAGAAAAAGAAAATGTTTATTAAATTAAATTTTTTTTTTAAAGAAATATACTAAATTTTAATAAATTTAAAACTTAAAAAAAAAAAAAAAAAACATTATTGAAATTAAAAATAAAAAAAATGAAAAATTAATTAAAAATAAAAAATGAAAAATAAAATACAATAAAAATATTAAATTAAAAAATATATATATTAAAAAAACAAATAGATTTAAAAAAATAAAATAAATTTAATATATATATATATATATATATATATATAAAGATAAAGTTAAATTAAAAATATATATATTAGATTTTATTAAATTTAAAAAAAATGTTAATATTAAAATAACAAATTAAATTTAAAGAAAAAAAAAATTTGTAGAAATTCTTTCGGTAGTAATCACATGCATAGAATTTGACCTCGTTCTTTTGCATGTGATTACTACCGAAAGAATTTCTACAAATTTATATTATGGATCACAGAAGCTTAGATTCCAAAAATTCAGAAAAAAAAAAAATATTAAATTTTAATAAATAAATGAATAAACAAATAAATTTTGAAATTAAAAATAAATTTTAAATATAAAGAAAAAAAAAACATTGTTAAAATAAAATGTTAAAAAAACTTTAAAAATCAATTAAAATTGAAAAATTGAAAAAAATAAATAAAATAAAATATATTAAATAAAAAATAAAATAAAAAACAAATTAATTTGAAAATATTAAGTTTAATTAAAAAAAAATTCTAATTTTAAATACACAATTTTAATTGAAATAAAAAAAAATATAAAAATTTTATGTAATTAAAAAATAATAATAAAAACAAAAAAAATAATTAAAAAAATAAAAATTAAAAAAATAAAAAAAAAATTAAAACAAATTAAATTTAAAATATAAAAATTAAATTAAAAAAAAAAAAAATTTAAATTTTTTGAATTAAAAAAAAAAAAAAATTAAAAATATCAAATTAAAAAAAAAAAAATTTAAAAATTAAAAAAAAAAAAAGAATTTTTTGATCGTGGTGGCGCCGCCAATCGGCCTCCTGCCCAGGTGGCGGCGGAGGCCGGTCACTAGGAGGGAGGCCGATTCTGAGAATCGCCCTCCCACGGTGGGAGGCCGATTCCGGGAATCGCCCTCTCGCGGTGCGGGAGGCTGATTCCGGGAATCACCCTCCTGCCGGGGGAGGCCGATTCCCGGAATCGGCCTCCCGCTGGGCAGGCGGGGGGGTGCATGCAGCCTCCCGCCCGCCCCATCGGCCGGCCTCTGCCTCCACCTGGGCGGGAGGCCGATTGGCAGCGCCACCACGATAAAAAAATTCTGTTTTTTTTTTTTTTTTTAATATATTTTTTTTAATTTGATTTTTTTTTTAAATTCAAAAAATTTGAAATTCTTTTTTTTTTAATTCAAATTTTTTATTTTAAATTTAATTTGTTTTAATTTTTTTGTTTTTTGTTTTTTTAATTTTGTTTTTAAATTTAATATTTTAGATTAATTATTTTTTAAAATTTAAAATTTATTTATTAAATTTATTAAATTTTAATGTAATTTAATTTTTTTTTAATATTTTAGTTTATTTAGTTTTTCATTTTTAAAATTTATAAATTGTTTCATTTAAAAAAAACAATAAATTTATGGATATTTGTTTTTTAATTATTTGCACGTGGTTTTTTTCATTTTTTTTGTTTTTTAATGATAGTTTTTTTTTAATTTTAATTGTTTTATTTTAATTTTCTTTTTCAATTTTAAATTTTGTTTTTTGTTTTTAATTTGTTTTTTTTTTGTTAATTTTAGATTTTGTATTTTTTTTTTCTTCTTATTATTATTTTTTTAATTTAAATTTTTAAATTTAATTTTTTCTTTTTTGTATTTTAATGTTTTTTATCTAAATTTTTATTTTGTAATTTAAATTATTTTTAAATTTTCTATTTTAATTTTTTTTTAATTATATGGTTTTTTTTAATAACGTAGAAAAAAATGTTTTTGATGTTTTTTTTTTAATTTTTTTTGGTTAATTTTTGTTTTTTTTCTTTAAATTATGTCTCTTTTTTTTCAAATTTTGTCATTTCTTTTGATATAATTTTCGAATATTTTTGTTTTGTTTTGTTTTTTATTTATTTATTTTTGTTTAAATTTTTTTTTTTTACAAGTTAATTTTGTTTTTTTTACATTTTTATTGGTTTTTTTTATTGTTTTTGTATATATATTTTTTATCTAAGTTTTGTGTTTTATTACCAACATGAAAATCACCACTCTAAAAAAAAAGGTTGATGTTGCATCAATACGTTTCAAAATTAGCATGAAAATCACCGCTCTAAAAAAAGAGAATTGATGCTGTATCAATACGTTTCAAAATTTGCATGAAAATCACTAACATTTTAAAACAAATATTCATATTTCATAAATAAAAATATTCGAGTGTCAAAAATGTGCTAAAAAAAGAAGAAGATGATTCTGCATCACCACTTTTCAAAATCGGGTGCTTTTTATGCTACCAAAAAAAATAGGTAACAGTGCGGTTACCTATTTCATCGGTAACATTGTTTTATCAGTCAGAGAAGGGTGCTAATATACAGTAAATCCTAACTCTATGCTTGTTGTTCTTTATCAGAGAAGATGGACAAAGTGAAAACATAAATAAAATAACAATTTACTATAAGAAATAACATCACCGTCGACATAGACCAGGATCCCATAAAGCAGCTTGTATTGATGCTTCAAACCAATTACAATCTTCAAGTCCAATGTTTTAGTTCAGCAATCATCTTCACCTCTCAGCCTAACTTATTTAATCACAAGCAGAGCTTCAAGAGCCCATGAACACTATTTACAAGTAGAAGTTCAAGCACAAGTATATTTCAAAGTTCTGCAACCAACATTTTCTCATCTTCTACAGGAGTATTTATAGAAGAAATGAGGAGGTGGGATCTGATAAAAGATCCCCCGGGTCAATTAATACAGACTTTAATACTTCTTGGCCTTTGAGGGGCTCAATGGAGAAGTTTACAGATGTTCTGTCTGTATTAATTGTTTTACATTTAAGAATTAAGCTCGGTGAGAGCTTTTGTTGACTTTTAAGGCTCTGTTTCATGTTGTGATAAGTCTGTTGATATTTTGCATTAAGTTCTTTTGGCAGAATTAACTTTTCGGCTGCGTTGAGGCAAATATCTGATTTTCTGATCATAATTCGGCCTCTGTTGAATGATTGAGGTTACAGGTGGCATTGGGTAGCTGAGACGAATCAATTTTCCTCTGATGTGGCAGTGGAGGCATCCTCTGTCTGATAAATGTTTATGATTTTCTTTAATTGTGTTTAATTCAATGGATTAGGCTTCTGATAATCGATCTTAGCTATAATCCATTAAAATATGGAATTCATCTTCAATTTTCAGTTCTGCTGTGGTAGGTCTTCAACACTGATACTCTTTTGAATTTCACCGTGTCTTGTCGATGTGTAGCTACCGCAAAGGGCTCATATGGCATCAATGCCCATGAAGCATTGATGAAGCGTGGATTTGAACCCTGCTCAATGATTTCTTCTTGATAAGTGAGAGCCTGGAGGATTGTCATCCTCGGCTTCAATTTTCCTTTTATAAAATGGAAGAAACCATTAAAACCTACAAAAAACAAAGAACAATTAAGAAATCATGTGTTATTTGGTAAAACTGCTTCAAAGGTTATGGGGAGGAGTGTGGCCATTGGATGGCAGCATCCAATGGTGGAGATCTGTGTGCGAAGGTCAAAGGGAAGCAGTTCGATGAATGAGCGGTGAAAAATTATATCGGAGACGTTGATCTATGATTTGACCAAGAAAATCAACGGTCGAGATTGGTTGTGAATTAAAAGTGTGAAGGAGTCACATTGTTTGGAAAATAGAAGAAAATGTGAAGAAATGGGGTCAAAACCTTTGTTTCGGAGGAAATATGGTTAAAAATAGAGTTGTGGGTTCAAGATGATCGTGGGCCGTCAAATCGAACCACGAGATCAACAACAGAGATTGTATGTTGAGAAACCCTTTGTAAAAGGCAGAGGGTGATGGTGTAATGAGAAAATAGATCGAAACATCAACGGCCGGGAGTGCGTGCGATGAAACTCAATGGAAAAGTGGGAAAGTGGTTTCGGGGATGAAAACCACATGTTTCACGCAGTGAAAAGGCAGGGAGGCGGTTTTGCCTTTTTAAATGCGATATGTGTTCCTGCCTGACACGTGGCTTCTTAAAACCACTTATATCGCACAACCCTCAGGAAATTAACCTTCGCGTTGAAAGTTACGTGATATAGAACGTAGGCCGTTAGATCTGGGGCCTCAGATCTAACGGTGGGGGAGTGAGCACGATACAGGCAAGATGCGTGGGCGGAAGGAAGATGGGTTGTTTCAATCTGGGCCGTTAGATCAAGGATGAACGGCTGGGATCAAAAACTGAGGAAGGAAGGACCCACAGGAGGAAGGCCTGTCGGGATTAATAACAACCGTTAGATGTATAGGATCAACGGTTGAGATTTGATCTGGGGATAAAATGGAAAAATGAACGAGATGGAAGAAGGGTTAATAAGGGCCATTGATCTACAGAGATCAACGGCTGCAACTTGTTGAAAAAACATTATAGAGCAGGGCTGCATGTTTTTAACCAAAGTCGAGAAAGGTAATCTAGACTGTCTAATCTGGACACGTGGCCAGTCCAAATGCAATCGGAGGCATGTGATCGGCGGGGAAAAACTTTTGAATGGCGCCAATGCGATTTAGCACTGGCTGTCGATATGAGGATAAGATTGACAGTGGGGAGTGAATCAGAGGGGCTCAAAAGGCATAGGAAAGGTTTATGATTGGAGCAAATGAGGGTCTTCGGATCAGGGAAGGCGGGGAGGAGATCAATGGCTCATGATTGATCGGGGGATCGCCAATCGAGGAGAGGTAAATACAACGTGAAATGCACCCTTTGAATTTTTCCGATGCGATGTTGCGCTGCCCGTTTGATCATTTCAGATCAATGGTGGATATTGTTTCAAAACTTGCACCGGCGGAAACCCTTTAATACTTATGAAAACCCAAAGTTTTATGAAATGCAAAGGTTTTATGGTTCGGGGTGGGTTATGTATATGTGGATTGGCTTGGTGCCCGCCTGTGGGGCCATTGGTTTATATGAAATGCGATAGGCCCGGGGCTTATATGTATACGGGCCAATCGCATTGGAACTTCAGCGCCGGTCTTTCAATCTACCCATTCTAATTTCTCCGATGCGATTAGTGCTTCGAGACTTTTCAATCTACCCATTTTCATTAAAAAACATCATTCTGGCGGGTTTAGACGAAAACTTAGGAAAAGTGGGTTTTTGACTTTACAAAGGAAAAAATGCATCGGAGATGGTTTATTACAACGTTTTAAGCATTGGATGCGGGCCCACGGGTTATATGAAATAATAATATGATTGGGGGTTATAAACAAAGGGCTAATCGCATCTGAGGTCTCAACTTAACAAAAAGACTTGTGCATCTTGATTATTTTCGATGCAACGAGCGCCGAAAGGGCCTAGTGCTTGGTTCTAGCACCAAGGCATATGTGGGGAAGTGGTTTGGGACTTAGCCCAAAGGGGCTTAAGTCCATAGTAAACAAACTTATTTTTTATGAATTTTTTCAAGGTTTTTGATGGATTTGGGGGTTTTAGAAAAGTTTAAAAAGGAGTTTTAAACTTTGTAAAGTGGATTTTATGAAGGGAAAATGGAAATACATGGAAAATGGAGGAATTTCGTGGGGAATCAAAGGGGTAAAAATGAAGGTTAGTTTTGAGTGGAGGAAGGGAAAAATGGCTTTTGCAGCAGTCTTTTTTCTATGGAATCATCAGAATTCCGAGTTTGAAAAAGGGAAACAGTAGTGAAGATTGAACAAAGGGCATGATGTCTCCATGAGTCTTCAAGAGATAACACTTTTAGCAATAAAACCTGTTTCTTGAAGGCTCCAAAAATGATTTAGGCACCTTTTGATATAACAAATTTTATAGGTGGCTAACAGGTTCGACTTCAAGGAGACAAACTGAGCATATCCAAGCCTAAGATAAGGTGAAACAAAGGTCAAACAACCCACAACAGTGCTCTCCGAAAACCCTGATAGTTTCAAAAAAAATTCCTAATCGCAATTACTGACCTGTGAACAAGTGAACTCACAATTTTTAGCCAGAAAAGTACGATTTCAGGGGAAAATCACACTATTTGGGCTAAAAACTATGATTTCTTCTCCTTGGTTCTCGAGCAGTAAGTTGCGAATAATCTGCCATCTCTAGCATGACTGGTACCTCTTACCTGCATAAAACACTATAAAACATCTGGAATTTATAATTTTGATTGAATCCGGGAAAAGAACTTTAAAAACAACATCAAGAGACTAAAAAAACAAATGAAGAAAAACCCTTGTTGCTGAAGCTGTTGGTCACACAGGAATCTAAATCACTACAATGGAGTCACCATTTGTTAGTGTAAAATATTATTGCAAGTGTAAGAAAATATCATAAATTAGCTATTCGTGAAGAATAGCCCTAACAAAATAAATGGATGCTTAACCCTTTAGATCTGCAATAGATAGTTAGAACAAATCCTGCAAAAACCCAGATCTATGCAGTAAATGTGGCTAAACAGTAAAAATAAATAGTAACTGATGCAATGTTAACTCCAAATATCCAACAGAAAATACAATATTAAAAGAATGATTTTATATTATGTAACACCTGGTGAAGGAAACAAGTAAATATCACTGGTCCCCCTCAATGGGATGCATTCTTGGTTGCCCTCAATGCTTCAACTTTTGAAGTTTCTCTCTCTCAATGGTGTAGAAAACCCAAATCATGTGTTGAACTCAAGTAGGAGCTCAAATGGAAAAAGAAAATAACAGTGGCAATGAGAATGATCAAAGTGAAGAATGAATGGAAAAACGCTCCTATTTATAACAAAATATTGAGTTGTCCTCGATAATTATGAATAATAAAATATTATTAACCAAGATCTAGATCTAACCGTTTGAAATATTTTATCATATTTAGTTGGAGGGAAAATGTGTTTAAATTGGTTAAATACCTTTATTTATAAATAATAAACAAATAAATGATTTATTTATCATTTCAAGAATGTGGTTAAATAATAGTAAACAAATAGTGATTTGTTTAATTATTCCTAGGTGATTTAGTCAAATTTAACAAGGAATAATAACTAAATAATGATTTAATTAATCATTCCTAGAGAAAAATAAGAAAAATAATTATTTATCTAATTATTTCTCATAATTGAGTTAAACATGACCATGAATATTATTTAAGTGGTGGTTTAATTAATTATTCCTAGAGGAAAATCAAATAAATAAGGATTTATTTAATTACTCGTCACGAGGTTTCTTGTTTTAACCAGAAATAAATTAATAAAATATGATTTATTAAATTATTTCTTATAGTGAAAGCAATTTTACTATGGTAAAATTGGTCCTACATGGTGTAATTTGATCCATCTAATTAGAAATGGTTATATGACCAATTTTTGGTGATAACAATTAGAACCAATGAAGTGGGTGGATGGTATCGAAGATGTAGGATTGCTGAACATGTTATATGTTCCTCACTATGGGCAAAGCATCATCAATAGAATTTGTGTGCACCAGTTGCTGGCCCTTGTGCACGGTTATTGTTTATGGTTGGGGAAGAGGTTCCATGTTGACGCGATGTTGATAGGGAAGATCACAACAATTCCTTGTCTCAGCTTGAATCCTGCAGAAGTATTTGTGGGAAAGGATCAAGACAAGAAGCTAGCAGATCAGATGAAGCAAAATTATGCTCTGACAAAGGAAGCGGGGGTTACTTGATTAACTCCATAATTGATAGGCCGGTGTGCTTTTCTACACATATTTTATCACGAAAAATCATGCAGAAGTTCCGCGTAGAGGAGGTTTTGATGCCAGTGGTGTTTTTGGCTACGAAGTGCAATAAAGACATCGTATATAATTTGGCACGATACATGTGTAAGAAAAATTTAGTTGAATGTCAGCAGGCTCAAGAGGAGGGAAAACAGTTCCACTACACGTGGCTCTTGCTCTTAATTGTGTTGATGGCTTGAAAGCAACCCAAGGAGTCGCAGTTCTCCTCTATAGACCTAGATCTTTGTGAGGTTGCATGGTATATCTCACTATGGCATTCAAAAGAGCCGACCCGGGTGATGGCGAACAAAATATTTTTGGTCAGGTTCGATATGAGTCTGCGCATAGTGATCGGCCAAAATCCCCAACTATCACCAAGTATTTTGGAAGAATATCGACAGGTCGCAGACTTCAAAGTGGATTTACACCATGTGCATATCTGGGTGAAGAAGGACATTGCTGGGGTCTGGTACGAACTCCCGTACTTTGTGATAGAGGAAGATGTTGGAGCCATAGTTAGCAATTGGCCAAGTAACTGGATAACTCCGATAGCTAAAGGTGTGGAGACAGAGTAGGCCGATACAAGTGGAATGACAACTAGTGTGCAGAAAGGAAAGAAGGACACTAAAAATCCTCCTAAGCACATCTCCCTCTTGGAAACTAAGAAATATGAAAAGGAAGATGAACGAGAGACCAAAATGGAGGTTCCAGAAATAGGAGGCGATGATCAAGGTGATGATACATTTATGCAACTGACAGACCTCCCCTCCTCTTTTATTACTAAAATACAAGAACCACAGAGCGGCGACGCACCAAAGAAAATGAAGTCGAGTAGATCCGCCGAACCAGAAGAAATGGTCCTCACTGAGGGGGACCTCGATGAGATAGGAGACACTGTTTAGCACGTCACCGAACATCTATGGGGTAACATTTAGGACCAGTACAAGAAGGTACTAGTGGAGGCCATCAGGGCCTCAATAATTTGTGTGTTCAGATGAGCATGGTACAAGCGAGCGGGCTTCAAGACAGCGCGACTCAAATAAGTTGGGCAACAACATGTGCAAGAACAACAGAGCATGAACTAGCCATTAAAATTGATACTCGCACGGTGCCGATACATGCAGGAGCATTATGTTTTGATACTACAGAGTAGCTTACGCAGGTGGTGAATTGGCATAACACAAGGCTTAACCTTGCTGTGCTGCCTCTGCATACATTGCACGAGTTACACTAGGGCATGATTGAAGAATTGTAGATCAAAGAGAAGCACACCCTATTGGTTATCACAGATGTTGAGCAGGAAAGAAAAAGGATGGTCGAGGAAAAACAACTGGTTGTACAAGAGCATGATGTAGAGACTGCGCAAAGACAGAAGTTGGAGGAAGCCATCACCAAGGCTTATATTGACCTACCTCGGCTAAAGGTTCATGTTGTAGTCACCCAGAGGAAAAATTGGAAAATATTTCCATGAGGGTAAAGGATTCTACGGCTAAAGTCGACCAGGTGCGACTTGAAATTCAAAATTACGATAATCGAGATGTAGATGAAATTGTAGCCAACCACTCCACTAGAGGTCTAGGAGTAGCACACAACAGAGCTCAAGGCTATGACTAAATAGATTGAATCCACCATCCAGGAGTGTGCACAACTATTTGAAGATGTCATGGATGTATAGGCCTCACTGTAGGAGGACCCTTAGGTGCAGAATATTGAACAGGAGATTTGTGAGAAATTAAAATAGATGGACCACTTCAAGGTCACCGCAAAGACTCTGGCACCAATACAATGATATACCCATCTCCAAGAGGGTAATTTTTTGTCAAAAAAGATCAATGATTTGCGCAAAAAAGAGCAGCTTATCATAGCTAGGATGAATCCATGGGAAGCTGAAGCCATTCATCTATCCCAAACTATTGAGAAATAGTTGAAGGGATTGCGCCAGGCGTAGAAAGATATTATCGCCAAAATTACAGGGCCAACTACTGAGATGTTCCTAACCGAAGTTTGAGAAGTTGAAAAGAAGTGCACCACAATAGTTCTACCTCTAAAGTATTCCTTGAGCAGCATCAAAGCAAAGATCGAATGCGCACTAGTAAAGTGACTCAACATGAGTCACAGTTTTGTGTTGGGGGCCTATTGGAAAAAGTACCCCTCAATGAAAAAGTTTTAGAAAGACTCTACATATCGAGGAGTGGAGCGCGTAACGTGGACTTAAGTTGGTGTCTTAGGGGCTTTGGGGTGGGTCAAAGCCCTTTATTTTTTAAAAGAATGGGAATATTTTTTATACATTGAGCTTTTCCCATGGTTTTCGGACCATGGTATTGTAAATGGAAAGACTATATAAGGAGTCTAGGATATGTCTTAAGAATACACTGATATGTGATCATAGAATGCATTTGGATGTAAGATTATTTTGAGTCTGTGTTTGTTGGTTTGGGTTAGAGAAAAATGCTCCTACAGCTGAGTGCATAGGTTGGAACTGATTGTATTGGGAAGATCTGAGCATTAATGAAAAAAATTTCAAGACTGATGTCTATTTTGAGTTTATGTGTTTGCTTTAATTTTATTTCATGTTATATTTTCTAAGTAATGATTCTAATATATAATAGCATCATGAAGTCATTTTTATGTTTCTTTATGTTGTTTTATGTTTGTTAAAGTAAGATCACACTGTTTGCAAGTTGGTTCAGTAGAAGTGTTGAACCACGATTGTAGAATTAACTGGTCTTTTCTGTGAAGCTTTGTCAAGTATTGAAAGGAAGAGAAGCCCTAAAGCCACACTCCATTATCCCTCTGGATGCAGAAACCTAGTTCAAGCATCCCCCTATATTGCCTCGGGTGAGACTTCGTTCTACACAGCAGATCGTTTCCGAAAGGGCCGGTAATAATGGGTTTTGTTGGTCCACGTAGCCATATCTGAACCTAGGTTTAGGCCCCATTAAGCCAACAACCTCCTTGCTGAGGATTTTTAAGCACCATAGCTCAAATATTTCTCTTCAATTTTTTAGTATTCATCTTCTACCACCAGCAGTCAATAAAGGGAGCCTTTTCCATTATTTTGTTGACTTATTTGCTTCATTAATAATTATTTACCTATTTATCTCTTTGTTTATTTTATGTTTGTAGATGCATTTTTTTCACCGTTTTCAATGTTTTTTTTTATCTAAGTTTGTCCACTAACAACACCCACTCTATATGTGTTCTTTGCAGGGAAAACCCAACTCCTAAGGAGGTTTTATTTGGTACTCCATTTCCATAATAACACTACCACAATTACCTTCTTGTATTATGTTCTACAAGTCATCAATTGAGGCCTAATTTCGCCCTCATTGTTTAGGAATTTTACACTTGGTATTACTTTACTTCTTTACATTTGAAATCCAAGAGTAATAAACACACACATGGTGGAATCCCAACCCAAAAAAAGAATGGAGCTCCTATACAAAATGTTGTGAGTTATAATTAGGACTTCGTACTAGGGATACCCCCTACAGTTGGTGAAACATTATGGCCTGCCAACAGATTTGGTGCTAGGAGGAGGGAAAATGACAAGATGACCCTATGGAGTCTAGTTTTAAATTTTGACCTTGAAATGGCTCCTTTACAAATGCTTATTTTATGTTTCTTTTCTAAAAAGGTAAATATTTCTATTCATAGTTCATCACTTGTCACAAAATAATTTTGATGGAGAGGGTGAAATAATTTTATTTGAACATATGTTCCAATTTCTTGAATTTTTTCATTATGATGAAATAGATTATTAAGATGTCGCATGTGACCTTTTCACCCTTATGCTTGAATATCATGTTAAATACTAGTTCAAAACCTTACCAGTTGAATCTATCCATTATTTCAAATAGTTCATCAAGGAGGTTGCTTCATCATGATTTTGACAGGTATGATTGTCAATTTTTTTTAAAGAAAAAAAATGAGCTTAGAATGAAATCAGATGAATCATTGGAAGATTTTTCTAATAGGTTTCTCCGTATTTGTTATGAATTTCCTAAAAGAGACATGGAATGGGAACATTTAGGTGGAAATTTTAGAGGATTGGTTTACCTTTCTATTGAACAACTTAAATATAAATGGAATATTGACAACCAAACATTAGAGGATTCTAGTAATCTGCTCCCTAATTTCATCATCCCTACCTTTTATTTGGGTGTTAGTCAAAGAAAAAATTAGATTTCAGAGGTGGAAATGGTTCCCCACGATTTTACTTATCCTCCTGTGTCTTCATTATCAAATGAATTGATTATTTTATTAACATGAAAATCTATGTTGTTAATGAATCAGGTAAGGAGGAAAATTTTTCATGAAAAAAGGGAAAATTTGTCTTGATTTAGAAGCTCAAATAAAATATGTTAAAGTGGAGCAAGATCAAAATGAAAATCATATTAGTATACCATCCTTTGATTGTCATGTTGACGAAATTTCTATAGATTTAATTAATATTCCATCTCTCCATTACATGCTTTTTATTTTTCCTCCCTTCCATGATCAAGGAAGTGCCTTGGGTGAGAATGGATGTTCAAATCCCTTTATAGAGAATACAATGCATGTTTATCCATTATTTCCTTAGGATGATACTAATGTACAAACATTGAGTTTTGAATTAGATTTATTTGGAATTCATGATTCTTCACCTGACACATTTCGTCTTCCTTCAAACTCAACATACCACACATTGTACCCTAATTTTCTTGATGAATATGCTGCAATAGTGATTCCTTTAGATCTTTATTCTACTTGTCTTAATTGAAATCAAGTACAAAATGGTTTTGTTTCACAATTAGAACGTGAAAATAATGAATATGTTCCTTATGTATCTTTTAATCTGCATTATTTAATAGGTGAAGAGGAATATTTTAAATGTTTAAGCAAGGACTCCAATTTATTCATCCTCATTCCTAATTCATGAAGAATATCATATGTTAAATAATGAATCTGATAAAATCAGTGGTTTTAACAATTGTCATCCTATTAGAAATGTCTTCATTAACACATCTAATGATAGTCATTCACATTAGCTTGTTGAATTTCCAAAGCCACCAAAATTTGATGATCCATCATTTGAAAGTTTAGAGACTTGTTACGAGGGTGAGGAATTTCATATTTTAATAATGATTATGTTAGGTCCTCACAAGCTTGACAAGATACCATAACAAGATTAGATTATAATTTCTTCAAGATATTCTTCTCCTAGCACTCTTTCTTATAATGAATGATAATATTTGAATGTTTGTGACATACTTTTCAACCTAATCTTTTTAAATTTCATGATATAATTTTTGATTGGTTGGAGGACTCTTATTTAGAAAGCTCTGATACTAATAATAAGTTTTAGTTTTATCTTGTGATTTATATGAATGAAAATGAACATGACTATGCATTTGTTAGAGATTCTTAGGGTGTTCATGTTTATCATTTTGTTTGTTGGGATAGAGTTGCGACCTGGTTAGAAAATTCTTTTTTGATTGGCACTTTTTCTTGTAGGTGTAACCTTCTTTCTCATGTGCAAGATATCCAACTAAATATTTTTTTTCTTTCACAATGTTTTATACTGGTACTAATTTCTAATATCATTCTATGTGAAAGTTAGGATTAGCTCCTGTGGCTACATTGGATGTTTTATTTCACATAATTCTGACCTTTTTTTCAATTAGATTAGGACTTATTTTTAAGATAGTTTTGATTGCTTATTAGTATAGTTTTGCATGGTTGTTTCTTGTTTACATAGATGCATTCATTGTGCATGTATTTATTTTCATTGCATGATTCATTTACTTTTATTTTCATTTAGATGTTAACATTTTGCATCACATAACTTCATCTTGCATTTAGTTGTGATTCATTGCATTATGTTCTCTCTTTTTACATCTCGTTAGTGGCCCCATATGTATTTTTGCAGATGTAATTATAAATTCATTCTGTATTATGTATTCATTATGCATGTTGTTGTAAGCACACAATAATAATGACCAATAATGTGCTACATTATAACAACAAGAACACACATGTACAAAAATACAAAAAGAAAAACATATTGTGAATGGAATTCCAATCTAGTTTTGTATTAGTCTTGAATTTATATTTATACATGAGATATGTGGTTGGGTGTTAGGTCCCTATATTACTAGTGTAGTCCATTATTTTTGTTAGTGTAACCCCCTTATTGCTATTTTTGTACCCCTGTAACCCCCATATTTTTATTATTGTGTCCTTCACTTATTATTGTTAGGTCGGATAGGATTACATTATGGCCCACTAGGATTACATTATGGCCCCATGGACTCCTATATATAGAAAGGAGGTTTTGTAAATTGTATCATCCAAGAATTGTTCATTGATGTAATGTATTGGAGGTTTCCCCCTCGAAGTGGCTCATTTCTAAGGCGTTGATATCTCTTTTCTTCTATTTTTGGAGCTGGTTACACAACATTTGGTATCAGAGCTTTGGATTCTAGGGTTTCGCTGCTCCAAACAGGTCATCGTGGAATTTTCGCTATAACTTTTTTTCTACGAAGTTTCATAAGCTGAAATTTTTAGGGTGCGAAGCTGAAATCCTGAGGAAGATTGTCTAAAAATTTCAGAGCTTGGTTCGCAATATTTTCGGAGATATCATCTGTGGAAGTTAGGTATTTTGCGGGCTCTCGATTTCATCTCAGAGGTGATCATGGGGAAAATCACCATAACTCCTCTGCGAGCATTGGATTGAGATTTACTTAAAAGTGTCGCAATTACATAGAATGTAGTTTTCTGTATATCAATTTTAGAGCCGAAGGAGGAAATAGTGACACATGGAAAGTCGTACAAGTTCACTCTACTGAACCAATCCATAATCAGGTCATCGTAGGAGATTGGGCACAACTTTGTCTTCAAGAATCCAAATCAGGTCAGACCTGTGGCATTCGAAAGAGTATTTAGAGGGCTAACTCAGGGCCAAATGTCAGATATTGAAGATCCAAAATCAAAGATATAATTCAGTTTCAATATTGAGCTCCTCAAAAGAAAGAAAAAGGTGTGTATTTATTTTTCCGAATTGCATAAGTCTTGTGTAAAAAAATGAGTTTGAAGTGATTCCAAGGGCCTATTGAGCATATATTTCAGTATTGGGTTCTGAAATGCCTCCTAAAAAGAATTAAACACCCATTAAGCCCTCATATTACTCTACTATGACTCATGAAGATGAAGAATTGCAACATGATCTATCAAAATTACAAGAGAAAGTGCACCAAATTTCGCTCTCGCAAAGAGCAACAAAAAATGAAATGGAAGTTTTGAAGAAAGGCGTGGAAGAAAAGATGGATGGTTTGAAGAAAGGTGTGGAGGCTAAGATGGATGGCATGGAAGCTAATATGGATGAAATGGAAGAAGAAATGAAAGACAACATGGAAAACATGAAGAATGATCTAAAAGCAGACATGGAAATTTTGACAAAGTTGATACAAGAAATGTTTCCTAATGGCGAAAAGAAGTAGAGGAAACACATGATGAGAACAAAATAAATTTTACTCGTGATTTCATAAACTCTAATGTTGGATGGAATAACCACCATATTCCAAAGATGGATATGAGGAATTTTGATGGCAAGTATCCTGTAACATAGATACTACAGATGAAGCAATATTTTGATCTCAATAATGTGGAAAACACACAAAAGGTATGCATTGCAACTTTAGATTTAGAACAAAATACATTTATATGGTATCGATGGCTTTGCTCCCATAAAACAATTTTCACTTGGTCAATTTTTACAGAGGAAATGATAACACATTATGAGGATACAAAAAGCAATACCTTCTTTAGACAAATGATAAATCTCAAACAAAAGGGTTTAGTGGCGGAGCACATTGAGGACTTCCAAAAATTGAATATAAGGGTAACTGATATTCTAGAGGAACACAGGATTGATGTCTTCATAGGGAATTTAAAGGATAACATCCAACATGAAGTCTGCATTTGGGAACCTGATTCATTGGAGAAGGCATTCAGGTTGGCAAGAAAAATTGAATATAAAATTATAGCGACAAGGAAGCCTACCACTCACATGTATAAAGATGGAAGTGTTGCTACTCATAGACTTCCACAACCTACAAGGTTGACACCACAAAAATGGGAAGAAAAAAGAGAAAAAGGGCTTTGCTATAGTTGTGATAGCAAATACACTAAAGGTCATAAGTGCACTGAGAAGAAATTATTTTACATAGATTGTGAAGAGGAGGAAGAAAATGAAGAAGAAACTTCAAAAGTAGAGGATACACACCAGGAAGAAACCATAGAAGAAGAAGAAAAAAGTCTGATCATATCATGTAATGTGATGGCAGGAATTACCACTCCTCAAACTCTCAATATAGAAGGACATGTCAAGAAGAAAAAGGTAATATTTTTGATTGATTCGGTAGTACCCATAATTTTATTTATTGTAAGGTAGCCAAGGAATTGAATTGTTTCCTATACCCAGCACCAGAATGTCAAGTGATGGTTGCGAATGGAGGAACTATAAATTTCTCTGGAAAATTCCATAATATCAAGCTATTCATGGGGGAATATGTATTGAATATTCCAATGCTTTCTACCCCAATGGGAGGTTCTAATGTTGTACTAGGAGTACAATGGTTACAATCTTTGGGGACAGTAGCTTTTAATTTTCAAGAACTTTTCTTGAATTTTTTTTCGGAAGGAAATATAAATCGAATTATGGGGTATCTCAGGGAAGCTAGGAAAGATAATAAGCTCTAATGTCATGACAAAGCTTCTAAAGAAAGAAAAATAGGGCGTAATTGCACAATTATTCTCACTGGAAGTTCCAACATCAAAATCATCTATTTCTCTAGATCTCCAAAAAGTCTTGGACAATCATTCCAAGGTGTTTGATACTCCCAAAGGACTCCCACCTATTTTTTATCATGATCATGCTATTCATTTGATTCCAGGAAGTGTTCCTCCAAACATCAGGCCTTACAGATATCCTTATGTCCAAAAGACCAAAATTGAACATATTATTGCAGAAATGTTAGAGGCTGGTATAATTCAACCTAGTCAAAGTTCTTTCTCTGCTCCAGTAGTATTGGTGCACAAGAAAGATGGATCATGGCGCATATGTCCAGATTATAGGGAGCTCAATAAGCTTATTATTAAAGATAAATTTCCCATTCCTATGATTGATGAATTATTGGATGAATTACATTAAGCAATTTATTTTACCAAGTTGGATCTTCGTTCAGGATATCATCAAATTAGAATGAAGACTGAAGATATTCTGAAAACAGCATGTCAAACTCATGAGGGTCATTATGAATTTTTGGTCATGCCTTTTGGCCTTACCAATGCACCTTCTACATTTCAAGGGTTGATGAATTCCATTTTCAAATGCTTCCTTAGAAAATTTATGCTAGTATTTTTTGATGATATACTAATCTACAACAGGTCTTGGAAGGATCATGTTCAACATGTTGACATGATGCTCAAACTATTGGAGGAGAAACAATTATATGCAAAAACATCCAAATGTTTCTTTGGAGTACAAGAGGTGGAATATATGGGTCATATTATATCTCATGAGGGTGTTAAGGTAGACCCTAAAAAATTTAAAGCCATTAAGGAATGGAAAGTCCCCACAACCATAAAGCAGTTGCGCGAATTTCTTGGGTTAACAGGGTATTATCGAAAGTTTGTTAATAATTATGGGAGAATAGCAACACCTCTAACAACATTATTGAATAAAGATGCATTTTCATGGACTCCTGAAGCAACTAAGGCCTTTGAACATCTTAAAGAGGCAATGTGCCTAGCACCAGTCTTAGCTATGCCCGACTTCACAAAAACCTTTATTGTGGAATGTGATGCCTCGGGAAATGGAATTGGTGTTGTTTTAATGCAAGAAGGAAGACCCGTTTCTTTTGAAATTTGTTCAATCAAAGGAAAGTATTTACAAAAGACTATTTATGAGAAGGAAATGTTGGCAATACTACATGCACTAAAGAAATGGAGACCTTACCTAATGGGAAGAAAATTCAAGGTAAAAACTGATCATGATAATCTTAAACACTTTTTGGAACAAACACTATCTTTAGAAGAGCAGCAAAAATGGGTCACAAAGATGTTGGGTTATGAATTTGAAATCATCTACAAAAAAAGGGAAGCTAAATGTTGTTGCAGATGCACTCTCAAGAAAATATGATGAGGTGGAAGCATTGCTTTGTGCCATCTCAATTATCCAACCAGATTGGATAACCGAAGAAAGGGATGAATGGAAGAAGGAAAAAGAAGTGTGGACTCTCATTCAAAAGTTGCAGCAAGATCCTAGTACATCTAATACATTTAGTTGGAAAAATGGTTCCTTATGGTACAAATATCGCTTATATATTTGCAAGAATTCCCAACTAAAGCAAAATATTCTTTAGGAATTGAACACTTCTCCTTTAGGAGGACACTCAGGATTTTTAAAAACTTACCACAGGGTGAAGAAAGATTTTTTTTGGGATGGCCTTAAATCTGATATTCAAAATTTTGTGGAGAAATGTTTGGTTTGCCAGCAAAATAAAGTTGAGACAATTAAGACCCCAGGTCTTCTACAACCTTTATCCATTCTAAGTCAACGTTGGGAGGATATTTCAATGGATTTTATCACAGGTTTACCTAAGTCTGAAGGAAGGAGTGTCATCATGATGGTAGTTGATAGAATTACCAAGTATGCACACTTTTGTGCATTATCTCATCCATTTAAAGTGAGTACAGTTGCTACTGCATTTATGGAAACGATTCAAAATATACATGGAAACCCGAAGATTATTGTAAGTGACAGAGATCCCATTTTTACAGGAAATTTTTGGATGGAATTATTTTCTTGTTTGGGTACTCAACTAGCTCATAGCTCATATTATCATCCTCAATCAGATGGTCAAATAGAGATAGTGAATAAATGTTTGGAAGGATATCTTTGTTGTTTTGTATCTGATAAGCAAGCACAATGGGTCAAGTGGTTACCTCTCGTTGAATGGTGGTATAACACTTCCTTCCATACTACAGCAAAAATGACCCCATTTATGGCACTTTATGGATATCATCCACCATCCATCACATCTCCTTTAAGGGTTAAATGCTAGGGTTCAAGCAGTGGAGGATCACATCGAGCATCAACAAGAAGTTCTCTAACTCTTAAAGGATAACCTAAATTTGGCACAAAATCGAATGAAACATCAAGCAGATCAACATCGCAGTGAGAGAATTTTTGATGTGGGAGATTGGGTACTTTTATAGCTACAACCATACAAACAAATTTTCCTCAAGCAAGCTAAGAAGGATAAGAAATTATTGCCAAAGTAATATGGTCCTTACAAGGTTTTGCAAAAGATTGGTACTATGGCATACAAATTGGATCTTCCTGCTTCTTTGCAAGTGAATTCAATTTTCCATGTTTCATGCTTAAAAAAGGTTATAGGGGACAAACTTCTAGTTCAAACAATATTGCTAGAACTTGATGAGGAAGGAAAAACCATATTGGAACCTGAAGCAGTTGTTGGGATCCTGTGATTTAGAAGATTGGCATACTAAATGAAAAGGCAAAACATAAACCAGTCTTTAGAGCTCTAGGATCTAGCCCTCATAATCTTAGAGAGGGATCTCTAAATTGTTTGCAGAGATATGACTTGTTTTCTTGTAAAAGGTTGATTTTAGGCTAGTTATTAAGCATGAGTTTGTTTGATTGTTTGATGGGGCATGATCACCTAGGCAGCATAGATAGAAAATGGAAATCTCTAAGTCATTGGGCAATGGAGTCAAATGGAAGTTTGTAACAATTTTGTAGGTGAATCAGGGGTATCAAAGGGAAAATCTAACTTGGCTATTGGATCTACAAAGTTTTTAGGTGAAATGAAATGAACATTAAGGGTTTAGAATGAAAAGTAGAACTAAGGGCAGTTAAGAATCCTTAATTGTAGGTACTTCTCGACAAAGGGACTTTAAAACATCATTTAAACATGAAGAAGTATTTCATATACAGGGCTAACCATGAATTCTACAAATCACACTTCAGCAAATAATAATTTCAAGACAAACTTTCAAAATGAAATCTAGGAGTCGAGGAACACTCTATTTCATCAAAGATTTCACTTTCAAGGATAAGAAAACATTCAAGATTCACAAATAACTGCATTCCTAGAAGAGGGAACTCCTATAAATCTTTGATTAAAGCTATAAAGACCTTCAAAACAATTATTTAAGAAATAACAAAGGGTATGATCAAAACAGACCTCTTTGGTAGACTGTAAACAACGGTACTTTAAAGAGAGACTTCAAAGATAGTTTTCAAGTGGCAGCAAGTAAGCAGGGAAAACCATAAATCATTCTTGAGACCAACTATTTGAACTATTCTTGAAATAAACAAGCTTAAGGGTTGAAAAGAAGTCAAACTACTCAATAAACCTTCAGCAGATGAAAACATAAAGACAGTGAAGAGTAAACAGGTCTAAGGTGCTTCTAGGAGACATTTCTTAGCCTAAACTTTTTACTCTATTGTAAGCAAGAAATGATGATAATAGGATGGAAAACAGGAAAAAAAATTAATAGATTAGAATACTTCACCAACAACCAAGCTCAAGGATCCAATGACAGAGCTTTCTCCATCAACAAATAAGTCCAAACACCCACAGGTTCCAGAACATCAAATATCTTTCAACTTCAGCATAACTATGTATTACTTCAAAGAGTTATCAAATGCCCACTATACAATGATTTCAAATGCATTATTTATGCTACAAATGACGAGGTGGAACCATCTAGGGTTCAAAATGTTATTAATGACAAAGCAAATGCACTCCTATCCTTAAAAACCATGCAAGGCATAAGGTAGGAATGTCTCTCAAATACTTCTCTGTGTAATAAATCTGTCTTTACTTCCTGAGGATGAAATAGTTGAAAAGATTGACTTTGAGGCCTTTTTCTGTCTTTATATTAACTGTTCTGACAATTTAAAATATCTTCTTTTGTGTAATAACTGTTTCTTTGCTTTTTGAGACATAAAGTAAGCCACAAGTGTCAATTTGATATTTTAAGGGAATAACTGCTCCTTTTGATGTATCCAAGGCTATATTTAAGCCTAATTTGCCTTTATTTCATCATTAAACTGTTTTTAAGGCCTAATTATGCTTTTAACAACCTTAACCTTCAATTAACCTGCCTCGTTGTCCTTTCTCTATTTCTGTTTAAAACATTTGTTTATCTGTCTTTATCCTTTGACCTTCAGCTTTTATAATCATCCTTTTGTTGTCTTTTAACACTTTTGGACTCTTTCAAACCTTTGATTTCTTTTGTACTAACTACATTTTCTTTGTCTTCTTGTGTACAGGAAGCTTTCTGCATTGGAGGGTTTGTTTATGCGCTGGAGGTTTTATAATTTTTTCAGTGGTCATAAGACCCTGATAAAAACATTTGAATCAAAGAAAAACCCATCCCTTTTCTATTTCGGGCCCTTGGATTATCATTCTGAGGCCTTAGTCACCGAATATGGCAGTGGGAGGGATTTTTTATTACATGCCACCATGAAACCTGCAAAATAAACCAAATATTAACAAAAAACCCTGCGTTCTTGTGGTCAACTGCGATCATAGTTTGGGAGGTGTCAGAAGAGCACTGCAGAGGAACATAATATGCATGGAGGAAGGGTTTTTGAGTGAAAACCTGCGAAAATGGGGTTCAAAAAGGTTTTGGCATGAAAAATAGGAATAGTGGTTTTGTGAAACCACGAATGGTTTTCGTGTTGCCCATGAGCGATAAGTGGTATTGCGCATTTTGAATGCGATGCCACACAGGTGATGATACCTGTCTACCTCAATATCGTCGTTTTCGCATTGATTTTTCACATTAAACCTTGGCGGTGGATCGAACACAATTTGCGATTTGGACTGTCAGATCTCCATCAGTGAGATCAACAGTGCGGAAAGAATGTGAGACCGGGCACAAGTTTGGAGGTGTGGGACCTGGCAGACAGGTGGCAAGGGGAGGTTGAGCGCGAAGGCTTGGGTGGAAAGTGGGACCCAAGGGGTGACGTCAACTGTTTTGTCGCGGAGCGGCTGGGTTATGGGAGATGAAGATTTGCGGGGTTAAGTATGGGCCGATGGATCTAGGCCTAAAGCCTTTGATCAACGACCGAGAATGGACCAGGAGATGAAGGGATGGGAGCGGGGTAAGGGAAAAGGGAAGGGGGCTAGGAAAGGCACTCGGGCACAGTCCTGTGGGTGGAGCAAAGGACCGAGGGAAAAGTATAAGGGGGTTGGGACTTGGTGGGGAGAAGGTGCGGTCTTGTGGGTAGGTTATATGAATAGAGGGGCAAAGGATTTTAAGCCCTTGAGGGCTTAAGGCTCAGTTTTTGTAAAAAGAGTGGAAAAAAGGCCTAAAACGAGTTTTTGGGACTTTTTCAAGGTTTCCAATAGACAAAAGAGGGGTTTCTTGAAAAGGAAAAGGGATCAAGGGCTAGCGCCTGGTCACGACCCTAGGTCTCGTGAGGAAGAGGGGGATGTGGCTGAAGCCCAAAGGGGCTTTAAAGCTTAATGTGTCAAAAAATGGTTGGAATAGGCTTTTTGGCCTTTTAAAAGTTTCTGATAATGGAAAAAAGAATTTTTAAAACCATTTAAAGGAGTTATGATGGTTTGGAGGGGTTTTTGATGATTTTAAAAGGGTTTTTTAGGGAAAATGGATGATAATGAAGAGGGAAAAAAATATTTTTTCGCAAGGAAAAATGACTGTTTGGATAAGTGAAAACGAGTGAAAATGGGCAGATATAGCCTGAAACAACTTCATTTTGAGATGGTAGGATAACTTGGAGGATTTAAGTGAAAATATTCAGTGAATTGATAGGCTTAGGATAATGAAGGCTGTGAGATTTCTAGAACTCACAATGTTTCTGCAATATTGTTTCTAGAAATCTGGGATTGTCAAATTTAGTCATCTTTGGTTAAAGTCAAAATTATGGATGACTAACAATGGCTCCATTTGGGGAGGACAAATTTCTTTTTAGGTGTCCAGAACCTCAGTTTATAAATCTCTGGCTTTCAAAAGATCGGTGCCTTATCCATTGGGTAGATTTCTTCTTTTTTTTCTTGCTGATCTTTCTCTGAAAAGGACAACTTTCATCAATCTGCAACATGTAATTTTTTCAAACAACATTTATTCCTACCCAATCCTACTTGTCCTAGCATTTTTTCTTCTTCTTTTGAGTGCATTTGAACTAGCAAACTATTTGACTTTTTACTTTTGAAAATCAAAAAAGAAATATCTAATCCTATCCTTATATCTTTCAAGAGTCCAGATTAAACTTTTGAACTCTTTATTTTTCTACCTAAGCTACTATCTGTCAAGATTAAGCTATTTGAAAGATTTTGTTCTCTATTTCTAAAACAGGAAATTTAAACATAGTCAAATCAGGATTAGACTGTCTGATCTACTATGGTGTCTATGGCTGTATGTACAATCTGCACATAGACTTTATTTGCAGAAAATAAAACAAAATATGAAGGCTTAAGATCTGAAAATTATGAACATCCTTCTTTCTTTCTTTGGTTCAAGTTTTGAGCTTTTTAGAACCATTTCTTTTCTATCCTAATCTATTATACTGATAAGCCAAGTCTGAAATAATCTTATCAATCAGTGCTTCTACTAACTTATCAACATAAATGTTCAGCCATGATTAGGCTAGATGACTGAATGATATATCATTTTTTAATCAACAGTGGCACTTAGATTTGCTCACTTTCAGAAAATTCTCTTTTTTGGGTATCGGGCTGTACCTCTTTTGAATCTTCCCTCTTTTATTTTTCTATTGTTTTAGTGTTTTTTCTTTTTTCAAATTGAAAATCAATGTTATATACAGTGAAAAATAAAAGCTTTTAAATTTAGAACTCTTGGCAAAAATAGTGCTTGAGCATCCTGCCATTGACCTAACCTCCAAATAGATCTTCTCCATTCAGCTCTTGCAGAAGGAATGCATTATGACCTCTGATAGAATGAATAATGTAGGGCCCTTTCCATAGATTTTAAAATTTTCCATGTTTTCTCTTTTCTTCCCTTCTATAATCCCACTTTAGAACTAGATTTCCAACTTGGAAATCATTTTATTTAGTCCTTTTGTCAAATAACTTCTTGATACTCTCTTGGACTGTTTGTGTTCTCTTGTAAACTTCCTCTCTTCACTGCTGTAAATGAATGGTCTAATTTATCCTTCTCTGCATATCATTATCTTCAGTTTGTACTTCTTGAAGGAGTTTCATGACTGGAACTCCTAAAGAGGTTGGGAAGACTGCATCCATGCCATAAACCAGCTGATAGGGGGACATATTTATTGACTTTTTGGTGGTTATTATATCAGCCTATAAAGCATGAATAAGATTACTATGCCATGATTTCTGATTCTGTTCCAACAGTTTTTTTATAATATTGACAAGGCTCTTGTTGGAGGATTCAGCTAATCCATTTCCTTGAGGATAGTAGGAAGTGGAATGACCCAAGATAATATGATACTTATGGCAGAAGTCAACCATTATTTTATACTTGAAGGCAGTAGCATTGTCTATGATAATTTTTCTAGGACAACCAAATCTGGATAGTATATTGGTTTCAAGGAACTTGATAATGACAGAGTCAATAGCATTCCTAGAAGGTATGGCTTCTATCCATTTGGTAAAATAATCAATGGCAGTGAGCATCCACTTATGTTGGGCTGATGAAGATGGCTGAATTTCCCCAATGAAGTCCAAGCCCCATTTTTGGAAAGGAGCCTCAACATTGATGGGATGTAAGGGTAAAGGTAGGAGTTTTCTCTTGCCATAAAAAATTTGACACTTATGGCAAGACATGACAAGTTTCTGAGTATCTAGGAAAAGGGTGGGCCAATAGTAACCAGATCTGAGGATTTTATTTGCTGTAGTCTTCTAGTATATATTTCCTCCACATTCTCCCTCATGCAACTCATGCATGATTTTTCCTGCAACAATCTCAAGCAAACATTTAAGAAATATTCCAACATCATTCTTCCAATATAAAACCCCATCTAGTATGCAATAATTCAAAGCCTTCTGCTTAAAAAATCTAGCTTTATTTTTAGACAGAGAAGGAGGGGTATTCAGATAAAGTAGCACATATATGATATCAGCATACCAAGGTGAATTTACAAAATTTTCTTCAATAAATGGAGCTATAAATTCTTCTATTTCTTCTAAGACATTAACCATATTCATGTCTAGTGCTTGGAAGTTTGACTCAGCCATGAGTTTTTCTAATCCCTGCCCTTTGATTAGTTTGGTAGGCCTTATTTCTAAGTCATATTCTAGAATAATAGCAATCCAATTTCCCCTTTTACCATCAAGGTCTTGACTTAGAATATCCTTGACAATAGTATGTGGGACAAAAGCAATGATGTGAGAATGCAGAATATAGACTCTAAAGTCTTTCAATGCTTTTACCAAGGCTAAGGATTGTTTCTCCACGATGTTATACTTGAGTGGAGCATCTCTCATGGCCCTACTGAAAAAGGATATAGGTTGTTCATGCCCCATGTTATTCTTTTGTAGTAAAACTGCATCTATTGTATGTTCAGATGCAAAAGAAAAGATATAGAAATCTTTGGTGAAATTAGGACTTATGAGAATCGGTGTTTGAGTAAGAGCTTGTTTTACCAGTTCAAATGATTCTTTGGCTTGTATTTTCCATTTAACACCTACTTCTTTCTTAAGCATGTTTGTGATATTTCTTAACAGCTTAGCAAGGTTAGGGATGAATCTCCTTAAAAAAATTATCTTCCCACTGAAAGATTGTAATTCTTTGAGGTTTCTAGAATGGCTGATTTTCAATATGCCATTAATCCTTTTAGGGTCTACTTTGATTCCCTCTTCAAAAATTATGTGGCCAAGAAGCTTTCCTTCTTGGAGACCAAAGAGTGTCTTTTTGGGATTCAAATATAAGCCACATTTCCTACATTTCTCAAAAAAATTTCTTAGATGAATCAAGTTTTCTTAATCAGTTTTAGAGAAAACAGTAATGTCATCAAGGTGAATGATTATAAAATAACCTATGTCTTCTGAAAAGGCTATGTCCATGGCCCTTTGGAATGTGGCTCCTGCATTCATTAAACCAAATGGAATTTTGACATACACGAATGTACCCCAAGGTGTAGTAAAAGTAGTTTTATGTTGATCACTTGAGAGTACTAACACCTGATTGTAACCTGAGAACCCATCCAATAGTGAAATTCTTTCAGACCCAACCACCCTTTGAAGTATATGATCCATCTTTGGCAAGGGATAGTTATCTTTAAGGGGGGCTCTATTTAGATTCCTGAAATCAATGCAGAGCCTAATTTCTCTAGGTTTTTTTCTAACAGATACTAAGTTGGAAACCCATTTTGAATACCTGATGGGAACTATGATCCCAGCATCATACATTTTCTTAATTTATTTCTCAACTAAAGGAAATAAAACAGGGTTTATCCTTCTGAGTTTTTGTTTGAAAGGTTTCTAATTTTCCTTAAGAGGAATTTTGTGTTGAATGATGCAGGTATCATATGATTTTAGATCCTTGTATCCCCATGCAAACACATCTTTAAATTATTTGAAAAGTTCTATGTATTGCTGTTTGATATGAGTTGGGAGAGTGCTGGATAGTTTTATCATCTTGGGTTCTGCTAGGTTTCCTATGTTATGTTCTTCTATGTTTGTTTCTATAGGCTCCATCCTTGGTTCTTTGGCTACATCATTGAAATCAAAAATATGTTCTAATGGTGTAATACCTCTTCGAATTGTATCATTTTTACATTGTAAAACTTCCAGGTCTTTCTGGTCTGTATTGTCAACTATTTCTACTCTAAAAGGGCATTAAAAATGGTTTATATCAGTAGAAAAGGACAGCTCTGTTTCAGGGATTTGTTCTTCATTAAAACAGTTTTCCTCATGGCTTGAAGTAGGTGTTGGTATGGCAAAGTCATTCTTTGATTGCAGAAAATCATCTATGTGTTTTTCTCCTTCAAACACTTGCCAATAATCTTCATTGTCAGGTATTGCAGGTCTGTTTTTTACCTTTATATCATTTTTTTCATTTTTCTGTGTTATTTGGAAATTACTAGCAGCAAAGGCAAGTTCATTTGCTAGATGATTTTGAGCCCTTGGGATGAAAATGAGTTCATATTTTTCAAAATTTTCAGGAGATCAAGGGCAACATTTCTATATTCTCTGAGTTTATGGTTTTTGGTTGAATACTCCCCTTTAATCTGTTTGATAATTAGCTCGGAATCCCCTTGGACTGATATTATTTTTTCTCCTAAATCTTTGAGTAAGTGTAGGCCAATAAGGAGGGCTTCATATTCAACAATGTTATTTGTGCATGGAAAATCTAGTTTATAGGAATATCCTTTGTTTGTGTTTTGTATCCATACACTAGCCCCTGCACTTATTTTTCTACAAGAGCCACCAAAGTTTATTTTCCAAGTTATTTCAACCTCATTTTCATTTTCTTTCTGCTGTTCAAGGCTGCTAAAATCTGGACTATTCTTTTCTTGAGTTGATGACAGATTTGACTACTCTGGTAGACCAAATTCTTCTTTTTTTTCCTTTTCTTGTTGGCTGATTTCATCTTCATTATATAAGATAAAGGAAGCCAAATTTGAATGAATGGAGTAGATAGGAGAATTGTTTGGTCTATCTATGTTGCTCACCATGTATTTCATGTGGGATTCCCAGTATAATCTTCTAGTTTGGTTAAATACTGGGATGGTGCCATAAGACATGTCCATTTGAACGCTCCCCTATAGTTTGGCTCCGCATGATCTAGATAGAAGCATGCCATACTTAGGGGGAATGTCAGCTACTACTATGTCCATTACTAGACTCTTAGCAGGAATTTGTGCCAAGCTGACACACAAATCTTTGATTAGGCCTAAGCATTTGACCCTGCTTGAATCAAAGGAGTATAGGTCTTTGTATGGTTTAGTAGTTTCTAAGCCTAGGCTTTCCATTACTACTTTGGGCATAAGATTGTGTGAAGCACCTGATTCTAGCATGGCATTATGCAAGATTTTGTCATGTATATTCAGGATGACATAGAAGGGAGGGATAACCCCTTCTTAGTATTTTCCTTCAACTTCAGTACCAAACAATAACTCTGGTTTATCATCTGTCAAGTTTAAAGTATCAGTGTCACCGCCTATAATCAAAGCTTTCAAAACTTGGTTTTTATATACATCCTGAGTTACTAGTTTAGCTAAGGGTATGGTGATTTTGATCTTGGAAATTTCCCCTTCAAGGCTGAAAGGAACTATTGTTCTTGACATATTTACATCTATTTTGTCATTTACAACTTTTTCAACAATTCTGATTTTCTAATTTTTATTTGGACTGCTATTTGGGACAGATTTTTTAGGGCCACTAGCAGAAGTACTAGGGAAACTTTTTTCAACACTTTGCTGACTGTTTTTGTCTTTATTTATATCATTTTTCTTGGCCATAGTGTTGATGTTACTGGCTATATTTTTAGGCTGATTTTTTAAAGTTTTCTTAATAGAAATACTAGTGTTTTTGTCATTATAAATCTCTGGGCTCCCTTTGCTTTTAAAATTATATTGTTTGTGTACCTCCATGATTGCATTTTCAAACCCCAATTTGTAATCTTCAGAATATTCATGATTGTTTTCAATTTGTTCTGAAGATAAGAATCCTTGTTCTTCTTCAGTGAGAAAAACATCTGTCTCACTGTCATATCCTATCAGATTCACATGATTTCTTCCAACCTTTCAACTTCCCTTTATTCTTCTTGATCAATATAGTTTTGTTGAAATGGAGGCCTAATATGTTGGTCATTATCTCTTTTCCTATTTTTATTAGGGTCTCTTCTGAGATTTTGGTCTCTATTTCTGTTTTGGATTTCTCTTGGAGGCACTCTATCATTCAGATTTATATTTTCAAGCATCCTCTCCATTACCTTCACTAAGTTATCAATTTTAGTATCCAATGATGAGGTTGATGCCACTGTATCATCCATATGTGTAACTCTTTTCTCAGCTCTCAACCTAGCTCTTTTCTCAATCAGATTTGCTTCTACACTTAAGGCTCCCCTTTGCATGTCTTCTAAAGTTGAGGGGTCTCTCTCTCTTAGCTGGTAGGCCATTTCAGGATCAAAGCCTTCTGTGAATTTAGCTAAGGCTAAGCCTAATGGAGGTTTCATGTTTGGGGGAAGTGAATTATAAACACTATTGAATCTAGTGCAATAATCTTGGACACCTTCCCCACTGTTTCTTTTGAGATTGGTATATTATGAAAGGATTTGGAGAGGGTTCTTCCTAATTTCCCATTAGTTTATGAATGTTTGATACAAAGAAGGAAGATCATTTATGCTATGAGGAGTTAAGCCCTTAAACCATTTCTTGGCTTCTACTCGTAAACTTTGAGCAAAAATTCTCATCTTAATGGTCTCTTCTTCTATTTCCATGTAATCAAAAGAATCCTTCATTTTATCTACATGCTGTTGGGCAATAACAGGTTCATTTCCAGTGAAATGGGGAATTTTGGATTGGTAATCATTGGGTAAGGGAACTAGAGGTTGTGGCAACACAAGTGGAGCATACCATGCTGCCATGATAGGAAATAATGGGGGATTTACAAGAGGTGGATTAACAAGAGGGAAAGTGGGCTGAAATGGAGTGTTTTGAACAGTGAATGTGTGGATAGGAGTAGAAGAAACACTTGGGCTAGAAAACTGATGATGAGCAGATTTGTTATGGAAGGAGCTGAAATGATAAAGAAGCTGAGAATTAGGTGGAGTAGAAGGTGAAGCTTCTCTGCTAAAGCTCTATTACAAATCTATGGTTTCAAATTCAGCTTGGTTTAAATCACTTTGAGATTTATTTCTAAATAGGTTCTTTGTGTAAGGTAAGTCAAAGTGAGGATCTTTCAAGACTGTAAGGTTTTCAGGGACAAATCTTGTTCTTGGGATGGTCTTATTAGTAGTTGGTTTTCTAGATCTAGAAGTCTACCAAAAAATCATTTTTGAATTTTCAACTATGGTAGGGGGATTAGGATTTGGATGGAATCTAGTGTTGATCCTATGTGAAGCCAGATTTCAGTCTTCCAAAATTTAGAGGCTGAGGTTTTTAGGACTGTTTTTTCAAAAAATTTCCTCTCATAGTGACTTCTATAATAGGGAGCTAGATTTCTAAACTTTCTCAGGGTTGGTTAACACAATATTAAGGAAATTTGGAGTACTAGTAAGGTAATAGGCCTACTAGGGCTAGTGGAGTCGCTAGGTGGAAATTTTTAGTTTTTCTGAAGGTAAAATGTTTTATGGTCCACCACCAATGGTTTATTTGAAAAAAAATCTAAAATGTTTTGGGTTTTTCTAAGTTTTTATATGGTTCTTTGGTTATGAGAGTGTCGTACACCTAATTCAACACTTAGCTAAGGTGGTGAAACAAGCAAAGTCTACTCTATGGCTTACTAGCTGATTTATTCAAGGTTTGATAAGGGTCTCTTAGAATCCTAAGGGTTACTTAGATTGTCACTGCTTCAGACATATCCTATCATGATTACCATTATGCTGGTAGTGCTTGAAGATGCTATAGTTCACTCGAATGAATATTGAGTGTCTTGTTTAGGGACTTTTACTAAAAAAGGTCCCACGGTGATCGCCATAATGTTGGGATCCTATGATTTAGTAGATTGGTTTACTAAATGACAAGGAAACACATAAACTAGTCTTTAGAGCTCTAGGATCTAGCCCTCCTAGTCTCAGAGAGGGATCTCTCAATTGTTTGCAAATATATGACTTGTTTGATTGTAAAAGGTTTATTTTAGGCTAGTTATTAAGCATGAGTTTGTTTGAATGTTTGATGGGACATGATGATCTAGGAAACATAGATAGGAAAGGGAAATATCTAAGTCATTGGGAAATGGAGTCAAATGGAAGTTTGTAACAAGTTTGTAGGTGAATCAGGGGTATCAAAGGGAAAATCTAACTTGGATATTGGATCTACAAAGTTTTTAGGTGAAATGAAATGAACATTAAGGGTTTAGAATGAAAATTATAACTAAGAGCAATTAAGAATCCTTAATTATAGATACTTCTCAAAAAAGGTACTTTAAAACATCATTTAAACATGAAGAAGTATTTCATAGATAGGGCTAACCATGAATTCTACAAATCACACTTCAGCAAATAATAATTTTAAGACAAACTTTCGAAATGAAATCGAGGAATCAAGGAATGCTCTATTTCATCAAAGATTTCACTTTCAGGGATAAGAAAACATTCGAGATTCACAAATAACTGCATTCATAGAAGAGGGAACTCCTAGACATCTTTGATTACAGCTATAAAGACCTTCAAAATAATTATTTAAGCAAGAAAAAAGGGTATGATCAAAACAAACCTCTTTGGCAGACTGTAAACAATGGTACTTTAAAGGGAGACTTCAAAGATAATTTTCAAGTGGCAGCAAGTAAGCAAGGAAAACCATAAATCATTCTTGAGACCAACTATTTGAACTATTCTTGAAATAAACAAGCTTAAGGATTGAAAAGCAGTCAAACTACTCAATAAACCTTCAGCAGATGAAAACATAAAGACATTGAAGAGTAAACAGGTCTAAGGTGCTTCTAGGAGACATTTCTTAGCCTAAACTTTTTACTCTACTGTAAGAAAGAAATGACGATAACAGGATGGAAAACAGGAAAAAACATTAACAGATTAGAATACTTCACCAAAATCCAAGCTCGGGGATCCAATGATAGAGCTTTATCCATCAACAAACAATTCCAAACGCCCACACATTCCAGAACATCAAATATCATTCAACTTCATTATAACTATGTATTACTTCAAAGAGTTATCAAATGCCCACTATACAATGAGTTCAAATGTAGTATTTATGCGGAAAATGAGGAGGTGGAACCATCTAGGGTTCAAAATGTTATTAATGACAAAGTAAATGCACTCCTATCCTTAAAAACCATGCAAGGCATAAGGTAGGAATGTCTCTCAACTACGTCTCTATGTAATAAATTTGTATTTACTTCCTGAGGATGAAATAGTTGAAAAGATTGACTTTGAGGCATTTTTCTGTCTTTATATTAACTATTCTGACAATTTAAAATATCTTCTTTTGTGTAATAACTGTTTCTTTTCCTTTTGAGACATAAAGTAAGCCACAGGTGTAAATTTGATATTTTAAGGGAATAACTGCTCCTTTTGATGTATCTGAGGCTATCTTTAAGCCTAATTTTCCTTTATTTCATCATTAAACTATTTTTAAGGCCTAACTCTGCTTTTAACAACCTTAACCTTCAATTAACCTGCCTCACTGTCCTTTCTCTCTTTCTGTTTAAAACATTTGTTTATTTGTCTTTATCCTTTGACCTTCAGCTTTTATAATCATCCTTTTTCTATCTTTTAACACTTTCGGACTCTTTCAAACCTTTGATTTCTTTTTTCCTAACTGCATTTTCTTTGTCTTCTTGTGTACAGGTATCTTTCTGCATTGGAGGGTTTGTTTATGCGCTGGAGGTTTTATAATTTGGTTAGTGGTCATAAGACCTTGATAAAAACCTTTGAATCAAAGAAAAACCCATCCATTTTCTGTTTCAGGCCTTCGGATTATCATTTTGAGGCCTCATTCACCGAATATGGCCGTGGGAGGGATTTTGTATTACATGCCGCCATGAAACCTACAAAATAAACCAAATATTAACAAAAAAAGTTGCATTATTGTGGTTAACTGCGATCAAAGTTTGGGAGCTGTTGAAAGAGCACTGAAGAGGAGCGGAATATGCATGGAGGAAGGGTTTATGGGTAAAACCCTGTGAAAATGGGGTTCAAAAAGGTTTCGGCGCGAAAAATGGGAAAAGTGGTTTTGCGAAACCACAAATGGTTTTGGCGCTGCCCATGAGTGGTAAGTGGTATTGCGCATTTTGAACGCGATACCACATAGGTGATGACACCTGTCCACCTCAATACCATCGTTTTCATGTTAAACCGTGATGGCGAATCGAACTCGATTTGTGATTTGGACCGTCATATCTCCATCGGTGAGATCGACCGTGCAGAAAGAACGCGAGACCGGGCGTAGGTTTGGAGGTGTGGGACCTGGTAGATAGTGGCAAAGGGAGGTTGAGCATGAAGGCTTTGGTGGAAAGTGGGACCCAAGGGGCGATGTCAACAGTTTTGTCATGAAACGGCTAGGTTATGGGAAGAGAGGAGTTGCAGGGTAAAGTGTGGGACATTGGATCTAGGCCTAAAGCCTTTGATCAACGACCGAGAATGGAACGGGAGATGAAGGGATGGGAGCAAGGTAAGGGAAAAGGGAAGGGGGGCAGGAAAGGCACTTGGGCACGGTCCTGTGGGTGGAGCAAAGGACCGGGGGCAAAGTAGAAGGGGCTAGGGACTTGGTGGGGAGAAGGTGTGTTCCCGTGGGTAGGTTATATGAACAGAGGGGCAGAGTATTTTAATCCATTTAGGGCTTAAGGCTCAGTTTTTTTATAAAGAGCGGAAAAAAGGCCTAAAACAGGTTTTTGGGACTTTTTCAAGGTTTCCGATAGACAAAAGAGGGGTTTTTTGAAAAGGAAAAGGGATCAAGGGATAGTGCCTGGTCACGGCCCTGGGTCTCGTGAGGAAGAGGGGGCTGGGGCTCAAGCCCAAAGGGGCTTTAAAGCTTAATGTGTCAAAAAATGGTCGAAATAGGCTAAAACATAGGCTTTTTGGCCTTTTAAAAGTTTCCAATAAGGGAAAAAAGAGTTTTTAAAACCATATAAAGTAGTTACGATGGTTTGGAGGGGTTTTTGATGATTTTAAAAGGGTTTTTTATGGAAAATGGAGGATAATGAAGAGGGAAAAAATGACTTTTTAGCAGGGAAAAATGACTATTTGGATAAGTGAAAATGAGTGAAAATGGGCAGATATAGCCTGAAAACAACTTCTTTTTGAGATGGTAGGATAACTTAGAGGATTTAAGTGAAAATATTCAGTGAATTGATAGGCTTAGGATAATGGAGGCTATGAGATTTCTAGAACTCACAATGTTTCTGCAATATTATTTCTAGAAATATGGGATTGTCAAATTTAGTTATCTTTGGATAAAGTCAAAATTATGGATGAATAACAGCAGTCATGGAAACAAGAACTCGAAAACTACGAAATCGGTCAATTTCAGAGTATCTCATCAAATGGAAGAACTTACCCATTGAAGATTCTACATGGGACGATGAGAATTTCATACAAAAGCACCCGAAGCTACTCAAGCATTGAGGACAACACTTTTTTGAAGGAGAGGAGCATGTTAGGTCCCTATATTACTAGTGCAGTCCCTTATTGTTGTTACTGTAACCCCCTTATTGTTATTGTTGTACCCCTGTAACCCCCATATTGTTAATTATTGTGCCTTCAATTATTATTGTTAGGTAGGCTAGGATTACATTGTGGCCCCATGGACTCCTATATATAGAAAGGAGGTTTTTTCATTTGTATCATCCAAGAATTGTTCATTCATGTAATTTATTGGAGGTTGCCCCCTCAAAGTGGCTTATTTCTAAGGCATTGATATCTCTTTTATTCTATTTTTGGAACTGGTTTCTCGACATTGGGGCAATTATTTCCGCTCTCAACCACCCATTTAATTTACCATACACATTTACTGAGATTTATTGAAAATTACATAATACATAATGTATGGTGACAACATAGGTATAAATACCCTTACAACATCTCCCCCAACCTTATTGTCTTGCTAGTCTCGAGCAAGGATGAAAAATGTCTTGAGCCACTGCACTTTGTAGAAGTATCCTTATTGTGCAGTAACCATGCATACTGATATGCATAGGTAACTCAGTTGTGACAACCACCATCTAGATAGGAAGGTGCACTTATATAATGTCTATTGTGACTTCTTCACCTTCGACAGTCGCTTCTTGAAAATTTCTACTATTCACATTATTTGTAGTCTTCTCAGTTATATGGACTCCTACTCCAGCTAGGAACCACCGATATCTCCTCTCCACAATTTTTATTCTGAGGAGTCCTTCCACATAAAATAATTGGAATGTATGCATAAGAACCATCCTATTTTTTCTTCTGCCACAATCCAAGAACAATTTGAAAAATGTATAGTAGGGGGTATAACCCATATGTTCCTTTTATTATTTTCATCATTTTCAATCGTTAAACACTATGTGTGGTCTTATTGTACAATTTATTGTTCTTTAATTTTTTTATGTGTAATATCCCAAAATGGAATAATGCATCGATACACAAACATAATATTTGAAACACATAAAATGTAAATGTAAAAGTATGATTAAAACAGATATATAAAGAATAGATGAGCCATTTTATTCATAGAAGATGATTCTCTTACAACAATGTACAAAATGAAGGGACTCTAGCCAAAGAGATGGCCTACAATAACCCTGAAATCGTGCCACAACAAGAATTGTGTAACTGGGGAGCTGCAGGAAGAAATACTGCGTTGTCCCTTCAATAGATGATGAACATGTGATTGTTGGCTGAAATGTAAATGCAGATCTATGGAACTTTGGAGCTTTGATTATGCCAAGATTCTAGATCTGGGCATTATGATGGAAACCCAACATAACCCAGAATGGAAATTCTAGATCTATGAGATTGGAAATTCACCCTCCTAGGGTTTGATCACTTGACTTCTAGGTTATGAAAATATGATGCTAGATCTGATCCATGGATGGCTGCAATATGTGATATACACATATCTAAGATTGAAGGGTTGATCCCTTCTTTAGATCTCCAAGCTAGAAGCTTGAGATCTTGTCTCTTCTTCCTCCTCCTCAAAATGCAACAACTGAATATGCAGCTGCTGGGAAAAATGCATTGTACAAGAGGGAGAGGCTAAATTCATACTGAAGTATTCTGAAAATAATCTCCAGGCTAATCGAAAGAGTGATGGCAAGGTGAGGGGATGATCCCTCACAGGATTCCTAACTGAAGTGCTAGAAACTCCCTTCCTCCTCTAGATCTACAATAATTGGACTGTGCAATCCTTGATGGGACTGCTACTGATAGGAGGTGAATAATGTTTGTCTTGATTCCATATATGAAATTATGCTCTGGGAATGTTGATATTGAAGTACAAGGTGTAGGAAAAATCCTTCACCTGTTCTTCAGCTGAAATACTGAAGACAACCTCCTCCTCTCAAACCCTTCTTCAGAAATGCATAATTTCTAAACGTATGTGTTCTGTAGAGAGTAGGAACACTATGGCACCAATGCCTAATTATGAATAACAACTCAGGATACCTTCCTAGAGTAGGCACTTGAGGTCCCCCGTGGGTAAGGGTGGGATTCCCGCTCGGGAACACCCTGTGCTAAATAGCATTGCAGACTTAGCTAAACAACTCAAGCATGCATGGAATGTCAAATTACAATTCTAGATCTAAACAGATCTCAAATCAATAATCAAAATCCTTCCTTCCATTCTTCCTTCATCTTCCTTATATATAAAGTGAGCCTTTCCAAGCCCTCGCCCACCTCTAAACTGCGTTGTGCATGTGGACATAAGTCTCCAAGATTGACTGTGTTGTCTCTCCTAGTCCTCCATCTTGTCTACATGAAATTTTAACCCTCTCCATCATGTGTGCATTAAATGCACTACTTCCTCCATCACTTCATCATGAATGCTCTATGATCTTACATTAGATTCCCTCCATGATCTCAGTTGACTGCTTCAACCTCCATGATCTATATCATTAATGATACATAACCTCCACTCCTTTCACATTAGTAGTTTCTCCACTACTCCATTATGTAGATATATGTCTAATTAATCCACATTCACACATCAATAGTGGATCTTATTCATCTTTGAGGATTATGGATCCCTCCACCCTTTTATTTACTTAATTAATTAAGTTTATTAAGAACTCTAATACTCCAACAAACATGTGAAGATTTTGGAATATTACATTATGTTGGAAATGAATTTGTGGAAATTTTTTTGTTGCTTGGATGTTATATTAATTTTTCTGCAAAATTGTATGATCTGATGCTCTATCTTGATTAGATGGTAACCATACTCATCCAAGAGCAGCCAGCATAGCCATGCCTCCTTCTTCATTATATGAGTGTTATCCAAGGCATGGATCAAAGAAATAGGAACTTTTGGGTAGTAACCATACTCACCCAAGAGAAACCAGCGTAACCGAGCTTCTTTCTGGCCCATGTCATATATCTGTAAGTGATCATGCAACCCCATTCTTATCATCCTCACCCACCCATCCCAATCTAGATGATGAATGATGTTCTGTATAAACATGGTATCCTCCCATTGTAGAATACCATCCTCCTCCAACTGATGAAGAACTTTTCTGTTGGGAAAAATACTGAGAGGGGGAGGGTGAATCAGTATTTAGAGCTGACTGACAAATTTTTAATTTTCCTTTCTCTTAAAACCATATGCTACATTACTAAATCCAACTTGTATGTCCAGAGATCTTATTATGTCTTTACTTAGATCATTGCATCATTCATTCATCAGATAAGCAGTAAGCATGAACAAAGATAACAGAACAAACCATCAAACATAAGCAACACATGTGAACACCGGTATTTAAGGTGGAAACCCAATTCGGGAGAAAACCACCACTGTTTTTATCTCAGTCTTCAATATTTATTATAAAGAAAACTTCTTACAATTTATGCTGGCGCAGACTTATACCAGCACGCAGGCACCTACCTGCAGGCTACAACCTTTTCTCGTTCTCCAGCCACTATTGGAAGGGAGCTCCAACCCCCTAATTTTAACACCAAATTTTACTGGAAGGATACTTCCACTTTCATACAGAAGGCTTCAACCCTCAGATCCACCTAATTTCTTCAATTTCTTCATCAGACTTCCGTTAGGTCTTCATCATTTCTTTTTCCGATCATTGTAGAGATTTGTCATTTCTAGATCATATCCATCGGTGCGTCATATATGCAGATATCTCTTAAAGAGATTTATTTATTAACAACCCTTTCATGCACACCCTGAACCATAAAGCGCTTCTCCTTATATAGTTTTTCCTTTATCAATACCATGAGTAGAAAACCACTCAACTACTAATGGTATTCATATTAAAATTCGAACCAATCCAAATTGAAAATCCAATATTCGTTCTTCCATGCACGAATTGTCCCAAAGGTAATATTTTTCTCTGCCAAATAATGCTATAGCCAAGGTTAAGTAACATTAACGTGCCGCTGATGGTTTTCTTTCTTTTATTGGAAATCTATTTATCAAATTCCTGGAATTCGATAAATAAATATTATTCACAACCTTTGGTAATTAAATGTATATAATAGAAATTTATATTAATAATCCGCGCTTTTATCAAATGGCTTTTTAAATAGAACTTTGGATCCGGCCCCACATGCATAATCGACGGCTTAATCAATATTATTTAAAACTGGGGCCCATTACGAACGATCGTTTCCATCCGATGGTTGTTATCACGTCGCGCCGCCTCATTTGATCGGACAGATATCGCTCGATGAAGAAGTGCGATCAATAACGTGTGATGGCCACCATACCTTGGTTAACCTTCGTGCATATATCTCATATGACCACCATGTGATGGCTTCCCTCCAGATCGACGGTGCTCAACAATATCGCTGGGCATCCTGGGTCGAACAATAACGCGCGATGGCACGTAGTGACAGGCGGTTTTGTGGAGTCGTACAGGGACGCATGTCGCTCGTTCTATGGAATCAGAGCCAACCCCTTGAATACCGCTCAACCCGCAAAAGTGGTGCGATAAAAACCGGAAACCCCTTTCACTATTCCTCATACAGTTCCGCTTCTAACTACACATTCAAGTTCTTGATTCCGCAAGTTGATCACTGTACTATGGTCCATCGCAATTGTAATCTTCGCTACATTCAAAACCATCATATCTCCGCAACCATTAATTACTTCAATTTATACACTAAATCTTTAATTTTGAATCCTTGCCACAGGGTTTATGATGTTTATGGACAATGATTCATAGTTGTCCATAGGGACTCAACTATCCTTCCTTCTAAATTCTATCAAGAATATACACATAATTCACAGAGAATGCAGAACCTTTTTTTTTGTTTGATGGCTTTTCTCTTCCTATACTGTCTCTGGACAACTTTAAATTCACTGCTTGTCCCTGCTCCTTGACTGATACTTCTCTCTGTAGCTCAAACTGTAGATGCACTCTTTCTCTGTTCTTCTCTGCTACATTTCTTTTCTCTGTTCCTTGCCAATTCCTTTGCCACTTCTTTTTCCATCAATGACAATATTTCCAACAATCTCCCCCTTTGGCATTGATGGCAATATTCTTCCTCTGATTGTCTTATAGAAGCCCTTTGTTTCTTTCCCCCCCCTTTGACAGAAATGGCAAAGAGTTGATCAAGAACCTTTGAACCGACAATACCATGCTCCCCTTGAGATCATGCTGCATCTTCAAACATACTATAACAAAAAGACTTATAAATGTCAACAATGCATCCTTTTCATATGACCAATGCTCCCCCTTAGCCTGTGCATTCAGAGATGCCCAACATCACCTCACAACCAATTTAATCTTCTGTATTTAAGTAGATCTGATCCTTTGCATGGCAGAGACTACTCCCAGTTTCTGTCTGAGATATTCGAATGCTTCCCTAGGAAGAGGTTTGGTAAATATATTAGCAACTTGTTCTTTGGAGGGAACATACTCCAATCTCACCTTTTGTTCAAGCACTTGTTCACGTAAGAAGTGATATTTGATGGGAATGTGCTTGGTCTTGGAATCCATAACAGGATTCTTTGAGATACTGATGGCACTTGTATTGTCACACATAATGGAGATAGGAGGTGAAAATTTGATTTGAAAGTCTTGTAAGGTTTGCATCATCCAGAGAAGTTGAGTGCAACATGATGCAGCAGCCACATATTCTGCTTCTGTTGTAGATAAATCAATAGCTCTTGCTTCTTGCTAAACCAAGATACTAACCGAGGCCCCATATAGAATGCACCACCACTAGTGCTTTTCCGATCATCAACACTTCCAGCCCAATCTGCATCAGTTTATGCATGAAGAGTAAGATCAGCATTCTTTGGATACGATAGTCCAAAGTCTTGAGTTCCTTGTAGATATTTGAATATTCTTTTCACAGCCTGAAGGTGAGACTCTTTTGAATTAGCTTGGAATCGTCCAACAATCCCAACTGCATGCATGATGTCTGGTCTTGTCCCAGTGAGATAGAGTAGACTTCCTATCATAGATATGTATTCTGGTTGATTCACTGTGGGGGAATCATCATTAGAACTAATATTACATCTAGTTATCATTGGTGTACTTACGGGTTTGCAATCTTCCATGCCATACTTCTTCAGGATTTTCTTGAGGTATTTTTCTTGTGATAAGAATATGCCATTTGTTGCTTGTTGCACTTGCAAGACAAGAAAGAATGTTAGTTCCCCAAGTAAAGAAATTTCAAATTCTTGATGCATATCAGGAGAAATTTTTTGACTCATAGAATCTTCATTACTTCCAAAAATGATATCATCAACATATACAACCACAATCAATAGTTTGTCATTTTCAGTTTTTGTGTATAAGTTGCTATCAGCAGACCCCTTTGAAAATCCTTGTTGATGAAGATATTTGTCAAGATGATAGTACCATGCCCTTGGAGCTTGTTTGAGACCATATAGAGCTTTTTTAAGTCTACAAACAAGTTTTTCATCATTTCCCAAAATGAATCCTTCTGGTTGTTCTATATAAACTTCTTCTTCTAGATCACCATTGAGAAAAGCAGATTTAACATGCATTTGATAAACTTTGATTTGTTGGAAGCTTGAAAAAGCAAGAAACATTCTTATGGCTTCAAGTCTGGCTATAGGAGCAAAATTTTCTTCAAAGTCTATACCTTCTTGTTGAGCATACCCCTTGCAAACAAGTCTAGCTTTATTTCTTATAACATCCCCATTCTCATTTAACTTGTTTTTGAATATCTATTTAGTTCCAATGACATTTTTGTCATGAGGTCTTGGTACTAATTCCCAAGTGTGATTCTTTTCAATCAAGCTATTCATTCATGGCTTGAATCCAACATTCATCTTTGCTAGCTTGACCGACATTGTGTGGTTCAATAGTGGACAGAAATGCTAGATTGCTAGAAGATCCCACAAGAGTCCTTCTTGTTTGTACACCTGATCCCTTTTCTCCCAAAATTTGAGATTCTGGATGATTCTTTTGAACATATCTGGATGGAGCCTTTTCAAACAAATCATCTTCGGGTTCTTCATTGGGTTCACTGTTTGTATCATTACTATTTGATGTAGAAGGATATATGTCATCATCATCGTCTTCAATTGTTGTTTTTTTGGTCTTCTTTTGGAGCTGTTGGAGACTCATCAATAACAACATATATACATTCAACAATCTTCCAAAGTCTTTTATTGTAACATTTATATGCCCTACTCCTAGAGGAGTAACCAAGAAATATTCCTTCATCTGCTCTGGGTTCAAACTTGCCAAGTTTTTCATCATTATTTTTGATAAAACATTTGCTTCCAAAATTCTAAAATGCTTTACAGTGGGAGAATTACCATACCAGAGTTCATATGGAGTTTTATCACTATTTACACGAACATGTGCCTTGTTAAGAATATTTACTGCTGTATGTGCTGCTTCTCCCCAAAATGTGTCAAATGTTCGAACCATCAAGCATAGCTCTAGCCATTTGTTGAATCACTGTTTCATCTTTCTGCCATTACCGCTCGCTAGGAGTGCCAGCTACAGAAAACTGTCTTTTTTATGCCATGTTGTTCACAAAATTCAAGGAATTCATCTGATGTATATTCTCCTCCTCGATCAGATCTAAGACACTTGATTTTTAGATCTAATTCATTTTCAACCAGTGCTTTGAAGATCTGAAATTTCTTAAATGCTTCATCTTTGTGTTTAATCAACCCAATCCAACACATTCTAGAGAAATCATCAATGAATAAGATATAGTATTCTTCACCACGTGGTGACTTTTTCCTCATAGGTCCACATATGTCAGTATGAATGAGTTCAAGAGGCTTACTTGATGATCCTTCCTTGGCATTAAATTGTACTCTGGTTTGCTTGCCGAATTGGAAAGATTTGCATATGCTATTTTCAGGTAGAGCAATATTGGGAAGATCACTTACCAATGCTTAAGTCCGCTTGATTTGTTGATTTGAGAGAATCCTTTATTTTTATTCCAACCTTCTATGCCATAGCCAATTTTCTGAAGATTTACTCAAGTAACATTTTTCTTTGCAGTTCTTCAATACATACAGGTTGCTTGGAGTTCTTTTTCCTTTTATAATTGCTTTACCTATATCAAGATCACGTACCACACATTCTTTTGAACTAAAGACAACTTTAGTTCCTTGATCACACATGTGACTTACACTTAACAGGTTATGCTTTAATCCATCCACATACATGACTTCATTAGCTTTCACCTTTTACTTAAGAAAAACATACCCTTTTCCCTTAATGACCGCAGGAGTATCATTTCCAAATGTAACATTCTTTTCTTTTTCTAGAGCACTATATGCAAGAAGTTTGTTTTTTCACCTGTCATGTGTCTTGAGCATCCACTATCAATGTACCATTGGTTTTCTTCATCTTCTTCAAATAACGCTATGCCACAATTTTCAACCTGTAATTCCTTCTTTTTCCATACTTTGGAGCTTGAAGGAACTTGTTCTTTTGGCTAAACTTTGCTCCTGCATTCAGATTCTTCATGACCAAAGTTATTGCAATAAGCACATTCAACTTCATTTTGAAGAGGAGAAAAGTTGTTATAGGTATTCTTCTTCGGTTCCATATCAATCCTTCACTTTCTTGCTTCTCTTGTCATGATGGTTTTATATGCTACACATTGAACAACTTTATGACCAAAATTGTGACATGAGAAACATTGTCCTTTGAAGAAGGAATTTCTACGATCATAAAATCTCCTTCTTGAATTTACTTGTTGATTGGTGTTTCTTTGAAAGACATTCTTGTTAGTGTTCTTTGAATTGAGATGATCATGCTTTACCTGCAAAGATTCTTTATTCCCTTGCTGAGTGGCAGCATGTTGTATACCAGCTATAGCTGCTTTTAGATAATTTGGTGCTGAAGCCTGAGAATATTCTCCGATATATCCAAGACCTGTCTTTATAAGGGGAGAGCATTGTACCTTGATAATCTCATCTAAGGTTTCAGATCCTTTAGCAAATCTAAGATTCAGAGTCTTTACTTTCTCAAGTTCTTTTCTTAGACTTATTACTTCACACTCTAGTTTCTCATTGTGTTTCTCTTTTTCTTCAAGCTGATTTTTCAGAGTTTCTATGATTATTTTACTCTCTTCTAAGAAACTTTTGAGTTGATTGTTTTCATCAAGAAAATCATTGTCTTCTAGAGCATCCACAAAAGTATCTTTTTCTTCTATAGATTCTTTTTCAAACGTCATGAGAATCTAAGATCTTGTTCACATTCTTCCTCACCATCGATAACCCATCACCTGCCTTCATGAGTATAGTAACTTTTTCTAGTGCCATAACGATTCTTATTCCTTTTTTCTACTTCCTTCCCTCTTTTATGTGTTTCTTTATAAGGACACTTAGCAGCATAATGACCAACTCTTCCACAATCAAAACATTTGAAAGGAAGCTTACCTCTGAACCGTCCCGTGCCAAGTTGAAGTTTTTTTACAAAGTTTATCTCATCTTCTTCTGATATATATCCTGATCCTTCTGTTTTTTGTACTTCCTTCCCTCTTGTAGAAGTTATAAAGACTGCTTCTTTGACTTCAAATGGTCCTCCTCTTCTCATTTCATATGCAGTTAGTATGCCATGAAGTTGCACCACAGTAAGATTTTGAAGATCCCGCTTTTCTTCAAGAGCAGAAAATTTTGAGTCAAATTTTGTCATTAGTGATCTTAAGACTTTCTCAACCAAAGTAGATTCGGGTTATTGTTTCTCCCGCATTTCTCATACGATTTACAATATCATCAAGACGAAGAATAAATTGGCAATGCTCTCCTCATTATCCATTTTAGATTCTCATATTGAATTCTCGAGAGCTTCTGAGTTTAGCACTTTTTACCTTTGCATCACCTTCATAACTTAGAATGATTTTGTCCCATATTGCCTTTGCTGTATTCAGCTGCATGACTTTGACAAATTCTGATTCAGTTAGACTTCCCAATAGAGCATTCACCGCCTTTGCATTTTTTTCATAATTCTTTCTTTCCGTCAGATCTGTTGGTACTGCAGCTGGATATTGATATCCTCCTTCAACAATTTCCCATACCTCTGCTCCCAGAGATTGAAGATAGGATCTCATCCTTGTTTTCTAGAAGATTAAATTGTTTCCGTTAAAGAGCAGAGGCCTAATAGATGTTGTTCCATCTTGATTTCTCATCTTTCTTGATCTTCCTTCTAGTGGTTAAGCTATTTCAGAAGGACCTTGCTCTGATACCAGTTGTTGGAAAAACACTGAGGAGGGGGTGGGGGTGAATCAGTATTTAGAGCTGACTGAAATTTTTTATTTTTCCTTTCTCTTAAAACCATATGCTACATTAATAAATCCAACTTCTATGTCTAGAGATCTTATTATGTCTTTACTTAGATCATTGCATCATTCATTCATTAGATAAGCAGTAAGGATGAACAGAGATAACAGAACAAACCATCAAACATAAGCAAAACATGTGAACACCGGTATTTAAGGTGGAAACCCAATTCGGGAGAAAACCACCGCTGCTGTTATCTCAGTCTTCAATATTTATTATAAAGAAAAATTCTTACAATTTATGCTGGTGCAGACTTATACCAGCACGCAGGCACCTACCTGCAGAAAGGCTACAAACTTTTCTCGTTCTCCAGCCACTACTGGAAGGGAGCTCCAACCCCCTGATTTTAACACCAGCTTTTACTGGCAGGATACTTCCACTTTCATACAGAAGGCTTCAACCCTCAGATCCACCTAATTTCTTCAATTTCTTCATCAGACTTCCGTCGGGTCTTCATCATTTCTTTTTTCGATCATCGTAGAGATTTTTCATTTCTAGATCATATCCATTGGTGTGTCATATATGTAGATATCTCTTAAAGAGATTTATTTATTAACAACCCTTTCATGCACACCCTAAACCATAAAGCGCTTCCCCTTATATAGTTTTTCCTTTATCAATACCATGAGTAGAAAACCACTCAACTACTAATGGTATTCATATTAAAATTTGAACCAATCCAAATTGAAAATCCAATCTTCGTTCTTCCATGCACGAATTGTCCCAAAGGTAATATTTTTCTCCGCCAAATAATGCTATAGCCAAGGTTAAGTAACATTAACGTGCCGCTGATGGTTTTCTTTCTTTTATTGGAAATTTATTTATCAAATTCATGGAATTTGATAAATAAATATTATTCACAACCTTTGGTAATTAAATGTATATAATAGAAATTTATATTAATAATCCGCGCTTTTATCAAATGGATTTTTAAATAGACCTTTGGATCCGGCCCCACATGCATAATTGACGGCTTAATCAATATTATTTAAAACTCGGGCCGATTGCTAATGATCGTTTCCATCCGACGGTTGTTATCGTGTCGCGCCGCCTCATTTGATCGGACGGATATCGCTCGGCGAAGACACGTGATCAATAACGTGCGATGGCCGCCGTACCTTGGTTAACCTTCGTGCATCTATCTCATACGACCACCGTCCGATGGCTTCCCTCCAGATCGACGGTGCTCAACAATATCGCTGGGCATCCTGGGTCGAACGATAACGCGCGATGGCGCGCAGTGACAGGTGGTTTTGTGGAGTCATACAGGGACGCATGTCACCCGTTCTATGGAATCGGAGCCAACCTCTTGAATACCGTTCAACCTGCAAAAGTGGTGCGCTAAAAATCGGAAACCCCTTTCACTATTCCTCGTACGGTTCTGCTTCTAACTGCACATTCAAGTTCTTGATTCCACAAGCTGATCACTGTACTATGGTCCATCGCAATTGTAATATTTGCTACATTCAAAACCATCATATCTCCGAAACCATTAATTCCTTCAATTTATACACTACATCTTTAATTTCAAATCCTTGCCTTAGGGTTTATGATGTTTACAGACAATGATTCATAGTTGTCCACAGGGACTCAACTATCCTTCCTTCTGAATTCTATCAAGAATATACACATAAATCATAGAGAATGCAGAACCTTTATTTTGTTTGATGGCTTTTCTCTTCCTATACTGTCTCTGGACAACTTTAAATTCACTGCTTGTCCCTGCTCATTGACTAATACTGCTCTCTGTAGCTCAAACTGTAGATGCACTCTTTCTCTGTTCTTCTCTGCTACATTTCTTTTCTCTATTCCTTGCCAATTCCTTTGCCACTTATTTTTCCATCAATGACAATATTTCCAACATTTTCACCCCATGATATGTTAAAATGTGCCTCCCATGAGACCTCTCCATGATATCTTCTTCTCATCAGTGGCCCTCCAAAACCAATAAGGCTTTTGATCTGCTGCAGGTAGAAGTTTCTCTTTGAGCTGTTAGATGCTCATTGAGAGAGATTCATCTTGAAAGGGGAAAATATTTCCCATCTTAAGATTTCAACCATCTATCATCTTCTTCTCCATTGATTCATGAATGAAGATGCCATTTGATTGCTCCCATAAGGAATGTGTCCTCTTCTTCTCACTCCTACTCATGGAAAACATTGCTAATGTCCATAATGATGTATCTATTGTCTCCAAGCAAGGCACAATGCTAAAATCATAGCCATCCATTGTACATAGGATCATACTCATCCCATTTTCTTAAACTCCACATTTCAAATCAAAGGGTTGAATGTAGTTCATCAATGAAAAACTAGGATGGTTCTTCCTTCCTTCCTTGATTAGAACAAGGGTCCTCTACATAGTGATATGATGTTGCTTCAAGTCAGCATGTTGTTCTAATCCTTGGTCATGCAATAGCCCTGATGGAATGCCCCCATAAGTTTGAATAAGAGGTGCTGAAACAATATGAGATGAATGTGGATGCATACCTTGGATCAATTGATGTGTGGGAATCTCTTGCATGACCACAAGAGTTCCTATAACAGGGACAATGGTCTCTCCAACTGCTGGTAAGAGTGATGGTTGTTCTTCTATCAATGTACCAGTGCTGGAATCTACCTCCTCTTCATGCATCTCCTGAATCATGCATGGGACTCTATATGTCAAGAGCTTAAGACTATGTTGCAAATATGTAAGTGTCTCTCCTCCAGATACAAGTACTTTTGCAGCTGGTGGTGATTGTAGTGACTCTTTGTCCAGAGTGACAAGAATTACATCCTCCTTTGACTTCTCAGGAAATGTCTCTTTGTGCAATATCTTTGGTCTTATCCTATCAAACTTCTTTCTTAACCTTGAAAACAAATTCGAATATTTAGTCAACATTGCATGATCCATGTGACCAAACCACCAATCATTGGCTTCACCATGAAGATGAAGTGCTACAATCTGAACAACCTATTTTTCAGCTACAGGATGTAGCCTAAAAAATGTATCTAACTCTTTCCTCCAAGCCTTTACAATGCTTGAGGAAGATCCATCAAGTGTAGGAAAATAGAATCTATTGTGCCCCTTTCTTCTATTGCTGCTATAGGATATTCTTTCTTCATTGAGTTTGAAGAATTGTTGGAGAGTTAGATTCTCCTTGAATTCTCTAGACTGTGATTTGTACTCTTCAAGATATAAAATGAGTGTCTCATGAGTCTCAGATTCCATATTTCTTCTTTCTTAATCTCTATACCATTCACCTTCTTCAAAGAAAGTGGGCATAGTAGATCTATGAGGGGATCTATGTGTTAGGTCCCTGTAATTTGCAATATTGGAAAATACAAACTATAAAGCCTACATATGAACCACTTTGGGATTCTAGGATCTAGCCTTCCTGAATACAGAGAGGGATCTCTCTTATAAGTGCAAAGATTGATTTATCTTTAAGGCTTTTGAATGTGATATTAGGCTAGTTATGATGAACGAGGTTATTGTTTGTTTTTTTCGGGCAAAGGTATGTGAAGGTGAAGGAAGTCTAAATGAAGGGTGAAGGTGAATGAAAGTGAAAAATTTATTCAACTAAGAAGATAGGCATGAAACAGTTTCAATCCATGGAGCTATGGAGTCATAGTAGGATTTAATTGAAGCAACAAGGTTCAAGAGTGGTCCATGGGGCAAGTCATCTATGTCTAAGGATCTCTTTAAAGTTGATTTTATGGAATGGAATGAAACAATAAGAAAGGGAATTAAACAAATGAAGAACAAAGAGTAGCCTAAGATCAAGTAAGTACTTTGAAACTGCCCTGCTTTTGGCATACACTTAAGAAAGACATAAAAGTTATCTAAGATCAGGTAAGTACTTTGAAACTAGCCTTCTTTCGATGCACTTTCAATAGAAAACATTTAAAACACAAAAAGAATATCTTAAGATCAAGTAAGGACTTTTAACCTATCTTGCTTTCAGCATATTCAAAGGGAAACTTTTCAAAGAAATTGTTGGACAAGAAACTAGAGGACAGGGCTCACCATAGACTTCCCTAGCTCTGCTTTTCTTGGAAAACTTATGAAGACAACACATAAGATAACAAAGAATAGTCTAAGATCAGGTAAGGACTTTGAACCTAGCCTGCTTTCAACATACTCTTAGGGAAACTTTCAGACAACCTTTGGAGATAAAACTAGAGGACAGGGCTCACCATAGACTTCCCTAGCTCTACTTAACTTGGCAGAAACTAAAAATAACATTCAAGAAAAATGTTTAAAGTTTAGATAGTAGGAAGAGGGAATGCCAACATTCCTAACTGCTTGGAGTAAATTAAATCATTCTTAAATAACAAAATTTGGAAGAAAACATGTAGATACAGCTTATCAGTGAGAGCAGGGTACCTTTGACAGTAAATCCTAACTCTATAATTGTTGTTCTTTATCAGAGAAGATGCACAGAATGGAAACAGAAATAAAATAACAATTTACAATAAGAAAAAAATCACCATTGACATAGACGAGGATCCCATAAATCAGATTGTATTTGATGCTTCAAATCAGTTACAATCTTCAAGTCTAGTGGTTCTCTACAATTTCAAACTTCTCATCTCAACTTAGGTATCGTCAATTACAAACAGAGCTTACAGCAACTTCAGTAAACTATTTACAGGAAACAGATATGTAGTGACCAACATTATCTCATCTTCTACATAAGTATTTATAGAATAAATGAGGAGGTAGGATGGGATAAAATATCTTCTAGGTTCAATTAATACAGTTTAATGTTTCTCGACCTTTGAGGGGCTCAATGGAGAAAATTTCTGATATTTCCTCTGTATTAGTTGGTTTACATTAAATATTAAGCTCGCTGGGAAGATTTTTTTGACTTTAAGGCTCTGTGTTATCTTTGTAATAACTTTGTTGACAATTTACAAATAAGTTCCTTTGGTTGAATTAACTATTTAGTTGTATTAAGGCAAATATCTTCTGTTTTTGCAATAACTATGCCTCTTGTGATCGCTGCGAGACTATAGGTGGCTTTTGGTAGCTAGAGAGGATTACATTTGCCTCTGATGTGGCAGTGGAGGCTTCTCAGATTGATAAATTGTTTTGTCTTTCCCTAAAACACCTTTAATTTACTTGAGTTCTGTGTTTTAGGTCTGATTAGGCTTAATCTGTGAGTTCTGATCTTCATGATGTCTTTAACTATGGATTAGGCTTTTTATTTGCTAAATGTGTGCCTTAATCCTTCAAAACTGCGCTAAAATCTTCAAACATGGGTTTCTGCTTCAACTTAGATCCTTTAACACTGATACCCTTTGCTTAATTAAACTTTGATGTGTCTTGTTGATGTGCAGGTGTTACAGGGGCTTTATAATGGCGTCAGTGATCATGAGGCACTGATTAAAACATGATATGGAACCCTGGCAGAGTGATCTCTTTGATGAATAAAGGCCTGGGGGATCTTCATCCCCGGCCTTCAAATTTCCTTTAAAACAATCGAAAAACCATTATAACCTGCATAAAAAAAGAAAATTTAGAAAAAATCCTGTGGGGAAGGGTTCAGACTACTTCAGAGGTTTTGGTTAGATCGTGGTCATTGGATGAAAGCATCCAATAGCGAAGATTGCTTGATGGGGTCAGATGGGAGGCGGTTGAATAAACGCGGGGGAAATTAAGTCAGAACCGTTGATCCAAAAATATCAACGGTTAATATTGATCGGGGAAATATAATGTAGAGGGGGTCAACTTTATAATGAAATGGGGAAATTACAAAGAAACTGGCAAAAACCTTAATCGACAGCGAAAAAGGCATAAATGAAATTTGGGGTTTCTTGGAGGATTCTGGGCCGTCGGATTCGATCAGCCATGGAGATCAATGACGAAGGTTGATCAATGAAGTCCCTTGGAGGATGGGCGGAGGGCGATGAACTAAAGGCGAGATTGAGCGTGAGCCGTTAGATCTCATAGATCGATGACAGAGATCACATATGAGAAAATGCAGTGTAAATGGGGAAAATGGTTTCGGCCAAAGAAACCACTGGTTTCGCACTACAAAAAGGCGGATAGGTGGTATTACCTTTTTGAACGCGATATGCGTTAGAGCCTAACACGTGGCCTTTTAAAACCACCCTTATCACGTAATTTTAAATCATTAACCTTCGGGCTTTAAATTATGCGAAACTACGTGCTGGCCATTAGATCTGGGGCCTTAGATCGGACGGTCGTGAGGAGAGCACAATGTAGAATAGATGCATAGACGATAAAAGGTGGAGCGAGGTCAAGGCGGTTTTAACTTGGACCGTCGGATCAGGGAATGAATGGCGGAGATTAGATCAACAGGGGCGGTAGGTCCCAAATGAGTTGGGCCTACTGGGTTGAATCTGGACCATTGGATTAGATCAAGGGACGGCCTAGATTGAATCTTGGGGTTAATGAGATGAAATACGAGGCAGGGGTCAGGCGGAGAAAGGGTGATTGTGGGCCGCTGATCAGTAGAGATCAATGACTAGTATTCACAGAGAAACATTACACAGCTGGGTTTGTATGAAATTAACAAAGGATATAAGGTTTGATCTGGACCGTCGAATCAGGGAATGGACAACCCAGATCCAATCGAGGGTTGCCAATCGGTGGGGGAGAGAGGAAAGGGCACAAAGAAAATTTCTGATGCGATGAAATTGGAGCCAATGATCTTAGAGAGATCAACGGTCGAGAATGAACTATGGGTTTCAATGTCGGAGGCTATGGCAGAGGGTGATCAATCTGAGCCGTCGATTCTTTTGGTTTTCGACGGTCCAGATTGAATCAGAAGATTTCAATCGGAGGAGGAGAGGAATGGCATGAATGAATTTTTACGATGCGATTTGTGTTGGGTCGTTGATTTGTTTAAAGGATAAATGGTGGAGAAAGTGGTGGGGGTCCATAGAATAAAACTCCATCAAATCGGGGTTTTTTCTTAAAACAAAGAAATATGCCCATCGCAAAACCTCTGATTGCGATTAGAACTTGGGACTTAACGATTGGTCCTGGGCGTGGGTTATATGGTGGGGAAGTGGTTTGGGGATTTTAACCAAAAGGGGCTCATCGGAATCGGAAAAAGGAAGGGGCTTTTCAAATGCGCGAAATGAATATGCGCGATGCGAGATTTCATCGATCGTTGATTGGTTTTAGATCAACGATTGGTTTTCATTAAAACAATGAACCGTTGGACTTTAATGAAAAAGTCAGGTTTTACAAAATATGAAGGAAACAAAGGTTTTTGAAGGTTTAGAAGAAGGGTTTAGTATTTTTAAGCACTGGGTTGCAGGGCTCAAAGTCCTATGAAGCAGAGGTTTATGAAAGTTAAGCCCTCGGGGGCTAAAACTTTATATAATAAAAAGACTGTCTTTTGGCTTTTAAAACAGAGTTTTTAAGGGAAAATGAGGGTTTCGGTAGAGGAAAGAAGAATTTTTAAAACTAATGGAAGGAGACCAAATGATTTTAAAAGGGTCTTAAGTGATTTTGAAGGTTAAAATGATGAAAATGGAGGAATTTTTATGAGGAAAAGGGGATGAAATGGAGGTTAAATATGAGTGAAAAAGAGGGGTAAAGTGAAGGGAAAAATGGGTTTTTTGCATCAGTCTTTTCTTCAGGAAAACAACAGATCTTCAGAATTGAGAGGGAAACAGAAGTGAATATTAATAAAAGGATAAAATATCTTCATAAGACTTCGAGAACTAACAATTTGGCAATAAAATTTTTTCTTGAAGGCTTTTAAAAATGATTTAGCCACCATTTGATATGAAAAATTTTATAGGAGGTTAACAATGGCTCCACATGGGGATGGCACCTTCTTGAAGGTGTCAAGAACTTCAGACTTGAATTCTCTGGGAGCTGATCAATGCCTCATCCATTGGGCTGCAACTTTCTTCACTTTGCTTGCTTTCTTCTGCTTTGACAATGTTAGCAGCCATGAAAAACAATGGAACTCTATCAAACAAGCTTTCTACCTACCCAATCCTACTGATCTAACATTTTTTCTTATTTCAGAGTGCATTTGGATTGGAAAACTCTTTTACAAACATTTTGTTCTTTTGAAAGAAAAAAAGTAATCTAAGTCTACTTCTTATTTCTCCATGAACTCAGATTAAACAGTTGAGTTCATAAGCTTCTCTACCTAACTATTATCTATTAGGATTAGACTGTCTAACAGATTTTTATTCTCTAACTTCTAAAACAGAAATTTAAAAGGCATACAAGTCAGGATTGAAAAATCTAACTTGTTGCTGATCTACGACATAAAAACAAACTACACATAGATTATTATTTGCAGAAAATTAAATCAAAATGTTGAAGGCTTAAGATCTGAAAGTTTTAGTAACTTCCTTCTCTTTTCTTCAGCTCTGTTTTTGAGTTTGTTTAAGTTGTTTTTTCTTTTTCCTCTGGTTCAAGTTTTGGGTTTATTAAAACTAGTTCACTTATGTCTTTGACTCATAATTTAAACATATTAGAGTCATTCTTCTTTTAAAATCTTAGGTTCGGATTTTGAGCTTGTTTGAACCTTTATTTTCTATCCTAATCTACCTAACTGATAAGCCAAGATTGAACTGTTTGGAAAATCTAATTTAACTAACCTATCAACAGTAAATTTAAAACTAATTAGTCATGATTATGATGTATGAATAACTAGGAGTGTGTTTTTTAGGAGTGGCATTTGAGCTTGCACACTTTCATATTTTTTTTTCTCTTTTTTGGTATGGGGTTGTACCTTTCTTGTTTTTACAATTTTCCCTCTTTTCTTTCTTTTACTGTTTTTGTATTTTTTATTTTTCTAACTTTGAATGCAATTATGGATGAAATATTTATAATGAGAAAAAACATAAAAAGGCTTCCGAACATGATAGGATCAAGAGAAATAATTTTTGAGCATCCTGCCATTGACAGGACCCCCAAATAGTTCAACTCCACTCAATTCCTCCAGGAAATAAGCATTGTTACTAGCAGCAGAATGAATGAGATAAGGGCCAAGCCATAAGTTATCAAATTTCCCATGCTTTCCCTTGTCTTCTCTCCTTGAGTCCCACTTTAACACTTTGTCACCAACATTGAAATTATTGGCCTTTGTTCTTCTGTCAAAAATCTTCTTGATGCTCTCTTGCTTTTGTAATGCTCTGTTGTAAAATTCCTCTCTGGTTTGCTGAAGATGTATAGTCTAATTAATCCTTTTGATCATGTCGTTGTCTTCAAACTGCACTTCTTGAATTAGTTTCATAACTGGCACAACAAGGCTGGTTGGAAAAATTGCATTTGTACCATACACAAGCTGGTAGGGTGATGTTCCAATAGATTTCTTAAGTGTTAATCTGTCAGTCCATAGTGCATGTACTAGCTTTGTGTGCCAAGACTTCTTGTTTTCCTCCAACAACTTCTTGATTATGTTTACCAAATTTTTTTTTGAGGATTCTTCTAGCCCATTACCTTGAGGGTAATAAGCAGTAGAATGACCCAATGCTATCTGATATTTGTGACAGAATTCAACCATCTTCTTGGATCCAAATGCTGCAGCATTATCAATGATGATCTTCCTAGGACAACCAAACCTAGAGAGGATATGAGTCTCAACGAATTTTATGATGACAGAGTCATTGGCTTGCCTAGAAGGGATGGCTTCAATCCATTTGGTAAAGTAATCCGTTGCAGTGAAAATCCATCTATGTTGGGCAGAGGATGGTAGATGGATTTCTCCTATGAAGTCAAAACCCCACTGTTGAAAAGGAGCTTCAATAGTGATTGGATGCAAAGGTAAGGGAAGAAATTTTCTTTTACCTTCAAAGAGTTTGCATTTATGACAGGAAATTTTCATTTTGTGTATATCTAGAAAGAGGGTGGGCCAATAGTAACCAACTCTAAGGATTTTGTTGGCTGTAGTCTTCCAGTAGAGGTGACCTCCGCACTCTCCTTCATGGAACTTGTGCTTAACCTTCTCTGCATCATTATTAGGAAAAATTTAAGCAATAACCCACTTGCATTTTTCCAATAAAGACATTTATCTATAATGCAGTAGTTTACAGCTTTTAACTTTAAGAACCTTGCCTTTGTTTTTGATAAACCAGGAGGTGTATTAAAATTAAGAAAAACATATAAAATATCTGCATACCAAGAGGAATTCATAAAATGGTCTTCAACAATGGAAGTTGACAATTCCTCTTGTTCATCTAAAGCATTTATCATATTTATATCAAGAACTTCAAAATTTGATTTAGCCATTAATCTAGCTAGACCTTGGCCTTTGATGAGTTTAGTGGGCTTGATCTCTAAATCATATTCAAGTATCACAGCTATCCACTTACCTCTCTTGCCATCTAGGTCCTATGTTAGAATGTCTTTCACAACTGAATTTGAGACAAAGGCAATAATGTGGGAGTGAAAAATGTAAACTCTGAAGTCTTTTAAGGCTTTGACTAAGGCAAAGGCTTGTTTTTCCATAATGTTGTACTTCAGAGGAGCATCTCTCAATGCCTTTCTAAAGAATGCAATGGGCTGCTCTTGTCCCTGTGGATTTTTCTACAATAGAACAACAACTATTGTATGTTCTGATGCAAATGAAAAAATGCAAAAATCTTTTGAAAAATCAGGACTTATTAGAACTCGTGTTTTGGTTAATGCTTGTTTCACCAGATCAAAAGATTTCTTTACTTCCAAGGTCCATTTGACTCCTTGCTCCTTCTTCAGCATGTTTGTTATATTTCTAAGGAGTTCAGCCAAGTTGGGAATGAACCTTCTCAAGAAATTAATCTTTCCAATGAAAGATTGGAGTTCCTTGATGTTACGAGGATGAGTTATTTGCAATATGGCCTCGATCCTTTTTGGGTCTATTTTTATCCCCTCTTCTAATATTATGTGTCCAAGTAGTTTACCTTCTTGGAGACCAAACATCATTTTCTTAGGATTTAAAGATAACCCAAACTTTCTGCATTTCTCAAAGACTATTCTTAAGTGTTTTAGGTGTTCTTCATCTGTCTTGGAAAAAACAATGACATCATCAAGGTAAATAATGATGAAGTAGCCTAATTCTTCTGAGAAAGCAATGTCCATGGCTCTCTAAAAAGTAGCACCAGCATTCATTAAACCAAAGGGAATTTTCACATACATGAAAGTGCCCCAAGGTGTAGTAAAAGCTGTCTTTAGTTGATCATCAGGATGTACTAAAATCTGATTGTATCCTAAGTAGCCATCTAGCAAAGAAATTATTTTAGAACCAACTACCCTTTGTAAAATATGGTCCATCTTGGGTAAAGGGTAGTTTTCTTTCAATGAGGCTTTGTTTAAGTCTCTAAAGTCTATAAAAAGCCTTATCTCTCCTGTTTTCTTCCTAACTGACACTAGATTAGATACCCACTCTAAATATCTAATAGGGAAAATAATACCAGCTTCATACATTTTCTTGATTTCCTTCTCAACCAAAGGTAACTCAACATGGTTTATTCTGTGCAGTTTTTGTTTAAATGGCTTTTGGTTTTCCTTGAGAGGTATCTTGTGTTGGATTACTTCAGTGTCATAGGATTTCAGATCCTCATAACTCCACGCAAAAACATCAGAAAATTCTTTAAACAACTCTATGAATTTTAGTTTGATGTGAGCTAGTAAAGTTTTAGACAGTTTGATCATCTTTGGTTTTAGTTCACTACCTACATTACACTCTTCAACTTCAGATTCAACAGGCTCCAGTTTCAGCTTTTTGGCCACATCATTGAAATCAAACAACTCTTCTAAAGGGACCAGACCTTTTCGCAAACTTTGACTGTTAGACTGCAGAGTTTCTAAGTCTTTTTTTCTAACTCTGTAACAATTTCTATTGAGTTTTCAAGTTTGCTAGATAATAGATTTACATCGACCATATCTGGAGACTCTTCTTCTTCATCAAGTAGATTTTCTTCACTAAGACAGTCTGTTTCATAGTCTGAATCTGAACTTGGTAGTTCAAATTCATTTCTGGACTGCAGGAAGTATTCTATTTGTTTGTCTCCATCAAACACTTGCCAATATTTCTCGTTATCAGGAATGGCTAGTCTAAATTTGACTTGAGTTGTACATTTTTTGGTTACATAAGGAGTTAGGCACATCCTAGCGGAAAAAGATAAACTGTTAGCTTGAATATTTTTGTTTCTTGGGACAAAGATTAGTTTAAATTCTTTGAATGTTTTCAATAAATCCGTGACATCGGTTTGATAGGCTCTATGTCTTGGATGTTTTGCGGTATATTCCCCATTCACTTGTCTAATAATTAATTTTGAATAACCATGCACCTTTATTCTTTTGGCCCCTGATTTCTTCAATAAATGTAGGCCTAAAAGAAGGGCCTCATACTCGGCTATGTTATTGGTGCATTGAAAGTTTAATTTGCAGGAATACCCTTTAGTATGATTGTTCATTGTATTGTGAAGCCACACTCCCACACCTACATCACTCTTAGTACAAGATCCATCAAAGTGCATAATCCAAAGAGGACTAGTTTCAGTTTCATTAGTTTGGTTACTATCCTCTTCGACTAGTGCACTTTTGGATTGTTCTTGAAGATCAACACTATATTGAATTTGTTTTAATTCCTCAGGTTTTTCATTGTGTTGAGGACTGCTTTCTTGACTTTCGAGGTTTAAAATAAATGGATGAATGATTTGTAGCTCTAGACCTATGTTTTGTTTGTTGCAATTTTCGGGTTTAGCAAACTATTTTGACACTTCTGATTCGTCTTCCTCCTCCTCTCTACCTACCATTAATTCAGTTAAGGTCACTTGTTCACTGATTGTTTCATCATCGAAAAGGATAAATGAGTCAAGGCCTGTATTTACAAAATAAAGTGGAGAGTTTTGCGGTCTCACTTGGCTAGTAACCATGTATTGCATATGAGACTCCCTGTAAAGTCTTCTAGTTTGATTAAAAATGGGGATGGTCGCATATGCCATGTCCATCTGCATTGTTCCTTGAAACTTAGCTCCCCAAGATCTTGATAACAACATACCATATTTTGGGGGTACATCAGCCACAACAATATCCATGGCTAAACATTTGGCTGGAATTTGTGCTAATTTTACACAGAGGTCTTTGATTAAGCCTAAAAATTTCACTCTGCTTGAGTCAAAGGAGTAAATATCTTTGTATGGTCTAGTGATTTCAAGGCCTAGGCTCTCCATTGCAGCTTTGGGAATTAAATTATGAGAGGCCCTTGAGTCATGCATGGCGTTGTGCAAAATTTTGTCATGAAAATTTAAACTAACATAAAAAGGAGGAACTGGTCCCTCTTGATATCTACCCTCAATCTTAGGACCGAATATGAGCTCTGGTTGGTCATCGTTAAGATTGACAGTGTCATTATTCTCTTCTATGTTAAAAGCCTTCAAATTTTGGGAACTATATACATCTTGGGTAGCTAATTCAGTTAGAGGAACAGAGATTTTGATTCTGGAAATTTCCTACTCCAAAATAAAAGGCATTTGATTCTTTGAAGTGCTTGTTTCAGCCTTATTAACTGCCACTCTATCAGCAAAATTTGTTTGCTAATTTCCTCTATTTACATTTGTCAAAATTGTTTTAACAGGAGCACTAGCTGAGATTCTAATGCTACTAAGGTCTGCACTCTGTTTTTCAGTACTTTGAGTGCCTTTTTCTTTGTTTTTATCAGAATTTATAGCCACTGTTTTGTCTTTCTGTTTTGTAGTCTTGGGTTTATTCACAGGGCTGTTTTTTGCAGAACTTTCAGAGGTTTTAGTTTTGGGAGTTTCTTTATTGATTTTACTCCTAAGGTCATATTCCTTTGTGGTTTCTATGATGACATTTTCCATTTCCTGATAATAACTTTCATCCTCAGGTCTTTTATCATCATAGGGTGTGTATAGATCTTGTTTTCTAGTGTAATGAACTTCAAAATCATCATTGTCTACTCTCAGCATGTTGATGTCCTCATCCTCTGTTTGTTCACTTATTTCTTCAACCTCACTTACATAATTTTGATGAAAAGGAGGGGTGATCTATTGATCATCCTCCCTTGGTCTGTTTTGAGGCTGGTTTCTCCTAAAATTCTGATTTTGGTTTTGATTTCTGTTTTGAGGAGCTGTTTGGTTTTGACTAGCTTATGCTCTCTCAAGTATGCTCATATTTTTCATCATCTCCTCCATCATTCTTTCCATCTTTGAGCTAGATGTGGAAGGTGTAGATTCCTCTCTAAAGGACACTCTCTTCCCATTCTTCATTCTTGCTCTTTTCTCCATTAGATTTACTTCCACAGAAAGAGTGCCTTTCTGCATATCTTCAAGAGTGAAAGGATCTCTCTCTCTCAGCTAATAAGCCATTTCAGGATCAAATCCTTCAGGAAAATTGTTTAAAGCTGAGCCTTGTGGAGGTTTTAAGTCTGGGGGAAGTGCATTATACACACTGTTAAACCTAGTGAAATAAGTTTGTACACTTTCCCCAATGTTTCTGTGGAGATTATTGTAGTCCGAAAGTATTTGGAGAGGGTTTTTCTTCACTTCCCATTTGTTTAAGAATAACTGATGGAAGGCTTGGAGATCATTAATACTATGAGGGGTTAAGCCTTTGAACCATTTTCTTACTTCTCCCCCTAAACTCTGAGTAAATAATCTAAGTTTGACAGTTTCATCATCAATCTCATTTCTGTCAAAATAGTCATTCATCTTATCCACATGTTGTGAAGTAGTAGTAGCATTACTGGCATCATAAAATGGTATCTTGGACGGATAGTCCTATGGAATATTGACTAATGGTAAATGAAGGACCAACGGGGCATACCATGTTGCCATGATAGGGGGTGGAGGTGGATTTACAAGAGGTGGATTAACAAGAGGGAAAGTGGGATGAAGTGGAGTGTTTTGGACAATGGGTGTATGGGTAGAAGAAGTGGATGGACCAGCAATAGATTGTTGAGCTGATCTTGGATGAGAGAAACCAAAATTGTGAAGGAAATGTAAATCTAGTGGTGTAGTTTCTCTACTACCAGGATGTTCACTTCTTTCTGGGGATGAAAGTGAACACTCTGAATCTCGCTGATCTAAATCATCAAGTGACCTAGTTCTAAATGGATTTCTTGAGTCAACTTGTGATTTTTGTAGAGCTGCAAGGTTTTCAGGAACATAAGTAGCTCTAAGAGGTGATCTGAAAACAGTTGAATATTTAACCTCAAGAGACTTCCTAAGGATTCTTTCAGGGTTGTCAACTATCTTAGGAGGGTTAGGGTCAGGGTAGTCTCTATTATGAATCTTTCTAGGAGCCATTATGCTGTGTTTTTCAGACCCAACTAAACAAGAAAATTTTAACCGAATATGACAATATTTAAGAGGCTAACTGATCTTTTAACAAGAAAAATTTAATCCTAAAGTCCTCTAACTGAGTTTAAATGATGTTATGATGATAATGGGTCTTCCCACTGGACTCTTAAGGTCTGTTTAAGATTGTGGAGTCACCAGGTGGAAATTTTAGCTCTTTTGGAGGTAAAAGGTTTTATGGTCCACCACCATGTTTATTTTAATACCAATCTGAAATATTTTTGTGTTTTCTGAGTTTTTTTAGTCCTATGGGTTCTAAGAGTGTCCTAAATCTGTTTCAACACTTAGCTAAGGTGATGAGACAAAGAAAGTCTACTCTTATGGCTAAGCTAGTTGATCTTTCAAGGTTTGATAAGCTTCTTATGAGAATCCTAAGGTTTCCTTAGTTTGTCACTGACTCAAATAAGTTTTATCATGATTACCATTTACTTGGTAGTGCTTGAAGAGGGCTACTTGTACTTAAGGGGTTTTCTAGAATGAATATTAGCTCAGTCCCCAGTGGAGTCACCAGAATGTTAGGTCCCTGTAATTTGCAAGATTGGCAAATACAAACTGCAAAGCCTACATATGAACCACTTTGGGATTCTAGGATCTAGCCCTCTTGAATCCAGAGAGGGATCTCTCTTATAAGTGAAAAGATTGATTTATCTTTAAGTCTTTTGAATGTGATATTAGGCTAGTTATGATGAACGAGGTTTTTGTTTGTTTTGTTTGGGCAAAGATATGTGAAGGTGAAGGACGTCTAAATGAAGGGTGAAGGTGAATGAAAGTGAAAAATTGATTCAGCTAAGAAGATAGGCATGAAACAGCTTCAATCCATGGGGCTATGGAGTCATAGTAGGATTTAATTGAAACAACAAGGTTCAAGAGTGGTCCATGGGGCAAGTCATCTATGTCTAAGGATATCTTTAAAGTTGATTTTATGGAATGGAATGAAGCAATAAGAAATGGAATTAAACAAATGAAGAACAAAGAGCAGCCTAAGATCAAGTACTTTGAAACTATCCTTCTTTTGGCATACACTTAAGAAAGACATAAAAGTTATCTAAGATTAGGTAAGTACTTTGAAACTAGCCTGCTTTCAATGCAATTTCAATAGAAAACATTTAAAACACAAAAAAGAATAGCTTAAGATCAAGTAAGGACTTTTAACCTATCCTGCTTTTAGCATATTCAAAGGGAAACTTTTCAAAGCAACTGTTGGAGAAGAAACTAGGGGACAGAGCTCACCATAGACTTCCCTAGATCTGCTTTACTTGGAAAAATTATCAAGACAACACATAAGATAACAAAGAATATTCTAAGATCAGGTAAGGACTTTGAACCTAGCCTGCTTTCAACATACTCTTAGGGAAACTTTCAGACAACCTTTGGAGATAAAACTAGAGGACAGGGCTCACCATAAACTTCCCTATCTCTACTTTACGTGGTAGAAACTAAAAATAACATTCAAGAACAATGTTTAAAGTTTAGACAGTAGGACGAGGGAACATCAGCATTCCTAACTGCTTGGATTGAATTAAATCATTCTTAAATAACACAATTTGGAAGAAAACATGTAGATAAAGCTTATCAGTGAGAGCAGGGTGCCTTTGACAGTAAATCCTATCTCTATAATTGTTGTTCTTTATCAGAGAATATGGATAGAATGGAAACAGAAATAAAATAACAATTTACAATAAGAAAAACATCACCGTTGACATAGACCAGGATCCCATAAATCAGCTTGTATTTGATGCTTCAAACCAGTTACAATCTTTAAGTACTGTGGTTATCTGCAGTTTCAAACTTCTCATCTCAACTTAGGCATATTCAATTACAAATAGAGCTTACAGTAGCTTCAGTAAACTATTTACAGGCAACAGATATACAGTAAACAACATTATCTCATCTTCTACAGAAGTATTTATAGAAGAAATGAGGAGGTAGGATGGGATAAAAGATCTTCTAGGTTCAATTAATACAGTTTAATGTTTCTTGGCCTTTGAGGGGCTCAATGGAGAAACTTTCTGATATTTCCTTTGTATTAATTGGTTTACATTAAATATTAAGCTCGTTGGGAAGACTTTGTTGACTTTAAGGCTCTGTGTTATCTTTGTAATAACTCTACTGACAGTTTACAAATAAGTTCCTTTGGTTGAATTAACTATTTAACTGTATTAAGGCAAATATCTTCTGTTTCTGCAATAACTATGCCTCCTGTGATCGCTGTGAGACTGTAGGTGGATTTTGGTAGCTGGAGAGGATTAAATTTGACTCTGATGTAGAAGTGGAGGCTTCTTGGATTGATAAATTTCTTTGTCTTTCCCTAAAACACCTTTAATTTACTTGAGTTCTGTGTTTTATGTCTAATTAGGCTTAATCTGTGTCTTCCGGTCTTCATGATGTCTTTAATTGTGTATTATGCTTTTGATTTGCTAAATGTGTGCCTTAATCCTTCAAAACTGTGCTAAAATCTTCAAACATGGGTTTCTGCTTCAACTTAGATCCTTTAACACTGATACCCTTTGCTTGATTAAACTTTGCTGTGTCTTGTTGATGTGCAGGCGTTACAGGGGCTTTATAATGGCGTCAGTGCTCATGAGGCACTGAATGAAACATGATATGGAACCCCAACAGAGTGATTTCTTTGATGAATAAAGGCCCGGGGGATCGTCATCCCTGGCCTTCAACTTTCCTTTAAAACAATCGAAAAACCATTATAACCTGCACAAACAAAGAAAATTTAGAAAAAATCCTACGGGGAAGGGTTCAGACTGCTTCAGAGGTTTTGGTTAGATCGTGGCCATTGGATGAAAGCATCCAATGATGAATATTGCTCGATGGGGTTAGATGGGAGGCGGTTGAATAAACGGTGGGGAGATTAAGTAAGAACCATTGATCCGCAAAGATCAACGGTTGATATCGATTGGGGAAATATAATGTAGAGGGGTCAACTTTATAATGAAATGGGGAAATTACAAAGAAACTGGGAAAAAACCTTAATCAGGAGCGAAAAAGGCATAAATGAAATTTGGGGTTTCTTGGAGGATTCTGGGCCGTCGGATTAGATCGGCTACGGAGATGAATGGCAGAGGTTGATCAATGAAGTCCCTTGGAGGATGGGCAGAGGGCGATGAACTAAAGGTGAGATTGAACGTGAGCCATTATATCTCACAGATCAACGACAAATATCACATATGATAAAATGCAGTGTAAATGGGGAAAATGGTTTTGGCCAAAGAAACCACTGGTTTCACGCTACAAAAAGGTGGATAGGTGGTATTACCTTTTTGAACGTGATATGCGTTAGAGCCTGACACGTGGCCTTTTAAAACCACCCTTATCATGTAATTTTAAATCATTAACCTTCGGGCTTTAAATTACACGAAACTGTGCACTGGCCATCAGATCTGGGGCCTTAGATCAGATGTTCGTGAGGAGAGCGTGATGGAGATTAGATGCACGGGCAATAAAAGGTGGGGTGAGGTTAAGGCGGTTTCAACCTAGACCGTCGTATCAGGGAATGAATGGTGGAGATTTGATCAACGAGGCGGTAGGTCCCAAATGAGTTAGGCCTACTGTGTTGAATCTGGACCGTTAAATTATATCAAGGGATGGCCCAAATTGAATCTTGGGGTTAATGAGATGAAATACAAGGCAGGGTTTAGGTGGAGAAAGGGTGATTGTGGGTCATTGATCTGCAGAGATCAATGGATAGTATTCACAGAGAAATATTACACAGCAGGTTTTGTATGAAATTAAAAAAGGATATAAGGTTTGATCTAGATCGTCGGATCAGGGAATGGACGACCCAGATCCAATCGAGGGTTTCCAATCAGTGGGGGAGAGAGGAAAGGGCACAAAGAAAATTTCCGATGCGATGAGATTGGAGCCGTCGATCTTAGAGATATCAATAGCCGAGAATGAACTGTGGGTTTCAATGTCGGAGGCTATGGTAGAGGGTGATCAATCTGGGCCGTCGGTTCTTGTGGTTTTCAATGGTCTAGATTGAATCAGAAGATTTCAATCGGAGGAGGAGAGGAATGGCATGAATGAATTTTTACGATGTGATTGGCACTGGGCTGTTGATTTGTTTAAAGGATCAATGGTGGAGAAAGTGGCAGGGGTCCATAGAATAAAACTCCATCGCATCGGGGCTTTTTCTTAAAACAAAGAAATATGCCCATCGCAAAACCTCCGATTGCGATTAGCACTCAGGACTTAACGATTGGTCCTGGGTGTGGGTTATATGGTGGGGAAGTGGTTTGGGGGTTTTAACCAAAAGGGGCTCATCGAAATTGGAAAATGGAAGGGGCTTTTCAAATGTGCCAAATGAATATGCGCGATGCGAGATTTCATCGATCGTTGATTGGTTTTAGATCAATGGTTGGTTTTCATTAAAACAATGAACCATCAGACTTTAATGAAAAATTCAGGTTTTACAAAATATGAAGGCAACAAAGGTTTTTTAAGGTTTAAAAGAAGGGTTTAGGATTTTTAAGCACCCGGTTGCAGGGCTCAAAGTCCTATGAAGCGGAGGTTTATGAAAGTTAAGCCCTCGGGGGCTAAAACTTTATATAATAAAAAGATTGTCTTTTGGCTTTTAAAACAGAGTTTTTAAGGGAAAATGAGGGTTTCGATAGAGGAAAGAAGGATTTTTAAAACCAATGGAAGGAGACCAAATGATTTTAAAAGGGTCTTGAAGTGATTTTGAAGGTTAAAATGATGAAAATGGAGGAATTTTTATGAGGAAAAGGGGATGAAATGGAGGTTAAGTATGAGTGAAAAAGAGGGGTAAAGTGAAGGGAAAAATGGGTTTTTTGCATCAGTCTTTTCTTCAGGAAAACAACAGATCTTCAGAATTGAGAGGGAAACAGCAGTGAAGATTAATCAAAGGATAAAATATCTTCATAAGACTTCGAGAACTAACAATTTGGCAATAAAATTGTTTCTTGAAGGCTTTCAAAAATGATTTAGCCACCATTTTATATGACAAATTTTATAGGTGGCCAACACTATGATTCTCCGGTCTTCTTTATTACTGATAAGAGGTACTATGACCTTCTTCATCCTGAAACCTTTTGGAGGTTTTACTTTGCCTTTATTTCTTCATTTCATTGATCTCCTTGGAGAGATCCTTCATATTTCTCAAGAAATATGCAAAAAAACTTAATCCCTCCATTATAGTGGATCTCTACTATCTACCTTTCATATGTTGTCAATAATTTCCATAAGTTGAGACAAAGATCATGCTCTGATACCACTATAATATCCCAAAATGGAATAATTTATTGATACACAAACACAGAAAATGTACATGTAAAAGTATGATTAACACAAATATACACATAATACATGAGCCATTTTATTCATAAGAGATGATTCAGTTACAACAATGCACAAAATAAAGGGAATCTAGCCAAAGAGATGGCCTAGAATAACCCTGAAAGCATGCCACAACAAGCACTGTGTAACTGGAGAGCTGCAGGAAGCAATACTGTGTTGTCCCTTCAGCAGGTAATGAACATGTGACTGCTGGCTGGAAGGTAAATGCAGATCTATGGAGCTTTGGAGCTCTGATGATGCCATGATTCTAGATCTGGGCACTATGATGGAAACCCAAGATAACCCAGAAAGGAAATTCCAGATCTATGAGATTTGAAATTCACCCTCCTAGGGTTTGATCCCTTGACTGTTGGGTTATGCAGATATGATGCTAGATCTAATCCAAGGATGGCTATAATATGTGATATACATAGATCTAATCTTGATGGGTTTATCCCTTCTTCAGATCTCCCAGCTAGAAGCTTGAGATCTTGTCTCTTCTTCCTCCTCCTCAAAATGCAGCAACTGAATATGCAGCTGCTGGGAAAACTATGCTGTACAAGAGGGAGAGACTCAATTCCTACTGAATTATGCTAAAAATAAGCTCTAGGCTGATGGAAATAGTGATGGCAAGGTGAGGGGATGATCCCTCATAGGATTCCTAGCTTAAGTGCTAGAAACTTTCGTCCTCCTCTGGATCTACAATGATGGACTACGCAATCCTTGATGGGACTGCTGTTGATAGTAGGTGAATAGTGTTTGGCCTAATTCTAGATCTGAAATGATGCTCCGGGAATGCTGATCTTGAAGTACAAGGTGATAGAAAAAATCCTTCACTATTTCTTCAGCTGAAATACTGAAGACAACCTCCTCCTCTCAAACCCTTCTTCCGAAATGCGTAATTTTTGAAGGTATGTATCCTGAAGAGAATAGGAGCACTATGGCACCAATGCTTAATGATGAATATCAGCTCAGAATACCTTCCCAGATTAGGAACTCAAATTCCCCCATGGGTAAGGGTGGGATTCCCGCTCGGGAACACCCTGTGCTAAATAGCACTGCAGACTTAGCTAAACAACTCAAGCATGCATGGAATGTCAAATGAAAATTCCAGATATAAAAAAATCTCAAATAAATATTCAAAATTCTACCTTCCATTCTTCCTTCATCTTCCTTATATACAATGTGAGCTTCCCAAGCCCTGACCCACCTCTAAACTGTGTTGTGCATGTGGATATAAGTCTCCAAGATTGACTGCGCTGTCTCTCCAAGTCCTCCATCATGTCTACATGCAATGTTCACCCTCTCCATCATGTGTGCATTAAATGCAATACTTCCTCCATCACTTAATCATGAATTCTCTATGATCTTACATTAGATTCCCTCCATGATCTTAGTTGACTGCTTCAACCTCCACTCCTTTCACATTAGTAGCTGCTCCACTACTCCATTATGTAGATCTATGTCTAATTAATCCATATTCATACATAAAAAGTGTATCTTATTCATCTTTGAGGATTATGGGTCCCTCTAGCCTTTTATTTACTTAATTAATTAAGTTTATTAGGAACTCTAATATTCCAACAAACATGTGAAAATTTTGGAATATTACATTACGTTGGAAATGAATTTGTGGAAAAAATTTTGTCGCTTGGATGCTCTATTAATTTTGCTGCAAAATTATATGGTATGATGCTCTATCTTGATCTGATGGTTGTACAAAATTTTAGGTGGATGAATTACTTGTTGAGTTTTTAAGAAACAATCTAAAAACTAGTCACGCTAAACATTTTACTATCGATCGAGATTTTTACTATAATTGTCGACCAACAAGAAATTGATCTCATCAAGATCTATGAATCTAAAATAGACTCATTGAAAACTTAGAAATTATAATACATCAAATTATTTTATCGACTATATAGTCCTCATTTGTTCGCAACAAGATGATAATAAATTTAACTTTGAAATATTTATACTGAATGTTAATTTGAAATATAGTTGAATTTTTTCAGTCAGATAATTTGAATTCCTAGATATTGTCACTATAGGTTGGGTTTATGTTAGTATCAACCCAACCCATAGAGCAAGTCGACGAGTGCGTTTATTTTACCAGCATATTCAACATCGACCAAATTTAGTGCATGTAGTAGTTTGAGTTAAATTGACTATCCCATCGACTAACATTGTTGAAGTTGATTTTTTGTCCACTTCCATATTATGTGCCTCAACCATATTATCATGCTAGTAAGTTGATCCCCCTTTGTTTTATTGAAATAAAAAAATTGATTTTTGCCACAATCCTTTCTTGATTTTCCCAACCAATAATAATAATTTGGTTTGACTATATAGAATGATTTGATTGATCAAAGAAAACTAAGTCATTGGAATATTTATGTAAGAACAATACTAAAAAAAATTGAACTATAGACAAATGTATCCACATATGAATATTTCTATGATTCAAGAAATTAAAATAATTGGTCGACCTCCTAGTCTAATATAACAGTTGAACACAATTTTAAATTACACATCTTTAAAACCAACAAATGACGGTATGTGACTCTTTATATCATTAGAGCATTTTACCCTAATGTTTCCAACATTAATGGCTTATGGATGGTTGGGATCATTTCATCGCAATATCACAACAAATCATGCATCGTGGTGCATTATTTGGGTGCCTTTACTAGCACTTGTACCTTCAGATTCTCATGGTAGAAGGAAAGAGATTTGACACATCATTGGTATACCCAGTTATGTACATTTCCCATCAACATGCCTTTTTTGATGAATTCCTTCACACATTTTTATTGCAATTGAGAGGACGTTATTTGTAGAGAAAATTTATTGTTAGCTCTGGATTTGTAATTTATTGGAGAATCTAATTCCAACCACCTGCTAGGTGTCGAAATCATCCATCCAAGTGTCTCAATTCAGTTTCACTTAGTCTAGTTTTAGTTCAGTCTCACTAAAGTCATTTAATTTTGATGTCTCCAATGTAATATTATTTAACTCATTCGTAATATTGAGAAGGGAAATACTTACAACCACATAAAAATTTAATTAAGATACCTGTTGGTCTATGTCTCAGCGAGGCTTACAATTTAAAAAACTTGACTTCAACTAGATTTAGTTTTCTTCTTCTCTTTTTCCAAAACCTATATCCTCTAAATTGTTTCAATTTTTTTTCCTTGTTGTATGATTCAAACCTCAGTTTCTTCATTTGCTGGTGTAGGTCTTGTATTGTTCCACACTTTCTAAGCATGTCCTGCACTTCTTCAAGAAATGATCTGTACGTGGGATGTTGCCACATATTGTCTTCTGTAGTGTTCTTTTCATCATCAATCTGCTGCAACATAAGATAATGATAATATTTTATCTCTTCAAAACTCCTATACCTGAAAATTTCATTGATGTTTTCATCACGCATGTTGTCTTCAAGATTCATATCTACTGCTTTTGTGTAGAACTCATCTAGACATGGTGTTTCAATCCCTATTTCAAGGAACTTTAACTCTTCTTCATAAGCCATATGTGTACCTGAACACTAGAAATAAATGTTAGAATTAAAAATATTTGCAGAATGACAATGGTTTGGGTTGTTCTGCTCTGCAATGAGAGCTTTATCCTCTTGCGCTTCCTTCGCTACCTCTTCCTCTTTCTCTATTTTCTCTTTGCAAGATTCCTTCTCTACATCCACCTCTATCTTTATTTATGTCTTTGCCTTTATCTTTTTCTCTGTCTTTATCTTTGTCTCTGTCTTTGTCTCTTCTTCACTAACCTATGTTTTTGCAAACAGGTTGTCTTCCACTTACTCAAGCGGGCTTTTATCACTAAATAACATCATGTATATATGATGTTTTTGTTGCATCATCTACAAACAGTCATCATTAGCCAAAAATTCTTTATCAAAGTTTACATCAAAAATATTAATTACTAGATTTACCATAGTAGTTTTACTCTCATCAACTAGCTCTATTGTTGGATTTACCATATCATCATCAACAAGTTCTGTTGCTGGAAACTTAAAATTTTCATCAGCAAGTTGTGTTGTTGGATTCACCATATCATCATTAGTAAGTTATGTTGCTAGAAACATCAATTTTTCATCAGCAAATTGTGTTGTTGGATTCACCATATCATCATCAGTAAGTTCTGTTGCTGGAAAGATCAAAATTTCATCAGCAAGTTGTGTTTTTGGACTCACCATATCATCATCGGCAAGCTCTATTGCTGGAAACATCAAATTTTCAATAGCATGTTGTGTAGTTGGATTCACCATATCATCATCAGCAAGATATGTTGCTAGAAACATCAAGTCATCATCAACAAGCTTTGTTGTTGGATTCACCAAATATTCATCAACAAGCTCTATTGCTGGATTAATCAAGTCATCATCAGCAAGCTCTGTTGTTGGTATCAAAAAGTCATCATCAACAAGCTGTGTTGCTAGATTCATCAAATTTTCAGTGGGGTTCACAAGCATCTTTGTGCTCTCTCTCTGCTGCTTCTGCAATTTCATCATAGACACCATCCATTTGTGGCTGATTATTTTCATCTCGTTGTAGATATGTTGCTATAGATCCACCTTCATCTTCAACTTCAATGCTCCCCCTTTCACCAATACACCTCTCAAGGGTATCCCAAGCCTCCTTGGTTGTCTTGGCATCTGAAATCAAGGGAAGAATACTGTCATCCATAGATTCTTTTATTCATTTTAATGCAAAGGCATATTTTTGCCTCATCACTTCCATATCTAAAAAGATCACAAACATCTCATGTTGTCACTTTAGCCTCTTGGATTTTCCCATTGTTGAGTGTTGGCTCAGTTTGACTCAAAAAGTAACACAAATTGTAGACATTTCAACTAAATTCAATAAAAAATGATGATGCTACTTGTATTTCACAATAAAACAAGTCTACAAATCCTCAAAAAATACCTTGCTTCAAAAAAAAATTCTTTACAGAGGCGACACTTTTACAAAAATTTCACAAAAAATATCATAATACCTAGAACCGATTTAAGAAATGCCCCCAAATATTGGTTAGCTGTACTCTGAGAGACTACACCAGGGGGACTACGTCTGCAGATTGCTCTTCTACAATGAGCTCACACTGACAATGAATCCGTGAACTTATGGAGTGCGTTAATAACACACTGTTGGGTTTTTTTTAAATATCGGCCTTCTTCTCAATAATTGACTCTCTCTTTGCTTCTTTTCATGAAGCTTCTTCAAAAATTTTAATGATCTTACACCGACGCGACTCCATAAAACTGCTTCCACACTGGGATTAAATCAGTCCAAGGTTTTACTAGATCAGCACGGGTATCTGGCTCAAACCAGCACTGATTAGCTCGGGTATTTGGCTCAAACCTGCGTTGATCGGCTCGAGTATCTCACTCAAAACTGTGCTGATCTATTTATTTTTTTAAATTCACTCATTTATCTGTTCCTCTGCCGGTTATTTGTTCTTCCGGATCTCTACACCTCAACATTATTTCAATACTTCAGTTGCACTCACGTTGTTGCTCTGGAGTCTTATACAACGTAGCTTTGATCTTTGATCTCCATTGCTCTCACATGAAGCTTCTACAAAATTATTCAAACATCTACTTCTCTCTCAAAGAGTCTTATGCAGGCTATCCTTCTCTCTACTGCTCCAACTTTTCTCCGATGTTGCTCTTTGGAGGAGTCTTATGAAAACTAGCTCTGATATCATGACAAGAATTGAAAACTAAAACGAAGTGGAGAAGAGGATTTACCTTATCAATATTACAAATGATTTAAATAAGATTACATTGGAGACATCAACATTAAATGAATTCAAGGAGACTGAACTAAAACTTGACTAACGGAAACTGAATTGGGACACTTGAATGGACAATCTCAACACCTAGCAGGTGGTTGGAATTAGATTCTCCAACAGGATTGATAATCATTATTAATTTCCCCACCATAATAAGATGTTTCAGCTTGTACACTCAATATTATAATGAATATCACTTATAATATCATGTTTATTTACTACTGGCACAATCACTAAACTTGTGGGTGAAAAACAAAAAACATTTCATTCATTTCCTATGGTATGGTAGGGGTAGTTTTTAAAATTATAGGGATGCCCAAGACCGTTTTCAGTGGTTAGATACATTGTCCTTGGGGTTGCACTAAGTATGTTCAAATTTCCATATTCCTAAACATCCTTAAAACCCTAGAAAATATATAAAGGCTTTTTTATCAACATATTAGAATTCTCAGACATAAAGCTGATGAAGCATGTAAAATATCTTGTCAATGTTCACGAGTGCATTTATCCCATGTGATTCTTTGAATGGCTTGGATTCTTCAAACATAGCATCCAAAATTCATTGACACATTTATCTTGATTCATCACCATTAGTGGAGCCAAAATGATTCCATCCTGGTTCTTGAAAAGATATTTGAACAAAGGAATGAGACCATACAACCTCTTAGAGTTTCCATTCTCACTCATGGTTACATTTAATACGTCATAGGACTCCTACCCTTTACAATTTAAAACTGCATCCCTTGTAATAAATTTAAGTTGGGTTCCATTTAAATAAAATGCTACACATTGAACTCTGAATGTGATGCATGTTACACAGGGCCACAACTACTAGCGGTTCAATGTCGACTAATATAGTAGTAAATTTTTCCAACAAACTTTCTTAGTGAGAACATATTATTACGAAAAATTTTAAATTTGGTTGTTGGTGTAGGCGCATCATCAATATGTGCATCCTCCAAACACATTATGGCTCATTCTTCGAACAACATTACGTTCTCGAGTCCTCCTTCCTCAGACACATGGACTACAACTTAGCTAAAATATAAGATTCTATTGCATACATATAGTCTGTTCATTTGATCCACCCATAATAATTCATTTAGTAAGATTAAATTATTTTCCTATTCATTGTATAGACAAAATTTTAACTTCCTTGTGCTTCACAATCTTTAGGTTCACAATGATCTCTGAATTGGAATTTTGAACGAATTGACTACAAAGGAACACCATATGGATGCAGTTGCATTTTTAGAACATGACCAGAATGGAACCCTCCCCCACATTTGTTTTTCCTAGTAGGAACCTTATCTAATGCAACACCTTCACTCTCATTTTAAACTTTTTTCCAATGACAAAAATAATTTTCTAGTCGATTTTCTCGACCAACGGCTCCTCATTTTAGGTCCTCGATAGGTTCTAGCGGGGTAGTTGAAGTTGACCACACACAAAAAAAAGAGAAATTTGATCATTTAAAATGGGTGAAAGTCATCCTCATTTTTGTTTTGGAGGATCTTGGTCTCATTTTTTCGATAAGCATGAAGTTCTTCAAACAACATCCACAAACAACATAAAAAATTGCAAGTTTTTGTTCTTGAAATAGTACATAAATTCTCACTCTAACGATGTCGAATAATCCTCTTTTACAAATATTTATTTTACATTTTTTTTAAAAAAACCTTCTTTTGCACGAGCATTAGCATTCTCTTCCTCTCAATCTTTTCTTTATGCAAGTATTGGATTTCAACATCACAAATCTTCAATCCCAATATAGCAACATCAATATTATTTTACAAACATCAACTTGCATCGCTCTAAAAATATTCACTTTTCTCTTTTGTAGCTTTGAACCACTCCTTCATTCGTTGTTGTTGTCACCAACCAAAAAAAGGAGGCAACGACGCCAAATTTTTGTAAGCACACAACAAGAATGACCAAGAACAGGGTACATTATAACAACAACAACACACATGTACGAAAATATACAAGAAAAATATATTGGAAAAGGAATTCCAATCCAGGTTTATATTAGTCTTTAATGTATTTTTATACATGATATATGTGGTTGGAGCTTTTGTACCCACTCCCAACCACTTATTTACTTTACCATAAACATTTATCGAGGTTTAATGACAATAACATAATACATGACAACATAGGTCTAAAGACACTTACAGCACATGCACATAACATTATGCATTCATTTTTCATTCAACATCATTATATTTCATTTATTTCCATTTCATTGCATTTAGAAAGTATTTGCATAAGAATTTCATTATATTCCCCATTGTATTTAGTTTGTACCACATTGCATTGCTTTCCTCACATACTATCCATTTAATTTCATTGTAAAACTCTAATTAGTCTTTGTGCATAGTTTATTTTGTTGCATTACTCATTTTCTTTCATTTTAAATTTCCTGCATTTCCCTTTAATTCATTAGAAATTATTCACATTCCACTGCATGACTCTTAAGTTTCACTTAGCTTATTTTCATTTTCACTCACATGCATCTTTTCATTTGCAATCTCTTCCGTTATTTCATTTTGTCATTCATTTGTAGGTAGATGTTGTTTGCTTCAGAACATAATGCATTCTTGTATATTTTGTATTTGTATTCGTACATTATTATTCATTGCATTTAATTTAGCATTATTTTGCATAAGCTTTGCATAATTATATAATTTGCATTTAGCATCATGTTCCTTGCATTGGTCATCATTTGATTGCATCATTGCATTGCATGACATCCTTAATTGTCACCTATTTGTATTTATTGTATAGCATTTGCATTTCATGCAATTATTGATTATTTGATTGCATTTTACATTCAAATTTACTTTTCTCTCATGGAAATGCTAGTTTTATAACATCATGTCCTATTTTTCATTCAAAATTTTCAACGTTGTTACACCATTTTTTGGTCATCTAACTTGTTACTATTAGATTGACCTAAGTACACCATGTAAGACCAATTTTAACCTAAGTAAAATTTATTTCACTATGAAAATAACTTAGTAAACCACCTTTATTAAGTTGTTTATGGTCCAAACAGGAAACCCCATAAGGAAATATTAAATAAATCTACATTTGTTTTATTTTCCTCAAGGAATAAGTAGTTAAACAAGAGTTTAATTAATATTCCTAGTTATATTTAACCGAAAACAAGGAAATTAATTAGATAAATCATTATTTATCTTATTATTTTCTAAGAATAATTATTTAAACCTTATTTAAATAATATTCTTTGTTAAATATGACTAAATCACCCTTAAATAATTAAATAAATAATTATTTATTTGATTATTACTCAACCACATCCTTAAAATGATAAATAAATCATTTTTTATTTATTAATTACAAATAAAGGGATTTGACCCAAGTCAACTTCCTTTTCCCTCCAAAAAATATAATAAAATATTCCATAAAAGTTGGATCTTGATTTGGTTAATAATATTTTAATTTTGCACCAATATCTAGACTAACTCAATATTTTGTTATAAATAGAAGGGTTTTCTCATTCATTTACCACCTTTTGTTGCCTAAAGATGACTCTGGATCTATAATTTTGGTCTAACTATTGATCCACCATCATAGTCATATTTTTCTACCATTTTTGTCTGGGTTTTCTACACCATCAAGAGAGAGGAATTTTAGATCTGAAGTGTTAAGGACTTACAAGAACCCATCCCATTGAGGAGAATTGGGAACATCCTCCTGTGTTTTCCTCCCAGGTGTCATTAATACAAAATTCATTCAACATATTCTTGTCTTGTCTATTGGATGCATAGAGTAAATCTTGTTTTTTCTACTGCTTAATGTCTTCTAATGCATAGATCTAGATTTTTGCAGCATTTATCTTGATCACCTAACTGTAGATCTGAGGATATTGGCAGCCATATTTGGTATTAGGGTTGTTTGTTATGCACAGCTAAAGTGGTCTTTTCTCGTACGCTTGGAATTAAGATTCATACTAACAACTAGCGAATCCACACGGGTTTACGATTATGACCGCTGTCATTTTTCTGATCCTTGCATATCCAGCTGCTTCAAACCATAGGATTTCTCTTCAACCCCTTGTTTTTTCTTTTCTTGATGTTTTTTTCAACCTATAAAACCATAAAATGATAAAAATTCTAACTTTTGTGTGTTTTCAGACCTATTGCGCAGGTGACATACATCAGCCGTAGTTGAGACGAATTTTTTTTCTGAAATCTACTGCCGATAGTGCCGGAAATGCAGGTCACACTTTTTGGCCCAAAAACTGTGACCTAGAAATTCATGAAGTAGGAATCAGCCCAAAAACTACGACCTCTACTGAAAACAGGTTAGAAACTGCAACCTGGATTTTTTGCAGGGATTTTTCTGAAAGTTTTCTAGGTTTTTCTAAGCCTCTGTTCAGGGTTGTCTAACCTCTGTCTCTACTCGTTTTGGACCTGTACTTGTTATTTTTTCTCAACTAAGTGGGAACCTAGACCGCTAGGGCTTTAGTACCCTCCACTCCTTGTGGAAGAGTTTTTGCTGTTGCAGGTTGTCTGAAATTTTAGAGTCTTCAGCCATTTTTCAGATCTGATACCTCACCTTCAGATCTGCTTCAGATCGGATTTTTATCCATCCAAATCACCTCATTTAGCTTTGTTTAGGTTTTCCTCTAGGGTTCACTCTGTTTCCCTCCTAGAGATAGCCTTTCGCCACCTCTTTTTATAGAAATTTTTCCTCTGATTTGTTGTTGTTTTTTGCACCACTTTTCAGCAGATTTTTTCCTTTAGATCCCTATCCCTCCTGACCTTAGATCTATTGGCTTTTTTAGTGTGTTTTGATTAGTTTTTTACTCACCTATAGACTAGTTGTTGAGAGGCCCACCTCCTTGGGTTTAGATTATTGCATTATTAGCCGTTTATTTTCTATTTTTGCAGGCTTATATACTGTCATTTGTAGGTTTATTTGTAGCTATACAACACACTTTTTCTTTTTCTCTACAAACATCTGGGTTTAAAAATTAAAATTTACACACTTCACACACACACCCTAAGAGAGAAAGGGCTTGGTTAACACTGCCAAGAAAATACTCTAAAACATTGAAATCAATTGATCCTGCACCTCTCTGCCCTTGTTTCGACATTGTCATAAGTTGATCCTGCACCTCCCTGCCCTTGTCAGTCACTTTTTCTTTGTGCCGTGTTTGTGTCATCATCATTGTGCCACCAAGGCATTTATCCCGGAGAATTCTTGGCCTTCATCCTCATTTTTCGGTAGGAAGACTTACTCCTCTGCGTAGGGTTCAAGTTATTCCTCTACCGAGTCTGCACACCGACTCTTCTTCTGGTCCTTCAGATTCTCCTTCTCGTTCTGCCTTCGGTTCTCCCCCTAACACCTTCACCATGTCTGGTGCAGGACCTAATGCTAGTGGTAACCCCAACCCTTAGGCTGGTAATACCACTAGTGGGATTGCGACGGACACTACCCCAGATTCCCCCTTGCTCCCCTTCATGGCAGGCCTTAGCCTCCCCGATTTTGACCAGTTGATAAATGACCCTATACACCATGACGCTAGTTGGCCTGCTATGCCGACGAAGCTCCCTTCTGACATCCGAAAGTTTGAAGGCCTTGCTGGAGAAGATCCTACAAATCATGTTTGATCTTTCCACATGTGGTATTAATCTAACTCCATTACCGATGACTCTGTCCATCTTCAGTTGTTCCAACGTACGCTTACAGGTGCAGCTTCTAAGTGGTATGTTAATCAGGCCCCTTCCTCTCATACCACCTTTGCGACTATTTCCCAAGCTTTTTTGTCTTACTTCCAGCTTCCCCTTTGTTATGAAATTGGTATCAAAATTTTGACTTCTTTCTGTCTGTTATCTCTCTGTAATTTGCAAGACTGGAAAATACAAACTGCAAGGCCTACACATGAACCACTTTGGGATTCTAGGATCTAGCCCTCCTGAATCCAGAGAGGTATCTCTCTATAAGTGCAAAGATTTATTTATCTTTAAGGCTTTTGAATGTGATATTAGGCTAGTTATGAAGAATGAGGTTTTGTTTTTTTTGGTTGGGCAAAGATATGTGAAGGTGAAGGAAGTATAAATGAAGGGTGAAGATGAATTAAAATGAAATATTGATTCAGCTAACAAGATAGGAAAGAAGTAGCTTCAATCCATTGGGCTATGGAGTCATAATAGGATTTAATTGAAACAACAAGGTTCAAGAGTGGTCCATAGGGCAAGTCATCTATGTCTAAGGATCTCTTTAAAGTTGAATTTATGGAATGGAATGAAACAATAAGAAGGGGAAACAAACAAATGAAGAACAAAAAGCAGCCTAAAATCAAGTATGTACTTTGAAACTATCTTACTTTTGGCATACACTTAAGAAAGACATAAAATTTATGTAAGATCAGGTAAGTACTTTGAAACTAGCCTGCTTTCGATGCACTTTCAATAGAAAACACTTAAAACACAAAAAGAATATCTTAAGATCAAGTAAGGACTTTGAACCTATCCCGCTTTCAGCATATTCAAAGGGAAACTTTTCAAAAGCAACTTTTGGAGAAGAAACTAGAGGACAGGGCTCACCATAGACTTCTCTAGCTCTGCTTTAATTAGTAAAATTTTCAAGAAAACACATAAGATAGCAAAGAATAGTCTAAGATTAGGTAAGGACTTTGAACCTAGCCTGCTTTAAACATACTCTTAGGGAAACTTTCCGACAACCTTTGGAGATAAAACTAGAGGATAGGGCTCACCATAGACTTCCCTAGTTTAAATTTACTTGGCAGAAACTGAAAATAACATTCAAGAACAATGTTTAGTTTAGACAATAGGACGAGGGAATGCTAGCATTCCTAACTGCTTAAACTGTATTAAATCATTCTTAAATACACAATTTTGGAAGAAAACATGTAGATAAATCTTATCAGTAAGAGAAGGGTACCTTTGACAGTAAATACTAACTCTATAATTGATGTTCTTTATCAGAGAAGATGGATAGAATGGAAAGAGAAATAAAATAAAAATTTACAATAAGAAAAACATCACCGTTGACATAGACTAGGATCCCACAAATCAACTTGTATTTGATGCTTCAAACCAGTTACAATCTTCAAGTCCAGTGGGTCTCTACAGCTTCAAACTTTTCATCTCAACTTAGGTATCTTCAATTAAAAACAGAACTTATAGTGGCTTCAGAAAACTATTTACAGGCAACAAATATGCAGTGACAAACATTATCTCATCTTCTATAGAAGTATTTATAGAAGAAATGAGGAGGTGGGATAGGATAAAAGATCTTCTATGTCCAATTAATACAGTTTAATGCTTCTCGGCCTTTGAGGGGCTCAATGGAGAAACTTTTCTGATATTTCCTCTATATTAATTGGTTTATATTAAGTATTAAGCTTGCTGGGAAGATTTTTTTGACTTTAAGGCTCTTTGTTATCCTTGTAATAACTCTGCTGACAGTTTACAATAAGTTCCTTTGGTTGAATTAACTGTTCAGCTGTATCGGGGCAAATATCTTCTGTTCTAGTTATAACTATGCCTCTTTTGAATGCTTTGAGGCTACAGGTGGCTTTTGGTAGCTGGTGAGGATTCAATTAGCCTCTGATGTGGTGGTGGAGGCTTTCTCGGAATGATAGATCTGATTTTCCTTCTTTAAACACTATTAATTTGTTTTAATTCTATGTGTTAGGCTTAATTAGGCCTAATTTCTGTCTTTTGTTCTTCAACCTGTGTTTAATTGAGTAGATTAGACTTTAGATAGTCAATTTTAGGTCGTAATCCCTCAAAACTACGTAAACAATCTTCAATTCTTCATCTTTGTTGTGACTAGATCCTTTAACACTGATACTCTTTGCTTGATTAAGTTTTGTCGTGTCTTGTTGATGCGTAGGCGTACAAAGGGCTCTTATAATGTTTCCAGTGTTCATGAGGCATCGGTAAAATTTGATGGGAAACCCTGCAAAATGATCTCCTTCACACATAAAGGCCTGGGGGATCGTCATCCCTGGCCTTCAATTTTATCTTAAAACATTTGATAAAACCATTAAAACCTGCACAACAAAGAAAAATTAGAAAAAATCCTGTGGGGAAGGGTTCAGACTGCTTCAAAAGTTTAGGTTTAGAGCGCAGCCGTTGGATGAAAGCATTCAAAAATGAGGATTACCTGTGGAGGTTAAAAAGGAGAGGCGGTTGAATAAAAGGTGGGGAGATTAAGTCAGAACCGTTGATCTGCAAAGATCAATGGTTGAGATCAATCATGAATATATAATTCAGATGGGCCACTTTATAATGAAATGGAGAATATACAAATGAAAAGGGTGAAAACCTTTGGCGGAGTTAACAAAGGGTTAAAATGAAATTCGTGGTTTCTAAATGATTCTGGGTTGTCAGATTAGATCGGCCACAGAGATCAATGGCGTAGATTTTCTTATGAAGTCCCTTTGGAGGATGGGTGGAGGGCGATGAACTGAGGGCGAGATTAATCTTGAGCCGTTACATCTCAGAGATCAACGACAGATATTATACATGGGATAATGCAATGGAAACGAGAAAAGTGGTTTCGGTGATAAAAACCACTGGTGTCGCGCGATGAAAAGAAGGAAAGGCGGTTTTTCCGTTTTGAACGCGATATGTGTACTGGCTGACACGTGGCCTTTTAAAACTGCCCACATCGCGTAAATTTAAAACATTAACCATCGGACGCGAAATCACGCGATATGGGTCCTTGGCCGTTGGATGAAGGGTGGGCAGATCCAACGGTGGAGTTTGGAGTACGATAAGACAAGATGCGCGGGCGGAAGAAGGTGGGACAAGGTCATGGCGGTTTTAATCTGGACCGTCAGATCAAGGAATGGACGGTCAAGATTAATTAATGGGGTCGATAGGTCCCAAATGAGTTGGGCCTATCGGGTTAAATATGGACCATTAGATCTTCAATATGAATGGCCCATATTAAATCTTAGGGCTAATGAAATGGAATATGAGGCAGAGGTCGGGCGGAGATCGGGTCATTGTGGGTCGTTGATCTGCAGAGATCAATGGTGGATATTCGCCGAAGAGGTTATACTGTCGGGATTTTGAGAAATAACAAAGGGAAGTGAGGATTGATCTGGACCATCAGATCTTGGTGTATGGACGACCCAGATGCAATCAGAAGATCACGGTCGGTGGGGGCAAGGGGAAAACAACAATGAAAATTGGCGATGCGATTGAACAAGGACCGTTGATCTTAGGACCAGATCGACGGTGGAGATTAGTTTGTAAATTCAAAAGGCAGAAAAACGGGCTTAGGGAAAGAGAAACATGGGCCATTGGATCTGGGTCTAGCGGTGGAGATCTACGGCTGGGAAAAAATCGCAAGGGGCCAATCGGAGGGGGGGAAAATAACTATTAAAATATGTTCAATGAAAAAACTCCGATGCGATTAGCGCTTGGGACTTAGTTGCTTGGTCCTGGGCGCGGGTTATATGGTGGGGAAGTGGTTTGGGGTTTAGCACAAAGGGCTTAAGGCCTAATCGCATCGGAAGATTTGAAGGGAACAAACAAAGGATTTTCTTGTTTAACTTTCATGCAAGATTCCGATGATCGTCGATCGGGGAGTAGATCAACGGTTGATAACTCACCAAAAAATAAACTGTCGGGTCTCATTGAAACATAAGAAAATTGGATTATTTATAAAATACAAAGGAAAATTTGTTTTGGGGAGGGGTTTTTATGGTGTTTAGCACCCAATTGCGGGGCTCTTGGTTTTACAAAGGAAGCAAGGGATCGAGGTTTAGAAGAGAAAGTGCTTAATCACATTGGAACTTTTTGAAAGCGAAATGTGGATAAGGAGAGAGGAACGTCTCGATTGCGATGGCGTGATGGGGTTTAACAGTAGGTCACAGCCCTGGGTCTTATGCAGGAAAAGGGTTTGGGGGCTAAGGCCAAAGGGGCTTATGGCCTTAGTCCAAAAATGTGTTTTTTAAGTCTAAATGAAGAATTTCGATTTCTTTTCTGGCTTTCGATAGAAGAGGAAAAAGAGGCTTTTAAACCTTCCAAAGGAATTTTCAAAGGTTTAAAGGGAATTGTGAGGGAATGAAAGGTAAATGTACATTTTTATGAATGAAATGGAGAAGAAAAAAGGAGAAAGGAAATGAGGGAAAAATGGAACTTTTTCAGGAGTCTTTTTCTTCAGGAAAACAACAGATTTTTCAAAATTGAGAGGGAAACAACAATGAAGATTAACTCAAGGATATTTCCTCTTCATAAGACTTTAAGAACCAACAATTTCTTGAAGGCTTCAAAAAATGATTTAGCCACTATTTGATATGATAAATTTTATAGGTGGCTAACACCGTCAATCATCAGCGACCCGCCTATCCGATCATGTCCAGGAATGGTGGAGAAGAAAGAGCCTATGTAAAGCCCCTACCTTCGAAGACCGTGTCTACATGGACTGGTTCCTTATATCTCTCTTGCCTCCTATTGGGAAAGATGTCGCATCGCATTTTCCTCAAACCGAAGAAGCTGCTCTCCAAATGGCATTAAAATATGACCTGATCTACGCTCAGTCGGGTTATGTCTATATCATTCTACCTGATCTTCTCAGACTCGGTGGTGCCAACGTACTAGGGGCACCTCATGCCACTGATGGTATTGTTGGAGCTCTTTCTAATCCATATGCTCAACCTGCCATGGGCTATGGCTTTCCTAGAGGGGGGGCAGCACCTCTTGCACTTTTCCCCCTCCCGGTAGCACATATCCAAGATACGGCATGCCTCCTCTTTTTGCCCAACCTCCTGTTTACAACACTATTACCCAATCTCCTTATTATCTGTATCCACAGCTTGGTGCTCCAACTCCTCCAGCATTAGCACCTCTGCCTCCCTTGCCTTCTCAACCCCCACACCCACAGCCACCGCCCCTTCAGGGGCAGGTGTATGCATAGCAGGGCGTGACTAATCCTCCTCCCTCCAAAGAGACAAGGAAAGGAACTCAAAATCAATCTGCTTCCAGTAATCCTAGACCTAATCCTCAAAATAATGCACCTAACACTGCTAACCAGAAACAGGGCACTTAGCTCAAGCAGGACAGGCCTGTTCCCACGAACCAGCAGTGTTCTTGTTGTGGTGTTTATGGTCATTACACGCATGATTGTCCTCTTTTACAACAGATGAAGCAGATGTGGGAGTCTCAAGCAACATTGCGAGGACAACAAACCTCCCCTTCCATCCCTCCCAATTTTGCGCCTAGTCAGCTGGCTATGCTTACTAATCCTTTCCCTCAGCAAGGATTTGTGGCTATCCAACCACCTAAAGGACAGGTGGCCACTCAAGCTCTTCCATCTAGTACCTCTGATTACCAGATTCTCATGATGAACTCTGCTCAACCTCTAACCACAGACATCAATCTTCAGACTTGGTCCTGTTGGGGTTCCCATGTTTTGGCTAGATTTGCAAGACCAAAAGATGAGACAACATCAGAACCACTTTTGGGCCCTAGGATCTAGCCCTCCTGGACCCGGAGAGGGATCTCTCCAAATAGAGCTAAGAATGATATGTCTTTGAAGCTCAAAATGAGATGTTAGGCTAGTTGTGAAGCACAGAGGTGGGTTTTAAAATGATTTGGTTGGTTGGTTGCTGGTTTGGTCATGAGATCACAGGCTGAGAAAGTAATGGGAGAGAAGGAACAAAGAAGCAGGAAGTTTCAGCAAAGGGGATAGGTCAAAACTGTGCCATCCATTGGGCTATGGAGTCATGAAAGGAGATTACTTGCATCCACTAGCCAAGGCTTTCAAAGGGCAAGTCATCTACACCAAAGGATCTTTTAGATAGATGATGGGATGTAACATTAAGGGGAGAAGGTGAAAGAAGGAAAGCAACCTAATTTCTGTCTATAGATCACGTCAGAGGTCATTTAACTCCAGACCTGCTTGGACATACTCTAAGGAAGCTCCCAAAGAGGGACAAAGGGGCAACTTATAGATCGGACCAGAGGTCATTTAACTCCAGGTTTGCTTTAGCAACTCCAAGCGAAAGACAGAGATAAATTTGATAAGGAAACATCCAAGCAGCAAACCCCCAAGTTCATACATCAGCCAGCAGGCAATAACATCCGCTGCACTGGTTAAACCACACGAATTCACTCTTAGATAACACATAAAGCAGAAAACATTAAAGGTAGGGAGAGAAGGAACATAGGGCGCCTAAAAAGGGCTAATCCTATGCTATACTTCTGTTGCCTACCAGAAGAACATGAAACAGTATGGAAATGTAGTAAACAAAGTTAGAAAAACATCACCAATAGCAATAGACCAGGATCCTGTGAAATGTGCTTTGATTAATTGAGGCAAAACCAGTCATGTACACTATAGCTCAATGGCTGTTATAGTCCAGACTTCTCCTCCCAGCCTATTACATAAAACTAATCTGCTATTCCCTCCCAAGACTGTTCTAACAGTCGAATGAATCCCTCTAACAGCAAAAATGCCCAGCAACTGAACAACAACCTTTTCATTATGTTCTCGGGGATTTCTTATAGGAGAAGGGGAAGAAACAGAAGTAGGTGAACAATTAAATGAGCTTCATTAAGATAGAATGGTGGAGGAGTTCCTTCCCATGCTGCTTAATGGCTCTGCAACTCTCTGTGTACTCTGTAGATTGGTTTGGAGATCTTTGTCAGGTCAATTTTGACCTCTTATATGTTCCGTGCGATCCTCTCGTCTGTCTGGAGCTCTGCGCTGCCTTCTGAATCTGGTTAACTGGTTCAAAGTTTGCAGGCCTCTCCATACCTCCATTACTACTGCTCAGAAAGTCTTTAATGACGCTCTGTCAGTGCAATTAACTGTTTATGGGCTTGAGGAGGCATGGAGATTGCTGTAGGAAGGTGTACCTATGGAGAAACACATTCTGCTGTTAGGTAGCGCAGTTATGACTTGCTGGTGTGCTCATTAGTCTTCAATATGAACCTCAATCCTTTGAACATGGGATTACACATTAATTATGTCAATTAACAAGCGTTTAACCCCCTTTGAATCTCTTCTGCTGATTCGCTGGTGAATGCTGAACAGACCTCTCTGCGCCGTCTGCACTATTAACATAAACCTATTATGAACCTGGGCCGTGGTGGAGAAATGCTGTGGAGGCAAAGGAATGGTGGCGAATCAGTGGTGAAAATAATGGAGAATGTAAAAGCCCAAATATTAGAGCTTGAGCGTACTACAAAGGGGAACACAGAAATGCAATGAAGCGGAGCCGCGAATGTGGGGCCCGGTGGTCTAATCGCAATCGGAGATCGGAGCAGGTGTCAATCGAAACACACATTTTGGAAGTTCCGATCGCGATTGAGGGCGGGATGCGATTGAATTATGGTCGTTGGATGCAGCGGGGAAACGGACGGCAGAGATTTAATCGGGAGACACGAGGAAGGACTTGTGATTGCAATCGGAGGATGGGACACAATTGCGCGCTGACCGTTGGATCCGAAGGTCAGATCAACAGCCCACGGATAATCGGAGGGAGAGCGCGATCGGGAAACGAGAGTTATGACTTGCGATTGATCGGGAGTTGCGATGACCATCGGATCGCAGGTTGGATGAAAGGCGGAGATGCAAATCGGGGGATCACAATTGGAGCTCAGACGAAAGACTTGCGATCAATCGGGGGGGACATGCGATCGCGCAATCGCAAATATTTGCGATGCGATCAAACGCATTGCAAATATTTGCGATTGCGCGATCGGAGAAATCAAAACGAAATGCGCGATTGGAAACAAAAATGCGATGCGATTGGCACGTGGCAGGGTTTTATATATAACACAAAACTTTATATTAAAGTTTTATTACAATGTATGAAGGGGTATGGTCGGGGAAGTGGTTTACGGCGGGGACTTTATAATATAAATTTTATTATAAAGTTCTACGGGTTATGGAGGGGAAGTGGTTGATAAATCACGTATTTTCATTTTAACGTGGTTTTCAAAGCGATTTATGATCGAAAAGGGGGGATGAGGGGTAAAAAGGGAAATAGGAGGGGAAGACAAGGGGGATAAAAAAAAAGGCTAAGTGGGGGTGAAATAAGGGGGAAAGTAGGCCTTTGGGCATTTCTTCACAAACAGAGAGGCTTTACAATGGGAATAAACAGAGGAGACTTTGAAAATGGACAAAAGGCAGAAGGAGGCTTCAAGGATGGTGTGTCTTCAGGGGAGATGCATTCCTTGAAGGAGTCAAGAATCCAGAAAATGATATTTTGGTGTACGCCAGATGCCTGCTGCTTGGTACATCCCTTTTTTCTTTGATCAGCTGCCACAAACTGTGAAGACATCAACATAAAAAAATTTTCTCAACCATCTATCTACCCAAACTACAGTCCTAACATTTTCTTCTGGGTGCATTTGGACTTGCAGACCCTTTACATCATCAATTTTTTAGCAATAGGAAAAATAAACCTATTCTAATTCTACTCTTATTACTCCATGAGACCAGATTAGACTGTTGGCATCATATGTTTCTCTACCTACATTACTACCTGCTAGGATTAGACTGTCTAGCAGGTTTCTTCTCTACATTCTAAGACAGAAATTGAAACAACTAATCTACTTGCTTATTCACTGAGCTTTATTGAGATTTTCCTACCTAACCTACTCTAACTGGAAATCCCTGATGCTCTAGGTGATGCAATAATGCCAATGCAGCCAGTCTAATAACTGCAAAAAAGGATATGAGCACTGACTGCCTGTTAGAGATAACCACAGGGTACTCTGCATGCGGTTCTTGAAAACTGAGGCCACCAGCAGTGGTGACCAATATTGTTGTGTTTGGCTCTTGCAGAAGATCAATGCTTGAGGAACTAATCCAATGAGGGCCTCCATGTATTCTTCCACAGGATCAACAAAATCATGATGTAAACTTTTTTCTTCGAAGCCTACCATGACTGATAGGCTGTCTGCATCCTGGGAAACTTCAATCGCTGCATCTGCAGTGAGGCCTTTGTAATTACACTCCTCTTCCTGATTGGGAGTATTTGGCATATGGGCATCAACCAGGAATACCTCTTCTTCCTCTGGACCGAGACAGAGATGTCTGTGGGAAAAAAGGTCTCGCTCATCTTCCATGCAGTCTGAGCTGGAGGGCTCATTATATTCGGCAGTGTTGTCCTCTAGTAATGCAGGCTGGTTCTACTGGAACTCTATGAAAAAATCAACATATTCTTGAGTGGGGAATTATTTGACCACCTCAATCCCTTCGGGATAAGGCGCCGGATATTCGTTCCGCTCAGGACTTTCCTCATCTCTTTCCTCCTCGTCCTCTGCAGTGAAGAGATGCTGGCTTCTGTCCTCTTGGCAAGTATAACTAATGTTCGTATATAAAACAGAGAGAAGATTCAATGAATCCTCGCCTGCTATCATGCTTTCGACATTTTCTTCATCAGTATCATAGATGGCCTGAATTGGCTCATCATCTTTTTTAAGTTGATGGTCGTGATCTTCCTCTCATGGAACTACTGATGATAAGCCTACGAATTCAGTTTCCCTTCGGAAAAAATCATCATCAGACAGGTCGCCATCAGAGAAATCATAATTATAAGCATTGTCACCCATCAAGTCTTTAGGACTTTCAGCAAGATTTTCTTTAAAATAGTCTGCAAGTTTATTTTCTGATTCAAACTCTTGTTCATCATACATGTTCGGCATGCCGCTTACGTCTTGCAGTGATCTGGTATGTCCTTTTTGAGGGCGAGGAGCAGGTCTTTTCCAATCCTCCTCTCTGGTTTCATCCTCGTATTCTTGCTCTTGTATATTTAGCAAGGAGTTGGCGGTCTCTATCAATCTTTGCAGCTTGTTTTCTAAAGAGACCTGCACTATTTGTTCTACTTGGTCCTTCCTTGCTGCTTTTGATCTTTCCTCCCTACACTTTATGTTGTACTCGATAGTGATCGCTATATTCTGCATTTCCTCCAGGCTCGAAGGTTCTCTTTCCCTTATATGGAATTCCAACTCTGGGTCAAAAGAACTTGGATAGTGCAACAGATCCCATCCCAAAGGTGGCTTTATATCAGAAGGTATAGCATCATATACCTTATTAAACCTGGCTGAAAAATTCTGCACTGTCTCTCCTGGCTGCCTTCTCAAATTCTGATATTCTTTTGGGATGAGGAGAGCATTCTTCGGGGCTACCCATCTATCAAGGAAGACTTGAGAAAATTGATGAAATCTGAAAATGCTTGCCACTGGAAGGCCTTTGAGCCACCCCTTAACATTTCCTTGTAATGACAAGGAAAACATTCTAATGCACACATGATCTTCTTCTATTTCATACAACTAAAGCAAATCTTCAAGGTTTTGAACATGTTCTTCAGCAGTAGCCCCTTTATTTTCTCCATCAAAATGAGGCAGCTGGTTAATAAGCTCTGTAGGAAGGGGTTGGAAGAAAAGAGGTAAAACCAGAGGCTTGTATATTTCTATGACCTTTGTAGGGGTAGGTGGTGTAACAATGGGCTCATGGCTGCCTGAAGCTTCGCTAGGGGTAGGGGATACAATATGAGCTTCTTGTTCCACCAGTTTCTTCACAGGAGTACAGGTCTGCTCGTGGTCTGAAGACTGAGGTCTGAGATCTTTCCCACACTCATTGTGGGTCTCATCTTTGTGCACTTTCTTAGGCTTAAAGTAGGATAGAACATAGTGATAGACAAAAACAATGAATTCTTTAAACCAAATCCAACCACTATGTTCTACCCTTCTATGAGGTCTGGCCATCTTTCAGGTTCTTCCTCCAGTGGAGTCTTCGAGGATTGTGGAGTGTGGAGTGTGGAGTCGCAAGGTGGATGAATTTGACTATTTGGAGTAGGCCGCTGTCCACCATCAGCAATGAAAAGCCAATCTAAAGGCACAATGATCTGTCCCCAGCGGAGTCGCCATTATGTTGGGGTTCCCATGTTTTGGCCAGATTGGCAAGACCAAAAGATGAGACAACATCAGAACCACTTTTGGGCCCTAGGATCTAGCCCTCCTAGACCCGGAGAGGGATCTCTCCAAATAGAGCTAAGAATGGTATGTCTTTGAAGCTCAAAATGAGATGTTAGGCTAGTTGTGAAGCACAGAGGTGGGTTTTAAAATGATTTGGTTGGTCGGTTCTTGGGTTGGTCATGAGATCACAAGCTGAGAAAGCAATGGGAGAGAAGGAACAAAGAAGCAAGAAGTTTCAGCAAAGGGGATAGGTCAAAACTGTGCCATCCATTGGGCTATGGAGTCATGAAAGGAGATTACTTGCATCCACTAGCCAAGGCTTTCAAAGGGCAAGTCATCTACACCAAAGGATCTTTTAGATAGATGATGGGACGTAACATTAAGGGGAGAAGGTGAAAGAAGGAAAGCAACCTAATTTCTGTCTATAGATCAGGTCAGAGGTCATTTAACTCCAGACCTACTTGGACATACTCTAAGGCAGCTCCCAAAGAGGGACAAAGGGGCAGCTTATAGATCGAACCAGAGGTCATTTAACTCTAGGTCTGCTTTAGCAACTCCAAGGGAAAGACAAAGATAAATTTGATAAGGAAACATCCAAGCAGCAAACCCCCAAGTTCATACATCAGCCAGCAGGCAATAACATCTGCTGCACTGGTTAAACCACACGAATTCACTCTTAGATAACACATAAAGCAGAAAACATTAAAGGTAGGGAGAGCAGGAACATAGGGTGCCTAACAAGGGTGAATCCTATGCTATACTTCTGTTTCCTACCAGAAGAACATGAAACAGTATGGAAATGTAGTAAACAAAGTTAGAAAAACATCACCAATAGAAATAGACCAGGATCCTGTGAAATGTGCTTTGATTAATTGAGGAAAAACCAGTCATGTACACTATAGCTCAATGGATGTTACAGTCCAGACTTCTCCTCCCAGCCTATTACATACAAATACTCTGCTATTCCCTCCCAAGACTGTTCTAACAGTCGAATGAATCCCTCTAACATCAAAAATGCCCAACAATTGAACAACAACCTTTTCATTATGTTCTCAGGGATTTCTTATAGGAGAAAGGGAAGAAACATAAGTAGGTGAACAATTAAATGAGATTCATTAAGACAGAATGGTGGAGGAGTTCCTACTCATGCTGCTTAATGGCTCTGCAACTCTCTATGTACTCTGTAGATTGGTTTGGAGATCTCTGTCAGGTCGATTTTGACCTCTGATATGTTCCGTGTGATCCTCTCGGTTGTTTGGAGCTCTGCGCTGCCTTCTGAATCTGGTTAACTGGTTCAAAGTCTGCAGGCCTCTCCATACCTCCATTACTACTGCTTAGACAATATTTAATGAAGCTATGTCAGTGCAATTAACTATTTATGGGCTCGAGGAGGCATGGAGATTGCTATAGGAAGGTGTACCTATGGAGAAACACATTCTGCTGTTAGGTAGCGCAGTTATGACTTGCTAGTGTGCTCATTATTCTTCAATCTGAACCTCAATCCTTTGAACATGGGATTACACATTAATTATGTCAATTAACAAGTGTTTAACCCCCTTTGAATCTCTTCTATTGATTCACTGGTGAATGCTGAACAGACCTCTCTGCGCCGTCTGCACTATTAACATAAACCTGTTATGAACCTGGGCCGTGGTGGAGAAATGCTGTGGAGGCGGAGGAATGGTGGCGAATCAGTGGTGAAAATAATGGAGAATGTAAAATCCCAAAGATTAGAGCTTGGGAATACTACAAAGGGGAACACAGAAATGCAATGAAGCGGAGCCGCGGATGTGGGGCCCGATGGTCTAATCGCAATCGGAGATCGGAGCGGGTGTCAATCGCAACACACATTTTGGAAGTTCCGATCGTGATTGAGGGTGGGATGCGATTGAATTATGGTCGTTGGATGCAGTGGGGAAACGGACGGCGGATATTTAATCGGGAGACATGAGGAAGGACTTGCGATTGCAATCGGAGGACGGGACACAATTGCGCCCTGATCGTTGGATCCGGAGGTCAGATCAACGGCCCACAGCTAATCAGAGGGAGAGCGCGATCGAGAACCGGGAGTTATGACTTGCGATTGATCGAAAGTTGCGATGACTGTCGGATCGCGGGTTGGATGAACGGCGGAGATGCAAATCGGGAGATCGCAATCGGAGCTCGGACGAAAGACTTGCGATCAATCGGGGGGGACATGCGATTGCATGATCGGAGCAATCAAAACAAAACGTGTGATTGGAAACAAAAATGCGATGCGATTGGCACGTGGCAGGGGTTTATATATAACACAAAACTTTATATTAACGTTTTATTACAATGTATGAAGGGGTATGGTTGGGGAAGTGGTTTACGGTGGGGACTTTATAATATAAATTTTATTATAAAGTTCTACGAGTTATGGAGGGGAAGTGGTTGATAAATCACGTATTTTCATTTTAACGTGGTTTTCGAAGCGATTTATGATCGAAAAGGGGGGAAGAGGGGTAAAAAGGGAAATAGGAGGGGAAGACAAGGGGGATAAAAAAAAAGAGGCTAAGTGGGGGTGAAATAAGGGGGAAAGGAGGCCTTTGGGCATTTCTTCACAAACAGAGAGGCTTTATAATGGGAATCAGTAGAGGAGACTTTGACAACAGACAAAAAGCACAAGGAGGCTTCAAGGATGGTGTGTCTTTAGGGGAGATGCATTCCTTGAAGGCTCAAAAACAATTTGGCCCCCTATTTTGCTTGTCGAAAATTTCATAGGGGGGCTAACGGGTCCCGTAAGTACGACAGGCCTCCCGCTACGTCTGTCCCTGATCCGCCTCCTTTGGTCTCTATAGAGCCTCTTTCAACACCTAATGGTCCCTTTTAGATCCCTCAGCCTAAGGCAGAGGTTCATACCGAGATCCCTAAAGGACCACTACACCGAAATGCTACTTCTGGAAAAGTTGCCCATTCGTTAGCATAGTAGATGATTTAGCGCAATCTCCTGTTGCCATTTCAACACTGGAACTCCTCCAGTTGTGCCCTTCACAATGAAAAGCTCTACTATATGCCATGGGAACTGTAGATCCTTTCGACGATTGATTGATTGTCTTTGATGTTGACCGGTCAGAACATCCTCCTCTCCTTGCTTCTGTCGCCTTCCAAATCCCAGTCAAGATCCAGAACGCCAACGTTTCCTAGTGCATCATTGATGAGGGGGCATCCACCTATGTGATGTCCACTTCGGTTTGGAAGAAACTCGGATCTACTATTACGAACCAAAGTCTCAGACCTCCCCTGAGTCCAACATCTCTTCGATGGCCAATAAGCAAATGATCAATCCTTTGACCAGTGTCTGACTTGGAGTCTACAAATATTCCTCATTTCTCGGTACATTCCCTGGTCTTCCTCCTCCTGTCTCTAATCCGACCTCATTGAATGTTTGCATGATGCAATCATCTCGGGCTTCCCTCAAGCAGCCTACTTTGGCTAGTCAGCAGCCTCCTCACCCTCCGCAGCCTACTCCTAGCCCTTCAATTCAGCTTTCTGGACCTCCTCCTATTGGCCCTTCACCTACCACTAGTATTCATGAGCCTCTTTACCCTCTTGGAACAGTTCCTCCAGGCCTTAACCGTCTTGGAGCCATCCCGCTTGGCCATTACCCCTCCGGTTAGATACCGTTACTAGCTCCCCCCCTAGGAGTGTACACAGTGCCTGTCATGGCTACCCTCTCTCTCCCTAACTTGACCCTTGGGATTCCTATCTAGTAACTTAATCCTCCAGCCACTACCTCGCCTGGTCAACCCAAACCTTATCTTGCTTTGACCACGGTACAATTGGTCCTCATGAATTCTCCCATGGCTCCAGTGCCTCAACCACCTCAACAAGAAACACCTCCTGTTGCGACCACTTCGGGTAAGAAGGGCAAAGCTCGGAAGGAGGCAACCAAAGACAAGGCAACCCCAACAAACCTTACCTCTCCTCGGCTGCCAAAACGCACTATCCAATGTGCTTTGTGTGATGTTTTCATTCACGCCACCCATAATTGTCTAGAGTTGCCTCACCTTAAGTCCATGGTCAACGAGATGTTTCCAGAGTCTGATATCCCACAGGTATATGTCACTATACCCAATTTAGTCCTAAAACACAGGTATTTGCACAAAAATCACCCTTGTGCTTTGTGTGATTTCCATGGCCACTATACTCACCTTTTCCCCCGCCTTGAAGAGTACCATTCCTCTTTGGAAGTGGTCCGCCCATTCGAGGCCAAGCACAATGAGTCGACTGCTCCCTTATTTGTGCATTTTGCTTCATTAAAACCAGAGAACATGAATGCTCCCATTGACATTCCCCCTCCCGTTGTCAAGATCACGGAGCCTTCATCCACCATTTGCTACCTATCATCATCCATGAGACCCTCAGTGGAAGTCCCCTTGGAAACTTCCCCTAATTTTTCACTTGACCTCCCTTCAGCGATCACCCTGGGCTCAACATCGGTAGATCCTTTATCTACTTACTCTTCTGTCACACCTTGTGACAATGCGCATGTGAACCTCTCTTCTCATGATGATGAGTCAGGTAGCTTCACCGCATCAGGTGGTCTTTCTTCCACCAATCACCCCATCTTCTATCACGATGACGACATTATGGAAGTAATCACCACCCCTGACTTTATCTACCCCTCCTTACATCGAACCCATGCATTCAAACCACATACACCTTGTGGCCATTACATTAACACCCAATGTTTGGGTAAGGGGGCATCCATATTTGAGAGACCAGGAGAAGAAATTCTCCACAACTCTCTTAGTGTATATGGTCGTGTCGACTCTAGGACCATTATTCTTCCACATTTAGAAGAACCTCTAGGGTCCCATATCACTTCAGATCACTCTAGGGATGATACCCCTCATCATTCCTTCATCTTACATCAACAACGTAGTCCATTCGACATTGTTGTTGACAAACCTGTGAGTTTTATAGGAGAACACCAGTTCACTATCTCCAAATCCTCTCTTTGGGATATTGACACCATGTACACCAACATGGAAACTTAAAGTCCATTTGATTCATATATGAAGTACCAAAAGATATTGGTAATCCTCCATTCCCTTTCTCAAACTGCATAACCATAACAAAAACAAATGGCGCACCAATTCATTAAAATGTGTTTAGATTCCCATGTTTCTAAATACATTTTGGCATGACCACAACATGCTTGGGGGCACCTATGCTCCTCAACCATAAAAATCTCATATCTTAGCCAAAAACAACATTGAAACCTCCTTTCTCTGACAGGTCACACTTCTTAGGTCATTTCCTAGGACAGGTTGCAGTTTTTTGCCCAGTACCTGCTACCTAGGTCATAGATCAAACCCCAAAAATTGCAACCTAACCTGTTCATGAGCTCTCGGTGCCTAATTTGAAAATTTAATCTCTTGAATTGAAAGAGTATGATTAGGCCTCTTACCTGCAACTGATGGATCTCGATTCCAACGGTCGGTTTATCTGCTACGATCTCTGTAAGATTTAGCGTCTTCTCTCCTCTGTACATTCACACAACTCCACATGAAAATGAGTGAATTTGGAGGGAAAATGCCTTATTAAAAGAGAAACCCCTGATTTTTTATTTCACCTACTACGGCCAAACCATAGCTCAGTTTGATAAACCGTCTGTACCGTTGGAAAGCTCTCACCAAGCCCTCAAATGGGTATTTGTTAGTTTTTTGTGATTTGATACTTCACCATGACACATTTCGTCCAAGAAGGGTCACTTCACCACTCCTCAAAATAGAATTTCTTCACTTGCAACACTTGTACTTGGGGGCACCATTTTTCCTTCATACATGTCCATGCTCGTGTCAATTTTCATCATGAGTAACCATCATGTACTCATGTTTTTATGGTCCCCATTGGACTTTTTCTATGTGGAAACACCATCGAGTCACCCTTGTTTAGAGCATACGAGTTGAGTCATCATCGCATTCATGGAATCTATCCCGAGGTATCCCGCCATAGTCGTCCATCCTTCATTCCGTGGTTCCTCTCTCATGTTGCACATTTTGGCCTTCAGTCCCAGTGTCCCCTATCCCTCATGATATTGTGTCAGTCGCTGCCAGGTCATCCATGCCTTTTATTCTATAACAAGGGAAGTCGTTCGTCCACTACTCAGTACCCCCCATTTCATCATCACCCTTGGGGTCTGTCTGTCATACTAACGCTTGGAATTAAGATTCATACATCAGATCATTTATTCTAGAAGACAGGTCTAGAGGGTGGTGTACCTTGGTTCCAGCTTCCACTCTTGTACGGTGCCTTAGATCAGGAAAAGGGACTCCTTATAGCCCTGTGACTTGATTTTTTGTCAGCTCCAGCTCCTTTCAGCATGATCAAGATCCGTATATTCGATGGTTCAGTGATGCAACATATTGGTCCAATGATTCCTGGGTGTATGTGAGATGTCTCAGCCATCATGAGGGGGTGGCCATACAGGTGTTGGGCCGTGAATACAACCACCTTTTAACACTTATTTCATCCATTTTACTCTTCTTTATCATGTCATTAATTATAATTTATCATATAAATCCATCTTATAATGATTTATGTTCTTATGGATGAATATTATTTCTTCTCCTTTATTTTTAATAAATTGATGATTATTATGTATAATTTTATCAATGATGGTTTATTAATATATTTTTTAATATCACTCATCATTTTAGCCTCCAAGATATTTTCCAGATTGAAGATTTGATTTCCAAATCATCATCAAATATTCTAACTCAGAAATTTGCTGGAATAAGAAGTGACAGTTTTGTGGTTAAACTTTTGGGCAAATGAAGAAGAATCTGGAAAATCCAGAACATGGGTTTTGTCCAAAACGGGCCCAATTAACTATAATGAGAACGGTTTTCCAAATTGGGCATGTATTGAGAGAAACGCAGGGTTTGTTGAGCATGATTTTCTCAGATTTGTTGTTGCGGTCGTCCTCCAAATCTCAGCTGCAAAGCCAAATTCGCCTTGCTCTTGTTGAAATATTGTTGCAAATATATTTTTTGGTTGATCAAGTTGTTGGGAACAATCCAATATTGTTATGGGAGATCATATTTTCTATTTAATTTCTCCTCCTTCTGATTATAAAAGGAGAACATGTATTGTGAATTAGAGAATAATGGATGATTATTGAATTCCCTTTGTAACACTGTAATTCCTTGGCTTTTGTGAGCAAAGAGCAACTGATGTAAAAGCTATTCATGTTTTATTAATACAAAGAGACATTCTAGTTCCATTCCTCAAGCTCTGTAGTAGCCCAGCGGCGCTTTCACCGGCGGTTGAGGGCCCGGCCCTGGTGGAGTGATCCGTTGTTTGTATTTCTATTCTTTTATCTCTGTTGTGTGAAGTGTGTCTACTGTTTATTTCGATTACAGAGTTGATTGACTGCTGTTAGATTGAATACAGATCCATTAACGAATTGCATTGCTATTTAATTTGATGTTCATTTATCCTGCTATCATTATGAAAGCTTTTTCGTTCTTTATTCGATTCTAAGTTATTATTCTTTGTGATTGATTGATCTGCAGTATTAGCCGGCGATAGATTGAAGTATTGAGATTAGTTAAGTTTGTAATTGTTGTTCAAATTATATTTCTTATTTCTGATTCATAGCTTTACTTTAGCAGATAGTTTGGTTACAGTTGCTGTGTATGCATAGGAATTACAAGCTGTTTTTCCTTTCCAGATTTTGTTCCTTTCAGTTATTTTCATTAGCACAAAGATTGAGTTTGCTTTCATTTAGATTGCTTTAAGATCACCAACTATAGAGGATAGAGGTTATTGCTTCCAAGTCCCCAGATTCGTTATCTTGCATCGATTTCTAAGGGAAAGAGTTATTGCTACTGCATCCCTGATCGACGTTTTGCAGTTTGATTTAATTCAAGTTTCAGAGCATTTCCATTTGTAATTAGGTTCCTTTACAAGAATTTGTTTATTCTTGAATTTATAATTTTGTACTACATCTTCACAGCATTGCTTTTGGATGAATTGCAGCCTCAGACAGAGTACACTCTTGAAATAAAAAGTCGCTCCCGGATTGATAATTAATGTGAGATAAATAGGTGTTAAAAATATACCTTTTTATACCTCAACATTTTGGCGCCATTGCCAGGGAGAGTGTATGCCATTTAAAAGGAGTGATGCACATTTGACCTTTTTTCTGCTTGGGAAGAATTAGGTTTTAAAGACGGAAAGTAAGAACCTGTGCACCAAGCAAGGAACATACTTGCTCACTGCCCGCTTCACATCAGAATTGGGTAAATTTCTTTCTTTAGGTAGGAATAAAGGCTTGTTCTTTTGAATGACTAGAAAATCTAAACAAGAAAAAATTCCTCCCAAACCTGAAAAACCTAAGGGACTGGTGACCCTTGGGAGAATGACCTTTATTGACAAAACTCTTAAGAAAACTGAATCTCAGCCATCAGTAGGACCTAGGAAAGTTATTTCTAGACAACCTACTACTTCCCTTCAGGCCACAGAGTCACCATCTGTATCCTTTGCTAAGGTACATATCCAAACAGAAGAGACTGAGCAAGATTCCCAAGAAATTGAGAATTCTTGCCCAATTTTTTTTATTTTTTTTTTACAAGAAGAGAAGTTGGCCTCTTATACCCTACTATTTATCAACATGCATTTTTCAAATTTGGGTATGTATATATTAGATGCCTTATTTTGGAAATGACTCCACTAGGAATAATCTTATACATAAGCATATTTTATTTTCAAAGAAGAGTTGATTAGTGGAGAAAATAAAATAAGCACATTTTTTTATTATTTTATTTTTGTAAAAATAATTGTTTCTTTGTTGCAACACGCTGTGGAAATCAACATTGATGATAAATATTCTAATTTATTTGTGTATGTAGATGAATTATATTGCAAATAAAAATTCTACGAACACTCATATTCATTTTTATCATCAATATGAAAAAAAATTGTTCGAATATCATTTTTTTGGCTTGCGGGCTTGATGAAATTCCTAAAAACAAAGTTGGGACAGTCATGCTTTGGGGAACCAAAAGTGAATATTTTTAAAACAAATTTCTATCCTAAGTAGCCCTTGATTTCTACTTTCTAACCCAATTTGAATCACTCAATTTGGATTTGAAATGAAAAAGTTAGAACCAAAACATTGACAGGGTGTCTAGTAGGCAGCTCAACAATAGAGTTGGGACAGTCAGTTTTTGGAGGCCTAAATGATTATATTTTTAAAACTTGTTTCTATGGTAGATTCCTCTATAAATATAGCTTAAAAATAAATTTTACTTACTCAATTTAGATATCGTATGAGGAATTTATGACCAAAATACTGACTGCCTATCATAAATCAGCACTCTTGAAACTTTGTTTTCTCGGCTGTTCCCTAGCATATTTAACCCATCAATTCTTCTTGTCTTCAAAACATGTTTCTATTGGAGATCAATAAATGAATATAATTTAATCTCCAGTTTGAATCAGTTCAATCCACCATTAAACGAATAATTTATGCTTGAAATACCAACTGTTGGTATGAACTGGAAAATCGAAAATGACTCTATTATGCAGGTTGTTCTAAGCAAGTTTAACATATCACAGTATTGAATTTTTAAAACCTATTTCGATTGGAAATAAAACTTTGAATTGGCTCTCATTTGGATTTTGAATCACTCGAATCAGATGAAGAAAAAAGAATTTATGATTGAAACACCGCAGGTTAGCATGATTGGTCACTGCTCTCCCGCAGGTAATAAATTAATTTTACTTTGTCCATGGATTTGTTCTACAGAGTAACTACTTGTTAGTTTTTTTCATAATTATTGGATTAGGGGAGCCCGATCACCTCTCTTTCTCCATGATTTAATGTTTTATTGCAGGTAGACACTCGTTTTTTGCAGGTCTTAGCAGAACAAAGAAGGTCAATTTATGGACGAGTGATTCTTGAAAGAAATTTTAGTAAAACAAGGGAATTCCATCCAATTCATTACCTGATGGATTCATAACAGAAGAAATGAAGAATTCATTTCCATTTGAAGGTTCATGCCACTACTGCCAAAACATTTTTTTAAAGAGATCATTTTTTTTTTTTCCATTAATAGATTTGATGTTCTCTTATAAATAACATCATAACTGTTGTAACTTAATAAAAGTGTTGTTTCTTTTCTGATTTCTTTTATGTTTTTGTGTTTCAAGGGTCAATCTCTTCAAATTATAATTTCCGCTCCAGTGGCAATTGAACAATAGAGACCCCACCATGCAAGTTTCAATTGCAAAAGACAATTCTTCAGTAGTACCAATTCTGTAAAAAATTACTTTTTCTTGAAACCTGCACATAAACTTTCCTTTCTATTTGATTGGATTTGCTTGGAAATGGATTGCATATTAGCTTTGTTCTTTCCTCTATTTTTTTTCCCTTTTTGCGTGTTTATATTTGTTTGTTGTTCCTCTTAAGGGACAGTTATTGTTCCTCTTAAGGAACAACAACCGTTCCTCTTAAGAAGCAGTGCGTTTATGTGTTTATTTTTGTTGTTCCCTCCAAAAGGAACAACATTTTCGCTAATTAGTTTTTTTGTTCTTTTAAAAAAGAAGAACATTTTTTGCATGATTTCGCTGTTTCTTTCAAAAGGAACGACACTGCATGTTTTTGCTGTTCCTTTCAAAAGGAACAACACCGCTCGTTTTTGCTGTTCCTTTCAAAAGGAACAACAGTTTTGTTGTTCCCTTCAAAAGGAACAACACCAACTGTTCTTGTTGTTCCTTTCGAAAGGAACAACATTTTTGCCGACTGTTCTTGCTGTTCCTTTCCAAAGGAACAATATTTTCGCAGATTGGTTTTTCTGTTCCTTTCCAAAGGAACAACACTTTTTGAGTGCATTTTTTTTTTTTTTAAACAATATTTTTAGAAATTTTTTTGAATTTTTTATAACTTTTTGAAAGGCAAACATACAATTTATGAAAGGATACACAATCATAAAAATTAGAGCTTATTGTAATCATCAAATCAAAAGAAATCATCATTTTTAAGAAAGTTGTTTAGTAATGATAAGAAAAAGGAAAAAGGGACATAATCAATAACATGATTTTGTTGTCTTATTACCAGTAAATTCATATGATCGATTATATTTATCATGTTGGTTCTTTCCCATATTTTATAAATTTATTTGATTTTTACTTATGGAGTAGTAACAAGGGCATATTATTTTCTATTGAGCTGTTCAGACTTCATCCACCATCCCTACTCTTAAGGAGTGCTGAGCCATCCTTTATGAACAAATAGGAAAGTGCTATATGAAAAGAAAAATATTTACATATTTCATTAATAATTTTATAATTTGGCAGATGGAGGATAGGGGGTCTCATCAAGAGCCGGCCTACCATGTTCATAAGGAAGCAAGTGAAGTGGCATTCCCATCATGGCCACCAAACCAGAGATATGGTCGAATGGACAATTGAAAAAATTTAGAAGTCCTTGGAACAGGAGGTATCATCACGAGCCAGCCTGCCCACTTTTCACTTCTTCCCAGTAAATGGCATTGTGATTTATCTGGTCACCAAGCCAGCACAATGGCCTCCGTTATGACAATTAACAAGCACTTCCTCAGCACAAATAAAGGACAATGGTTCCAAGGGTGAGAGAGCAACTCTATCAAGGTTATGGACACCTGTGGGCAACAGAGCTCTGTTGATGGTATTGGAGCCACATTTATACACATCAATAGTAATATTAAACCCTTTTTCCTATATCTCTATTTAAATATTATATGAAAGTATGATTCCTTAACCTTTTCGAACCTATTATATATGAAAATCATCATAAATCGATCACATTAGTTTAAGTGGGTAATAAATGCATTTGTACTTATGTTTATTTTAAGCTGTCCATTCTCCTTATCCTTGAATCATTACAAAACGCTTCTATATTTGTTTACGATTTATCACATGCATGGATTTCAGTAATGCGATAATTTGTTGATCATATCATAAGTATGTATGCCTTTCCATGCTGTATAATTGATGTGCAGTATGCTTCCATTTTGCCACAATATTCATATTGAATTTCTACATAATTTTTGATGATTGAACTTTTTGCATGCATCTTATCTATTGCCATTTAAAACTAAAACTGTGGATTCAAGAAAATTGCATACATAATTGTGATTTGTTTACAGGAGAACAACAAGTATGGGGGAAAATTCTATTCGCAGCATGATCACACTATTGCAACTAACAGTAAAAGCTCACGAACGCACACATGGCTTCCACCTTTTGCATCACTTTCAGTAACCGCTCAGCCTACATCAGCTTCAACAAAGGCCAATCCCTACATGTCCTTCCACATTTTTTTGGAGGTAACACTTAAGGTAAAATAGCATAATTTTCTGATTTATTATGAATTTAGGAGAATTTCATGAAAATCCATTCAACATTATTTATTATCATTCATTCCACATCTTTACCACTTCCCATTTTTTTAGACACGTCTCATCTTTCAGTTTGGGGGAGTGTTGATTTTCTTCATTTCTTTCTTATGACCATGTCAGTAATCTTCTTTGATATTCTTATTCATTCTCAACACCTCCCTTATTCCATGTTGTTTTACACCAAGCATAGATTTCAACAGATTGTAGCAACTACCTCTCTTTGTTTTCTAGCATCGCATGAGGACATGCTAATTCTTCAGTTTGGGGAGGAATTGCTACACATGATGGATGTTTTCCACTTTATTTCTCATTTAAGGCATACAATTTCATTTGTATATAGTGCATAAATTGTTTCGCATATAGCTTTAAAACTATGAACTGAATTCTTATGATTTCTGGATAGTAAAGAGGTATCATTAAAATACAAAAACCCAGATAATTTCACGCTAAATTAGTTCTTAAAATTTCGAAAATTATGCACTATCACCTACAATCATTTTTTTATATATCTCATGATCCGTGCATCAAAATGATCTGATTTTTGAGAAAATGATTAATGAAGGTTGTTGTTACTTATGTCACATTTTTCTACAACTTCATATACATATAGTTGAACTTCAACTGTAAAAATTGTTATGTCTCTATTGCTAAAATTGAATATTCATTATTTGAGGAAACATGCATTTGTTCCATCCATTTCATGAGTTGGGATGAACAATTTTCTTTGCTTGGTTAACACATGGGTTTTGTCTTTGGATTGCATGAGGACATGTAATATATTCATTTCTCGGTTGCATGAGGGCATGCAATATATTCAGTTTGGAGGTATGTTGGGCCGTGAATACGACTACCTTTTAACACTTATTTCATCAATTTTTACTCTTCTTTATCATGTCCTTTATTATAATTTATCATATAAATCCATCTTATAATGATTTATGTTCTTATAGATGAATATTATTTCTTCTCCTTTATTTTTAATAAATTGATGATTGTTATGTATAATTTTATAAATGATTGTTTATTAATATATTTTGTAATATCACTCACCATTTTAGCCTCCAAGATATTTGCGAGATTGAAGATTTGATTTCCAAATCATCATCAAATATTTCAACTCAGAAATTCGCTAGAATAAGAAGTGACATTTTTGCGGTTAAAATTCTGGGCAAATGAAGAAGAATATGGAAAATTCAGAACATGGGTTTTGTCCAAAACGAGCCCAAATAACTTTAGTGAAGAATGGTTTGCCCAAATTTAGCCTGTATTGAGAGAAACGTAGGGCTCTTTGAGCATTATTTTCTCAGATTTGTTGTTGCGTCCGTCCTCCAAATCTCAGCTACAAAGCCAAATTCGCCTTGCTCTTGTTGAAAGATTGTTGCAAATATATTTTCTAGTTGATCAAGTTGTTGGGAACAATCCAATATTGTTATGGGAGATCATATTTTCTATTTAATTTCTCCTCCTTCTGATTATAAAAGGAGAACATGTATTGTGAATTAGAGAACAATGGATGATTATTGAATTCCCTTTGTAACACTGTAATTCCTTGACTCTTGTGAGCAAAGAGAAACTAATGTAAAAGCTATTCATGTTTTATTAATACAAAGAGGCGTTCTAGTTCCATTCCTGAAGCTCTGCAGTAGCCCAGTGGCGCTTTCACCGACGGTTGAGGACCCGGCCCTAGTGGAGCAATCCGCTGTTTGTATTTCTATTCTTTTATCTCTGTTGTGTGAAGTGTGTCTATTGTTTATTTCGATTACAGAGTTGATTGACTGCTGTTAGATTGAATACAGATCCATTAACGAATTGCATTGCTATTTAATTTGCTGTTCATTTATCCTACTATCATTATGAAAGCTTTTCCGTTCTGTATTCGATTCTAAGTTATTATTCTTTGTGATTGATTGATCTACAGTATTGACCAGCGATAGATTGAAGTATTGAGATTAGTTAAGTTTGTAATTGTTTTTCAAATTATATTGCTTATTTCTGATTCATAGCTTTACTTTAGCAGATAGTTTGGTTACAGTTGTTGTGTATGCATAGGAATTACAAGTTGTTGTTCCTTTCCAGATTTTGTTCCTTTCAGTTATTTTCATCAGCACGAAGATTGAGTTTGCTTTCATTTCGATTGCTTTAAGATCACCAACTATAGAGGATAAAGGTTATTGCTTCCAAGTCCCCAGATTGGTTATCTTGCATCGATTTCTAAGGGAAAGAGTTATTGCTACTGCATCCCTGATCGATGTTTTGCAGTTTGATATAATTCAAGTTTCAGAGCATTCCCATTTGTAATTAGGTTCCTTTACAAGCATTCTTTTATTCTTGAATTTAGAATTCTGTACTACATCTTCACAGCATTGCTCTTGGATGAATTGTAGCCTCATACATAGTACACTCTTGAAATAAAAAGTTGCTCCCGAATTGATAATTAATGTGAGATAAATAGGTGTTAAAAAGATACATTTTTATACCTCGACAACAAGTATCCCCCCACATGCCTAGATGACCTCTTCATCTCAGCCTTCGATGCAGCTCCATAGATTTGATGATGTCGGCCTCAGCTGCCTGCAACGCCTTTTTTGATTGCATGTATCAGTCAGATTTTCAGATCCCTTTTCTATTTACAGGGGCATTTAGGTTGTATTTGTATCTCATGTACTCAGATATTATTTTACAAGTCTTGGATGTTATCCCAGGCACAGTATGTATGTGGGATCCATTATCTTGTTGTTTATATGGCTCATGTTTATGCCAGTATGTACTATATTATTCAGTCCCTTGTTTACTCGACGTATTATTCTTTATACTCTGTCTCAGCGGGCATAGGTATGCCTCCCCCACCACCTATAACACAGGTACTCACTCATAAAAGAGACTTGTCGCACCTGTAAGTCTCACCTCCTCATGGTCTAGTCCTCTCAACACTTTGGTCTACCTTACATTTCTATCTCTTTGACTTCCCCTTCAGTGTCTAGTGATTGAGTTCTTACAACGTACTTCGGTCATACGATTAGCTCCTAATGTTCGCATGCTGGGGGGAAATCTGTTACACTATATTTTGGTCATCTAACCTGTTACTATTAGATGGACCTAAGTACACCATGTAAGACCAATTTTACCCTAAGTAATATTGCTTTCACTATGAAAATACCTTAGTAAACCACCTTTATTAAGTTGTTTATGGTCTAAACAAGAAACTCCATGAGGAAATATTAAATAAATCTACATTTGTTTGATTTTCCTCAAGGAATAATTAGTTAAACAATAGTTTAATTAATATTCCTAGTTATATTTAACCCAAAACAAGGAAATTAATTAAATAAATCATTATTTATCTTATTATTTTCTTAGAATAATTATTAGTCCTTATTTAAATAATATTCTTTGTTAAATATGACTAAATCACCTTTAAATAATTAAATAAATAATTATTTATTTGATTATTACTCAACCACATCCTTAAAATGATAAATAAATCATTTATTTATTTATTATTTACAAATAAAGGGATTTGACCCAAGTCAATTTCCTTTTCCCTCCAACAAATATAATAAAATATTCCATAAAAGTTGGATCTTGATTTGGTTAATAATATTTTAATTATGCACCAATATCTAGACTAACTCAATATTTTGTTATAAATAGAAGGATTTTCCCATTCATTTACCACCTTTTGTTGCCTAAAGATCACTATGGATCTATACTTTTGGTCCGACTATTGATCCACCATCATAGTCATATTTTTCTACAATTTTTGTCTGGGTTTTCTACACCATCACGAGATAGGAATTTTAGATCTGAAGTGCTGAGGACTTACAAGAACCCATCCCATTAAGGAGAACTGGGAACACCCTCCTTTGTTTTCCTCCCAGGTGCCATTAATACAAAAGTCATTCAACATATTCTTGTCTTGTCTATTGGATGCAAGGAGTAAATCTTGTTTTTTCTACTGCTTAATGTCTTCTAATGCATAGATCTAGATTTTTGTAGCATTTATCTTGATCACCTAACTGCAGATCTGAGGATATTGGCAGCCATCTTTGCTGTTAGGGATGTTTGTTATGCATGGCTAAAGTGGTATTTTTTCGTACGCTTGGAATTAATATTCATAATAACAAATGCCTTGCATTACATTTAGTCTTGTCACCTTTGCATTGATAAGCTCACTTAATCCCACATTCATTTATTTGTAATGTGTATCCTTACTTAGGAATTTTTTTCTGCATGTATTTCTTTTCAATTTTATACATAATGATCTATGAAAATATTCCATTATATTCATTGTTTTCCTTGTATTTAATGCTAAAATATCAATTGATCTGAATATGGGAAAACTAGTTATTGCTATGCTAGCTCTCTCATCAGTATTAAAAATGTGTTTAAGGATCGTCTCATGTTAACCATTTGTGAAGGCATTAAAGTGTGAAGTTTCATGTGTATTTGATGATCAAATTATGAGTTAATTAACTTTTAAAAACTCATAAACAGAAAATGAAATGTAGAAAAATAACTCATAGCAATCACATAACATAATGGATGATAATGGAGTTCACCTCTCCTGGGCTACATCTCCATGGATCTGCTTTAACTAGCTAGGCCCTCTTGGGATTATGAGTCAAATGTCTGATTACAAGCATATATGATGCTCCAATAGATTTTAAAGTTGTGCCATTGGCTTTATAACACTCAAATATCCCAAAAATGACTATTCAATCTCTAAATTTGGTTTCCAGTTCCTCTAGGCTTGACCTCCCATCTTGGTGGCCATGGGCTTGTTTAATCTCCAAAGTGACAAAAGCACCTTCAAATTTTTTCCAACACCTCTGAAAATTGTACCACTACATTCAAAACATCAAATACATCTAAAAATTATTCTTCATTCACTCCATTTGGCCTTCAACTAATCTGGGCATGGTCGTCCCTCCTAGTGGCCCTAGGCTTCAAAATTATTCAAGTGACCAAAAACATATGTATATTTGATCCATTACCTCTGAAAGTTGTTCCAATGGATTTAGAGCATGCCAATATGCCAGGAATGACTATTCATGAGCCAAAATTGGTCGAAATTGATCAACATAGGACTCATTAAAGTTTCCCCTAGATTCTACCTCTAAATCTGGAAAACTTCCAGTTAGCCCTCCCAAAGTTGGAGGCCACTCCGAATTTGGAGATTTCGCTAAAAATCCACTAAATTTAACTAAATTTTAATTAACTCTTAATTTGGGGATTAGGAAGGATAAGAGCGCACTAATATGTGTTTAGTGGGAGGCTGGGTCACGGTCATGAAGCGCGGTCACATGAGGAGGAGAGTTGGCCCCCTCCTTCCACCATCAGAGTCTGCATATGTGTTGATATGACAGGTCGGCATAGAACTTTTCAAATCTCAAAGCAATGGATTATTGGTGAGTGGAGGTAGTAGCTGGGGTGAGGTCATGGGGTTGAACCCCGACCTCTGCCCCTCCATACATTTTTCCACACCTTAATATAAAACACCATCGGAATTATTATATGGTTCGAACTTTAATACATTGCTCATAACATATGTATTGCCAACGTAATATAACCTTTGTAAAAATTTTGTATATGCCATCGGATATAATAACAGACTTCGGTTAAGTATATTATGTGCTCCATATAATAATACACTCCACCATTTGGAAAATTTGTAATATGGTTTAATAAAAAAACATGCCAACGTTAATCAAACCATAACTTTTGAAAATGAATATATGGGGAATTAATATAAAATAAGTTTGGATTTAATTAATAAAAATAATATATATATATATATATATATATATATATATATATATATATATATATATATATATATATATTCCAACCTTAATAACTAAAAATAATTCCAGCACATGAATTCATCATGAACCCACATTCAACCTTGGAGGACATTGGGCAATTTTCACCTTCACAAACCAAACTGGTAAATCCGGCAATGACACTTGACACAGTCCCATTGGACAAAAACTAAAGAAAATTCTTTGCATGCTAACTGGGCTACCATGTCATCAGCCTCTACATGTTCTGCAATATTTGTTTTTTAATTTGCCTATTCTAAACGACGATCAACAAACCATAACTTCTTCATTCGAACTCGGTTTTCAACGAAACAAGTTGTGTTGGATTCCTTGAGACTGCTTGGTCATTGTATTTCTAGTTTGGTGAAATTATGAGCACTTTCATTTTTGAGCTAGTTTTTGCCCCTGATCTAGATTCTGGACATCAATCCATGGTTGTGCATTTTTATAGTAACCACTCCAAGAGGAAGCCTCTTGTAGACCCTAGCATTGAATCTCATCCTTGATATATTTTAAATGAGTCTAATTTATTAGCAAGAAAAGTATGACTTGATATTTGAGAGGAACTCTAATTAGTTTGTAATGCCTATATCCATAACTTGAAACTTTTTTCTAGTCTAGTCCTTATATTTCATTATGTGTTTTCATTATCCATTTGTATGTTGGAGATGTGAAGTAGAAGTATGACATGATGGAAAACGAGAGTGAGGAAATATTTTAGCTTCTATCAAACAAGAAACAACCTCTCTTTCATGTAAACTAATTTTAGATCCCTCTTTTTCCCTAATGAAAATAACACCTTAATAAATTATACCAAATTACATTAAAAAAAATAAAGGGTAAGGAATGAGAAAGTATTCCTATGCAGAGAGGTGATGCAAGTGACTTCGCCTGTGTACTAAATAGCCCTATTGGAAATTAAGCAATGCTTGTGATTTCTTAAGTGACTATTTCTGAACTGTTGTGGCCCTATAATTTATAAGATTGGAAATAATAAATGATAGAGGACAACATCAAACCGCTTTGCAATCCAGGACCTGGACTTCCTAGACTCAGAGAGGGCTCTTTTTGTTTTATGATTTAGCTTGATGGTTATAAATGTTGATATTAGGCTAGTTATAGAAATTATGAGGGTTGGTTGTTTTGATTGATTATGTGGCTGGACAGATTGAGCTGTTAAACTTAATCCATTGGGCTATGGAGTCATAAAAGGCTGGATTGTGAATCAATTTTTTAAGGGCATTCACAGGGAAAGATAAATATGTATACTAGATCTTACTGGCAGTGTGAATGTGAAATGAAAGAAAGCGATGAATTATGTAATAGCTAAAGAGCAGTTAAGAATTCTTTAACTATAATTCAAAAGAAAATATTAAGATAGTAAACACAGACAGAATTAAGGTGCTCTCTCAACAAATATTAATCTAAATTTTATGTTTTACAATAAGATAAATCGATGCACAATAGGAAAGATAGAGAAAACATTAACACAGAGGAAAAAACATCGCCGTTAACATATCTCAAGAATCATGTGAACGGTCTCTTATTATTGATGCCCATCAAAAACTACAGTGCTCCAATACAATGATTCTTACAACGCAAAGTCTAACAATGTCCAACCTACCCACCCTTGATACTACTAAGTCATGCAGTATTTAACTAAAGACTAAGTTGATTGCCCTATCTCTTCGACAACTTTTCATTGATTACAATTTAAGAATAAATTTGACAAGTGTGGCCATGCAAAGGGCCAATATGAATACATATGGAAATCACCGCCTGTGGATTTTAACTTCGGAAACCTTTCATGGATGGTAAAGCAGACCCAAAACTGGCTGGAGTGGTCTCGAAGAGGCAACGATAAATTATTCTGACATCTGTCTTTGCCACTCATAACGCCTTTGTTGGATCACTAATTCTAATGAGATGCTAGCACTGCTGCTTCTCTAATAATACACCCTTTTCTCTATTACAAACATAGATATACATATCAAATACAAACCTTAGGCTTAGGAGATCAAACTCAATCATTCTGGCTAAAAATAGTGTAATGTTCCCAAATTTTAGGCTTGAGCAAAAAGGAACATTATAGTTAGAATTATCTTTTGGTAGATGAATAAAATGGGTAGGGAGGCCCATTAACCTCTTTAGAAGGGAAAATAACATTCCTCATGTGTAAAGGGGAAGAATAAGTAGCTAGATTGAGCACCTACAGGTGTGAACAGGATTGGATCATGTTGATTGAATCATATTTGACCAAGTCCACATGCACTATCTAGATACATTGTATCTCCATGATGGATTGCACAATTTTAATGGAGGACAACCTGTATGGGCTAGGTGGCACATATGGATGGGACCCATTGTGGAGAGAAGAACTTGCTATATATGGAGAGGAGGATAGCCCTTGTGATTCATGCTTTGATTATTATTTGCTTGGGTCTGTTTAGACTTTGCTTCCTCTTGTTGTTTAGCAGGGTTGCAGTGCTATTTAGCACAAGGGTGTTCCCGGTCGGGAATCCCTAACTCATCCTCAGGGAAGGAGAGGTTCTTTGGGCTACAATTCCTCATTGTGGAATTTTTTCCAAGCTACCTCCTTCAGCTATAGTGCAGTTTCTGTTTAGAGTTGGGTTGTGTTGCAGGGTGTAGCAAAGGAGGATGTCTTTGAGTCATTTCTGGGCTTTTTTTTCAGTGGAGAGCTTGTATATCCATTGGAGGATCAGCAAGGACTCCTGGGAATATTTTCATATATTTTGGATCAGGCCAACCATCTACCATCCCTCACAACACATTTTCAGCCTAGATCTGCATTATTTTCAGAGGCAGTTGTTGGGAGGGTTCATTGAGCTCATCAGGAGGGTCTATTTCTGAGTAGAGGGATCAACCTTCTAATAAGAAATACCATTGGAGGAGGACATCATAATTTCAGATCAGATCCATTTTGTAGTGGCACATTAACCCCAGGGTTATTTGTCACATTGCATGTTTCAGGTATTTCGAGCAATCCTTTCCAGGTTGGCTAGAAATCTTGTATTGGAGCCCATATCTTCATTATTGGGAATTTATTTTGTTTCCTTCAGCCATATTTCATGTATGTACATCTACAGAAAAAACTACACTGATATAGAATACACAGTCACTGCTCTCTGGCATTCTATATAGTTGCAGCATCTCATGTATCTATTGCTTTGATCATTGGAGAATTGTTCTTATGGCTTGAGTGGCTTGTCCCTCATGATATTTTGTACTTTTTTGATGATCCATTAATAATATGATGGCTAAATATTATTCTCTCTCATGACATGATCATATTTTCTCTGTTTACAATATTGTGTTCATGTATTGTTGGATCTCCAATTTGGGAATATTATAAGATGTTCCTAACATTGTAGATTTTCCCTAATTTGGGATATTACAGTGGTATCAGAGAATAATATTGGCTCAGCCTGTGCATCCAAGACATTATGCCATTAGGAGGAGAAGCTTCTCACAGAAAAGAGAAGTTGTGTAGAAGAAACAAAAGCATGACTCAATTATTTGGAGGAATGAAGGAAGAGAGGATCTCCCTGCTTCTTTTCCAAACTATGAAGAATATCAAAGAAGATATCAAGGAGATGAAAGGGGAGGAGTGTAGGATATTTATGAGAGGTTTTGAAGCAAGCCCTAGATATTCCCATGATGGGTGTGAGAATTTAGCCACACATACAGATCCACAGCGCATTCTATTGCCCACATTTACTGCAAGAAGGATGGAGGAAGGAGATGCACCAAGGGAGGAGACGTTGAGTGACTATCTTCAGGAGTATGAATCTCAATCATGGAGATTCAAGGAGCACTTGGAATTCCAAGGGTTTTGAAAAATCAAGGAGGCAATATCTAGCAGCCAAAAAAGAAGTAAGGGAGGTAGAATCTTCTTATCTCACTTTGATGGATCAACAGAGTGCACAGCCAAAGCTCAGGTAGAAGAGCTAGATTCCTATTTTCAGCTACACCAAGTTTCAGAGAAGGAAGCCATCAGAGTAGCAGCACTACACCTCAAAGGTATGGCCCATGATTGATGGTTTAATGATTCTACTTCATTTTTTCATGTAAATGTAAAAAATTATGCTGAGTTCACTAAGGAATTGATGAGAAGATTTGATAGAAAACATTGTGAACCATCATTTGTTAAAAACAAAAACTCAAACACTTTGCATGAGTTGAAGAGACCTATTAGAACAACTCCACTCCATATTTCTAAAGGGGATAAAAACATGCATGATAGTTTTCCAAGGGTGAGATCCCAACTTCTTGAATAGCCCTCTTCTATTTATGAAGACATGGAGTTTCCTCCTTCAAGAGATGACCAAGATCAAGGGTCATTCATTGAGGATGAGGCATTCTCATATATGGAAGAAGAGGAGAAGGATCAGCATCAAGGGATGATGAGAATTCACCCTTATCTTTTTCGAGAGGTTTCTACACATAAGGATGGGACTGCACTACACAGTGAAGAGAGGGACAACTTAGTCCACTCATATATACAGTCCACTTCAGATTTTGATGTCTCACTACATGGAGGCATTCCACCAGGGAGGCCACCAGATTTACAGTTGATAAGAGACATCTTGTCTTCGGGTTCACCAATCTTGGATTTTGGAGAGGTGAAGAGTTTGGAGGAAGACTTTGGCATGGGGGATGTCAAATTAGGAGGCAGCAACATGAGGAGAGCTTCACATGCCAGATCACCAGCGTTGTCTCTTAGGAGGATTGATCCATACTGGAGGTCTCAACTCTTAGTAGAGTACTCTAAGGATCTTGGTGCATGCATGATTTTGGATGACCCAGATGGAGATGATGATTATATAGTGGATGATGTGGTCATCTATTCTCATGTCAAGATCTTCTTGACTGGAGCTTCTAAGCTCAAGGAGAAGTTGCTTCATGTAGCACATGAGGACTCCCTTTCCATGCATTATGATGCATATCTTTCTTTGGAAAAGGAGTTCACTTGGGAGGGCATCCAACATGACATATTTCAGCATATGGAGAGATGCATAGCCCAGATGGTGATAGAGAGGAGGTCACAACCACTTCCCTACTCCTTAGAGGTGAGGGAAAAATTCCAGTTGAGCCATTTCAGCTCAAGATCTCAAGTACATGATGGAGGAGGTATAATTTCACATTTTTTATTCTACTTATTTTCCTTGTTTGAGTAGCATGATGTATCAAGAAGAAGTATCCCTTCTTGCATATTGTATGATGATTTACTTGTAGCTACTTGTAGCATTGATTTTGGCTACCTTATTGGTGGTTTGTGGGGGAAGCCACATGATTCTTGATGTGCACCATTGACACCACATTGTATCTTCATGTTTCCATCTTATGAGATGACTATGGCAGAAAACAAGTGGCTGGTGAAGCACTTGTTATTTTATTTTTTTTGAGGCAGGCATGGAATGCACTGCGCTGGTTCCTTGTGTGGAACTATGATTCACTCTCCGGTTGTCATTTGGCATATTGTTTTCATAGTATTTTTCTTCCATATATTGCTGATATGTTTATACTCATGGGAAGCTTTGTTTGGAGAGTGGAATTTGAGATGGAGATTCCCATTGGGAGTATGATTCTCCCTATTTTACATGTTTTATGTTTAAGGAGAAACAATGGGCACACCATGATTGCGACAACACACCTCTTTCCTTCATGTAGGAGGAACCATTGGGAGAACTTGTGTTCTTGGAGGAGGCATTTCATGGTTGAATTATCTTGTGGGGTAGCTTGGGCCATTTTTGAAGGCCATGAAATTTCAGCCCAATATTAGAAACCCCCCCATACTTACCATAAATGGAGAGAGAAACTACTTGGATTGGAAAATATGAACTCTCCATTTAGCCCCAATGCATTGCATAAAACTGGGGTTGCATATTTCCTTGATGAGCTACCTATAATGGCTCATTTCATTTGGATGATAGCATGGGTGAGAGGGTTACTCATTGGGTATGATATTTCCCATGTGTATCATCACTCCTACCTCAAAGAGGCCATTGGACAACAAGGATATTTCCACTTGCACCTTCCATTTTCTCATGATGTACATATTTTTGTTTTACACACTTGGAGAGAATCATTGGAGGACAGATTTGTTGCATACTATGTTGAGCTATGGTGGGATCTATTGATGAGGAGGCCACAAGAAGAGGAAGGGAGGAGTTGTTCTCTACCTTTGTAGTTTCTTGAGGACAAGCAACATTTTGGAGGGGAGGACTGTAATGTTCCCAAATTTTAGCCTCGAGCTAAAAGGCACCTTATAGTTAGCATTATTTTTTGGTAGATGAATAAAATGGGTAGGGAGGCCCATTAACCTCTTTAGAAGGGAAAATATCATTTCTCATATGAAAAGGGGAAGAATAAGTAGCTGGATTGAGCACCTACAGGTGTGAACAAGATTGGATCATGTTGATTCAGTCATATTTGACCAAGTTCACATGCATTGTCTCGATACATTATCTCTCCATGATGGACTGCACAGTTTTAATGGAGGAAAACTTGCATGGGCTATGTGGCACATATGGATGGGAACCATTATGGAGAGGAGCACTTGCTATATATGGAGAGGAGGACAACCATTGTGATTCATGCTTTGATTATTATTTTCTTGGGTTTGTTTAGAATTTTCTTCCTCTTGCTGTTTAGCAGGGTTGCAGTGTTGTTTAGCACAAGGGTGTTCTCGGTCTAGAATCCCTACCTCATCCTCAAGGATGGAGAGGTTCTTTGGGCTACACTTCCTCATTTCGAAATTTTGGCCAAGCTACCTCCTTCAGCTACAGCGTAGTTTCTGTTTAGAGCTGGGTTGTGTTGCAGGGTGCAACAAAGGAGGATCTCTTTGAGTCATTTCCGGGCTTTTTTTTCAGTGGAGAAATTGTATATCCATTGGAGGATCAGCAAGAAGGACTCCCGAGCATATTTTCATATCTTAGCATCATGCCAACCATCTACCATCCCTCACAATGCAGTTTTAGTCCAAATCTGTGTTATTTTCAAAGGAAGTTGCTGGGAGGGTTCATTGAGCTCATCAGGATGGTCTATTTCTGAGTAGAGGGATCAGCCTTCTAATCATAAATACCATTGGAGGAGGAAATCAGCATTTCAGATCCGTCATAGCCTCATTTTATATTAGATCTAGTTTGTAGTGGCACATTAACCCCAGGGTTATTTGTCACATTACATGTTCCGGTATTTCTAGCAATCCTTTCCAGGTTGGTTAGAAATCTTGTATTGGAGCCCATATCTTCATTATTGGTCATTTATTTTGTTTCCTTCAGCCATATTTCATGTATGTACATCTACAGCAGCAGCTACACTAATATAGACTGTGAAGTCACTGCTCCGGCATTCTATATAGTTGTAGCATCTCATGTATCTATTGCTTTGATCATTAGAGAATTGTTCTTATGGCTTGAGTGGCTTGTCCCTCATGATATTTTGTACTTTTTTGCTAATCCATTAATAAGATGATGACTGAATATTATTTTCTCTCATGACATGATCATATTTTTTCTGTGTACAATATTGTGTTCATGTATTGTTGGATCTCCAATTTGGGGATATTATAATATGTTCCTAACATTGTAGATTTTCCCTAATTTGGGATATTACAAATAGCAAGTAAATCCCTAAAAATATTAACTGAAATCTGGGTTGAATCTACTGAGAATAGGGGTAAAATAAGACATTTTTTTCTCACCAATGGAGACACCTATGAAAAATTAGAGAGAGGTTATTTTTATTTTCCCCGTTATGGTCAAAAACCTCTCTCGGATTTTCAAATTTCATCTCCAGCTCTCCACAATAGCCGTCGCAAAAAAATTCCTTAAATAGAGAAATCGAAGTCTTGAAAAATGGCCCTCATAAATTTCTTTGATTCTCCCCGTTATTGACACCTGTGTAAAATTGGAGAGAGGTTTTTGTTCATTTCCCTGTGTTGGTCAAAAGCCTCTCTCAAAGTTTTCAATTTTATTCCTGTCTGTATGTTGTACATTTTTTAGGTTAATGTCTCTGCATGCAAACAATGGGTAAAAACACCCTAATAGAATCAAATCAAATTGTAAATTATTTAACTTTGTATGTCTCTCGACTGTCTTCAATATTTGTATAGAGAGAAATGTATTCCACCGCATGTATGAGTGGAATAAAATTAACGTTTTTCCGCTCTGTAGAATCCTTCTTTGTCAATTCTGTACTTAGTGCCGAAGACGCCATTCCTAATGAAGAAAGCATTTGAAAGCTCCTAAACCTGAGAAATAAAATTGTTCCTCTGTTATCATGGTTGATCTATTCAAATATTTATTACTTCCACCAAAACAATCTGACACAAAAAGAGAAAGTAGTACAGCTCTATGAAATTCATCAATTCTAGATCTTCTCTCTTCTTCATTCCCAAACAATGGAGATTGACCTTCCATTTCATTGCGCCCAATTGCATCCCAAAAAATAAAATCATGTCCTCAAGAATATTCACACTACTATTGGTTAAAAAAGAAACAAATGTGTGTCACTTGGGAAACTATATATAATGTTTTTTGCAATTCTATTTAGAGTTTTCAAGCTATATATCTCTGTAGAACGAGTACCAAAATAGGATTAAAGCCCAAAGAATCCTGAAGCTTTGATTTATGTAGCTTTGATTCTCTTATGCTATGCATATTTCTTGCAGTATCCTCATCACTACCACCTCCTTTCTTTTTCAGCAACATTTCCTTCCTCCTAGAATTAATTTTCTAAGCATCTAGTTTTCGTCTCTCAATATTCTTTCCTAAGGATATGATGTCGTTTCTCAAGCCTTTGTCCAACAATCCATTCCTTTCCACTATCCCTGCTAAACTCATAGCCTTCACCCACCCATTCCCTCTCAAAGTTTTAGTTAAAGACCCACTATTCCTTTCATCCACATTCCTTAAAAAGTGGGTTATGTTGCCATCACTCTTGTCTAAAGCCTTCCTCGTCAACTATGTGAGTCCAATCTTTAATCATGCATCATCATCATTATCATATTTTTTTTCTCTCCTTTAGAGAAGCCTCATCACTGTCGTCTAAATTAATATAGTCGAGAGCCTTTTCAAGAGCTACCACATTCTATATGCATCTTTTGAATCCTCTGCATTCCCCTTGGCTTCACTGCTTGTCATATGTCAGGGATATGGGAAGACACAACCTCTTTCACGCCGACGCCTACATCTTTGATAGAGCCTAGAGTTTGTGATACCTTGTCCTTGGTAGACTTCTACACATGTCCAGTTTTATCATAAGTATGATATGTTTGATCCTTAACAGCCTCTTCTGCTCTATCTTTGATAGTCCCTGCAGTGTGGAGGGTCAAAGAAGTCGTGTCTTTGAAAGTATGAGAAGTCTTGTCTACAGCGGTTTTGATAGTATCTTTGGCCTTGCTGGTGGTGGTTTTGATTTTGTATTTGGTATTGTTAGCGCCTATTTTAGAAGCGCTTAGTCCCCGACATCCTCGACCTTGTTTAGGACCTAGGAGGCTACATGTAGGACATTTTCTCCAATGGCCTGGGCATATTGATTAGCAGTCCCAACTGCTGATTCGAGGAGCCCCTCTCTTTCGTACTCTAGTACAATCACTCGATGCACTTCTCTCATCAAAAACTCCTTATGTTTCTCTTCACCCGGCTTAATGGTCACCACTCCCATGGACTGGTGCTTTTGAGGCAGCTTAGGCAACCAGACCACTGTTGTCACCAAAGACGACAACAACAAACCAAGAGCTACAAAATTCATCATTTTTTTTTCGCATAAACCAGATACTCACCCCTATCAACCGATTTCTATTCTTTGATGTTTTTTCACACTCAAAAATACTCCAACACCTCCTCTTCCTCATAAATATCACAAATTGTCAATTCTGCTATCACCTTCCTCGATGTTTGTTTCCTCCTCCAAAATATTTTCCGCCACTCCTATAACATCTGGATCCTGTAGTAATGGATTATTCATAGGATTCAATAAGTCTAAACTAGATCTCGCCATCATATCTCCCATTATGAAATCACCTTTATAAGATCTCCTCTGAACATTATCAAACCAAGGAGCCCAACCACTCGAGAGAAGGAAGACCTGTGCCTTTACGCAGGCTCTCCTCATCCAAAATTTTTAGCAGAGACTCAATCAAAGATGATGTTGCAAAAAAACAAAATTTGGAAGAAAAAACCCTCATTAAGCACCTATATAGTCACCTTGGCACCTGGCACGAGGTTGAACTTGTTGCGTATGTCGGAGGGGTGCCTCAATGGTGAGCAGTATTGTGTGGGGAGGGGGGGGGGGGGTGCAAACTCCCCATGGCTTGCCACGTGGTCCTTGGCTGGGAAATGAAAAAAAACCCATTTTGGACCCTCCCTCCTCCATTAAACTTCAAAACATTGAGGGGGTCTGAAATTATATTGGAACCGTTCATTTTAATCAACTATCATCGCCAATAAGTGGAATATGCATCGGTTTAACAATTTTTAAAACATAGAATTAATTAATTAATTATATATTTTAAATACATTCAATTTCATTTGAAATAAAATTTGGTGAATCCATATCAAAATTTTCCCACCTTCGCTAATGAATTTAAAAATATGCATTCCAAGGTGTAAATTTTAAAATTTACCCCATGCTAAAATCGGCTCCTTCTAGGGATGGAAGCTCTGGAGGAGCTGTCAAGAATCTCAGATATTTGGATTCGTAAATCAGTGCCTTATCCATAAAACTCAGTGACTGGATAAAAATTGACCACATGGTTTCCCATCTAGCTTATTAGCATACTAAAATCTAAACTGGAACTACAACTAAAATATGCATTGCAAACTATCTGACAGAAATCACTACTGCACCTTGAAAATTTGAATTCTAAAATCAGAACTATGCTGAAACTAAAGTCTGGAACGCACTCGATATGAAAACTGAAAAGAAATATAAAACTAAAAATTGGAAATATGCTCAGAGTACCGAGCTTATTTTCACACCTACTTACCCTAATCTACTAAAATTACTTCCTTTTTAAATGATACAATAATGCCAGTGCACCCAGTCAAGAAACTGATCTAATAACTTTTTTCTTTCACAGTTTTTCACCATATTCATAAACAAACCTGATAATGGTATTTGATAGAAATTCCTGGCATGATCTGATTTACATGGATCTTGGTACACTTGAAAAGCAACTGACATGCTGGAAATATGTAGATAGCCACTAGATCAAGAAATATTTGTAAAGAACAAATTCTATATATAGACAGCCACTAGATCAAGATACACTTGACTTATTTCTGGGTATCCTGGTTCAGTCATCCCAACTACTTCATATCCTGGTACTGCAAATGTGCTCTCCATGTCTTCAAACAACTCAGAACGTGCTTGCATTTTATATGATGAATCTTGTGTCGATTCTTCTACTGAATAAGACAATGGGGTAGACTCTTTGATCATATCCATATCATAGCAACTTTTGAAAGCATTATGAATACATGAAAGTTGCATTTGGAAACACAACCCATCCAACGTATCACTTATTGGATCATGTGGTGCTTTAGATGGTTGTAGTATTGGTTTTACTGAGACCTCATAGTTTCTCCCGTGAATGTCAAAAAAAATGTGATACATATTCCCTTTCATAATCTGAAATGCATTAAAGCATAAAGGTAGAGAATCAAACTTGATCAATTCATCATCTGCTACTTGACATTCAAAAGGACTCAAGGGCTGAACCCATGGATCTAAAACATATTTTTATCATCCATGATTTCCTCATCTAATTGGTGAGAGATTTTTCTTCTCCTCTGATTATCAACTAGAATGTGATCCAGATTCCCTTTCACAATTTGAAATGCATTAAAGCATAAGGGAAAATAATAAATTTGGAATAATTCATCATATGTTTCAGACTTTGTGACTTCATTTGAGACTTGACATTCAAGATGATTCAGGGAGTGAACTTATGGATATAAAAAAGGTTTTTAATCATCCCTTCTTTTCCCTGGTGATTCGTTAGACAATTCCTCATCCTTAATATTTACAATCTGCTTGTAATGTTCTCTTAAGAATGAGGAAAAAAATAGAGGAACACATTCGGCACTTACTTGAAAACTTTTTGTATTTTCCTCTTTACAATCTTGCTCAGCATGTAGAGTTTGATTTTCATCTTTGCATTGTGATGATTGGGCTTCTTCTTTCCATGAATATATTTTTGTTGCTCTGTACAGTTAGCCTCAATATGTAATATCCCAAAACAAGGAAAATCTACAACAATGGGAATATCTTAAGATATTCCAAAATTGAAGATCCATCAATATATGAACACCAAAATGGAAATAGAAGTGAATAACATCATACCAAAATGTATGGAAACCATGGATCCATTTTATTATGTAAATCAGCAGAAAACATGTACAATAAAACTCAAATGATCAAGGAAAACAAGCTTCCCATGAATACATATGCAAAAAGTGGAATGCTGCTATATTGCAGAGTGTTCATGAACATGTACAACACAGTCATAGTGGGTACACTGCTACTTGGGAATGTGAAATAACATGAATCTACATATAGATAGCTATACAACATTGGGAGTGAATATCTAAGCTCCCAAATACAATTTCTAGTCAATCTTGGAAGGATTGGCTAAAATATGCAAAACTGCAAAAATGCTGGAGTTACAGTCTTAAGACTGAGTAGCAGCTGCAACTCAAGAACTGGATGGAGATGGCTATAGATGATGCACAAGCTGAAAAAACCTCCTCCAATGGATTTTCCAAGTGAAAGGCCAATCCTAACACCAAATATCTCTCCCTCCAAACAAACACTGCAACGCTCACTGCAAATGCTCACTGAAAATAACGCAGTCAAGGAGAGGGACTGCACTGTAGATGATGGAAAATGGTTGGCCTGGTGGCAAAGATGGTGAAATCAGCCCAGATGCTTCCTCACTAATCGTCCAAAGGAAATAAGGCTTCCTCCTCTAAAAAATAAGCATAGGAAGTGTTGTTCAGTAACCTCCACTGCAACACCCTGCAACACAACCCAACTCTAAATAGAAATTGCACTGTAGCTGAAGGAGGATGCTTGGCCTCAAGCCTGAATGTGGATAAATGAAGAGAAATCTCCCTCAAGAGGCCTCTCTTTAGTGGAGAACGAATTCCTAAACAAGAATGCCTTGTGCTAAGCAGCACAACAACTCTTCTAAACAACAAGAGAATGCACAAGTCTAATTAGACCATGAAATCAATAATCCAAATCATGAATGACAATGGCTGCCTTGGTCTCCTTTTAAACAAGTGAAATCCATCTCACCATGGGTCCCACTCATTAGGGTTTCCTCCACCAAGGAATATTCCTCCCATTCACACTGTGTTGTCTCTCAAAGTTTTCTCCATCTCCTATTCCGGCGTTGTTGACTTGGTCAAACTTGACCTTGTCCACATGAAAATGTCCTCTTTCACACATGAGGGTGTGAAATCTAACTCTTATGACTATCCATTTCCAAATTATGAGGGATTTTATTCATATTTTTAATATGCATGGGCTTCCTTACCCATTTATTCAGCTGCTAGGTGATAAAAACAAAAATCAATATTTCAATTAGTTGCATGCTAAATTTGGAATATTATAGTCCTCCCCTCCAAAATGTTGTTTGTCCTCAAGAAACTACAAGGATATAATTGAGAAGTTTCCCCTACTCTTTTTTTAGCATCCACATATGATATGCTCCTCCAAAGAATGAGATGTTGGCTCATCAATAAATCTCCATATTGCCCCTCCCAAGCATGCAAAATAGCTATCATTATGAACAAGTAGAGTACTCAAGAAGGCAATAAGGTGTTGTCCAGAGGTCCCCTTGAGGCATGGGATCTAAAATTTATTTGGAATCTTCATTCCCATGTGGATCCTTCATCCCCAATAAATCATCCATATAAAGTGATTTACCTCCCAACATGGAGACTCCTACAAATCATCCTCCACTTTGAACTCCGGTAATGTAGGTGGGCTGAAAATCTGATCATGGTAGACAAAATAGCCTACCCTGCGCTGTCCTCCTCTCCACTCATGATAAGTGTAGAGTGTTTGTTGATCCTGGGCTGAAATAATGTTTCCTTTAAGAGGCAAGATGAAGACTAGATCTTCAAGGATCTCCTCTCCAACGTTATAAAAGATGCTAGCCCAAATCATTCCATATATGATGAGTTGGAAATAATCATCATATGGCATCCAATCAATCTCATGGCCCACCTCATAAAAGAGAAAATGTTTTGCTGTGGTGGCCATATCACTTCTCATGCTCCCATTCGAACATGCAATTCAAATAATGTGGGAAATCTCTCCCCCAAGGGACACATCCAATCAATGTGCTACTCCCCCAACCATGCTCCCGATAAAAATAAGAACAACAACAACATAGGGAACCATAATGAGAACCATACTTGCTGCCATATGTAGCAAGGGAGAAGGAAAATGGTCCCTCAAATGTAACCAACACAGTTTGACCCTCAACTGCAATAGAGAGTGACAAAAAGAGTCGTTTCTCAACCACTTTCTTGCTGTCCCACTCTCCTCACAAGTTCGGAGAAGGTGTATGGTGTATGGTGAAAAGTGAGCATGCTTTGCAAAAAATACAATCTCCCCAAGTCCTCCTAGGGAGTGGCCATCACCAATACTTCTTATGGCCTCAAGTAGACCATGAAGTCTAGAAGGAAGGATGCTCCTTCCATGAGCAATATCCTGCACATATATGGTTAAGGAATGCACATATTCATTATATAAATCATTGTGCAACCAAACAATATCCTTACCATATACTTTTCTCATACAAATGGAGTGGCTCATAGATGAGTCTCCTCTCATCCTCAAAGAGAAAAGAGGTGGCTGTTATAACTCTTCCAAAGATTTATTTATCTCCTCCATATCCACATGATCCACGCATCTCCTCATATGCTGATACATCTCCTCCTCAAAGCCTTCCCAAAAATACCCCTCCATGATGGTGTGGTATGCTCTCATAGAATAAGTGTGGCTGAAAAGGAAATCTTTCTAAGTTTCTTGTAGAAACTTCTCCTTGAGCTTGGAATATCTAGATAAGAATATCCTACCATGATAGTAGATGACCCCATCTCTGACTGAATATCCCTCCTCATGAAAATGGTCATCCAATATCATACAAGTAAAGAGATCCTTGGAATACTCCACCAATAGCTAGGAATTCCAATATGGATTTATCCTCCATAGTGATAGTGTTGATTATATTTCATGAATAACATCTGTCATATGGTCATCCTCCTCTTTGACATCTCCCATGCCAAAGATGCAAGTTGGAAGGCTGCTATCCTTCCCATGTTGCTCCTGCCACATCGCAGAATCTGAAATGGGAGTGGGTAATGATGATGTTGAGAGAATGCTCCCTCTATCCTTGAGTCCACCCAAGACTCCCAGTGTTGTACCAAGCTCTCCTAAGGTCCCCACTCCTCTAAAATCAATGAGTGGTGCCTTAAAATGTGAAGCATATCTCATCATCTGCTGATCTGGTAGTCTCCTTGGTGAAATCCATCCATGCAATGAGACATAAACATCAAGAGTAGACTGCATATATGAATGGACAGACTTGTCCTTTCCCTCACTGCGCAATCCAGTCTCCCTCTTAGGTACATCACCCTCATGAAATAGATATGGGTGTGGGCTCCTCATCACATGATGCTGGTCATCCTCCCTATCTCCTCCTTTTATCTCCATAGTTTCACACCCTGTCATCAATGGCACATGTATATTATGAGTTGTGCCTTGATCTCCACATGTGATATCATGGGGATTTATTTGAAAATGATACAAGAATCCCTCTAGTTGGAGCAAGAGCTCCCTCTTCCTCTGCATGATGTGCTAGATAAACTCTAGACATGACAATGTTGTTGCCCTCCTCCTCATCAACATGTATGGGAAACCTCCCAAGAATTGGATCCTCTTTTGAAAAAGAGATCCACATGCCCTCTTGTTCAGTAATGTGAGATATAGGCTTTGCCTCTAACAAGGTATGATGCAATATTTCAGCCTCCTCCATGGTTTTCTGAAGTGGATCTGAGTTTATAGTTTTCTCCATCACATGCAAGGTTTTTGTTTGCTTGGGTTTATTTGTTTCCACCACATGTGTTTCAGAAATTTTTCCATTAAATATTTCCACTAATGTCTTAGTGAACCTAGCATAAGAGGAAGTATTTTCATTATTTAAATAAAAGGACTCAAATATCCACCATGCATAGGCCTTACCTCCAAAATGCGGCGCTGCAACTCTGATGGCTTCATCTTCAAAAATTTGGTGCTACTGCAAAAAGGTGTCTAGTTCTTCCACCCAAGCTCTATCTGAACATGTAGGTGAACCATAAAAATTAGATAAGAGGAATCTAATACTATCATGTTGTTTTCTTCTATTCACCTTGATCTTGCAGAACTCTGGAAAAGTGATATGGTCTCTAAACCTCTGAGTTTGAGACTCATACTCTTGCAGAAAATCACTAAGAGTTTCCCTCCTAGTCATTCCATCTTCTTCCATCTCTCTCATGGAAAATTTGGGCATATGACTATGCTGTGCATAATAGGGTGTAGTTGCATGCTCACACCTATCATGTGCCAATCTAGATTTGGCTCTAGATCCAAACTCCTATGGAGATTCCATCTCTCCTCTCATCTTCTTAAGATCTTCTTTGATGCTCTACATAGATTTTGGAAGAAGCTTTGAGAGCCTCTCCTCCTTTCTTCCTCCACATAATGGATTCTTATTTCTATTCATATCTCCTTCTCTTGATATAATAATGGCTAAGTTCCATAGGCTGAGCCAAGACTATACTCTGATACCACTGTAATATCCCAAAATAGGGAAAATATACAACAGTGGGAATATCTTAAGATATTCCAAAATTGGAGATCCATCAATATATGAACACAAAACTGGAAATAGCAGTGAATAACATCATACCAAAATGTATGGAAACCATGGAGCCATTTTATTATGTAAATCAGCAGCAAACATGTACAATACAACTCAAATGATCAAGGAAAACAAGCCTCCCATGAATACATATGCAAAAAGTGGAATGTTGCTATATTGCAGAGTGCTCATGAACATGTAAAACGTAGTCATAGTGGGTACACTGCAACATGGGAATGTGAAATAACATGAATCTGCATATAGATGGCTCATACAACATTGGGAGTGAATATCTAAGCTCCCAAACATAATTTCTAGTCAATCCTAGAAGGATTGGCTGAAATATGCAAAACTGCAAAAATGCCAGAGTTGCAGTCTCAAGAGTAGCAGATGCAACTCAAGAACTAGATGGAGATGGTTGTATATGATGAAAAATCTGAATAAACCTCCTCCAATGGATATTCCAAGTGAATTTTGATCCTAACACCGAAGATATCTCCCTCCAAACAAACACTGCAACCCTCACTGCAGATGCTCACTGAAAATAATGCAGTCAAGGAGAGGGACTATGCTGTAGATGATGGAAAATGGTTGGCCCGGTGCCAAAGATGGTGAAATCAGCCCAGATGCTTCCTCACTAATCCTCCAAAGGAAAGAAGGCTTCCTCCTCTGAAAATAAGCACTGGAAGTGCTGTTCAGTAACCTCCACTGCAACACCCTGCAACACAACCCAGCTCTAAACAGAAACTACGTTGTAGCTGAAGGAGGATGCTTGGCCTCAAGCCTGAATGTGGAAAAATGTAGAGCAAGATCCCCCAAGAGGCCTCTCTTGAGTGGAGAAGGAATTCCTAAACAAGAATTCCTTGTGCTAAGCAGCACAACAACTCTGATAAACAACAAGAGAATGCATAAGTCTAATCAGACCATGAAATCAATAATCCAAATCATGAATGACAATTTCTGCCTTGCCCTCATTTTAAACAAGTGAAAGCCCTATCACCATGGGTTACACTCATTAGGGTTTCCTCCACCAAGGAATATTCCTCCCATTCACACTGCGATGTCTCTCAAAGTGTTCTCCACCTCCTATCCCAGCGTTGTTGACTTGGTCAAACTTGACCTTGTCCACATGCAAATGTCCTCTTTCACACACGAGGGTGTGAAATATAGCTCTTATGACTATCCCTTTCCACATTATGAGGTATTTTATTCATATTTTTAATATGCATGGGCTTACTTACCTATTTATTCAGCTGCTAGGTGATAAAAACAAAAATCAATATTCCAATTAGCTACATGCTAAATTTGGAATATTACACAATATCAACCATATATTATTCTTCTCGATAATCACATTTGAGATGGTTATCTCTGTATGCAAGGTCATCTATTACGTACATTTCTTTCGATGATTTTCTTGCCTCCCTCTGATTTTGGATTTCATCTTTGGCTGTGTTGTGGATAGAGTGCATGAAACAATCATTTTTTTTTAGGGTGTCTAGGATGGGCTACGAACTCCTTGGGTACATTGATGCTTGTATTTTATGGAACTAATCAAACATGAGGTATTTGAACAACAATTTCCTCTTTCATGCTAATCATATGCATCATTTCATTTATTGTGTTTGTAAAAATATCTAGTTTTATCTTTGAAGATATCAATTGCTATTTTTCTATTTTATCCTTATCCGCAACCTTTAACCTTGCCTCTATGTTCATCAGGTTTGCTTCCACAAAACTACCATATTTTTCATTTCTTCAAGGGTTGCAGGGTCCCTTTCTCTTAACTGGAACGCCATCTCTAGGTCAAAAGCATATGGGTAGTGCCAAAGAGCTAATCTCGGGAGTAGTTTATCTTAGTAGGCATCGAATGGTATACCTTATTGAACCTGGCTGAAAAATGTTGTATTGTCTCCCTTAGTTTTCTTTGTAAATGGTTATACTCTTCTATGATGAGAAAAATATTTCCCATGACTACCCATCTATCCAATAAAACCTGAGTGAATTGATGAAAATTTCTAATTCTTGCAGCTCGAAGATATGTAAACCAATTTTTAAATTTACCCTGCAATGATAGGGAAAACATTATGATACACACATAATATTCTCCCACCTCAAACAGATCAAGAAATTCCTCAATATTTTGAATTTTCTTTTCAGCAGTGATCTTTGCATTTTCTCCATCAAATCTTGGTAGGTTATTGCTAAAATTTGTAGGGATTTCATGGAGAGTAGGAGGAAAAGCCATAATATTGTATCTGTTTGGTAATTTTAAAGGTATAGGCGGTAAAGTGGGAGGCTTATAACCATTTTGACATTTAGCAAGAGTAGGAGATGTAGCATGAGGCTCATGTTTCACTGCGTTTTCCACAAGTGCATCTGGGATGCGCACATGTGTATGAGTATGTACATGATCTACAATTTGGGGCTTAGCTTCTTGAGGCTCATCAATTCACAAATGATCAATGTAAACCTCATCATGTACTCTTGATCAGGCTTAAAATAGGATAGAACATAGTTATAGATAAAACCAACAATTTCTTGAATGTAATTTGGGCTTGAATACTTTCTCTTTCCAGGCTGACTGGTCATGTTTCAGGTTGTTCCTCCACTAGAGTCTTTGAATGGAACTGATCTGAATTGGAGTTTCCAGGTGGATGATTTAAAACCTTCTTGTGTCTGGCTATTTGTCCACCATCAACAACCAGATACAAATCTTGGAAATTACTTGAATCATACAATGTTTTGACTGGGGTTTCTGAGTTGTGATGAAATATTAAGCTATTTCAATAATTCAATCGCTAGTATGGTCGCCATGGTGTTGTGGCCCTATAATTTATAACATTGTCAATAATAAATGATAGAGGACAACATCAAACTTCTTTGGAATCGAGGACCTAGCCTTCCTAGACTCAGAGAGGGCTCTCTCTGTTTTATGATTTAGCTTGATGGTTATAAATGCTGATATTAGGCTAGTTATAGAAAGTATGAGGGTTGTTTGTTTTGATTGATTATGTGGCTGGACAGATAGAGCTATGAAACTTAATCCATTGGGCTATGAAGCCATAAGATGTTGGATTGTGCATCAACTTTTTAAGGGCATTCACAGGGAAAGATAACTATGCAGACTGGATCTTACTAGCAGTGTGAATATGAAATGAAAGAAAGTGGTGAATTCAATAATAGCTAAAGAGAACTTAAGAATTCTTTAACTATACTTCAGAAGAAAATATTAAGATAGTAAACACAGACATAATTAAGGTGCTCTAAAAGCAAATCTTAATCTAAATTTTTTGTTTTACAATAATATAAATCGATGAAAAACATGAAATACAAAGAAAACATTAACACAAAGGAAAAAACATCACCATTAACATAGCTAAAGAATCCTGCGAACGATCTCTTATTATTGATGCCCAGAAAAAAATATAGTGCTCCAATACAATGATTATTACAACGCAGAGTCTAACAAGGTCCAACCTACCCACCCTTGATACTGCTAAGGTATGTAGTATATAACTAAAGACTAAGTCGGTTTCCCTATCTCTTCAGAAAATTTTCATTGATTACAATTTAAGCAGAAACTGGAAAAGTGTGGCCATGCAAAGGGCCAAGAAAAATACATCTGGAAATCACTGCCTGTGTTTTTTAACTTCGGAAACCTTTCATGGATGGTAAAGCGGACCCAAAACTGGTTGGAGTGGTCTCGAAGAGGCAACGATAAATGATTTTGACATCTGGCTCTGCCACTCAGACCGCCTTTGCTGGATCATTAATTCAAATGCAACACTAGAACTGCTGCTTCTCTAATCCTACTCCCTTTTATCTGTTACAAAAATAGATATACATATGAAATACAAACTTTAGGCTCAGGAGATCAAACTCAATCATTCTGGCCGAAAGTAGCAAGTAAATTCCTAAAAATCTGAACTGAAATCTGGATCGAATCTACTGATAATAGAGGTAAACTAAGACATTGTTTTCTCCCCAACGGTGACACCTATGCAAAATCGGAGAGACATTGTTTTTTATTGTCCCATGCTGGTCAAAGACCTCTATCGTATTTTCAAATTACATCTCCATCTCTCCAACAAATCCACCACAAAATCATGCCTTAAATAGGGAAATCAAAGTATTGAAAAATGGCCCTCAGACATGTCTTTAATTCTCACTGCTCCTGATGCCTGCATGAAATCTGAGAGAGGTTTTGTTCATTGCCCCGTCTTGGTCAAAAACTTCTCTCATAGTTTCCAATTTTATTCCCATTTTCCTATTGTACATTTTTGAAGTTACTGTATCTGCATGCGAACAATGGGTAAAAGCACCCTGCTAGAATCAAATCACATTGTAAATTATTTAACTCTGTATGTCTCTCGACTGTCTTCAATCTCTGTACATAGAGAAATGTGTTGCACCGCATGTATGAGTGGACTAAAAACTAATGTTTTTCGCTCTGTAGAATCCTTATTTGTCAATTATGTACTTAGTGCCAATGACATCATTCCTTATGAAGAAAACATTTGAAAGCTCATAAACCTGAGCAATAAAATTGTTCCTCTATTTTCATGGTTGATCTATTCAGAGATTTATTACTTCCACCAAAACAATCTAACTCAAAAAGAGCAAGCAGTACCGCTCTATGAAAGTCATCAATTCTATATCTTCTCTCTTCTTCATTCCCAAACCATGGAGATTGACCTTCTATTTCATTGTGCCCAATTACATCCCAAAAAATCAAAGCACGTCCTCAAGAACAGTCACACTGCTATTGGTTAAAAAAAAACAAATGTGTGTCACTTGGGAAACTATCAATAATGTTTTCTGCAATTCTATTCGGAGTTTTGAAGCTATATGTCTCTGCAGAACGAGTACCAACATAGGATGAAAGCCCAAAGGATCTTGAAGCTTTTATTTATATAGCTTTGATTCTCTTATGCTATGCAACTTTCTTGTAGTATCCTCCTCACTACCACCTCCTTTCTTTTTTAGCAACATTTCCTTCCTCCTGGAATTACTTTTCTGAGCATCTAGTTTTTGTCTCTCAATATTCTTGCCTAAGGATTTGATGTCTTTGTTCAAGCCTTTGTCCAACAATCCATTACTTTACACTATCCCTACTAAAATCGTACACTTCACCTACCCATTCCCTCTCAAAGTTTCAGTTAAAGACCCGCTATTCTGTTCATCCACATTCCTTAGAAAATGGGCTATGTTTCCATCACTCTTATCTAAAGCCTTCCTCGTCAATTGTGTGACTACAGTATTTAATGATGCATCATCATCATTATCAACGTTGTTTCTCTCCTTTATATAAGCCTCATCACCATCATCTAAATTACTCTCATCGAGAGTCTTTTCAAGAGCTATCACATTCTGTATGCATCTTTTGAATCCTTTGAATTTCTCCTTGGCTTCATTTCTTGTCGAATTTCAGGGATATGGGAAGACACAACCTCTTTCATGATAGCGCCTGCATCTTTGACAAAACCCAGAGTTTGTGATACCTTGTCCTTGAAAGACTCATACACTTATCAAGTTTTATCATATGTATGATATGCTTGATCCTTAACGGCTTCTTCTGCCCTATCTTTTAAGTCCCTGTAGCATGGAGGGCCGAAGAAGTTGTGTGTTTGATAGTATGAGAAGTATTGTATGCAGCGGTTTTGATAGTATCTTTGGCCTTGCCGGCGATGGTTTTGACATTGTCTTTGGTCTTTTCAGTGCCTATTTTAACGAGATGAAGCACTTCATCCCCGACATCCTTGACCTTGTTTAGGACCTAGGATGCTACATGTCGGAAATTTTCTCCAGTGGCCTGGGCATATTAATTAGTAGTCCCAGCTACTGATTCCAGGAGCCCCTCTCTTTCGTACTCCAGTACAATTACTCGATGCCCTTATCTCATCAAAACTTCCTTAGGTTTCTCTTCGCTCAACTTAACTGTCGCCAGTCCCATGGATTAGTGCTTTTGAGGAAGCTCAGGTGACCAGACCACTGCTGTCACTAAATACGACAACAGAAAACCAAGAGCTAAAAATTTCATCATTTTTTTCACATAAAATAGATACTCACCCCAATCAACCTATTTTTATTCCTCGATTTTTTTTCACACTCAACAGTACTCCAACGCCTCCTCTTCCTCATAAATATCACAAATTGTCGATACTGCTATCACCTTCCTCGATGTTTGTTTCCTCCTCCAGATTCTTGTCTGCCACTCCTATAGCATCTGAATCCTATAGTAATGGATTTTTCATAGGATTCAACAGGTTTAAAGTATATCTCGCCATCCTATCTATCTTTATGAAATCACCTTTAGAATATCTCCTCTAAAAATTATTAAACCAAGGAGCCCAACCACTCAAGAGAAGGAAGACTCGTGTATTTATGCAGACTCTCCTCATCCAAAAATTTTAGCAGCGACTCCATTAGAGGCGATGTGTAAAAAAAAACAAAACGTGGAAGAAAAACCCTGCGCTGAGCACCTGTACAGTCACCCTGGCACCTGGCACGGGGTTGAACTTGCTGTGTATGTCATGCAAGGTCCAAAATCGGATTTCCGAGGGGTGCCTCAACGGTGAGTGGCATTGTGAGGGGGGTGCGAACTCCCCATAGCTTGCCACGTGGTCCTTGGCTCGGAAATGAAAACAACCCATTTCAGACCCCCCCCCCCCTCCATTAAACTTTGAAACACGGGGGGGGGGGTCCGAAATTAGATTGGAACCTTTTATTTTAATCAACTATCATCACCCATAAGTAGAATATGCATTGGTTTAACAATTTTTAAAACATAGAATTAACTAATTAATTATATATTTTAAATACATTCAATTTCATTCGAAATAAACTTTGGTGAAGCCATCTCAAATTTCTCCCACCTTCACCAATAAATTTAAAAATATGCATGCCAAGGTGTAAATTTTAAAATTTATCCCAAGCTAACATGAACAACCTTGTTGGAAGTAGAGCAGCACCAGAAACTCACTTTAACATTTTGAATATAATAATCCCCCTATCATGTTCTTTGTATCATTTTCAAATACTGACATGTGTGATCTATTGATGTGGTGTTTAAAAATTACCAAGGCCTAGGTATTGATGTAGATGAATGACTTATTTATAAATGGTCAAGTAGCTCAAGTGGTACCCATGGTATATAATTCAATACTTCCTCACATTTATTTTAAGACTCGATATATTGAAGGGACTAAGGTAGAGATTTTGAATTCTACCAGAGATTCACCATTTTTTGTAGCTACTACAACCAAAACCAAATTTTTTTAGCCTAACACCGAAATTTTTGATTCCCCTCTGCTTTTCAAGGTTTAATAGGCATGCTTATGTTTTGAATTACTCAAAGTCCTTAATTGACCCCACTATCATCAAATCTTGTGGTTTCTAGTCATGCTTGCATAATGCATATTTTATATATATGCCTCAGTTTATTTTGGACCTCTATCTTATCGTTGCATTATGGTTTAGGGAAGTTGTTTCTCTAATGATGTATTTTAATTCTCATGCATCCTCAAGATTTATGTCTCTGTGACATGCATTGAAATTCACAAGGAATGAATTTATATTGCATAGGTGAATATTACATCCTTATTTCGCCTTGGTTATTATTCTAGTGAATGAATTAATATATTTTGTGAATTTGTTCCTTTTAAGATGTATTTTCAAGCATTACATACCGATAATATGCATTTAAAATTCTAGGCATGCATCTTTGTTGATGGCCATCCTTCACTTTAGTTCTCTTTTTATTTTTTGTTAAAATATATAACTAGGATTGGTCTTCATAATGACATATGTAATCATGGTTTATGTATTTGATGTAAAGAGAAAAAAAAATTATTATTGTTATTCTTGAGGCATGGGTTTCATTCTCAAGGGATATTTATTTTTAGTTCAACCAGCTATTAAGTGCTTCTATGGTTTTCCATTTAGTCTACAAGCCAACTGAGTCATTTTAATCTATCAAAGACCCCATTTGGGCATGTCACATATTCTAAATAAAAATTTATTTGAATCAAAATAGAGTCAAAGACCCTCAAATATGTTTCCATAGTTCTACAAATAAGTTGGCCTTCAAAAGGAGAAAGGTGTCCTATCTAGAAGGATAAGTTAACCTATTATGGAACTCAAGGAACCCTATATAAATGATCATCAATCAAGAATACAAGAGAAAAAAAGAAGTGTGAAAAAGGAAGGAAAATAATCCTCTTAGATAGCGAAGAGAAGAAGAAGGAATACCAAAATTTTGGGACTATTTTTGAGCCTCCTACACCTCACACATGAAGAGATTAGGGCTTCTATCCATTGTAGGAAAGAAAAATTGTAGTACCATGAATAATTCATTAATTGGTCTCAAGAAGAATTTTTTGAGGAACAAGTTCACAAGGAAAACGAAGTAGGCCAAGAGAAGCGAAAAGAAGGCATATTTTACCATTAATTCTTACACATTTTTTCCTAGGGTTTATGTATAAAAGACTGAAATTTGCAGGTCAGAAGAGGTCGAGATATTACCATCAAAGTTAAAGTTCGAGATTATGATTTGAAGGCTAATTTGAAGCAAAGATACTTTGGTTGACTTTATGAGAAGTAAGGTATTCAAGAATTATTGTGACTTGATCTTGTAAGGGTCATTTAACAAGGGATATAGGCCTTGAAATTCTTCAATTTAAGTTCTTTAAGAACATAATTTCTTGTATGTTTTCCTCTCAATTGGAGAGGTTTTGGACCTAGCATTCAGAAAATTGTAATTATATGAATGGTTGGTGGCACTTGGTATGTTGGAATTGATGTCAAATAGACTAACATTTAGATCAAAGCTAACATATGTTGGTCGTGAAGTGTAGGCTATGATGGATGGGGAGCCATATAATTTGTAGGATATTATGTCTCAAGAGATCAATTTATTTTCTATTGACAATGGCATAGTTAGATAGTTCTTAGAAATATATTTCCAATGGTATATTGTAGTCTACAAATAGGCCTTCTCGGTCACAAGTTATTGCTAGTCAAAGATGAGGTGCCCCAAAGTAAGATTGCAGAGTTAAATGTGGCCTTGGGTCAAAGTGGTGACCAAGTTTTGAAGTGGCCAAATTTGGCAGAACTTCTAACAGATCCGCTAAAGGAAGTATCGGGCAGACGTGGGCTGATGGAAAAACAAAGGAAGCTTTTTTTATTGGCTCGGGTGGAGCCCACCCGACAGATGTACCCCTACAATTTGCAAATGATAGACAAGCTTAAGCACTGAGATATAAGTTTTCAGGTCATGAATTAAATCAAAAACCAATGAGGAGTCAAGCAGGAGGTCCCCACTATGATAGCTCAAACCACTAAGGGCGATCCCAAAAAATTGTTTGGGGAGATGAATGAAGCGAACAAAGTTCCTTATCAAGTTAAATATTCCATAAGACTTGAAATGTGAAAATATCCATGAGGATACAAATATTATTATATAAAAGGTATGAAGAATGAGATAGATGATTGAATGTTACAAATGAGGTCTTCTTATATACCTACGCAAGTGCCCCTTCATGAAAGGTCATGTATTATCAGACATGGCCTTTCAACCTAATTAATAATTAACTAAATAATCACTATTTACATAATTTTATTCATTACATTGCCTTCCCCTCAAAAATCTTTGTCCTCAAAGCTTGTCGATGAAAGACCTCGATTTCTTTTCCTGCTACGAACATCTTCTCATCGCGGGGTAGTTATCCTTGTCGATACAAGTTGATATGATCCTCTAAGTGACAAACAAAACTGTCGCACTGAGAATGGATCGGACCATCCTAAATCAATCTTATGTGGAATCTTACGATGACTAGCAACTTGTGATGATTCATTAGTATTCTTCGGAATATCAGCTTGTTTCTGTTCTAAATACATAGCTTGGTGGAGTTGTTTGCTCCCATGATTTTGATGTCGATAGGGAACTGTTTTGGTTTTCCCTCTTTGATTTTTGCATGGCGAGGATGTTATAGAGATGGTTACAGAATCTTCACGTAGAATGTTCCTCATTCATCTGGCATCTAAGTTAGTTTCTTCTGCAAATTTCTTGTCGTCTTCTTTAGTTGAGACATTTACTGGATCAATGTTCGTTTTCTAGACAAGCTGTTGCACCTTGTTTTCCAACGACTTCTTATCCTTCTTTAGTTTCTTAATTTGTGTTAGCAATTTTTTGTTATGGTCCTTAAGGCGAGAAACTTCTTCATTCTTGTTAGTGGCTATTTTGTCAACTTCTCTTTGCAAATATTGTATTGATTTTTTACTTTCTGGGAGAGATACTCTTGTGATAACTAATATGTCTTCCGGTGTTAGTGAATTCGGCTTCACCGTGACATCTTGTAACGTTATGCTTTTTTTTTTGTAATAAAATGTCAAAAACTTCTTTTTCGTATTAAGGATGAATGACCCTAGTGATTCCATCGAGAGTGAACCCCGAATTATATCACTATCGTTACAAAATAAGGTTTTAATGGTAAATAGCGAGACCAAGGAATATTCCCCAATACTTAGGTGTAGATTCCTTATATCGTATTGTTTTTCATTTGCGTTAATTGAATTTTTTTCAATTATATTTGATTCAGGGATCACTAATTGGTTAGCACATTTAGTACTAACATAATTATCGTTTTGATTAAGATCGATAGATATGAGAACTTCTCTTCCCGCAAGTGACCCTTTGATTTTAATTAGCGCAAGGACAAACATGCTATAATTTTCAGAAATATTCCCTCTTTAATTTCTAATTTAGATTCAATTCCCTTTTTGTCAATGATTGATTCCATTTTTTCTGTTGAATTGAGTTTTAGGGTTTTTAAAATTTGATACTTCTAATAAAATATTACTCTTCCTTAATTAAAGAACTTTCCCCTTTTTTTTCCCTAATATTTAATTACTCAAAACCTTTATAAATAAGCTCAATACCCTTGGCTCTTTTAATGGAACTTTTCCTCCTTATATTTTAAAACTTTTTTTATTTTATTTTATTATTATTATTATTATTATTATTATAATTTTCCTTGTATTATTTACTTTGAAAAAATTAATACTCTTTAAAAGTCTCTTTATGTAATCTCCTTTGACTTATCCACTCATAATTTCCTTATACTTTTTTTTTAAAATAAAATATGTGGTCTTTTCTATTTTGAAAAAAATATATAACTTGATATTTAGGCTACTACACTTAGTACCTTCCTATATATAGAGTCACTTTATATATATTATCCACAAAGCTCTCTTTTAATTTATCGTTTATGGATCTTTATCCTTAGTAAAAATATATCTTTTCTGTTAACCCTTATTTTTAAATATGGTCAAACATAATCTTAATATATTTTGTGGTATGCAATCTTAATACTTGTCTTGATATTGAACCGATATGACCTACCTTGCTACCGATTGGGTTGTCTTGAATTTGGTGGCGCAGTTTTTATTATGGGTGGAACAAAGAATGTAGAGTCGAATGACGGAGGTGGACGACGGCTCGAATTCTTGCTCAGGATAAAGAAACTGGAACGTGTGATGGAATAGGAGCACAATAATGATGGACATGGGACAATAATGCGGAGCAGACGTCAGCGTCGGTGGTTGACTTATTCTGGTGGTGGCTGGCGTTGAAAAGTTGCTACGTTGGCAGAGGCGGAACTATGCACTTCAGGCACCAGCAGGCAAGTCTTCAAGCCGATCTTAAAAAAATTAGTCATGTTGGAATAGCACCCTTGCTCTTCATTTAACAAATTAATCGTAGTGGTGGTGATAGCTAAGACAGGTGCGGTGTCAAGGCACACGGCTACTGCGATGTGCGCGTTATCATTTTGTTAGTCGAAGGGTTATGCAGCTACGAATATCGGTTGGCTGGAAGCAGAAACGGTGGATAGTATTAGTGGACGTGGAGAAAACGACTGTGCTAAGTTTGGTATTGTTTATTTTTTCTTTTTCTTTTTCTTTTCTTTTTTCAATTTCAATTTTTATTTATTGTCTCTATATTCTATATAGATAATTCTTCTTCTTCTTTTTTATATAAATCATTCTCTTTTTTTTCCTTTTTCTTTTTAAATTGTCTTGGTATGTATGTATATGTACTTTTTTTTTATATATCTCTTCTTTTCTTTTCTTTTTTCAATATAATTTGTATATATATATATATATATTAATGGCCAAGGGCCTCTTATAAAATCAACAAACGAAGAAACTCCAAATGTGTAGCGAAATGCTTCAACGACAACAACGTTGACGAATTTTGATGGTCAAGGACCTAGATATAAGAGCATGGCTCTGTGCAGCATGAGCAGCCAGAAGATCGAACACTCTAATACCAAATGAAGGGAAAAAAGTTCCTTCTCAAGTTAAATATTCCAGAAGACTTGAAATATGAAAATATCCATGAGGATACAAATATTATTATATAAAAGGTATGAAGAATGAGATAGATGATTGAATATTACAAATGAGGCCTGCTTATATACATATGCAGGTGACCCTTCACGAAAGGTCATGTCTTATCAGACATGGCCTTTCAACCTAATTACTAATTAACTGATTAATCATTATTTACATTATTTTATTCATTACAAAGAAGGTTAGATAGACACTAAGCCACATGGAAACATTTGAACATTCATATATATGGAAGTTTGGTCATGCCTCAAGGCATCGTTATTTGGTGTCCCATTCCACCGATCTTGTAGATCAATGGTGGAGAACTACTTTAGGAACACTACCCCTAATACCAAAAATCACTATGGAGTGGTATTGAGACTTGTTTCTTGAACCCAATTTGTTTTTGGATAAACAAAGGAAATTGCTTGGAAAAAAAATATGTCTTGGGGATCCTTTCTCTCTCCTCTTTGATATGGACAGGTGGAAACATTATATTGTCTCTCAGGATATGATGGTAGCAAATTATTTCACCATGAGATAGTTATACAAGGGACACATGGCAGGAAGATTCAAAATTTTTGGGTGGTCGAATGGGCCAAATATGGGTGAAACATGTCACCAATCACGAGGCACCATGTGGGATTAATGACATAAGCATGACATCATCCAAAAAGAGCTACCTCGAAAGAATTATAAAGGTACATAGGCAAATACACCAGGAAAGAGGCATTGAGTAAACATGGTAGCTGACTCAGCCAAACTATCTTGTTATTGGCTCCTAGATACAATTGGAAGACCCCATGGGATAGCTAAGCCCGCTAATAAGATCCCAGAAGTTTGATAAGGAAGTGAAAATGGAATGTGTCGAGAAGTAAGCAGCGAGACACATCATTTAGACAACTCATCCCGATAGGGCCTTTGATTGGGCAGACCCCACGGGACAGCTAAGCCCACTAAGATGAGCCTAGAATCTTAAAAAGAAAGCATGAACGATATAGTTGGGGTGGAGAGCTATGGGATAAGTGTTGGCAAAGGGTTATGCGCAGAAAATGTGACTGAGGGCATGAAATTTTTGATGCATAGCTTAATCCCTCGAGGTTATAGCTCAAAAAATGCCCAGGTCTTGGTCTTGCAACATTTTAGGAAAAACACAAAAAGGGGAGCACCATGAGAAGTAGGCCAGGGGCTAAGCCCCTATGGACATGAACATGTTGACAGTTGTAAGTTGATAATTTGGATTAGTGGAAATGGAAATTTCCAAGATATTTGATTTACGACAGTGAACGACCACGATGCGTAGATAAATTTAATGGAGCCTGATGTGAAACAGAGTTAGCCATCCATGAGCTTCATTGCAATTTATTATGAATTAAATGAAAAATATGTCATTTTGTAGTATTCTCCTTTAGTCCTATGCGCCTTAAAGAGAAACGAAGGAGAGACATGTTGTGAGTATAAGAATATATTAATGGAGGATCTCTTTATTTCAACAATTTGACTGAGATTTAATTTTCACCATGGGAAAACAATCAGAATACCGTTCTCTGCATTATCTCATATTTTGTGTATTCAAATAGAAGTGACTAAAATATGGGAAGCTATGCATTGAGTACACTCGGGTAGTGTGGATGATTGTAGAGATAACATCATTCCTAGCCCTATAGAGGAACAAAATTGTGGAGAGAAATTGAGCAAAGTGGGTGAATGTAGAACTGTTGTGAGTTGAAGTGTGCAACACTGTGACTGTGTAAGTGAGAAGGTGACATGTCCAAATGTGTAATAGAGATACAATGAATCATAGGGTAGTGACCAGAGATGATTGAGCAATAGGCATGGTTCAAAGGAGAACTGTAGAGATGAAGGAAATGAGTTGGTACTACATTAGATCATATTTATATTTCTGTGTAAATGTATGAGCCTTTGTTTTCAGTTTGAAAATTGTATGAAAAGTAGAAAGGTGGCTAGAGCGAGTAGTTGCCTACATTTATAAGATGTTGGTGCCTCTTGGAAAGTGGTAGCTTTCTATATGAAGGGGGTTGGGCCCTCTTGTGAGTGGGTGCTCACAAAAACTTGATTTGATTAAGTAGGTGCTTAATTTACACCATAATAACAAGCATATTGTTTTCCCTTTTATTTTCCATGCAAAAAATACTTGCATCAAAATGCGTGTGCTCATGTGAATGGTTTGATTTACTACACACTATAATTGTATTCTAAATGATCATACAAATAATTATCAGAAGTGAAAGGAAATAGAATAATTGAGCATAAATTTTTAATAGCCTCACAATTAAATATTCACCCTCCTTCTAAGTAATTCCTTATACCAACAATTGATATCAGAGAAAGGTTCCCTTAGGAACAATTTAACCACTGGAAGGTAGATACATATGGGATTATGTCTAGGCAAGAGATTCAGGATACTTACTCAAATAAGATACCAATCTTCGGTGGTACAAACTATGATTTTTGGAAAGTTAAGATGGAAACCTATCTTATGTCACTATGGTAGATGTTTGGAGCTATGTGTTTATGGATTACGATGTTCCTAATATCCCTCCCAAAAATTTAGACATTAAGAGGGTGTATGGAAATAATGGTAAAGCCAAGAATTCCATTCTCATTGGCCTAGTCAATATGACCTTGTAAAGGTTATGCACTATAATTATCCCAAGGATGTGCGGGTGAAGCTCATTCATTTTCACGAAGGAGATGATAAAGTCAAGTAGGAAAAACTTAAAACCTTAAGAATGAGGTTTGAAAGCTTAAAAATGAGTTAATAAGAAATCATAGAAGAATACTTCATCACAGTTTATGAAGTAACCAATATGATTAGAGGACTTGGTGAATTTTTCAAATAATATATCATTGTTCAAAAGGTCTTAATATCTCTACCCATGAGATTTAATGCCAAAGTATCTTCCATTAAAGAGATGTCTGACCCAAATAAACTCACGATGGACCAACTGTTTGGTACTCCAATAGCCTATGAGATGAGAGTAGGAAAAGAGAAGTCTATACCTAAGGAGGCATCATTTAAGGTGTCCAAGAAGGCTAAGGAGCGCAAATATCATCAAGATTTCTCCAGTTGTGAATATGATAAGAAGCACACTCAATTTTATAGGAAACTAAAATGTGGCTCAGGAAAGTATAAAGGTAAGTTCCCCTTTAAATGCTTTGAATGTGGAAGAGTTGAAAAAATTTCATCCAAATTTCCATACAAATAAAGGGCACAAAAGGAAAATGATCAAAAATTTGTAAGAAAATCTCAAAAATTTCAGAAGAAGAAGCTGACTAAGAAAAAGGGGTTCTACTCCAAAGAGTATAGCTCGACACTAGAGTCGAACAATGAAAATTTTCAAAAGATGATTCAAATGAGTATTTACTCATGGAATTAGAGTAGACTACAAGAAACAATATATTACTGACTCTAAAGAGTAAGAATAATAATTGGGAGTAGGGGTATTTGAAGGGGAACTCATTAGTGCTCTTGATGAGTTAAAGAAGGCCAAGATAAGGAACGAGAAACAAAAAGAACAATTGCAACATGTTGAAGAATGTATGTACAACTCAAACAATGAGGAATTTGTTTATCAAAAAAAAAATCTTCAAGAATCCATTAAAAGTAAAGACATTTTATCTCTTCTATTAGAATAAAAACAAGGAAGTTGTGAGAAAGCAGAATAAGAGAACAAGCATCTAAAGAAGGAGCTATTCAAAGTAAAGAAGGAAATAATCTCAAAAACATGAAAAGACAAAATTATATCTCTGAAAATAAAATTAGAAGAAGCTAAAAAAAAAAAAAATCTTAATGATTCAATCCATGAATGGGAAGAAAACTCTCAGAGTCTCGAGGAAGAAGTTGTCTCTCTGAGAATGGATCTTGAGATATTTAAGACCAAGAAGGGTATAAATGAAAATTTTGCATAAGGAACAAGAAATCTAGATCAGATTCTAAAAATAAAAATGTCTACAGAAGACAAAATAGGTCTGGGATACTCTATACCACTAGAATATTCTATTGGGAATATGAACTTGGTCCGCAGGATTTGAGGAACCTCGGAGCCATGCAAATATGAATCAATAAATAATCATTGAAGACAAAAATGTATTAATATAGATAGAATCCCATCACTAGAATAATATATCTTCCAATTTCCCGAAGGAGTCATACCAGTATAGAATGAGTCAATCAAAAAGAAAATAGAGGTACCTTCATGTACAAACTCATGAACTGTATAAGTTCAGGTACTGTCATTTATTTTGTGGTATTTGTTATAAATGTAATTCCTTTGGACATAAATCTATTTATTGTAGAAGGGACAAAGTTGAAAGAGAGGAAAATTTCAGATACACTATGTATCGGAATTACAAACCTAAAAATTCTCCTCCCAAAGATAGAAATCCCTTCTCTCCCACGATGGTTGATGTTGAATTGTTCAAGTGAAATAATTTTGGGCACAAGGCAAGTGAATAAAAAATAATGTGTGTGTATCCATCTAAATACCAGAACACTTGGCAACCATCCTTTCTAAAGGAAAAGTTGAACTGTAAACACAAGTCTGGAAAGAACATGCAATGTGGGCTTGCTCTATCAGCACATAATCAAGAGAACATCTGGTATGTATATAGTGGTTGTTCCAAGCATATGACTGGGGATAATGGAAAATTCTTGTCATTAAAAGAAAATTATAGAGGGAACAATTTCACTTTTGGAAACAATTCTACAACAAGAATTAAGGGTTAGGGTATATTCAATCTTAGTTAAAAGACTAAAGCCCAAAATTTGGTGTATGTAGAATATATAAAGAAGAACTTGGTTAGTGTAAGCCATATTTGTGATAATGGCTATAATATGACCTTCTGATCCAAATATTATGAGATTTTACATGAAAATAATGGAAATTTGGTGGGAAAGGTAGTCAAAACTCACTATAATGTATATGTTTTTGATGAATCTAGAGTAAGATGATATCTGAGCAAGACAAATGAAACCCAATATGGCACAAGAGACTTGGTCATATGAATTTTGGTAGTCTGATAAAAATCAGCAAGCTCAAAGCAATGAGAGGATTTCCAAGATTATGAAGTCCTTATAGTTCAATCTGCAAGTCATGCCAATTTGGAAAGCATACTAGGACTCATTTCAAGAAAAAGGAATTATCTTCATATAGACCACTTGAGCTAATTCACATAGATATCTGCAGCCCAACCAGAGAAAAAATCCCAAGAGGAGAGAGGTATTTTATGCTACTTATTGATGATTTTATGAGGGATAATTGGATCATTCTCTTAAAAGAAATATCAAAAGTGTTTAAAAATTTTAAGAAGTTTAAAGCTTAGGTAGAAAATGAGAGAGATCTAAATATCAAATCCTTAATATTAGACAGAGGAGGATAATACACTAAAAGAGAGTTTGAAGAATTTTGTGAAGAGCATGGCATAAGGATATAATATTTTGTGGCTAGAACACCACAACAAAAGGGAGTAGTTGAGAAAAAGAACATAACAATTCAGGAGATGGATAGAGATATGATGGATGAAGTAGATATACTTCACATCTTCTGGGAGAAGCAACACAAGCAGTAGTGTACCTATCAAACAGAACACAACTAAGGCCTAATAGTGATAAAAATGCCTATGAGTTTTGTAAGGGAAGACCTGCATGAGTAAAACATTACAAGGTATTTGGGAGAAAATTCTTTATCAAAAGGAATGATAAAAATCCTACAAAGTTTCATTCACATGGTGATGAGGGTACATTTCTTAGGTAATTTTCTCGAAGTAAAGGATACAAGTGCTACAACAAAAAGACAGAGAGGTTTGAATATTGCATTGATGTAGTAGTAGATGAAATAGCTCCACAATATGATTCCTCCAAAGGAAACATGAACACATATGGAGAAGAGAGTTCAACCATTGGATCCTTTGACTATGAATAAACAGAGTCAAATAATGATGGTGAAGAAATGAGCACAAATATAAGGCCCAAAAAACCATCCACGTATGTACATAAAGAATATCCCGAGATTCAAATTCACGGACATCAAAAACTTGGTGGTCAAACCAAGAGGATATTTGTTGATATTCCAAGTTGTGAAAATGTTTCTTTGTTATCTTAGGTTGAGCCTAAGAAGCTCAATTAGGCAAGTGTGGATAAGTCCTGGGTGAGAGCTATGAATGAAGAACTTGACTAAATTGAGAAGAATGAAACTTGGGAGAATGTTCCAAGACCAAAAGAGAAAAACATCATAGGCACAAAATGTGTCTTCAAAAATAAGCTAAATGAGCAAGGTCAAGTAATCAGGAACAAGGATCGATTAGTCTACAAAGGGTATGCACAAATAGAGGGGATAGATTTCTAGGAAAAATTTGCACCAGTAGCTATACTAGAAGATATCAAAATCTTCATTACCTTTTCCATTCATAAAAACATCAAGGTATATCATATGGATGTGAATTCAACATTTCTCAATGGAGATCTGGAAGAATAATTTTATATTGGGCAGCCAGAGGGATTCACACCTACCAAAAATGAAGGGTATGTGTGCAAATTGAAAAACACCTTATATGGACTCAAACAAGCCCATAGATCATGGTATGCAAGACAGAATTGATAGCTTCAACAACAAGGCTTCAAGAGGGGCACTATAGATAGAAATCTATATATAAAATCTGAAGATGATATTCTACTAATCATGGTAGTGTATGTCGATGAAATAATCTTCAGAAGTGATATGGAACGATTGGGAGGTCAATTTTAAAATTGTATCCAGAAATATTTTTAGGTGTATATGATAGGAGAAATATATTTTTCCTAGGATTAAAAATTTAGAAATCAATAGATGAAGTATTTATCTCCTAATCCAAATATTTGTGATAAACTCTGAACAAATTTGGACTGGAAGATTACAAGCCGGTTAGCTGTAATATCCAAAAATGGGGAAGCAGCAATATATGAACACAATAATGGAAATAGCAGTGATAAATCAACACATAAAATGTAAGAAGATCATATAGCCATCATATCAATATCATAGAAGCAAATGTATACAATATTTTTGAGGAAATAATCACTCAAGTTAGGCAACACAAGCCTCAAGAGAACATGTACATGAAATATGAAGGACACTACTACACAAATAATGCCCAAGGCTATGAAAACACAGTTTCATTAAGTAGAACTATTGTTGGAAAGTGTCAATACAAAAATATGAAACTATAGGGCTCATACAATTCCGGGAGTAAATATATAAGCTCCCAAACACATTTTCAAGACAACCTGGGAAGGATTTCCTGAAATATGCAAAAGTACAAAAATTTCGTAATGCAGCCGTAGAACTGAATAGTAGTTGCAACTGAATAACTGGATGAAGATGGATGTATATAATATGTATGAAGAATGGATCTCCTCCAATATATCCTTTAGGTGAAAGGTTGATCCAATCACTGAAGATCTCACCTCTGATCAAACACCGCAACCTCTCACTTCAAATGCTTACTGAAATAACGCAGTCCAAGAGGGATACTATGCTGTAGAAGATGGGAAATAGTTTGGCCCAGTGCCAAGATGTGAAATATTCTCAAGAATATTCTTGGTTTATCTCCCAAAGTCAAGAATGCTTCCTCCTCTGAAAAACTAGCTCCGGAAGTGGGTTTCTTAACCCTCCACTGCAACACACTGCAACACAACACAACCCTCTACAGAAACTATGTTGTGGCTGAAGACTGATGCTTGGCCTTAAGCCTAAGTGTGGAAAATAAAGTTCAATCTCCCCCAAGAGGCCTCTTAAGAAAAGATATGGGATTCCTGGTCGGGAACACCCAGTGCTAAAAAACACAACAATCTCAACTAAACAGCTGAAGAATGCACAATAGTCATCCGGACCATAAAATCAATAATCAATAACACACCTCACTGTGGTTGCCTTGCCCTCCTTATAAACAAGTGTGAGCCTTATTACCTTGGGTCCCACTCATTAGGGTTTCCACCTTCAAGGAATATTCCTCCCACTATCACTACGTTGTCTCTATTGATGAGCTACTCCATCCATACCAGCATTGTTGACTTGGTCAAACTTGACCTTGTCCACATGTATTTGCCCCTGTTCACACATGATGGTGCCATATCCAACTATTATTATGATCCATTTTCACATCAAGATGGATTTTATGCCTGTTTAAGATATGTATGGGTCTCCTTACCCATTTATTCATCTAACTAGGTGTTGAAAACAAAATTAATATTCCCATTAGCTGCATGCTAATTTAGGAATATTACATTCCTCCCCTCCCAAATGTTGCGTGTCCTCAAGAAACTATGAGGATATAACTAAAGAGACTCCTCTCCTCCTCCTGTATCATCCCCATAAAATAACTCCTCCAAGGAATAAGATGTTGTCTCATCAATAATCTCCATATTGCCCCTCCCAAATATGCAAGATAGCTTTTGGTGGCCATCCCAAATAGCCATCATAAGGAAGAAGTAAAATACCCATTGAGGCAACAATGTGTTGTCTAGAGGTCCTCTTAAGGCATTAAATCTGAAATACATTGGGAACTATAATTCCCATGTGAAATCTCCATCCCCAAGCTATCATCCATACAAAATGAGTCACCTCCCAACATGGCAACTCCTGAAAAATTCTCTCCACCTAAAGCTCCTGAAGAATAGGTGGGCTGCATAGCTGAACATGATGGGTCAAACTGCCCATCCCACGTTGTATCCCTCTCCACTTATGGTAAGTGTAGAGCTGATGTTGAATTTGGGCTGCAATGATGTTTCCTTCATGAAGCAAAAAGGAAGTTGGATCTTCAAAGATCGACTCTTTGGTTCTTGCCCATACTTTGGTTCTTGCCCATACTACCCCATATAAAGTGAATATGACATGATCAGCATATGGGATCCAAATGAGAGAGGTACTGCAGATTTTTCATGGTGCTGGAAAGTACCAACAGTCTCCCAAGTAATCACATCATAATTTTCTAACTGCTATGTCACAAAATAACATGGCAAGTTGTTTCTTAACAAACTGCTAGTTGTGTATGTTATCACATCTATTAGTGAATAGTAAATGGATTTGGGTATCAACTGAGCATACAGAAAATGATAAAACACTTTCCCAAGGCCATACAGGAGATTCTTGTCTCCATTATAGAAGTTGGCCCAAAATTGACCATGAAGCCCAATGAGAGGCTTGCCCTCTTGTGGAGCAATGCACTGTATAGAAATGGTAAGAACATTCAAATATTGTGTTAGATAATCAACAAATGCAAAAAAAAAATATTACCATGTTCTGAGAGTAAGATGATGATAATATCCATGAATAAGCCCTCCATAGTGGTATGACATATTCCCATGAAGAGGAATGAATCATATGTTGCATGAAGATATTTCTTCTTATGCTTGGAAATCCAAGTCAAGAAGAGCATATCACAGTAATAGATGCCTCCATTCACTAATCCATCACTCTCACCTCTTCCTTGTCCACCAAGTGCATCATATGTGAAGTGATCCTGGGAACACTCCATCAATAAACCCAAGCTCCCAAGTGACAACATTGTTGGCCTTTGTAATAAGGCTCCTACCATCTCATAGCTCCTTTCTTTGACATGTCCATTGTCAAAGTTATCCACCATAAGGCTGTTGTATATGGGAGATTCCTTCCAAAGTGGAAGTGCCTCCTGATCTCCCAAGGCTAAGGAGTAGCCCCTTAGCACCATGGTAGTGCCATCACCTACTCCATATTCTTTCCCCATGAAAATGGGGTGGCTCATAGATAAATCCCCTCTCATTCTCAAAGAGAAAAGAGGTGGTTGCAATAACTCCCCCAAAGATTTATGTATCTCCTCCATCTCCACATGATCCATGCATCTCCTCAAATGCTAATATATCTCCTCTTCAAAGCCTTCCCAAGTGTACCCCTCCATGATGGTGTGGTATGCTCTCATAGAATAAGTGTGGCTGAAGAGAAAATATTCATAACCTTCTTGTATTAACTTCTCCTTGAGCTTGGAAGCTCTAGATAAGAAGATCCTACCATTATAGTAGATGACCTCATCTCTGACTAAATATCCCTCCTCATGTAGCTGGTCATCCAATATCATACAAGTAGAAAGATCCTTGGAATAATCCACCAATAGTTGGGATTTCCAATATGGATCTATCCTCCATAGTGACAGTGATGATGATCTATCACAAATAATATATGTCATATGGCTGTCCTCCTCTTTGACATCTCCCATGCCAAATATTCAAGTTGGAAGGCTACTATCCTCCCTACCTCCTCCTTTCATCTGCCTGGTTTCACAATCTGTCAATAATGGCACATGTTGTTCATGGGTTGTGCCTTGATCTCCACATATGAGATCCTTTGGGATTCCTTGTGAACATACAAGAATCCCTCTTGTGGGAGCAAGGGCTCCATCTTCCTCTCCATGAGGGGTCAGATATGCTCTAGATATGACAATGTTGTTACCCCCAACCTTCTCTCCTTCTTAAATATGAATGGGCAACCTTTCAATAAGAGGATCCTCTTTTGAAAAGAATATCTCCATGCCCTTATTTCTAGGAGTATGAGATACAGATCTTGCCTCTAGCAAGGTATTATGCAAGATATCAGCCTCTTGTACATTTTTTTGAAGTGGATTTGGGTTTACATATTCCTCCAACATCTACAAAGGTTTTGTTTGTTTTGGTTTGTTTAGCTCCACCCAAGGAGTTTCATAATGTTTCTAATCAAACCTTTCCACTATTATCCTAATGAACTTTGCATAAGAAGAATTATTTGCATTTCTTAATGTAATATACTCAAATATCCACCAAGCATAGGACTTACCTTCAAAATGCAGCACTGCAACTTTGATGGCTTTAATCTCTGAAACTTGGTGTTGCTGCAAATAGGTGTCTAGCTCCTCCACCCAAGCCCTAGCTGAACATTTAGGTGAACCATCAAAATTAGATATAAATAATCTACCCACATCATGTTGCTTTCTCCTCTCCACCTTGATCTTGCAAAACTCTTGGAAGTTGATGTGATCTTTGAACCTCTTAGTCTGAGCTTCATATTCTTGCAGATAATCCCTAAAAGTCTCCTTCTTAGGAATTTCTTCTTCTTTGATCTCCCTCATAGTAGATATGGGCATATGACTGCGTTGTGAATCATAATGTGTGGCTACATGCTCACACTTATCATGCAAAAATCTAGGGCTTACTTCAGATTCAAACCCCTTTGGAGATTCCTTACACATCTCCCTTCTCATCTTCTTGATATCTCCATGAATGCCCTGCATAGTTTGTAAAAGAAGATTTGAGAGCCTCTCTTCCTTCCTTCCTCCAAATAATGGAGTTTTCTTTTTTCCTTTTATGTACATCTCTTATTATTCTTATTCTCTTGATAGCATAATGGCTGAGATCCATAGGCTGAGCCAAGATTATGCTCTAATACCACTGTAATATCCCAAAATGGGGAGGCAACAATATATGAACACTTAAAAATGTAAGAAGATCATATAGCCATCATATCAATATCATAACAACAAATTTATACAAGATCTTTGAGGAATTAATCACTCAAGTTAGGCAACATAAGCCTCATGAGAACATGTACATGAAATATGAAGAACACTGCTACACATATAATGCTCAAGGCTATGACAACGTAGTTTTATTAAGTAGAACAATTGCTATAAAGTGTCAATACATGGTTCTGAAACTATAGGGCTCATACAATGCCAGGATTAAAGATATAGGCTCCCAAACACATTTTCAGGACAACCCGAGAAGGATTTCCTGAAATATGAAAAAGTACAAAAATGTCGGAATGCAGCCCTAGGACTAAATAGCAGCTGCAAATCAAGAACTGGATGAAGATGATTGTAGATAGTACATATGAAGAATGTATCTCCTCCAATAGATCCTTCAGGTGAAAGGCTAATCCAATCACTGAAGATCTCACCCTCTGATAAAAAATTGCAGCCCCTCACTACAAATGCTCAGTGAAATAACGCAGTCCAAGATGGATATTGCACTATAGAAGATGGGAAATCGGTTGGCCCAGTGCCAATATGTGAAATATGCTCAAGAATATTCCCAGATGATCTCCCAAAGTGGAGAATGCTTCCTCCTCTGAAAAACTAGCTGCAGAAGTGGGTTTCTCAACCCTCCACTGCAACACCCTACAACACAACACAACCCTCTGCAGAAACTACGCTGTGGATGAATATTAATGCGTGGCGTTAAGCCTGAGTGTGGAAAATTAAGTGCAAGCTCCCCCAAGAGGCCTCTCAAGAAAGAGGATGGGATTCTTGCTCAAGAACACCTGGTGCTAAACAACACAACAATCTCAACTAAACAACTGAAGAATGCACAATAGTCATGCAGACCATAAAATCAATAATCAATAACATGCCTCACTATGGCTGCCTTTCCCTCATTATAAAAAAGTGTGAGCCTTCTTACCTTGGGTCCCACTCATTAGGGTTTCCACCTTCAAGGAATCTTCCTCCCACTATCACTGCGTTATCTCTATTGATGAGCTACTCCATCCATACAAGTGTTGTTGACTTGGTCAAACTTGACCTTGTTCACATGTATTTTTCCCTATTCACACATGAGGGTGCTAGATCCAGCTATTATTATGATCCTTTTTCACATCAAGAAGGATTTTATGCCTGTTTGAGATATGTATGGGCAACCTTACCCATTTATTCATCTAACTAGGTGTTGAAAACAAAAATAATATTCCCATTATATGCATACTAATTTAGGAATATTACATTAGCACCCCCATGGATACAGGTTGTGAGTTATGTAAGGAAGATGAAAAACCACTAGTTAATTGAAATTTCTATAGATCAATGATAGAAATGTTGATATATCTCACAACATCTTGACTAGATATCATGCAAGAAGTCTCCCTAATAGCCATAGTTCAAGCCATCCCCCATGAAATTCATGTCCTTTCTATCTAAAGGATTTCAAATATCTGTAAGGAATAATTAAGTATGGGATATGGTATTTTGGCGCCTTCATTTTTGGAATGAAGAGAAGCTTTGAGATAGCTAGAGGGATAGAGGGTGGTGGGACAGGCATTGTGGAGTCACGAAAGAAACAAGGAGTAATCTAGAGTAGAATCTAAGTGGCGGAAGGTAAACGAGAAAGAGAAAGGAGAACTGAGTTACAGAGGAAACCAAACAAAAGGATAGTAGAGACTAGCAGTTCGATTGGATAGTAGAGGATAAGGAAGGAAAATCAGGAGGTAGGAAAGGGGAGGAGGGCAGTCGCAGAAAGGGGGAGAGCTGCTCTGAGATGTTATTTCTCTACAACTTTGTATTGATAGTACTGATCGTTTTGTAAGAGAGACAACTCTATAATAATATAAATATTTTTTTTTTGCTGATATCATGTGTGTATACATTGGATTATTGTTAGTATATGAATATTTGGCAATTAAAACGTTTTTTTGGTTATTATGTATCTTCCATTCCTTTTCATTTAATGCTATAATTACAACTTGGGGAATGATTCCTTAGTTGTATTGGTTATAGAAGTAATTATTGATGGTACTTATGTTCTCCTATTTCCATCTCTCTTATCTTATTAAGGTCACGATACACCTCAGTTGAGACACCTTACTTAGTCTTGGGTAAGGTGAAAATGTTGGCATTGTCCTAAACTACAACAAAGCCTTTTTGGCCCCTCTGCTTGAACCTGGGTCTTCACCTAGTTATTATTTCCAACTAACAAATGGTTCTATTGCCGGGACCTGAAATTTAAAAGAGAATTGGAATATGCTATCAGTTGTAGCTCCTAGAGACAGCCTTGAGTTGCAAAATACCAGTGCCTCAGACATCTTAAAATCAAAGTTTAAATGTAGACAATTATAAGGATGTCTCTCATAGAATATGGATCAAAACAATAATGGTTTTGATGGTTTAGAAACAGAGAAGACCTTGGAGTCTGATTCATGTGAATTTCCATATACTATGAGAGGGCTGAGGAGGTTTTATGGCTGGATGGCTTTCAAATGGGCCAAGTATGAAGCAATGATCAGAGGCTTTCAAAATATGTAGATGTGCTAAGGAGGAACGAAGGAGTAATCCGCAAGAGACAGGGTTTAAATTCTTAAGAATCAGTCTCCCGTGAACTCAGAGGAAATGGATGTAAGTGGAATATGACCAACATTAGAGATTCAAGGAGCACGAATTAAGGAAGCGCAACAAGTTTAGTACATGAGTGTTATACATAAATGAATTCATGAACAAAAATGCATACCACTGGAAGCTACATTACATGAATCATCAAAGCAATAGAACATGAAACATGATTATACATAAAAAGGAGATTGAAAATAAATAAGTGAAAACAAATACATACTACTCATTGCTCCATCTGGAATCCAAGTAAACAACTCTGTATATCAGATTATATCCAAAATAGATGTCTCAAATATGTATCTCAGAGCATAAAGAGCACAATCAAACAAAAGCAAAAATTATCCAAAATTCAGAACCCTTATTTCATCTCTAAACCTCCTACATATCGAGTTCCTATTGAGGGTTCACGATAAAATAATCATTCATGATCGACCCACACATTTGAAAATCAAAATATCCTAACAAACTAGCAGAGCATGCATCAACAAATCACTCCTGCACACAGAACATCAAAACAGAATCGAGTGAAATCAAGATTTCACCAGAAAAACATCATAATCAAATAGTAAAAGGGAAAACATAGTTGGCCACAAAGGATAAATCTTGGAATCTTAAAAATGGTGTGGCGAGGAGTGGCTATGAACAGGTGGGTAGTCTGACTTCCATTACCTGATTCCATATGTTGTTGAAAGCCTCCACTCTCTTATTCTCATGATTTCCACTAACCATTATGGAACGGCCAGCTGTGTGGTGCGTGCCTCGCTCTTTAGCGGAGGTTTCCTAGACCAACTGAATAAACCATAGCTGTGTTGTTCTGCCAAAAACCCACGCTGTGTTTTAACTTGCAAAACCGGAGACCAGATTTCAGAGGGGGGCCTATCCAGTTTATGGTATTGGATGGTGGGGGGTGCGAAATCACTATGGGTTGACATGTAGCATTGGATACGGTTTCCAAAATTGGCCATTTTGAACCCCCCCTACGGGGAGCAATGTATGGTGAACAGGTAATGGATGACGTGGAAAGGATGTGGGGCCTATTGCAGATTGCAATTGGAAGCTCCTTTTTATACACAGTGAAGGGTGAATGTTAAAATCTGCGGAGTGTGAAGTGCGATGAGTGGAGAGGAGTGAATTATTTATGATAAAGGTTCATGCAGAAAGGTGAAAAGGGCTAAGGTATAATCACATCGTGGGTTTTGTGAAGGAGTGCAATGGTAAATGTATGGAGTTTTGAGATCATCGATTAAAGAAGGGACCCACTTATCAACATTTTGTGTCGTCACAGGCCAATAGTATCAAGGATATATAAGAGAAAACTATGAAGCTGGTGGGATAACCATGTAGATAGATTCATCTCGCAACAATACCAACTCTGGAAACCAAAGGAAAGGAAGTTGAAGGAAAATATCCTCTAATTAGAGTCACCGAGTGATCAATACGAGATATTTTTGGGTATATTCCTTGAAGATATTTATAATTGGCTAGGGATCGAGGTTGTAGATCAAAGGAAAAGTAAGCGAAAAAAATAGATCTTATCGCACTTGGACACAATCAGATCTAGTAGCATTACATCGGTTAGACACAGATCTAACCCGAGCGGTGAAATTTTAGGTATGATCCATGCTAGAAGGATATGTTGTTGAATTTTATACAGAAATCCAACAGTCCTTTTTCAAAGCCGAATACATATTCAGATCAGGGTTGCGGGGAAAACTGTTGAAGGAGATACTGTTCTAGATTAAAGTTCTTATGGTGGAAGAAGGTTTGTTGGTATTTTAAGTTAAGATCATGGAAGCCTAAACACCCAGTACTAGGGTAAGGACCTAAAAGAGGTATTTTATGGGACGTGGAGATATGAGGAGATTGATATTATGGACATAGATAACTCCAAGAAATCTAGGGATCTAAGGGAGCATCGAAGAACACAAATAGTGGAAATGTGGCGGGAAAGGGAAATGCGTGAGCTCAATAGGAAAAATGAGGATTTACACCAAGCAAGAGAGGTGTTGTGATGTCTGATAGAAGAAGAAGTGATAGTGGGAATGGTAAGGAAAAAAGAGTCTACCAGGAGATTTAGGAATCCAGAAGATAACAGGAGCCCCTCCTGATCCACAGAAGGAGAGATGTTAGAAAGAATTGAAGGTGCAAGATTTAAATATGACTAAGACAATGACATGCATGTCAAAATGGAAATATTATTTTCGAAAAGAGAAGCGTCCAAGATAAAAATAAATATGGGCTCTTCATGCCCAGGTAGCACCTTTACCAACCGTCCCCTGGTACTTTAAAAAAATCCTAATCAAATTTTGTCAAAGCTAATTATTCATTAGAGTTCATAGTGTTCAAAATACATTTCAAGCTAGTACTAGTAGAAAAATTAGTACGGGAAAGATCCTGCAAAGATCATCACAACCTGGATCAAGAGGATTTGTACTTCTTCCTCAAGCATAGTTAGAGATGCCTAGGTCATTCACGTGGTATCTAGAGTTCTCAAGGAAATGGAATGATGATTTGGAGCAACATTTGTACCTGTACAGAGCCATATGGAGGGCCTGCCAAATGTCGAATCATGCCAAATTGATTGAATTCCAAACCACAATTAGGGAGAGATCGTTGAGGTGGTTTATTGAGTTTCCAGAGCTACATCTAATTTTGGCAGTGGATGATGTTAAAATGGAATCTTTACAAGAATTCAAACTCCCATAGATGAATCAACAAGGATTGTCTGAACTGTAGGAAATTAAGTAGCGAAAAGGAGAAAAAACTTGGGATCCGATGAGAAGATTTAAAGATGCAATTGAAAATTTGAGTTACCACATTGAATGGAACAATCAACAAGATTGGTTCATCAAAGAAGTTCTTCCCCTTACAATAACGTCGTTAACCCAGTAGAGGATTGATACATTTTAGGATGCTTTAAATCAAACAAAGAGGATTGAAGCTATGTCAGGATACCTGCATGAATTCATGGAGGGAGAAAAAACACAAGATCCTTATATAATAGGTTTACAACTTCAGATAAGATTCTGATGGATAAATTGAAATATATTCAGCCTATGTGACCAGCAAGACCAAATGTCTAGTGTACACACTGCTTGGTTGAAGGACACCTAGTCACTGAGTGCCCAAGGTTGTGTGAGTCGGGAAATGTTTTGGGACTGGGTGGGCCCTCAAGAGCTCCACCGATTGTGGGAATCACATAGATAGGGATGCAAGGTATCTACCAAGGGAAAACACAATTTCATCGATTCCCCAATTAGGAAATCCCAACGGCCACTAACTACTGCAATATTTGTAAGGCTTTTGGAGACCTCCCATGGCTCTGCCTAATTTTACAAAAATATTCGAATGTTCTCAACGTCACATAATGTTATTTATGTGCCTGAAAAACTCACCACATAGACCAATGTAGAGAATTGGGTGCATTAGCTGACAGGATGGGAAGAACAACTTACAGGGTCAATTAAACTGACGAGGAGGACCTAGAATAAGGGGGGCAGGATGAGAGGAAGAGGACTAATGTGATCTTACAACTGTGACCTGGAGGGTCATGTTGCAAGGGAATTTACTTTACATAGAAGGCCATGGTGTTCTCAGTGCAGAGTGAACATGCATGCCATAAAGGTTTTCCTAGAACTAATAAAAATATGGGAAGAAAAAATGAGACATAGGGGAGCCAATTTGATCAATGCGGAGCCAAGGTTACTAGAAATTGAACCCCTCTCAAGTTTAGCTATAGTGACATGCAAAGGAAAGAAGACAGGAGATGATGCAGGGAAAATGGAGCAACCTAATATTATAAAACCAACCTTGCCAAAGTACTCCTATAATATGGAACAAAAAAAAAATACTATAAAGAAGCAGTGGAAACATTCAAAATGTTAAATTGAAGCAAGGAATCGTAGAAAGCACAACCAATGGTGGGGAAGGAAAAAGTCCTACCTTGGAACAACCTAAATAAGAATGGTTTAAATTGTTTTAAAATTGTAAATGATGAGAAAATGCTTAAACAATTGCAGGAGAACTTGAATTCAGTCATTAAAGGAGGGATAGGTCATGACACCAAAATATCTGCTAATATTCCAGAGAGGCACTCAAGAAGAATCTGAAGAAACAAAATATGAACAAGGAAGGAGTTTAGGATTGATGCACATATTGGAGGGTTCCAGATAAGAGATACCATGTTGGATCTAGGTTTAGATGTTAATATACTACTAAGTGAGACCTGGGAAGCGTTGGCGAAACCCAAGCTGGAATTTTCTCCTATACAGTTGTGCATGGAAAATCAATACTGCATCATACCCGTCAGGAGACTAGAAGATATGGAAGTTGATATTAGGGGGCTTAAGACCTACATAGAATTTGAATGCATATACATAATGGGTGATAAGGACCCCTATCCTACACTTATTAGGATAGACTGGGAATTTGAAAACTATGAAGTGATTGACTTAAAGATAGAACTAATGATTTTTTAGGTTGAGGGGGTTAGAGTAATCCAGCCCCTAGACCCCTACCAAGGTCTGCAATTCACAGAACCAACTGATGACAAAGAAGAGCCTAGACTACTAGATCCATTGTACCTTCTAACAGTGGGAAAAATACAAGATTATATCAACCCAACAGTTGAAGGGTCAATCAACTGACGCAGTGTCCAGAGTTCATACATTGGATCATAGGTTGCTTGGGATGATTGGGTGCAAGGAGGATATGAAATCAACACCTGAAGATGTGCCACCATCTGAGGGGTTAACTGGATTGGAACAGAGGTAAGAGGATATCCTACCTTCACCAATATGGAAAAAATTAATAGTTTTATTAATAAATTTGATGAAATTTTTCCTAAAGAGAATAAAGTGACCTTAATGAATGTGGCTTTACAAGCAACATCGACCCGATGGTGGTCCATCACAAAAATATTAAAATTTGGGATGGAATCTAAAGTGCATTAAGGGTCATATTCCAACAATACAAGAATCTACAACCAGATGTAAAGTATAGGGGTGCTACAAACCCCCAACAACATATAAAATATTGTGAAGAACGATGGGAGGTTGAAGAATTTCCTAGGGAATTGTGGGTACACACTTTTTTCATTCCCCGGAAACATTTCCACAAGCCTAGTACATAACGAAAGAGAAGAAGAGACAAATGGGATATTGGGATTCTCTAGCAAGAAGATTTGTGAGTAGTTTTTCTTTTAAATATATTGATCAAAGGTTAACTAATGCATTGCAAGCGGTAAAGAGGATTATTCTTACAATAGGTCAATTGATGGAAGTAACAATAGACCAAGCCAATCTGAAGCATATTTATGATACAAATTACCAAGAAGCAGTAGCTTGTGGAAAGGTGGGTCAGGAATTACATGAGGATGATTTAGAAGACTTAAGGATTTTGTCTTTTGAGGATAAAGAAGGGGAACAAGGAATCATAGATGGGTCGGTTACAGAAGGACCCCATTTTCTACCTTTGAATGTGAATAAACACAACATAGGGAGAAATGATAAGCCGAAGCTAGCATCCATTGGGGACTAATGGGATGACCAAACAAAAAAATAGATATTTGATCTGTTAACTGAGTATGAGGATCTATTTCTGTAATCCATTGTGGAGTTAAAAGGAATAAAGAGAGATATAAGAGAGATGAGATTTATGATTAAAATGGTTGCAAGACCAGTAAAACATTAACACTATAGAATGAATCCACAGTTAAAGGAGAAAGTAAATAAGGAAATAGAAAAAATGCTAGAGGTTGGATTGATATTCCCAGATGAGAAGGCTGATTGGGTTAGCCAAATAGTCATTCAAAATAAGAAGGATGCATAATAAATAAGATTATGTGTCAATTACCACATCTTGAACAATTCATGTGTACACGATTTGTTTCCTACACCCTTCAGTGACAAATTATTAGACAATGTAGATGGGAAAGAAACCTACTCATTCTCAAACAGATTCTCAGGCTACCACCAAGTCAGAATAGAAAAGGAGGATAAAATGAAGATGACCTTCACTACAGAGTGGGCTTCATATGCCTACCATCTGATGCCCTTTTTCCTAAAGAATGCACCAAAAATTTTCTCTCGAATTGTAATAGCGGAATTAAAAGAATACATCCACATATTTATAGAATTCTATATGGATGACTGAAAAATGTACAGCTTATTGAAGAAACACTCCATCCTACTTTGAATAATGTTTTATTGGTATCGGCAGCTACAGATATCATTGAATGTGAAAAAAATTTCCTTTTTTCGTTCCTTTCGGAACTTTGGTGGGCCACATTGTATGTAAAGATAGAATGTGCATGGATCCCGCCAAGGTTGTGGAAATTGTCAATATGCACTGGGGAATGTTAAGCAGTTGAGATCATTATTGGGACACACTCGCTACTATATAATATTCATTCTCAACTATTCCCTCATCAAAACTCGAATGGAAAGGTTACTTAAAAATACATAACAATTTATATGGAATAAAGAGTGTAATGAGGCATTGAATATACTAAAGGAGAACTTGGCGAGTGCACCAATTTTGGTCTACTTGGATTGGAACACATAGTTTCACATCCATATTTATGCCTCAGGTATTGCATTGGGAGTGGTGTTGGCTTAACCAGGCAAAAGAAACTTGGACCATCCAATCTACTTTTCCAATAGGAAGCTATCAATAGCCAAAAATAATTACACGACGATAGAGAGGGAGGCACTTCTGATGGTGTATTCACTGCAAAACTTTCACCATTTCCTTTTGGGAGTACCTTTCAGCTTTTTTACAAACCACTATGCATTAAAATATTTGGTGAACAAGCCTATACTTGAGGATAGAATCTATACATGTTTTCTATTATTCCAAAAGTTCACATTCAAATTTATTGTCAATCCAGGTAAACTAAATGTAGGACCTGACCATTTATCGCTAATTAAGTCAAGAGAAAGCAGATGTTTTGTGGATGATCAATTACCGGATGAAGACTTATTCAAGGTAGAATCAATGCCAGACTACTTAGAGGATTTTGCAGCATTCTTAGCTATAGGGAAATTCCCAGAGGTTTACAACACAACATATAAGAGACATATGGTATTCAAAGTTGTTGATTATCAGTTAATTGTAGGTCAACTCTATAATATGGGGCTAGATCAAATGCTATGGAGGTGCAGACTGAACCAGAAAGAGAAGTACTATGGGAAGGGCACTCATGGATTGTGGGAGGACACCTTGGAGGGAATCATACCGCAAGGAAGATTCTGCAGGAAGGTCTGTGGTGGCCCATTATTTACAGAGAAACAAAGGAATATGTAAAGAAGTGCGACGTGTTCCAGCGAGTCGGAAAACCATCACATCATGATGAGTTACCACTAGAACTAGTATGGGTGTTTTAAGCATTTGAGAAGTGTACAATTGACCTCATAGGGCCAACTAATCCCACTGCACGCCACTCCCATGCAAGATATAGTATAACTGCAACTGAGTACTTGACAAGATGGTTTTAAGCTGCACCAGTAAGGGATTGTAGTGCCTACACAACAACTAATTTTATCTTTGAGAATATAATCATAAGATTTGTATGCCCTAGAAGCCTGACAAGTGGCCATGGTAGCCATTTCATCAATGAAATAGTCGCATCACTGCTACAGAACTTTATGTTTTAGCATCACAAGATTATTTTGTATCACCCACAAGAAAAAAAAATCGTTGAGGCTTTTAATAAGATAATAGAGAAGGGCCTGATGTAGGTTTTTTCAACCAATAGAGATGACTGGGATGAAATATTTCCATCTACCTTATGGGATTATTGCACAATGGTCAAAAGGTTGCATAAACAAACACCTTTCCAATTGGTGTATGGTAGAGAAGAAATGGTACCTGTAGATTTTATAATCCCAAGATTGTTTATAGCGAAGTAAACACACATGCTAGAAGGCGATTCAATTGCAGAAAGATTAGAGGAACTGTGGGAGTTAGATGAAGCCATGTTTCTTTCATATTTCTATCAGTCATTAGATAAGAAATGACATAAGTCTTGGCATTACCGACATATTAAGAAAAATAAGATCACCATTAGGGGAACTTTAAGCTATAAAATGGGACTCCTAAGGAAATTATAAAATAATAGTGGAAATAATAAAATAATATTGGATTATATCATCAAATTTTAGAGGGAAAAAAGAAAAAACTACTTTTTCAACTCGTATTTTCAACATATCTCCCAAATTGTTTACTCAAATTTCTAACCGGAGTACTCGTTGGATGCAAAATTTAATTCCTCATCCAAGGAGTACCCATATTGATGGACCCTTCTACATGAAAAAATAGAAATACATGAAAAACATGATTGCAATCACGTGTTTTCATGTATTTCTCATTTTTCATGTAGTAGGGTCCATCAAAAGTATGCAACATGGGTACTCCTTGGATGAAGAATTAAATTTTGCATCCAACGAGTACTTCTACTCGAAATTTGAGTAAAAACTTTGGGAAATAAGTTGAAAAGACAAGTTGAAAAAGTAGTTTTATTATTTTATTATTTTTTCATATTTTTACCTTTTTACTTAAAAATGGTGAATAATCCCCCATGGTTGACGTCATCATCTTGAATCCTATTGGTTCTTCTAAGTTTATTTTGGTTGTACATTTTTTACCTAAAAATTCCCCTAATGGATCAAAGGTTGTGTCCTCATGTATGACAGTAAGTTCCAAAAATTCCCAGATTAATTGCAAATGCATTGGATAGGCCCATTTATTGTTGTAGAGATCGAAGAATCATGAGCTTTAAATCTCGCACAACTCTATGGAATTTTAATACCAGGTTGGGTGAATGGTGCACGCTCAAAACCCTTCCACAGGTAGGATACTTAAATTTTCAATTCCGATAAATCTCTGAAAGGAGAAAAAAGTAGGTATAGGTAGAGTCAGTCATGTTTGTCCATCATTAGTTGAGTCAATCCAGTTGTGAATAAATTTACACCTTTGAGTCACCCTAGTTGCGGAGAGATTTGTAGCTCCTCGCAACTGATTGTGGTTGGGGGGGATACTCTACATGCAGTGCATCATTTCACAATAATTACACCATAATTAAGTTGAAAATATGAATTCATAAAAATCCTTCCCATGTTAGAAACATCATTCTATAATAAATAGATCCCATCACTCCATAATAATTACCCATCACCTCAACTCGTATCCTTGGGATAGCGTCAGCCAAGTCAAATCCACCTCACTTGTTGTCAACAAATCGCAGAATTGAAGCCGAGGGGGGGTAGTTTCTGAAATAATTAGTTATGAGGTCTCATCACCACATGTCAAGTCAAAAATATCTACTTAATTTGCATGGATAGGCAAGAAATTTCAGATTCTAGAACTAGGGTTCTCAAAGAACAGAATGAAGAGTCTGTGTTTGTTAGAAATTTTCTTGAGAAAAGGCTTAGGTCCACTGTATCAATAGTATATCAGAGACTCTCAAGAATGATAAAGACCATTGTCTCAGTGGTAGAACCAGAGGTTGGTCAAATAATTGAAAAACTTGAATCCATCACAGGGAAATATGACAAGGCTGGGTTGATCGACACTGACTTCATGGACTTATTTCACTCAAACGACAGGTGCATACAGAACCTTACACAAAGGAGGATGGAAGCCAAGTGGTCTGCATTCGAGGTGACTTCAAAGGAATTCAGAGGTCGGCATTACCTCACCTAAGGAGTCTACCTATCTCCGTTACTCAAGGAGAAATGATGCAGTGCACCAAATTTATTCCTAGAGAAATACACAGGGGGTCACTATGGTTGGCAAGTGAAATCAAAATACATGCAGTGGATGTACAGGGGTTGACAGGCTTTTCAGTGACAGGTAATGAGGTTCCATATGCATTCCAAACTATTTCCAAGAGAGCCAAGAAGGTTGTAGAGAAAAAAAATTATGACAGATATAACACCAAGAGAGGAGGCAAGGGAGCCCGAATTGACCCCATCAACAAGTAAAATTTAAAAATTGCATGTTATCTCATAGCAGGAAAGATTATGAGGCATTACACGAGGAACAAGTTCACACTCAATACCATCTCAGTTGCAGAATGTTGTTTAGATGAAGAGAAGATCAATTGGTGTGCATACCTACTCTAAAATTATTTGAGGCATGTGAAGATAATTATAGGAGGGCTACAAGCTTCATTTATGGATATATGGTCATGACGCTGCCCATGTGGAAATGGTGCCCTCCTGAAGGGAGGCAATTAGCAAAAATAACTGAGGAGCAACAAATGGCACTAAGGTATACACCATGGAGAGTATCGGGAGATTTGAAAAACAAAGAGATCAATGAGACATGTTTCGAAGGATGGTATAAGTGTTGATATTTTGAGGTAGCACCGGGTGTGCTCTACCCTTAAAATTTTGTGGTGGCTCTAAGACACACAAGACCTCCAAAACCCAGAAATTGTTTGGAGAAATTTCATTTGGTGTGTGAGATATTAAAATAATTATTTTTTTTAATGAGGACCCTAAGTCTAACTTAGGGAATTAGAAAAATTAAAGTAAATTAATTAAACACTTGTGATAAAATGTTTTAAGTGATGCGGATCAAATAATATTTTAATCTGAGCTATCGATAAGAGATTAGATCATGGCCATTGATGTGTCAACGAGAAAAGTGTAAAGGAAAGGCTAGGGGTCAGTGGGACAATAGACACACAGAGTCTAAGAGATCGAATTCTTCTGACGGAGCAGTTCTCGGACGAAGATCAGATCTCAGTGACTTAGAGTTACATTGAGGAGTAGATGTAGTGATTGGCCAAGAGGGCCAAGGGTACAATGCAGAGCAAGGGCAACAGAGACGCAATGGATATAGCGTAGCCATCAGAGGGTGTGACGCAGGCCCACACAGGGCTCACACAGGGGAAGCGTAGTGTCTCCAAGAAGAAGTCTGAAATTCTGCCGAAAGAAAGGGTTTTTGAGACACGAGGGCTAAAACCGAGATCTGGGAGAAGCAGATCCATGCAGAGCTAGGGTGTCGTAGTCCCTCAGTCCAGGATATGTAGGTTGCGTAGAGCGAGCCGAGGTTTCACCAGTTTCTCATTTGGATCAGTCGAGACTTAAGAGAGTGAGTTATATCTCACATGTAATTTGATTGCTGAGGTTTTCTCTATTGGGTCAGTGCATTTTATAACACCCTAGATTTACTCAGAAAATTTTGCTTAATAATAATAAACCCTCATATCTATTGCACTGGTTTTCCTGCATTTTGTTTTTTCGGGGACATTTTCCTGAAAAGTATGTGTGTCACTTTGTCATATGAGCGTGCTATTCAGTAAATGATCTGTATGTGTAGGCTTTTAATTATATTTAATTAATTTTTAATTATAAATATTCATATTAATAACTTGTATCTTTAATCAAGTAGGAGAATTAAATCGAGATTTAACGGTAGGATTTCTTAGATTAATAAATTTTCACATGGTATCAGAGCCTTGCAAATCAAGTTGAATCTCCAACAAAATCAACTGAAGGAATTTTTGCTGCAGAGAGTAGCTGAAGCAACGCAGAACCAGATAGAGTAGTGCAACATCAGGAGGACGCGGTCCCAGTAGAGGCTACGCAAGGGGTGACGCAGTCCCAGCTGGGTGACGCAGAGACATCACAATGCATTCTAGAGGGACACAGGAGAAGCATATTCTACACAGAGGCTTCACTAAGCAATTCTTCTCACACATAGGCCAGTTAGAGCGACGCGGTTCTTTTTTGAGTTGTTGTGCAGTATTTTTGTGCTCCAGAAGCAGGGATTCAGATCTTCAGAAGTTGCTAGTGTGGTGGAGATTATTTCGGTGCAGAATCATGCCTAGCTAAGTTGATAAATAGTGGGACGAGAATAGTTTCTCAGCAGATCTGTGCCAAACAGATCTGAGATTCGATCACGAGGGTGATCGTAGAGAACAATTCAATTGATTTTTGGCTAAGGATTTCCAGGAGGGAAATTAGTTGTCGGAGAGAGCAACTACTATAGAGGATTTCTAATTGCCCAGAAACCCAGATCCAATATTTTTTTTGGGTGTTGTAGCATAAAGAGGGAGAGGAGTATCTGTTCTGACAGATTCGAGCAAAGATGGCTTCTCACGGACTGAGAGATCAGGACGGGTTGGACGACATGTCCAACTTCATTATCTGGAGGGCAGGGATCCAAACAGTCCTGGATGATTACAACATCAAGGACCATGATGAGAATGTCCTAGTTGTGCCTATCGATCTAGATCCTTTGAATAATTTCAAGGAGAATCAAGCATAGGCAAAGTGCATGATCATGGACGGAGTCAAGGATCAGGTCGTGCCACATATTTTTAAGAAGAACACGGAAAATGAGATGTGGACATCTTTGCAAATGATGTATCAGGGAGGCTATGTCCAAATGAATATGCTTCTAGAGAATCATATGTGGTTGTTATAGATACATAAGTGTGAGGAGATAGATCCTTTCCTCTTCAGACTTCACACTAGCCAGAATCAACTGATTGCCATGGATGCGACTCTGGATGAAGGGCACTTGGTGCGGACTTTCCCGAATGCACTCACCGAGGAATGGTAAAAGTTTGTCCAAAGCATCTTGGGTAGAGTATCATAACCATCCTGGGCAAACATGTGGGAAATCCTCCATTAGGAGGAAACCAAGAGATTTACCAAGAGGAAAAACAGCAGCAATGGAACTATCAAGGTAGAGAAAGAAGAGGAGGAGGATGCAGCCCTTAAATCAAAGGAACGGAGGCAACAAGGTAAAAATAATAGGGACCTATCCAAGGTTCGGTTCTTTAATTGTGGCGAACTTGGACACTTCGCCAGCACTTGTCCTAATAATAAGAACAAGGAATCTTCTGAATCCAAGGCTATAGCAACAAATGATGATGGGAGTGATGACGATGTAGCCATGAGTGCTCATGAGCCACGGAAGTGGGGCGACATGGATTTGTAGAGCAGCTACATATGGTGTGGTAGGATCCTTGAGGTGCCCAACTCTTGGATCACATACGAGATATGGGAGCCTTAAGACGGCAGCAGGACAAGTGGAGCAGTGGGTGTGAGAGATCACAGTGAAGTGGAGGGAAGAGCTGGGATTATGTATAGGGAGTATCACAATGCAAAGAAAATAATATCTTAGAAGCAACAATGCAGAGGGGCTAATGAGACTTCAGCAGTGTGGAGGATGCAGTGTTGTAGCAGCGCGGTGGCTTCAGGAGAACAACGCAGAGAAGTAGCCAAGGGAGCTTTAGTGATGAGATGCACCCTGCCTGACTTGTCTGTCAATGATTGGGAAGGGGTCCTTCAGATTCTTACTTCTCAGCAGTGAATTGCAGTGCAGCAGTTAGGAGTGGAAGTGCTATAGGCAGCATGATGTAGCAAATGGAGAGGGAGCTGCAATACAAATGTAGTAGTGTCAGTGGCAGTGACATGGGCAACAATACAGGAAGAAGCAACGTAGTGGATGGATGGAAGCATGCCAATAATCAGCAGCACAGAGGCCGATTTCGAGATATTACGATACATGATGTGGATGTATTTCTAGAGCACACTCTGTGCATGTTGATATTTTGAGGTAGCATTGGGTGCACTCTAGCCCTGAAATTTTGTGGAGGGGCTAAGATACACAAGACCTCCAAAACACAGAAAGCATTTGGAGAAATTTCATCTGGTGTTTGACATATTAAAATAATTAATTTTTTTAACGAGTACCCTAAGTCTAACTTAGGGAATTAGAAAAAATAAAGTGAATTAATTAAACACATGTGATGAAATTTTCTAAATGACATGGATCAAGCAGTCTTTTAATTTGAAATGTTGATAAGAGATTAGATCATGAACGTTGATGTGTCAAAAGGAAAAGTATAAAGGAAAGGCTTGGGTTAGTAGGAGAACACACACAGTCTGAGATCAAATTCTTCTGACAGAGAAGTGCTCGGATGAAGATTAGATCTGAGTGAATCATAGTTGTAGTGAGGGGAGGATGCAATTATTATCCAGGAGGGATAAGAGTACAGTGTAGAGAAAGGCCAGAAGAGACACAATAGAGACAACGTATCCATCATAGGGTGTAACGCAGTCCCTAAGGAGGGTGATGCAGGCCCACCAGGGCTCATGCAAGGGTAGCATGATGTCTCCAAGAAGAAGTCTGAAATTATGTTGGAAGCAAGGGTTTTTCAGCCAAGAGGGCTGAAACCAAGATTTGGGAGAAGCAGATCCACACAGAGATAGGGTGACACAGTACCTCAGTTTAGGCTATGCAAGCTAATGTAGTAGCTGCGCAAAGCAAGTTGGGTTTCACCAGTTGCTGATCTGGATCAGCCGAGACTTGTAAGAGTGAGGTATATCTCACATTTCCTCTTATTGCTAAGGTTTTCTCTGTTGGATGAGCCGATTTTAAGGAACCCTAGATGTACTCAAAAACTGCTTTTTAATAATAATAACTTCTCATATCTATTGCACTAGTTTTCCTGCATTGGGTTTTTCTGGGGACATTTATCGAAAAATTTTGTGTGTCACTTTGTCGTATGTGTGTTTTATTCAATAAATTATTTTTATGTGTAGGTTTTTAATTGTATTTACTTTGTTGTTAATTCTGAATATTTATATTAATAACTTGTATGTTTAATCAAGTAGGATGTAAGTAAATCAATATTTAATAGTGGGGCTTCTTAGATTAAGAAACTTTCACACTAAGAAGATGCTAGTTGTTATCAACACGGCAGAGAGGATTCCTAATGTTCTATTGGATGTGTAGTCATAGCAAGTCTAGTTCGGAGTCAGTCATGGGCACACATGGATAAGGCCATGGGGTGTACACGCCGAGACGTTTCATAAGAGGGAACAAAGGTTCACCCTGACTATGGAAGCATTCCACAAAAAAGTAATGCCATGGCCCACAGTTATAGGTGAGGTTCTAGAAAATCAACACTTCTACTCCTTCCAGGCGATGGTGCCGCAACACTACCAAGAGAAAAAAAAGCATAAACAACACAGAGGCTCACACATATACAATTGCAACCATTTATTCAGAAAATCCTGACAAAATTTCAAGCCATCAATGAAAAAATGGTAATTATCAGAGTCAGAACCACTTAATTCCCTTCTTTTACTCAGTTTCAAGCTTAGTTTCAGCATCCCTCAACTCTAAGCACCCAAGTGGTCACAACAATTCCATTCATATGCCCGCATTCATAGTCCCAACACACCATTCCACCATTCAAGAAGAAAAAGGCCTCAAAACCACCCATACCAACCCCAATGAAGAAAAAAGGAAAGGTCTTTACATTTATCACCCAACTCATGGACTTCACAGAATATGATAGTCTAACTCAGGCTGGCTTCCCGGTAGTTGAAGAATCACTGAGGGCTACACAAGTTTCCTCGCATGTATGTCAGGAGAACTGAAATTAAATCCCCGTTCTATCACCCTCATCACGAAACCCATCACCATAAAAAACCTCCACCTCTGCCACCATCTCCGACATTATTCTGATAGGCGCTATAGTTATGATCGATACCAACATGGATCTAGACTCATATACCCCAATGATGTGACTATAGTTAGAGAACCATAGGTTGAAACATGATCCTTATTAATGATATTGTTTGGTACCGACCCTCCAACAATTGAAACCATTGTTATTAACACCACCCTAACCACCTCATCGCACAAAATCTCATTACCACTTCATTCAATCACTTTTATCCCACCTGTTAGCACTCCATCGGATCTCTGAAGGCTGAGAAGGAGACCAACAAAGGTAACCACATACCACTTTGACCTAGTAGCTATCCCTGCTAGGCCGAAAGGGCTCTCTCAATGAGATCATGGCCAATTTGACTGGATCATGAAATATTTTAGGCTAGGTATGTAGAATAGGGTTTGATTTGATTTTGAAGGTTTGCGCTTGTTGGAATAGGGTTCCCTAAAAGTTGCGAATTTTGTACAATTTTGTATATTTTTGGTATTAATTATTCTAACATAGGGGTTTTGGGGTGGGTCAGAGCCCCGAATGCATTGTAATGGGTCAAGGGTAGACCAAGAGTCCAAAAACCACGATTTTCAGACCATTGGAAGCGTAGGCTAAGTCGATATAAATAGATGAACATTTTGAGTCTTAGGGGAGGAAATAATTAAGTCTGACGCTAAGTGATAATTGTTAGATCTGTTGTTGGGTCGTTTGGGTAAGGACTCCTGCTAACTATGTGCACAAAGATCCTCAGTCCTGCTGTGTGCGGACCCTACTGGCTGTGTGCGCAGGAAGTATTTGGATTGTACTGGGTTTTTATGTTAATATATGAAGATATAGTTAAAGTATCTCTGTGTTATCGGATCTAATGTGCTACTGTTGATGCGAACCTTTGGGATCTGTTAGAATTAAGAATACAGTTGTGTTATCTGTTATGCTTCGAATCTATCTATGTTATGGTATATTTGTAACCTATCAATGATGCGTTATGATAACTGTTGATGTGCATGTGGATGTGAAGATATTGAAAAAATCTGTAGCTCTGTTATATTGAGGATTACATTGTTAAAAAATCTACGAACAGATCTATCTCGTGTGAACCCGATAAGCTACGAACGTAGATCTGCTTGACTTACCTACTCTCTCTCAGGGTGCGGAAACCTGGTGATAGCACCCTCCCATACTGCTTCAGGTGTTACTTTGGCCCGCACAAGAGGGTCACTACTGAAAGGGCCAGTAGTATAGGGGTTTTTTGGCAAACCTTAACCTCTAAACCTGGGTCAGGACCGGTCGAGCCAATAAATGGTTCCATTGCCAGGACTGGGGGCATTTTGAGAGAGGGATTGGGTAATGCCAAGAGAACATTGGAGACCTAAGAAGAAATAAATTGAAGAGTGGTTTGAAAAACAGGTTCAGGAATTTGCGATAAAAGAGAATGGTAGCACAAGGTTGACGACAGAGAAGTGGAAGAATAAGTACATTTTCACAAAGTTCTACGAAGTTTTCTTTGTGACATTTGTGACCGAGCTTTAGGAGTGGCTCGCAAGGCTCGTAGATTTCCAGAAGTTTTGGAAGGACGAATGGGTCACGCAGTGGACTCTAGAGTTGATCCAACAGTTAGAAAAGATTGATAACAACATCACTCGTATGGTATATCACTAGGTAGATAGTGTGGTGGGAGGATTTGTGATGGATTTTGCAATCGATCAATTCATATCCTATTCTGATTCAGAGCAGAGGTTCTTCAAGGGTTTCTGGGGTAAGTTTATGAAAATCTTACCATTATTTATTAAGATATTATTGTGTGAAAAGAGCCTTTTGTGCAGCCATACAGAGTGAATGAGCTCCGATCAGAGAGAGGGTACAACACGAAGTGGTAAATAGTACAGAACTAATCAAGAAGGAGATAGATCTGTCTATAGTCTAGTAAGGGACTCGGCTACACATAACCCTCCAACAACATCACCTTCAAATCAACATAGCGGTAAGAAATCACGCCTACCTCCTCCATCAGAAGACGAGATGGCCTCGCACATGAAGCTACCAACCTTTAAAGGTGTAGGGGATGAAGATATGGATCGGTTCTAGTTTTTCGCAGAGTCAGTATGGACTGCACAGAATGTGGCCAACGATGTTGTGAAAAGGGTGTAGCTGTCTCTTTCCTTCAAAGGAAGAGACCTAGACTGGTATATGGGATACGCAGCTCAGCATGTGAATGTGACCATTCAAGAGGTTAAGAATGCCCTAAAACAGCAGTTTCAGAAGCCTAAATCCTACTCTCAGATAGTGAATGATCTAAATGATTTCAAACAAGGACCCTCTGAGTCTATATGGGAAGCTGATCAGCGACTGAAGAAGGTAATCAGAGAAGGGGAATTTCTGTATGATGACAGACAACACAAGGAGTGGTTCATTGCTATGTTACTGCGTCACCTGTGTGTACCTATGGGTCATCAAGCTATTGAATCACAGGAAAAAGCCTTAGAGATTGCTATGAAGTTGGAAGCTGCGCTGAGAGATGATACCCAGTTAGGAGTACAACAAATCCAAGAGCAGCTGGGGGCAATGCACATGGAGATCCAAAACCTATGAAAGGACTAAGGGAAAGAATCTAGTCCAAACATATGGTGCATACAATGTAGGGTATCTGGGCACACCAAGAATTAGTCACCACTGCTAGCAGACTACCTATTGGTGGGGGGACCCAGTCCACTATGCCTGGGACCAAGTGGACCAACGTTGTGGTGCGATGATTGTCACATAGCCAGCCGGCATGATACTAACCATTACCCCCGTCTAGATGCGTATGTCCGAGAATAGAAGCAATAATGGTGCAGGTTTTTCCGATCAGTAGGACATGATGAGAAAAACTGGCAAACTTATGATCTAATGATAGACCGGGGAAACCTATATAGGGTACAATCAGACCCTTCTTCACCATGATCCCCCTCAGGCATAAGTGGCTCACCAGCTAGGGGCAGGGGAGGGGATTGATGTGGAAGCACAGGTAGGGGAAGAGGACAACTGATCTGCTATAACTACGGAGAGGTAGGGCACTTTATGAGGGACTGCACAAACCCTACAAGATAATCTTACAAATACTGCATATAGCTGGGCCATGTGATTGAAGACTGCCTATTTCTGATATCCAAAATGCAGGAAAAGCAGCAAACACCTACGTAGAATGTACAAAGGGTTAATGCAGAACCTATAGATGAAGGACCAAGCTTTAATGTCATAACATACAGCGGCATGGCCACCGGGGAAGCTGAGGAGGAGCCTCTTATCCAAAAATTAGCCATAAAGAAAGAATTTTTGGACTTACAGAAGGAAAAGGAAACCTTTGTCGTAACTCGCTAAGACTTGATAAGGCTGAGGCATCTACTTCTCAATCCCCCACGAACCTTAAAGCAGATGATGAGGTCAAACCATTTCTGTAGGCATGTATGAAGTTTCTATGTAACCAAAGGGTTGTAGAAAACCTCCAAGCTTTGATAGATAGCTATGCAGAAAGAACAACCCCACCCATGGAAGTTCAAGATGTGCACAAACTGTACAGGAATAAGAAACGCACTGGTAGGGAAATGCGGTTAACCGCGCAAATTGGTGATTATGAGATGGATCACGTTATTCTGGACCTAGGTTCATATGTGAACGTACTGCCTAAGAAAACTTGGCAGTGAATGGGAGAACCAAAGTTGGAATGGTCCACTATCTAGCTGTGCATGTCCAATCAACAAAAGATCATACTGTTGGGGAGACTATCAAAGATCGTGGTAGATATCGCAGGAGTTAAGGTCTGGACTAACTTTGATGTCATTCATATTGTAGAGGATTCAAACCCCTATCCTATGCTCCTGGGATTGGATTGGGCCATAGATATGGGAGGTATCATAAACCTAAAGAAAAGAAGCATGGTGTTTGAAAATGAAGGTACGCGGGTGATCGTATGATTAGACCCTGCGGAAGGAGAATGGTCTATAGATCCGGTGCGTTAAGAAGAAAATATGGATCATATTTATAAGTTAACTGTGCGGGGAAAATATTGGATCAATCCCATAGCCGATGGTATTCTCTATTGGGAAAAGGAGAGAAAGTGTTTCTCTAACTCCAATGGAGAGATGGAAAATTGGCAGAATCGGCTACATGATGTACCTGCGCTGCGATGCCTTAGGATATCCAAGGACTTCTGATGCATCTCCTCCGAGGTAAGAGAACTGCCCTACTTTGGTGGATCTGGTAATATTAAGGAGTTTTTGCGAGCATTTGAATCTGAGGTTCCAAGAGAGTGAAGGTTATGGGCCCTTAACTTAGCTATGCGTGCAACACCTGCGAGGTGGTGGGATATGCATAAGGGGGCATTCCAGGACTGGGAAGAATGTTGGGAAATGATCGTCCTGCAATTTGAACCTCCAATTCACTTACACGTAAAGAAATTCCTTAGACCAGGGGACCCGCGTGAACATTTGTTCACTTGGATGGAGAAATGGTGTGACCAGACTGCAGAATAATGGGTTCACCTATTTATTCATGCCTTGGGACCAATTCCCACCACATGCTACTTGGATGCGGAGCTACATAAGTGCACCCGCCACTGGGAAACATTAAAGGATGAATTTTTAGGCACATTTGGGTTAACAAGGGGCATGGAGGTGCTTGATGAAGCTCTGTAGGATATAGATACCTTTGTATTTGATGAATCACGCCCTTCCACAACACTTGGGACACCAACATGGGAAATGCAGATGTAATGTTCCAAATTTTTCAATAAGGTAATTGGAACATTAATTTTTCTTTTATGATAATAAAAGGAATAAAATGGGTAAGGGAGCCCATGTAGCAGCAAAATAAACTCTCCTAAGATCCAAAGAGTCACTTAAGTGGCTAAATTTGGCATTCCCTAGTGTGAAAAGGGCCAAAAGCAAGTTAACTAGACCATGGTTGACCAAGTCAACAACGTGGCTAAGACGAGAAGCTTGTTCATGAAGACTACGCAGTTTGGAAAGGAGGGAAATTAGAGGATGAGAGAAGCCCTAATGGGTGGGGTCCATGGCAAGGAAGCATTCCTTGCATAAAAAGGTGAAGGAGAGCCATTGTTCATTTCATGCTTGGGAATTCGATTTTGGAGCTCTCTTAGCACACAAGGGGAATTCCTATTTAGGAGTTTCCTTCTCTTCCTTGGGAGGCCTTGGAGGAGCTGTTCTTCATCTTTCTCACATCCAGGCTTGAGGCCAAAGCCATCTCTTTCAGCTACAAAATTTCTGTTGGGCAGGTTCAGTGGAGTTGCTGGAGGTAGCAGTGAGGGAACACCATCCCACCATTTCCTGAGCTAGTTTTGAAGAGGAGGAGTTCTTATTTCTCTAAGAAATAAGCAAAGGACATTTCCAAAGATTTATTGCAGATTTTTTCATAGGGCCAAGTGTTTCATCTCAGCCCCAGTGCAGTCACTCCCTCTTACAGCGTTATTTTCAGAGGGCAATTGTAGGAGGATTCACCAAGGGAATCAGAGAGTGTAATCTCTAGTGAAAGGGGAAACCTTTCACTTAGAAGATCATTGGAGGAGGTTTCTATATTTTTTGTAGCATCTTTCCCCTTCTCCATTCCTGTATTAATATTGAGTTGTAACAGCTACACTGCAACTCTCGAATTTTTGTATTTTATCATTTTGTACATGTATTGCAGCCAATATTTCTAAGGATTGTTAGTTAGTTATTTTCAGGGGTTGAGAGCTTGCTCCCCCTTCTTATTTGAGCTCATATTGTTATATTATCTTGTATATTTCAGTTTGTAGTCATTTTCCCTTATAGACTGCACAGTCACAGAGTTGTTGGGTTATGTAGAAGAGTGTTCCTTCATTTTATGTACATTTCCCCTTGAGGCTGATTTGAGCCCACCTTGAGAGGTCCTTTCCTCAAGGATTCTGTATATCATTTGCTGCTACAGATTATATATCATTTTTTCACTCTTCTCACATTTCATGAGTAAATGTATTTCATTGTTGCTGCTGCTTGTTAGAGTTCAGATGTTGCTGTAGCTCATCCTTTGAGCAAGATCTTCCTGAAGGAAGAAATATTTGCATAGCAATAGGCAGAGTCTGAGAAAGGGCTAGGAAGCCTTCGGTTCTCATCCTCTCTTTAGAGGTGAAATAACTAGTAAAAGCCCTCTCAATCCATCTCTGACATAGCCTTGTTCATATTTCCAACAAAGGAGTTCTTCAGCAGTGAAAAAGCTGTTGATTCCCATTTCGGAAAATTACAGTGGTATCAGAGCTTCGAACTTGGCTCAGCCTATGAAGTTCTAATTTTAGAGAAGGAGAGGCCAGAATGATGCAAGGGATGAGATTAATCTCATCAACTTTCAGATCCAGCAACAACTTCTCCAAGGAGGTTGAGGAGACAGAGAAAGAAGAAGAGGAAGGACCATGCACTTCCTATTCTCACAAAGAAGCAAAGCAGAAGCATGAAGAGCACTTGGATTTCGAAATTATAAGTGAATATCTTGCTGAATATAGAGAAAACCCTAGAGTCTTCCAAGAGACTCTATCTTTTTCACACTTTGTTCAGGAGGAAGAGGAAAGAAGACCCCATAGTCATGGGAGGATGAAAGGCAGTAGATTCCTATTTTCTACTTTTGATGGGTCACCCACATGTGCAACAGAGGCTTGGGTGAAGAAGCTAGAGGATTTATTCCTGCTAAATCTTGTAGTAGACAGAGAGGCTGTGGCAATTGCAGCACTGCACCTTGAGGGAGAAGCAAAGGCTTGGAGGTCCAACCATGGGATACATGCAAGGGTTTCTACTCTTGCTGATTTTTCTCAGATCTTGATCAGAAGATTTGGCCAAAGGAGGGAGGAGACCTCACCACCAGAAGAGAGGGCACATGCCAACGCTGTCACATTCATGGAGGATAAACCTCCATCTTCAGAAGTTGGGGCAGCCAACACATTTGGGGAAGAGACTCTTGCAGTCACACAAGACTCTTCCAAACTTTACCAAGGTATGCATGAGTTTTCATTTCCCGTTGATTCCATACATGCCATGAGGGATTGCATACCATGGCAAGCTGATTGTATAGAGTAGGAGACTTATACTGCATTGTGGCACCTTGAGGAAAGAAACCCTCATTATCCTCATGCACCATTGATGAGCCATGTACCACATATGAGGTTGGGGTTTAGAAATTTTGTCATGGAGGAGATTGCATTTCAATTTCCCATGAAATGCAAAGGGGAAAACTTGTTTTGGGATGATGGTAGCTCTTGTGGGAGAGGTACCAAGTTGGAGAAAGATGAGAAGCATCCACTAGGAGTTGAGTGGATGTGGATGGGAGGCAAGAGGGTGGTGAGCCTCTTGAAGATCTATGATACAAGGCACCAAGAGGCCATGCTACATTGGTTTCTCTTGAGGGAGTTTGGCTAACATGTGACCTATTCCTTTTCATGGGGTTTGAGGAGGAAGAGGAGATGGCAGGATACTTACACCATGGAGCAGAAAGGGGCATGGGTGCATTATGATGGGATGGCATTATTTTTACCATTCATCATGTTCCTGTTTCATATTGGGTATGGTGGAAGTATGGAGGAGCAACAAACATTCTTGTTGCTCAGATTTTGTTTGGATGTTGCGAGAGCAAGAGGAGGCACTAGCATGGTGCAAGGGGATTGCTCTTTGATCTTGGATGCCCTAGTAGCACCTTCTTCATGGGAGGGGCTCTACATTTTCAGCAACATGATGGGAGGAGTATTTGGCAAGATTCATGTCAAAGAGGGGATCTTTGAGATGATAGTGGCCATACTCCAAAGGCCAGCAGCGCTGTCACTTGAGAGCTTGAATTACTTGTTTGAGTGCCCTTCAAACCACTTCGCAAGTGATGTATTTTGGAGGCATGTAGGAGATGAGGATGAGGGATTAATGGATGGGAGCATCCCTTGCTATGTTTTGATTATCTTGGCTTGGGCTCACAAGCACAAGAAGAGACAGCTACATGCAGCAACTTTGGATTCTTCTTCCATGCATTCTTGTGCATACTATCTACTGATAGAGGAGTCCACTTGGGAGGGCATCCTAATGGATGTATATCAGCATATGGCTAGATGCATAGCCCAAGAGATGATGATATGGTTGGCACAACCACTCCCCTACTATGTGTTGGTCGCTTTAATTTCTTATTGATTTAAACAATCAAGTGCTACATAAATTATCAACCTAGGGAAGTCTGTTTATTTCAAAGGCAATCACACATTGCATATGCTCAATCTAAAAAGAAATGAAATGTTGTAGTAAAAATTACACTAATCACACCTTGCTTCAACAAACTGAAGTCTACTTGAGTTACAACAAAAACAATCTTTCTATTGTAGACAATCATCAAAAGAATCCTGGATTGCATTAAAAATAAAACAATCTAGGAAAGGAAACCAATCTGCAAAAGGAAATACCAATTATGCTATAACAGAGAACAGGACCCTATTCCCCAAGTAGGAATCTTCATCACCTGTTTCTAATTACCAAGCTTTCACAAACTCATTCTGTAAACAAGATTACCAATTAAAATAATCCACAATTACCTAGGAATGAATTGTATGAAAACAATGTAACAAGTAACGGAAACAGAGTTTCAACAATAAATAACAGAGTTCCAATACTGCATAAATGATTTTAGCGAACAGAGTTTAACAAGGCATAAATGAAAAATATCAGTTAACAAACTATGGAAATAAATGGGTGAATCTTGTGAAGAAGGTGGGCCCTTTCCTTCTCACAAGATTCCCCAAAAGAAGGAATTAAAATGAAATGCTCAGAACATACTTTTATTCATCTTTCGAAAGTACATATTACAAAGGATTCACATTCCTTCTCTTTTTCAAAAATAAACCTCCCGTAGTCTCCCTAATCCGCCCTCTAATGTTGATGTCTCCTCTTTTTAAAGAGGAGACATCTATTACACAGTTGATTACATTGTAGAAATCCTATTTTTAACCCAATCTGATCTTCTATACTGAGACAGGACCTTCTATTCTTCCATAGCAAAATGCTGTTACAATGGTTAAGATGGTACTGGATTCATGGTGTAGTTGTTATGGCCAGTGTAACAGCTTCCTTACTTATCTTTTCTTGTTACTGTCGTGCCTAAAATACTGCTTTAAAATCGCAAATCACGAGTTGTTTTGGAAACGAGATTTGCGTACTATTGATTGTTTCAGCAATGGGATGTGGACTGTTTCAACAACGTGATCTTCAGACAGCCATGATAGATTAACTGTGGTCTTCAAACTATCTCAGCAACTATATGTTTTCGATTAATGATTAAATATGAAAGTAATGTAAAATTACATATAAAACAAATTAAACATATAGTAAAGAGAAGAATGTTATATACCTTTAAAATAATGGATGAAAGTGATAGTATAGGCTTTAAATTAGGACTAGAAAAGAATGGAATGATAGCAAAATGTGTGGTCAAAAATTTACATTATAGAGTCCTAACACTATGTTGCAGTAAGGGGGACTTTTCACTTGAGCTATTTCAGCTCAAAGGCCAAGGTACATGATGAGGGAGATGATCATTTGCTTTATGTTTGGCACTATCTTATTTTTATGAGCAACATATTATATCAAGGAGGATATTTCCTTCTTGCACACTATGTTTTTTTATTCTCATGGTCTATTGCAACAAATATGATGGCTATTTTAGTAGTGGATTGTGGGAGAAAGCCACATGATTTTCGGTGTACACCCATTACACCATTTTGTACTTTCATGCATACATATTTTGAGATGATTGTGGTAGCTAACAAGTGCCGGGGAGAGCACTTATTAATTTATATTTTGATGCAGGCAAGGAGTGCACTACACAAGTCCCATTGGTGGGACAATGATCCACTTTCCAGTTGTCATGTGACAACCTGCTTTTATTGGTTCTTACTTCCATGCATTGCGGATTTTTCTTGGTGCATGGAGAGATTTGTTTGGAGAGTGGGACATGAGTTGAAGAGGCCCATTGGGAGTATGATTCTCCTCACTTTTCATGGCGTATGTTTCAAGGGAAACAATGGGCAGGCTTCACCTCTTTCCTTCATGTGGGAGGAGCTATTTAGACAGTGTGAATTTTTGGAGGAGGCATTTCATGGTTTACATTTTTGATGGGGTGGCTTGGGTCTCTCTTGAAGAGAAATTCACATCAGCCATATATCAGCAGTAGCCCCATGTGTATCATGAAGAGGGAGGAACTCATAGGGTGGATGTGCCCTTTGGGAGGAGAGACCTCCATTCTTTTTGGAGCACATGCTCCAAAGGGAGTATGGGAGATGATATGGTCACCATGTTCAGACATTGGTTTCTCTTGGAGGTGAGCCATATGATTGGTTGGATGCCATATGATGATGAATTCCAACTCATCACATATGAGATGATTTGGGCCAACTTGATTTGCAGCGTTGGAGGACAGATCCTAGGGGATCTAGACTTCATCTTGCCTCTTGAAGGCAACAATATTGCAGCCCAAGTTCAGCTTTCACTCCACACGTATCATAAGTGGAGAAGAGGACAAAGTGGGGTAGGCTATGAAGCTTACCAAGTTCAGAAATTCAGCCCACCTATTTCTCATGAGCACAAGGTGGAGGAGTACTTTCAGGATTTGCCTAGTTGGAGGGTGACTCATTTTTCTTGGTTGATTGCTTGGGGGATGGAGGATCTACATGAGGATATTTTAGACTCAATGTCTTGAGTGGAGGACTTTATTTTCAGTTCATTCTTGCTCTTACTTGAGGACAAGCAAGTTTTGGGAGGGGAGGACTGTAATGTTCCAAATTTTTCAATAAGGTAATTGGAACATTAATTTTGCTTTTATGAGAATAAAAGGAATAAAATGGGTAAGGGAGCACATGTAGCAGAAAAATAAACTCTCCTAAGATGCAAAGAGTCACTTAAGTGGCTAAATTTGGAATTCCCTAGTGTGAAAAGGGCCAAAAGCAAGTTAACTAGACCATGGTTGACCAAGTCAACAACATGGCTAAGAGGAGAAGCTTGCTCATGAAGACTGCACAGTTTGGAAAGAAGGGAAATTAGAGGATGAGAGAAACCCTAATGGGTGGGGTCTATGGCAAGGAAGCATTCCTTGCATAAAAAAGTGAAGGAGAGCCATTTTTCATTTCATGCTTGAGAATTCGATTTTGGAGCTCTCTTCAGTTGTTCAACTAAGATAGCTTGTGCTGCTCAGCACAAGGGGAATTCTTGTTTAGGAGTTTCCTTCTCTTCCTTGGGAGGCCTTGGAGGAGCTGTTATTCATCTTCCTCACATCTAGGCTTGAGGCTAAAGCCATCTCTTTCAGCTCCATCATTTCTGTTGGGCAGATTCAGTGGAGTTGCTGGAGGTAGCAGTGAGGGAACATCATCCCACCATTTCCTGAGCTAGTTTTGGAGAGGAGGAGTTACTATTTCTCTAAGAAATCAGCAAAGGACATTTCTGGAGCTTTATTTCAGATTTTGGAATAGGGCCAAGTGTTTCATCTCAGCCCCAGCGCAGTCACTCCCTCTTACAGCGTTATTTTCAGAGGGCAATTGTAGGAGGATTCACCAGGGGAATCAAAGAGTGTAATCTTCAGTGAAAGGGGAAGCCTTTCACTTATAAGATCATTGGAGGAGGTTGTTATATTGTTTGTAGCATCTTTCCCCTTCTCCATTCCTGTATTATTATTGAGTTGCAGCAGCTACATTGAAACTCCAGAATTTTTGTATTTTATCATTTTGTACATGTATTGTAGCCAATCCTTCTAAGGATTGTTAGTTAGCTATTTTTAGGGGTTGAGAGCTTGCTCCCCCTTCTTATTTGAGCTCATATTGTTATATTATCTTGTATATTTTAGTTTGCAGTCATTTTCCCTTATAGACTGTGCAGTCATAGATTTGTCAGGTTATGTAGCAGAGTGTTCCTTCATTTTATGTACATTTCCCCTTGAGGTTGATTTGAGCCCACCTTGAGAGGTCCTTTCCTCAAGGATTTTGTATATCATTTTCTTCTACAGATTACATATCAGTTTTTCACTCTTCTCATGTTTCATGAGTAAATGTATTTCATTGTTGTTGCTTCTTGTTAGATTTCAGATGTTTTTGTAGCTCATCCTTTGAGCAAGATCTTCCTGAAGGAAGAAATATTTGCATAGCTATAGGCAGAGTCTGAGAAAGGGCCAGGAAGCCTCCGGTTCTCATCCTCTCTTTAGAGGTGAAATAACTAGTAAAATCCCTCTCAATCCATCTTTTACATAGCCTTGTTCATATTTCTGACAAAGGAGTTCTTCAGGGGTGAAAAATATATTGATTCCCATTTCGGAACATTACAGTAGATGCAAAATATTGTCAACTATCGCAATATAGCCATCGAAGAATGCGATGAATATATGTGCAATGTCTCTATCTTGGAATCAGAGGGACAACATGCAGTTGTGGGACTCCCGCTACATACTTTCGATGCTATGAAGCCTCTGAAGCTGTGAGAAGTAAACATTGGCATGGAAGAGCAGCCTAAGTTGGCTAAAATTGGGGATTACTGGGATGCTGATATGGTAGGAAAAGTTACAGAACTGCTCACAGAATATTAGGACTTATTCCCGAAAAAAATTTCGGAGCTTATGGGGATCACAGGGGACCTATGGGTCATGTGCATCATGTTGAAACTAGATTCACACCCTGTGAAGCAGCACCCTTATCGGTTGAATCCTAAGTATAAGCAAAAGGTTAAGGAAGAAATCGATAAAATGCTCACCTCAAGTATCATCGAACCAGTCGAATAGTTGGACTGGGTAAGTCCGATTTTGGTTCAGGAGAAAAAGATGAAGGGATCGATATGGATTTGTGTGGAATTATGCAAGCTGAATGATGCCTAGGTACATGATCCATTTCCCACGCCATTCTCAGACGAAATCCTTGATAGCATAGGAGGGTAGGAAGCGTACTCATTTACAGATGGATTCTCGGGCTACCATCAAATCAGAATCATACTTGAAGATTGCAAGAAAACTACATTTGCTACTAAATGGGGATCCTTTCAATATATTGTCATGCCTTTTGGGCTCAAGAACGCCCCTGCCATCTTTTTGCGGGTGGTGGTCACATTGTTTAAAGAGTTCATCCATAAGTTTTTGGAGGTGTACTTTGATGATTGGACTGTCTTCAGCTTGGTGAAGAAGCACGTCTCAAATCTGTGCATGATGTTCGATGCCTGCAGAAAACACCAAATTTCCCTGAACATCAAGAAATGTGTATTCTGCGTACCCTTCGGAATCTTGCTCGGACATATCGTTTGCTGACAGGGGTTGATGGTTGACGCTGCGAAAGTCGTAGTTATCATAAATCTGGCAGTACCTACAACTAATAAATAGTTGCATTCGATCCTCGGACATACAGGCTACTATAGGAAGTTTATTCAAGGATATGCGCTCATCACAACATATATGGAAAAATTGATTTAGAAGGATGTTTCATTTTTTGGGATGAAAAATGTCAGAAAATCTTTGAGCTACTCAAGGTGAAAATGGTCTCTGCACCTATTCTCATCTTTCCTGATTGGATGAAGGTATTCCATGTTCACGTAGTTGCATCAGGAATCGCCCTGGGAGCGGTCCTTACACAGCCTAGAGACGGAGACATTGATCACCTGGTTTCATTTCCTAGTAGGAAACTTTATGGGGTAGAGCGCAACTACTCCACCATGGAGCAAGAGGGATTGGCCATGGTCTATGCATTACAAAAGTATCGGCACTATCTTTTAGGAGGACACTTTAAAATGTTTACAGATTATTTAGCTTTGAAGTACCTGGTGAATAATCCTGTGTTGGGGGGGGGGGGGAATCTGTCGATGGCTACTACTATTCGAGTAATACGACTTTGAGATCATTTTCAAGCCAGGGAAGTTGAATGTTGGGCCAGATCACTTGTCCCAAATTGAGAGTGGCGAGGAACTGACCAGCCTGGAAGAAGGATTGCCTTATGCGCAGCTTTTTGCTATTAAGGTAGTTGATGCACACTTCACCAACATCATCCAGTTCTTGACTACAGGCATGGCACCTGCAGAATATTCGGTACAACAGAAGAAAGAGCTGGTAACCCGCACTGCATATTTTACCATCATTGCAAGTCATCTATATAAGATGGGAGTTGATGAAGTGCTACAAAGGTACATTTTGGAGCATGAACGACATGCTATCTTGGGAGAATCCCACAATGGGGTAGCAGGAGGTCACTACACATATAAAGCAACTGCGCAAAAGATTTTGAGAGCTGGATTATGGTGGGCTACCCTGCATAGTGACTCTCACGACTATTGTAAGGCCTGTGATACATGCCAACGAATCGAGAGGCCATCACAAAGAGAGGAAATGCCCCTTCAACCGCAAATGGCCCTGCAAGCATTTGAAAAATGGGCCATCAATTTTGTAGGACCTATCAACCCACCCGGAAAGAAGACAGGTGAGTGTTACATTATAACTACCACTGATTATGTAACTAGGTGGGCCAGATCACTTGTCCCAAATTGAGAGTGGCGAGGAACTGACCAGCCTGGAAGAAGGATTGCCTTATGCGCAGCTTTTTGCTATTAAGGTAGTTGATGCACACTTCACCAACATCATCCAGTTCTTGACTACAGGCATGGCACCTGCAGAATATTCGGTACAACAGAAGAAAGAGCTGGTAACCCGCACTGCATATTTTACCATCATTGCAAGTCATCTATATAAGATGGGAGTTGATGAAGTGCTACAAAGGTACATTTTGGAGCATGAACGACATGCTATCTTGGGAGAATCCCACAATGGGGTAGCAGGAGGTCACTACACATATAAAGCAACTGCGCAAAAGATTTTGAGAGCTGGATTATGGTGGGCTACCCTGCATAGTGACTCTCACGACTATTGTAAGGCCTGTGATACATGCCAACGAATCGAGAGGCCATCACAAAGAGAGGAAATGCCCCTTCAACCGCAAATGGCCCTGCAAGCATTTGAAAAATGGGCCATCAATTTTGTAGGACCTATCAACCCACCCGGAAAGAAGACAGGTGAGTGTTACATTATAACTACCACTGATTATGTAACTAGGTGGGCCGAAGCACAAACGATGAAGGATTGCACTGTAAATAGCGTTGCACACTTTATCTTTGAATAGATTTTGACCAGATTTGGATGCCCGAAGATCTTGATGAGCAATAGAGGTACACATTTCGTTAATGAAATAATACAGACCTTGACAGAAGAATTTCAGATCCATCATGCGAAAATCACTCCGTATCATCCCCAGGAAAATGGAGCGGTCGAAGCTTTTAATAAATTCTTGGAGCACGCATTGACTAAGGTGTGTAATGTTGATCGCAGCAACTGGGACGTGTGTATCCCATCTGTTCTTTGGGCCTATTGAACCACCTGTAAGAAGCTGACAGGGAAAACACCGTTTAGGATGGTTTATGGCAAGGAGGCCATTATGCCCATTGAATACAGTGTTCCTAGCCTGCGCATCGCAGCCTTTAAAAATATGGAAGAGCCTAATATCATGGAGGATCGATTAGTTTAGCTTGTGGCTTTGGAGGAAGATCGTTTCATTGCTAATTTCCATCAGCAAGTTCAGAAGGCTTGGCATAAGGCATGGCATGATCAACATAATCGAAAAAAGACCTTTGTGAAGGGTGAATTAGTCCTACTATATGATAGCCAGCTTGCGAAACACCCAGGGAAGTTTCGGCAGCACTGGCTAGGGCCCTATGCGGTTAAAAAAACATGAATGGTGGAGCTATTCGATTAGCCACCCTGCGCGACGATATGCTACTCGACTATGTCAATGGTAGTCGACGCAAACCGTATTGGATCAAATTATTATATGGCCGGAGTAGCTGTATGAAGTGGGGTATTCCCACCAAGGAAGGTGTTGTGGAGGTAAATCCCCTCTGCGGATAAAGGCGATCCCTACTAGCCCAGAACGGGTCTAGCAACAATCGTAACATGCTATGGTGCAGGTCCCTAATTGCAATAAACCAACATGCAAAGAATGCTTTCCTCGAATCTAATGCTGTTGTTTGTAGAGAAGGTAGCACTCTCGTTCCTTTGCTCCAGCAGATCACAATCATCACGCTCATCATGATCGAACACCTGCACATGCAAGAAACACAACAAACACAAGCGTAAAATCTGATATATACAATTATTTGTTAGTCAGAGAGGACACAACTCATGATCATAATGAAAAAAACGAGTGGAACCATAACCAATAGTCGCTTATCATTAATTCATACAAAGGAAAATACAACCTGGCTCTGATGCTGAATTCTCCTTTGACAGGTCGTCAGCGGAATACGTCTCGGTAAAGCTTGTCAAGGATGGGGACAAGCCTCTCTCTTCAATCGTCAATCTCCTTGCTATTGATTTGACACTATGAGGACTATTGCAACATTCTTTAGGCTATGAAGGCTCTTGGATATTAGCTTGCAAAGGAAAATGGAAAGCTTATATAGATGGAGGAAGGGGAGTTGGGATCCCTACAATCATTGGATTGGCCCTATCCTCAAGGAAGCTTCCATGAGAGGTGGAAAACTACTTCCTCTACACGGAAATTCGAAGCCAACCTCCCAACTCAAATTAGAGACCAGTTTAGGAATTGGTTAGGGTCAATCTTCTGCCATTTATTTTTAAAAAACACTCCTTATTAAGCTTGGCGTGGGTGCGGCTCTGAGATAGAGCACCAATTGGCGCGCCCTGTTTGGAGGATTTTCCCCCTTGGCGCGAGGGCCGAACTGTGTACCCGCGCCAATGCAAAAAAAGGCTATTTTAGGGTTTTTCACAAGGAGTTGTCTTCAGGGAAATTAAAGTACATGTTCAGGGGAATTCCATGAAAGTGTTTTCAAGTTATGTCACTACTCACAGGTCATGGAAAGAGCCCTCCAATGTGCAGGACGGGGAATTGCAGGGACGGTGACAAATTGTTGTGTAACAGAAGGTAAGAACGGAAGGTACCATGATACGCACAAGGGGTTGCCGCAAGTTTGGAAGCTCGGAGGGGTGTGCCAAAGGTGCAAGAGCATGTTCATAGCGCAGAAGAAGTGCTAGAAGCACAGAGGTGCGCTAGAAGCGCAGGAGGTACACTAGGAGCGCAAGGCTACGTTGGGCGCACATGAGGCCTGCTAGGAGCACAGGGGTGCACTGGGCACACAGGAGGTGCAAAAATTATCCGTTGGAACAGTTAAATAAAGTAAAAAGAAAAAGTTACCATTGAAAGGAGCGGGCGGCCGACATTTAATGAGGCGATTTCCAAATATTTTTTAACATTTACTTGATGGTAAGTTCCAAGTGAGGTTTACCCAACCGTTGGTTGATCGCAAAGGCTATAAAAGGAGACATATAGATCAAACAAGTGTTCCATATCGCTTGAATAGTTTGTACCTGGCATGTTTTTCCTTGACAACTTTGTGCTGTAAGAGTTTCTATGCCTATTGTGTCCCTTTCATGTCTAAGTAGCCCACACCTTCTGAGAGTAGCAACCCAGAGTTCATCTTCTGCACCAAAATGACAACCCCTAATCCTATTGAAGCCTCAGAACTAGTGACCTCGACGGAACAAGAATCCAAGAACGTAGTGGAAATTGAGCCTGAAGCCAAGGAAGTTCTATCTATGCTGAGTCAAGCGAAGAAGAAGGGAAAATAAAAAACACAGGGGTCGGGGAAACTTGCGAAATGGGTTGGGGTGAAGCCTCGTACTTCCCCATGAAATGTAAAATCCCTGCAAATGGCTCCCCGGGCACGTTCACCCAAACCAACAAAGCAACTTTGGCCTGCTCAGGAAGAGGCCTAGGTAGCTGAACCTATCAATTGGCTACCACCCTTTATTTGGCCCCACAGGCCCTCCACACGCACACCGAAGAGTCTCGATGGCCTGCACACCTACCTGCAGATGCCTCTAACCCCGGGTGAGGTCCCCGTCATTAGTGAACCCTTTGGAAGGCTCCATAATGTAAAATTTGATGATCACAACTTGGCCAATTTGGAGGCCTTCCCTAAGTTGGCACCCGAATTATATCTTGACAGAGTATATGAAGAAGATGGATAAATATTGTCCCCATGTGATGGGTAGATGGATTGGCAGGGTCCAGGATCTTAAACCTGCTAAGTTGGCACTTCAGCCACTACAATATCACGGACTATCTAGTACATCAGTTGCTTTCCCTTGTCCATGATGGCTGCTTATGGATCCAGGATCAAATCACTGGAAAATTGGGCCCAATTTCCGACGACCACTTCATCGCTATTCCGACACATATTCGTCGCAAGAGCGATATTTCGAGGCTGGAAAAAACTTGGTTAGCCATTACGTCGCAATTCCGATGCTTTGCCAAAGTGTCGCAATAATGACACCTTTTCCGACGTTTCCAAACAACCGTCGCTCTTCGACATTTTCAAAGCAGCCATGATTCCAAATCTATTGGGGTCTAAAGTTTTGAACATCTCTACGCAATGTATTAAAGTGTCGCCGAGCCGATGTTTTGATGTCACAATTCCGAAGATATGGATAGCGTTTTGAACGTCGCTCAACCGATGCGTATTGAAGTGTCGCAAGACCAACGCTTTTCTGAAGTGTCGCAATTCTGACGATATGGGGTTCGACGTTTTGAACGTCGCTCTTTGTTATAGCATCATTTTTCACCCTCAGGTGATTCATGATTGTCTTTATGGCTTTGGGCACCCATTCCCACAAACTTGAACAAAATTCATTAAAAAACAGTGTTAAAATTCCCATACGCTATGCCCAGAATTTTCGCATGTATATCACAGTCCACATCATACATACCACATGTATACATTAGATATTAAAAATATATATAAAAATTCCTATTTTTGGGTTGGGTTGAAGGTTACCTTAATAGTTCAACCCTTCCCAAATCTGAGCGTAGTGTTTCCAACTGATTGAAACTACTTTGAGGGAGTATAAAAGCCCCTCATGTGTATGGCCTAAGGGAGAGAGAAATTTTATAGATATTATACTATGTTGGAATCCCTAATTCAAGTCTGATTTCCCATGCCTCCTGCACTTTCCCAGATTTTTACAGGAAACCCTTGTTTTCTGGAGATGTTCATCCGTTTATATGCCATCTCGAGTGCACAAGTCTTGAAAGTATCTTAGTGAGGCAAGGGCGGGACGGATCCGGACGACGGTCTGCTCAAAGATCGTGGAAGGATTTACGTGATCTCTCCACTCTTTATTTTTGTACATGCTGTTCGTAATAATGAAGAACCATCTTGTTCCTGAACTTGTGTGTTAGTATCTATTTGTATATGTGAAAAGATTGATTATTAAGCAGTTATTATCATTTATATCATATTTCACATGGATTACACTAACGTTTAGGAGAAATATATGTTGTACAACTAGGTTTCCGTGCATGTTCTTTCTTGTTTTCCAGGTTGGAGAGGAAGAAGGGTTGCTGGGGGTTTGGACCCCGCGGGATCTACATCGAACGTAGGACTACGGGTGAGTTCTGCTATCGTTGTTATCTAGTTTTTAGCATTCAAGTGTGGTTGTGTGTGAGTCCTTCTGAATAGCATGCCCTGATCTGTGGAGGTTTTGACCCAACAAACCTCTAGGGTGATTTTCCCCAAAACACTCTTCCGATGCGTATTAAAATGTTGCAACACTGACGCTTTTCACGAGAGTCGCAAGACCGACGCTTTTCTAAAGTGTCGCAATATCGACACTTTGCAAGAGTGTCGCAAGACCGACGCGAGGAAGAAGTGTCGCAATACCGACGAATAATTAATTTTTTTTTTTTAAATGGAACGTCGCAAGACCGACACTTATAAAGCGTCGATATACCGACGACGGGTTAAATTTTTTATAAAAATAAAAATTATTATTCCAGCACTCATAAACCATATATATATCTTATGTTATAAGGTTGGCCCTTTTTATAAAGTGCTCGAATTATAATAGAAATCCTCCCCTTATATACTGTATAAAAAGGAAAATATCTTGAGGCTCACAACTTAACCATGCACTTATATCATAGGTGAACCCCTTCCTTTATTTTTTTTTATCAACTGTATTAGCCGACTCACTACTTAACCCCCTCTCTCTAAGGTTTGAATCATAACATAAAAACCGCTTCGTATTCCGACCTTATCACGTATCATTAAACCAATGGTTCGATGACTTTAACTTATGCACCAGCGCTTATAACATTCAACCATAGGCTATAACATTAACACGACATTTTTATAATGTATTGTATTTATGAGCCCCACAAATCAAAACTCGTAAACGAGCGGTTTTCAACATGAGTCAATGGTTCATACCTTAGGTTAACCTCCGTGCAATTGAATGCGCGATATTCATCAGATCTCTTGGCCTCCATATCGGATGACGCACAACAATATCACGTTTTTTTGCTCTCCTGACTTTAAGACTTCAAAAAAATGCGATGAGGGCGGTATTACCCCAGCGACGTGGCATCATGTAATAGGATCGCGTTTTTTTTTAATGGTTTTGCCTTCGGCCAAAAGCTACGCGATGAGGGCTATTTTGGCTTCGCAAAATCACTCTCAAGTTTTGAATAGTACTCGACCGGACTTCTACTATGGTTAGCACATTTCTTTGTATAACCTCCGACCCATTAACTCTGGGTTCAAGCCTCAATGATATCATTCAAATCAAAATAAAACACGTTAAATTCTTCAACGGGCAGGGTTTGCCGACTTCGACAGGGTTTCAAAGCTCTTTGGGCAACCAAAGCATAACAGGGTTTCACTCCTATGAAGTTTGTGCGAACATAAAGGTTTAATATCCTCACTTGGACTAAGAACCACTACAACTCACTCTCGGCCTCTTACAGGGGTTATATACGAAGTTTACACATTCACATTAATCACATAGACTTGCGTTCAACCACAGACAGAGAGGGCCACTGGATTTTTAACACAACAATTGTTCTTCTTCCAACTATACACAGAGTTCACAATTCAGAAGAGTAATTCTTTGGAGAATGTCAATAGCACATACACAGTTAGGCAATAAGGCTTAAATCTTATTCAACAGAGAAGACAGTTTCTCAATTCAACCTTTCGCTTCCATTCAATCACAAACTATCATTTACTATGAGGGATCTATCAACAAAGGAAATTTTAATGAAAGAGGCAAAGATTAAATAATCAAACAAGCTCTAGCCCATCTAATCCTTTAGCGAAATCCAATCACTTCAGGGAACATGCACATAAACTCAAAGGAGAAACTCTTCAGGGACCCCATATGCCCGCAGATGGTTGACTGTGACAGTTATACATGCTCCATAGTACGTGACCACCAGTTCTCGATACACTGCCCAAGAGGTGTTTGTGCCTGACCAGTTGCAGTATGTTACCAGGAAAGGAAGGAGTCTAGGGAACATGCACCTAAAATCAAAGAAGCAACTAAGAGGGTCTTGAAACTACCCACAACTTGCTCATAACCAAAACAACTTTAGCAAGAAGACATGTTAATCACCAATGAAACAATGTAAGAACCTAAATTCATGGAGAATTGCTTACACAAACAAGAAAATGCACCATCCGTGTTGGAAAAACAATGATCAACTACTTAGCCAATGTCTTTTGAAGAAGAACAGGATTACATGAAGCAATTAGCCAGGATCATCCCCATCATCAATCCAAAGAGCTCAATAATGTAGTGATACCCATGAGCAAACAACACCAACAATGAGCTATCCATGTAGATCAAGATAATCTGAGTTATTTCATCATCAATGCATACATATGGTGCGTCAAATCCATTGAAGAAAAGACATCAAAATCATAGAAGATACCCTTACTTTTTCTCAAGAAGGCACCCTAGCATTCATACAACAAGGAAGATCTCTCGAAAATAGTGGGGCCCTTAATTCCTAGGGACCAAGGTCCTCGTACCTACAATAATATTGTAGGTACAAAATGAACCATTCACCAACTATCCATAAACAATTAGTGAATACAATGTCACTAAAATCCTTTGTACAATCGTCATGAACAAGCAAGTTTAAATTTTGAAATATAACTGGAAAACAACTATGCCTCCCAATCAAAAAATGTGCTTCAAAAATGAAATCACGTGGATATATCATATTGCATGTTTTAACAACACTTCTTGCACAGCAACAGAAATTTATAAACAACATTTCACCTTTTCCTATGGGTTGGACTTTTAAGAAAAGTTTCGTGGTTGGAATCCAAAATAAGCATTCTCTTTCACCATCGGAACATTACATGATTCAAAGCAAGGGTTTCATCACCATTAGAACCTTGCATGATTCAAAGCAAGGGTTTCATCACTATTGAGATGTTTTCATCAAAACCAGCATAAAAAACTCTTGAATATCATATCCTCTACACATCACCATAACAAGTAAATACTCGCGCTATAAATCATAGAAAAGCAGATTGCACAATATTATAAAATACCCCGTCAGTAACAACAGATGGCAAAGAATTTCAAATGATCAGTCATATTTGACAATCGTAAACAACTTGCTTTCCAAATAAAGTTTTTTTCAATAGTCTTGAATCATTAGAACCACCACAATCCATCTACACCAAAGGTGCAAATCTTTAACAAATGTGGCAAAATAAAAAATACAAAAAAAAACATGGTATACTTAATCGTGTTACTTATACAGGTTTCCATCTAGTTTACCAGTCTCCAAAGAGAAACTCGCTGGTGAGAAGATGCAAGCTACGCTACAATAGTACAATAATCTTCTTATCCCCACAGCTAATATACAGGTCAGGGTACAAAACCTATATCTTTGAAATACTCATGCTCCAGAGCACTACGAGAAGTGATCTGTCTACTGGGCTCCAGGCACAACATTTTCTGGGAGGGAACATGGTGGCAGAAAAACAAAGAAAAAAACAGAAAATTTGACAGCATTAAGAATAATTGTAACCTGGCATCCTTTGATCATATTCCAAAGAAGGAAATATAATGTTTGTCCTTACCGAGAGAAGATCAATTCCCGCTGGCTCAAGACCTGGACCCACAATTTCCAAATCCTGTCGAATGCAAAACAAGTGAAGAAAGTTTTAAATCATGCATCAATATCACCATGTATCCCATATGTATTTCAAATGGAAATAAAACTTGAATGTCCACTGTTCATCAGAAAAACATTAAATTTTATTGATATGATGTTCTATGTAAGAATAATCGTAGAGTTAATTAAGATCAATTATGCTTGGCCAAATTAAGAGCCCCTGTCGAGTATTGTGCAAAAGTTATGCAATACAGTGGAACCCAGTTATGCTGATGTTTTGACAATGGGCTAGTTCTTGAGTTATTCTCATGTCATTTACCATTTTCTAGAACTTACTCTATGCTGATGAATCTGGAAACATTGCAATCAATAACTGCAACTAAGTCTGGGAAAAGAGCAATTTCTTATACCAACTCGCCAGGAAAGATCATTACAAAAGTGCCTTACAGGACCTAACCAAGTCCCAGATCTTAATAGTAATAAAATTCTAGTTAACCCATCACAAGCAATATTTGCATAATCCCTATAATTTGATTCAAAACAAACCTGTGTTTATTTGATATTCCCTAAATTTTATCCCTTTTTCATTTCATTTCATTCCTAAGTAGCAGTAGCACTTGTTATCCACATTTCATTTCATCCGCAACTAGCAGTAGTAGTGCAAGCTACATTTCATGGTAAACAATGAACATATGAAGAAACACTCAACATTCTTGACATTAATTACATCTCCTCAACTTAGTGAAATATTGACTAGTTGAGACTACTACAATTAAAGGAACTGTAAAGCATGGGCAATGAATGACGAGGCAATAACACATGCAAAAAATTTTAGGGTATAAACATTAATACATTAGTAGAAATAACTAATATCAACAAAGAATGATAGTATCTAACATAGACACATAATTGTGACGCAAGAAAATGTGAACAAAGTAGGACTTAAACAATGGATGGCACTAGAGAAAAAACTAAAAATCAAAACACCAAGGCAAATGAAAACATTATCTAATGCACCTCCACCTTTAATGCATTCTGAAAGACATTTTTCTGCACTGCCTCCAAAATTCTATACAGGTTAATGTAGAAATTTGAATAACTGATATATTATTCACCAAGATTCTCCTGATCACACACTATTTTAACTTCATGCACAATACAGAATCTCTTCTACCATTGATCATTAATTGCGGAAATAAAAACAATCGCATGCACACATTAAAACCATAAACAATCACATATATGAACACAGTATTTCATGGGAAAGCTTAAAGCTGAAAACTCCCAACTATCTGTATATTATATGTCATAGAGATCATGTAAAAATCATTATACAAAGCTCCTCACAAGCTCTCAGTACAATCTCTAATTGCTACACACTAATCAAGCTAGATCTAGCAAAACACATGCTCCAATCTTTACCACCTGATAACTAGCCTCTATTGCATAATCAATGTTGTAGGATGGCTCATTAAATAACTTAAACCACCTAGCTTGTACTGCGCAATCCTCATGGGCTTCTCCAATCATTGGTTGTTGCAAATATGCAACAGTATAGTCACAACTGATAGTTAACCTGCTCTTTCACCTATCTCTGCACTGGTCTCCACTGAAACTGTCCATGCACTGAAGTTAACTGATGTATTCTTTAGTTGATTAATAAGTTTATAATTAGTGAATTAATTAATAATTAATTCACACCACTCTCACTAGTGTATCAATCAGTTAGACTAGATACAACTAGCTCAACTATGTTTAACTCAGTTAAACTAAACACAACTCCATCAACTAGCTCAATAACTCCACCAAACTCTGTCACATGAGTTCTAAATGAAGTATCCATGCAATAGCTCCACTTAACCCTTAGGAATAGTGTAATTCCTTCTGTCAGCTCCTGTGCCACATCTGTGCACTTAACTGAAGTGCTCCAAGAGAAAAAGATAATGTTTATAGTCCAAATATTATTAAGAGCTAATAATATTCGACATATCTATTTTTAGACTGGAAATCTAAAAATAGATTCCGCCCAATATGTCTAAAAATAAAATTCCATATATTTTTTTCCGACTTGACCAACCATCCACAAATAGCATCCTGCAACTCATAGAACATGATCCATATGTCTAAAAATAGACATAGTCTAAAAATAGACTTTGCGCCAAAAATAGCCTGCGGGCCCACGTAGTGAAGGCAACTTCTTTCCACTAAGCTCATCATCTTATTGCAATATCAACACTCCCTCTCAACAAGATAAGGATTATCTGCCACCCCTATCCTGCCTCTGTGGTATTCGAATTTGCTCCTGGTGAGCACCTTCGTCAAGATATTAGCATCCTGATCCTCTGTGGGAATGTATGAAAGTAACATGATATTCCGCTGCACACAATCTTTGATATGATGATACCAGATGTCAATGTGTTTAGATCTATCATGAAATACTGGATTAACCGAGAGTTTGATGCAACTCTGATTATCACAATAAATCACAGTAGGATCTAAGTGTGAACCGAACAACCCAACCAAGATCTTCCTCATCCATATAGCCTCGCATGCAGCCAAACTCGCTGCCATATACTCGGCCTCTACTGAAATGAGTGCCACGGTTCTCTGCTTCCTGCTGTACCAAGAAACTGCTGTCGACCCGATACTGAAAATCACTCCAGATGTTCTCTTTCTGTCCGTTGGGCTCCCTGCCCAATCTGCATCCGTGAAGCCACATAGCTTCACCTCATCCGACTGTCTGTACCATAATTCATATCCCGATGTGCCTCTAAGTTATCTCAATACATGCTTTCCTGCCTTCCAGTAGAGCTTGGTAGGCTTAACAATAGCTTGTGAAAGCTAGTTAACAGCATAGCATATGTCGGGTCGTGTATTGACTAGATACATAAGCGACCCCACCAACTGTTGATAAACAGTGGCATCCACTACCTCCGCTGAAGTAGCATCCTCCTTCCTCCATCCACTAGGAAGAGGAGTATCAACAGGCTTGCAGCCATGCATGTTGAACTTCTCCAGTATCTCCCGGGCATACTTACCCTGAGAAACAAACAGTCCATCACTGCGCTGCCAAATTTCCAATCCCAGGAAATAATGAAGGAGGCCCAAGTCCTTCATCTCAAACTCTTTTGCAAGATCATCCTTGCATGAGTGTATCAATAGTTCATCACCTGTCAAAATCAAATCATCTACATAAAGTACAATGATCAACAACTTACCCTCCACCACAATCTGGTATAGGTTAGGATCCGCCTCACTCTTGGAGAATCCAAGTCTGATGAAATAACTTTCTATCTATGTGTACCAAGCACGAGGTGCTCATTTCAACCCATACAACACTCTCTTGAGCCTGCACACATGCGACTCACTACTGAAGATCTCGAAACCTTCGGGCTACTCTATGTACACCTCCTCCTCAATCACCCCATTGAGGAACACAGTCTTCACATCCATCTGATGAATGTGCCACCCCATCTACGCTGAGAGAGCAAGAATCGTCCATATGGAAGAATACCTTGCGACAGGTGAAAAGGTTTCCTCATAATCGATCCCCTCAATCTGTGAGAAGCCTCAGGAAAAAAATATTGCCTTGTACTTCTCCACACTCCCGTCAGCTTCTTGCTTCACTTGTAGATCCATCTTGAACTCACCACTGATTTCCCTTCCAACCTTGGTACAATCTCCCATGCACTGTTTCTGACAATCGAATCATACTCTTCCACCATGGCATCTACCTATGTGGGATCCTCCACAGCTTCCTCGAAAGAGGACGGCTTTGTCACAATACACTTGCTCATAAGAGCCATGTATCCATTGTACCGATCAGGTGACTGTCTCTGTTTGCGCTATGATGTAGGTTCTCCTACAATCTTCTCTACATCTTGAGCCAGTCGCTTAGCTTCTGTAGTATGCTTCCGCCCTCTGATGGTTGGCGTTGCATGAGTGGTCTCTTCCACTCTGTTGATCATATTAGCATTCTATTAGAAATTTAGATAGGAAACCTCACCTAAACCCCTCAAGCTCCCTCGTTTTGTCCCAGAAGATTCCTTTCTCCGCCTATCTTTGCCATTCGTTAATCTTGAAACTGCATAAAAAGGCCCAAAAAACCCATATTCGAACATATATAAGGCCTAGCCCCTTTACCGCAAGCCCCAACCACTTCCCCACATATGGCCTTAGCCTGAAACCGAGCGCTGACACTTAAGGAGCTAATTGCACCATCACAATCGTAGCATTCATGTGTAGCCTCCTGATCGATCATCGCAAACATTTGCGATGCAATCGATCGCGTCGCATTTCCCCTCCGACCATCCCATCACAAGTTCCTTCCCCATCGCAATCGCATATCCACCTCCTCCCGCTCCAGTTTCCGATTGCGATTCCATATGGGTCCCACCTCACATGTCCATTTCATTACATTTCATGCATTTCCTCGCATTTCCGCTTATAACCAAAGTTCCTTGTTTTGCATTTAAGTTTTAATGTTTCACATGCATTCCGCCCGTAGTCGTATATTATTCCACTGTTCGATCTCCGCCATTGATCTACGCCTATAGACCATGATCAAACGGCCCATGATGCATTTCTCCACCAAACCCTATTATACACCGTACCATTACATTTTTCACCGTTTTTAGGCATAAAACACTGTTCCACCACCGCCGCACCATTGTTCTCCCGTCCTCGATAATCGCCCCCATATGCATGGTTTTATTAACGAGTTTACGGATTTTTGCAGGGTTGCAGCGACGAAAAATTGCTATTGTTCTCAGCCTCTATTACAGAAGCAGAGATCACATAAAGGACCATGTTTCAGAGGCAAAATTTATGGAGCAAGGCTTGGGAAGCTTTTACGACACGGTTTTCATTAAAGCAGCAGGGGTAAAATCTATCTAACCCTCCAGGGTAATTCGAAGCACAGATTTCGCAATCGGAGATATTAATGTTGTGGTAGAGAGTACCAGCGAGAGATCAGAGGAATTCAACAATCAGCATTGAATGTTTCAAGCCTTAATTCAAAGTTAGAAGGCAGAGGGTACCAAGCACAAGAAAAAATACCTCAAGGCTTTCTTTTCAGCACCATTTTCTTTTAGGAAAGGACAGAATGTTTATATGATTTTACTCCTTTACCGTGTTCCTGAAGAGATCTTCATCCAGTGCATTTATTTCAGAACGCCAGCCTTAGAATACATGCAGCACTTCAGAACCATTCAGCAGTATGGGTGTGCACGTCTCTGCCATTTTGTTTTAATGATACAATTAAATGTTCATCACCCACTTTCTTCATTAGTATTCTTTGTTTCCTATAAAAACCCCAACGAACAGATTATGAAGGGTTCCAGATTTTATCAGAAAATTATGCAGTGAAAGGCTTTTTTGTATACAGTTTGTAAAACTCTTGTATGAAGGCTCAAAGCCCATAGGGTCTCAGTGAGGAGGAGTTCTATCCGTTTAAGAGGATTCTGGTCTTTGATATTTCACAGTATGTAACCTTCCCTTATGTGTTATTTTAATACAACATTTCATTTCATCCATCTTTCTTGTATCATGTTTCTGGAACGCGAGTGGCTCACTGATTTTTGGTAAGGATTTATCCTAGTTGATACCCATACTCAGATCAGTCAAGCGCTTTAAATATGGCTCAGGCATGATCTACTGTTCCATTATTCATCTAAACCGTATTTCTGCTATATTAGTTTCTTTGGGAGGGTGTTTTTAAAACTCCATTGTTGTGTATGGATTCTTAGATTGGTAAGCCCATGCATGGCTATTTTGTGTATCTGGATATCAGCCCAATAATAACTAGTATCTTCTTGATATTTCCTTCACAAGCCCACCCCTTCTGATAATTGATTTCGGTGACATATTACTTGAATTGGCCCTCTTTACAGTAAATTGTCTCTTAACTGTCTGATGCCTTTATATTGGAATCTTGCATCTTGCCTCTGCAGTATTCTTTTCCCTGTGACACTTTCTGAGGGTCTTGGTACCATTTAAATCATATTTCCCTGTTTACAGGAGATAGCATGTGAGCTGAAGTTGACAACTTCATACATTATATTATATGCTCCTTGATATGCTAAGATGTCCTAGGCACTGGTCTATCACAACTCTAGGCTGTCTCTAGGAGAACAACATCTTTTTGGCGTCGTTGCTGGGGATTGAAGTTGAGAAAATTGAAATCCCTGGGCCTCGACAAAATCTAATTCACTCTTCAAGTAGGTGAGTATGGAGAGTTGAGAGTTGTAGATCCCTCACCTTGGCGACTCCACATTTTTTTATTTGATATAGCTATTTGCAGTCCTGGCTCCTCGTAAGCCACACCTAAGGTCAGATACGTCTAAGCCAAAGACACCTTCAGCGTTTGACCCTGAAAAGATCATACATAGAAGAAATTGGAGGGAAAGAAAATCATTCCACTCTGAAATCCCTAAATTATCTATAGAAGACTTCCCATCCTCTTCTTCTCAAGATTCCCAAGTGCCAGATCCTGACTCTACTGTGGGTGATACCGATTATTACTATTCAGATAGTCCACCTAGAGGAGGTGTCAGAAATAAATATAATTCCCACCCTACTCCTGAGGCTAAAGAGGTTAAAGAAGTCACTGAATTATTTGTTGTTAACAGACCATTATTCACTTCAACACCTCAGCCAGCTGTTCAGTATATTCCTATTGTGATCCATACTCCACTTCCACCTCCTCCCCCTCCTCTTACTCATCAAAATATTGCACTACCTCCACCCCCTCCAATGGAAATTGTTCCAGGGTTCTTGCTAAAAAAATATGCCCCTCTAGCATTACCCCAAGTGTTGAATGATCTGCCACAAGATTATCTGAAGATCCTACCCCGGTTCAATGGGGAAAATGAGATTGATGCTCAAAAACACCTTGAGGTCTTCTGTGCTTTTGCATAGAATTTTAATGTAGAACACTTAGATGTTGTTTTGAGACTGTTTGTACAATATATCGATGGTGAAGCCCGAAAATGGTTTAAGACATTGGCAGGTCATTCTATTACCACTTGGGAAATAATGGAAGATACTTTTCTCAGGAAATGGGGGGAAAAGAAAGATCATGGACAATGTCTTACTGAGTTTAATACACTCAAGAAAAGGCATAATTAAGGTGTGTCTGAATTTATCAAAAGATTTAACAAATTGTATTTGAGTCTTCCTGCTAACATGAAGCCTCATCAGACTGCTACTAAAGTTGTTTTTGTAGCAGCCTTTGATTCAGATTTTGGTTTCTCTCTAAGAGAAAGAAAGCCTACCACTCTGGATGATGCCTAGATAGATGCACTAGAGATTGAGGAAAACTTTTCCTCCACTGGTAAATCAAAAGGAAAATCTGAACAAGATGCTAAAAGAAGGGGCAAAGAGGAGGTATCTACCTCTAACTTGGATAGAGACCCAGAAATGAGAAAAATGATTAGAAAGTTGGTCAAAATTGAATTGGAGGCCAAGAATTCAGCCTCTAAGAATTTCCACAATGTTCAAAACAGAGGTTACAATCCTCAGTACAGGAAACCACCTCTGCAAATCTTGCCAAGTGAACCCAAGGAACAACAAGATCAGGTACCACACCCATTGTACCTGGAAGGTCCAGAAGATGATGCTACTGAAGACACCGCCTATGGAATGGAGGATGCAAATCTTGCTTTTTCAGATAGTGATGGAGAATAATGCTCATTACAAGAAGAAGAAAATGATAGAGACACGGAAGACTCAGAGATTGATCACTATTGTAGGCTATTTGATGATTTCGTGCACGCACAGCTCAATAGGGAGTATGATCTCAGATATTCTAGGAAGAGGACTCGTACTCAAGAGCAGGAAGGAGAGCCACCCCACAAGGAAGCACCTGTTCAGAAGCAGTCAACAATCCAGAAATTCACTGACAAAGGTAAGAAGCCTCTAAATAGACCTGTGCAGTCTAATGATCAAATTCCTTCCTCTTCCAAAATAGTCTTTCCCCCTAATGCCAAGTCTGTATCAAAAGAAGCCAAACCCCCAGCTAAAAATAAAGAGTCAAAAGAGGTTGTAATAGAGAATTCCTCCCCTGCTTTCAGCCTGCAAAAGGAACTTGAGAAGGTCAAAATCCCAGTTCCCCTGACTGAATTTTTGAAACAACCAGCATATCAATCTCAAATCACCTCTTTCATGATGCCTCCAGAAGCAGCACTCATCCCAGATGGCCTCAACCTTCAAGAAGAAATACCTATGGTTGTATTTGGCCCACATTTTGAGGAAGTATATGCTTCTACTCCTCCTTTCTATGTGTCTCTAGTGATTCATGACCTGCTATTACATAATTGTCTATTAGATTTTGGAGCTTCTCATAATCTAATACCTTTATCAGTCATGGAAAAACTAGGATTACAAATCACCCGTCCATACAAGGATCTCTATTCATTTGATTCCAAAAGAGTTAAATGCTTGGGGATGATCAAGGATTTGGTGGTCAATTTGGCCCAAATCCCAGCAAAAAGTGTGGTAATCGACATTGTGATGGCTGAAATCCTAGCTCGCTTTGGCATGTTATTGTCAAGGTCCTGGGGAGAAAAAATTGGTGGGTCACTCAAGATGGACTTAACATATGCCACTATCCCAATTTTTGGTGGCCAAGAGAGGAGACTGTACAGGGAGACCAGATTTGTTAAGATGGTTACTAAGGCTGACAACTCTGTAAACTCACCAATCTACAGTAAGGAAGGATATTTCTCATGCTTGATGCTGGAAGAAGATCAAGATTATGCTCATGAACCATCCTTCTATCAGATCAAGACTGAGCAGCCCTCAGTGAGCCATGAAGCAGGAATCTGGACTCTTCATTTTGATGGAGCAAATTCAAAAGAAGGTAATGGAGTTGGAATACTATTGATTTCTCCTACAGGAAAATGGGTTCCATTGTCTTTCAAGCTGGAATACGAAGCTACAAATAATGTGGCTAAATATGAAGCACTACTGATATGATTGCAGATAGCGAGGAGCATGAGCATACAAAGTATAAAAGTTCTGGGAGATTCAGAACTGGTGGTTAGAAAAGTCAAAAATCTGTGTCAAACCAAACATCCTCGGCTCAGGGCTTATAGGAATGAAGTTTGGGACATGGTAGAGAATTTATTCTTGGCATTCAATATCCATTTCATGCCCTGAGAACAGAATAGGATGGCTGATTTCCTTGCTGCGGCTGCCAGCACATTTCATCCACCTCAGAATCCCCTCTTAAGATATGAAATTGAGGTACGTTATCGACCCTCAATCCCAGATAACATCAAGCACTAGAAGGTATTTGAGGATGAATAACAGAGGAAGAGATTCCTAGAAATAGTAGGGGAATTCTCAAATATGGAGATTGATGTTGGTGAAGAAGAGGAGGCTGAAGATATTTCAGCAGGCAATTGGGAGGAGAAAATGACGGGTAATAAAGTGTTGCAGTTGAAGGGAAATATTATACCTAAAGGGCTGGTGCCTTTAGAGAGACTATTTGATAAAAATGATGTCCCACTACAACCAAGCAAAGGGGTAGAAGAAAATCAGGTGGAAGACTTGAATCTTGGTAGTGATACTGACCCCAAAATTGTAAAGCTATCCAAGAAGATTCTTGAAGAGTATAAAAAGCTATACTAGAGGTTATTTAAGTCCTATAAAGATGTGTTTGCATGGTCTTATCAAGACCTGAAAACTTTTGACATTAGTATCATGTAGCACAAAATTCCCTGAAAGAAAATGCAAAACCTCACAAGCAGAAGCTCAGACAGATAAATCCATTACTGCTTCCCTCTATTGAGGAGGAAATTAAGAAGCTGTTGAAGGCAAAAATAATTGTACCATTAAGATACTCTGAATGGGTGGTGTTAGGAATCTGTAATTTATTAGCAAGATTGGCAGAGTCCAATTACAGAAACAACATCATTTCAACCAACTTTGGGATTCTAGGATCTAGCCCTCCTGAATCCGGAGAGGGATCTCTCCAATAAGTGCAAAGATGGATTTGTCTTTGAAGTTTGGGGTAATGGTATTAGGCTAGTTATGAATGCCAAGGTTTTGTTTTGTTTTTTAGATGGTTGAGCATGATTGCTGCTAGAGGAGAAAATTCCCAAAGGTAAAGAGGTTCAAAAGTGAGAAGTTGCAAGCAAAAAGACTAATTTTTGACCAAGAAGAAAGATGATGGCAGGTTTTCAGTCCGTTGGGCTATGGAGTCATGAGAGGATTTAATTGAAACAATCAGGTTCAAGAGTGATATATGGGGCAAGTCATCTATGCCTAAGGATATATTTAAGGTTTGATTTATGGAATGGAATGATACATCAAGAAGGGGAAATAAATGGATGTAGAACAAAGAGCAGCCCAGGATCTGGTAAGTACTTTGAAACTAGCCAGCCTTTGACCAGGCACTTAAGAAAAACAGGAAAGAAAACTAGGATTTGGTAAGTACTTTGAAACTAGTCAGCCTTTGATACACTTCCAATAGAAAACATATAAAAACTAAGGGAAACTTGAAGGCAACCTTCGGAGTAGAGACTAGCGAGCCGGGCTCACCACAAATCCTCTCCTAGCTCTTCTTTACTTGGCTACTTCCTAGACAATCACAGAGATAACACAGAATGGCCTAAGATCTGGTAAGTACTTTGCAACTATCCATATTTTAACACATTCTAAGGGAAACAATCAAATAGTTATGCTAACAAGACTGGGACCAGGGCTCACCATATCTTCCTAATTTCATCTTCACACAACATATAATGAAAGTAACATTCAAAAATAATATTCAGCTAAAACAACATGATGAGGGAACGCCAGCATTCCTATGTTTAAACTGAATTAAATCATTTCCAAATAACACAGTTGAAAGAAAACATTTAAATAAATATTTTTCAACCAGAAAAGGTTACTGGTATATAGTAGGTCCCAACACTGTTTAAACTGTTCTTTACAGAAGAGTATGAAACATAATGAAAACATAAAATAAATAACAAGTTACAATGAGGATAACATCACCGTCAACATAGACCAGGATCCCATAAATCAACTTGTATTGATGCTTCAAACCAGTTACAATCTTCAAGTCCAGTGTGTTAATTCATCTCTCTTCACAACCTAACTTATCTGTTACAAGCAGAGCTCCAAGTGCCAGTGAAACACTATTTACAATCAGGGATCTTCAACTCAATTACATTACAATGCTTCAGCAATTACATCAACAACCAACCCCTCACTCATCTTCTACTGAAGTATTTATAGAAAGATGAGGAGGTGAGATCTGATAAAAGATCTCAAATACAATTGATACAGAGTTAATGTTTTCTTAGCCCTTAGGGGGCTCAATGAAGAAACTGTATAGGTGTTTCACTGTATTAATTGATTTACACTCATGTTCTAAGCTCGGTGGGAGCTTTTGTTGACCTTTGAGGCTCTGTGTGATGCTAGGGTTACTCTGCAGATATTATTTCATTAAATTCCTGGCTGAAGTAACTCTTCGGCTGCGTCGAGGAAAAAAAATTGATTCTGCTCAATAAATTATGTTCCTGATTGCATACTTTGAGGTACAGGTGGCGCTTTAGTCGCTGGGAGGAATCAATTTTCCTCCATTTATGGTGGTGGAGTGTTTTCCTGATAAAACACTTTAGGTTTTCCTTTAAACTGTGTTTTAGATTGGGGATTAGGCTTTTTATAACTGTCTTAGCCGTAATCCCCGCTAATATGTCCATCAATTCTTTGCTCTGGTTCATCCTAGTCTTCGACACTGATAATCTTTGACTCTGCATGTTTCATGGTTTTCTTGTTGTCGTGTCGGGCTGCGCAGGGTTTATAAGGCATGAATGCCTGAGAAAAAATCGATGAAACATGCATTTCAACCCTGCGGATGATTTCCCTGATGTATTCGAAGGCCGGAGGATCGTCATCCTTGGCCTATGAAATTTCTTCATTTAAGCCGAAAAACATTAAACCCTGCAAAAACAAATAAATGTTACATAATCCTACGTTTATAGGTCAATCTGCATCGGAGGATGTGCAGAGGAAGCAGGGCCGTTGGATGGCATCATCCAATGATCATGATTGATCGGGGGAGATTATAGAATAGGTGGAAGAGGATCAAATCTGAGTCGTTGATCGCGCATGATCGACGGTCGGGAGCGGGCAATGGAAAGTCAGAGGCGGGGAATCATTGACTGGGAAATGGAATTGGTTGACGCATTGTGGGCCATCGATCTGTATATCAGATCGACAGCGGAGACGTGATTTCTGCGATACGATGGCCTAGTTATCGCGGGCGCAGCTTGGGTGAGCGACGGTTGTTGGATGGACGGGTTCAGATCTAAAGGCGGTGGTTAATATTACTGGGAGTCTTGGTCCGGGTTTTAATGTGCGATGGAGGGTGGTTTTTCAAAAAGTACAGAGGACGTGTGTCAAACAGCGTATGGAATCGCTGGTGATCGGGGGAAAACCGCCTTCCGCTAAGGAGCGATGCGATGAAAACCACGCCAGTTCGGGCAAACAGTGCACAGACGGGGGGTCCACAGGAATGGCGTGCTCCGCACCGTCTGATCTGCGGAGCAGATCGACAGCGGATATTTCTCCATTATTTGTACGGGCGAAAAACTTTGGAAATAAATTTAAACCCAAAAATACGAGTTTACAAAGGTTTTTAATATCTTTGGGCGGAGAAAATATTGGAAAGGATAAGCACCCGACAGCTTAGCAGTTGGTTCTGGCGCTCGGGTGCATGGATAAAAAAAGGGTTAGAGGCTTAGCCCGAGGGGGCTTAAGCCCAGAACATAGAAAATATGTGCTTGCTATGGTTTTTAAATGTTTTTTCAAAGGAAAAGAAGGTTACAGTAAGGTTAAAAAGTGGGTTTTTAACCTTAAAAAATGAATTTTGATGAGGGGAAATAGCAGAAATGTAAAAATGAGGGATTTTCATGGGGAATGGAGGGATAGAAGAGGAGGTTAGTTGTGAGGAGAAGGGAGGGGAAAGAGATGTTTGCAGCAGTATTTGACTTTGGATTTTTGTAGGATTTCAGAGGTTTTTAGGATGTAAAACAACAGTGTGGGATCTGGACAGAGGCATGAGGCCTTCGAGAGTCTTCAAGAGCCAACATTTTTTGGTAAGGAAAAAATTGTTCCTTGAAGGCTCAAAACATATTTAGCCACCTTTGGTATATTCAAATTTTACAGGTGGCTAACAATGGCTCCACTTGGGGATGGTGCCTTCTTGAAGGCATCAAGAATTCAAACTTGATTTCTCTGGGAGGCTGACTTTTGCTTGATCCATTATTTTCTCTAGGATGCTGAACAGATGCCTCATCCTTTAGAATTCTCTTCTTTTGCTGGATGATCTTGCTTTGCTCTGAAAAATAGTATTAGTTATGAAAGAATAATGGACTTTCATCAATACAACTTTCTACCTACCCAATCCTACTGATCTAACATTTTTTCTTAATCAAAGTGCACTTGGATTGGCAAACTTTTTTCACAACATTTTATTCTTTTGAAAGCATAAAAACTAATCTAATTCTACTCCTTATTTCTCCCTGAACTCAGATTGAACAGTTGAGCTCAGATATTTCTCTACCTAATCTATTGTCTGTTGGGATTGAACTGTCCAGCAGACTTTCATTCTCTAAATTCTTACAATGGAAATTTAAAAACAGTCAAGTCAAGATTAAGTTGTTTGACTTACTGTGATCTATGGCATAAAAACAAGCTGCACATATATTTATTATTTGCAGAAAAAAAAAATGGAAGGCTTAAGATCTGAAAGTTTCTCATCATAGCCTTTCTCTTTCCTTCACAGTTCTGTTTTTGCTTTGCTTTTGAGCTATCTTTTTCTTCTGGTTCAGATTTTGAGCAAATTAGAACCAGTTTTTCTCTTTTATGACTTAGAAAATAAAACATTTTGAGTCATCTCTTTGCAAACTTTGGTTCATATTTTGAGTTTCTTTGAACCTTCAATTTCTATCCTAATCTATCTACTGATAAGCCAAGATTGAACAGTTTGGCAAATCGAATTCACTATCCTAGCAGCAGAAAAATTTTAAGCTAATTAGTCAAGTTTAAACAGTTTGACTAACTAGAAGTGTGTGTTTCAGGAGTGGCATTTGAGCTTGCACACTTTCAAATTTGTCTCTCTTTTTTAGTATGGGGCTATACCTTTCTTGTTTTCAAAATCTGCCCTCTTTTCTTTCTTTTCTTTGTTTTTGTATTTTTGGATTTTCATAACTTTGAAAGCAATGGAGGATGGAATATTAAAAAAAGAAAAAGAAGGCTTAAAAACATAAAATGGATCAAGAGAAGTAATGCTTAAGCATCCTGCCATTGACAGGACCCCCAAACAATTCTGTTCCATCTAGTTCCTGTAAGAAAAATGCATTATTACCAGCAACTAATTGAATAGAGTAAGGGCCAAGCCATAGGTTGTCAAATTTTCCATGCTTGCCCTTTTCTTCCCTCCTTGAGTCCCACTTTAGAAATTTGTCCCCAATCTTGAAATTGCTGGCCTTTGTTCTTCTATCAAAAATATTTTTGATGCTATCATGTTTCTGTAATGCTTTGTTATACACTTCCTCCCTGGTCTGCTGAAGATGAATGGTCTGATTTATTCTTCTGTTCATGTCATTTTCTTCAGTCTGCAACTCTTGAATCAACTTCATAACTGGTACACCAAGGCTGTTAGGAAAAATTGCATCTGTACCATACACAAGCTGGAAAGGTGACATACTAATAGATTTCTTCAAAGTTAATCTGTCAGCCCAAAGTGCATGGACCAGTTTTGTGTGCCAAGACTTTTTGTTATCCTCCAACAGTTTCTTGATTATATTCACTAAGCTTTTTTTGGAAGATTCTGCAAGTCCATTACCTTGAGGGTAATAGGCTGTGGAATGTCCCAATGATATCTGATATCTATGACAGAAGTCAACCATCCTCTTTGATCCAAATTCTGCTGCGTTATCAGTGATAATTTTGGTAGGACAGCCAAATCTGGAGAGAATGTTAGTCTCCATAAATTTTATGATAACTGAATCATTGGCCTACCTACAAGGAATGGCTTCTATCCACTTAGTGAAATAGTATGTGGCAGTAAGAATCCACCTGTGCTGGGCAGAAGATGGTGGATGGATTTATCCTATGAAGTCAAGTCCCCACTATTGAAAAGGAGCTTCAACAGTGATTGGATGCAGAGGCAGGGGTAGCAGTTTTATTTTTCCCTCAAATAGTTGGCACTTATGAAAGGCAATGATCATCTTGTGTATATCAGGAAAAAGAGTAGGCCAATAGAAACCAACCCTCAAGATTTTGTTAGCTGTTGACTTCCAGTACAAATGACCCCTACACTCTCCTTCATGGAATTCCTGCTTAACCTTCTCTGCATCAAACTCAGGCAAAAATTTAAGCAATATACCACTTGCATTTTTCCAATAAGGACATCTATCTACAATGCAATATTTTACTGCTTTTAGCTTCAAGAACCTTGCCTTTGTTTTGGATAAACCAGGAGGTGTTGTTTCTCTACTCCCAAGATGTTCACTTGCTTCAGGAGATGAATGTGAAGACTCAGAATATAACAGATCTAAATCATAAAGGGAACTAGTTCTAAATGGATTTAATAGGTCAGCTTGTGATTGTTGTAGAGCTGAAAGATTTTCAGGGACTGAATTAGCTCTCAACGGTGATATGAAAACAGTTGATAATTGAATCCTAGGCAACTTCCTAAGGATACTTTCTGGGTTATCAACTATCTCGGGTGGATCAGGGTTAGGATAGGCTCTAGTATAAATCTTCTTAGGATCCACTATGATGTGTTTTAGACCCAAATAACAAGAAAATTTGAACCAAGTATGACAGTTTTTAAGAGGTTTAACTAATCTGTTTTCAAAATTTTAATCCAACAGTCCTCTAACTGAGTTTTAAAAGATGTTATGAGGCTAAGGGTTCTTCCCAGTGAAGTCTTAAGGTCTGTTCAGGATTGTGGAATCACCAGGTGGAAATTATAGAGTGTTTGCAAAGAGGTACACAGTCCACCACAGTGATTGTGAAACATCCCTTTTCAAGGATATCCCGAAACACAACAAATTTTAACCAGAGATTGACTGGGAGGGCTTTTACTAGATATGTCACCTCTTAAAAGAGGATGAGATCTGGAGGCTACCTGGCCCTTTCCAAACTCTATCTAAGAGCATGAGGTAAAACACAACAAAAGGTAAGTGAAATGTAAGAGCAAGTGTTTTACTACCAATCTGAAATGTTTTTGGTTTTTTCTGAGTTCTTTTCATTTGTGTGGTTTCTAAGAATGTCCTAACTTTGCTTCAAAACTTAGCTATGGTTGTGAGACAAAGGCAGTCCACTCTTATGGCTAAGCTAGCTGATTTTCAAGGTTAGATAAAGTCTTATGAGAATCCTAGGGTTGACCTAGATTGTCACTGATTCAAACAAGTTTTACCATGATTACCATTTCTTGGAAGTGCTTTAAAAAGCTGATTTTTACTCTCAAAGTTTTTTGTGAAAATCAAGGGAAAATGAGATGAAAACTCAACTCAGTATCCCCAGCGGAGTCGCCAGAAATGTTAGGAATCTGTAATTTATTAGCAAGATTGGCAGATTCCAATTACAGAAACAACATCGTTTCAACCAACTTTGGGATTCTAGGATCTAGCCCTCCTGAATCCGGAGAGGGATCTCTCCAATAAGTGCAAAGATGGATTTGTCTTTGAAGTTTGGGGTAATAATATTAGGCTAGTTATGAAGACCAAGGGTTTTGTTTAGTTTTTGGATGGTTGAACATAATTGCTGTTAGAGGTGAAAAGTCCCAAAGGTAAAGAGGTTCAAAAGTGAGAAGTTGCAAGGAACCAGAAAAAGTTTTATCCAAGATGAAAGATAATGGCAGGTTTTCAGTCCATTGGGCTATGGAGTCATAAGAGGATTTAATTGAAACAATCAGGTTCAAGAGTGGTCTATGGGGCAAGTCATCTATGCCTAAGGATCTCTTTAAGGTTTGATTTATGGAATGGAGTGATACATTAAGAAGGGGAAAATAAACAGATGCAGAACAAAGAGCAGCCCAGGATCTGGTAAGTACTTTGAAACTAGCCAGCCTTTGACCAGGCACTTAAGAAAGACATGAAAGAAAACTAGGATCTGGTAAGTACTTTGAAACTATCCAGCCTTTGATACACTTCCAATAGAAAACATACAAAGACTAAGGGAAACTTGAAGGCAACCTTTGGAGTAGAGACTAGTGGGCCGGGCTCACCACAAATCCTCTCCTAGCTCTTCTTTACTTGGCTACTTCCAAGACAATCACAGAGATAACACAGAATGGCCTAAGATCTGGTAAGTACTTTGAAACTATCCAGCTTTTAACACATTCTAAGGGAAACAATCACACAGTTATGCAAACAAGACTGGGACCAGGGCTCACCATATCTTCCTCAGTTCATCTTCACACAACATATACTGAAAGTAACATTTAAAAATAATATTCAGCCAAGACAACAGGACGAGGGAACACCAGCATTCCTATGCTTAAACTGAATTAAATCATTTCCAAATAACACAGTTGAAAGAAAACATTTAAATAAAGATTTTTCAGCCAGAGAAGGTTACTGGTATACAGTAGGTCCTAACACTGTTTAAACTGTTCTTTACAGAAGAATATGAAACATAATGAAAACAAAAACAAAATCACAAGTTACAATAAGAATAACATCACCATCAACATAGACCAGGATCCCATAAATCAGCTTGTATTGATGCTCCAAACCAGTTACAATATTCAAGTCCAGTGTTTTAATTCATCTTTCTTTCATAACCTAACTTATCTGTTACAAGCAGAGCTCCAAGAGCCAGTGAATCACTATTTACAATCAGGGATCTTCAGCTCAATTACATTACAATGCTTCAGCAATTACATCAACAACCAACCCCTCACTCATCTTCTACTGAAGTATTTATAGAAAGATGAGGAGGTGAGATCTGATAAAAGATCTCAAATACAATTAATACAGAGTTAATGTTTTCTTGGCCCTTAGGGGGCTCAATGAAGAAACTGTATAGGTGTTTCATTGTATTAATTGATTTACACTCATGTTTTAAGCTTGGTGGGAGCTTTTGTTGACCTTTGAGGCTCTGTGTGATGCTAGGGTTACTCTGTAGATATTATTTCATTAAATTCCTGGCAAAAGTAACTCTTCGGCTGTGTCGAGGCAAAAAATCTGATTCTGCTCAATAAATTCTGTTCCTGATTGCATACTTTGAGGTACAGGTGGCGCTTTAGTCACTGGGAGGAATCAATTTGCCTCCATTCGTGGTGGTGGAGGGGTTTCCTGATAAAACACTTTAGGTTTTCCTTTAAACTGTGTTTTAGATTAGGGATTAGGCTTTTGATAACTGTCTTAGCCGTAATCCCCACAAATATCTCCATCAATTCTCTGCTCTGGTTCATCCTAGTCTTCGACACTGATAATCTTTGACTGTGCCTGTTTCATGGTTTTATTGTTGTCGTGTCGGGCTGCACAGGGTTTATAAGGCATGAATGCCTAAGAAAACATCGATGAAACATGCATTTCAACCCTGTGGATGATTTCCCTGATGTATTCGAAGGTCGGAGGATCGTCATCCTTGGCCTACAAAATTTCTTCATTTAAGCGGAAAAACATTAAACCCTGCAAAAACAAAAAAAAATTACAAAATCCTGCATTTATAGGTCAATCTGCATCGGAGGATGTGCGGAGGAAGCAGGGCCATTGGATGGCATCATCCAACAATCAGGATTGATCGGGGGATATTATAGAATAGGTGGAAGAGGATCAAATCTGAGCCGTTGATTGTGCATGATCGATGGTCGAGAGCGGGCAATGGAAAGTCAGCGGCGGGGAATTGTTGACTGGGCAACGGAATCGGGCGACGCAATGTGGGCCATCGATCTGAAAATCAGATCAACGGCGGAGACGCGATTTCCGCGGTACGATGGCTTGGTTATCGCGGGCGCAGCTTGGGTGAGCGACGACCGTTGGATGGACGGGTTCGGATCTGATGGTGGTGGTTAATATCGCTAGGCATCTTGGTCCGGGTTTTAATGCGCGATGGAGGGTGGCTTTTCAAACAGTACAGAGGACGCGTGTCAAACACCGTATGGAATTGCTGGCGATCGGGGGAAAACCACCTTCCGCTAAGGAGCGGTGCGATGAAAACCACGCGGGTTCAGGCAAACAGTGCACGGATGGAGGGTCCACAGGAATGGCGCGCTCCGCACCGTCCGATCTGCAGAGCATATCGACGGTGGAGATTTCTCCATTATTTTTACGGGCGGAAAACTTTGGAAATAAATTTAAACCCAAAAATACGAGTTTACAAAGGTTTTTAATATCTTTGGGCGGAGAAAATATTGGAAAGGATAAGCACCCGACAGCTTAGCAGTTGGTTCTGGCGCCCGGGTGCATGGATGAAAAAAGGGTTAGAGGCTTAGCCCGAGGGGGCTTAAGCCCAGAACTTAGAAAATATGCGTTTTCTATGGTTTTTAAATGTTTTTTCAAAGGAAAAGAAGGTTACGGTAAGGTTAAAAAGTGGGTTTTTAACCTTAAAAAATGAATTTTGATGAGGGGAAATAGCAGAAATGTAAAAATGAGGGATTTTCATGGGGAATGGAGGGATAGAAGAGGAGGTTAGTTTTGAGGAGAAGGGAGGGTAAAGAGATGTTTGCAGCAGTATTTGAATTTGGATTTTTGTAGGATTTCAGAGGTTTTTAGGATGTAAAACAGCAGTGTGGGATCTGGACAGAGGCATGAGGCCTTCGAGAGTCTTCAAGAGCCAACAGTTTTTGGTAAGGAAAAAATTGTTCCTTGAAGGCTCAAAACATATTTAGCCACCTTTGGTATAATAAAATTTTACAGGTGGCTAACAGGTGGAAAACCTAGTCCCCGTCATAAAGAAGAATGGAGAAATAAGGCTGTGTGTGGATTTCAGAAACTTAAATAGAACATCCTTAAAGGATAATTATCCGCTGCCCAAGATGGATCATATCCTACAAAAAGTGGTCGGAGCTTCTAGGATGTCAATGATGGATGGATTTTCTGGCTACAATCAGGTGGCTGTACTTTCAGAAGATCAGAAAAAGACTGCTTTCACCACACCCTAGGGTACATTTATGTATGCCAGGATGCCTTTTGGACTGATTAATGCTGGGGCCACCTTTCAGAGGGCCATGGATATTGCTTTTGTAGGGGAGAAAGATAAAGTTTTGGTAGTATACCTCGATGATATCACTGTATTTTCAAAGAGTGATGCTGAGCACATTGAGCATTTACGTAGAACTTTTGAGAAATGCAGAAGGTATGGTCTTTCCCTTAATCCACAAAAGTATTTATTTGCATTAGAAGAAGGCAAGTTGTTGGGACATATTGTCACTAAGGATGGGCTAAATATAGACCCTAGGAGGGTAGAGGTTATAAATACCATTTCTTTTCCTAGGAATAAGAAGGAGGTACAATTATTCCTAGGGCGCATCAATTTTCTGAGAAGGTTTATTCCTAACTATGCTGAAATAGTTAGACATATAACTGATATGTTGAAAAAATATAATGAAGTTAAATGGTCCCAGGAGTCACGAGAGGCCTTTACCAGAATAAAAAATGCTTTTGCAGAAGCCCCTGTGCTAGGTGGACCAGATTATGATAAACCTTTTATGATCTTTTCTTTTGCATCACCTCATACAATAGCAGGAGTTTTATTGCAGAAAAATGAAGAAGGATATGAGCAGCCTATTGCTTTTTTTAGTTAGGTGCTCCGTGATGCAGAATTAAAGTATAACATATTAGAAAAAAAAGCATACGCCCTAGTGAAATCCTTCAAAGCATTTCGCACATATATCTTGCAGTCCCATATCACTGCATTTGTGCCTACAGCTGCTGTAAAAGATATCCTTATCCAGGGGGATAGTGAAGGAAAAAGAGGAAAGTGGATTGCAAAAATACAAGAATATGAACTAGTTATCCAACCTACCAAGCTAATCAAAGGACAGGGGCTAGCCAAGATGTTATCTGAATCAAATTAACAGTCTTTGGGTATAAATTTATCCATAATAGCAGCTGAGGAATCTGAAGAGAAAGAAGAGAAACAAGGGATTGGGGTAGCTACTCCACAAACACATATAAAGTACCTCACCAGTCAGTGGTACAAAGAGATAGTAGAGTATCTCCTCACACTTAGTTGCCCTCCAAGCTGTGATAAAGCTAAATACAGATCGCTAAGATTGAAATCACAGAAATACTTAGTCGCCAATGGCTAGCTATACTGGCGAGACCCATCAGGAATCCTGCTCCTGTGTATCACAGAGGATGAGGTAGAGAATATAATAGCTGAATTTCACGAAGGGATCTGTGGAGGTCATTACAGCTGGAGGGCCACTGCTCATAAAATTCTGAAAGCTGGTTTCTATTGGCCAAAGCTGTTTGGAGATGTTTTTTCTAGAGTAAGAGCATGTGATAAATGTTAGAAATTTGCTGAGAGAAAAAAATTGGCACCATTTCCCCTGATTCCAGTGCATGTGGATGAACCATTTCGTCAATGGGGTATTGATTTTATTGGAGAAATACACCCTCCATCGAGTGTTCAGCATAGGTGGATTTTAACTGCCACCGATTATTTCACAAAGTGGGTGGAAGCCATACCTGCGAGGAACGCAACAAATACTGTGATAATAAAGTTCATGGAGGAGAACATCATATCCAGGTTTGGTTGCCCTGACAGAATAGTAACTGATAATGCCTAGGCTTTCAAGTCTGCGAATTTTGTAAGTTTCTGTCAGCAATATAACATGACACTGAGTCACTCTACAGCCTATAATCCACAGGGAAATGGCTTGGCAGAGTTGGGATTCCCAGTTGATATAAATGAAAATAAGAAGAATTGGGATTCCCAGTTGAAATTTGCTCTGTAGGCCAATAGAATTACCAGCAAGAGAGCAACTGGGAAATCCCCATACGAATTAGTATATGGGAGGGCGGCAGTATTCCCTATACATTTAGCCTTGCCAATAGCCCAATTCATGCAAGAAATTCAAGAAGAGCTTGATGATATGACCAGGAGGATAAACCAATTGGTGGAATTGGAAGAAACCCGCAGTCAGGTAAGTCAAAGGCTGACTGAATATCAGGAGAGGATGAAATACATCTTTGATCAGCATGCAAAGGATAGGAAGTTGCAGATTGGTGATTTGGTGCACAGATGGGATGTTCGAAGAGCCAAAAAGGGGAAACATGGAAAATTTGACCCTCTCTGGTTTGACCCCTTTAAAATTGTGGAACAGGGGGGTAATAATACTTTCATGTTGGAGAATTTACAGGGTGACTTGCTTGACGCCCCTGTAAATGGTCAATTCCTTAAGCCCTACTTCCGATTTTGATTCAGGTTGAGAGCACCTGATGTATCATATTGTATATTAGTTTCTAATTTTACCTTTATTTGACAATGTGGGTGTTGTGATGAATTATTTTGTGAAAAGAAGGAGTGCTAAAGAGAAGAGTCGGCATAAAAGATGATTAGGAAGGTCTGCGAAGTTCTCGACACATCCAAGGATGAACGTGCCGTCCCCAGGTGGAGCCAATGTTGATCATGTTAGCATTCTATTAGAAATTTAGATAGGCAACCTCGCCTAAACCCCTCAATCTTCCTCGTTTTGTCCTAGATCCCTTTTTCTGCCTATCGTTTCCATTAATTAATCTCGAAACTGCATAAAAAGGCCCAAAAAACCCATATTCAAACATATATAAGGCCTAGCCCCTTTACCGCAAGCCCCAACCACTTCCCCACATATGCCCTTAGCCTGAAACCGAGCGCTGACCCTTAAGGCGCTAATCGCACCATCGCAATCGTAGCATTCATGTGTAGCCTCCCGATCGATCATCGCAAACATTTGCGATGCGATCGATCACGTCGCATTCCCCCTCCAACCATCACATCTCAAGTTCCTTCCCCATCGCAATCGCATATCCACCTCCTCCCGCTCCGGTTTCCGATTGTGATTCCATATGGGTCCCGCCTCACACATCCATTTCATTACATTTCATGCATTTCCTTGCATTTCCGCTTATAACCAAAGTTCCTTGTTTTGCATTTAAGTTTTAATGTTTCACATGCATTCCGCCCGTAGTCGTATATTATTCCACTTTTCGATCTCCGCCGTTGATCTACGCCTATAGACCATGATCAAACGGCCCACGATGCATTTCTCGACCAAACCCTATTATACACCATACCATTGCATTTTTCACTGTTTTTAAGCATAAAACACTGTTCCACCACCGTCGCACCATTTTTCTCCCGTCCCCCATAATCAGCCCCATACACATGGTTTTCTTAACGAGTTTGCGGATTTTTGCAGGGTTGCAGTGACAGACAATTGCTATTATTCTCAGCCTCTATTACAGAAGCAGAGATCGCAGAAAGGACCATGTTTTAGAGGAAAAATTTATGGAGCAAGGCTTGGGAAGCTTTTACGACACGGTTTTCATTAAAGTAGCAGGGGTAAAATCTATCTAACCCTCCAAGGTAATTCGAAGCAGAAATTTCGCAATCGGAGATATTAATGTTGCGGCAGAGAGTACCAGCAGGAGATCAGAGGAATTCAACGATCAACATTGAATGTTTCAAGCCTTAATTCAAAGTTAGAAGGCAGAGGGTACCAGGCACAAGAAAAAATACCTCAAGGCTTTCTTTTCAGCACCATTTTCTTTCAGGAAAGGACGGAATGTTTATATGATTTTACTCCTTTACCGTTTTCCTAAAGAGATCTTCATCCAGTGCATTTATTTCAGAATGCCAGCCTCAGAATACATGCAGCACTTTAGAACCATTCAGTAGTATGGGCATGCACATCTCCGCCATTTTGTTTTAATGATACAATTAAATGTTCATCACCCACTTTCTTCATTAGTCTTCTTTGTTTCCTATAAAAACCCCAACGAACAGATTATGAAGGGTTCCAGATTTTATCAGAAAATTATGCAGTGAAAGGATTTTTTGTATACAGTTTGTAAAACTCTTGTATGAAGGCTCAGAGCCCACAGGGTCTCAGTGAGGAGGAGTTCTATCCGTTTAAGAGGATTCTGGTCTTTGATATTTCACAGTATGTAACCTTCCCTTATGTGCTATTTTAATACAACATTTCATTTCATCCATCTTTCTTGTATCATGTTTCTGGAATGCGAGTGGCTCATTGATTTTTGCTAAGGATTTATCCTAGTTGATACCCATACTCGAATCAGTCAAGTGCCTTAAATATGGCTCAGGAATGATATACTATTCCATTATTCATCTAAACCATATTTCTTCTATATTAGTTTCTTTGGGAGGGTGTTTTTAAAACGCCATTGTTGTGTATGGATTCTTAGATTGGTAAGCCCATGCATGGCTATGTTGTGTATCTGGATATCAGCCCAATGATAACTAGTATCTTCTTGATATTTCCTTCACAAGCCCACCCCTTCTAATAATTGATTTCGGTGACATATTACTTGAATTGGCCCTCTTTACAGTAAATTGTCTCTTAAATTTCTGATGCCTTTATATTGGAATCTTGCATCTTGCATCTGCAGTATTCTTTTCCCTGTGACACTTTCTGAGGGTCTTCATACCATTTAAATCATATTTCCCTGTTTACAGGAGATAGCATGTGAGCTAAAGTTGACAACTTCATACATTATATTATATGCTCCTTGCTATGCTAAGATATCCTAGGCACTGGTCTATCACAACTCTAGGCTGTCTCTAGGAGCGACAACACACTCCATGAACCTCTTCTTGTGGATGATCCACATCCTAAGGCTCATCCTTAGGAACTAATAGCTCCTCATCTGCATGAAAGTGTGGCTCCCTCTCAAGCGAACACTTCATGGCTTTCTCCTCCTGAAATTTGATATCCCGTCGCACAATAGTCTTGCGACTATCTGTCAAATACACACGATAGTTGTGGGGTGTATCAATGTACCCCACAAATATCCCAACCTTTGCAGTTAGCTCCAGCTTCTTCCTGGCATCCTTAGTCACATGAATGTAAACAGGTGAACCAAAAATCCTCAAATGGGAAATATCAGGCCTCTTACCAGAAAACGCCTCCTCGGGTGTACTCAAGCCAAGTATCCTGTGAGGACAACAGTTCTGCACATATACTGCAGTATTGCATGCCTCAGCCCACAAGTGTATGGGAAGGCCCTAATCATGCAACATCGCCCGTGCAGCACCCACGATCGTTCTGTTCTTCCACTTAGCAATCCCATTCTGCTGTGGGTTATGAGGTGGTATGAGCTCTCTTCGAATTCCTTCTGCACTGCAAAAGTCTTTGAATTCACCAGAGATGAATTCACCACCATTTTCGCTCCTAAGAGCCTTCACCTGCTTCCCCGATTCTTTCTCAACCAATGCCTTGAGCTCATAGAACTTTGATTATGTCTCGCTCTTCTTCTGCATGAAGAAGATCCAACACTTCCGAGAAAAATCATCAACAAATTTCACATAGTACCTATGCTTTGCTGTTGAAACCACTAAGAAAGGTCCACACACGTCTGTGTGAATTTTCTCAAGGATCGTCGTGGCGCGAATATCCTTCTCGTGAAAGGTGGCTTTCACAAATTTTCCCAAAGTACATCCCTTTCACTGATCTGACTATGCAAGTGTACCTTTGGGAAGCCCAGTAGAAATCTGCTACAGTATCTTCAAAACTCCATGCTGAAGGTGGCCCAATATCCGGTGCCACAACTCGCCATCATCCCGACTTACCACTCCTTCTGCCTTGCCTGCGATTGTTGCACAGCCATCTACCTACAATTGATAAAGGTTCTTAACTCAAACCCCTATCCTCTGGGTCTCACCAGTTGCCTGACTGTGCAGGAAAGCCTTTCCCTCGCTAAAGACAACATCATATCCCTTGTCTTCTAACATCGCCACAAAGATAAAATTCTTCTTCAATCCTGGAACATGCATCACTTCCTTCAATACGAAGGGTTTACCAGACTCCCTCTCAAAGGAAATGGTACTAATACCGGTCGCACTGTATCTACCATCATCGCCCATCTTGATGTGCACTCCAAGATCTTTCTCATCCAGATCAGTAAACAAATCATGATCTCCTGTCATGTGAAAAGACGCACCACTGTCAAGAAACCACACTGAACCCATCACACTTGAGACCAAGCATACGAACAGTGAAAAATCCAGCTCAAACTGCGAAGCTAAGGCCTCTCCAGCTGCAGATCCAATAGCCTGCTTATTTTTCTTCTTCTGTGGACAATTAGTGGTGTAATTTCTGTGTTGGTGACAGTGAAAGCACTTCATCTTGGACATGTCCTACTTCTTGCCTTTCGCATCGGATTGAGAAGAATTCTTCTTGCTCTTCCCCTTATTTTCTTTGGCAGCCAAAGTGCAATTTTTTTCATCAGAGTTCTTTGATGAAGATCTGTCCCTGGTACTTCGCCTTATCTCCTCCTGCACAAGATCCGACCAAAGTCGCTCCCATCCCGGCAATTTCTCCCAACCATTGACAGAGTCCTGATAGGAATGCCAACTCTTCGGAAGCCCAAGGAGAGCCAAGCTCACCAAATCCTCGTCATCAACAGTAACCCCCACACTCCCCAGCTCATCCCTACATTAGAAGAACTTCATGAGGTACTTGGGCATACTGTCACCTTTCTCCATTTTTATGTTTCTGAGTTTATCCTTGAACGCCAACTTCCTCTGGTCACTCTTGCTTTGAAATAAATTTGTCAAATCTTTCCACATCAAGAATGGAGAAGCCTTACCATGAAGGCTGGACACTATGTGATCCTTCACACCTTCCAACAGAATCCTTTGACACTTTGTTGTCTTCTTTTGCCATGCGTCAAGTACGGAAACATCAATAGAAGTAGGTTTTGGAATTTCTGCATATATGAACTCCTTCAACCCATTGTCATCCAGCACAGCCTCCATCCTATCCTTCCATGAAATATAATTCAAGCTGCCCTCAAGGGCATACTCCAATCACAATCCGTTGAAATACATCTCAACTTCGACGCCAAGAAAACACTACTGCAAATTCGAATTCCACCAGCTCAAAACTCAACCGCTTCAATGCTTTGCAATTGCTCCAATGATCAATATTTCTCTGATACCATGTAGAAATTTGAATAACTGATATATTATTCACCGATATTCTCCTGATCACACACTATTTTAACTTCATGCACAATACAGAATGTCTTCTACCATTGATCATTAATTGCGGAAATAAAAACAATCGCATGCGCACATTAAAACCATAAACAATCACACATATGAACACAGTATTTCATGGGAAATCTTGAAGCTGAAAACCCCCAACTATCTGTGTATTATATGTCATAGATATAATGTAACAATAATTATACAAAGCTCCTCACAAGCTCTCAGTACAATCTCCAATTGCTACACACTAATCAAGCTAGATCTAGCAAAACACATGCTCCAATCTCTGCCACCTAATAGCCAGCCTCTATTGCGTAATCAATGATGTAGGATGGCTCATTAAATAACTTAAAACACCTGGCTTGTACTACGCAATCCTCATGGGCTTCTCCAATCACTGGTTGTTGCGAATATGCAACAGTATAATCACAACTGATAGTTAACCTGCTCTTTCACTTATCTCTGCACTGGTCTCCACTGAAACTGTCCACGCACTGAAGTTAACTGATGTATTCCTTATTTGATTAATGAGTTTATAATTATTGAATTAATTAATAATTAATTCACACCACTCTCACTAATTGTATCAATCAGTTAAACTAGATACAAATAGCTCAACTATGTTTAGATTAGTTAAACTGAACACAACTCCATTAACTTCCTCAATCAACTCCACCAAAATTTGTCACATGAGTTCTAACTGAAGTATCCATGCAATAGCTCCACTTAACCCTCGGGAATAGCGTAATTCCTTCTGTCAACTCCTGTGCCACATCTGTGCACTTAACTGAAGTGCTCCAAGAGAATAAGATAATGTTTATAGTCCAAATATTATTAAGAGCTAATAATATTCGACATATCTATTTTTAGACTGGCAATCTAAAATAGATTCCGCCCAATATGTCTAAAAATAGAAGTCCATCTATTTTTTTCCGACTTGACCAACCATCCACAAATAGCATCCTGCAACTCATAGAACATGATCCATATGTCTAAAAATACACATAGTCTAAAAATAGACTTTGCGCCAAAAATAACCTGCGGGCCCACTTAGTGAAGGCGACTTCTTTCCACTAAGCTCATCATCTTGTTGGAATCTCAACAGTTAATAGAGATCCTAAACCATTTGGTCTCACTGACATAACTGGTCAAGTCAAACCATTTAAGATCTCAGGATCATGCGCTCTCAAGATAAAATGGCAAGCTTGGTAACAATTAGTAACCAAACAAATGCATTTGGACTATGTGGCTTCTTGCCCTGGATGGGATTTGGCTGCGCGATCAATTTTGACTTTCTCAATGGAAAGAAGGCAGTTTGGGATAATTAATTTTCAGGAAGATGGATGGCATATCAAGGTTTTCATACATTGAATGATTTGTGGGACAAGGGTGCAGGTAAGTGATTGTCCTGCAGAGCTCTTAATTAGTCTCAGCAACTTCAAGCAATTGACCAGCCTGGAATGAAATACCCCAGATTTGATTCCCAGATTAGTATTGTGTATATGTACATTGTATTTGAATGGCCAAAAGCCAATCGATGTAATATATATAATTGTACAATGAACTATAATTAAGAAAAAATACATCAAAGGTTACAGAAGAGAAAGACAAAAGAATGGGGAGCTATGTCTCCACTCAAGCGGAATGACGAGGGCACTAAATGGGCTATAAATATATGAATGAAGGAAATTGTTCATGAATGTATGTGTATTTTTTATTTATTCTATGTGAAGAATGCCTTACGCCCTTGGGTATTGTGTATGAAATTAATACTCTGTGATAGGGCTAGAACATGCTCTGGTTCAGTGGAAGAATCGATGTCAAGGGCCATGATTTAGGACTGAATGTATGAAGGGTTTATAATTGAGCTCGTAAGCATAATGAGGAATTTGTTTGAACTCTGTGTGGAGAGGTTTAATTATATGAGAAACTATATGTGAGACTTTGTATAGGTCTCTGAGTTTTGTATCCAGTTGTGAATAGATATGTGATAAACTTACATTAAATAAGGCTCCACATGCGAAGGGAGAATCAATTTTAATATCGATTTTTTTTTTAATTCCATATAGAGATTTTTCTATAATGGAGGCACAAAGTCCTTTTAACTATGGTCAAATTTTGAAGGAAGTGTTGTGTAACCACAATCTACAAAACCTAGAGCGAAGAAGTTATATTTCATAGTGTTAGCATGGGGAAAGGCAAGAGAATGAAACAAAGTAGTGAAGGAAGCTCGACGGAACCTTGAGCAGAGTTGTTGTTTTAAACTTGGTTGACAAGGGATTATATCCCAAAAGCCAATTTCATTTTTGAAGTCACCGGAAGCGGAGTGAAAGAAATGGAACCATAGTTCTATTGGGAACCTGAGTTAATTAAACGCCAAGGCGATTTCTGTGGAGAAAAACAGTGGGTTCGCATTTTTAAAAATGGTAAGTGAGACCTCTTAAAAAAAACATGATGTGCTTTGGCGTTTGACACATCACAAACTGGCGGTATTCTAATACCACGAGTTTCACATTTTTTTTTGAACGTTAAGGTTCGGAGACAAAAAAAAACGTGATATCCATCTTGGTCGTTGGATTAGTGATGGTTGAAGCGATGATGCATCTGTTGTTGGATGTAGAGGGAAAGTTAAAGGCTGGGACCCATTTCATCGCACGATGCTGAGAAGTTAAAGGGCGAGCGAGGTTATCACATGACTGCCATTGGATTCGTTGGTGGGAGCGCGATAAGACTACAACCATAGATGTGAAAGGTATGTTAGTGCTAGGGCCCAAATATAGTTATATGTTGTATGGGCTGAATGTTGTAATATGCTGGTGGTTAGTTCTTAACCCAAGTTCAAAGGTTATATTGGTGAATTATTGTATGAGCATATGTTCGTTGGGCTTTTATATTAAGTCCCAGTCAAGATTTAATAAAGGTGGATATGCCTAAAACTATTGATGAAGTTCCACAAAAGTGTGAAGGTACGTGGAAACTTTAGTGGGCCCAAAATTAAAGGTGGGGTTTTATTAAAGTGAATTATGATGGTTTGATGGGTTGTGGGACCGAAATCACATGTCATGTGATTTAATTAAATTTAACCCTTGATGTTATGCATAAGCACGAATGTGTTATAGTTGATATGGTGTTTTAGGTTGAATTCAATTGGTGTCAATTACTTATGTTTGACATTTGAGAATGAGATAGTGTGGCTGTGAGGTCATTTGGTTTAAAAACCTTAGAGTTAAAGTTGGTCGTTGTATACGGTTCCATAACCATAGGAGAGGAGATATTAAAGCTTCCGCCCTATCTATTTAAATTGCCAATCTAGCAACTAAAGTATCATGAAATTGCCCAAGTCTTGAGGTTAATTGGGCAATGAACAGGAGGTGCAATTTTTCATACACAGAAAGTGGGGACTATGGGTTTTTACCCGACATCATAATGGTTGAAGATGTACATTTGGGTCTCATACCACTTTTAAATTCTACCATAGTGCATACAAGAGGAAATGTTAAGCTATTAGTACATCTCATTTGTTAGGGTTAATTAGTATATAAGAATTTTATAACTGAATATCACTTGGTCCCTTACTTGAATAAACCTGAACAAAATGAGAACTCTATCTAGTGTATTCTCCAACTCCTCCTATGAAGTACCATTTTTACCAGATCGAAGTTTCTCATCAAGAAATTTGGCAATAAGTTCTGCTAGTCGGTTCTGCAGACAAAGGCCATAATTCAGATAAATGCAAAAACAATATATCTAATATTATGAATGCAATTGTCTGCCTAAAAACATTCTTTCATTACTTACCTTTAGCTATTTTTTCATTAATCCTTTCAAACTTTTTGTCTCACTTAATTTGATAATCAAGAGCACAAATTCAATGAGAAATCTGTATAGAAAGAAAGAAAATGAACATAAACATATAGTAACTAACCTGTATAATTAAATCTGTATAAACAGAAAGAAAATGAGCATAAAAATATAGTAACTAACCTGCCTTAGATTTATCAAATGCTCAAAGGCATCCTTGATAGTATTAGAAAAGGCGTCATTCTTCAAAAAACTTTCTTCCCATATTGTATAAAGTCATGCTTTCAAGTCTAGAAGTGATGACACCATGTCCTTGTCTTTCATTTCATCCAATACAATGCCTTGCCCAGTAGCTTTAATGTATGCACTGAGAGCCAGCCGAAGCAACTCAAGTGCACTCACCCTTTTAAAAAGAGAGTACATGCGCTGAAGGTCTGGAATGCGATTGGCATCCATGAGAAAAGTAAATCCCTGGGGAAATCATGATTTGGCTACCCTGTTAAATACATATGAACCAACATATTTCTGAATTTAGAGAGGGGATTTGACTCCATCAGTAATAAAGAATGGGCTTCTATATCGATTTATTTCCACACAGAAGAGACCATAATGATTAATTACATAGGACATCCAATCAAAAAACAAATATGGGAATTTGAACAATTAACATGAATGAATATCAGATAACTCAATGGAAAGATCCGCATTCCCAATCTCCATCAATTTTTCCAAAAAATACATGTGATTTGAATGGTAAGGGTATTTCCGTCATCATTGTTTCTTTAGGTGAGACATTTCCCAACATGAAAATTGTATTTGGCACCTTCACACCTTTACTTATGGACATACTCCCTTTATAAATGCAAACTCTTTAATTTTCCTAGAATGAAAAATAAGAACAAAATCTCTACTGAGGGGTTTACACCAGTCATGAAACCATTTTCAAGAACTTGTTTGATTTTTCCTGGAAACGCGTGAAATGAAATGGAGCAGCAAAATTCAGCTTGCTATAAACACATTACACATGAAAATAGAAACACTAAGGTGCACCCACTTTGATCAAAATAATATTATACATATTTTCTGGTGCATCAATAAAATAACATAACTCTCACATAGTACATAAAGCTTCCATAGAAAATGTTACCACATAAAAATCACACACTGTGGCGTGACAAAATACATTTTGTATTTCCATTTCAAGTGCATTCATCTTTGTAAATACTTCTACTCGAAAAGGGTCACCATCAGAACAATGCCTGCAGGAAAATTACATAGATATGGTAAGCAATGCATAGTTTTGTTTCAGTACTCCAGTAAATAAATCTGTGAATTTGATCAATAATGGAAACAGTAATATTTGAATATATGTGAATATACAAGGATGTCAAAGAAATGAAGGCCAAAACAAGGGACATGGAGCCGAATTCCAAAGAATTTTTTGAATTTTCAGAAGCTGCAGGTCAAGAACAGGATAAAAGACTCATTTATAAGCTTCAAGAAGGATCCAAGAAATATAAGACAAAGCAAGGGAAAAGGATAGGGTTATATTTTATCCACAATACCATGATTGATTTGGGGAGCTAGAGAAGATTTTCGAGAATCTGTGTCAGTTTTGTGCCAAATAAGGTTCCTTTATTGACCTAATTCTTAATTCCTGGGACTAACATCTTTATGGTTGGTTTGCATATGAGAAGCTAAGGAAACTCTTGCCTCTTCCCTGCAATTATATCCCTTCCTAAATGTCATTCTTACCTGTGTAAGTAATTCTAGCTAAGTAAGTAATTCTTACCTGTGTAAGTAATTCTTAATGTATGAATGCTATCTATTGTAACAAATAGACTTGAAGATCATCTTCTCTATAGTAGCCATCATTGAAAGACGTTATTGGAAGCCAAATCAATACTCTTGATAGATTCTCTTTCCTTTTACAAGTAAGTTATTCTCTATGCTGTATGTCTGCAATCCAAAAGTCTATATCCTAATTTGAGACTATGGTCAGAAGCATCTTTCCAAAAGTTCTGTTGGTTGAATCCTAAAGGAATCTAGGACCAAGACTGAAAGAATAAATCCTACATCTCTTTGAAGCTAATCTCTCGACCAAGTTATAGAAGCAAGCACTTATGTTGACACCAAACAGTTACATGTGACTATACATGAAATTCGATACAATATTTTTTGTGATTTATGGAAGAAGATGAAAGAATATCCAATGAAGTTTGAAACCTCTTAACCATCTATTATAACTCGCTCTTGCTTAAGGTTGAAGGTCAAGTTTATGATAATCATCTTTACAAAAGGATAAATATTTTATGAGCAAATGAAGGTAGAAAATGAAGAAGAATAGAATTTGGAAGAGTACTGTATATATGTGACATGTGATCTAAAGTATCAAAGATCATATGACAATAAATTTGTTGAAGCATCTAATCTCAAAAGATTGGGAGAATTGTTTACAATAGAAAAACACAAGAAGCATTCACGATAGATCTAAACCTATGACTTCTTTGGTGGCATCTGAATCTTTTATGGCATTTAGTACATTGAATTATTGTGACGCTCTGACATACAAGTTTTGAAATATTTGTGGCATTATGCCTATGTGGTAGTTGAGTTCTATGACATATCTCTCTCTTTATATGATTCTTTGTGGCCTGATTCACTGTGCTAAAATGAATGTAAAAAGGTACATAATGATGAAAATTTTAGAGACACCTTTTCAATAACACAGAAGTAGCCCTCGCTCAAGTAAAACCCTATTATTTGAAGATACATGAAGAATTCAAAAAAATGCCTTCAACATAAAAATGGCTTCAACAGAGGCCTCTAGAATTAACAGTATCATTCTCCTGTATGCTTCAAAAATAGAGATACCCTCAAAGGTACGATGCAGCAGCACTCTACCAGCTGTCAACTTAATTTACAACAGAATAATGCAACAGAACTCTACCAGCAATCAACTTAGTTTCCAAAAAAAAATTGATTAATCATAAGACTGAAGTAATACATTGTACAACCTGAACGCTCCATTCCCCTCCATATTTCTATATGTAGTACATAACATTCAATCTTGGTTAAAAATATTTAAAAAAAAAATCTGCCAAATGTGCAAGTTTTAAGTAAATAGGTGACTTAGCTAATTCGAAAGTTTTGTCCAAGCATCATTAAATAGGAGATAATTTGATATTTTAATAGATTTTCACCACATAAAATATGTCAAAATCCTGTAGCTATATCCCTGGCCTAAGACTGCAATGAAGAGGTCCAAAGTATGGCGGCTTCAATAGAACCAAGCCTCAATATAGGGTTGCAGTAGGTTCGAGGGTTTAACTGATTCAAGTCTTAATAAAAGGCTACAACACAGAACCGAGCTCTTATGGTATATCTCTATCCTCCAATAATGAAAAACATTAAATTCTCTTGAGCATGGTAATAGAACTAAATTTGTTTACAACAGTCCACAAGATATCCATTCATTTCTAGAAATTTTGCAAGAAGAAAATGAAAGTCATGTGTAACAAAGTATTATGAAAAGACTTCAAGAAACCAGAACTTAGCCTGAATATCCTAAAAATGAAGTTGGAAACATCATCTCTCCAAGGTTGTTAATGTTGCAATCCTTTGTTCAACATTGATACAAATGTCGAAAACAAGTTAAAAGATGAACCAAATAATAGCATTCAAAGGAAAGATTAGGATATCACCATTTCTTCCTGCTATCCTTGAAAAGAAGGAGAGATTACTTACATGCTTTTGTGTTTGCATGGTGGACTTGAAGACCATGTTCATTCCAGAATGAGCTCAAAATGTACTTTTGTTTTTGGATTCGTGAAATAGAAGGACAGTGTTGTCAAAAAATAGTGAAATGGAGATCCCATAGAGGGCCTCCACCTTTACCACCCATGGATTTCTAAATGAGAAACTCTCATCCATAAATATGAAGTCCAAAGAATGTGAGGCAGATGACACCCTTGCTTGAATACTATGTTAATTTATATAATAGACCCCAGAGATGATCATTTGAATCTCATATAGGGTCAGAATTATAGAGATCGCCAAGCATAGGAGAAGTATACCTTCAGCCTCTCAAAAGGTAGGTTTCTTCCAACTATCTAAAAGGCTTAATAGGTGTCCATGGATCAACAATATACTTATTTTTGCTTCCTCAATAGCATTTGGGAGGATTGAAAAATAGTCAAAAGTGCGGTGATTCCATTTACAATGACTAAACCTTAAACCTGCAATTTCTTCCTCTCTGCCCATATGGAGATGAATTTGTCTACTCTTCTGGCAAAGAGTTTGAACATGGTGTATCCTAGCATGATAGTCTCGCAATTAATTTATTCATAGGTCAGGATGTATGCAGGAGGTGAAGGACTTGAGTGAACTACCATACTAAGGAGGAGAGCATGAGTATTGAAACTGGGTATTTCTTCTCTAGTGAACACTTGATTACTTACTATAATGGATTTTACATATTAAAATTGTATTCATACTAAGAGAAGCCAAAATAATAGAGATTAAATTTTCTATATCTAAACACCCAATTTCCATAAAATCAAGAGAAAATTGGGTTAAAACAGTTTAGCAAATTGATATTTCAAAAACTAATGTCAGGAACAAGAACTGTAAGCTACTTAAACCCTAACAAGCACTTTTGAATTGGATGTTCATGGCATGTTGTCCACCCATTTTATTTAGATTGGAATTACACCTTGCAATTTGATAAGAGTTTGTATTGCCTGATGAACAAAATGCAACTTTAATTGCAACCAAAAAAAAGGCAATCCTGTTGCAGAGTCCATAAAGGTGGTAGTTCTATATGGCCAGGCTTCACTTGAAAAAACATGTCTGCCATTACATTTTTAATCTGCTCTGCTAGACAGAGCTAAGGCAAGGATGAAATGCATGCTCAAGAGTTCAACTTTCAGGGCAAAAACTTGAGAAATTTAAAGAAATTGCACCTAAAATTCTTAGTAACACCTACCTTCATTGGCAATGGCACTTTTGGTACATATAAATAGTAGTAAAAATGAATAGATGAGAAATAAAGGAATAAAAATTGGACTCAATTCCTGGCTTGGATCTGCAAGATGAGAAATAAAGGCACGTTGACAGGCCATCTCACATAGATCTGTCAGGAAAATGCAATTTTATGGCAAATAGCAGTGCATTGATCATGGGTTCAAATCAAATTAACTGACTCAGAATAGCTACCCTCTATCCAAATTTTTCGAGGAAGGAGAGGGGATTACACAAGGATTTCCTTTCAAAACAAAAATCCATTGCTACTATAACTGTACAGTACCACAATCAACACTTTGCAGCAATTAACCACGTGCTAATCTATAATTCTAAACTCGAACACATATGCATGAAAGAAAATATGAAGTTGTGTCAGATTTCATGAGTGAATGTCAGAGAGTTTGGAAGATTTAAATGGATGACCATCACATAAATCTAGCACACCTCAGGACGAAGCCCTAGCATTCTCGCTGTAAGAGGAGGGTCCTGAAGCGGAATGTAGAGTCTTGAAGGGTACACTATGGGACAAGCTATGTTGTAGAGGCCAGAGTGAAGTAAGCATACCTGCGCTAAACTCAAAGACATGAGTCACCAAGAAGTGCAGCATGCCAATGGAGTTGTCCCTAAAGCAGAACTAAATGGTGATCCTGCACAAGATGCCAGCAAGATCTAGAGTATCTGATTTTAGCATTTTAGAACACGATCTGATTTTTAACGTTTTAGATAGTTGTATTATATAGTGTACCTGAGACATTAAAAGTATCAAATTTCTATGTGATTATAGACTGCATGATTAATTATATTATCTGGTTGCTCAAACTCAGTTAAGATTGAAACTTTGGGACTAAAATGAATATAATGTTTCCAGGACCAGAAATTAGCCTTATAAATAATTTAGTTTCTACTAGAGGTATATTTTTCCCAAGAACAAAAGAGATAGTACATATGGTTGTAGAGGGCTTGGTTAGTTTATATGATCAATTTTACTGTATGCATCAGTACCAAGGCCCAAGAGGCAAAGTAGGAGGCTGTCATAGCCCCAATGTCATTGAAATTTCAAGACTAGGCAAGGTCCCGAATTGTTGCGCAACAGAAAAGCATCTCTAACCATTCCATTCTACTCACCATGGACTATCATGGATAGGAGGAGAAGTCCAAGTCTAAAACTTATTCCTTGGGGAAAAGTAGGTCCACGTTATGTCTGCTCATTTTCATTTACAAATATAAATGCGCTACTGTCTTGTAGCAAGGCCATTAGAGGTACTTACGAGCCACAATAAGGCCACAACTGTCTCCAACAAGAACACATAAAGAATAAGGCTTACAGTTGGGAGGAAGGGTGGATTTGACCAAGGATAGGTGCCCTAACCAAGGCCAAGTTCTTCAAAAATTACAAATCACATTTTAAGGAATTGGAAGATAATTTTGTGGAGAAAAGATGTAGGATTGGGTTTGAGTCTTGTGATAGCATTATGTGCTTGATGGTGTGAGGGTCACCTTTGTCTAAAAGACCAAAAAGGGAGGTTGATACAACAATAGTTAGAGGGATTTTTGGAGGGTCTTTAGGCATAGTGTAGGAGTGTTCCTTAGCAAGTAGCTCTTGGAATTTAATGTGCAGTAGCATACGGGGTGTCTCCATAAGTAAGGGAAATGTTCATATTGCTGGTTGGTCCATAAGTGTGGTAGGAATAGTTTAGGAGCAACCTCACCGTAGGGTAGTGTTTTCTTCCTTTAAGTGGACAAAAAATAGAAGCAGCCTGTGGGAGAAGTTGATACAATGATGAAGCAATGGGATAAGGGCTAGAAGAGTGCCCTAACTGGTCTTCTAGAAGCGCATAATTTAAGGGCAAGAGGGCAACAACAGAGAGTTGCAGATTTCCTCTTGGATGATGGCTTGAAGGGTGTCCTAGGAGATGACTCCAGAGAAATGGGAAAATCCCCATCTATTGCAAAAGGGATTTCCCATCCCGAAGAAAAAAATTATAATAGAAAAATCATGAAAAGAAAAGGCTCAAATCTCTCTTCCAGACTGGTGACATGGCACAAGGCCACATGGACCACTGTGATTGGTTTACATAACACATTAGAAGCATGATGTTAGCGTATAAAATATCTAGGACATGTGGCACTCCATGATAAAGACACATGGTGTGTGGATTTGAGTTTTTCAGGTGGTCAAGTGGGCCGAAAATAGGTGAAATGTGGCACCACTCATAGATTGACATGTGCCAATTGGTACGAGTGGTAGACAATTGGCATGCTCAAACAGTGAGGTGATGTAGGAATGACATGAGGGAGAAAATATCAGAAAAGCCCCAAATCTGGAGAACTAAAGCTCATCACCAACTTGAGATTGACAACTTTACATGATGTAACCTATGAAATCGTAAATGGAGAAATCATAGTAACAATAAAGTAACCTATGTAACAATAAAGTAGGATTCATCTTGGGAGTGGTAAATGGAGAAATCATAGTGAACAACAGGAAACATGCAAAGTTGCTTACAATCAAATAGATGAAAAAACACATCCAAAAAACCTAGATAATAATCATGAACAAGCTTAATATTGAATTATGAACTGTAAAGGAACTTACAAAATGTGACATTACGAACCTGGTCAAGCGCACAAGAAAAAATATCTTGGATATGACCCTGGTTGACAATTTGTATTACTCATGATGCAAGAGGATTTGTACCTGCACTGCCAAGTCAATCAAAATCCATCATTATCTATACAATAAATACAAGTAATTGATGTAGTATTTTTTACTCTAATATGCATTCTTATGATAATGTTAGAACATATGTTGAAAATGTCAAAACATACCTGAATAAGCTCCTCTTCATTTCAAGAACAATTTATTTGAGTCGCATGAACTTGGAACAAGCCTCCCACGATCTGAAAGAGTAGCAACTAAGTCAACAATGACTTTTTTGTTGCTACGCTGGATCGAGGGAGGTTTGCTCCAAGATTAAATCACTCCAATAAATTATTCTCTACTAAAAAGGGCCAACCACGTGAAGGTGGAAGCTCTTATGGCCCCTCCCCCTCGCCCCCCCACATCACTCTCAATTCCCCAATACCCAATCTATATTTCATTTTTTACTTTCACGAGCATAAAAAAAAATATTCAATAACTAATAAAAAAACAATTCAACAAAAAAGTACGCAAGGAAACATTGAAATTAGTGCTTGACATAAAAATAGTATGATAAATGAGGTTTTTATATAATGCAAAAAATGTTCCACGTATGGTAAGGTTTGTCTTATAATAATACAATATTTTACATTATCAATTTTTCTTTTTCTTCTTCCTATTTCTAAAGCTCCTAATTACATCATCAATATCATCGTGCTCTACTCCTGTTTCGTGCCTTTCGATCCGCACTGTTAACCTAGTTGCGTAGTCACGATGTCTGTGTTGGGTGTGGAGCCTAATTATCTTGTTTACTTTGTATCACAGCATTGGACCCCTGTACCTTAAAAGGGGCGGCAATGCCACCTGTAATTAATCGCTGCCATGGGGGGTCCAGGGGGGGTGGCAGCGCTTTTCGGAGCCCCCCCCCTGGCGGGGGGTTTCGGGGGAAGCACCCCCGAAGCTAAAAACAGATGTAAAATTGCGTTGTAAAAGTAAAGTAATTTCTAGTCAATCTGGGATGTTCATAGGCAGATGAACTGACGGTAGAAGTTATGTTTAGATTAGGGTTTTTTGCCCTAGAAGGCAACCCCTCGCTTTTATGAGGGTATTGTATTGTGGCTGTGTATTTTGTGTGTATTCTCAAAGAAAGAAACAGAGAGGGAGACTGTGAGAGAGAAAAAAGGATATTACAGCGGATCTGCTGTAAGTTTTGTCTCTTCATTTTTGCTGGATAATAAAAAAGAAGGACTGGCTATTCGGGGTGGACGTAGCCCAAACTGGGTGAACCACGTATATCTGTGTCCCTCTGGTTTTATGTGTTTTGTGTGCTTGTGTTTTCCGCATATTTTATGTGTTTCATTTCTCTGTAATATATAATTTTCTAACAACTAGTATCAAAGCCGAAGGTATATTTAGTTGATAAACTCGCAGGAAAGCAGGGTTCCTGGTTCGAGTGGGAGCAATGGCGGAAGATGGTAAGTTTAGGGTCGAGAAATTTAACGGCCAAAACTTCCCACTGTGGAAAATGCAGATGGAATATTATCTGTATCAGAAAGATTTGTACCTACCATTGAGTGGAAAAAGAAAGAAGCCGGCGGCCATGACAGATGTGGAATGGAACATTCTCGATAGAAAGGCACTCGGAACAGTACGGTTGTGCCTTGCGGCATCAGTCGCCTTCAATATTTTGAAGGAAACAACAACAGAGGGTTTGATGCAGACGTTGGCGAAACTATATGAAAAACCCTCAGCCTCAAACAATGTATTTCTTATGAAATTACTATTTAATATGAATATGTCAAAAGGTGGATCTGTTGTAGACCATTTAAATGATTTTAATACAATTACCAGTCAGTTAAGTTCTATAGGGGTAAACTTTGATGATGAAGTTAGAGCTCTTTTATTCTTGTGCTCATTGCCAGAGAGTTGGAATGGTTTAGTAATGGCCATTAGTAACTCTGTCTCTGGATCTAGTACTTTAAAGTTTGATGATGTTGTTGGTGCTATCCTTAGCGAGAAAATGTGATGGAAAAGCTCCGGTGAGACATCGGGTAATGCTTTGAGTGCATAGTCTAGGGGAAGAAGAATGGAAAGAGCAAAGAGCTAGGGATATCGCAGTAAATCAAGGAAGGGAAGATCCAAGTCCAGATCGAGGATAGTGTGCTGGAAATGCGGAAAGAAAGGACACCTAAAGAAAGACTGTAGATATCGGAAGGGAAAAGAAGGAGACACACAGCAAGAAAACAATCATGAAGCAAATGTGACAGGTGATATGTTACAAGATGCTTTGATTATTTCTTTCGAAAATGTTACTGATTCTTGGGTTGTAGATTTAGGAGCTTCATTCCATGCCACACCTGATAAGAAATATTTTCATGACTATGTTCAAGGAGATTTTGGACAAGTTTGTTTGGGTGATGATAAACCCTGTAAAATTGTTGGAATGGGTAAGGTTCTTGTAAAACAGCAGAATGGAAACCAATGGCTATTAAAGGAGGTAAGGCATGTTCCAGATCTAAAGAAAAATCTGATTTCAACAGGGCAGTTAGGCAATGAAGGTTGTGTGACAACTTTCACAGATAAAGCTTGGAAGGTCACCAAAGGATCCCTAGTAATAGAAAAAGGTGAAAAGATTGGTACATTGTATTTATGCAATGGTATTTCTAACTCTGTTAATTTTTAACTTCCAAAGGAGCAGATGCAGCATTATGGCATCATAGGCTTGGACACTTGAGTGAGAAGGGGATGAAGATTATTCACTCAAGAAATTTGTTTCCAGGTTTGAAGAATGTTGATTTGGATTTCTGTGAGGATTGTATTTATGGAAAACAGAAGAGAGTCAGATTTCTCAGAGTTGGGAAAGAAAAGAAGAGCGAAAAATTAGAGCTTGTGCATACAAATGTATGGTGACCTGCTCAGGTATCATCTCTCAGTGTTTCTCGCTATTATGTTACGTTTATTGATGATGCAACTAGAAAAACTTGGATTTATTGTATTCAAAATAAATTTGATGTATTTAATACTTTCAAGAAATGGAAAGCTTTGGTTGAGATTGAGACAGGAAAGAAGTTGAAGTGTCTCACGTCAGACAATGGAGGTGAATATTGCAGCAAAGAGTTTGATAGGTACTGTTCAGAGCATGGAATTCGTAGAGAGAAGACAGTTCTAAGAACACCATAAGAAAATGGTGTGTCGGAAAGGATGAACAAAACAATCATGGAGCGTGCAAGGTGCATGAGATTGCATGCAGGATTGCCTTTACAATTTTGGGCAGATGCTATAGATACTGTTGTTTATCTAATAAACAGAGAGCCTTCAAGTTCCTTGGATGGTGGTATTCTAGAGGAATCATGGACAAGTAAAAAGGTAAACTACTCTTTTTTAAAGCCTTTTGGTTGTGAGGCTTTTGTCCATATTAATAAAGAAAATAGAACAAATCTTGAGGCAAAATCAAAGAAATGTACCTTTATTGGATATGGTGTTAATGATTTTGGTTATCGCTTATATGATTATGAAAATCACAAAATCATTAGGAGCAGAGATGTAATATTCAATGAAAAGGTCTTGTATAAGAATCGGTTGCAGGAAAAGAAACAGGAAAAAGAAAGCAAGGAATACACAGTTCTTGATGAGATAACTGAAAAAGTAAAGGTGCCTGAAAATAATAATAATCAACAACCACAGTAGCAACAACCACCACAACAGCAACATGCACCTCAAACACCTGAAAGTGGTGTTAGAAGATCTACCAGGATAAGTAGACCCCCTGAACGATACTCTCCTTCATTATATTATTTATTGTTGACTGATTCTGGTGAACCTGAATGTTATGAAGAAGCAATGCGGGTTGAAAGCAGGAAGAAGTGGGAGCTAGCCATGGAAGAAGAGATGGACTCCTTAATGCATAACCAGACTTGGGACTTAGTCAAGTTTCCTGCAGGTAAAACTACATTGTAGAATAAATGGGTTTACAGGCTGAAGGAAGAAGATGGAGGAAAACAGAGGTACAAAGCTAGACTTGTGGTGAAGGGGTTTGCACAAAAGAAAGGTATTGATTTTGATGAAATATTTTCTCCTATTGTTAAGATGAATTCAATCAGAACTATCTTAAGTCTTGTAGCAACGGAAGATTTACATCTTGAACAGTTAGATGTAAAGACAACATTTCTCCATGGAGATTTGGAGGAAGAGATATACATGCAGCAACCAGAAGGATATGAGGTAAAAGGGAAAGAAAAATTGGTGTGTAGGTTAAAGAAGAGCTTGTATGGCTTAAAACAGGCTCCAAGGTAGTGGTATCTAAAATTTGACAATTTTATGTCTGACCAAGGTGATACTAGATGTCACTCTGATCATTGTGTTTATCTAAAAAGGCAAAATTATGGCAGTTATATTATATTGTTATTGTATGTAGATGACATGCTTGTTGCAGGGTCTAACATGTAGGAAATAAATGTGCTCAAAAGAAAATTGGCAAATTCATTTGCAATGAAGGATTTGGGAGCTGCAAAACAAATCCTTGGTATGAGGATAACTAGAGACGGGAAAAATCGCAAATTAACACTGTCTCAGAATGAGTACATAGAAAAGGTGTTGAAAATATTTAATATGCAGAATGCAAAACCAGTTAGTACACCTTTTGCTAGCCATTTCAAACTTAGTAAGGAGATGTGCCCAAAGACCCAAGAAGACATGGATTATATGTCTAAAGTTCCATATTCATCAGCAGTTGGAAGCTTAATGTATGCAATGGTCTGCACAAGGCCTGATATTGCACATGCAGTGGGAGTTGTAAGCAGGTACATGAATAATCTAGGAAAAGAACATTGGATGGCAGTAAAATGGATTCTCAGATATTTGAGAGGTACCACAAATCAAGCATTATGCTTTGGTGGTTCAAACATTGCTCTACGGGGATATGTTGATGCAGATATGGCAGGTGACAGAGATAACAGGAGGAGCACTACAGGATATGTATTTACTGTAGGTGGAACAGCTGTCAGTTGGGTTTAAAAAATCCAAAGTGTTGTTGCACTTTCAACAACAGAAGCAGAGTATGTTGCTGCTACAGAGGCTAGTAAAGAAATGATTTGGTTACAAAGGTTTATGGGTGAATTGGGTAAGAAGCATGATATGGGCACGTTATACAGTGATAGCCAAAGTGCCATTCATCTTGCAAAGAACTCAGCATTTCATTCCAGTACTAAACACATACATCTCAAGTACCATTTCATACGGTCAGTATTGGAAGATGGAGAGTTGAAGCTAGAAAAGATAGACACTAGCCAGAATCCTGCAGATATGATAACAAAAGTTGTAACCAAGAAGAAACTGAGAATGTGCTCAGTTTCAATTGGTCTTCAAGGATGACGATGAAGATGAGGAATAGCCAGGTCCAAAGAGGAGTCATTTTCCAACAAATGAAGCAGCGGTGGAGTTGCTACAATTAGTCTCCAAGTGGGATATTGTTGGATGTGGAGCCTGATTATCTTGTTTACTTTGTATCACAGCATTAGACCCCTGTACCTTAAAAGGGGCGGCAACACCACCCATAATTAATCGCTACCATGGGGGGTCCTCCCCTGGCAGGGGGTTTCGAGGGAAGCGCCTCCGAAGATAAAAACATATGTAAAATTTCCTTGTAAAAGTAAAGTAATTTCTAGTCAATCTAGGCCATTCATAGGCGGATGATCTGACGGTAGAAGTTATGTTTAGATTAGGGTTTTTTTCCCTAGAAGGAAACCCCTCACTTTTATGAGGGTATTGTATTGTGGCTGTGTATTATGTGTGTATTCTCGAAGCGAGAAATAGAGAGGGAGACTATGAGAGAGAACAAAGGATATTACAGCGGATCAGTTGTAGGTTTTGTCTCTTCATTTTTGCTGGATAATAAAAAGGAAGGACTGGATGTTCAGGGTGGACGTAGCCCAAACTTGGTGAACCACGTATATCTGTGTCCCTCTGGTTTTATGTGTTTTGTGTGCTTGTGTTTTATGCCTATTTTATGTGTTTCATTGCTCTGTAATATATAATTTTCTAACAGTCTGGTTTCATCCAGTGACGGGGCATCGCCTACAAAAACAGATAATATTAAATTTTAATTGTCAGTTTTTAAATATCATTGAACTAGTTTGGTAATATTAATAAAAAAATTGCAATGAGATTATTTACCTGGTGCACTAGTTGTCGCCATTGGGACTGTTGCCCTATCTTCCTCTCTGGTGGTAATATCCTCAAGGGAAACATTCTCTGTCATTTAAACAAAAAAACGTTATAAGGACAACCATCAAGGTATAATTAGAAAAAATTATAAGTGGAAATTAATTATCGTCATGACCCTCACTAATAGTAGCATTTTCGGCCTGGTCCCCACTACAATGATCAAGTTGCACGTGAGGAACATCTACATCTGGCTCTACAACTGGGTTATTTGCCTCGTCGGCAGTGCTGCTCCCCTGATTTAAGCAAAGTTGTTAGACATTAAATTTATGGACGAAAACAAACATATTGAAAGGTTAACGTTTTACCTTATCAGGCATTCTGGATCTTGGGACCTACCCCAAGCTTCTACGACGTTCAACTACGGCTTGATAGCCGAAATGGAAAGTGATATTTTTATCTTCCTCTATAGTTTTTGTTCCGAAGTCATCACCCTACATTACATATGATTGTGTATTTTTAATGTTATTTGATAGGATTACAAAAACGTTGGAAGGCGATACAATTAATTATAAGATGTTTCGCTACTTACAATTCTTGCGACTAATTTCAAGTAGCCGCCCTGGCCTAGCTTGTGATGGCTCTTTTTTTCAATCCTAGCTTTGGTTGCCTTCAAGGTGTCAGACAACCTATCATCAAAATATTGAAGTCAAATATGACGTAGCACACTTTTATTTTAGACAGAGAAAATTAAAGCTATTGAATTAAAGTTGTAATTTACCTTGCGGGTCCAGTTTGCATTTTTCCTTCTTTCTTTGCCCTTTTCTCTTTTCCGTCATGGATGAATGCTCTCCACTCACTCTCTGGAACTGTGAGAAGAAGCTCGTATCTAGGGTTAAATTGCAATTTCATCCTATAGGTGTCCCTCATATATTTCAAATATTTGCCAACTACCTGAGCCACCACTGTTCTGTCAAATGTGCCCACCCCAAAAAGGGCTTCTAGATAATCTAGAAGTTCTTTTTTCAGGTTGGAATTCTGGGAATTCCACCTTGTGCATATGGTTGGGCCAAAAATTACCAACGCATGGCTCTCCAAAAACCTGTAGAACTCATTTTTTCCTACACAGAAAAAAAAGATATTATCATTAATTTAAAAATAAAAATCATGATAAAATTTGTTATAGATAGAGTACATGAAATAGTTAAAATATTAAAACTTACCTGGGAGTTGTACGTGTTTTATAGGGACACCTTCATCGTTCACAAAAAACATGCCATTAATGGTCCCCGTGGAGCTGACACGTGTAGCTCCAGGAAACACAATAATGAAGTTGGCCATATCAGCCTCATCACTGCCAACACGTTCAGCGGTTGGCTGGGTGTCTGCTTGGGCAGGGTGTGTTTCTTGGCTGGCACCTAAAGGAGTAGAAGGTGTATGAGAGGGTTGCTGGGTAATCTCTTTCCCTTGTGTCCCACTACCACCAACACTGGGTTCAGCAAGTGTCAGATAACGCTACATACAAAAGAACTTTTTGTTAGTTTAGTCAATGTAAAAATTAAAAATCAAACTATCACAATTCATCTCATGCAGAACAAAAAAAATATCCTTTTTATTTTTTATTATTACCTGATATGTTTCTAGCCGGGTCATAAGTTGTTTTATCCTCTCTTTTGTTTCAGGTTTTTGAGGCGTGTCTATCAAAGTATCAAATTCCGACCTTGCTTTTCACGCCTTTTTTCGCAGCAAGAGAAATGGAGATAGGGATGAAGAAATCTCTTCCTCATAGAGGGAATAATCAGGCATACCATGGCCAGGTGTCTACATATTTGAACAAAATTAATATTATTTCAATTATGTAAATAACTAAAATACCTGAAGATATAGCAATGCTGGCACTTTACATGTTCTTCCGCTGGCCCCTTTCCGTGATCATCCCATCTCGGGGTTGTTCCTGTACTGCCCTGATCAGTCTGCCACATTGCAATAAAATTATAAATGTAAAAACTTGAAAACAATATCTAACTTGAAAACACAAAATGAGAATCGAAATAATTTCTAATAAGACACCGGAAGACAGAGTTAGAGTTTCAAATATGCCTTGCATTGAATTCAGTCCTGGAAACATGTCATTGCACATTAAGGCACCCAAACAAGAGACGAGTTGACAATGAGACTAAACTGGGTTATTTGTAGTGAAATTTTAAAATCTAAAAAGGTATATTAATTATCGAAACAAATCAGCTTCATAATTAACCTCTTGAAAGATGAAATCAAGAGTCATATTACCATATTAAACATGGATTCATGTTAATGGAATATGATCCAAGTTTGGAGTTACACCTTTATATGACATGATATCAAATCTTTGGTGGTTCTAATAACTCCATTATTCTCGCTAAGACTTGCCTCTCTTCTTGTTTAACATTATTTTCCCATTAGACCTATCTTAATACGTTTTTGGTTCTCCTATGTTGTAACTCCATGTAGAGATAATTATTTGGTATCTATTAATTACCTTTTCTCGGGGCTTCTTTAGTGTGCAATTATGCCTAAGGTTCACACAACATTTGAGCTTCAAGAAATAAATGAGATAGAGGTTTGAGCTTGATGTAGTAAAGAATCCTCTTGGAACACCTAGTGGATGTCAACCTCTATATAAATTTGATACATTAGAGCCACAACATAAAACACATGCAGATTGGGAAGGAGGAAAAACCAAGACCTTATATGAAGAAAACTCTGTATATGACCCTATATTAAAGACTGCCTACTGGGCTAACTACTGTTTGGTAGGGAACTTATACTTGAGAAAGAAAAAATCTCCATTTTATGAGTTGTATCAGCTGATATGGATGACTGTGGTGAAAATTATATGTATGAAGTCTCTGAAAAAAGGAAGAGTAGGTTCCACTTAAGTATTTGATGAGAAAAATTAAATATGAGAATAGAATTCAAACCTTGAAGAGAAAAGTGGAATGAATTGTGATTCTGGACCGCCACCTGAAGTCTTAGAATTCTTTGTTGAGGGCTAGAAATGAAGACTTTGTAAAGGAGACATAATATTTAAAATAAAAATTCAAATGTTAGAGGATGCATGTAGCATATATGAAAACTAAACATAGGAGGGACAAGAGGCAATCAAAGAAGATTCAAGGCACAAGATCAGAAATCAAAATCCTAATGAAAAAGTGATGGAGTTAGGGCTTCAAAATTTTGGTTTTTTATGGAGTCATTTGGCACACCCCTATTTTTGTGAGGACACACAATGAAGTCAAGTTTGGGGGATGTAAATCTTATAAAATGTCTCATTTTTTTTATTTAATACCCTCACCACTCCCCTATTTTACCAATTTTGAAAGATATGCCTAGTATTTCCATGCTCTTTTGATGTAATCTGGAGGATTTGAGTACAAGTTGCTTATTGTTTGAAATGTTGTAAGTACATCTTTAATTTGGATCAAAATGCCTCATTTATTATATTTTTATAGTTTAAAACTTTTACAAGTCACTTACCTAAGTAGGTGTAGGTCTTGTGCTCATTTTGGTGTTCCTTAACTAGTCATGGGATTGATGCACATGTTACGGGATTCTTGCACCAGTTACAGAGTTTGTGCACCACAGTCAAGGCACAAGACTATTGGTTATTGGAGATATATAAAGGGGATCGTGGCCAACTAGATGATTGAATATTTGTGAATATATCTATGAAATGAGATTGAAGGAATGTGTGCACCTACCCCACCCCTGCAGTCAACATAGTAGCCTAAGGAGGAAGTAAATTTTCTCCAAATAAAACCTCACACAATGGACCAAATATTTTCAGTTAGACAATGGTTGTACCAAATTGATCACTGGAGGGACGTTGTTTCCTGTTTTTATTTATATGTGATTGGCTTCATTTTGACGAGATTTTTAATGTAATCAAATTTTATAACATGAATTAAAGCTTAGAGATAGGTTAGTGATGTTATGGTATGGTTGAATTATTAGTTTGAAGTTTTGTAGCACTTTTTCTCAGTTGGGTATGAATCACTAAGCTCATCATGTATTGACATACTGAACTTCATTAATACATAAGCTAAATGCTAGGTTCTTCTCTATTATTGTCATTTTTTATGTGATGATCCATTGTGTTCTGTAATATAATATTGCTTTAAGAGGGTGAAAGATGGTTAGTCAAGGCCCAACAAACCAAGCTTGACATGCCTCCATTAGAATAGTATCATGTGGTTTTTTAATCCCATATCTGGTGTGATTTTCTTATGGTGTGTTTTATCTACATGCAATCTAGTTTAGTTGTCTTTACGCTCTGCATTTTTCTATATATTTCCTTTATACCTTGGTTTTATGTTATTCAACATTAAGATCTAAAAGGAGAATCACCATAAGTGAATTAAATAGTTTAGTTTCTTTCATATAAACTAGGTTGCACAAATCAAATCTCTAGCACAGTTATATTTCGTATATGGTTAGTGGTAAATATAGGTTTAATGTCAGTTTTTTTTCTGGGTATTTCTAATTATCAAAGTTAAAATAGTTGGCTAATCACATATAAACCCATTTTTTTTATGCATATAATGAGATCATATGATAGGATATGTGATCCAATCATGCATGAGAGTGAGTCAAGGCCTATTGCAGGAGTGGAGCCAGAACCAACTGCCCACCTTAGATTACCATAAAACCAGTGTTTTGAAGATAGAAGGATATTCCAACAAGACGATACATGTGAGGAATCTAAACCAGAATTACACAACCACGTAATAAATTCCCTATTTTGCATATTTTTAACACAAATTACTTGTTTCCAAAGTCCTTTGATGGATACTGCTCGTCATAAAGTTTTTAAGAGGAGACCAATATTAAAAGTCACGGTGTCCTTATTCCCCCAACCACCAAGGGCAGTAGGAGGATTAATAAAATACATGCTAACCAAATGGATTTTCCTTTATATACTTGTGACAACCCAAAAAAATTGAGAAATAATGGTTTGTGATCTGTTGATAACACCCTTGAGTAACTTGAAGATGCACATCGAGTAGATGGGGATGCTATGAAGGATGGATTTTATCAAAACAAGTCTACCCCCAAGAGATATCCACTTTTTTATCTAGTGTTTGAACCCCTTCTCAATTTTATAAATGAGCCAACCCCAATCACAGATTTTGTAACCATTCGGTTTCAATATAAAGCCCAGGTATTGAAACCCTCCATCCATATTAACAAGAAATTGCAAATTTTTATAACATTTGGGACATTACAGCTAAAGGATTGGTGTGTGCTTACCATTTTGGTGGCCGAACCAATGGGTCCCCTGCTAAACCCTCGAACCAACGAGCAGCTCACCAGTTGAACAAACAGTTAAACTCTTAGCACCGTTGCAGAGATAGTGAAATCGATTAGGTGAGAATCGAAATCTCATCTCTGTTGCAGAGATAATGAAATCTATTCTGTAAGAATTTTTTTAAAAAGGGCATGTGGGTAATCAAATGGATTGGTTTGGTGTGATTTTTTAAAAAGGGTGCGTGGGTAATGAAATGGATTGGTTTGGTGTGACATCCACTAGATATATGGTACATTCCTTCGATATTAGTATATAAGGATAAGTATTTTCATACAATTCCTCTTGTGTTTTTGACCATATGTGTTTTATCGATATGATTTACAATTGATCCCTCTAGGTTGAGACGTTAACCCCTTCTTTACTACACATTGTAACTTTCACATGAAATTCTACCTTTCATGCACACCCTGAAATTGTGACATCCCCTCGCTTGAGGTTTTTATGTAACTAATTGTATATATGTGTTTTTCTTTTTATAATGTTTAAACTTTGAAATACATATGGAGAATTTAATTATTATTACTTTATTACTGATAATGAATGATTGCAAAATTGTATTTTAGATGTTTATAACAAATAAGGAGGTTTGGAAAATTAATGTTGGAATACATTTGGTTGAAAACAGATGAGGCTGCAAATTGATGGTGAATATTAATTACCTAGTAATAAGCCTTAGGCATCTAATCTGAATAATTATATTTATTATGAAACTATGGAGTTGGCCAATTAATTATTTCCATAAAACATAGGATGTTTCCTTTAGGAGTGGGAAAAGAAGGCCCATTAATGAGCTAGAAATTACCTACCACCTGTTGGTGAGGTGGAGGTAGTTACCAACTACAAAAATGAGTGGTAGATGGGAAATAGACAAAGATACTTTTTCTATTTTTTTTGTCTTCTTGTTGGAGGGGACTCACGATGTCTAATGAGAGGTTGTGAGAGAAGCAAGTGAAAAGGAAAACACAAAAGTATATTTGCAAGCCTATGCTTGAGGGGATAACTTCGGGGAGAAGTATCAAGGTTGGGTGGAGCCAAGTATTCAAACATATATTTTCCAGACAACAAATTCAATTCATTATTCTTGTCTTATATTATGTTTTGAAGAGTAAAAGACATAATTATGCTATGCTTCTAATTCTATGTAGCTTATACACTGCTAGAAATAATGAAAAAATGAAAGAATTAGAACAATTGTTCCTTATTTTATTATTTCTAAGAGTGTTTTGAAGAAATACGTAAAAAGAAAAGGCAAGGAGCTGTAGTACTGATCTACAAAGGCATATATCTAGTAGGGTTTGAGTCGATTAGAAAAGGCAAGGAGCTATAGTACTGATTACATGCAGGGTAGCTATAGTGATTAATGTAAAATTTTGAAAGGCCTGCCATGATTAATCCGAAACCTTTGTAATTCATTTGAAATTCCTATTAAAACCATAGTTTATGGTGGTAATGCTCCACCATATAAATGGGTATTAAAACCTTTCAAATGCCAACTTAGGTTTGATTTAAAACTGGCATATAATTTTAATTTAGCTTGTACAATAGTAAGGCCATTATTTGTTGGTTTGAAATAATAAACAACATGCAACAAACCCACATAATTAGTAAATTATTTAAAGACAATAATTCCTACATATTAAAATATAAAGTTATAAAATACCAGCTCATACTCGAACATAACATCTGTATCAATATTCTTCTTCTGTATCTTCTTGATCTTCATCCAACTGATCAACATCTATACCAACATCTGATTCAGAAACGGTGTTGAAATGATCGACCATGTCATCATCATCATCAATTATGTCATTTTCAATAATATCCTCATCAACAACATCATCAATAATTGTTGCCTCATCTCTTATGCCTGGTTCATCTTCTAATATATCTTCTTCGTCTGTCAATGCATCTTCCTGCTCATCTGCCACTGCATTATCTTCTTCTTGATCAATATCATCTTCTTCCTCTATAGTATACTCTACTGGCCTTCCTCTTGGATCATATCTAATAGAAAATGACATTCATTCTCACCTGGAACCTCTGAGTAAAAGAATTGTTCGCATTGGCTTGGAAAAACATAGCGATCTTTTCCTGCTTCAAACTGTGATGTTTTAACCATTGGAAATCCATTGTCATGTTGAACAAGTGTTCTATCATCATTGTTAGCCCCCTATAAATTCCTTGACAAGAAAGCAAGGGGCTAATTTGTTTTATGAGCCTTCAAGGAATGCATTTCCCTTGAAAACACATCATCCTTGAAGCCTTTCATATTCCCATCCCTTTGATCATTTCCCTCTGCTGTTCTGGAGTCAATAAGCCTCACTGATGATAAAAAATTTTGCTCCAAAAGGGCCTTTATTTGCTCCTTGTACCCCTACAGAATGCCCATTTTAACCTTTGTTTTCCCCCTTGTCAAATTCCCCCCTAATCCCCTAAATCTTCCCAAAGTCCCCTTTACATCCTACACGCCCTCCTTGTTTGGCCAAATCTCCCCTTCTTTCCCCTGTCGTTATCCTTCATTGGCCTTAAAATGCTCTAAAAATGGGCCAAAAACCATGTTTTCCATATATGCGAGCTTAGCACCGTTTGGCCCTAGCCCTTCAGCATTTTTCCCCACGTAACCGAGTGCCAAAACCAGACGTCAAGGCGGAAGGCGCTTATCTCAATTGGTTATCGGGTGATTTTTCCGTCGTCGATCTATTCAGATCTAACGGTTGTTGCAAATTCTCTTCGCACCTGTCTTTTCCAGTCCGCCGCCTGATCATATATCAACCATCCATTTTCCTGTAAATCAATGGTCCGTATTCCCTCTGCCTCGGTGGTCCCCACGCCAACGCGCCTGTTCAAAAACCGCCTGTATCTATCGCATCGCTTTCTGAGGGCTGGCGGTATTTTCCATTCGACAGCGATTCCAATCATCGCCTGACGCATGCCACGGCATTGTTTGAAAACTTCCCTCCCATCACGCGTTATCGTTCGGCAGGAAACTCGGCGCGATATGCACGTGCACCGTCCGATCCCGAGCTGCCCATCCAACGGTGATCTCTCCATGAATTTGCGCGGGAGATAACCTAAGACATACGTACCCCTGATCCACCATCTGTCGCCCTCTGATATGTTTTCCATCGTCGATCTCTGCCAGAAATCGGATGGCCCAGATTAAATGCATGCCCGCCAATTAACCTCGTATCGCCACGTCACCCTTTCCACGTAGTTATGTCGTATTTCGCTCGTCTCTCTTTATATATTAAAAGGGTCAAAATTCAAAGGTTTTGCATTAAAAATTTGATGTGCTCCGCCCACGTCCTCCAGACCATGTTCCACTATTAAGTTGCATTTTCCACCATGATCCTACACTTTTCCGCCATCTCACCTGTCTACATGGCCATTCTTGTCATCCCCGTTGCATCCACCACCTCCATACGTGTTTTTCTTAAAAAAATTTCGTGTTTTGCAGGGTTATCAGATGATGAAAGCCGCCATGATTACGCAGTATTTATTACAGCGGAAACAAATGTAGAAAGGACCATTTTTTCAGAGGCCGAAACCACGAAGAAATCCTGAGAAGGAACCATGACAGGACTTGCATTAAAAGAACAAGGTTTGAACTCTGCAAAACCTCCCCAGAGCCATTAAAAGCGCAGTTTTCACCAACAGAGACAGAAAAGGAGCAGCAGAGAGTTTAAGGCACAAAAATGAAGATCTTTGAGGCTTAACTCAGTGGTTTAGAGGCAAAGCACCAGATTGAAGACATCATGGATCACACAGAGGGTACAGAGCGCATAAATTAAATTATATCAGGTTTTCTACATCAGCAGAATGTTTTTCTCCATGAAAGGACACGATACACATTATTGTTTCAGTCTACATTGTGTCCAAGTAAAGTTTCCCCCCCTGACAATAGTCCTATGCTATCAGAAGCATTTGTTGCACAGTATGGCAGATCCTAGCATCATGATTCTACGATGTTGTTTAAATCACCGGAAGTACTACAGAGTGCTGCAGCAAAGTACGACTGAGACATACCTGGAGTAAAATGCAGCCTGACGAAGATCACTCTTCCATCCAAAGAGTACCAGAGATAAATGCTCAGAATTTAAAACAGAACGAGGCCTCGACCCTTTTCCTCTTCTGATTTTTAATGCTACATTTAGTTTTTCACCTACCTTCTCTGCTGCTCGTGAGCTATAAATTCATGAAGAAACTCATTGTAAAGGTTGTTGATCAGTTATCAGAGAATTGCAAGTTGTTTCTTTTGAGACATAGTCTCTGTGTAAAGTTGTAAGATAGGCTGAGGAAGATGTTTTCAGACTGAATATCAAGCCATTGGTAATTTTGTACCTGACTGGTGTTGTTTTTTAATATGACAAGCACATTTCTTTGGATCCTAATCTAAAGCTGCGGTGATGTTTTTCTCTCTGTGTGTTTATTTCATTTCATTTCATTTCTACTGGCTCGCATCAGAAATTTGGCATAGGATTTACCCTTGTTAGGTACCCTATGTTTCTGCTCTCCTTGCCTTTAATGTTTTCTACTAAATGTGTTATCTAAGATTTGATTTCAGTTAATTTAACCAGTGTAGTGGATGACATTGCCTACTAGCTGATGTATGAGTTAAAGGAACCTGTTCTTAGATGTTCTTGTTAGGATTTAATTGAGCGAATTTGGAACACTGGGAGGTCTAGAACTCTGTCTCTATCTCACTAGGATCCTTTTTAATTAATTGAACCTTTCTAAGATCCCTCAAGCTGGAGGCCGAAGCATTGAGAGTTCAAAGTCTCTCTCTGATCTCAGGTTTTCAACTTTGTGTTCTAAAATATTTAATGTTTCCTTGCTCTCATTTTCCCTCTTGCCTATTATACCACACTATCATCTTTAAGATCCAATGCTTTAGATGACTAGCCCAACTGAAAGCCTGTATATTGATTAGCAAGTAAATCCTTTCCTGACTCCATTGCCCAATGGTCTTGAATGTTCCCTGGAATTATCTCTCATTTGCCTAAATCCTCTTTTCTCATCCTTGTCTTATATTGAACCCTTCTTTCCTGATTCCCAACAACCAAACAAACAATCAATCAAACAAACCCCTAGCCTAATATCTTAACCTTTGCACTTCAAAGACATAAATCCTTTGCCAATCATAGAGAGATCCCTCTCTGGACCCAGGAGGGCTAGATCCTGAGGTCTGAAAGTGGTTTGATGGTGTCTCATCTTTTGGTATTTCCAACCTTGCCAAAACATGGGAACCCCAACAATCATCACGTACATTCATTCGTATCCTATACCATTTGACGTCGAACAAAACTATTTTGAAGGAATTAAAGTCACACTCAACTATATCATCTAAAAACCCATAATATCTATTTTCAGATTCTCAAGGATGTCTGTCACTCCTGGAGGAAACATTAGTGACCTCGAATACTACAGTTATCCCACTATCAAAAGTTTTCCTGTTATCATCCAATTGTTTAACGCGAAATTTACGACCATTGCACCACATAGCCTTGTGGTGTTTCAACTACAATATGCCAAACATGAAAAAGATGCATTCTCAATTAATAATTAATCATATAATTTGCACAGCATGAAAATTATCTGAAAAATCAAACTTGTTGTCACATTATAAATATAGTATAAAATAAGTAATGAATAAAATAGGTGAATTAATTGCTTACCTTTCTATCTTTCAAACCATATGCTAAATCGATTTCCCTGTCCGTAACGTTCCCATCTCCACTACGATACGCTTCTCTAATCAATTCAGACAGTAGTTGCCATGATAACCTACCTTCGTTACGTGCTTTACATGTTTCAATCCATTCACTCATCCACTCAAGATTGTTTGCAATGTATAAAAGTAGTGCCTCATAATCTTGAGCACATGAATAAAAAAACAATAATTCACCAATATTAATAAATATTACTTATAACCATGGTAAATTATATTAATTAATAAACTATGAAAGAATAAGACCTAAATGAATATAATGATCATATACATGATGTAAAAAAAATGAAACATTATATGTAATATACATAATAAATCTTTTACCTCTCACTTTCTTCATTCTACCTTTTCCCAATAGGTGCTCCACTTCAAATTTTTTGATGGAGTTCACATCCCAAATGCAATCCACCACCTTCATAGATGGCGTAGCTAATATAGGAAGATAATGACTAATATACACCATGGATTGATATACCACATATTCCTCCACCATAGAACCCTCAGGTCGTGCTCTTTGTATAACCAAAGCCTTCAAGGATTTCAGGTGCCTCTCGACCATCCACATTGACCTTATGTGTACTGGTCCACACATTTCAATCTCCTCAACTTGGTGTATCAAGTAGTGTTCTTGTGCATTGAAAAATGTTGGAGGTAGATACTTTTTCATTTCACACATTAGCTGAGGAATTTCTCTCTCCCAATACTTTATTTCATCTTGATGGATTTCTTTCAATGAAAACCATCTGAAAATCATTACACAAGGTTATTTCAATGAAACATAATATATATTTCATTACAAGTAAATTAATACATCATTTCATTAAGTATGAAAAGAAATTGTAGCAATTAGATTTTGCGTATAAATCAAAACTACTTACCTCATGTATTTACTAAGACCATATATAACTTATTTGACATTGTTGTTGAAGTTGTTTGGGAGAGATACAGGTAGAACATACTATAACAATAAAAAATGAATCGTTATTGGTTTCCAAATTAAATAAAAAAAAGGAAAATTTAAAATATGTATTCAAGCAATAACATACAAAAATGTATACCAAAAAAATTACCTTAACAAAGGTATGCCAATCATGTGTTTTCACCCCACTGAAGTCACCTTTCTTCGTTAAGATATTATTTATGTTTGAAGCAAAACCTGTTGGAAATTTAAATCTTCTAACAACCTCTTTTACATCATTGCTTTGTTGTTCTGTTAATAACCATGGAATATTATTATAATTTTGACCTCCATTGTTATTTGATCTGTCGATCACACTTTTCATTGCATGATTCGATTTCTCAATGTCAGCACAAATTTTGTCAATGTTATCTCTATCATGTGCACCATCTATGGCTCGCCATAACGTTTCTGTCACATTCTTCCCGACATGCATTGTATCAAACAAATGAGCTATTTTTAGGTCCTCATAGTAGGGCAACCTCGCGAATTGAGAAGGATAACATTTCATTCCAGGTGGAAGTACACTATTAGTACCTTCACCGCGATGATGATCTTGATATCAAAGAATAAAATAAATCAGAACAATATTAATTATAAAATACAATAAAATAAATTCATTATTTAAAACAAAAATTCCAAACATTACATAAACAAATAATATATATATATATATATATACACAAATTACGTACTAGCTGCTTGACGATTATTAATTCTGTTATATTCCAACGTCCACAACTGAGGTGTCCAGTTTCTTCTTTATCACTGAAAATATGTTTTTCAGTAGTACGATACTTATGGTTCCTAGAGAGGAAGTGCCTAAACTCATCAAACACCATCTTTCTTAAGTCTGGTGAATGACAATACTTCATCTTAGGGCCACAAATTGGACATGAAAATCTACCCTTTGTTTGAAGACCTGCAATAGATGGATCAATAACAATTATACTATGAGATCATTTTTAAAACATGCAATATGGGATATCTAATTTAGATAATTATTTATTATATTAAAGTGCAACAAAATATTACATACCACAAACATGTGTTAGTCCTGGGGCATCATGAATTGTCCATACAAGCATTCTAGGACATTGAAATCTCTTCTTCTTGATTGGTTTAGTGATGTCATACATAGTGATGCCATGCCATAACTGTATTAGCTCATCGATAAGAAGCTCAATATATACATTCATATCTTTGACCTGGTACTTACCTAATTGTTCAAAATTATGGTACATAATAATTACTACCATGATATATGTGTATATAAGTAAGTAAATAAATAAAATATATATTTATGCAAACAACGAGAGAAATGAAAATGTTACATTCAAAAAAATAATGTATCAAATACCTGGAATAATCATAGTCAACATTATGTGCTTCCTCTTTATTGACATCCAAGGAGGAATTTTATTGTTGATAACAAAAATAGGCCACACTGAGTAAGTAGATCTAAGCTCTCCGAATGGATTAACACCATCAGCTGCCAATGAAAGCCTGACATTACAAGGTTCATTCTTAAAATCTACATATTTTTCCTCGATTTCTCTAAATGCAGAACCATCTGCAGGCATTCGAAGAACACCATATCCACTTCTATTCTTTTAATGGTAATCCATAAACTGTGCTATGCTGTTACACCTGAACATTCGCTGCAAACGTGGAATTATGGGAATATGACGAAGAACCTTTTGAGGCACCTTTTTGGTTAGTTGATCTGTTCGATATCTACTGGTACCACATTTCGGACATTCTGTTTTCAACGCATATTCTCCGTAATATATAATATGATCTTTAGGACATGCATCTATAGTGTTATATTCCATTCCAAAGTGTTTCATAATAGCACGTAGATCTCGATATGTTCGAGGTAAAGTATTTGGCGATGGTAACAAATATTCACCCAACAATCTAGAGCATAAACAAAAACTAGTTAATGTAAAGATTATTAATCATATATATATATATATATATTGAATTATTATTTTACACATTTATTACAACTAAAAAAAGGGAAAATAATCAACATTTACATATATGTGATCATATATACATATTGCATACCTTAGGAGTTGTGTCATACATCTGTTCGACAAATTATTCATAACCTTTAAGTTCACCAGCAACAATGTAGCAGAGAGAAGAGTTGCATTTGAGTGTTCAAAAAATCGTTCACTTGAACTTTTAATCAGAGGTACATCATAAATACCGTCATTGCTATCTCCACCATCATCATCTAACTCACCATACAAGTCTTGGAGCATTTTATTTTTCCCATCATTAATGTAAACTGTCTCATTACTGTCATCATGATCTACCTCCATGGGATCATTAAAATTACCTTCATCATTCGCTTCATGTTCTTCACCTTGTACAACACCATTTCCAATACTAATATTTGCTACAATATTCTCTTGTAATGGTGCAACATCATCTAATCTACTACTATTTAGCTGTGGAAGTTGGTTGATCATCTGCAAAAAGTTGGGGGGGAAATGTGCCTTTATGAAAATTACAAACATTAATCATTAAACATTAGTGCGCATATAAAAAATATTAAAATAATATAAAATTTTACAATATAAGCAAAATGAAGATAGATAATTAATTACCATGGGACGATAGTCATTCGATCCACCATAAATGTGCCCATATTTCCTACAATGCATTGTTGTTGTTGCTACTAAAACTCTAACATTATTTCTCAAACAACATTTTTTGCAAGGGAAATAAACTCTACCATCACCCCTTTCACCCTTTCGAATTTTTTTTCCACCTCTAATGTTTTCTTCCATTGATGCAAATTATCCTATAAAGAAAATAATAATTATATTTAGCAATTATCTCTCTCAACGGTGTAGAAAACCCGAGACGTGTTGAACTCAGTGGGAGCTCAATAAGCAAAAAGAAAATAAAAGTGGGCTTTTTACAAATTGTGAGCTTTTTACAAAACGTGGGCTTTTTACAAAATTGTGGGCTTTTTACAAATTGTGGGCTTTTTACAAATTGTGGGCTTTTTAAAAAATTGTGGGCTTTTTACAAATTGTGGGCTTTTTACAAAATTGTGGGATTTTTACAAATTGTTTATATTTTTAATAAAATTGTGGGCTTTTTACTCCCAATAAAAAAGTGTATATAAATTTTATATTTAATATTGAATGAATAAAAGCGTATGAATCAATTTTATATTTTATTTTACTCCCTTGCGGTAGCCCATTTTATAATAAATTGAATGAATATTCTAATTCCAGTTTAACATAAAGCTGACAATTTCAATACTCCCTTCGGAAGCCCTTTCTCTTTTTACTGGTTATAACACCAACCAACCCAGAATTTCAATTCTCGATGTGGAGCTTACATATATGGTTCAAACCATAACATAACTCATTTACACCTATAACTGCCCTTCTATTAAAGCCCAAATAGATCTCGTATACAATATTTCTCTTTTAATTTACACTCGCATGAACTTACCATTGTATATCAACAAACATTACATTGAACCTCCGCGACATTAATTTAAATGCCAATGCCAACATAAATTAATATCCGGTCCACATTTCAATTATGGGAAAATTCACGATCAAAAGTTCGAATCATAAATCAATGGTTGCCTTAGGTTCTCGCACCATAACCAACCAAGTTCGAATCATAAAGTTCAAATCATAACCAACCGTCGCAAGAGCGACACTTTTCCACCAACTATTGGAAGAGCGACATATCGCCTAACCATCGCAAGAGTGACACATCGCCACCAACCGTTGCAAGAGTGACACTTTTCCACCAAACATCGCAATAGCAACACATTCTTCTAAACGTCGCAATAGCGACAATTTCCTCCAAACGTCGCAATAGCGACACATTGTCTCTGTAACGTCGCAATAACGACATACTTCAGAAATCCGTCATAAGAGCGACGCTATTTTTCAAACGTCGCAAGACCGACACTTTCCTCTAAGTGTCGGTATTGCGACACTTTCCTCTAAACATCAATATAGAGACGTTTTCGGGCGGGATTTGAAAAAGTTGAAAAAAATTGGGGAAATTTCCGACATTTGGTCAAAAGTGTCGGAACCAAGTGTCAGAATTTCCACCAAATGTACTAGTGAATCCCCATCGATGCTGCATAGACAATTGAGGAAAAAAATGCTGAGGTTCCCCAGGTAAAGGCTGTGTGTACCCTCGCCACTACGCAGCAGACAGAGCTGGAACACCTCATTAGTAGGCTCTACACGGACATTTCCGAAGATATTCCAGCTTCTACCACCCCGCAAGCCAATATTGAGGGGTTGGTCACAGCCTTATGGGACTCAAGGACCGAGATCCAGGTAGTCAAAACATAGATGGAACAACTGATCACAGAATTACAGGCCAAGTTGCAGCTAGAGACACCCCCGGAGGTGCGGGCCCAGCGAGTTGCATTGGTTACGGTGGCCATGAATGTCATTACAGGATAGATTTCTCAGGGTGCCCAATTGCTGGACGCATCCATGTAGTTATGGACCAAGGTGCAGCGCAACCCGATCCTACGTGAAGTAAATCAGGACCTGTGACAGAAGGATGAAGCGTTCAAGCAACTAGAAGCCACGATGCCTACTCTGATTCCTACTCAACAATTAGCACGACTGCGAACTAGCCATGCCCTTCAAAATGATATCAATGAGCTCCGCCAGAAGAATAAGACTCTCAATAACTACCTTAAGCCATAGGCTTATGAAGCCCTCAAGCTCTCCCAGGATATTGATGTCGTTGTTAAACAATTGAAACAGACTCTAGAGAGCGTCACAACTGCAACGGGGGGACCCACTTCACAAAAATTGGTGGATATTTCTCAGAACGCTGCTGCTCAGAGTGGAGTGCTACCCCCACTATTTGAGGTGATCCGACTACGGTAGGCGTAGGTGGAGACCCCACCACCATAGTGACTCGGGACGAGTCAGAATATTGTGTTGGGGGACTGTTGGAACAGGGTCCCCTAAAAGATGCAAATTTTGTACAAATTTGTATATTTTTGGTATTAATTAGTCTAATGCAAGGGTTTTGGGGTGGGTCAGAGCCCCGAATGCATTTTAATGGGTTAAGGGTAGACCAAGAGGCTACAAACCACGGTTTGCAGACCATAAGAAGCATAGGCTAAGCCAATATAAATAGATGAACATTTTGAGTCTTAAGGGAGGAAAGAATTAAGTCTGATGCTAAGTATGAACTGTTAGATCTATTGTTGGGTCATTTGGGTAAGGACTCTTGCTGGCTGTGTGTGCGAAGATCCTCAGTCCTGTTGTGTGCGGACCCTGCTAGTTATGTTCACAGGTTGTGTTTGGATTGTACTGGGTTTTGATGTTACTATATGTGGATATAGTTAAAGTATCTATGTGTTATTGGATCTTATGAGTTACTGTTGATGCAAACCTTTGGGCTCTGTTAGAATTAAGAATACAGTTGTGTTATCTGTTATCTGTTATGCCGCAAATCTGTCTATGTTATGGTATATTTGCAATTAGTTAATGATGCATTATGATAACTGCGGATGCGCACATGGATGCGAAGATATTGACTAAATATGTATCTTTCTTATATTGAGGATTACATTGTTAACAAATCTGCGAACAAATATGTCTCGTGCGAACCCGATAAGTTGCGAATGTAGATCTCCTTGAATTACCTACTCTCTCTCAGGGTGCAGAAACCTGGTTCCAGTACCCTCCCATACTGCTTCAGGTAAGACTTTGGCCCGCACAAGCGGGTCAGTGCCGAAAGGGCAAGTAGTATAGGGGTTTGTTAGAAAACTTTAACCTCCGAACTTGGGTTAGGACCCGTCGAGCCAACAATGCTGGATGGTGAATTATGTATAGGAAAGACTAGGTCAGGGCTCTGAAATCATATTTGTAGAAATGTAATAGGGCAAGGTATGCACACACTTTAGCACTTTAAAGGTATCCTGGTGAATATGGTAGATTGATATGGTTTCAAAACAAGCATGGATATCATGAATTCTCTTATATCATAAGAAGGTGAACATAAATATGAAAGCTTCTCCAAAACAAAGCATTGAAAGAATGAACTATTCTTATCAAACTTAGAAATCAATCACATAATACATGGAAATGAAGATGGAAGGCACAATACTTTCAAACATATGATAAGAAAAGAAGAAACACTGCTAAAACACATACCACATGAATCCCACCACAATATTAGTAAACTATGTCTATTAGTTCTTGCCACAAGTCACAAAACACACTAATGTTCCAAGCTCAATTACACAACATCCAAGATTTCCAACTGATTACAATGGGCCTCATATAGGAAAATACATTATAGGAAAACTCATCAGGTCAAAAATCCTATTCAAGGCTCATCATAATTGCCTTTGATGAGTCCTCACCTAAAGACTAGGATAGCTAAAATAGTTTCCAAGATTTTATACAAAGTTTAGGACAGCTTATCCCCTTATTAATTACACTAACTAAGAAGATTAAAATAAACTAAATTGATTACAAGACATCGAATTGCAATCATTTAGTGCATCAAAATGTTTCTAGATCAGATGGGTCACACCAGGAGTAAAAGGGTCGCACCAGCATGTAGAAAGGTCGCACCAGAATACATCAAAACAAAAATTTAGCAGAAGGGTCACGAAAAGGTCACGCTAGTTGAGAATTGTTTTTGGATGACTTTTAGGAATCCAAATTTCATTATGAAAGATGGGTCAAGTAGCCCCACATGTCTACTTTCCAATGAGCCATTAAAATCCAAACAATTCCCACAGTAAAACCTCCAAAACCTAATTTTTCCAACCTCACTCAGAAGTGTCGTGCCAGTCCAGATTTATTGGCAGAAGCTTTAAAAAGGTTAGGTTTTCTGAGTTTTTCATCAATATTAGAAGTTGTCATGGAAAACCCACTTCAGATTTAGTAATTAGGCATCATTATATACCCATCCATGTAGAGAAGAGCTCATATGGATGCCTAGGGAAAAACGGTTGCACCTCAGCGCAACCTTTCTGTATGTCAATTTCAAAAAAAATTCAAACTCCTCCAAAATTTTTAGAATTTTTTCCTTAACTGCTCTAGATGATAGGCTAAATGTTATGAAACTAGCTCCAAAAATAGAATAAAAGAGAGATCAACACCTTAGAATTCATCCACTTCGAGGGGGAAGCCTCCTTTACATTACATAAATGAATGATTCTTGGATGATACAAATGACAAAACCTCCTTTCTATATATAGGAGTCCATGGGGCCACAATATAATCCTAGCCGACCTAACAACAATAATGCAAGGACACAATAATAACAATATGGGGGTTACAGGGGTACAACAATAACAATAAGGGGGCTACACTAACAACAATAAGGGCATTAAGGGAATTTTGAGGTCTAAAATGGGCCTCCTAAGAAAAATTTAGAAAAAAAAAAAATTATAAGAACCAATAGGATTCAAGATGATGATGTCAAACATGGGAGATGATTCACCATTTTTTAAGTAAAAGGGTAAAAAGATTAAAAAATAATAAAATAATAAAACTACTTTTTCAACTCGTATTTTCAACTTATCTCCCAATTTTTTTACTCAAATTTTGAGCAAGAGTACTCGTTGGATGCAAAATTTAATTCCTCATCCAAGGAGTACCCATGTTCCATACTTTTGATAGACCCTACTACACACAAAAATGGGTAATACATAAAAAACGTGATTACAATCACGTTTTTCATGTATTTATCCATTTTTTTGTAGCAAGACCCATTGAAAGTATGCAACATGGGTACTTCTTGGATGAGGAATTAAATTTTACATCCAACGAGTACTCCCACTCGAAATTTGAGTAAAAAAATTGGGAGATAAGTTGAAAATATGAGTTGAAAAAATAGTTTTTTCTCTTTTCCCTCTAAAATTTGATGATGTCATCAAATCTTATTTTATTATTTCCACTATTATTTTATAATTTCCTTAGGAGGCCCATTTTAGACCTCAAAATTCTCCTAATGGGATACACTAGTATTACATGGACCTAACATGCCCCTCTCCTTCAAACAATTGTTGCCCTCAACACTTGATTATTTTTGGATGCTTCTGTATAAAATTATCATCCTCCCATGTGGAATCTTCAATGGGTAAGTTCTTCCACTTGCTGAGATACTCTGAAATTGATCGATTTGGTAGTTATCGAGTTCTTGCTTCTGTGATTGATTTAGAACTTATTTCCCTGCGATGTTGATATTCTTGTTATTTCATTCAATTTTGTACCAAAGTTAGGTTATCCTTTGAGAGTTGGAGAATTTGTTGTTGATGCTCAATGTGATCTTCCACTATTTTATCATTCATATTAGCTCTCATTTGATCCTTCAAAATGTCCAAATTATCCTCCATCTTTTCTTTTAAACCATCTATGTCATCTTTGATTTCTCTTTGTAAGATCGAAATTTGTTGCACTTGCTACCATAATTTTGATATCTCATACTTCAATTCCTCCTTTTTATGCATCATAGTACAGATTTCTGAGGGCTTAATGAGTGTGGAATTATTTTTGGGAGGCATTATATAACTCAATACTGATATTTGTGCTTCAATATTCCCTTGGAATCACTTCAAACTTATTTTTCAAACAAATGTTATGCAAACTTGTTTAAAAAATACACACATGTTTCTTGTTTTTTAGGAGCTCGATATTGAAATTGAATTATCTCTGTTAATTCGGATCTTCAATATCTAAAATTCGGTGTCATAGTAGCCCTCTGAATATTCTTTCGAATGCCAAAGGTGTGACCTAATTTGAATTTTTCAAGACAAAGTTATGTCCAATATCCCACAATAACCTAATTATGGATTGGTTCAGTAGAGTGAACTTGTACGACATTCCACGTGTCACTGTTTCCTCCTTTAGCTCTCAAATTGATAAACATGAAACTACAGTTCATGTACTTGTGGTCACATTTTACAGAATTCCAATCTGATGCTCAGAGAGAGAGTTATGATGATTTTCCCACAGTCACCTCTTTGAGATAAAATTTGGGACCCTGAAAAAACCCTAAATTCCACACATCATATCTCCAAAAATATTGTGAACCAATATGTGAAATTTTTACATGATGTTCCTCAGGATTTCTTATTTTCTCTATAAAAAGTTTTCTTCTGAGCCTTCATATAAACAATTTTATAGCGAAAATTCCATGATGACCTATTTAGGTTCAATTCGGGATCCTGAAAACATGCTAACTTCCACAAATCATATCTCTAAAAATATTGCAAACCAAGATCTGAAATATTTACATGACATTCCTCAGGATTTTGGCTTCGCTCTGTAAAAATTTCATATTATGAAAATTTGTATAAAAGATGTTATAGAAAAAAATCCACGATGACCTGTTTGGAGCAGTGAAACCCTAGAATCCAAAGCTCTGATACCAAATGTTATGAAACCAGCTCCAAAAATAGAATAAAATAGAGATCAATGCCTTATAATTCAGCCAATTAGAGGGGGAAAACTCCTTTACATTACATAAATGAACAATTCTTGGATGATACAAATAACAAAACCTCCTTTCTATATATAGGATTCCATGGGGCCACAATATAATCCTAGCCGACCTAACAATAATAATGTAAGGGCATAATAATAACAATATGGGGGTTATAGGGGTACAATAATAACAACAAGGGGACTACACTAACAACAATTAGGGGATACACTAGTATTATAGGGACCTAACATTCCCCTCTCCTTCAAACAAGAGTTTCCCTCAACGATTGATTATTTATGGATGCTTCTGTATAAAATTCTCATCCTCCCATGTGGAATCTTCAACAAGTAAGTTCTTCCACTTGCTGAGATACTCTAAAATTGATCAATTTGGTAGTTTTTGAGTTTTTGTTTCTGTAACTGCTTCAGGACTTATTTCGCTGTGATGTTGATCTTCTTGTTGTTTCATTCGATTATGCACCAAAGTTAGGTTATCCTTTGAGAGTTGGAGAATTTGTTGTTGATGCTCGATTTGATCTTCCACTATTTTATCATCCATATTAGCTTTCATTTGATCCTTTAAAATGTCCAACTTAGCCTCCATTTTTTCTTTTAAACCATCTATGTCATCTTTCATTGCTCTTTGTAAGATCGAAATTTGTTGCTCATGGTACTGTAATTTTGATATCTCATACTGCAATTCTTCCTCTTCATGCGTCATAGTATAGCTTTCTGAGGGCTTAATGGGTGTAGAATTATTTTTGGGAGGAATTATATAACTCAATACTGATATCTGTGCTTCAATATTCCCTTGGAATCACTTCAAACTTATTTTTCAAACAAATGTTATGAAAACTTGTTTAAAAAATACAAACATTTTTCTTGCTTTTGAGGATCTCAATATTGAAATTGAATTATCTCTGTTGTTTTGGACCTTCAATATCTTAAATTTGGTGCTGCAGTATCCCTCTGAATATTCTTTTGAATGCCACAGGTCTGACCTAATTTGGATTTTTCAAGGCAAATTTATGTTCAATCTCCCACATTGACCAAATTATGGACTGGTTCAGTAGAGCAAACTTGTACGATGTTCCACGTATCACTATTTCCTCCTTCAGATCTCAAATTGATAAATAGAAAAATTTAGTTCATGTACTTGCGACCAATTTTTACATAATTCCAATCTTATGCTCAGAGAGAGAGTGAGTTATGATGATTTTCCCACGGTCACCTCTTTGAGATGAAATTAGGGAGCCTGAAAAAACCATAACTTCCACAAATCATATCTCCAAAAATATTGTGAACCAAGATCTGAAATTTTTACATGAATTTCATTAGGATTTCGAATTTTCTCTATAAAAAATTTAGCTTCTTAACCTCAAAGAAACAATATTATAACGAAAATTCCAGGATGACTTTTTTAGGTTAAATTCGGGAGCCTGAAAAAACCCTAACTTACAGAGATCATATCTTCAAAAATATTGCAAATCAAGATCTGAAATTTTTACACGATGTTCCTCAGGATTTCGGCTTCACTCTGTAAAAATTTCATATTCTAAAACTTTGTAGAAAAAAAATTATAGCTAAAATTCCACGATGACCTATTTGGAGCATCGAAACCCTAGAATCCAAAGCTTTGATACCAAATGTTACGAAACCATCTCCAAAAATAGAACAAAGGAGAGATCAATGCCTTATAATTTAGCCACTTCGAGGGGGAAACCTCCTTTACATTACATAAATGAACAGTTCTTGGATGATACAAATGACAAAACCTCCTTTCTATATGAAAGAGTCAATGGGGCTACAATATAATCCTAGCCTACCTAAAAATAATAATGTAAGGGTACAATAATAACAATATGGGGGTTACATGGGTACAAAAATAACAATAAGGGGGCTACACTAACAGCAATAAGGGGATACACTAGTATTATATGGACCTAACACTAAACATCCAAGGATGTTTTAGCCATCAATTTCTCTCCTTGACCTCTTTTTATTGTCTCCCTTTGCTTTTCTTGGACCTCTTGAATTTTTCTTTTCAGTTGCTTAATTTTTACTTGTGCAATCTGATTTCTAGTCTGATATCAGGGAACGATGTTTTTGTGAATCTTATTATCCTTTTTTTCATTCTCCGAGTGCTTTTCCAGGTGAATGTTGACCTTTTGAAGCCAAAAATACTTGTATTAATTGATTTTGTTCACCATCCTCTCCTCAAAAGTTAGCTGCTCATTTGTAGGGTATTTTTCTTTTTTTTCTACAGTGCTTTCTTGAGACCCATAGTTCTTGGCCTCTTCCTCTTCACTTGTTGTTCATGTTCATCTAGTTTAGCCACTGTTTTTCCCCTTTCCTATTCATTTTCCTCAAACAACCTCTTCTCCAAAATGAATTGATTTGTCTTCAATTGACTATTTTGCTGCTCGAGAAATGAGATGAAAAAATGAGCCCTTGATAAGTTATATTGGAGCTCTTTGATTTCCCTTTGCAATTTTTCCTATCCATCATGATCATCCAGGTCAACCAAACCAAAATCACATTCCTCCTCATCATGGATGGAAGTCCCATGCAAATATGATGGTGATCCCTGTGGTGAAATAGGCTTGGCCCCTTCCTCTTTTCGAGGATAAAATATAAGCCTCCTACCTCTCTGATAGGTGAGAGTGACCTCAGGCCTAGGCCTCTTTGAAATCTCGACATTTTTTATTTATGAGCCAAGCTCCATTGGCTGTGTAGACATTGACCCTGATGGTGTTGTTTTTCTAGGAGAAACAATAGGACTAATACCAAGAGCAGTGTTTAGTTTATCCATGAAGGTCTGCCAGGTGATTTTCTTGGTTGAAAGCTAATGCATAGCCAAAATATTGATTAGGATATGATGAAATAGATTGGTGATATGAGGTTGTCCCCTAGTCTTAACCTTTTCAGTCATATTCACCACACTTCTAAATAGAAAGTTGGACAAATTAAGTGCCTTTATAGAGGTGAAGTACATAAGAAACCTGACATGATACCTATATAATCTAGAAAACCTCCTGATCCAGGTGGATATCAGTGGCCGCCCATCTATTCCATTTGGACCAGTAGCATCAATTCTTTCAGTTTTCCAACTTCGGCACAGCTTACTATTTTTAGCAGGTTTTCGGGTCCTGTGCTCCCGGAGCCATTTTGGGGACTTAATGATCCAGGTGGATATTTGTGGCCACCCACCGAGTCCATTTGAATCCCCACCATCATTTATTTCAGTTTGTAAGTTTTAATACAACTTACTATTTATAGCATTTTTTCGAGTCCTCAACTTCTAGAGTCATTTTGAGGCCCTAAACGACATTTTTTGGGGAAACGGGGAGCAACATGGGTCGTATACCAATGTTTCTTACTAAAAAGTTGTATTCCTCGGATAGATATTTCTAATGAGCTATTGATCACGTCAAAAAAAGATCGGATGCCAAAGTTATGTCCCCAGGAATTTGAAACACCAATTTACCCAAACGAGACCCATAGTTTTGGCGCTTCATCTCCCAGGGTTAGGTTTTTGGACATTTAGGTTTTTACATTGTTTCTCAACAATAAATAGGCCTTCACGCCTCATTGTAACATAGTTTGGTGGTTGGTAGCTGACATGATCTCTTCTCAGAGATAAGCGCTACCAGTGCCCTAGATCGCTTGTTCCCATCATGTCTGTATTGTAACACAGTTTAGGGGCTGGTAGCCATCACAGCTCTTCTCAAGGATACCATGCCAGTACCCTAGCTCATATATTTCCATTATTTCTATAATAGGCCTTCGAGCCTCAATGAAACACATTTCAGAGGCCTGTGTACACCACATCGCTTCTCAGAGATACGCTACCAACGCCCTAGCCTGTTTCCATTATGTTTGTAAGCTTATTTCAGTCATTCTTTATTAATAAAATGAAGAATTATTTCTGCTACATCTTAGTGCTTACGGTTATATGTGTATTCTGTTGCATTACTGCATAAATCCGGATCAGTGGTATCAGAGCAAGTCTGCTCTTTCTCTATTTTTCTTTTCATGTCCCCGACGCGGAAAGGGTATAAGGAGTTCAACCTCGCAACCTTGATGACCCCCCATGGCGGAAGGAAAGAAAAAGGAGGGAGAAGGGAATCCTATCAAAATCTTGCTCGAGGAGGCCCTCAAGAAACAGAGGAACGCGATGATGGATAAATTTTCCCAGATCCTTCAATGGCTGCCCACCGGCGGCACATCTATATCCAGCACGTCTGCCAACAAGTTCGCGATATCCTTGACAAATCCAACACCAAGTTCAGTAGAATTCCCCCCCCCCATGGAGGAACTTAACGCAATAGAGACCATTGCTTCCTAAGGAGGGAGGAATGATTCAGGTGGAAATCGGTGGCCACCCACCTATTCCAATTGGACCTGCAGCATCAATTCTTTCAGTTTTTCATCTTCAGCACAACGTACTATTTTTAGCAGGTTTTCGGGTCTTGCACTCCCGGAGCCGTTTTTGGGACTTAATGATCTAGGTGGATATTGGTAGCCACCCACCGTGTCCATTTGAATCCCCAACATTAGTTATTTCAGTTTGTAAGTTTCAACACAACTTACTATTTATAGCAGTTTTTCGGGTCTAGAACTTCCAGAGCCATTTTGAGGCCCTAAACGACGCTTTTTGGGAAAACAGGAATAAATATGGGTAATATACCAATATTTTTCAATCAAAAGTTGTAGTCCTTGGATAGATCTTTCTAACAAGCTATTGAGCGCGTCAAACGGAAACTGGATGCCAAAGTTACCTCCACGGGAAGTTGAAACACCAATTTACCCAAACGGGACCCACAGTTTTGGCGCTTCATCTCCTAGGGTTAGGTTTTTGGACATTTAGGATTTTAAATTATTTTTTAACAATAAATAGGCCTTCGAGCCTCATTGTAACAAATTTCAGTGGCTGGTAGCCGACACATCTCTTCTTAGAGATAAGCGCTACTAGTGCCCTAGCTCGCTTGTTCCCATCATGTCTGTATTGTAACAAAGTTCAGGGGCTGGTAGCCATCACATCTCTTCTCATGGATACCCTGCTAGTACCCTAGCTCATATATTTCCATTATTTCTATAATAGGCCTTTGAGCCTCAATGAAACACATTTCAGAGGCCTGCGTACACCACATCTCTTCTCAGAGATACGCTACCAGTGCCCTAGCCTATTTCCATTATGTTTGTGAGATTATTTCAGTCATTCTTTATTAATAAAATGAAGCATTGTTTCCGCTGCATCTCAGTGATTATGGTTATATGTTTATTCTATTATGTTACTGCATAAATTTGGATCAGTGGTATCATAGTGGGTCTACTCTTTCTCTGTTTTTCTTTTCATGTCCCCAACGTGGCCAGGGTGTATGGAGTTCAACCTCGCAACCCCGACGACCCCCCATGGCGGAAGGAAGGAAAGAGGAGGGAGCAGGAGATCCTATCAAAATATTGCTCGAGGAGGCCCTCCAGAAACAGAGGAAAGTGGTGATGTATAACTTTCCTAGATCCTTCAACGGCTGCCCACCAGTGGCACATCTAGATCCAGCACATCCGCCAACAAGTCTGCGATATCCTGGACAAATCCAACACCAAGTTTAGCAGAATCCCCCCCCCCCATGGAGGAACTTAATGTAATGGAGACCATTGCTTCCTAATGAGGGAGGAATGATCTAGGTGGATATCGATGGCCACCCACCTATTCCATTTGGACCCGTAGCATCAATTCTTTCAGTTTTTCAGCTTCAGCACAACTTACTATTTTTAGCAAGTTTTCAGGTCCTGCACTCCTGGAGCCATTTTCGTGACTTAATGGTCTAGATGGATATTGGTGGACACCCACCGAGTCCATTTGAACCCCCACCATCAATTATTTCAGTTTGTAAGTTTCAACACAACTTACTGTTTATAGCAGTTTTTTGGGTCCTGAACTTTTGGAGCCGTTTTGAGGCCCTAAACGACATTTTTTGGGGAAAAGGGGAGCAACACAGGTCATAAATCAATGTTTATCACTCAAAATTTGTAGTCCTCGGATAGATATTTCTAACGAGCTATTGAGTGTCTCAAACGGAGATCGGATGCCAAAGTTACGTCCTCGGGAAGTTGAAACATCAATTTACCCAAACGGGGCCCATAGTTTTGGCGCTTCATCTCCTAGGGTTATTTTTTTGGACGTTTAGGGTTTTACATTGTTTCTCAACAATAAATAGGCTTTCGAGGATCATTGTAACACAGTTCATGGGCTGGTAGCCGACACATCTCTTCTTAGAGATAGGCGCTACCATTTCCCTAGCTCGCTTTTTCCCATCATTTCAGTTCTGTAACACAGTGGGGAGGCATGTAGCCATCACACCTCTTCTCAAAGATATGCTACCAGTTCCCTCACTCACTCATTTCCATTATGTATCTCTGTAACATAGTTCAAACGCTTGTAGCCGCCACATATCTTCTCAGAGATATGCCTACCATCACCTTAGCTGTTTATTTCAATAATTTGTTTTATAATAAAATGAAGCAATATTTCCACTGCCTCTCTGTATCTATGCCTATATATGTATTTTTTTGTGTTCCTGTATAAAATCTGGATCACCTCCCTTCACAAGTAAAATATTTTATAATGATTTTCATCAGAGGGGCATACCTGTCATGAAGAAATATGAAAGGAAAAATATGCTCAGGAACATCTCTGAGGTTAGGTTTTAGGAATATTCTATAATCATAAAGTTGTAATTCCATGCCCTTGAACCAATTTTCACCCTGATTTGGAATACATGTGATTGAACAAATGACGTTTGCTGAAACATTGAACTCTACACCTACTATGACAGCTCTGTCTATGTGAAAATTATGGGCAAAGAGGATGGTCAAAGGAACATAAGAGGCAACCGTTATGATCATCTCACAAAAATTCATACAACCATCATTTAAAAAACATTTTTTAACAAATGGAGAAGCATTTATTTCACTCAGAATGATTGGCTCAAATATTGAATGGTGTCCTCCCTTTTCAACTTTCTGTTTACTCCCTGTTTCACTCTCCATGAATTCTTTTTAAAGGACAGACTTTAGACAATTTTAGGGTTTGGATAATTGGTCACAGTGGTTTTGAAAATAGAGGAAATTTAGTAATGGTATGGAAGTTTCCTTAAGGCTTTTGAGGAGACAAAGGGGAGTGTGAGATGGAATGGTATGGTGAAATTTCTTTATGAGATGAAATGGTGTGGTAAGGAGTTTGTGAACTGTGTAGTGGAAAATTAGCAGAAGGCTAGGGTTTAATGAGGTCAATGGTAAATGGGTAGTGAGTGACAAGAAGTGTGTAGGTTAGGGTTTTCATGGAGGACAAATGATAAACAGTGGTGAGTTAAAGCTAGGATTTCCTTTACCAAAACAATGGAGAATAAAAACTGCCGAAATACTTTCCTAGAGAAATCCTGGAGAGTAAACCACTTTATCCTTGATGAAACTACTTGAAAATAAGGTGTATATGATCATTTACTTTTTGTAGAAGCTTTATGGGTATTTGAAAAATATTTGGAAGATAGAAAAACTCTAAATTTCGCCCTAAAACCATGAAGAAACTCTGCATTTCAAAACCCTGGAAATTCTGCAGAAAGGTCGCAGAAAGGTCATGAAACAGTTGTTCCTGGTCAGAAAGGTCACGAAAAGGTTGTTCCTGACAGAAAATGTCGTAAAAGGGTCGCGCCTCTCTGAAGATGTAGAAAAAAACCCTCCCTTTCTCACAAATTTCGCCTTCTCTTTATTTGCACAGTGATTTCAAGGGGAACAAAAGACATGTAGAGTAAAAATGAGTTTAATTGAGCTCCACCATAGGCCTTTATAATTTTATTTTGGTGTCTTAGTAATTAATGAGGTAGGATGGCCCACCTCACCATTTCATCTTTTCCTTTTGAAATTTTAGGAAATTTTTGAAATTTCAGAAACTTAGAAACGTTATTGCATATAAAAACATAAATTACATTTGAAATCAAAATTTATTGAAGATACTTTCCTCTTACCACTCCTCCAATTGTTGGATTTCATGCATGAAATGGCATTTTGGTGACCTTGAAACCTTAATGGCCTAATGGATACTCTTAACTGAATGGAATCATGATGGAGATGACTGAAATGATGATGAAAACATCTAAATGATGATACACTCAGCTTATTTGATGACATGAACGAACAATTTAAATTTTGGAAAGAGTGGAAACAGTCCTAGAGCGAATACCCAGTAACCAAATTTTTTCTTGAATAATTAGTGAAATGATAAAAATTTGACTTTGGGACCCTATTAAGACATGATAAGAGTCAATTTGATCATTGGTGACATGATTCAAAGACTGACACTAACACCACCACGCCCAAATTCACATGCCATAGGCCACACCAAGATGAACAGTCACAACAACCAGCATCACCCTAGGGACAGTCAAAAAAATAAGTTGTCAGTGGGAAACCTCTCCAAGCAAGGCTCTCGAGTCTAGAGGATATGGTCTAGGGAGGTTTACAGGTTTTGACAACAACCCAAATATTTACTTTTATTCAAGCAGCGACACACTAGGCAGAGATGTTGCACAACGATCTTACATAGCAGCACGAGAATCAACAACAAAAAATATTGGTGCTTAGGTCCTATAGGAGATCAACAACAACAAATATTTCCACTTAGGTTCCTCCATAGTTTATGTGATTATTTGCATAAATTTAGGAAAAACTAAATATGAAGTACATTCTTTATATTTCGATAATGAAACATATTTACCATAATTGTTGGCCACCATTATTTATTCATTTATTTGCATAAATTGAGAATGGAGTAAAATTAAATAGGTTTTACATAAAGATTGTAACAACTCAAAAAATTTAACATTTCCCAGCACAATTTATGTTATGATACCATATTGATTTTATAGTGCTAATTAGGCAAGCATGAATTTCTACATATGGTAATTACTTCCAATGATATATGATATTAATTTAGTGCACATGAATAAATCATTAAGCAATTACACACAAAAAATTCAACACAATCAAACAATGCAACCAAATTCCTTAGATTGCTTACAAATGTGTGAGAGAGAGAAATATGTGAGTGATGAGTGTGTGTGTAAATGAGAATTTTAAGCATATTTTTATAGTTATTTTAGCATTCCCAAAGAGGCATGTCTATTTTCAAATTAAATTTAAAATCAAATTAAATTTTATTTCTTTTAATTTAAAATTTAATTTTTATTTCTGTTAACTTGTGTAGTTGGGGAATACCTCTTATTTCAAGTGGCTAACGCAAGTGCTGACTGTTTTGACCGCGTTAAGCGTTTCTTTTGCATATTAAGGTTCAGTGTTGACAAATCTGTATATAGAAAGATATCCTAAAATCATTTAATATAAGAAAGAAGAAAATAATTTTTTGTTTTGTCCACAATGAACTTTATAATGTTGTGTGCTTTTGTGTTGAAATCCTTACAGTGTGACTTATGACCTTGGTTTCATTAATTTAATGTTATGGTGAAAATTGTTATAGTACACTAAAACATTATTTTTTATTGATAAAATGTGTTGAAATGATAATTTTTCCACCACAATGATTCACCCCCCTCTCAGTGTGATATTTGGTTTGTCAAGTGGTATCAAAACAAGTTCCTTCAGGAGCAACTAGTTACTAGAAGGTACATTAAAGGATTTATGTCCAATAAAAGGAAGATTAGGAAGAAGTGCCATAGAAGAGTAAGGGTTGCAATAATGTGAGAATTACATCATATCCTAAAGGATACATCTTCTTCATGTTCATGGATGTTGAAAACAAACAGAAAGAGGAATAAAGTATTGCATTTTACTTTAATTGTGGAAATAAAGGTTTTTATACATATATGTGTCATTGGTCCTATTATAGATAATGAAAATGATGTACCTAATCTAATTGAGGATAACCAACCAAAGGAAATAAAAAAATAAATTAAGGCAAAAGTGGATTATGAATGAAAACTCAAATTTTCCTTAACGAAATTAAAGGCTTCAAGAAGAAGGGTTAGTCAATTACAAGAGTAGCTTCAATATTATAAAAGAAAACATGAACTAAAAAATTATAAGGACCATGATATTACAACATTGAATGACCAACTAATAGAAGCAAAAATATTGGATGAAGTAAGCCATATCTATCTAAAAGAAACAAAAGATCATTGTGAAACACTGGAAGCTGAAATTGCTTCATTAAAAATTATGTCAGAAAAGGGAAACAATCAAAATGATGAAATACAATAGGATATAGCAGGAATGATACTTATTGGTTCTAAATATGCACCTCTTGTGAATTTGAAGACTCAATAAGTTGAAGAGGCATGAATGGGTTAGCCACAAGTTTTGAAATCTATTCAAGATGATCTCACTTCCACTCTACAAGAGCTAAGGAATCTCACAATTCTTAAAAATAAAAAAAGGGATTTTTTGGTTGGTCTTGTGCCCTAAGGAAGAACCCATGGTTCTCATATTTGAAGTTCTTCCTAATGACGAAATTCTATGTTCAAATATTATTATGATATAGATGCTTTGGATAAGTATTTCAAAGGTTGCATCCATGAAAATAACATAATTTTAATATGTAAGAATGATTGCATTACTCTTGGGGATAAACCCTAATAATCATGTTGAGTACAATACCAAGGATGATTCGATGTGGATGATGTGAATTTGAATAATGGAAGAGAATGGACTCCAAGTATGGAGGATAAAATTGGTCCTTTAGAGATTATATCTCATGCTTGATGTTTTATAGCCTACTCATAGGAAGAGTATGATAGCATAAATATACAATTAGATAACTTATGCAAGTTCACCATAAAATATAATTTCACAAATTTCACTATCAAAAGAGCAGATGAGAAATTATTAGTAAATCTAGTTGATAAATTCAAGGGAAGTTGAGCAATGATCCACCAATGTTAAGACACTTGATTTGGATAAGAGATTTGTGCATTTATCTTTGGAATCAATTGAAGGTGATATCTCATATATAAAAGAGTACAATATTGAGTATGACAACAAGCAAGAAGAGTATGAGTACAATATGACAACAAATATGAAGATATCTTATGACAAGGTCATAAAGGACTATCCTCCAACTTATGAGAGGAGGAATATGTATAGTAGTAGATGGAAGCCTATTTTAAGAGTAATATGCATATTAGAAGATGGAATCATATTGAACATGTATATAAGTAATTCCTTTCATGAATTGGAAGCATATTTATAGGGGGCTATTTTATTTCTTTGGTCTACATGTCCAAAATAAAGTTTAGGAATAGTTGGAGAATATTGGTAGGAAGCATGGTTTCAGGGGGAGACTCCATCATGCCCATAAGAAATTTCATGGAAAATTAGAGAGAATTTCCAAGCACTTATAGATGAATAAAGAATGGTCTCAAAGGGAGACTCCATTAACAATAGGATTAGGTCCACATATAGGCATGAAAGAACTGGTATAAAAAATATGTCCCTTTTCCATTGATGTCAAAGGAGGAAAGAATTCAAACATTTACAGACATTGGCAAGGAAAACATTAGAGGAGAAAATGTATACATTGATGAGGAATACATTGAAGGAGAATCTTGGAATGAAAGAAAGAAGCAAGAATATTTGTAGTCAAACACGGGGAGTCCCAAAGATTATTTCAGGGGTAGTTCAATGCTTGTCAAGGATAGTTTCTATTGATGCATGTCAATGAGAGTTTGGTTCAGTGTATGACAAGGAAATATTGGCCCATTTCCATCAATCATAAAGCAGGAGATTGTTGCACATAGTTTTGTCATTGATGGCAATAAGTGTCATTGATGTTAAAGGGGATGCTAAAGGAAGTAACAATGTCATTCATGAATCAAAAGAAATATGATAGTTGGATATCCTACATTCCCTCATCAATAGAAGTCAATTATATTTGAATTATATTTATTTATTTTCTAAGTTGTGATGTACTAATGAACCTATGGATGGTATGGTTGGATAGTATTCTTTGAAACCTTTCCAATGGTATGTCACACTCTGAGAACTTATGTCCATTTGAAGATAAACATTAGTAAAGAACATGAACTATGGTGGGGGGGGGGGGGGGAGACCCCATAAAAACCAATTTTTTTAAGCAATGTGCATATTCTAAGAGGATATATAGGTTACTGATCTAATCTATAGTGGAAAATAGCCCGACTTTCATAAAATTTAACAACATTAAAATTTGATCATGCTTTCTCAGATTGGGAAAATCTAACATCCAAATGAGGAAGAATGAAATATGTCACAACAAGTTTTCTTAGGTTTAATGAGGTCCACCCACCACTTTTACCTATTCCTATAGTGACGCATGGCATATTTGATTGGTATAAAGTTTTGACATGGAATAATAATGATAGAGACATGTAGAAATTGATTACAGGAAATAATGTGGCAAAGACATAACATGACACATCATCAGATGATGTCAATAGGGTGATGTGGTGCCACTAGGGAATGCCACATGACATGCACAATTGGAACATTTTTATTAGTGAAAAGGACAAAAATATGTGATGTATGGAACCTCTCATGATTTTCCATGTGGAATAATTACATTATGCTAACATCATCATGTGGGTGACCATGCATCCCTAAAGATTGAATCTCATGGCACGGTTATATGATCTAAATCTTGTTTTCTTTAGGGCACAACAAAAATTCTTAACTTTTGGTCATATGGGGTAATCGCATGGTTTCAAGTCTCCAATGTCAATGTCATTCTAATATTATCATATGGGATATGACTCATTAATGTTTGGCATAAGCATCAACCCATGGTCAACCTCCATAATCCTTGATACCACCAATCGAGTATATATGCTAGCATGCCATGGGATTGAAGAGCATAGTGAACATTGGATTTAACATAGCATTCTATGGATATTTTATAATAATACATTATTTTATTTTTGTGGATGATTGGAATCAAATGACATTGCAAAGGTTCTGCAAGCTATTCTGCGACTAAAAATGACCACAAATAATGGTGTCCAAGAGTCTATGTTGGAGGATTGTTCTTGGTCCTAATATATCATGTTTATATATGATATGGTGTAGGGTTTTGGATGGGCATACATAGTGGAGTCCAATTTTGGCAGAAGCCAAAATTTTAGTTTGGAAACATATTGTAGAGATTGGTATTTTCTTTGGTTATATATAGCAAGGTCAAAAGTTTTTGGAAAAATATTGTGGAGATTGCTATTTGTACTACTCATGTGATTGTCCCCTATCCATATGCATAGTAATTACATGGTAAATGAAGAATTAGGAAATGAGCCTCTATTTGAGCCAGTTCAACCATGTGATAAAAACATTTTTTTATAAGAATTGTGTGGTAACGAATAACGAGTAGAGTAGTTGGTCACACACTTGATTCATATGGAAAAGGTCGCATGTTCAAACATTATCACTCCTCGGGTCATAAAGTTACTATTTTATTTTTGTCACATAAATACATTTTTTTGAGTTGTTAAGAGGCTAGAAGAGTACCTTTTGTAGAACCATTTTTAAAAAGATTCTAGCTTATATAAAGTGCCCTGAAAGGTCCATTTTGTCAAATGCTTAATTCACCATCTATTTTATATGGTTTTGGGGTGTTTCTGGGCTCATTTCAAAGCCTAATTTGATTTCAAAAGTAGTATGATGATCAAGATTCAATTTTGAAAATTTATGAATACATGAAAGACTTGATGATATATTTTGATGTCTACAATTAGTTTTCTGTGTTTTGGTGGCCTATGAGCAGGTTGCAATAAGTGTTGTGTATATGGAAATAATAGGTTCTAAGAAGGGTTTTATGTGACCATACTGATAAATAGGTTGTAATGGGGTATGAACAGGATATGAATAGTTGATGAAAACATTGTGAAAACAACATCATGATTAGTTTCAAGACCTATGATGAAAAGCATGTGGATCCAATTTGAAATATTATGAAAAATGGTCCACATGAAGTTGAAGAAGGAGGTTGATGCCTCAATCAAGTTGTATCCTATTGTAAGTGGGTGCTTGCACATCTTCAAAGGTTGGTTCCTCAATTAAGTTGCATCCTATTGCAACTGGGTGCTTGCACATCTTCAAACGTTGGTGCCTTAATCAGGTTTCTATCTTATTGCAAGTGGTTTCTTACGAATTATCGAGGTTGGTACCTCAATTGTTTTTTATCTTATTGAAATATTTTTTGCACATATTTCGGGTGGGCGTCTCTAGTAGGTTGGTGCCTCCAAAGCTATATAAATTAATTGAATAATAAGAAGAAAATAATTAGTGGTTTTCTCCCACAAGGGCTTCCATATAAAATCTTGTGTCCTCTTATATTGTTGTGATGATGACTTCTTGATGCATGGTTTCATTTAATGTTATGATACAAATTGTTATGGTAGACTACTACATGATAGTTTATTAATAAATAAAATTGAAATGATGATTTTTCCACCACATTGATTCACCCTCCCCCCCTCCCCCCCCCATTGTTAGTGTGATATTTGGTCTAACAAGGTTTGAATAGTATATAATAGCATACTACCTTGTTTTTTCCCAAGGTCTAACTTAATGGAGAAAAACTAGAAACTTCCCAAAGGCCTGTTTCTTCCTCCTAATATCTGGCATTATAAATACCTAGGCATTTTGAGGGTTTACTATTACATAAAATACTAGCCCTAGCTTTGAAATTTACAATTAGAAAGACCTAAATATTTTTTGTAAATTTAATATAATTGGCCATTTCAAGTATTCACATGTTATTTGCATTAACCATTAGAGGTTTCCCATTGAATACTTGTACGCTCCCAACATACATATTCTCCCACCCCGCCCCCAAAAAAAAACATGTGTTGGAAAATATAGGTGTCTCAATCTCCATAATATTTTGTCCAAGTGTCGTGAGTTTGATTCCTAAAACCTATAGCCAGAATTCATATTAGAAGAGGAAAATAAAGGCAAATAGCATAAAAAATACACTAAATGAAAATAATAATATGTAGGGAAAAAGGGATTTACACATGAGATACAACCCAAGGCTTGAATGAGTTAAAATTCCCCAATAGAGTCACAAATGTGTTGGATATTTTCTACAACAAGGGTTATGAAGAGACCATATACCGGTGGTTGTTTCTAGTATAATAAGAAAAATGTAGATTATGAACCCAAAGATATGATTGCACCCTTTAATGTTTTACTTATTATTTAATCCAAAATGAAAAAGTAGCATGAAGAGATAAGAAATAATACAATTGAACCTACTATAATATAATGTGATTGTTTCTATTAAAATTACACCTGAGAAAAAATCAAGAAGAAGTGCACTGCTAGCCTCCTCCATGGATGTTTCATGATGTATCCCATATTATAAACAAAACCCCTCTCTCCAAATGGTAGGAAGAAAAATAAATATTGAAAGAAGTCAACTAATGAGAAGAGCTCAACAGGCATATGATCATAATTTTGATGATGAAATGGTAATGGTAAATTGAGGAGGAAAACCTATCCTATTGATAAAAAAATAGTTGATATATTTGATATGGTCAAATAATAAAAAATATTTTTTGGACTAAATCAAGATCTAACCAATTTCGGTATTTTATTATTTTTTTGAGAAGAATGGGTCAGAAAGGTGGTTACAATTCTAAGGTGTCTGTAAAATTTTTTTCTCTTCTGGTATGGATTATATTGGTGAAATCAGATGCTCTATAAATTCTAGGGTCAAGGAACATATTGTAGACTTGAGATACAAATGTGTACACTCATTAGATTTGCTTGATCATGCAAACAATACCAAACACCATATATGCATAAATCATACTAAAGTTGTAGCTAGCATCAACGACTACTCCAAAATAAATAGTGAGGATATTAAAATTGAAAAGAATCCCAAGAACATCAATTGTGAGGTTGGATGGAAGATTAGTAAAATTTGGACCCATATCATTTAGAAAGCTTATATTTCCAAGGTAATATGTTTCTTTCCATTCTCTCTTTTGTTTGTTTTTTTCCTCTTTCTTTATTTTTTCTCCCCTTGTATTTCCCTTCTCTTTATTTTACTTGTATCCTTTTTCCACAATTATTCTTAGTGCTTCCCATGGTCCAATTATTCTTAGTGTTGCCCATGGTTTTTCTTGCTTCTTGATTGTGTCCCCCTTTGCTTATTTTTTGTTAGATTTAACTATGTTTTCCCTTTACTTTTATTTATTTTTTCCCCTTATTTATTCCTCCTCTTCTACTTATTTTAGTTTTAGTTTTTTTTCTATTTCAATTTTATTATATAACTATTAAATATTCAATTTTTTTATTTTTAGGGTTTTCATTCATTTCTTAAATGTTTAAATATTTTATTTTTAAGGTTTTTATGTTTTTATATTTTTGTAATTTTTTGGTAATTTTGTTTGTCCTTCCTTTCCCCTTTGCTAACCATGATTTTCTCCCTCCCCTAATTTCTTCCTTTCCCTATTTATTGACCTTGTTATCAAGTTTCTCCTCACCATACCTATCTTTATATCTTGACGATGGATGTCAATTGATAGTAAAAAACATTGAGAAAAATAAAAAAGGATGCATGATGAGTTAAAGTGGGATTTAATGTGTAAAACCCATACTAACATGGTGTATTTGGATCAAACTGGTAATTTTGTCCATGTGATCACTTTTTATGTGATAATACTAGCAACACTAAAGTTAAAAAATATGTAAACAAATGGATGTAGGGACCTCTTAGATATCAACCTGGGATGATCAAATCCTATTCCAACCAACAAACGTATGATAAATAGTTACGCTAACCTCCAAATAACATCCTTTACTAGCATAAGTGTCCTTGTAAGTAGCATAGAAAAATGCCCTCTAGGAGTACTAATATGGTGAAATATTACTTGTCTCACATACTTCAACCACTTCCCAAGTGCTTGTCTCATGTACTTCTACCACTTCCCACCCGTAGTCACCTCAGTAAGGTTGAAATAAATAATGACCATTATGGTACCACCATGCATTCAAATGATTAGGGGGAATAGTTGTGGTTCATGACCATATGCATAAATAAGGAAACTAAGTGAAAACCCTCACAAAGGGATTGATCATAGGGAATTAGGCCCTTTGATAGATCATCATACATGTAATATTTCAATAAACACCAAAGAAAAATGGTGTGGGGAGATAAATCCACATTTTTCCAATGTGGCCTCATGCTTAACTCCTATTTTAGAGGAGTATCTAAGCAATTTATCTATGAATTAAATGGATTTTGGACATTCTCTAGTGATAACTAGTTCTATTTTTGTAAACTTAAATATTTTACTCTCCAATCCTATTTTAAGGTCCTAAATTCTAACTAATGTTTGTTTGCAAAAAATGTAAGAATGCATAATGATTTGTAATTAGCACTTGTATTTTAAGATATTATTATTCAAGGATTTGGTTTGAAACTTAATTAGATTCACTGACTCCTGATAGCTTAAGGATATGCAATAATTTATAACAAGTGAAAATTTCTTTGTAGTATTCCAAAATTTGCATGCAACAAATTGGAATATTAAATTTTGTTGATTTCACTTAAGAGATGAATAAATGGGTAAGGAAGCCCATGGATAATAAAAATATAAATAAAATCCCTCATAATGTGAAAAGGGATCAACATTAAGGCTAGATTTCACACCTTCATGTGTGAACAGGAACTTTTGCATGTGGACAATGTCAAGTTTGACCAAGTCAACAACGTTGGGATAGGAGGTGGAGATCATCTTGTGAGACAGTGCAGAGATAGTGGGAGGAAGATTCCTTGGTGGAGGAAACCCTAATTGAGTGGCGCCCAAGGCAAGAAGGCTCACACATGTATAAAAGGAGGGCAAGGCATCCACAGCAAAGCATCTTATAAATGATATTTGATTTGTTTGCTTAGACTATTCTTCATTCTCTTGTTGTTTAGCAGAGTTGTTGTACTGCTTAGCACAAGGATTTCCTGTTTAGGAATCCTTCTCCTTTCTTGAGAGGCCTATTGAATGAGATTTTACTGATTTTCCTCACATCTAGGCTTGAGGCCAAGCATCCTTCTTCAGCTACAACGTTATTTCTGCAGTATTATAAAATTTTTTTGCAGGGTGTTGCAGTGAGGGTTCACAACACCACTTCCTGCACTCATTTTTCAAAGGAGGGAGTCTCCATTCCTTTGGGAGATCAGTAAGGAAGATCTTGGAGCATATTTTCATATCTTGGCACTTGGCCAAAGCACTCCCATCAGCTAAAGTGTACTCCCTTGCAGGAACTGCATCATTTATTGTAGTGTTGCGGTGAGAGGGTCAATCCCCTCAATCTTGAGTTGCTTTCTCAGGGAAAAGGCCAACCTTTCTCCCAGAAAGTTTGTAGGAAGGATCCTCCTTAATTTCTTGTATTATTCATATGTATGTATACAATCTTCAGTTAGACTAGATTTTTCAGATCCAGATCTACAGATCTAACATTTTTTACATTGTGCTTTCATGAAACCCTTGCCGGGTTATCTTCAGGATCTGTAAAAGGGGCTAGATCCTCATTTTTCTTCATGATTTGAGTAAATAAACTCCATATATGATGTTTTCATCATATTTTATCATAAACCCTCTTTAAATGATGCTACGCATGCATCATAAAACTTTTGTTTAGTCAAGTCATGGGATTTGGGCCTTTTTAAGCCATACCAGGAACAGGAGATCTGTTTAAATAAGAAAAAGTGATTTTTTTTTTAATATTTTCTGGGTGTGAGTCCCAAATTATATATTCTAAGGGATCACAGTGTTATTTTTCCCTAATATAACACAATTTTCTAAAAATAACGTTTTTATGGTCTAAATGTTCCATTTTCCCCACTTGGAATGATGTAAAGGAGCTCCCTTTTTATGTTATTACATTAATTTTATGTCCATGTGTTTCTCAACACATTTTATGAGATAATTTCTCTCTAATACTCTAGTATTGTGCTTATGCAATGCTGCATTCCCATTTTTGGATATTACAGTGGTATCAGAGCATAGTATTGGATCAGCCTGTGAATTTCAGCCATTATGTTATGAGAAGACAAAGAGAAGAAGCAGATAAGAATGATGGAAAGAATGAGCTTGATCGCATCACTTTTCAGATCCAGGAAGAACCTCTCCAAGGAGGTTAAGCAGAAGAAATGTAAGGAAACTCCTAGAGGGTTTCAAGAATTGGAAGGGCCATGCACTTCCTATTCTCAAAGAGGAGAAGACATGAAGCACGAAGAACACATGGAATCTAAAATTCTAAGTGAATACCTGGCTAAATACAAAGCTAAATCTAGAGCCTTCAAGGAGATTGTATCTTCACCATAGTTCATTCAACTAGAGGAAGAAAGAAGACCCTATAGCTATGGGATGATGAGAGGCAATAGATTCCTATTGTCCACTTTTGATGGATCACTCACATGTGCAACAAAGGCTTGGATGATGAAGATAGAGGCTTTCTTCCTACTGCATCCAGTAGTAGAGAGAGATGTTATAGAAATTGCAGCACTACACCTTGAAGGTGAAGAAAATGCTTGGTGGTTCAGCCATTTGAGCCATGCAAGAGTGTCTAATCTTGCTAATTTTTCTCAAAAGCTGATCAGGAAATTTGGCAAGGAGAGACCAGAGGAGGAGAAGCCCTCACCACTACTAGAAGAGGCATGTACCAGTGTTTTTATAACCATGCAGGAGTAGCCTTCATCTTCATCAGTTTGGGAAGCCAACACATATGAGGAAGAAAATCTTGCAGCCCTGCAAGAAGCTTCCAAATTTCACCAAGGTATGCTTAAGTCTCCATCTCTTGTCATTTCAGAAAATATTATGGAGGGATCTATATCATTGTATACTGCTGATTTAGAGAAACAGAGTTGCACTACACTGTACAAGAGCACTAGTGAAGAAAAGAGGACCCATTCCTTATGGGAGCATTCAAATGGCAGCTTCATTCATGAAGCAATGGAGAAAGAAGAGATAGATGGTAGACATCTTGAAGTGAGAAACACTTTCTCCTTTCTAGATGACACTTTCTCAATGAGCACTCCCTAGCTAAAATAGAAACTTCTACCTGCAGCAGATCCAGAACCTTATTGGTTTTGGAAAGCCATCGATGAAGAAAATATCTCATGGAGGGATCTCATTAGAGGTGCACTTCAACACATCATGGAGTGCAAAGATATTCAACAGTTTGAGGAGGCTTTTCCCTCATCACACTTGGATTTTTGTGGATTCAAGGGGGGCATTGATGAGAGGTCTTCTCTAGAAGAACTCCAAAGAGTTGCATTTCAACATCCCATGAAATGCAAGAGGATAAATTTGATTTGGGAGGATGGTAGTGCTCCTTGGGAGAGTGCTAAGAGAGAACATGATGGGAGGCACCTACATGTGGAGGGATGGGTGTGGATGATGAGCAAGTAGCTGGAAAGCTACTTGCAAATCTATGATATTGGGTAGCAGGAGGCTTGGCTTCTTTGGCTACTCTTGAAAGAGTTTGGCCATCATCCTCTTTCTAAGGATATGTGGTAGGATACTTGCATAATTGTGTAGCAAGGAGTATGGACACATTATGTTGATATGACATTCTTCATATCAATTACCATGTTTTCACTACATGATTTGTATCATGGAGGTATGAGGAGGCAGCAAAAACTTTTGTTGCTTTGGTTGTTCTTGGGAGGGCAAGGGCAGATTTTCTCTCACACATTGCATGATGTTGCGGGAGTAGGAGATGGCACTATCATGGTGCAAAGGGGCTACTCCTTGGCTGTAGATGATCAAGAGTTACTTCCACTTTGGGAGGAACTTCTGATATGCAGTAGCATTATGGGAGATGTCTTTGACAAGGAGCATGTCAAAGAATGGAGCTATGAGTTGGCAGGAGCTTATTTGCATGGGCCAACAGCGCTATCACTTGGGAGCTTGGGGTTATTGATGGATTTTCCCCAGGATCACTTCACACTTGATGCACTTGGTGGACAAGGAGGAGGTGAGAATGATCAAGTAGTGGTTGGAAACATCTATTACATTGATATGATCTTCTTAACTTGGATTTCCAAGCATGAGAAGGGTGATCTTCATGCATCACATGGTTTATTCCTCTTCATGGGAGTGTGTCCTACCACTATGGAGGAATTATTCATATACATATGCATCATATTACTCTCAACACATGGTAAGAATATTGTTTTTGCATCCATTGATTGTTTAACACCATATTTTCATACTCTTACCATTCCTATTCAGTGCATTGCTCCACAAGAGGGCAAGCTTTTCATTGAGCTCCATGGTCAACATTGGGCCAAATTGTATGATGGAGACAGCTATATTTCATATGGCCTTGGGCAAGTGTTTCCTTTCATGTATGTTCAATTGAAGTACCCAGGTATTTTCTATTCATTATTAGATGTGATAACATACATAATCAACCATGTATCAAGAAACAACTTGCCATGTAATTTTCTAAAGTAGCAGTTTGGAAAACTACGTTGTGACTACTTGGGAAACTATTGGTAATTTCCAGCATTACATGAAACCTTCAGTATTTCCCACATTGAGACTCTAATCATGATTTCATTTTCTGATATTTATCTTATCTTTATAGGGAGCATGATTGGGAAAGAGACACATGGGTTGGGTGTGTCCTTTTGGGAAGAGGATTCCCACACTTTTTGTATTGCATGTTCTAATGGGAGCATGGGAGGAGATATGGCCACCATAGCCAAACACTTGTTTCTTTTTGAGGTAGGCCATGAGTTTGATGAGATTCCATATGGTGATGATTTCCTATCCATCACATATGGGATGATTTGGGCCAGCTTGATTCACAGCGTTGGAGAGGAGATCTTTGGAGATCTAGTCTTCATCTTGCCACTTGAGGGAAATGGTATTGCAGCCCAAGATCAGCATAAGCTCTACACTTATCATAAGTGGAGAGGGAGACAGCGTGGGGTAGGCTACTTTGTCTACCATGTTCAGATTTTCAGCCCACCTACTTTGCATGAGCTCAAGGTGGAGGAACATTTTTAGGAGCTGCCATGTTGGGAGGTGACTCATTTTGTATGAATGATTGCTTGGGGATGGAAGATCCACATGGGAAGGATATTTCCTCATACACTTCAGACTCCATGCCTTGAGAGGACCTCTATACATCACCTTATTGCCTCCTTGATTACTTTACTTATTCATGATGATAGCCATTTGGCTAGCTTGCATGCTTGGGAGGGGAAATTTGGAGATTCATTGATGAGACAACATCTCATTCCTTGGAGGAGTTCATCATATGTGGATGCTACAGTAGGAGGAAGGGATAACCTTCAGTTCTATCCTTGTAGTTGCTTGAAGACAAACAACATTTGGGAGGGGAGGATTGTAATATTCCAAAATTTGCATGTAGAAAATTGGAATATTAAATTTTGTTGGTTTCACTTAGGAGATGAATAAATGGGTAAGGAGGCCCATGCATGATAAAAATATAAATAAAATCCCTCATAATGTGAAAATGGATCAACATTAAGGCTGGATTTCACACCTTCATGTGTGAACAGGAACTTTTGCATGTGGACAAGGTCAAGTTTGACCAAGTCAACATCATTGGGATAGGAGGTGGAGATCATCTTGTGAAACAACGTAGAGATAGTGGGAGGAAGATTCCTTGGTGGAGGAAAGCCTAATTGAGTGGGGCCCAAGGCAAGAAGGCTCACACATGTATAAGAGGAGGGAAATTCAGCCATAGAAAAGCATCTTATGAATGATATATGATTTTTCTTCTTAGAATATTCTGCATTCTCTTGTTGTTTAGCAGAGTTTTTCTGCTTCTTAGCACAAGGATTTCCTGTTTAGGAATCCTTCTCCTTTCTTGAGAGGCCTCTTGAAGGAGATTGTACTGATTTACCTCATATCCGGGCTTGAGGCCAAGCATCCTCCTTCAGCTACAGTGTTATTTCTGCAGCATTATAACATTTTTTTAATGTTCCAAATCTGAAACTACTCATGAATCCGACAAATGAAAATCCTTTTTCAAGAAAACATTAACAATCAACAACTGGATCTATTCCAGAGATTGACTGCAGGGGAATTTACTGGATATGTCACCTTTGAAAAGAGGGTTAGATATAGAAGCTAGCTGGCCCACTAGCAGACTCTGTCTATAGAACTATGTCGAGAGCTAATATTCCCAAGAGGGATTGCTCAGCAAGCCAAGCCTGAAAAACACATTTTGTAGAGATGGGTGCTTAAGAAACTAATATCAACTCTTGGATCCATTATATATGATAATATAAAACCAAATTCCAAGATTATATCAGAAAAAAATCAGAATAGGTGGGTTAAACAGTTCTCCCACACCTAGCTTGCCTAGAAAACTGCCCAACTAAGGGACTGCAGCAACATAGAAACTGTATAACGGTCTTAAACTGATTAATAAGCTTTAAAAAAATTTCAATAGACATTAATACACATATTTAACTTACATCAATGACTTATACAACGTTTTATGAACCAAGGTGTGGGGAAAAGTGAATATTTAGGCCCTAAAACAAGTATAATACGAGATATGAATAAAAATAAGGTGGGAAAGTGGTTGGATATGATATATAGCGTTATTAGGGACTCCCATGTCTAATTTCAGCAAAAAAATATAATATTTTATATTGTAAACAGTTCCTCCTTCTTGAGTAGTCAAGAAAAACACCCAATCCCCATGACTTTGAATATGCAGAATTTACTGAAACTCAGGCAGTGTGATTTTCTGAAGGTGATACATGAAACATGATATATACATCATTAAATCATACCCATGATGTTACTCATGAAATATAAGAGAAATAATGAAGACTTTAATGAAGAAAAACCCTCCTTAAGAGTTGCTGCAACAATTGTATTTCACTGTAAAACCCTAACAATGTTATTTTCTGAAGCACACAGTAGTTTTAGGTTAAAAATAATATCTATAACATATCATGGTACCAAATTTTATATCTATATGAGATCCATACACTAGATTGTCCCTATTTTACATACCCCTTGGGGTTTTCAACAGAAAATGGAATACATGGAGTAGATCTGACTTCTTATGCAGAATATCTACAGATTTACTACAGAATCTCTGAAGATGAAATTCTTATGAATAGATCAGATCTGGAATTTACATGGATTGGTTGGCCAATCCATGGATCACCATAGTGAGGGAACTTCCCAACACCGAAGATCTCTCTCCCAAGAGATTGTTGAATCACCCTGCAACTCCTCCTTTGAAAATAACACAATCTAGGAAGATGGAATGCACTTTAGGCTCAAAAATATGTAATGGCCTGATTCCAAGATCTGAAATGAAGTTCCAATCATCCAATACAGTCCTTCCAATGGATTAGAACCCTCCTCCACTGGAAAGAAGTACTGAAATGCCTTAGATCTTAAAAGATCTAAGCTCCACTTGCTGCAGCTTTCAAAAGTAAGCAAACCCTCAATGGATCTGCGCTGCTATTGGAAGTAGAATCTTGGCCAAAATGCCAAGTAGGGGACAAATTTGAACATCCTCCTCCAAGGAGCTACTCCATGGAAGGAGAGAGGATTCCTAAACAGGAAATCCTCTTCTCTTTGGCTAACCAGCCAAGAGAACTTGAGTTTCTCAAGAAAATTCTAAAATCATCAACTACCTTTGCTTTGAGCCTTCTCCTTCCTTTTATAAGATGAGGATGGGCACAACCCTAAACCGCTTTAAAAACTTAAGCCCCTTTCACATCTGCAACCTCCATCTAGATCTGCGTTGGCCAAAAAGGAGGTACATTGCACTTAGACAATGTTGTTGATAAGGTCTTTTTGACCCAGTAAATTGTCACAAACCCCTTTCACACATAAGGTTTTCATTAAAGAAGCCCTGATTTAGCCTTGTTCATATTGAGCATTTATTTATTCCATGGAGTTTTTGCATTTTATTGATCTCCCTTACCATTCTATTCCTTATACAAAGTAAACAATAAAAAAATGAATATTCCTATTAAATTAGGAATATTACAGTCCTCCCCCTTCAAAATGTTGCTTGTCCTCAAGCAACTGCAAGGTAGGAAAAATTTCCCTCCTCCTTCTCCTTGTGGCCTCATCAATGGATCCCACCTGGCTAAAAATTCTATGCAATAAATCTGTCCTCCCATGATTTCCTCCAAGTGTAAAAGAGCAAGTGTACATTGTGAGAAAATGGAGGGTACAAGTGGTGATCTCCCTGCTACTCAATGGCATCCTCAAGGTAGGAGTGATGATGAACATGGGGAATTTTATTCCCATTGAGTGACTTCCACACCCATGCTATCATCCAAATGGAGTGAGCTATGCTAAGTAGCTCATATAATTGGTCAACCCCTGGTTTGTGCAATGTAGTGGGGCTGCATGGAGAGATTGTTTTCCCCTTTTTCATTTGTTTTCCTCTCCACTCATGACAAGGATGGAGCTGATTGTGTCCTTGGGCTGAAATGAGATGGCCTCCAAGAATGGCCCAAGCTACTCCATCAAATGTTTCAGCTATGAATTGCCTCTTCAATTTCTTCATGTGGTTTTCCCCACAAGAAGAGGATAGTAGCAATGTAGCAATCATGGTTTGCCCATGGTGTCTCCTGTAATATAAAACATGTAAAATGGGGAGAATAATGCTCCCAATGGGCTGTCCCAATATATACAGCACTCTCAAATTAGTGCTTCCTGTGAATGTACAAACATCAACAATACAAGGAAACAATATGTCATGAAAACAAGCTACCAATTGACAAATAGAGAGTGGGTCACTGCTCTTATCATGGGACCAACGCAGTGTACCTCCTTACTGCATCAAAACAGAAATTAACAAGTTCTTTTCCAGCCACTTTTTTTCTGCCACAATCATATCATAAGATGGAAACATGAATATACAATTTGGTGCCAAAGATGCACCCCAAAATCATGTGGCCTCTCCCACAAACCACCATAATATTGGCTAATTTCGCTGCTAAAAATTGCTGCAAGTACATCCTCATATGGTATGCAATAAGGGACAAGTCCTCTTGATACATCATGCTGCTCAAACAAGGAGAAGAAGTACAATACAAGATATGAAATTATACCTTCTCCCTCATGCACTTGAGCTCTTGAGCTAAAATGGCTCACTGAAAATTCTCCCTCACTTCCAATGAGTGGGGAAGTGGTTGTGAGGTCCTCTCCATCATCAATTAGGCTATGCATCTCTCCATATTTTGATATATGTCATGCTGAATGCCCTCCCATGTGAATTTCTCTAGCCAATAAAATTATACATCCAAGTGCATAACTAGGAAGTCTCAATCTCTCCTCCTCATAGACAGCGTTGGTGTTCTGCAATATGGTGCTCTCCTCATGCTGTTGTCTAGTACTTTGACATCCCTCATGCCAAAGTCATCTTTCCCCATATTCACCTCGCTTGGATCCAAGAGTGGTGAACCCAGAAACAGGATGCCTCTCAAAAATGTTGGATCCGTGGGCCTCCCAGGTGGGTTGCCTCTCTATAGTGAGACATCTAAATAGGGAATGGACTGTATGAATGAGAGGAGTGAATGGTCCCTCTCTTCACTGTGCAGTGCAGTCCTTATCCTATGTACAAAAATCCTCCTCAACAGATGAGGGTGCATGCTCCTTCCCCCAGAATGTTGATCCTCCTTCTAATCTTCTCCCTCTAATGGTACAACGTTGGTATCCCTTCTCTGCTTATCCCCTTTCGAAATGTGGAATGGAGCTTGTTTCATGGCTCCCTCCAACTCATCTGAGAGTGTTCGTTTTGTTCATATTTTGTAGAAAAATGCGACAAGATGATGGAGCTTAGTGAAATGAAGTCGCCTTCACTAAGTGGGCCCGCAGGCTATTTTTGGCGCAAAGTCTATTTTTAGACTATGTCTATTTTTAGACATATGGAGCATGGTCCAGGGGTTACAGTATGTTATTCTTGGAGTATTGGTCATGTTGGTAAAAATAGATGGACCTCTATTTTTAGACATATAGGTCGAATTCTATTTTTAGATTGCCTATCCTAAAAATAGAAAAGTCAAATATTATTTACCCTTAATAATATTTGGACTCTAAACTTCAGTTTACTCTCTTGGAGCACTTCAGTTCGAGCTACAGAAGTGGCTCATGCATCTGACAGAGGAATTACGCTATTCCTAGGGGTTTTTTGAGCTCATGCATGGTTGACTTCAGTTAGGACTTCAGTGGCAGAATTTTGGTGGAGTTGATGAGACAGTTGGTGGAGTTGTGTTCGGTTTAACTTAGTTGAACTAGTTGAGATTAGTTTAACTGGCTAATCAACTAGTAATGAGTGGAGTGAATTAAATATTATTTAATTCATTAATTAGTAACTCATTATTCAACTCAAGAACACATCAGTTCACTACAGTGCATGGACATTTCAGTGGAGACCAGTGGAAGAGGTAGATGAAAGGGTGAGTACAGCTATCAGTTGTGACATCAGTTGTGCATGAGATTTGCACCACACTTGGAGGCAATTTCCCATGATGATTGTGCTGTCAAGCCAAGGAGATTCGAACCTTGGATCTCTATTTAGACAGGCCATGATTGCGCAATAGAGGCAGGCAATTAGTGGATGTGTTTTGAACCCGTGACTTGTTCAAAACCAAGCTAGTTTGTGTGTAACTTCATGAGACAGTACTGAGTACTTGTGAGGAGTATTGTACTGAGTTGTTACATGTTTTCTCCATTATAATATACACATATAGCTGCGGGGTTTTCAGCTATAGGCTTTCCCCATACATACTGTGTAATGTGTGTGATGTTTTGATGATCTTTTGATCGCATACCGCTTGTTTTATTTCCGCATGTGTGATGATCTGAGTGGAAGAGATTATGTGTTGCATATGAATTCGAATTGATATGTGATCAGGATAATCTCGATGGATAAATCTTCTTTATTTAGCAATTTTCTACATGGTATCAGAGGTATTGAAGCAAAGATTGATCATCACAGTGATTACAAACTTATTTCAGTAGACAGAGTCTGCATGCGGGCCAGGTAGCCTCTGGATCCATCCTTTCCTTTGAAAGGTGATATATCCAGTAAATGCCCCTGCAGTCGATCTCTGTGCTAGAAATAATTTGTTCTCACAGATCAAGAGCGTTTGAGCTTTGAGTTGGAATTCGAATTTTGCAGCAGTTTTGTTTTCTTGGTGCTGGAGTTGAAAATGTCTTTCAACGGTTTGCGACTCGAATATGCTCTTGAAGGAAGTTTGAATTATGTTGCATGGAAGGATGGCATGGAGGCAGTATTAGAAGATAATGGACTGAAGGAGTTCATAGATACGGATGTCCAAAAGCCCACTGATCCTGCTGAAGTCAAAGCTTGGCAAAAGAAGATGGCGAAATGTCGAAGGATCCTGTTGAGCGTCAGGAATCTGTATTGTATCCCGACCCCAACCATGGAAAGGCTTCCTCATATTTAATATAAAGCTTTGACGGATCTCGTCGAGGTAAGAGCGAACAAAGAGAAAGGCCCTTGCTCAAAGATATGCTCGAAACATCAAGATGGAGAAAGGCGACGGTGTCGCCAAATACCTTGCGAAGTTCACTCAGTACGGAGATGAGCTAGGAAGGTGGGGGTGGTGTCGAAGATGAGGAAATGGTGGACACGGCTCTCCTTGGTCTTGAGAAGGCCAGCATTCATATCAAGATAGTGTCGTTGAGTGGGGAGGATTCTTGGGGATAGGGCTGCTGGCGGATCTCTGTGCGAGGAGCAGATAAGAGAGGAATGGGGACGGATCTTCATCAAAGGCCGGTGAAGAAAATTGCTTTGGCTGCCAAAGCAAATAAAGGAAGAAGTAAGAAAAACTTGTCATTTTAGAATTGCAAAGGGCAAGAAGCAAGATATGGCGAAAGTGAAGTGTTTTCACTGCCATGATCACGAACATTATGCTACCAATTGTCCAAAGAAGAAGAAAAACAAGCAAGCGGGAAGATCTGCAGATGGAGAGGCTTTGGCTTCACAGTTCGAGCTTGACTTTTCACTGATCGCATGCTTGGTTTCAAGTGTGATGGGATCGGTGTGGTTCTTGGACAGCGGTGCGTCATTTCATATGACGAGAGATCGGTTGTTCTCGGATACGGAGACCAGAATACGGGCGGTACATCCCGAGATGAAAGGCTGATGATGAACGAATACGGTGCGGCGGTATGCCAAGCCATGTCCTTTCGGATGGTAGGACCAAACCCGAAGTGTTGAAGGATGCCCATGAATATGCAGATTGATGAAGAACCTGATCTTTGTGGCGATGTTGGAAGACAAGGGGTATGATGTGGTCTTCAGCGAAGGAAAAGCCTTCCTGCGCAGTAAGACTACTGGTGAGACCCAGAAGATAGGGGTTCGAGTCAAGAACCTTTATCATTTGCAAGTAGATGGCTGCGTAGCAATGGCATGCAAGGTGGGAGAAGTGGTGAGCCGGGATGATGAGGGTGAACTGTGGCACAGGAGATTGGGCCACCTTCACCACGGAGCTTTGAAGATACTGCAGCAGATTTCTACTGGGCTTCCTAAGAGCACTCTGCAACGATCGAGATCAATGCAAATAGTGTGGCAAGGTAGCCGCAAGCCACCTTTCACGACAAGGATAGTCGCGCCACGACGATCCTTGAGAGAGTTCACACAGACGTGTGTGGTCCTTTCTCAGTTGCTTCGACAACAAAGCACAAGTATTATGTGATCTTTGTTGATGATTTCTCTCGAAAGTGATGGATCTTCTTCATGCAGAAGAAGAGCGATACATTCGTGAAGTTCTGTGAGTTTAAAGCACTGGTCGAGAAGGAGTCGGGGAAGAAGGTGATTGCTCTAAGGAGCGAAAATGGTGGTGAATTCATCTCGGCTGAATTCAAGGAGTTCTGCAGCGCAGAAGGGATTCGGAGAGAGCTCATCGCACCCCATAACCCACAGCAGAACGGGGTGGCTGAGCGGAAGAACAGAACGATCGTGGGTGCTGCACGGGCGATGTTGCATGATCAGGGCCTACCCCTTCACTTGTGGGATGAGGCATGCAATACAACAATGTATGTGCAGAACCGTTGTCCTCACAAGGTTCTTGGCATGAGTACACCGGAGGAGGCTTATTCTGGCAAGAGGCCTGATATTTCCCATTTGCGGATTTTTGGTTCTCCTGTCTACATACATGTGACAAAGGATGCGAGAAGGAAGTACAGATGCGGCCATGAGAGGAATTCTGGAGATATTTTTAGAGTACTGCTGATACCACTTCACAACTATCGGGTATGACGCCAGGACGATCGCAAGGCGGTGACAAACGGGATATCAAGTTTCGAGAGGAAAGCCATGCAGTGTTCGCTTGAGAGGGAGCTACACTTGCATGCAGATGAGGAGCTGTTAGTTCCTAGGGAGGAGCTTCCGGATGTGGATCAGCCACAAGAGGAAGTTCAGGAGGTGGAAGAAACCACCCATGCAGCGCCAACCATCAGAGGGCGCATGCGCACTACAGAAGCTGAGCGACTGGCTCGAGATGCAAAGAAGGTTGTAGGACCACCTACAGCACAGCGCAGACAGAGGCAGTCACCGGATCGGTACACTTGATACATGGCTCTTGTGAGTCAATGTGTTGTGACGGAGCCATCCTCTTTTGAGGAAGCTGTGGAGGAACCCGCATGGGTAGATGCCATGATCGAAGAATATGATTCGATCATCAGAAACAGTGCATGGGAGATTGTCCCAAGACCGGAGGGGAAATTAGTGGTGGGTTCGCGATGGATCTACAAAGTGAAGCAGGCGGCTGACGGGAGTGTGGAGAAGTATAAGGCGAGATTTGTCGCCCGTGGCTTCTCACAGATCGAGGGGATTGACTATGAGGAGACTTTTGCACCTGTCGCAAGGTACTCTTCCATACGGACGATCCTTGCTCTCTCAGCGCAGATGGGGTGGCACATTCATCAGATGGATGTGAAGACTGCGTTCCTCAATGGATTCATTGAGGAGGAGGTGTACATAGAGCAGCCTGAAGGTTTCGAGATCTTCAGCAGTGAGTCGCATGTGTGCCGACTCAAGAGAGCACTGTACGAGCTGAAGCAAGCACCTCGTGCTTGGTACACACGGATTGACAGTTATTTCACCGGGCTTGGATTTTCCAAGAGTGAGGCGGATCCTAACCTGTACTAGATTGTGGTGGAGGGGAAGCTGCTGATCATCGTACTGTATGTAGATGATCTTATTTTGACGGGTGATGAGCTATTGATACTTTCATGCAAGGAGGACCTTGCTAGAATGTTCGAGATGAAGGACTTGGGCCTCCTTCATTATTTCCTGGGATTGGAGATTTGGCAGCGTAGTGGAGGACTGTTTGTTTCTCAGGGAAAGTATGCCCGGGAGATTCTGGAGAGGTTCAACATGCATGGCTACAAGCCTGTTGACACTCCTCTTCTTGGTGGTTGGAGGAAGGAGGATGCTACTTCAGCGGAGGTAGTGGATGCCACTATCTATCGATAGTTGGTGGGGTCGCTTATGTATCTGGTCAATACACGACCCGATATATGCTATGCTGTTAACCAGCTTTCGCAAGATATGGTTAAGCCTACCAAGCTCTTTTGGAAGCGAACGCGTATGTTGCGTTATCTTAGTGGCACATGGAATGTGGTCACTGGTACGACGGAGGATGGGCCCGAGCTTTAAAATTCTTTGATGTGAATTGGTGAGGGACGGACGGGAAAAACACCGTACGGAGGAGTTTTCGACGATGAGTCGACGGTTTAAGTACGGCCCGAACGGGGAATCCATGGCACTCGATTAGCTGGGCGGCCGCCGCGCAAGTTTGGCTGCATGCGAGGCTATTTGGATGAGGAAGATCCTCGCAGGATTGTTCAGGTTGCATTTGGAACCTACAGTGATCTACTGTGATAACCAGAGCTGCATCAAGCTCTCGGCTAATCCAGTATTTCATGATAGGTCCAAACACATCGACATCAGGTACCATCATATCAGAGATTGTGTTCAGCGGAGAATCATGATGCTTTCATGTGTTCCCACGGAGGATCAGGATGCCGACATCCTGACGAAGGCGCTCACCAGGAGCAAGTTCGAATTCCACAGAGGCAGGATAGGGGTTGCAGATAATCCATATCTTGCTGAGAGGGAGTGTTGAAAATGCAGCAAGATTATGGAGCTTAGTGAAATGAAGTCGCCTTCACTAAGTGGGCCCGCAGGCAAATTCTGGCGCAAAGTCTATTTTTAGACTATGTCTATTTTTAGACATATGGAGCATGGTCCGAGGATTGCAGTATGTTATTCTTGGAGTATTGGTCATGTTGGTAAAAATATATGGACCTCTATTTTTAGACATTTAGGTCGAAGTCTATTTTTAGACTGCCTATCCTAAAAATAGAAAAGTCAAATATTGTTTACCCTTAATAATATTTGGACTCTAAACTTCAGTTTACTCTCTTGGAGCACTTCAGTTGGAGCTACAGAAGTGGCTCATGCATCTGACAGAGGAATTATGCTATTCCTAGGGGTTTGGCGAGCTCATGCATGGTTGACTTCAGTTAGGACTTCAGTGGCAGAAGTTTGGTGGAGTTGATGAGACAGTTGGTGGAGTTGTGTTCGGTTTAACTTAGTTGAACTAGTTGAGATTAGTTTAACTAACTAATCAACTAGTAATGAGTGGAGTGAATTAAATATTATTTAATTCATTAATTAGTAACTCATTATTCAACTCAAGAACACATCAGTTCACTACGGTGCATGGACAGTTCAGTGGAGACCAGTGAAAGAGGTAGATGAAAGGGTTGAGTTAGCTATCAGTGGCGACATCAGTTGTGCATGAGATTTGCACCACACTTGGAGGAATTTCCCATGATGATTGTGATGTCAAGCCAAGGAGATTCAAACCTTGGATCTCTCATTAGACCAGCCTTGATTGCGCAATAGAGGCAGGCAATTAGTGGATGTGTTTTGAACCCGTGACTTGTTCAAAACTAAGCTAGATTGTGTGTAACTTCATGAGATAGTACTGAGTACTTGTGAGGAGTATTGTACTGAGTTTGTTACATGTTTTATCCATTATAATATACACAATAGCTGCGGGGTTTTCATCTATAAACTTTCCCCATACATACTGTGTAATGTGTGTGATGTTTTGATGATCTTTTGATCGCATACCGCTTGTTTTATTTCCGCATGTGTGATGATCTGAGTGGAAGAGATTATGTGTTACATATGAATTTGAATTGATATGTGATCAGGATAATATCGATGGATAAATATTCTTTATTCAGCAATTTTCTACAAACACATGAGGGCTTCTCATCAACTCTCCTCACTAATCCTTTAGTGAATCCCTTATAGGTTTTTACATTTGCATGAAAATATGAAACAGAAACTTGAAACCACCAATCATAGGCCATACCTTTGAGATGCAGTGGTGCTTCCTCCATTCTTCTTGCAATGCACATGGGAAATAGACTGCGTTGTGGATCTGCATGTGAGACTGAATGCTCACACCCTTCAAGTGAATAACTAGGGCTTGCTTCATCAACAAACCCCTTCAGGAGATTTCTGCAATTCTCCCTTTTCTATATCCTTGAGATCTTCTATGATACCCTCCAAAGTATGGAAAAGAATAAGGGAGGTCTTCTCTTCCGTCATTCTTCCTCCTCTTTCTCTTGCCAAGAAAGGAGGCATGTTACAGCGCTGAAGATCAAGTTGTGCAGCTGATTGCTCACACACATTGTAATGAATGCTATGGATTATAATATCAGAGGGATCTGCATGATCTCCCTTCTCCATCCCCTAGATTTCTTCTTTCATTACATGAAGAGTTTCTAAAAACTCTTCTCTCTGTAATCTTCCAGGAAAGGGGGTTCAAGCCCTTCTCCCTTGTGTCTTCAATGTAACCAAGATTCTCCATCAGATTTGTCTTGCTTCTTCTCTTTTCTTCTTTGATAGCTTGATCTCATAGGCTGTGCCAGAGATAATTCTCTGATACCACTGTAATTTTCCAGATCTGAAACTGCTCATGAATCCGACAAATGAAAATCCTTTTTCAAGAAAACATTAACAATCAACAACTGGATCTATTCCAGATATTTATTGCAGGGGATTTTACTGGATATGTCACCTCTGAAAATAGGGTGAGATGCAAAGGCTATCTGGCCCACTAGCAGACTCTGTCTACAGCACTATGTCGAGAGCTAATATTCCCAAGAGGGATTGCTCAGCAAGCCAAGCCTGAAAAACGCATTTTTCAGAGATGGGTGCTTCAGAAAATAATATCAACTCTTGGATCCCTTATATCTGATAATATAACCAAATTCCAAGAGGATATCAGAAAAAAATCAGACTAGGTGAGTTAAACAGTTCTCCCACACCTAGCTTGCCCAAAAAATTGCCCAACTAAGGGACTGCAGCAACATAGAAACTGTATAACGATATTAAAATAATTAATAAGCTTTAAAAAAAGTTAAATAGATAGGAACAAACATATTTAACCTACATCAATGACTTATACAGTGTTTTATGAACCAGGGGGTGGGGAAAATAAAATATTTAGGCACTAAAACGAGTATAATCCGAGATGTATGTAAACATAAGGTGGGAAAGTGGTTGGATCTGATATATATGGTTATAAGGGAATCCCATGTCGAATTTCAGAAAAAAATAATAATATTTTCTATGTTAAACAACTCCTCCTTCCCGACTAGTCAAGAAAAACACCCAATCCCCATGACTTTGAATATGCAAAATTTACTGAAACTCAGGCAGCGTGATTTTCTGAAGGTGATACATGAAACATGATATATAAATCATTAAATCAGACCCATAAGGTTACTCATGCAATAGAAGAGAAAGAATGAAGACTTTAATGAAGAAAAACCTTCCTTAAGAGGTGCTACAACAATTGTATTTCACTGTAAAACCCTAACAACGTTATTTTATGAAGCACACAGAAGCTTCAGGTTACAAATCAGATCTAGAACAGATAATTTTACCAAATTTTAGATCTATATGAGATCCATACACTAGATTGTCCCTATTTTACATACCCCTTGGGGTTTTCAGCAGAAAATGGAATACATGGAGTAGATCTGACTTCTTATGCAGTAGATCTACAGATTTACTGTAGAATTTATAAAGATTAATTTTTTATGAATAGATCATATCTGGAAGTTACATGGATTGTTTGGCCAATCCATGGATCACCACAGTGAGGGAACTTCCCAACACCAAAGATCTCTCTCCCAAGAGATTGCTGAATCACCTTGCAACTCCTCCTTTGAAAATAATGCAGTCTAGGAAGATGGAATGCGCTATAGGCTCAGAAATATGTAATGGCCTGATGCCAATATCTGAAATTAAGTTCCAATCATCCAATACAGTACTTCCAATGGATTAGAACCCTCCTCCGCTGGAAAGAAGTACTGAAATGCCTTAGATATGAAAAGATATAAGCTCCACTTGTTGCAGCTTTCAAAATCAAGCAAACCCTCAATGGATTTGTGCTTCTATTGGAAGTAGAAGCTTGGCCAAAATGTTGAATAGTGGACAAAGCTGAATATCCTCCTCCAAGGAGCTACTCCATGGAAGGTGTTGGGGTTCCCATGTTTTGGCCAGGTTGACAAGACCAAAAGATGAGACAACATAGAACCACTTTCAGACCTTAGGATCTAGCCCTCCTAGGTCCAGAGAGGGATCTCTCTATGATTTTCAAAGGTGTTTGTCTTTGAAGCTCACAATAAGGTATTAGGCTAGGTATGATGCACAGGGTTTGTTTGTTTGATTGTTGGGAACCAGGAAAGAAAGGTCCAATATAAGACAAGGATGAGCATAGAGGGAATTAGGCTAAGATAGATAACTCAGGGAACATCAAGGCCATTGGGCAATGGAGTCAAGAAAGGATTTACTTGTGTTCAATGTGCAAGCTTTCAGTTGGGCTAGTCATCTAGAGCATTTGGATCTTAAAGATGATAGTTGGAATGGGACATTAAGGACTGAAAATGAAAGGAGGAGAACCATCCAATTTTGTCTATAGATCAGGTCGGAGGTCATTTAACTCCAGACCTTCTTGGACAAAATCAGGGGCAATACAAGGGATCTTAGAAAGTCTTAATTGAGATGGAAAGATCCTAGTGAGGCAGAGACAGGGTTCCAGACCTCCCAGTGTTCTCAACTCATCCAACTAACTCCTAGCAAGAACATATAAACATAGATTTCGTCAATTCATAAATCAGAGAGCAGGAAATAACATCCACTACATTGGTTAAATCAATTGAAATTAATATTCAGATACACATATAAGCAGAAAACATAAAAGGATGGGAGAGCAGCAACATAAGGTACCTATCAAGGGTAAATCTTATGCCAAATTTCTGATGCGAGCTTGTAGAAATGGAATGAAATGAAATCAAACACAGAGATAGGAAAACATCACCAGCTGCTTTAGATCAGGATCTAAAGAAATGTGCTTGTCATATTAAAAACAACACCAATCAGGTACATCATTGCCCACAGCTTGAACATTCAGTCTGAATACATCAAATCTCAACATATCTTACAATATTACACAGAGAACTTGTCTCAAGAGGAAGATGCTTGCATTTCTCTGATATCTCATCAACAACCTTTACAATGTTTCTTTCTGAGTTTTATAGCTGAAGAGAAGTAGTAGAGGTAGGTGAGGAACTAAATGCCGTATTAATCTTCTTGAAAAGAGAGAGGGCCGAGGCCCATTCTGTTTAATATTCTGAGCATTTAATTTCTGTCAGCCCCTTTGTGAAAGAGTAATCTTCTCTGGATATGATTTTGACATATTTCGGCTGTGTTGCGCTTGTTGTACTTTGTGATGAATAAACAAAAAGCAAATGAACTACTGAGAAATCTGCTACATAAAGGTTTTGATTGCTTTGGACTACTGTTAGGGTGGAAATTCCTTCTGGGATGCGGTGCATAATAAAAGTTGTATGGGCACCCTATCCTTAATGAAGAAAAACATACTGCTGACGAATAAACCCTGATGTTACCTTTTACTTGTGTTCAGGACCTTTAATCGATCCTCGGGGTCTTCAAACTGGTGCTTTGCCTCTTAAACTACTGATTTAAGGCTCAAGATCTCCGTTAGCGTGCCTTAATCTCTTTGCTTTGCACTGAAACACTTTGCTGCTCCATCTCTGCCTCTGTCAGGTTAGCTCGAGCTTTAATGGCGCTGGGAGATTTTCAGAGTTTGGATTCTGCTTTTCTTTAATGCAAGTCTTGTCTTCACCTTCCCGGGCCATTTTTCATTAAATGTATCAAGGTACAAGGCTTCTCTGCATTTCTGGGCTACTGCATAGAAAACTGGGCGATCATGGCGGTCATTAACTATTGCAAACCCTGCAAGATATGAAAACTGGTTAAGAAAACATACACTAGGGAGGTGGACACAATGAAGATGATGAGGAGGGTCATGCAGAGTGGTGCCATGGTGGAAGAATGATGGACTGTGGCGGGAGAACGCAGTGTGAAGTGGAAAATGGGAAAGATGGCAGACTGCAACAACAAACATTTTGAACTAAATAAACTTAAAAGACCCGAATTTGAATGTTATATGCGACAGAATGACTAGGTGTACGGTGGACACACGTGGTGGTGACGTGGCGAGACCAGGCGATGGGGAATGGTCAACGGCGAGCAAACAAATCTGGACCGTCATTCATGGTGGAGATCGACGGTGGAGGACGACAGAAGGTGGGCCAGTGGGTGTGGGGGTCATGAGTTAAGCAATGCGCAGCTTCGAGGGATGATAGCCTTCAGACGGGCATCGACAGATCGAGCGGGTATTACACATATCGCTTCGCGGCTTGGTCCGAAAGATAATGCGCGATGGGATGGCGGTTTTGCCATCGTACAAAGGACATGTGGCGCGTGATGAGTGGAATCGTTGGGCATTGGAGAGGAACCGTCTGCCGTGCATAAGCAGTGCGATGGAAACTGGTGGGTTTGGAATAGTCGTATGGGGACCACCGGCATCGGGCGCACTGCAGACTGTCAGATCATTGTGGAAATGGACGGCGATGGCGCGATGAGGAAAATGAGCGGATAGGCCAGGGGGGTATCGGGTTTAACATTCATTTTCTGATCAACCACGATCAACGGCTGACATCGTGCTCGATAGGAAATGGGGGAGTAAGCACCTTTCTGACTGGCGGATGGTTACAGCGCTGGGTCTTGTGGAAGGTAAAGGAGCGCGGGGCTATCAGAAGAGGGGCTAGGCCTGATATAAGGTTCCAAGTGGGTTTTAAAGCCATTTCAATGCATTTTGAAGCCTTATAAGGGTAACGATAGGGAGATATAGAGCGAATCAGGAAAACAAGGGGCATGGGTAGAATTTTGAAAGGGGATTTGGGAGGTTTCAGGGAATTAGAGGGGAATTCGGCAAGGGGAACACATAGGTTAAAATGGGATAATTTGCAGGGGTACAAAGGGGGGAAAAAGGCCTTTTGAGAAGGAATTAGCAGAGAGAGACTATTTTAGGCACAACACTAAGAGACTTCAAGGATGATGGGTTTTCAGGAAAAGGCATTCCTTGAAGGCTCCAAGGCAGACTAGCCCCCAGTTTGCTTGTCAAGAATTTCATAGGGGGGCTAACAGAAGGAGAGAGGATTCCTAAATAGGAAATCCTCTTCTCTTTGGCTAACCATCCAAGAGAACTCGAGTTGCTCAAGCAACTTATAAAATCATCAACAACCTTTGCTTTGAGCCTTCTCCTTCCTTTTATAAGATGAAGATGGGCACAACCCTAAACCACTTTCAAAACTTAAGCCCCTTTCACATGTGCAACCTCCATCTAGATCTGTGCTGGCCAAAAAGGAGGTACATTGCACTTAGACAATGCTGCTGATAAGGTCTTGTTGACCCAATCAATTGTCACAAACCCCTTTCACAAATAAGGGTTTCATTAAAGCAGCCCTGATTTAGCCTTGTTCATATTGGGCATTTATTTATTCCATGGATTTTTTGCATTTTATTGATATCCCTTACCATTCTATTCCTTCTACAAAGTAAACAATACAAAAATGAATATTCCTGTTAAATTAGGAATATTACAGTTGTGTTGTAGGGTTTTGCAGTGAGGGTTCACAACACCACTTCCTGCACTCATTTTTCAAAGGAGGGAGTCTCCATTCCTTTGGGAGATCATTAAGGAAGATATTGGAGCATATTTTCATATCTTGGCACTTGGCCAAAGCACTCCCATCAGCTACAACACATTCCCTTGTAGGAACTACGTCATTTCTTGCAGTGTTGTAGTGAGAGGGTCAATCCCCTCAATCTTGACATGCTTTCTCAGGGAAAAGGCCAACCTTTCTCCTAGAAAGTTTGTAAGAAGGATCCTCCTTCATTTCTTGTATGATTCAGCTGTATGTATACAAGCTTCAATTAGACTACATTTTTCAGATCCAGATCTGTAGATCTAACGTTTTGTACATTGTGCTTTCATGAAACCCTTGCTGGGTTATCTTCAGAATGTGTAAAAGGGGCTAGATCCTCATTTTTCTTCATGATTTGAGTAAATAAACTCCATATCTGATGTTTTCATCATATTTTATCAGAAACCCTCTTTAAATGACGTTGTGCATGCTTCAAAAAACTTTTGTTTAGTCAAGTCATGGGATTTGGGCCTTTTTAAGCCATACCAGGACCGAGAGATCTGTTTAAATAAGAAAAAGTGATTTTTTTTAAAATATTTTCTGTTTGTGAGTCCCAAATTACATTTTCCAAGGGATCCCAATGTTATTTTTCCTTATTATAATGCAATTTTCTGAAAATAACGTTTTTATGGTCTAAATGTTGCATTTTCCCCACTTGGAATGATGTAAAGGAGCTCCTTTTTGCTGATGTTACATTAATTTTATGACTTCGTGTTTCTCAACACATTTTATGAGATAATTTCTCACTGCTACTCTAGTATTGTGCTTATGCATTGCTACATTCCCATTTTGCGATATTACAGTTTCAATTTGAATAACTCTAAGTATGGAAGAGAAAAGATATTTTTCAATTTTTCAAACTCATAATTCAAGCCTCACACACTCTCAATGTGAATTCTAAACAATATAGAACATTGAAACAAATTTGATCCAAACACACACATGTCCAAGAAAAAATCCAATGGAACTTTGAAAGAAACAAACGATTTTTTGCATAGAAATGTCATTTTTCACCTATCTAATGAGGAAAATAAGGACAGAGACATCTCCAACAAAAGAAATTTTAGGTATACAAGAAATTGGTGGTAGCTAGAGAGCTAGAAACCTCAATGTCTTGACAAGGAAACAAACCCAGACCTTAAATTAGATGTATCCAAGCAATGCAATTTCCCCAATCCCACTTTGAAGGAAAATCAAGAAACAAATCCAAACCTTAAGTTAGATGTATCCAAGAAATGCAATTTTCCTAATCCCACTTTGAAGGAAAATGAAACAAGTACTAATGACTTTGTTGAATCATGCTTAAATCCATGCTTGGACATGCTTGAATCATGCTTGAATCATTCTTAAAGCCATGCTTGGCCATGCTTAAAGCTACGAACTTCTCGTCTAAAAATATCATGGAATATCTCATACTAAATCGACACCCAGATGTGCTCATCCCATCAATAAAAATACAAATTATCATTTTTACATCTATTCAGTCACATATCATAGGAAGAATTTTTCAGACTAAAAAATAGATCATCCCATGCAAATATCTCGAAGGGTACTCAACAAAAACTCAATGTGTATGAAGCGACTCAATCATGAATTCACTCAGGTTCTATGAAAAACATGTGTGTGTGTATGTGTGTGTGTGTGTGTTTGTGTGTGTGTTGGCTTGAGGGGTCCTAACCCAGGTTCGGAGTTATCGCGCAACCAACAAACCCTCTAACTACTAGCACTTTCAGCAGTGACCTGCTTGCGCAAATAAAAGTCTCGCCTGAAGAAGTATGGGGGGTGTTGGAACTAGGCTTCCACACCCTGAGGAAGAATTTAATGTAGTTTCCCTAAACAGACTTATAACATAACTATAACAGATGATATGCAGGTGCACACATCAACAGATCAATAGAACAACATATCAACTCTTCGCAGATTATCACAGAATGCTTCAATATTTATTTTTTCACAGTAAACATATGTACATTAATAAAATATATTCATAAATATCTATTCACACATAATATACTTTAGTCCTTCACGCAGATGAAATTAATCATTAACAGAATTAAATATGCAATCACAGAACATATTTTGATCTCAAAGCAAATAACAAATAAACAACAGGAAGTTGCATAACAGTCTAGATTTCACCAAAACAACCTTCTTTATTAAGAGATATAGCAGTTCTAATACATTCATTCCTTCAATTCAATTTACCCTTCTGCACACACAACCTGCGGAGTGCACATACAACCAAGACTTAGGTCTCCGTGCACACAACCATCAGGAGAATTTTTACCCAAAATCGAGACTTAGATTAAAATCCTTAAGCAATAACCATCATAAGACAATCGATAAAGATTTCCTTTCATGACTTGACATTTACATATTTATACCAACTTAGGGTGCAGATATTGTGGTCTCAAACCATGGTTTGAGACTCATGATTTTCTCTTAAAACCCATTACATTGAATAAGGGAATCTATCCCACCCAAATCCCATTTGACTCTTTCGTGCAGTGCATACAACAAAATATAGACAAAAATTTACCAAAATGGTACCCCAGGGGACCCCACTCCAACAGGCCCCTAACACAAACTCGCGACTCATCCCAAGTCACTGTGGGGTGGTCTCCTTCATCTTCCCTTTGAGTTCGTAGACAGAGCTCTTCAGTGGCAAGACAACTTCGACACTCTACAGGGCAGCGCACTGCACTTCATCCATGATCTTTGGAGTCATCGTCCCTTCAGCTACCAGATTGATATTGTGTTGTTTCTGCTAAAGGATTTTTAAGGCACCATCAAAAGTCTAAGACAACTGCAGGGCTTCCTCAGCCCACACAGATATTCTATCTCTGTTTGGATTCCTTTTCCCTCATGAAGGAAGGAAAATATTTGCGTTGTCACCAATGTAGGCATCACCATTCGAATATCTACAAAAAAATTTCTTTCATGCGTAATTCCTTACGAAGCTGCTCCACCATTTGTTTATTCTGAAGAGAAGTCTAGACACCCATGGCTTCATCTAGTAGTTGCCCCAAAATTGATCACGGTTGTTTGAAACTTGCAGGAACTTCCAGTTTAATAATCACTGCGAACTTCGATGGATACACCATCAACCCCTACTGACAGACAATATGACCCAAAAATATCCCAAATGGCACACAAAATATGCACTTCCTCAAATTATTGAGATATGATACTTCCTACAATAATCCAACATTAGGCGCAGACTTGATACATGCTTCTTCAACAACCCAAAGACAATCCAATCATCAAAGTAGACTTCTAAGAACTTGTGGATATATTCCTTAAATTTAGCTAATACTACGCGTGAGAATATCGCTGGTGCATTCTTCAACCCAAATAGGATAACTCTATACTGAAAGGATCCCCATTTCGTTGCAAAAGTTGTCTTACTCCTATCTTCCGGCGTAATTTTGATCTGATGATATCCTAAGAACCCATCTGTAAATGAATAAGCTTCTTGTCCTCCCACATTGTCCAGGATCTCATTAGAAAATGGGGTTGGGAATGGATCATGTACAAATGCATCATTTAATTTGCGTAGGTCCACACAAGTCCTTATTTCTCCTTTAGTCTTATTATCTTGTACTACCATGGGGCTCACCCAATCAGAATCCTCCACTAGTTCTATAATTCCTGCACCGACCATTTTATCCAACTCTTCCTTAACTTTCTATTTGTATTTAGGATTCAATATATATGGGCACTACTTCACATGTCGTGCATCCAGTTTCAAAGTGATCTTCATAACCCCAGAATCTCCAATTATACCTTTCAACTCGTAGAAATTTGTAGGAAACGGGTCCTGATACTCAGTCAGCAACTCAATAACCTTTCCCACTATATCATCATCCTAGTAATCTTTGATCTTCACTAATTTTGGTTGTTCTTTGGATCCAATTTTCACTTGTCGAATCTTCAAAGGCTTAGTGGCATATAATGACTGAATTGAAGGCTCGACAACTACACGTTGTCCTTCAAATTCAAGGATTGTAATATTCCTTGGATTTTATTCATTCTCTTCAACTATCAGATTTCTGCAATTGACAATATCCCTCATCAAATATGACCTCTTGAATACCTTGCAGTGCTTTACCCAAGCAATCAAACCCACTCTCAAAGCTTAAGGTTAAAATTAAACTTTCAGTCAGGGCAGACCATTCATTGGTTCCTCGGCACAACTCTGTTTATAGCTACTATTATCGTTCTATAATTTTAATATTGGCAAGAATAATTATATAGGAAAACATCAAACTAGTTTTAAAGCTGGGATCTAGCCCCGCCAGCTTCAGAGAGGGCTCTCTCTGTGTAATTCAACTTTGTTTTCTTAAATGATATTAGGCTAATTATGATAGTTTTAAATTGTTTTTTTGTTTGATTGTTTGGTTGGTTGGTTGGTTGGTTGGTTAGGTGATATTTTTGAGTTAATTATTTTCCATTGGGCTATGGAGTTAAATCAAATATATATGATGTATCAAAATTTTAAAAGAGTAATCATAGGGCAAGCTAGTTATAGTTACTAGATATTTAATTCTAGATAAATGATGAAATGAAGCATGAGTGATTTTGGTAGTGATTGAAAAGCTTGCATTCAAGAATTTATCAATCATACTTCAAAAGAAAACATAAATATTGCAAACACAACCAGAAATAAGGTGTTCAAATAACAAATATTACTTCTTCAATTTTTGTTTTACAATTAGATTAAATTAACATACAATAAAGAAACAAAGTGGAAACAAATATCACAAAAAGAAAAACATCACCAGTAACATATAGCACAAGTATCTTGTGAATGTTCTTCTTTATTGATGTATCAACAGCTCAAAAAATAAAATTCTCAATAGAAAGGATTACAATGATCAGAGTCCAACCCCTGATACTTCGAATGCATGAAGTATTTAAACTAATCCTATGAAGGATGTCATATCAAAACAGGACATCTTCTTATTAATTACAATATAACGGTATTGAAAAAATGTGCTCCAGAATGGTGTAGTCATTAAAATATTTCTTGACATCTCACAATTATGTCCAAGAAGCAATTACTGCACATTATAACCATTGGTTGCACGATCTAATTGTTCTTGCACCGGTCGTTGTGCTGGCTATGGTTGTTGGTTGTAGCTTCTCTTCACTCATCCTGGTACTTGCATAGTTTTTCCCACCGTTCTTGATCTGGATTTATGCAGGAATGCAATAAAATACAGAAATAGAAATAAACACAGAGATGAAATGGAAATAACACTTCATTTCATTAATATCAAATCACTGAAATATGTTTACAGACAGAATGGAAATAAACTAGCTAGGGCGATGGTAGCTTATCTCTGAGAAGAGATGTGGTGGATACATGCCTCTAAACTATCTTACAATGAGGATAAAAGGCCTATTTATTGTTGAGAAACAATGCAAAACCATAAACATACAAAAACCTAACTGTAGGAGATGAAGCGCCAAAACTATGGGCTCTATTTGGGTAAATTGGTGTTTCAACTTCCCAGGGACGTAAATTTGGCATATGATCTTCGTTTGATGCACATCATACCTCATTAGAAAGATATATTTGATGAGTAAAATTTTTTGTATGAATAATATTGGTACATATACCCATTTTTCTCCCATTTTTCCCAAAAAATGTCGTTTAGGGCCTCAGAATGGCTCCGGAAGTTCAGGACTCAAAAAACTACTAAAAATAGTAAGTGGTGTCAAAACTGAAAAAAAAAATGAAAGAACCGATGGTGGGGGTTCAAATGAAATATTTGAGTGGCCACCAATATCCACGTGGCTCATTAGGGCCTCCAGACGGCTTTGAAAGTTCAGGAACCAACAACCTGCTAAAAATTATAAGTTGTGCTAAAAGTGAAAACTGAAAGAACTGATGGTGCGGGTCCAAATGGAATAGGTGGGTGGCCACCAATATCCACCTATATCATTCCTCCCTCCTTAGGAAGTAATGGTCCCCATTTCATTAAGTTCCTCTATGAGAGGAAAATTCTGCTAAACTTGGTATTGGATTTGTCGAGGATGTCATGGACCTGCTGGCAGACATGATGGATGCGTTCAATAAATTTGTTTTCCTCAGACAATACATGTGTTGATTTTGTCTGTGTAATCGCATGAGTTATGGCAATATAAGGTGGCAGTGCACCTGGGGTCAGATCAATGGAGTGCTTGTCTGGACATTGTAGAGGAACCTCTGTGGGTGAGGAGAAAATGTCTTTGTATTCCTCCACACCTTTGTCCATATGCTTCTGTTGTGTAGGGGGGCCCTCTTTTGAGGTTGTGGCCACAATATTCTTCTTTCCTTGTGGGTGAATCATAATGAAAATAAATTTCCTTATCTGGGAAACAATCTTACTGCATTATTTTGCAGTAGTCAAAGAGATGGCAAGAGGCGGTACTACCTTTGGTATCCTGTACATTTATTTCCCAAAGTAATAATGGCAGCACGAGGCCTAGATTCATACACAGCATGTCACCTCCATAATTATGGTTGGCCCAATAATACATCAGCTACATTAAGAGGAGAAACATCACACAATACCTCATATGTCAATGGCTTGATGTTGTACAGAAGGTGGCACTGCTGGCAGACACGGAGATCTCTCCCTGGGTGAAGCCACCCAATGGTATATAGCTGTGGGTGTGTTATGGTCAGTAATTCGAGCCACTTCATAACCTCTACTGAAATGAGGTTCTTTTGGCTTCCGCTATCGATAATAAATTGCAGTGGAGAACCCTTCACCCACATCTATGAATGGAAGAGGCACTCCCCCTCCTCTGGATCCTTGGGATCCTCCCTCAGGAGCTTGGTGGTGGCAACAATGGCACTAAGGTCTGCATCAATGATCTTCTTCCCTTTTTCATCTCCCTTGTATGGTTCTGGCTCAGGATCAAAACATGCATCTGATTCAAGTGCCTTCAGTTCGGTCACCAGGGACTATTTGGCCCGACACTCGTTTCTGTTGTGAGTAGGGTTGTTATGAAATTCACACCACTTCCCTATGTCCTTATTTTGATTTGTGGTGGTGTTCTAAGTTGCCCCAATTTGTTTTTGCCCCTTATTCTGTGGTTGGGGGGTGCCTTTCCCTGGCTTTGGATTCATCGATCCAAAATCTCGCTTCTTCTGCTTAAATTTATTCTCAATCTTGGCGGCATAGCGATAAGCCGTGCCAAGCGAGGTAATGTATAGGAAATAAATTTCCCCCTAAATGTGTCTATGGAGACAGTTTCAGTATTGAGCACCAAATGTCTCTATGAATCTTTAATACCCAACTTTGTGCCCAAGGTATGGAACAAATTTGTCAGTTCGTGCACATCTTGATCTGTTTGTTGTCGTAGCGTGGTCCATTGGATGTACGTGTCCTCACAGCTCCCCACGGGGTAATATTGTTCCTTAATGCAATCTTGGAATGAATTCCAAGTGGGTGCGGTCGAGAACAGAGAGGTTTCCCCCTCGTCCTTTTGATCACAGTAGGTTTCCCACTAATCTTTGACATGGGGGGCAGGTTTGAGGAGTGCAAAAATAACTTTTTCTCGGTCGGATAAATCATGGACCAAGAAATACCCTTCTAGAAAATTCAACCATCTATCTATGGTGTCTGCATCTATATGGCCTTCAAATATAGGAATGTCAAAGTTTACCTGTACCTAGAAGGGCATGGTGCCTCCAGAGTGGTTGTTGGATGCAAATGTGTTGTAGGTGGCAAGCCATTGAAGGATCTAAAAAAAGTTATCCATTATCGCGTTCCTTTGTTTCTCGGGGGCCTCCTCGAGCAATATTATTATAGGATCTTCTACTCCCTCATCTTTCTTTTCTTCCACCATGGGAGGTCGTCGGGGTTTGTGAGGCTGATCTTGCAAGGGTTCAACCATATCGAACCCTACCTCCTTATACCCTGACCTCGTTTGGGACATGTAAATAAAAATAGAGAAAGAGTAGAACACTATGATACCACTGATCCGTATTTATGTAGGAATGCAATAAAATACAGAAATAGACCTAAACACAGAGATGCAGCGGAAATAATACTTCATTTCATTAATATCAAATAACTGAAATATGTTTAGAGACAGAATGGAAATAAACTAGCTAGGGCGATGGTAGCTTATCTCTGAGAAGCGATGTGATGCCTACATGCCTCTCAATTATCTTAGAATAAGGCTCGAAGGCCTATTTATTGTTGACAAACAATGGAAAACCCTAAACATCCAAAAACCTAACCGTAGGAGATGAAGCGCCAAAACTATGGGCCCCATTTGGGTAAATTGGTGTTTCAACTCCCCGGGGATGTAAATTTGACATATGATCTCTGTTTGACGTGCATCATACCTCCTTAGAAAGATCTGTCCGAGGAGTAAAACTTTTGGTATGGGAAACATCAATCCATAAATCCATGTTGCTCCCAGTTTTCCCAAAAAAAGTCGTTTAGGGCCTCAAAATGGCTTCGAAAGTTTAGGACCCGAAAAACTGCTAAAAATAATAATTTGTGCCAAAACTGAAAAAATGAAAGAATCTATGGTGGGGGTTCAATGGAATAGGTGGGTGGCCACAAATATCCATGTGGCTCATTAGGGCCTCCAAACGGCTCCGAAAGTTCAGGAACCAACAACCTGCTAAAAATAATAAGTTGTGCTGAAAGTGAAAAACTGAAAGAACTGATGGTGTGGATCCAGATGGAATAAGTGTGTGGCCACCAATATCCACCTGGATCATTCCTCCCTCATTCTGAAGCTATGATCTCCCTTGTGTTAAGTTCCTCCATGAGAGGCAAATTCTGATAAACTTGGTATTGGATTTTTCCAGGATGTCGTGGACCTGCTAGCGGACATGCTAGCAGAAGTGCTGGATGCGTTCAATAAATTTGGTTTCCTCATACAGTTCATGTGTGGATTATGTTTGTGTAATCGCATGAGTTATGGAAATATCAGGCGGCGGTGTGCTAGGGGTCAGATTAATGGAGTGTTTGTCTGGACAGTGTAGAGGAACCTCTCTGGGTGAGGAGAAAATGTCTTCGTATTCCTCCACACCTTTAACCATCTGCTTCTGCTATGCAGGGTAGCCCTATTTTGAGGTTGTGGCCACAATATTCTTCTTTCCTTCTGGGGGAATGGTAATGCAAATAAATTTCCTTATTTGGGAAACAATCTTACTGCATTTTTTTCCAGTAGTCAAAGATATGGTAGGAGGCGGTACTACCTCTGGTATCCTATACAAGTTATTTCCAAAAGTAATAATGATAGCACAAGGCCTAGATTCATACACAGCATGTTGCCTCCATAACTATGGTTGGCCCAATAATACACCAGCTACATCAAGAGGAGAAACATCACACAATACCTCATCTGTGAATGGCTTGATGTTGTACAAAAGGCGGCACTGCTGGTGGACGTGGAGATCTCTCCCTCCATGAAGCCACCTGATGGAATATGTATGTGGGTGTGCTATGGTCGGTAGGCCGAGCCGCTTCACGACCTCTACTGAAATGAGGTTCTTTTGGCTTCCACTGTCGACAAGAAATTACTGTGGAGAAACCTTCACCCACATCTACAAATGCAAGAGGTGCCCCCCCTCCTCTGGATCCTCGGGATCCTCCCTCCAGAGCTTGGTGGTGGCAACAATGGCACTGGGGTCCACATCAATGATCTGCTTCCCTTTTTCATCTACCTTATCTAGTTCTGGCTTAGGATCAAAACATGCATATGATTCGAGTGCGTTAAGTTCTGCCACCAGCGACTGTTTGGCCCAACACTCATGTTAGTCATCAGTAAATTTTTCTATTTTTTAGATGACTAAATATTTGTCCTAGATTTCTAAAAACAAGATTCATGAATATTGTGAGTTTTAGAAATATCACTGCCTTCATTGTCCTTAAGATAAATTTTTCACTATTTTACTACTCTGCCATTCCCTAGTTATACTACCACTCCTAAAAGACCCCTCATGGGCTCATACCACTCACATTTATCCTATTTTCCAACCCATAACCTCAGCACTTTTTTTTGCCTCTGCCTAACCCCTCCACATTCCACCTAGGATTACCAAACATCCTGATCCTACTCATGTGCACCAGATACCTCAAGCATTGATGATCTCAAAACTATCTCTTTAGGCTCTTTAGATAAATCAAGTACATTGGATTTTGGATCTTCAATACATCAATTTTTGATCTAGGTGGATATTGGTGGCCACCCGCCTTTTCCACTTGGGCCCCCACCATTGTCTCTTTCAGTTTTTTAGTTTCGGCATAACTTACTATTTTTAGCAGTTTTTGGGTCCTGAACTTCCGGAGCCGTTTTGAGGCCCTAAATGACGTTTTTTGGGTACAGGACTACCAACGAATTTGATCATAAAATTTGTCCCGAGAGTTGTAGTCCTCGGATAGAGCTTTCTAATGATGTATCATGTGCGTCAAACGGAGATAGTATGCCAAAGTTACGTCCCTGGGAAGTTGAAACACCAATTTACCCAAACGGGGCCCATAGTTTTGGCGCTTCATCTCCTAGGGTTAGGTTTTTGGATGTTAAGGATTCTCCATTGTTTCTCAATAATAAATAGGCCCTCGAGCCTCATTGTAACTCAGTTCAGAGGCCTGTAGCCACCACATCTCTTCTCAGAGATAGCTACCAGTGGCCTAGCTAGTTTTATTTCCATTCTGTCTGTAAGCAAATTTCAGTTCTTTGATATTAATGAAATGAAGTGTTATTTCCGCTGCATCTCTGTATTTATGGTTATATGTTTATTCTGTTGCGTTCCTGCATAAATCCGGATACGATTTGTCATTTACTCTGTTTTTCACCTTGAAGACCCCAAGCCAGCTTTCGGGTCAAAGACCAAGTCAAAAAGAGCCTTCCACTTTTGGGTCATTAGGGTTTCTTTGGTTGTAGGGTTATCCTTGATGTTTTGAGCTCTATTTTCCTATACAAGAAGTTGAATCAAGTGTGGAAAGAGATTGTTTTATTTTATCCAAGATATGTCGAGAAAAATCTCCAAGGAAAGGTCACCTTATCAAGTTCAAGTTAACAAAAATAGGTGTTCACTTTGACTTGTTCTGTGAGGAAAGTGAGGGTGATTGTCAATGAGAAAAAATTGTAAGGTGAAGGCACTAACTACTCATCAAATACATTCACAAGATATGGAGAGGGGAAGCAGCTTATGTTAAAGAAAAATGAGGGTTCAAGGCGATTATGGCAGTGTGCCAAGGAGCCAGTAAACCAAATCACATGGATAGAGGCACACCAGTACAACCAAGCATGGATTGAAGATTTTTAGAAATCATAGATTAAAAAGGGAAAAAGGTGAGGTGAACTAAACAAAAATGAATGAACTTGAAAGGGCTATAGAGAACTTAGAATACAATACTAATTATTTTTCTCAAGCATCCCAAAAACCTATGATTTTGGTAATATGATCAAAGAAGGTAAAATGGAAAGTTTGGACTCTATAAATAGCAGTAAAGGTTTCTCGAGGATATCACTATTTGCAAAGATTCCAAACTCATTCCAAGGAGTTTTTCATGACAAAGTTGGTCACAAGAGGTAAAATGAAGATGGTCAAAAGAAGGTAAAATTAAGCTGTTGAGCCTCCTTCATGACAAAAGAAGGAGATTTCAAGGGACTGTTGTGTGTGTCATCCTAGATTTTTCCAAGGTAAAGCGTTTCACTACCTCAAAAGGAAGAGAATGCAAAGAGTATCAGTGAAAAAAAGTTCAAGCTCCCATTTTCAGTCATTTACACTTAATGATCAAAGGAATAAAAACATAGGGTTAAGCTCCAAAATGAAAGACCAAACTGATCATGAGGTTGTTGTTGTGTAACTAAATGTGTCAAACTCCAAGAACATTATAAAGGGCTAAATCTGTATGTCATGGCACCTGCAAATCAAAAGTGGCCAAAAGAGAAGATAGAAAACATGATTGTGAAGACTATGGTACTTATCAAAGATGGATTTATCATGCCTAGAGATAAATGAGAAAGATGAAAACAAGTTTCTCACTCACCCATCAAGCAAAAGGTAATTTAATCTCCAAGGTAAGAAAGAAAGATTTAGATGCCACCATGAGGGTGCTGAGGTTGTCAAAGTGATTTTAACGCTGCTCACAGGATCGGAGGAAGAGGGTCCTTCAAGGCTTTCATAGTACTTATTGATGAGTGAAAGTGGTTGAAAGGCATGAAAAAGCCAAAACACGATCAATCATGTGGTCGGAAACATTGTCTATCAGAGCAATTGTTAAAGGCATCAATAGGCCAAAGGAAGTCAAATTTCACCATGTCAGCAACTTGAAGAGCAACAAAGAAAAATGGTTAGATAGGAAAGGGTCATTTTAATGATTTTTTAGCCACCTACAGAAAAAAGCTCAAGGGATTATCAGTTAGATGGAAAATCTTGTTGGGTCTCAATCTAGTCTCCTAAACTGAGCTCATTTAATTGTCAACCAGGATTTGTAAACTGCTGAAGTGAAGTGTACCATATGTACCTAGGTGCTTGTTTCTTAATGCGTTGTGTGTAGTGTTTTGTGATGTTTTTGGTCTTTTGTGATGATTTATGATGTTTTTGGTCTTTTGTGATGATTTTTATGTTCACAATGGAAATGTCTAGAAAACTAATAGAAAGGGGTTGGTGGTCGAAACAGAGTTAAGCCTAATGTATGGAATGGCAAATGCAATTGGAAACACTGAAGCAGAATCTAAACTATGACTAAATAAAAGCAAAAGCTTGATAATGACTTTCTAGGCAAATGACACAAACTAAACTTGAGAAATGATCACTAAATATGCAAATCCTCTAAAACACTAATGATGCAATACTCTGTCCTAAGCTCTTCTATTCTATGATTAATTCCTAGTTCTATTCTGCAATTTAATTGAATGTCACAGAACCTATACTCAAAGAGTTATTGGTTTCTTGTTCAAAGTAGTTCTTTTGAGAAAGAGCTCTATTTATAAAATGATGAGGAGATTGCAGAGAGATTTCAGACCTTATAGTGATGTTATCTTCTGTTCCTATGGTTATGGATCACTTGTAGTTTTCAGAACAAAAAGATGTTTGTGAATAATGAAGGCTGTCTTGTGAATCCTAACAACTAAAGTAATCTATTGTGCAAAGGATGACAATGTGAATATGAGATGCAAGTGCAATGAGTTAATCTAAGAATAAACCTAAGATGCTACTAAACTAGAACAATGTTGAACTATAAGTCATCATCAAACTTGAAACAAAGTAACTGAACATGAATTAAATGCAAATGAAACTCCGGAGCATTTTAACTAACATGCATTAATCTATGAAGTTACACAATATGTTTGTTCATCATTAGTGATATTTTGGAAGAGTTCCTTCTTTTGGAAGAGGTAGAACAATTCTGACTGTGTACTTGTATGCAATTGAAAGCAAATGAACAGAAAGCAAATGAAAAACTAAGTTATCACATCCATGTCCTACTCGTCATTATGATGTCTTGGGCAAGCGTTTAAGAGTGAGATCAGAGATGATACTTAGTATAAACACACAACTAAATCATTCATTATCACGGTCATGTCTTGAACTCCTTAAGGATGTCTTGGAAGAATTTCTTCTTGTGGAAGAGTGATTAGAACAAGTGTAACTGTGATAGTGAATAGCAAATACTACAACTAATTCCTACAGTACTATATCTATTCATCATTCATCATTATAATCTGTTGGGAGAATGTCTTCTTGTGGAAGAACTGGAATGAATATAACTACAGTAACGAGTTAAAACAAATACAAATTCAACTCCTAATCCTACAATACCATAGTCATTCAACATTCATCATTTTAATCTGTTGGAATAGTGTCTTCTTGTGGAAGAACTAGAACGAATATGACTACAGTAGCTAGTTAAAACAACTATAAATTCAACTCCTATCCTGCAATACCATAGTCATTCAATATTCATCATCTTAGTCTGTTGGAAGAGTGTCTTCTTGTGGAAGAGCTAGAATGAATACGACTACAGTAGCTAAAACAAAACAACTACCAATTCAAATGCAAAACGTAAAGGCAGCTAGGAAAACTTATCTAATTTACGCAAAAGAAATATGTGCAAGAGGCAGGGGCCCTCTACCACTTGACGGCATTCAACTCCAAATTAAATCACGCCTTCAAAATAACTTTGTCTGCTCCATTAACGATGCAATAGTTTGAACATAACACTCTGTATCTTCAAGGACGTAACACAGAGTTTTTAAACAAAATCTAGCAGCAAATCTAACATAAATCTCTCCCTCTAACTTAGCTCTCGGTCTCCCAAGAGTTTATAAAGCAAATGCACGTAACAATAATTACAACAATTTAGGAACAATGTCTTTCCTTATCCAAATCACGTTAGAACTCTTTGAAGTGGTTGCGTGAAGAAGAAAAGACATCTGGACTGAGACAATCCTAGTAGGAGTCTTCCTTCACAAATGTGTTCCCACGTGCATAACCGTACCCAGAATCCATTTCCTCCTCCATGATGAGCAACGAACCATGTAGACACGACGTGGATCATGCCCATATGCGGTTTTCCTCAAGAGGCCACCTGGAACATACTCAAACATGAAGGTAGTTGCAGAATCGCCGGTTAGCTACGGAATGTCTGCATTCTGCAGCTAGTTCCGGTCAAAATGCTTAACAATGGCAAAAATCACAAAATTCAACAAGTCAGTCATGTAAACCATTCTAGAAGTAATTTTAACTATATTTATTGATCAATTGGGTTTAAGATAGAAATGGACAAGGGAAAATGAGGTAAAATGAGGTGATGGAAAGCACAATTTTGAGGCTCAACATACCCCCACTGCTGTCTCTTTGCATGTCCTCATGCAAATTATCCTATGAATTCAGAGGCTTCTGCAAGGACATCTAATCCCCTTCTTCTCCTTTGTCTGGAAGCTAGAGGTCTTCTGGGTTTCCTGATAACAAGTTTGAACCCGAGGTTGGTGAGTGCCCTGATTAGCTTTTTGTTCCTTGTCTTCAACTTCTCATTGGTCCTCTCCACTTTGTCTATATGCAGGGATAAGGTTGAGTTCATATCAGTCTTGAGCTTGATTTGATCTTTGAGAATTTCATTCTCATTTTTTATGTGTCTATTCAGCAATTCCAACTCATATCTATCCCTCCTTAATATATCTACTTTAGACAGTGGAGGACTGGGGGTTCTTTCTCTGCTTTCTGAAGCTGTCCTCTCCAAGGTTTCCACATAGTCATAAATTTCCTGTTGAGCAGGATCAATTTCAGGGGTTCCTTCATAAAAATCTTCTTCATCATCCTCTTCAATGGGTGTTTCTTCATCTTCAATATTAATTACCCCTGTTTGTTTGATTGGTGTTTTCTTCAGTTTTCCCTTTAATCTGTGGCTTCTCCTAGGCTGAGAGGACCCCTCTCCTTTCTCTGTAGTAGATTCCTTGATTATCTTCTCTTCCTTAAGTTGCCTCTTGATTCGAGTCAACTTCTCCAAAATGATTTCCTCACTGCTCTCTTGAACTGGTTTGTCAATTTTAACTTTTGAAGTCCTCCATTTCCTACTTCTCTTTGTGGGCTGTGGTTCAGGTGATGGTTCTTTTGCTTCTTCAAAATGATTTCTTATTAAGAAATCATCCCATGTATCATTTGTTTTAGTTAGATGATGCTCAATCAAAATTTTGACCAAACCATGATGATACAGGGTTGTCTCTAAAAATTGAACTCTTCTCTGAACACAGGAAGCCATCTTCTTCACACTTTGAAGCAAGAAATATGGTAGGTTTAAGTCTTCTCCCAGGAAATGCATCATTAGTCTGATGTGGTAGACATAAAATGTCCCATATCTACCCTCACATGTAACAAATTTTTGTAAAAGAATTAGTATGTTTCTCCATTTGCTTTTCAATGCAGTACTGGGAATTCCTTTCTTGAATACACTAACATCCATATTTGGTGATTTTAAAATTTGTTTCCAGGAGTCATTGTGGAATTCTCTATTTTTAAACCATCTCTCCCCAGTTCTGGACAATCTTGTAGCCTCTGCAATAAAAACTTCAGTGACAGTAAACTTGACATCCCCTATTTCAACTTCGGTCCCTTGAAATGCTCTTGCGAATTTTTTAGTGACTTCCTTATGGAAGCCATTAAATTTTTCCAAAAATTGAAGCCATCCTATTTGTTGTAACATTTCCTTGCATTGTGGGTAACCTTCTAAATATTTTGAACCCACAGGTTCAGTCCTTACAATTAAACCCATGATTTTTCAATATCAAATTAATACTCTTCTACCCACAAAACAATGTCTTTCACTTTCGGATTGAAATGACTTCAAGCTCTAAATGAAAATGGCTTCAATTTTGGAATGACATACCTCTGATTGATAATGACAAATGCCTTCGAAACCTTGAACTGATATGCTTCTGTTGACAATTGAATTTTGAAGTGATTTGCCTCTGTTTGATGATGAAAGCAGTTTCAAATTTCGAGCTGAAATGTCTTTGATTGAAAATGGCAGATGACTTCAAATTTATTTTTATGCAATACCTCTGGCTCTTGGTAGCAAATGGTTTCAGTTTTAATACTGCAACACCTCTGTCTTTGGTAACAAAAAGACTTCAAACTCAATCACTGAAAACACCTCTGTCTCTGGTAACAACAGACTTCAAACTCAACACTACAACACCTTTGTCTCTGGTAGAAAATGGTTTTCAAACTCAATCACTACAACACCTCTGTCTCTGGTAGCAAAAGACTTCAATTTTAACACCTCTGTCTTTTGGTAACAACAGACTTTAAACTCTACACGGCTACAATTCTGAGTTGATAGTGAAAATGCTTCAAATTCCGTCCACAGTGATATGCTATCTGCCCACGGGATCAAGTGGCTTTGAGTCCTCACACTGTTATACTTCCAAATTTACCTCTTCTGCTCTGCTCTGCGTTTACAATGCTCGATGCTGTTCAAACTGATATCCTTTAGCTCTGCTCCTGGTGATAATAATATCTCTGTCTTCGGAATGGAATATCGGCTACGGAATGAAGTTATGGCAAATGGTCACGGAATAGAGTAGTGGAGTGAGGTGGAGGGATTGTATTAATGATTGAGGAGACGGCGGAGGATTTTACGACGGCAGAAGGAATCATCATCATTAAATGCTTTGGTTAAGAGACGTGGAAAATTCAAATGCTTTGGCCATTTCACCGCTTAAATGCTATCGGATATGAAATTTGAAATGGAAGATTTTAATACAAATTCTGTAGAGGGTTTGTTGGTGTTTGATCAATAAAAACAATTAAAACAACCTTTCGAATAATCCACAACTAAACTATGCTAAACTTTTATGAAATGCCATCGTAATTTAAACTTGTTACCTCTGCCCTTTATTTGATTTTTGTAGCCTTTGTCTTCTCTGCGCATCTCTGGAGGAGTCTTCATAATTTTCTTGATGCTTTTGATTCATGAATACACTGGGTCACTTTGTTGTAATTCTGATGTTTGCTGATTGATGCCTTCAGGATTTGTAGCTGCGGAAAGACTGTGGGGCTGCAGAAAGGCTGATCAGCTGCAGAATGTCCACTGAGCTGCAGAATGTTCCTGTAGAACACTTTAATCATGAAAATGGAATGTTTTTGGAGTATGGGTGAAATGTTATGTGGTATGAATGAAAATGGATGATGGATTATGATATGTATGAAGTGGATAATGGAATGAAATGGATTCAGTTCATGAAATGGAGTGAAGGAACATAGAGGCTGTACTGCAATTCATGACATATTTTTATTCACTTACAACATGATATCAAATTTTGTGTTTTGACATGAAAATGAGATGGATGGAAGATGGAATGAGATGAATGAAATGTGGAATGGAGTGAAATATGAATGATGGATGAGATGGAGTATGGATGGATAAGTGAATGGAGTGAGATGAAATGAATCATAAGTACTATGGAACTGAACTTATGATTTTTATAACAGCTGCTTAGAAACAAAAATGGGAAAAGTTAGAGTGTCAGAGAGACTCTGATTTTCACCCTATCTTTTCTGTATAAACATGCCAATCCATGATTGGTTTTCATGCTTATACCTTTATTTTTTTTATTTTTATTTTTATTTTTATTTATTTTTATTTTTTTTCAAAAGAGAAATGCTTCAGAAAATTTAATCAAGTTGATGAAGAAGAGAGACTCTTCTTCATTAACTTCACATCACTATCTTCTTGGAACTTCTTGACAAACTCTTCTCTTGAGAGTGGCTTGTGGTATAGCTTTAGTCTATGACCATTCACAAGAAAAGTGACCTCCTCTTCATTTATAGTTCTGATTTTTACTGCCCCATTATCAAAAATTCGAACAATTTCATATGGCCCAAGCCAATGTGTCTGAAATTTCCCTTGAAAATCCTTGAATTTTGAATCAAACAAGAGAGCCCAGTCGCCCTCTTTAAATTTCTTCTCCTTGATGTACTTGTCATGCCATCTAGCCCTTTGCTGTTGGACTAGACTTGTTTTCTGAACTGCATCTTATCTGATCTCATCCAATTCATTAATTTGCTCCAGTCTATGCTTTTGTGCCTCCGTTAGATCAAGTCCTAGCTGAACTGCCATCTTGAATGTTTGGATTTGGAACTCTATAGGAAACAAAACTTGCTTTCCATAAACAATCTCATAAGGAGTATGGCCTGTTGTGTTTCTCCATGTAGTTCTATAGGCCCACAAGGCTTCAGGAAGCCTATCTACCCAATCTCTTCTATGTAGATGAACAATCTTTGTTAGGATTCCTTCAATAACTTTATTAGTGGATTCCACTTGACCATTTGCTTGTGGATGATAAGGAGTAGATGTTCTATGTCTGATTTTGTACTTCTCCATCATTTTCTCCACTAGCCTTGATGTAAATTGAGCTCCTTGATCTGTAACAATTACCCTTGGGACACCAAAACGAGTAAAAATATCCTCAAAAAGAAAAGTAACTACAGATGATTCATTAGCAACAAGTAATGGTTTAGCTTCTACCCACTTAGTAACATAATCAGGGCAAACTAATATGTATTTCTTTTGTCTTGATGGAGGACTAATAGGTCCTACAAAATCCAAAGCCCATTTTTCAAAAGGTTCAATGTGTACCTGAGGTTGTAATGGCATCTCGCCTAAAGGAGAAGGTTTCCCTACCCTTTGGCAACTATCACACCTTTTGACATACTCCCTTGCATCTTTAAACAAATATGGCCAATAATATCCTAAGTTAAGGATCTTATAGGCTGTCCTCTTATTTGCAAAGTGTCCGCCACAAGGTTCATTATGACATGCCTTGAGAATTTCAGGCATCTCATCTTCACGAACACACCTTCTAATGATCAAATCTGGACCTGTCTTGTACAACTCATTAGCGACCCATGAATATCTTGCACTATCATTAATGATTTTTCTTTTATCCCTTGTATTCATAATTGAAGGAAATTTTCCTGAAACTAAATAATTGGCAATATCAGCAAACCATGGAGTTTGAGTAGAGATTGCAAAAAGATATTCATCAGGAAATTGATCTTCAACCGGAGTGTCATCTTTGATATTTTGAATTCTAGACAGGAAGTCAGCCACAGTGTTTTGTTTTCCAGGCCTCTCTAGAATAGTAATGTTGAATTCTTGCAATAATAACAACCATCTTATAACTCTACCATTAGTGATTGATTTATTCATTAAATATCTAATGGCAGAATGATCAGTGTGAATAAAAGTTTCATAGCCTGTTATATAGTGTCTAAATTTGTTAATGGCATGAACAACAGCTAAAAACTCTTTTTCAGTTACAGTATAGTTTAACTCTGCAGGAGTCAAATTTTTGATATAATAGATGGCATAGGGAATTAAATCTTTCTGTCCCAATACTGCTCCTAAAGCTGTATCGGAAGCATCTGTCGAGATATGAAAAGGTAACTTCCAGTTAGGTCCCCTTAATATAGGTGCTTCAGAAATTTTGGTTTTCAGGGTTTCAAAAGCTAACTGGCAATCAAAAGTCCACTTAAATTCACAATCTTTGGTGAGTAATTTGAAGAGAGGAGATGCTATTTTGGTGAAGTTTTCTATAAATCTCCGATAATACCTTGTAAATCCTAGAAAACTTCTAACATCTCTTTGACAACTTGGAATGGATAGGTTAGAAATAACTTCAACTTTCGCCTCATCAACTCTAATTCCATCCCCTGAAATGTGGTGCCCTAAAACAATACCTTCAGTGAACATCATAAAACATTTTTCATGACTAAGTGAAAGGTTTTCTTCTTGACATCTTTTTAAGACCTTTTCCAAGTTTTCTAAAGCCTCTTCAAATGTATCCCCATAAACTGTAAAATCATCCATGTACACCTCTACACAGTCATGTATCAGATCAGAAAAAATTCCTAATACTGCCCTTTGGAATGTTGCAGGTGCATTGCACAACCCAAATGGCAATACTCGGTAGGCATAGGTACCCCAAGGAAAAGTAAATGTGGTTTTATCTTGGTCTTCAAGTGCTACTTGGATTTGATTGTAACCACTAAACCCATCTAGGAATGAAAAGTACTTTTTACCTGCTAATGTATCTAATACTTGATCTATGAAAGGTAAGGGAAAATGGTCTTTAAGAGTAGCTTTATTCAGTTCTCGGTAGTCAACACATACCCTCCATTTTCCATTTTTCTTAGGTACAATTACTAAAGGAGAAACCCACTGACTATCTGAAATAGGATAGATGAAGTTAACATTTAACAATTTTTGTAGTTCTTCCTTGACAATTTCCCTAAGATTTGGATTCATCCGTCTTTGAGGCTGTCTGATTGGTTTGCAATTTGCCTCTATATAGATGTGATGAGTACAAGTCTTGGGACTTATCCTTTTCATGTCAGTGTATTCCCATGCATATGCAGAAGAATGTCTCTGTAATACTTTGACTAACTCTTCTTGTTGAGATTTTTCTAGGTTTTTGTTTATGTTCAAGGTTTTGCCTGGAAAAATTTCACTTGTAGAGCTGCCAAATTTGTTCATAGAATGAAGAGACATCTGCCTAGATGACAAGAACTCAATATTGGATCTCTCTTGAAATGATTCTTGTTTGTGTTCTGGAGAAGATTCAAAGTTTTCTAGAGTATTCAGAATTTGATTATCTTCACTAATTTCTGAAATTGTGAAGAGTGGTTGCAAATATTCTTCATCCTCTATCCATTGAGTGTCATCTAGATCCGTAATTGTCCTAGCTGGAGGATATAAAGTGAATTTCTTTGTTGAACTTCCATCAGAAATATACATATCACCGGACCTACAACTAATAAAAGCATCAGCTGTAGCCAACCAAGGTCTTCCTAGTATAACAGAATGGCCTCCTAGATTATTCTTGGGTGTCAGGATCATGAAATCCACAGGATACTCCCAAGAGTCTAGGGACACTGGAATGTCTTCTATTACCCCATCTGGTCTGATCACAGATCTATCTGCTAATTGTAATAGTGTGGGTGTAAAGAGAAGATTAGGAAGTTTCAGTTTGTCCATGATTTGTCTACTCATGATATTTATTGTTGCTCCTAAGTCAATGAGTGTGTTTTGAATTTCAATTCCATTGATGTGGATTTTGACAACTGGATTTCCTGGGTCAAGGTACTTTGGAATAGTAATCTTACCCATCATAATGTCTGCTATTTGTCCTACCAGTTGATTTTTCTTGGTTTCTCTTATTCTTTTTCTTATTGTCTTCATACTCAACTCCTTTATTGTTTTGGCTAAAATTGGGATTTCCTTGATGGCTTGCAATAATGGAATTTTAATGCAAACATTTCTCAATTCATCCAAGAAATCATAATTAGGCACCATTATTTGTTTTTCTACACCTTTATTAATTTGTAGTCTTTCTGGAAAGGGAGGTATAGAAGTAGATGTGGATGGTTGCTCTAATACCGGAGTTGGACTTATTGGATCTTTTTGTTTCAGTTTTTCAATGTTTTGGCCTTGAAAGGATGTACCTTCCTCAAGACTTTTATTAACCCGCAGGGAGTCTTCCTCAGAATTATCTTGTTCTTGTATGATCACAGAAGGTTTCCTCTTCTCAAGTATCCTTCGAGACCTAAGTTGAACATCACTAAGGTCTAGAGGAGTAATTAAATAAGTTGGAAATTGTTGTCCTTCTATCATGTATGTATTCTGAGGGTTCTTATTATTGGGGTTTGGTATGGGCTGAGCTGGTAATTGATTGGATTTTTGAGGGAATGGTAATGGAAGTGGTTGATTTTGATGAGATTGGTTCGGATGATGTTGTTGAGGATTTTGTTGAAAATTTTGTTGAAAATTTTGAGGAAAATTTTGTTGAGGATTTTGAGGATAAAAATGTGGATATGGTGGATAGGATGGTGGATACTGATAATATGGAGAGTATCTTCCATAGGGACCTTGTGATCCTTGTGCCCAAGCTGGAGATTGATTTTGAAATTGGGGCCAAGGTTGCTGCCAAGAATTCCAAGGTGGAGGTTGATTATACATTTGATCATGGAATCCTTGTGTCTGAGGTCCCTGCCAAGGTCTTCTAGATACAAAGTTAAGAGATTCTGTGAAGTCTGTAGGAGTTTCTTCCTGAAAGACAGCTTTGAGACCAGGAAGAGAAGGACAATTCTTGGTCTCATGTTTCTCAGAACAAATGACACAGGTTTCTACAACTTTTACATCCAAAGGACACTCTCTTAAGGCATGTTTCTTTCTACATTTGGGAAAAAATATTGCCAAGGCATCAGATTCAGCCTTCTGCTTGTTTTGTATCTTAAGGGTGTCTATTTGTTCACTAAGACTCCCTAAGATGTCAGATTTAAAATCATCAAGCATGTGTCCTATTTCTGATCTACTTACTGTCCCAGAAGCAGATTTACTTGCCCTTGCAAGAGCGGGATCTCTTGGACCTTTGACAGTTTTAGATTTCCCCCTGGAAAGGTTGATACATAACTCAGATATTTCAGGTAATGTAAGTTGTGATATATCCCCTTTTCCCATCATGTTAAGGATATCCAACCATTCATCCCTAATGGTTTTCAACAAAAGAGCTTTTAAAGTGTCTTGATCTAGGTTTTCCATTTGTGCCCTTTTTATGTTGTATTTAAATCTTTTCAACAAATCTTCTAAGTTTTCATCTTCTTTTTGTAACATCTTGAACACTTATTCCTTATGATTAACCGGCATACAATAATCCAAGTATCTCTCTAGAAATGCTTGTTTCATGTCTTCCCATGTTCTAATGGAACTACTGTTTAAACTCATAAACCATTTCAATGCTGCTCCTTTCAGAGTCGAAGGAAATAATTTCAATTTTTGAGCATCTTGAAGGTAGTCATAATTCCTACACAGTACTTCAAATTCGAATAAGAAAGTTTCAGGATCCTCAGTTTTAAGTCCATAGAAGTTCGGAAGGACAGAAGGTGAAATGTTTTTCATGGTTGTATTGGTTTCTCCATCAAGTATAGGGAACCCAAAAGAGCTTCCTATTCTACCTCTTCCTCCATATGCACCTCTACCTCCTCTTCCTCCTTCTCCTCTACCTCTTCCTCTACCTCCTCCAAATGTGTTTTCTCCATTAACAACTCCTCCTCCTCCTTCTTCTGCCATGGTTGACTCTCCTGTGGAAGTAGAAAGGTTTGTATCCTCAACAAAGGTTTTTGAATCCTCTTCTATGGCAGGTTCAGTGGATGAAGTGGAAGGTTTCTCTAATGGAATAGGTGACCTTAGATCTTCTAGAAGTCCAGGATCAGTAAAGGATGGAAGATGGGTTTGAGTTGAAGGCGTACTAGCTCTGGATCTAGATGAAACAAGTGGTGTTCTAGATATCAAACTTCTGCCTCTGCTGCTTATAAATCTTCCCCTTGAATCTCTCTCCCTACGCATAAAATTGTTTTTGGATACTAAGAAACAAAGGATACCTAGTTTTCACTTCCCCGGCAACGGCGCCAAAATGTTGGGTCTCAGTCTAGTCTCCTAAACTGAGCTCATTTAATTGTCAACCAGGATTTGTAAACTGCTGAAGTGAAGTGTACCATATGTACCTAGGTGCTTGTTTCCTAGTGCGTTGTGTGTAGTATGTTGTGATGTTTTTGGTCTTTTATGTTGATTTATGATGTTTTTGGTCTTTTGATGTTTTATGCTCACAATGAAAATGTCTAGAAAACTAATGGAAAGAAGTTGGTGGTCAAAAACAGAGTTAAGCCTAATGTATGGAATGGCAAATGCAATTGGAAACACTGAAGCAGAATCTAAACTATGACTAAATAAAAGAAAAAGTTTGATAATGACTTTTTAGGCAAATGACACAAACTAAACTTGAGAAATGATCACTAAATATGAAAATCCTCTAACTAAACAGTTAAACACTAATGATGCAATACTCTGTCCTAAGCTCTTCTATTCTTATGATTAATTCCTAGTTCTATTCTGCAATTTAATTGAATGTCACAGAACCTATACTCAAAGAGTTATTGGTTTCTTTTTCAAAGTAGTTCTTTTGAGGAAGAGCTCTGTTTATAAAATGATGAGGAGATTGCAGAGAGATTTCAGACCTTATAGTGATGTTATCTTCTGTTCCTATGGTTATGGATCACTTGTAGTTTTCAGAACAAAAAGATGTTTGTGAATAATGAAGGCTGTCTTGTGAATCCTAACAACTAAAGTAATCTATTGTGCAAAGGATGACAATGTGAATATGAGATGCAAGTGCAATGAGTTAATCTAATAATGAACCTAAGATGCCACTAAACTAGAACAATGCTGAACTATAAGTCATCATCAAACTTGAAACAAAGTAACTGAACATGAATTAAATGCAAATGAAACTCCGGAGTTGTTCTAACTATACTAACATGCATTAATCTATGAAGTTACACAATCTGTTTGTTCATCATTAGTGATATTTTGGAAGAGTTCCTTCTTTTGGAAGAGGTAGAACAATTCTGACTGTGTACTTGTATGCAATTGAAAGCAAATGAACAGAAAGCAAATGAAAAACTAAGTTATCACATCCATGTCCTACTCGTCATTATGATGTCTTGGGCAAGCGTTTAAGAGTGATATCAGAGATGGTACTTAGTATAAACACACAACTAAATCATTCATTATCACGGTCATGTCTTGAACTCCTTAAGGATGTCTTGGAAGAATTTCTTCTTGTGGAAGAGTGATTAGAACAAGTGTAACTGTGATAGTGAATAGCAAAAACTACAACTAATTCCTACAGTACTATAGCTATTCATCATTCATTGTTATGATCTGTTGGAAGAATGTCTTCTTGTGGAAGAACTAGAATGAATATAACTACAGTATCTAGTTAAAAACAAATACAAATTCAACTCCTATCCTACAATACCATAGTCATTAATCATTCATCATTTTATTCTGTTGGAAGAGTGTCTTCTTGTGGAAGAACTAGAACGAATATGACTACAGTAGCTAGTTAAAAACAAATACAAATTCAACTCCTATCCTACAATACCATAGTCATTAAACATTCATCATTTTAGTCTGTTGGAAGAGTGTCTTCTTGTGGAAGAGCTAGAATGAATACGACTACAGTAGATAAAACAAACAACTACCAATTCAAATGCAAAACGTAAAGGCAGCTAGGAAAACTTATCTAGTTTACGCAAAAGAAATCCGTGCAAGAGGCAGGGGCCCTCTACCACTTGACGGCATTCAACTCCAAATTAAATCACGCCTTCAAAATAACTTTGTCTGCTCCATTAACGATGCAAAAGTTTGAACATAACACTCTGTGTCTTCAAGGACGTAACACAGAGTTTAAACAAAATCTAGCAGCAAATCTAACATAAAATCTCTAACATAGCTCTCGGTCTCCCAAGAGTTTATAAAGCAAATGCATGTAACAATAATTACAACAATTTAGGAACAATGTTCTTCCTTATCCAAATCACGTTAGAACTCTTTGAAGTGGCTGCATGAAGAAGAAAAGACATCTGGACTGAGACAGTCCTAGTAGGAGTCTTCCTTCACAAATGTGTTCCCACGTGCATAACCGTACCCAGAATCCATTTCCTCCTCCATGATGAGCAACGAACCATGTAGACACGACGTGGATCATGCCCATATGCGTTTTTCCTCAAGAGGCCACCTAGAACATACTCAAACATGAAGGTAGTCAATCAGCCACAAGATGAACAAGTTCTGCAGATCGCTAGCCTGGCTTCCGCTGCAAATGCTTAACAATGGCAAAAATCACAAAATTCAACAAGTCAGTCATGTAAACCATTCTAGAAGTAATTTTAACTATATTTATTGATCAATTGGGTTTAAGATAGAAATGGACAAGGGAAAATGAGGTAAAATGAGGTGAAGGAAAGCACAATTTTGAGGCTCAACAAAGCTCTAAAAACATTAGCAAAGTGGGTTCTTTGATTTAAATTTATTTTCCTAAATCTATAAAGTACCTTTTTCTCTCCTCCCATCTCATTATGCATTTGCAAAAAAAGTCAGATCATTCGAGAGAAATTTGAGAGTTTCAGTGAAAAAATGGACAAGTTTCCCGGCACTACGCGTTCATGCAGGCGCCATGCTTTCAGCGCCCAGCGCTACGCATTCGGGACTTTTTACAGTGTAAATATACACTGTGCTACGTGTTCAGGAGAATGCGCTATGCGTTGAGATGAACGCTACTCATTTGCTCAGAATTGCCCAGCAGAGAAAAAAATGCGTTCAGCATTGTGCTTAGGGAGAGCCCAATATCCAAAAAGACATTTAGTGTTGCACCTAGGAGGCCCGACAGGCCTAAACACGTTCAGGTGCTTTATTCAGGAGGCCTGACACCCAGGAACGCGTGTAGGCGCTTCGCGTAGGGAAAAAGTGACTCGGCAGCACGTTCAGGCATTGCGCCTAAGCCAAAATCCCTCCTCCACCTGCAAATTTCCAAAAAAATCATGAAAGGACACCTCCAAGCTGCATCCAAGGACCTCTAAAGACATTGAAATTTTGGTAGGTGGATGTTTTTCCTTGCCCTCCAATAGATTTGATGACTTAATGGTTAAAGGAAATTGGTCAAAACCCTAAGTCCTCATGACAAAGGCTTTTTTTTTACCTCTAAGCAAGAATTTATCAGTCAAGAAGGGTGTCACTTAGGGTAATTACAGTGAGTTCAAGTTAACCCTTCATCAAAGCTCAAAGGAGATCAGTCATACACCTAAACCTCCCTCTCACTCACTTCCAAAAATTTCCTTGCACCATCATTTCATTTCACTCCTCCTACCAAGTTTCACAAGCAGGCCTGAGGTTGTTTAGAGATAGCATAAATCAAAATTTCAGAAGAAGGAGGGAGTGTTAGCAGTGAAGGAGACCAAGTGCCTATGAGGCAGAGGCAGAAAGGTGGGAAGGTTAATAGATTTGAACCCCAAGACACTGTGGAGCTTACTACCTCTCCCATGATTCTCACATGCTTTCAAAATGTAGGGTGTTTCCAGTTTTGTGAAAAGGTCCAACAAGTGCAAAGTCACCCTGAGCTCACTAGGTTGTTTGTCCTCCACCTACACAATAAACAAGTAAATATTGCAGGGCTAGATTTTGAGCTATCATCAGATGTCATAGCGCATGCTACTCACATACCTGATGTTGGTGAAAAGTGGTTCAAAAGGGCAAAGTTGGACATACCCTGCTATGAGCCATTTCTCAAACCGAGCTACAAAGAGGGCTGCAAACCTATTTTCCCTTTTTCACACCTGTTGGAGAGGTATGCACCCTTAATGAGGGTCATCATGAAATATTTTACATGTAAGGGGAGTTACTCTAGGCTCTACTCCTACCATATCAGATTACTCATGCATGTTACTAGGGTTTAAATGCTTCATTTTCCCTACTACTTGTATAGGAGTAACGAAAAGATGTCTTCTGTTGTCAAAAGGAGGAATTATTCCTAGCAAATGCAGAGTTTTTTCCACCACTCCTTGATCAAGATGATTGTGCTACATCAGTTGGAGAAAAAGGGCATACCATGGGAGGTGTTTATTACTCATGAGGTTTTCACAAAACCACAACCCCATCATCAACCAAATTTACCATCATCGTCTCATCCTCCTCCCTCTACTCCTCCATCACCTCCTATAGATCATGCCTCATCATCTACACAAGTATCCTCTCCTTAAGAAAGCCTCCCTTCGTCAGCCTCTCCCAATGCATCATATCAAGAAAGAAGTAGCAGTGAACAAGCAAGTGACCATAAGGGTGAGGGTGACAATGAATCAAACCAAAATTAAGATGAGGGTGATGATGAGTCAAGCCAACAAGAAGCAGAAAACATGGAAACAGAGGGAGATGGTAACAGTGAAGTAAATGAAGAAGCTGACAGTGGAAATGAATTAAGCAGTGATGAAGAAGAGGTCAACAATGAAGAAGAATACATGGAGGTAGATGATAATGAAGATGAGGCAAGTGACAAAGAAATAGAGGATGATCCTAAGGATAGCAGCGAGACTAAGAACCCTAATGACATTCAAAACAGTGAGGCTCATAGTCATGAAGACAATGAAGAAAATGAAGAGGCTGATAGTGAAAATGAAGATCATATCAATGATGAGGCAAGCAGATACCATGAGGAACAAAATAAAAGTGCAGAAATCAGTGAAGAAGCTAAAAGTGAGGGTGATGTTGAAGGCAAAGAGGCAAGTAGCAGTCAGGGTAATGAAGAGGAAGACATGGAAACAAATGATGGCAGCCATGATCAAGACACTGAAATGATCACAATCAAACCTCTTCCATTGACATATCAACGAGGACAAAGGCATGTTTTTGCTTCCTCTAAAAGGAAAGGGACCATGCCATCCACCTCAGCTAAGAATCTTAACAAAGGAAAACAAAAGATCAAGGAAGAAGAAGAATATCAGCATGAGTTTGAGAGAGAGTTTGAAATCATTCATATTGAAAATGACGAGGAAAATGAAGCAAGGATCTCAAACTTTCTCATCCAAAACAAAAATTCCCTAATTGAAGACCTCCAAGAAAATCTAGATAGGTCCAAGATTGTGAATGATGTCCTTGAGATGAAGAATAGGCAGTTAGGGGCACAAAATGCCATTTATGAGGCTAGAGAAATTAAGGCCCGGAAAGAAGCTCAAAGGGAACAGGTAAAGCTAGAAGAATTCATGGGCACCTATGAGGAAAGTGAATATGAAGAAGGATATTCCATAAGAAGACCAAGAACCATAGGTTTGAAGAAGGCCTTGGCAAGACAAAGAGAGCAAGAGTCTGCCTTGGCAGAGCAGCTCCCTCTAAGTGAGTTGCTTGCCATGGAGATAGAATATGATCAGGAGCTTTGGCTAGAAAGAGAAAACATACACTTGGAGGCCAAATTGGAGAAAGCCAATAAAGATCTTGATCTCCAAAGGAAGATGACCAAGCATTATGCCTGGAGAAGCCAAATTGCAAGGGCTAAACTCAAAAAGGCCCATGCCAAAATACAAACACTCAAAGAGGAAAAATACCAAGAAAACCTTGGAATCTTGGCTAAATCTTCTCTACAAACCTCTCAAACCCCATAAGGAAGACATCCACCAATTTTGGGACATTTTTGACAAATTTTGGGTTTTTGCAAATTTTGAGGCCTCTAGGCATAGCACCCTTGGTGCTACGCTTTCACCTCAGGGATCCTCTGAAGGAAAGCTTTGCATTTTTGGAATCCTCAGCTCAATTACAGAATTCTCACCAAATTTCAGAGAATTTGGAGCATTTTTGGCCCTTCAAAAGGGTCAAAACACCATATTTTCACCTTTTTGGCTCATTTTCAGGCCTCGCGCTGCGCCTAGCGTAGTTTTGGTAGATTTAATTTTTGGATAGGTTAATAGAGCCCAATAAAAAAACCAAGAGATTTTTTGGAAATTGGACTCAGAAATATTTCCAACGGGCCATCACGGAGCCAATTCTGACATCGGGAAGGTCATCAAAATTTGGCTGCAAGTGGACCCAATTTCTCTCGTGCAGGCGCTACGCGTTCAGACCTCACTGTGTGTTTTTGGCCAAAAAGTCAACAAAATACACTCATTAATGGAAAATTTATATTTTAGTGTTTTTGAGGTAAATCACTCCAAAATTAGGTGCTAGGAGTTATTTTGGCATTTATTTCATGACATATATTGTGCCTTGGGCCTTGCATGGTCTCTTGGGCATAAATGACATTTATGACTATTTTTGACATTTTCAAACCCTAGTTAGGGTGTTTTCCCTCCTTTGCTAGATAAATAGAGCATGAGGGCCTTATTGTAAAAATTTGGCATTTGATGACTCCTGAGAGCAATATATAGTTTTTTTTGGAGATTGAAGAAGAAATTGGTGTTGTGGAGTTTGTGAATGTCTTGTTTTGATTGATGATGGAGAAGGCTTTCCTGCAGGATCCCTGAGCATGGTTAATGGTGAAGTATCTCTATTTAGTTCTTGTTTCATTATGTATCATTTTGTTTCATCCTTCTATATTCTAGAAGAACAAAGGTTTTAGACTAAGAAATGTTTTCCAAAGGCACCTTAGCTCTATTTGTTCTTCACTTCCTCTATGTTTTCCTCTGCTAGGTCAATTTAGAGAATTATTAGTTTCTCTCTAGACCCACCCAAGATTCTTTATCTTACAAATTATTCAATACAGTTGATATCAAAGATTTTTTTATGGTTATCCATGCTTGTTTGATGTTACTAACACATTGTTCTTGAGATATTTCTTTAAAGTACCACTAATTAGGTTCTGCCAAAGAGGCTATGTTTCGATCATACCCTTTGTTCATGCTTGAAAGGTTGTTTTGGATATATTTATGGCTATGTTCAATGATGTTTAGGAGTTCCCTCTTCTTTGATCAAAGTTATATGTTTATCTTAAATTTTTTATAACCTTGAAGGTGAAATCACTAGAAGTTAAATAAGTTTCTTGCCTTCTATATTTCATTTGATTGTTTGTCTTAAATGCTTATTTTCTTGAGTTGAATCAAAGAGTTATTGGTTTTCCCTATCTTATGATTAGATATTTATGATAAATGGTGTTGAAGGCCCTTATTGTTAAATTATTTGACCAATGATTCTTAACTGCCCTTTGCCCTACTTTCTTCACAAACTTGATGTTCATTTCATCTCACACAAACCTTGAAAATCCATTTGACCATGCTAGATTTTCCCTGTGATGCACCCTGTTTCATTGTTGAACTTTCCATGAATTTTTATTGACTCCATATCCCAATGACTTGAATATTTCCTCACTCTATCTATTCTACTTTATTATCTACCCAACCAAAACAAACAAATAAACCCTAAACTTAACAACTAGCCTAAAATTAAACCCTAAAAGAAAAAAAGTTCACATCCTTTGCACAAAATAGAGAGAGCCCTCTCTGAGTCTAGGAAAGCTAGGTCCTAAGACTCCAAAGACTGGTCTGATGTTACCTTGTGCATTTTTTCTCACCAATCTAACAAAACAAGGGACCCTAACATAATGGCGATCATGGTGGGACTTTCTGAGTAGGTAACAAGCTTATACATCCTTAGAGAATTCAGAAGCCCTTGTCAAATAGTATTTATTGATTTATCAACACCTCATCTCCTAACATAATGGCGATAATGGTGGGACCTGTTAGTCATCGATAAATTTTTTTCATAGCAAATGATGGCTAAAACAGGTCTTGATCCTTCAAGAGATTATTTTCATAGAAAATTTCTCATTCTTGAAGCCTTCTAATGCTTTCTAATTCAAAGAGTAACCTTCATTTTTGTTTCCTTCAAATAAATCCCCAAGTAACCTTGGTGATGTCAAAAAGAAACTGTTTACAAGGCCTAAATTTCCACCATTTCATGCTTCCAAAAAACCCTTCATTTCATTCACTATCATTCATTTCAAGTAACCTGTCTCCTCTACTAATAATTCCCTTTTATCCCTTTAAATTACCTTTCATTTCATCAAAAATCCCTTTTTAAAGCTATAAAACCCCTTTTTTATGGTTTAAAAACCCTTCCTTTTAACTATCGGATCTTGAAAAAACCATGAAAACCCACAAAAAACGCATAAAAACCTTTGAAAACCCTCTTCTGCCCCTTTTATGCCTTAAGCCCCCTTCCTTGTTTCTGCCATAAAACCGTACGCTATGACCAAGCGCCTTTACCCCAAGCCCCCATTGCATCGGCATTTCCTTTGAAAACCCACATTTTTCTTTGTAAACTTCCCACCCCGCTAGCAATGCTCCGATGAGATCTACACCGTAGATCCATATGATCCGAAGACTCTTATTTAACCCGCCGATCACCCCATCCCCACCATTTCCTTAGCCCCTTCTCCCTCACTCCTGGTCGTCCTTCCCCCATAAAACCATCGTCCACTTTTCTCAGCCCCCATTCCTTCATCTTTCTGTATTATGCTCCCCACGCTATGCATATCCCTCCAGCGATCTTGACCGTCGATATTATCAATCTGACGGTCATAAAATTCCCTCTACGCCCTCCGATTTCCCGACCAATATCTATCCATCCACCCTCTGCACCGATCCTCATCATTGATCTATATGATCCGATGGTCCCTGTCAAACCTGCATCTCTAACCTCGCCCATTAAAATTTCACCCCATGACAAAATAACATGCGCCATACTCCGGACCCACCTCCCACTATCCAAACACCCCTCCAATACCCTCTTGACACCTGGCTCCCACTAAAAACCTCGTCCATGCACCTTTCACTTCGTGCTCCTCCCCCCACAGTTGGATCTACACCTCTTCATCCAACGGTCTACATTCAATTTTGCGCAAATTCCGTGTCGGGGTTTAAACACCAACACTCACGTGAAACCACTGGTTTTGAAAAATCCACGTGTCATCTTCTGATTGAATCATGTTTAATTCAACGAAAACCATTTACCACCTAAATCGAACGTGAAAACCGCTAGCGGTATTTCCAAAACCACTAAGCCATATTTCGCACCAAATATAGTTTTAAAACCTGATTTTTGCAGGTTTTCTCTGTAAAAACTCCTCTGCTCCTCTACCTGCATATCCCGCTCATCTGCATAAGCTCCTTCCGCCTCCACCAGCCTCTGCATGCATTTTTTCCAACCCTGCAGGGTTTTATAACATGTTTGTTGGTTTTATGTACGCTTTGATGTCGGTTTTAAGGGTTAAAACCCTCTCCACAACCCATAAAGGGACAGGGCCGAGGGTTGCCACATCCGAAGCCCGAATAACACAGAAAAAAGAGCTTTCTCGGTGTAAATCAAATTTTTTAATCCATGTTGCATAAACATTGGTTATGTTGGTGTCCCGTGTTTTGACAGTTTGGCGAATCAAAAGACAAGGCAACATCAGAACCAATCTTTAGAGTTCCAGGATCTAGTCCTCCTATTCTCAGAGAGGGATCTCTCAGATATTTATTTGCAAAGGTTTATCTTGTGCGCTTTGAGTACGAATTTTAGACTAGTTATTAAGTGTAGATGTTTGTTTGGTTGTATTGAGTTGATACAGCAGAACATGAAAGGTCTAGGAAAGATAGACAGAAAGAGGAAATATCTGGTTCATTGGGAAATGGAGTCAAGATAAGGTCATGACAAACTCCTCAAGGGATATGGGATATCAAAGGGAAAATCTAACTTGGCCACAGGATCCTTTTGTTTTTGGAATGAAGTGAACATTAATGATTTGGAAAGAGAAGTTTAATTCTCAACAAAGGGAATTTGAAGAACATAACTTAACAATAAAGAGATATTTGATAGATAGGGCTAACCATAAATTCTACAAACATTCTTTAAGCAAATAATGACTTCGAGACAACTTTTAAAATGAAATCTAAGATTCGAGGAACACCCTATTTCCTCAAAGATTTTAGTTTAAAGGACTTAGAAAACATAAAAGATTCACTGATAATTGTAGTCATAGAAGAGGGAACACCTAAATAACATCTATGCTTACAACTATAAAGACCTTCAAAATGACTGTTCAAGCAATGGCAAAGGGCAAGATCAAAACCGACCTCTTTGATTAACTTAAAACAATGATACTTCAAAGGGAGACTTCAATAACAGCTTTCAAGTGATAGCAGGCAAGCAGGGAAAACCATAAAGCATGCTGAAACCAACTATTTGAGCTATTATAGAAATAAACAAGCATGAGGACTAAAGAGAGAGATTGAAGACTCTAAAATACCTCAGCAGAAGAAAACATAAAACAGTGAAGGATGAACAGGTCTAAGGTGCTTCCAGGAGTCATTTCTTAGCTTAAAAATTTCAACCTACTGTAGTAAGAAGGTATGGAACATAATGAAAATAGGGGAAAAACATTAAACAGTTCAGAATACTTCACCAACAGCCAAGCTCATGGATCCAATGATAGAGCCTTCTCAGGGATAAATATGCAACAACATCATCAGGGCTTCCAAGACTTCAATTTCTTCTTCAACTTCAACGGACTATGTATTATTTGAAAGAGTTTCAATATTACAACTTGTAATCAACAACAACCAACAACCAACCACTCACTCATCTTCTATAGAAGTATTTATAGAAGAATGAGGAGGTGATACCTAACAAAACATCTCTAATGACAATTAATACAGATTCAGGACTTCTCGGCCTTTTGAGGGGCTCGATGGAGAATTTTACAGGTGGATCACCGTATTAACTGTTTTACATCTATGAATTAAGCTCGATGGGAGATTTATTTGACTTTGAGGCTCTGTGTTCCGTGTGGAGTAACTTCTGCAGACATTTCTGCATTTATTTCCTCGCAGAAGTAACTCTCTGGCTGTGTTGAGGCAAAATATTTGATTCTGCAAATAAGTTCAGCCTCTGTTTGAATGCTTTGAGGCAACAGGTGGCATTTATGGTAGCTGAGGAATCAATTCACCTTAAATGTGGCGGTGGGGGGCTGCCTGCCTGTTTTAAACACTTATGATTTCCTTTAATTGTGTTTTAATTATGGGAATTAGGCTTTTGATAAGCATTCTTAGCCGTAATTCCAACATCTGTCTTCAATCTTCATTCTGTTGTGCTCTGTCTTCAAAACTGATACTTTTTAACTGTGTTTTTAATAAAACAGTGTCTTGTCGATGTGCAGGCTGCGTCGGGCTTCTAAAGGCATCAATGCCCATGAAACATTGATACAACATTGAATCCAACCCTGTGAATAGCTTTCTTCTATGAATCGAAGGCACGGGAATTTCCATTCCTGGCCCCTGGCCTTTCTTCAATATAACAGCGGAAACCATTTAAAACCTGCATAAAACACAAAATAATTAAGAAATCCTGCGTGCTTTAGGTTTAACTACTTCAGATGGCGGGCAGGGAGCGTAATCGTTGGATGTGGGACCAGACGGTACGAATCGCAATCGCAAAATGGGAGCGGGGGGTGTTACACTAAAAACTGTCATCCTGACATTTTACTATGAGTATGAGCTCATTATTACTCATACTTCCTCCTTTTGCAAGTCTAACATATCAGCTCCTCATGTCAAGCTTTCAAAATCGGAGAAAAGTTCCTAAAAATCCCCTGAACATTGGTATCGCACTTTCTCTATTCATTTCCTGCGGTCCCGCACCTAAAGTTTAGCTTGCCTGCGGAACCATACGGCACGTTCCTTGTGTCATGGGTGCGGACCTCTGTAAAACTCAAAAAGGCGAGAAAGTAAAGATAAAAAGTGAATTTCAGATGAATTCTAGAAGATTCTAGATGGGAATTTTCGGGAATGGATACGCTTTGAGAAGGTTCATGCATCCCTCACTTGATGGAGCTAACCCTTTGATGTAAGGAGCTAATCCCTTTGAAGGAGGATTCTATCCCTTCATATTTGGAATAGAAAACCTCCTCTTTTCCACTATAAAAAGAGGCCTTGGGTAGCCTCAAAGAGAGTTCAAGCTTTGAGATATTTGAAGTTAAATGCTGTTGAGATTTAGAATCAGTTAACTAAGACTTTCTGTGAGGTTAAATCACTCATCTCTATTTGTCTTGGTTCAAAGAGTGCAATGCTTATCAAATTAGAAGAGATTCCTGCTTCGAACCCCGGGAGGACCTACACAACATCAAGGCAGAGGTTGTAAAGGTTTTCTTTATTTGAAGTTAATACAAATATACTCATCCTCTCATTAAACTGTCTATTTATGGTTTATTTCATAAATTCCTTGATCATTATGATGAGTATGATTTATAACAATATCTATACAAGTGCTATGTAATCTTTTTGCTTGTTTGTGACTGCAGATTCATGAGGAACATTCTTTCAAGTGCACGAGAAGGACTTCAACGAGATCAAGCAAGCGCTGGACATAAGGTAGGCCTTACACCTATATAGCATTTTTATGAATCTTGTATGCTTAGAGAGAGATTAGTATAATTGGTTGTTTGTTGCTAGTTACTTTTAGTACTAGAGAGATCGGTCTTGTCTGCAAGACGGATTAATCTACACAACAAAATGGCGACTCCGTTGGGGAAGAACTTGTTGTTTTTTGGTTCTCTTTTATTTTTGATTTGAGGAAACATTTTTTCCTGGTTTTTGATTGATACATATCTGTCTGGGTAATTTATATTTTCGCTGTTTTTGAAAATTTAGAAATATTTTAAGTTTTTCTATAATTTTTCCTAGGACCGTACTCTGGCTTATTTTGACAGTGCGGGCATGTTCGCACTTTCTGTTGAGAATACAGTGCGGGACTGCACCTGTCAATACTGGTTGCCTGCGGACCCTGTGAAAATTTTAGAAAACCTCTAGATTTCTTTCTCTAGTTTATTTTTAGCTCTTTGGTGTTTGCCCAGATTGATTATTGTTTCTGTCAAGAATTTTTTGTGAATGAACTCCAACAGTGTTGATGTTTTGATGATTTTCTAGAAGATTTTGCAGTCTGGATTGTTTTTCCGCTTGGTCTTTGTAGCGATTCGAACTTTTGACAATTTGCAGTATCTCAGATTACATTGATCTCTTTTTTTCTTTTGAATATGACCTGATTGTGAAAACATCCTTTATTGAGAAATTGAGTCTTTTGTTTCTTTGCAAATCTTCGAAAAAACTTGGTTGAAAGTTTTGAATTTCATTTTTATAAAAAAAAACATATTTTGAGTGTTTTTAATCTATTTTTTATTCTAAACAAATAGACTCTTAGTTTGCTGAACAACTAAGGAAAACATTCTTCAAAAAATCTTAAAGTTTTTACTCAATTTAGATTTTAGATCTAAAGATTAGATTTTGTAGTTTTGAGTAGTTTTAATTTTTGTAGCTTTCTTTCGAAGGAAAATTGTTTTGTAGCTTCTAGTTTGGAAAGAAAAAGGATTTTGTTATGAGCTTGATCTATATCATCGTTGAAAAGACAAAATATTTTCTTTCAATCATTCTTCATGTTTAAAGAAGGAATTGTTTATTAAAAGAATTGCATTCTCCAACTCTTTCTTTAGATAGAAAGTTCATTGAAAGAAAAAGAATTGATTATCATTCTAGGTGCATTTTAGTGTTTTTTGGAAGTCGAGTCTTCACATCATCCAAAGTTTCATTTCCGCACCCATTGACTTAAGAAACAACTCCTAAAAGTAACGCTTAATTAAAATTCATCTAGTAATCTTTTTATTTCTAGGGCTCTTATCACCAACATAGCTTAGGCTAGTATCTTGGGGTAGGGAGTAATTAACTCTCCAAGATAGCTAAAACAAACAAGTAGATGAATCTTGTGGTAGGAAGAATTCCAATTGTTGCATGTATGCTCTGGGAAGCTCCTCTTAAAGGAGTTAAGCACGAGATCATATCTGAACCAGTGAGGTAATCAATCCTTCCTCATTGGGAACGATAGAAGATATACACGTATTAACAACGGTAAACCTCGGATAGACCATTGTCGAGGAGCCTGGGGTCACTTGTCGGTATACCTTGGATTATTTCAAGGAACCTTCAAGGGGATTGAGCTTTGTTACTCTGCCCTTGCGTGTGTGTCGGATCGTAGACTGTTCCCCCAGGTATATTTGTTTCATTTGGTGACCTTAGTGACCATAATCTTTAGGATTCTTTCCTAAGGTGACGGTGGAGGGAAGATCCCACTGTACCTGGAACAGACGTCGACTAGACTCACTTGGACTCTCTGGGGGGTTATCTTCACTCGAGATGGTTTTGTGAAGAAACTTGTGCCAGTATGTTTCATTAAGCAGGTTGTCGGGGTAACTGTTCCAACCGCCCTTTTCGTGTTAAAATTCTACTAAGTTGGATTTCATCACCAACTAGTGTTTTTAGTACGGAAAGTTACCTGTTTGTGTGTGGTTTGAACTCTTAGATTTTTTTAAGCGAATGATTCAATTGTTTGTTTCTTAGAGACTTTAGGTGTTTTCATTGAAATTTTTTCTTTGTTTGCGTGTGATTAGATAATTTTTAATCGTGGCGGAATTGCCGAGACAATCCCAGAGAATACAAGGGAAACCCCTGAATATTCACCAAGTCAACTTGAAGGGCTTCGTGCTCTGGTAGCATCCAGTATTAGTAGAATTAGATCAACAGAAATTGGAAGTTCATCTATAGTTATACATCCTGATCATCAAATACCTACAATAGAATACATTCAAGAACCGATTTCAGTTTCTGAATTTACTGAAAGTATTTCTCCTTCTGGTGAATTATCTGACGAACCTGAAATCTTTGAACCTGAAACTAAATCTTCTGTTTTGGAAACATCCTCAGGATTTATTACACCAACTTCTAGCGATCCAGGTTCACCTAGGGTAAGAAATATCATTACAGACAATCATCCCTCTGGACTTATTTCTATTGAAGAACTTACTAATCCAGACGAAGACATATCTCTTTCCGACTCCCCTCAATCATTAAATCTTAGGGAGCGTGAATCTATTTTCTACAGCCCCATTCGAACTAATCCTTGGTATCTCTCTTTAACGGATTTTTTAGAGAATCTGGGTCTTGCTTTTTATCCACCTCGAATTCCATTTCATCCTACACCCAGAGGTTATTATCCATCATCTTTTATGGCAGGAGAGTCATCCATGTTTTCTCAAACGCCAGAATCATATTTACACGGTGGTCCTTCTGTTCCTTCGGGATATCAGTCTTTGTCTGGTACTTTCTCAGGAGCAACTCCTCAACCCATCAAAAACGTGTTATCATCTGGTCTTGATGGACTTAAAATTGAAACATCGAACGCAGAGAAAATTTTTATGATGTCTGGTAATATTCCAAATCCTCAAACTCAAGGCAGTCAGTTTCCTTCTGGGGGGCAACCTCAGGGAACTCAGTTACCGCCTGGGGGGCAACCTCAGGGTAGTCAGTTATCGCCCGGGGCACAACCTCAAGGTAGATTTTTCCCAGGACAAACTGTGGAATCATATTATTTTGGGGAGCAACCCCAAGGACAGTACATACCTCAAGGGTATCAACCTCAAGGACAGTACATTCCTCAAGGTCAACCCCAAGCACAATATGCTCCTCAGGGTCCTTATCAACCCCAGCCTCAGTACGTGCCTCAGGGTTATCCACCTCAAGGTCAGTACCCAATTCAAGGTTTCCAACAGCCTTCTGGTCAACCATCTTTTCAAGGAGCTGGAAATTTACCACTTACTAATCAACCGTACGCTCAACCAGGTTTTGGTCCTTACGTTCAACCTTCTATGGGACAATACCCCGGAACTATGGTATGGGATCTGTCCCAATATCAACAGCCTTTGCAGCCTAATGTGCAGTTGCCTTATCAACCTGGACAACCTTTGGTTTCTGGTCCAACCCAGCAACCTGTTCAGCCAGCTATTCAAACTCCTGCACCTAGTTCAGTTCAGCAGACTGGGCCTAGTGCACCCCAGACTCCGCCTCAAACTGCTATAACTGCTGTAACGTCTGTTCAACCTGTCACACCTGTTTCTGGAGTATCTGTAGCACCGACTTCTTCTATCCCTGTATCCGTGCAAATCCCTCAAGTATCTGTACCTCAGTCAGGACCTTCCATTCAGACTACAGTTCAGATGCCTGCAAGACAAGATGGTATAAGTACAGTTGTTACAAGTCAACCTCAATTTACGTATCAACCGTACCAGGGACAGCCGCAATTCGGTCCCTATGTACAGAATCCAAGCTATCAGTATCAACCGTACCCCGGTTATACTTATCAACAACCTCAGTATGGTCCGGTTCATCCTGGTTTTCCGAGAGGTTACACAATACCTAATGCAAATCCGATTCCTAGTTATCCTGGGTATCCGCCTCCTGGATCTACTTTGGCTTCTCAAGGTTTTCGCGACCCTAACCATCAATTACCGTTTATTGCAACTTTGGACTTACCTGATTTGACGCGCCTTATGAATGATCCCATTTTTTATTATCAAAACTGGCCGCCAATGCCTCATAAGTTGCCCAGTGATATACCAAAATTCGAAGGTAAGTCAGGAGAGGATCCATCGAATCATGTTATGACTTATCACCTTTGGTGTGCATCTAATTAAATCATTGATGATTCGATTCGTTTATGTCTTTTCCAGAGAACCCTTATAGGTCTTGCTGCCAAACGGTACATTGAGTTGCCACGAGGCTCGTTTCATAATTTCAGTCAGTTAGCAACTGCTTTCTTGACTCTTTTTCAATTGCCTGTCAGATACGACAACGAAACAAAATTATTAACTTCGCTAAAACAATCTACGCCCATGTATATTTCTGATCATATTCATGAATGGTGACGTAGAAGACGTTTGGTGAAAGTTTATATTCCGGATCAAATTTTGGCAGAATGGTTTGTTAAATCATTGTTACCCAAGATCACTGAAGATGTAGCTAAGGCTGGTGTTGTTACTGAAGAGAAAGTAATTTCTCAAGCTCAGTACCTTGACCTCGTTTATACGCAGTCAGGTACTCTACATGAAAAAATCCCAGACCTTCCAAAAAAAGGTCAAATAGTTGCTGCTCCTTCAGGGTCTCATGCCGCTGACGGTATGATTGGTACAGTTAATTCTAAAAGTAAGAAGAAATCGTCAAAAAATTCTTCTCCAATTATAACTTTACCTGATTCCCCGAAAGGAGAGCCTTCTCCAGAAGTTTCTGCCGACATTCATGTCGTTGAAACATCTACGACAAAATCAAAATCCGGTGGTAAAAAGAAGGGGAGAAATAAAAACAAAAAGAATTCGAAAGAGAAAACCGATAAAGATGAATCCAATGACGAAAAACGTAAACCTCGTTATCCTTGTTTCATTTGTGAACAAGATCATTTCACAAAAGAATTTCCATATCGAGACGAAGTTACGAAATTCGTTAAAGGATCGCAACAACCTGCTGTCTTGAAGGATCCTTTTCCAATTCAAGATAGTAAGATGATTGGTTCTTCCTCGACTACTTTAGAAGAGCCTATTATGATGATGTCTCATGTAAGGGTTGCGACGCGATCACAAGATTACGGTACTAAGAATCCTGTTGATGGTAAAGAAGCATAATTTTCTAATGCAAATACATCAACTACACCTCCTCCTATTTCTGGTCTGCTACAGATCCAGAAACAAAATCCAGACTTAATAATCAAAATTCCTGCTAAAGGTGTTCTTCGTAAATCAGCTTTCAATCCACATGCAAGAGCTGCTCAGAATTACAACATTGTTGAAGACTTAGCTGTTTCTCCTTCAGCAATGTCAGCTTTGGAAGTGCTGCAATCGTGTCCAGCACAGCGTAAATTATTATTGTCTGCCATAGGAGCTGTCGATGTTCAGGATTCTAACCTTATAATCTTTGATTTAGAAAATAGTACACCACGTCTTCCTCACCAAAAGGCTTTCCAGATTCCAGTGTTAGTAAAAAACAGACCTATTTTTCGGACTGTGATTGATGAAGGAGCTTCAACATGTATTATGTCGATTCAGTGTTGGAAATCGCTTGGTTCTCCTACACTTAACCAATCCCCGACAATTTTAAAGGCTTTTGATGGTCAAGGTTTTCAACCCTTTGGTATTTTGCAGGATTTACCCATAGGGGTCGAAGGTAAAATCATTAATCTAGATGTGGAAGTGGTTGATGCCCCTCTAGATTACAACCTTCTTCTGGGTCGTAGTTGGTCCTATTCTATGACTGTTGTTGTTTCTTCGGTCTTTCGACTCATAAAATTTCCATATCAAGGAAAGATCGTGACAATAGATCAGTTAACTTATTTCTCGTCCGACCCAGCCTCTTTAGAAACAATCCAGCATGTTGGTAAAACGACTATCCCTTATAAGGATGTTGGAGTAGGTTTGATTAAAGATTCTGGTTTACTAGGAAATTTTTCCTTTCCTCCTCCTAACGTATCGCCTTCTACTGCAAATATTCACATGATTTCGTCAAACACTGTTATGTTTGATGATCCTTGGATCGTACCTTCCTAATCCAAGATAGATTCATTTGATGGCGTGATGCCTTTGAGTCCATTTGAAATTGTGTATCAGGCTGTACAGTCATTTTCCAAATCCTCTTCAACCGAAACTGATCCAATGAATGGGATCTATGAGGAATCACTTTCTATATCTAGTTCAGTTACAACGACATTTCCTGAAATTGTTCATACATATGAGCAAATTCGTGAATTTTTGTCTGTTAATGATTTACCATGGGAAGATCTACATCACCGATCTTCATTTTTACCTGAATTAGATCATTTTGAAGATGATTTCGCTTCAATTTTTACTGCTGAATATGCCAAGGAACCTCAGAATCCATTGCAAAATCCTGATTCTGAGTTAAATTTGGAAAATATATCTCGAACGGTTCCCATTGACATTTCAGTAAAACCAGGAATAATTGAAAACATTCATATAGGTGCTTGTTGTATAGATGAAGAAATTTGTACTTATAAAGCCCTATTTCAAGAATTCCGTGACGTGTTTGCCTGGTCTTATGAAGAAATGCCAGGAATTGATCCATCGATCGTCGTTCATGAGATTAAGACTTACCTGGATGCTAAACCTGTTCGTCAACGATTACGTCAAATTCATCCTAGAAAAGCTGCTGCTATAAAAGCAGAAGTTGAAAAATTACTTCAAGCAGAATTCATTTATCCAATTCCCTTAACGGATTGGGTATCGAATATTGTTTATGTGACTAAAAAACAAGGAACGATAAGAGTATGTATCAATTATAGGGATATTAATCGAGCATGTCCAAAAGATAATTATCCAACTCCCTATATCGATCAAATAATAGATGATTGTGCCGGCAGTGAATTGTTTTCCTTCATGGATGGCTTTTCCGGTTACAATCAAATAAACATACTCCCTGCTTATCAACCGGAAACAGCTTTTATTTGTCCATGGGGAATGTTTGCTTATTGTAAACTACCTTTTGGATTAAAGAACGCTGGAGCAACTTTTCAACGGGCTATGTCTTATGCGTTTCATGACATTAAACACATTGTCCAGCCATATCTCGATGATTTACCTGCTCATTCATTACGTAGGGCCGACCATCCCACTCATTTACGAGAAATTTTTATGAGATGTAGGCATTATCGAGTAAGGCTGAATCCGCATAAATGTGTTTTCTGCGTAGAATCGGGTCGATTACTGGGATTTGTTGTCTCGAAAGCAGGTAGTCGCGTCGATCCATCGAAGGTCGAAGCCATCGTTAAATTGCCTCCTCCTTTGACTTTACGCCAACTCCAAAGTTTGCAGGGGAAAGCAAACTTTTTACGTAGATTTATTCCAAACTATGCCGAGCTCACAAAGGGTTTTACCCGGTTGTTGAAACAGAACATTCCATTCTTTTGGGACGAGATCGCTGATAGATCTTTTGATGCACTTAAACACGTGTTGACCCATGCACCATTATTGCATCCTCCCAACTACAACCAAGATTACATTTTGTACCTCGCTGCTTCTCATTCCACCATTGGGATGGTACTAGTTCAGGAAGATGAATCTCACAATGAACATGTGATTTATTATCTTAGTCAAAATCTACATCCGACTAAAATCAAATACACACATGTGGAGAAATTGGCCTTCGCAGTTGTTCAAGTTGTCCAACGTTTTAGACATTACATCTTGTTACGTAAAACCACGGTAATTTCTAATTGCAACCCTATGATGTATATTTTGACCAAACAATTGCTAGGGGGCAAATATTCCAAATGGATAGTTATCCTGCAGGAATTTGACTTTTAATTTGAAAAATCCAAGGCAAAGAAATCTTTGGTATTTGCGGAACTGATGTGCGATTTCCCCTCTACTGATACTGAAACAGTGGCAGAAGAGTCCATTGCAGACAAATCTTTGTTTCTTATTAGTACACTTGATCCTTGGTATGGAGATATTATTGTTTATCTCCAAACCCAATCTTTTCGGCCTAACATCTCACGAACTCAACGATGGAAAATACGCTTCCAATCCCAACAGTATAATATCATTGGTGATACACTTTATCGACGTGGAGCGGATTCTGTTTTCCGACGTTGTCTAACTCATGAAGAAGCTGAAAAGGTGTTAAATGACTGTCATTCTGGAGCATGTACCGGTCATATGTCTGGGTATGCCACAGCCCAAAAGATATTGCGTGCAGGTTATTTCTGGCCAACGTCGTTCAAAGATTGCATTTATGCGGTTCGGAAATGCCACAACTGTCAAATTTTTTATCGGAAAATGCGCGCGCCACCCGCTCCTCTTCACCCTATAATTGCTATTGGTCCTTTCGCGAAATGGGGTATCGATTTTATTACATGTAACCCTCACTCGGCTGGGGGGCATGCGTATATTATCTTAGCAGTAGATTATTTTACAAAATGGGCCGAGGCGATGCCTACATTTTCAGCTCACGGCAAGACTGCTGCAACATTCGTATTTAATCACATAATTGCTAGGTTCGGTGTTCCTCAAGCTATTATAACGGATCATGGAAGTCATTTTCGGAATGTCATGATGACTGAACTGACAGACCAGCTTGGCTTGTGCCATGATAGTTCCACTCCGTATTATCCGCAAGCCAATGGTCTGGTTGAAGCCATTAACAAAGTTTTAGTCACCATGATTAAACGAATCATTGGTATTCACAAGACGAATTGGCATTCCATGTTATTTTCAGCGCTTTGGGCATATCGAACCTTAGTCAAAACATCAACGGGTTTCACTCCTTTTCAACTGGTTTATGGTTTGGAAGCTGTGTTTCCAATTGAATGCGAAATACCGTCACTAAAATTAGCCATAGAATTACTTCCAGCTACGTCTGAAGAGGAGAAACGTTTCTTGTACTTAGCCCAATTAGATGAGAATCGCCGAAATGATGCAATAGCAAACGAAGCTCATGTTAAAAGGATAAAAGCTCAGTATGATAGAAATGTGACCCCTCGAAATTTTTCAGAAGGAGACCTAGTTTTACTTTATGATCAAGCTAACGACAAGCTAGGAGCTGGGAAATTCGTGCCTATGTGGCATGGTCCTTACATTGTTAAACGAAACTTAGCAAAAGGGGCCTACGAGTTGATAGATTTTGACGGTGTCCCTTTGGATAAACCCATAAATGGGCTCTATCTAAAGTGATATTATGCTTAATGTGGTGTGGAGATTTTGTTAGTTTAGATTTCTTTACTGCTGGTGTGTTTTAGATTAGAAAAGTGTGCCTAGTTTAGAGAGTGTTTTTATCACTATCCCTGCTTATCTAAGTTTTACTCTTGATATTGCAGATGTCGACGTCTCTTCAAACCTACATTGGTTTTGCTGATGGTGCTTGTCGTAGTACACAGAACATTTCTTCCGCAGCCTGGGTTATCTATTCACCCTCTGACGAGTTAGTATCCATGCATGGGGTAAGCCTTGGTCAAACAACAAATAACATTGCCGAGTATAGTGCAGTGATTGAGTTATTATCTGAGTCCATATCATTTGGAATTCGGAGTTTGATTGTAAGGTTGGATTATGAACTTGTTGTATTACAGCTTAACAGGGTTTATACCATTAGAAATCCGGTGTTATTACGGTTATTTTTGAGAGTTTGTCTCTTGGAACGTGAGTTTGATTACATTGAATATCAGCATATTCCAAGACATTTAAATACATTAGCAGATTCAATTGCTTCTAGTATGATAAATAGACATTTGCAATAATCAAAAACAGTAAAACAAACAACATTCACATATGTACACAGATAGCTGGCAAATAGTGATATATCATAGTATAGGAGTGTTTTCAAAAAAAAGAAATATACATCGTCTTCGATCATAGGTTGAAAACACCTTATGATCAGCAAAAATGATAATACAAAAGTCAAAAATATGAGTCTACACGATCATCCCATCACTGATGGTGATCACGATAAGAAACCACTGCTCGGGCTACCCTGCATAGGAACCTCCTAAAAGGTCCTGGAACTCCAATCACATATCTCTGCAACCTGAGAGGAATGTCATCTATGCTCGTCTCTGGAATATCTAGAGTCAAACGCTCTAGATGATGCTCTAAATCAGTCAAAATCTCCGTTGATTGGCCTACTGGGGCTAGTGCGGCCGCAACTGGTTGTCTTCTCTTGTAAGGTTGGAGATGGGTTGGTCTTTGTGGACCCACATCTGTTTTCAAAACAAAATTGGTTATTAATTTTCACAGACGATAAAAATATATAAAAAATTAGAATTTAGCAAACGTTGAAAAATGATTGTACCTGACTCATCCCACTGTTCCCCTGCTGGGAGAGCCATCTCTCTGTCGCCGCGGAAATCTATCCCAGCATATGGAAAATCCTCTATCACAAAAAGTTGGCGATCCAGCCAACGAAAATATGAAGAAGGAAATCGCACAATCTCAGTACCCTCAATAGCATGACGAGCCATCAACGCGGACCAGCGAACCATTCTCGATTCTCGAGGTCGATCGGCATCAACAGCAATACTCTGTGGAGCTAACATGGGGATCCTCTCCAGAGCAAAAGAAACAACAATGGATCCGTATCCAAAGTTATTCAGTTTCCCATTTTTTTCTCTGGTTAGTTGGCCTTTTAAATTAGCCAACACAGCTTCACACTAGTTAAAGATGGTGCCGCGAAAACAGTCCACGGAAATACGCATTTGGGAACTAGTAGCTACATGAAGCACAGCACTCCCACACAGTTTGGTAACAGTAAAAGCAATAACTTTCAATTCAGAACGGATGATGTGTTTTATGTCAATCCGTTTGTCCCGAGGATTTGCCTTGACATTGCAGAATTCTAGTTGGAGACTAGCAACAGACTGGCCACCTGGCCTAGTCCCAAACAAAGAAACTTGTTCACCCCTATTGGACAAACCAGTCAAGAAATATATATCCTCCAGCTTAATTTCGAGCCAGTGGCCACCAATGAAGAAGCACTGGTCCTGCACATTCCATCTGTTCACCAACCATGTCAAGAGTTCTACTTGAGCCCTCATGCCTGAGATGGCCCAAAATTTGTACAAGCCACATGCTTTTAATGCCTGTTGTGTGGGAAAATGAAGTATTACGGCTTCATCCACTTCCTCGTGCTCACGTTCTCCCCAGATCAGCATCTTGTCAATCCTACAATACATAAAAAGGCAAGTTAGAACAGTCTTATTTGAAATTTTTTGGCAAATAAATGAGAAATGGATGTTTTAAAATCAACCGTGTGGGTACCACACCCACGCTTTATACACAGAGCGTAGATTCGCACGGGTAATGTGTGTCGGGTGCGGAACCCACGACTTTTTCCTTATAGGAAAAAGTCGGGGTCCGCAGGTAATGTGTGTCCCACCTGCGGACCCCGCGGGTAAACTTTTAAACCATTTTTTGCCCCAAAAATGGAAACTAAAGCCTAAAAACAAATTTGAAATGGATGAAAAACAAGATTGAGAGGTTGTGGATTACCTGGGACTGACGGTTCTCGATTCCAACAGACGAATTTTCCAGAATCTTCACAGGAACTTTCTTACCCAAAAGCTTTTTACTTTTCACTCTGGAACTAAACGGTAAAAATGAAATTTAAAAAGTCCTTTTTATAAGTTTTTTCGAATCGATGAATTTTTAATTTATTTATTTTTCACTTTAAAAAGGGTATTTTTGAAAGCATTTTTACTTATCTTAAACAGGTATGTGTAATGTTTCAAGTTTTTGTGCAGAAACTGGATTTTTTAGGTGAACTGATCGTTTTTCAACAAAGAGCATACTTTTATCACTTTTTCGGACTCTTTCAAAAAATTTACGAAAAAGCGAAACCCTGGAGTCCTCTTTTAAGCCCTTTTCAGACTCTCTAAATATGAAAAGATTTCCGAGTACTTGATTATTCGAACTCGTTAAAGTAAATGAATGATCGTCCCTTCAGTATAAGTTTACCCCTTTTCCAGACTGAAATGGACTATTTACGAAAAAGGTATACGTTGACTAATTACGGTCAATAGAGTTCTCTCCCGCATTATTTTATCCTTTTTCGGGCTTGAGAGACTCCCTAAAACTGAAAAACACCGAGTTTCTCCTATACTGGACTCGTTAAAACTTAACAGTAAAGGACCTGTTTAATTTTCAACAGGAACGAACCACTCCTTCTTAGGGTTCGAATTTTAAACTAAGTTGGACTCATCCGAAGGATGAGCTTATAACCAAGCAAATGTTATCCTCCTCAATCTTTTCAAAAATAAAGAGGTACTTGCCAGAAATGGTGGGGGAAAAAGAGAGAAAAATGGGCATGTTTGTTGTATTTTAAATTTTTCGAAAATTCAGTCAACCACTCTTGAACATGACACTTTCATTCACCTGGGTTGGGAAGTCCTTTGCCTAACAGTTAATCAAACCATATTGAAAGTCTTCAGCTGGTTTCTGGGTATTAGCTTTTGGTCAATTGTTACCAAGCCATCTGCAGTGTCGTTATGTGTTCAAGAGAACAGTTCAAATAAACCATTCATCTACAAAATATCTGTCATCCATTTTTTACCATCCTTGAGTCAGTCCTTGCCAATATATTTTCAAAACTTGATCTATGATTTTGTTTTGTGGGCTTGCCTACGACAGATCACTTTCTATTGACATCAGCATATTATCTAGGAAGTTGATCCAGAAATCGTCAGTACCTTGAAATCTGCATGCCTCAATGGCAGGTTTCTCGCCTTCGACGACAGGTTGCATCATTGACCTTCGATCGAATGATTCCGTGACATGTTCGAATTCAACTCATTCATTCACATTTCATGGATTGTACTGAGTACTTTGAGAGCCATTGACATTACTGGTGGTTTCTCTCACACTTGTTAACAGTTCACATCATTGACTGGTAATCAAGTGGTTTCTACCATGTTCGACTTCAACACATTTATTCACATGGATAGAATCGTACTAGTTCGAGATGTGGAAATCAAGACCCTCGATCTAGTTTCCACCATCCAGGCTGTGAGGAATTTTCTTATCATCTATACAGTAGACTATTTATAAATAGATGGCTACGTCCATACTGTGTCTACATATATCTGTACTATGATGTATTCAAAATCATTCCTGTATCAGAACGATTTGAGTTAGTTTCTAGTTAGTTTTAATCTGAGTATGGGAATGCCTACCTCAGTGATGACATATATATGTATATATTTTGCATTGAATGTTTTTACAGGTTCCGACTGGGGTGTCCACGGGATGATCTTTGAAATGATAAAGTACTGCACTCTTCATATATGACAGACTTCAGCTTCATCTATTCCACACTTTGCACTTTAGGGGGCAATTTGTTACACTAAAAACTGTCATCCTGACATTTTACTATGAGTATGAGCTCATTATTACTCATACTTCCTCCTTTTGCAAGTCTAACATATCAACTCCTCATGTCACGCTTTCAAAATCGGAGAAAAGTTCCTAAAAATCCCCTAAACATTGGTATCGCACTTTCTCTATTCATTTCCTGCGGTCCCGCACCTAAAGTTCAGCTTGCCTACGGAACCATACCGCACGTTCCTTGTGTCATGGGTGTGGACCTCTGTAAAACTCAAAAAGGCGAGAAAGTAAAGATAAAAAGTGAATTTCAGATGAATTCTAGAAGATTCTACATGGGAATTTTCAGGAATGGATACACTTTGAGAAGGTTCATGCATCCCTCACTTGATGGAGCTAACCCCTTGATGTAAGGAGCTAATCCCTTTGAATGAGGATTCTATCCCTTCATATTTGGAACAGAAAACCTCCTCTTTTCCACTATAAAAAGAGGCCTTAGGTAGCCTCAAAGAGAGTTCAAGCTTTGAGATATTTGAAGTTAAATGTTGTTGAGATTCAGACTCAGTTAACTAAGACTTTTTGTGAGGTTAAATCACTCATCTCTATCTGTCTTGGTTCAAAGAGTGCAATGCTTATCAAATTAGAAGAGATTCCTGCTTCGGACCCCGGGAGGACCTGCACGACATCAAGGCACAGGTTGTAAAGGTTTTCTTTATTTGAAGTTAATACAAATATACTCATTTCTCTCATTAAACTGTCTATTTATGGTTTATTTCATAAATTCCTTGATCATTATGATGAGTATGATTTATAACAATATCTATACAGGTGCTATGTAATCTTTTTGCTTGTTTGTGACTGCACGGGAAGGATTCAACGAGATCAAGCAAGCGCTGGACATAAGGTAGGCCTTACACCTATATAGCATTTTTATGAATCTTGTATGCTTAGAGAGAGATTAGTATAATTGGTTGTTTGTTGCTAGTTACTTTTATTACTAGAGAGATCGGTCTTGTCCGCAAGACGGATTAATCTACACAACAGGGGGTAATCGTAATCGGGAGAAAAATAATTGCGATGTGATCGGAGGAGTAGGCGCGATTGGAGGGAAGTGTGATGGCGCGATCAATCGCATCACAAATATCTGCGATGGATAATCGAAACAAAAACATAACATGCGATTGCGATATTGCGATCGGGCGGATTTGCGATCGATCAATCGCATCGCAAATATTTGCGACGCGATCAATCGCATCGCAAATATTTGCGATGACTGATCGGGGTATTCACACAGAACATGCCACTTTGCGATTTGCGATTATGCAATCGGCCCCCAAGGCATTAAGCGCTTGGTTTTGGGGAAAAGGCATGTGGGGGAAGTGGTTAGGACCTAGCCCAAGGGGGCTTAAGTCCATAGTTAACATGCTTTGTTTTTTATGAATTTTTGAAGGTTTTCAATGGATTTTGGAGGTTTCAGAAAAGCTAAAGAATGGGTCTTTAACCTTATAAAAGTGTTTTTCATGAGGGGAAGAAAACAAATCATGAAAACAAAGGGGTTTTTATGGAGAAAAAAGGGGAGCAACTGAAGGTTAGTTTTGAGTGAGAGAAGAGAGGAAAATGATGGCTTCTCAGCAGTCTTTTCTATAAAATCAGCAGAATTTCTGAGTATAAAAATGGGAATAGTAAATGAAGATTTCAGACAGAGGCATGAGGCCTTCAAGGAGTCTTCAAGAGCCAACAATTTTTAGTGATAAAATTTGTTCCTTGGAGGCTAAAAAAGTCTTAGCCATATTTTGGTATACCAAAATATTATAGGTGGCTAATAGTGGCTCCACTTGGGGATGATGCCTTCTTGAAGGCATCAAGAACTTCAGACTTGCATTCTCTAGGAGGATGACCTGTGCCTGATCCATTGGGCTGCCCTTCCTTTGCTGGGATGATCTTGCTCTGAAAACATATTGGCAGCTATAAAAACAATGGATTTTCATCAACACAAACTTTCTACCTACCCAATCCTACTGATCTAACATTTTTTCTTTATTAGAGTGCACTTGGATTGGCAAACTCTTTTCACAACATTTTATTCCTTTGAAAGCAGGAAATCTAATCTATTTCTACTCCTTATTTCTCCCTGAACTCAGATTAAATAGTTGAGTTCAGATGCTTCTCTACCTAATCTACTAATCTGTTAGGATTAAACTGTCCAACAGATTTTCATTCCCTAAATTCTAAAACATAAATTTAAAAACAGCCAAGTCAAGATTAAGCTGTTTGACTTGCTGTGATCTATGGCATAAAAACAAGCTTCACATAGATCTTTATTTTGCAGAAAATTTTATCAAAATGGAAGGCTTAAGATCTGAAAATTTCGAAGCACTTCCTTCATCTTTTTACAGCTCTGTTTTAACTTTGTTTGAGATCTTTCTTCTTTGTTCTCTGGTTCAGATTTTGAGCTAATTAGAACCAGATTTTTATCCCTTTTGACTCGGAAACAAAACAGATTTGAGTCATCTTTTTTTCTTTTTCTTTTTTTCTTTTTTTCTTTTTTTCTTTTTTGAAATGTTAGGTTCAGATTTTGAGTATGTTTGAACCTTTGATTTCTATCCTAATCTATCTACTGATAAGCCAAGATTAAACATTTTGGCAAATCGAATTCACTATCCTATCAACAGTAAATTGAAAACTAATTAGTCAAGATTAGGCTGTTTGACTAACTAGAAGTGTGTTTTGCAGGAGTGGCATTTAAGCTTGCACACTTTCAGAATTTATTTCTCTTTTTTGGTATGGGGTTGTACCTTTATTGTTTTAAAATCTGCCCTATTTTCTCTTTTCTATTGTTTTTAGATTTTTCTTTTTCTTACAAGACAAAAATCAACAACTAACTAAATCCTCAAAGATGAGCTTTATTTCTTTCCTATCTAACCTAATCTAACTTGGAACATTTACATGTTTTAGCTGATGAACTCTCTTTCCCAGTACAACCAATCCAGCAAATGATTCCATGATTGGTCTTTCTTCATCTCCTTGGGCAGGCTGGAAAAACAGGGCCACTCCCATTCTTTTTGTTTTTTAGCAGCAGTGCAAAATAATCCTCTTGCTTTTGGTAATATACTACTCCTAATAACCTTTATCCCTTCTTCAAATATTTTCAAGAAATGAGCATAGGGATCTTGAAATAATACCTGGTTGTGAGTGTTTGGAAGATATGTTTTAACCAGGATCATCTCTTCTTTCTCCACTGGATTAAGGCAAATATTCTTATGAGGAATGAAAACTTCCTCATCTTCATTATTATCTGAACTAGAAGATTCATCATATATTGCAGTGTTGTCCTCTTGTAGTCTTGGTATGCTCTGATTCAATGGACTGTGCTCTGTGAAGAGATCATCATGTTCTTGAGCAGGGGTATATTTTATTACCTCAACCCTTTTAGGACGAGGCTCCTTATATACATCCTGTTCAAGAAATTCCTCTTTCTTCTCAACCCCAACATTACAACTAATAGATAGTTGATTCCAAATTATGTGGAAATTATTCTTGATGAATTGGACTGGGTGATTGCTGCTTTCAAGCTGATTATAATGAAATTCATGACACCAAATGACTGTTGGTTGTCCTGCATGATTAGTTTCTGTTTGGAGCTCATCATTATCATCAGATTGATCAGAAGTTAAAAAATGATTAGTATACACAATTTCACAAATCAAGCATATTGGGTTATCAGCTTGTTTCTTTAGCCGATCTACAAGTTTATTTTCTATTTCAAGACAACAAGATTTAGTAGGTAAATGAGCAGAAGTGTTTTGTTCTAATAAAGAATTAAGGGCTGGTTGTTTATTTAATATCTGATCAATTTCTTCCTCTGTAAAAAGAGAAGGAATTTTCTCTTTGCTTTGGACAGAAGAACAACAGTCCTCTCCCTCTTGTGTTAACTGGTTTTGAGGCTGGATGTCTTCTTGAGCCTCTTCTAGGGAATGATTATTTGTGTTTGCAAGATAATTTTGAGGATTTTCTTCCTTTTCCTGATATATCTCAATTTCCAACAACTCCTCGTGATTTTCGTGGAAGTCACTTTGACCATAAGGTTCATGAGTTGTTTCAAGCATATTATCAAGATGCCATTGTTTCTTAATAATCTGAAAAGAGTCATAACATAAAGGTAGAGACTCTGGTTGTGTTGTCTCTTCTCCTATTTCAGATTTTGTTGGTTCAAAATGGCTTATGTTTTCCTCAAAGAAGTGCTTACTATAAGTTTTTGCAATTTGGTTATGAAGTTCTCTTAATAGCATTGTACAAGATATAGGTAGGCAATCAGGAGTTTCCTGACAACCTTCTTCATTGATTTCTTTATAATATTTTTCAACGCACGTACCTTGTAATTTTTGGGTTTGTTCTTGATTTGAAAGGAGCATGGGCTGCTCTGGATCATCAATATTCAAATTAGCCTCATACCTTTCAAATCTTTTCCCAAGCATGTAAATCATTTTCTCCATCATGACCAGCAATTTTTCTTTATTTTTTTCTCTATAGTCTTGCTAACCTTCTTCTATAAAGTCTTTATCATCATCTATATATTACTCATTGTCTAGGTCTTGTAATGGTTGGGTTTGTGTTTGAGGTCACTGTATCTTTCTAACCTGTTCAGAGTCCTTCACTAGTGGAGTCATTAGGTCTTTTGGGATTGTGGAGTCGCCAGGTGGAAGATTTTGAAATTTGTTGTCCACCAACAGCAGGATTGGGTTTGCTAAATGCATTCCCAAGGGAGTCTATAAGGACTAATGAAGTAATAGGCCTACTGGAGGCCAGTGGAGTCACCAGGTGGAAAATTTTTAGCTTTTCGTGAAGGTAAAATATTTTATGGTTCCACCACCATGTTTATTATGAAGCCAAACTGAAATATTTTTGGGTTTTTCCGAGTTTCTATAGTTTTTTGAAAGACTAATGAGTTTATAAGAGCTTGCTAGGAAACTATGAACTCATTGGTCCCGCCGTGATCGCCATTATGTCAGTGTCCCGTGTTTTGACAGTTTGGCGAATAAAAAGACAAGGCAACATTAGAACCAATCTTTAGAGTTCCAGGATCTAGTCCTCCTGTTCTCAGAAAGGGATCTCTCAGATATTTATTTGCAAAGGTTTATCTTGTGTGCTTTGAGTACGAATTTTATACTAGTTATTAAGTGCAGATGTTTGTTTGGTTGGATTGAGTTGATACAGCAGAACATGAAAGGTCTAGGAAAGATAGACAGAAAGAGGAAATATCTGGTTCATTGGGCAATGGATTCAAGATAAGGTCATGAAAAAATCCTCAAGGGATATGGGATATCAAAGGGAAAATCTAACTTGGCCACAGGATCCTTTTGTTTTTGGAATGAAGTGAACATTAATGATTTGGAAAGAGAAGTTTAATTCTCAACAAAGGGAACTTGAAGAACATAACTTAACAATAAAGAGATATTTGATAGACAGGGCTAACCATAAATTCTACAAACATTCTTTAATAAAATAATGACTTCGAGACAACTTTTAAAATGAAATCTAAGATTCGGGGAACACCCTATTTCCTCAAAGATTTTAGTTTAAATGACTTATAAAACATAAAAGATTCACTGATAATTGTAGTCATAGAAGAGGGAACACCTAAATAACATCTATGCTTACAACTATAAAGACCTTCAAAACGACTATTCAAGCAATGGCAAAGGGCAAGATCAAAACCGACCTCTTTGATTAACTTAAAACAATGGTACTTCAAAGGGAGACTTCAATAACAACTTTCAAGTGATAGCAGGCAAGCAGGGAAAACCATAAATCATGCTGAAACCAACTATTTGAGATATTATAGAAATAAACAAGCATGAGGACTAAAGAGAAAGATTGAAGACTCTAAAATACCTCAGCAGAAGAAAACATAAAACAGTGAAGGATGAACAGGTCTAAGGTGCTTCCAGGAGTCATTTCTTAGCCTAAAACTTTCAACCTACTGTAGTAAGAAGGTATGGAACATAATGAAAATAGGGGAAAAACATTAAACAATTCAGAATACTTCACCAACATCCAAGCTCATGGATCCAATGATAGAGCCTTCTCAGGGACAAATATGCAACAACATCATCAGGGCTTCCAAGACTTCAATTTCTTCTTCAACTTCAACGGACTATGTATTATTTGAAAGAGTTTCAATATTACAACTTGTAATCAACAACAATCAACAACCAACCACTCACTCATCTTCTATAGAAGTATTTATAGAAGAATGAGGAGGTGAGACCTAACAAAAGATCTCTAATGACAATTAATACAGATTCAGGACTTCTCGGCCTTTTGAGGGGCTCGATGGAGAAGTTTACAGGTGGATCACCGTATTAACTGTTTTACATTTATGAATTAAGCTCAATGGGAGATTTATTTGACTTTGAGGCTCTGTGTTCCGTGTGGAGTAACTTCTGCAGACATTTATGCATTTATTTCCTCGCAGAAGTAACTCTCTGGCTGTGTTGAGGCAAAATATCTGATTCTACAAATAAGTTCAGCCTCTGTTTGAATGCTTTAAGGCAACAAATGGCATTTATGGTAGCTGAGGAATCAATTCGCCTTAAATGTGGTGGTGGGGGGCTACCTGCCTGTTTTAAACACTTATGATTTCCTTTAATTGTGTTTTAATTCTGGTAATTAGGCTTTTGATAAGCATTCTTAGCCGTAATTCCAACATCTGTCTTCAATCTTCATTCTGCTATGCTCTGTCTTCAAAACTGATACTTTTTAACTGTGTTTTTAATAAAACTGTGTCTTGTCGATGTGCAGGCTGCGCCGGGCTTCTATAGGCATCAATGCCCATGAAAAATTGATACAACATTGAATCCAACCCTGTGAATAGATTTTTTCTATGAATCGAAGGCATGGGAATCGTCATTCCCAGCCCCCTGCCTTTCTTCACTATAACAGCGGAAGCCATTTAAAACCTGCATAAAACACAAAATAATTAAGAAATCCTGCGTGCTTTAGGTTTAACTACTTCAGATGGCGGGGAGGGAGCGTAACCGTTGGATGTGGGACCCGACGGTACGAATCGCAATCCCAAAATGGGAGCGGGGGGTAATCGCAATTGGGAGAAAAATAATTGTGATGCGATCAGAGGAGCAGGCATGATCGGAGTGAAGTGCGATGGTGCGATCAATCGCATCGCAAATATCTGCGATGGATAATCGGAACAAAAACATAACATGTGATTGCGATACTGCGATCGGGCGGATTTGCGATCGATCAATCGCATCGCAAATATTTGCGACGCGATCAATCGCATTGCAAATATTTGCGATGAGTGATCAGGGTATTCACACAGAACATGCGACTTTGTGATTTGCGATTATACGATCGGCCCCAAGGCATTAAGCGCTTGGTTTTGGGGAAAAGGCATGTGGGGGAAGTGGTTAGGACCTAGCCCAAGGGGGCTTAAGTCCATAGTTAACATGCTTTGTTTTTTATGAATTTTTGAAGGTTTTCAATGGATTTTGGAGGTTTCAGAAAAGCTAAAGAATGGGTCTTTAACCTTATAAAAGTGTTTTTCATGAGGGGAAGAAAACAAATCATGAAAACAAAGGGGTTTTTATGGAGAAAAAAGGGGAGCAGATGAAGGTTAGTTTTGAGTGAGAGAAGAGAGGAAAATGATGGCTTCTCAGCAGTCTTTTCTATAAAATCAGTAGAATTTCTGAGTATAAAAATGGGAATAGTAAATGAAGATTTCGGACAGAGGCATGAGGCCTTCAAGGAGTCTTCAAGAGCCAACAATTTTTAGTGATAAAATTTGTTCCTTGGAGGCTAAAAAAGTCTTAGCCACCTTTTGGTATAGCAAAATATTATAGGTGGCTAACAGGTTATTCAAATCAAACCCCTGCGCGCTAAAGTCATCTGTCCATAGTAGCAAAAGGAAAAGACAGTGGAGCTTGAAGATAAAGGTTAAAGTCAAAAATCCTAGATATTAAAGACTTGACCAATGATTTAAAGGTTAATATAGAGGATTAAAATGAAAGTCAACAAATAATTAAAGTTAAAAGGGTTAATGCATAATATTGAAGGATTAAAGGTTTAATCCTACAGTTTTAAGGTTAAACACAGTTTAAAGGTGAATGCACCCATCAGAAAGGGTTTAAAGGCTCTGAAGATGATTATAAAGGCCCAAAAACAATACCAAAGGCCTAAACAGAGTTTAAAGTGTTAAATAATAGACAAATCACCCAAAAGAAGGCTTTAAATGTCAAATCACTGAAGCCTTTACTGCTTCAAAGATCAGAAATGCCACCTACAGGCCTATTTCCTCAAAAGAATACAAATTGAATGCACAGTCAGATATATTTGCCAAAGACAGCTAAGAAGTAATTGCCGGCCTATCCAAAAGCCTCCAAAGTCAATAAAAGTGACTGAATTTGATAAAATTTAATGTAGTAATCAACTGGAAAAGTTAAAACATTTGAAAAACTTCTCCATTTGGCCTTCCAAAGGCCTAGAAGCATTTACTCTGTATTAATTGATCAATTAAACCTTCCTTTCACTCCACCTCCTCAATTCATCTATAAATACCATATGAGAGGAGCCTAGAATTGTTAATGGTTGCATACTTGTTGAATGTAAATAGCTTTTGAGGCTGCTGAAGCTATGTTTTGTAATTGAAGAAAGATAGGCTAAGATGAGAAGTTTGAAGTTGTAAAGACCTACTGGACTTCAAGATTGTAACTAGTTTGAACATCAAATATACAAGCTGATCTATGGGATCCTGGTTTATGTCAATGGTGATGTTTTTCTTACTGTAAATTGTTTTTTTCTCATTTTTTCCATATTGTACACTTTCTCTGATAAATAATAGAAAATATAGATTAGGATTTACTGCAAAGTACCCTATTTCTCACTGATAAATCTTTATCTTTATGTTTTCTGCCAATTGTTGCTTTGAGGATAATTCAATAGAGTATAACCAGTGAAGTGTGTGGTGAGCCCATGTTTCCTGAGTACAACTTGAGATATTGTTTTTGAAAGTTCTTGAAAAGTCTGCTAAGTAAATTTGAACTAGGGAAGTCTATGGTTAGCCCTGTCCTCTAGTTTATATCCAATAGTAGCTTTGAAAATTTCCCTAAGAGTATGCTGAAAGCAGGATAGGTTCAAAGTCCTTACCTGATCTTAAGATACCCTTTGTTCTCTTGTGTGTTTTATATTTTCTGAAGGTAATTTGTTAGATTACTGGATTGTTGTCTATAAAGTGTTCTTTATTAAAATTTTGCCCAAAGAAGTCTATGGTATGCCCTGTCCTTTGGCGTGCTTCAAATATTCACTTTGAAAGGATTTTTCTTGTTTAGTGAAGTTAATAGATTCTTAAATGGTTATTAGTTTTGCTTCTTTCATAACACTTTGATGTTCCATATCATAAACTCAACTTAAAGAGATCTTTTGACATAGATGACTTGCCCCATAGACCACTCTTGAAACATGTTGTTCAATTAAACCCTTTTGTGACTCCATAGCCCAATGGATTGATATTGTTTCTTACCTATCCTATCAGCTGAACCATTTTTTCAACCTGCTCACAACTTTACCCCTTAGAAGACTTCCTTCATTTTAATGATATTCATCCCAACCAAAACAAACAAAACCTTTGTGCTTTATAACTAGCCTAAAATCATATCATAAGCCTTAAAGAAATATCTTTGAAAACACTTATATAGAGAGATCCCTCTCTGAATCTAGGAGGGCTAGATCCTAGGATTCCAAAGTGGTTTTGATGTTGGCTCTACAGTATTTTTTCTTGCCAATCTTGAAAAATATGGAGACCTAACAGAGTGGCGACCATACTGGGGAGAATTTATTGAGTAATAGATAACTTCACAACTCAATGAACCCCTATTCCTAAATGAATAAAGTGTCACCAAGGTTGGTTATTATTGATTGTTGATTGTGAACAACAATCAAACCTTGAAAAACAAGTAAAAATCCTTCACCTGGCGACTCTATTGGTATTCAGTAGGCCTGCTGACCCCATTAGTTTTTCTTAAAACTCCACTGTGAAGCCCCTTTATACTTTTATCATTCAAACCCAATTAAGAAGACTTTGAGGATTGAGTTTTCTTAAAAAAATATTAGTTAGCCTTTAAAATACTGTCATAGTTGGCTGAATTTTTCTCATCATTGGGTCTAAAAACGCTACATAGTGGCTTCTAAAAGAATTTATACTAGAGCCTATCCTGACCCAAATCCTCCTAAGATAGTTGATAATCCAGAAGTATCCTTAGGATGTCTCCTAAGTCCAAGAATCCAACTGTTGTCAGACCATTTCATAGAGCTAACTTTGTACATGAAAACCTTTTAGCTCTGCAAAATACACAAGTTGAATTAAGAAACCCATCCAGAACTAATTCACTTAGTGATATAGATCAGATATACTGTGAGTCTCCATACTCACCCCAACATAGTGGTGAACATACTGATAATAGAGAAACCACTCCACCAGACCTTCATTTCATTCATAACTTTTGTTTTTCTCATCCTAGATCAGCTCAACAGTCTTTTGCTAGTCCAAGTACTTCTGTTATCCATACACCCACTGTTCAAACTTCTCCATTCCAGCCTCTTCCTCCCTTCATAAACCCTCCACTTGTAAACCCCCCATTTTTTCCACAACCTCCTATCATGGCAACATGGTATGCTCCCCTAGTGTTACCATTGCCTCTAGCTCCTTTGCCACTAGAGTATCAGTCCGAAATTTCCTATTTCACCATAAATGAACCCACTACTACTCAACAACATGTAGACAAGGTGAATGATGCCTTTGATTATATGGATATAGTAGATGAGACCATTAAGATGAGAATATTTGCCCAAATTTTATGAGGAGAGGCCAATAAATGGTTTAAAGGTTTGCCTCCTAATAGTATAAATGATCTCCCTTCATTACATCAAACATTCATAAACAAATGGGAAACTAGGAAGAACCCTCTCCAAATACTTTCAGATTACAACAACCTCAAAAGAAACACCGGGGAAAGTGTTCAAAATTATTGCACTACATTTAATATTGTTTATAATGCACTACCCTCATATTTGAAACCTCCACAAGGCTCGATTTTTTCCAAATTTCCTGAAGGATTTGATCCTGAAATGGCCTATCAGCTAAGAGAAAGGGATCCCTTAACTTTAGAAGACATGTTGTTACACCATTTTTTGGTCATCTAACCTATTATCATTAGATGGACCCAAGTACACCATGTAAGACCAATTTTACCCTAAGTAAAATTGCTTTCACTATGAAAAATAACTTAATAAACCACATTTATTAGGTTGTTTATGGTCTAAACGGGAAACCCCAAAAGGAAATATTAAACAAACCTATATTTGTTTGATTTTCCTCATGGAATAATTAATTAAACCATAATTTAATTATTATTCCTAGTCATGTTTAACCCAAAACAAATAAATTAATTAGATAAACCTTTATTTATCTTATTATTTTCTAGGAATAATTATTTAAATCTTATTTAGATAATATTCCTTGTTAAATATGATCAAATCACCCACAAATAATTAAATAAATCATTATTTATTTGATTATCTTCTAACCGCTTCCTTAAAAAGATAAATAAATCATTTATTTATTTATTTTTGACAAATCAAGGGATTTGACCCAAGTCAAATACCTTTTCCCTCAAACAAATATAATAAAATATTCCATAAAAGGTGGATCTAGATTTGGTTAACATTATTTTAATCATGCACCAAGATCTAGAATGACCCAATATTTTGTTATAAATAGGAGGGTTTTTCCTACCATTCTTCACCTTTTTTTGCCTATTAGATCACTCTGGATCTAAACTCTTGGTCTGACTTTGAGCCATTATCATTGTCACATTTCCATTATTTGCTGTGTGAGCTCCCTTTGAGTTCTATCTTTGTCTGGGTTTTCTACACCAACAGGAGAGAGAAATGCTAGATCTCAAGTGCTGAGGACTTCCAAGAACCCATCCCATTGAGGAGAATTGGAAACATCTTCTTGTTTTCCTCCCAGGTGCCCTTAATACAAAAAATTCTTTCAGAAATTGTTCTTGTCTTATTGGATATATGGAGCAAACCCTTCTTTTTTACTGCTTAATGTCTTTCTATGCATAGATCTGGTTTTTTGCAGCTCTTGTCTTGATCAATTAACTGCAGATCTGAAGATATTGGTGTTTGTTCAATTTAGTGTGTCCTAAATTGCTGCATTTAATTTGTCAATCCGGGAATCGTAAGCTGATGAAGTGCGGCGCACTATATGTGCAAGATAGCCTATTTCTTAACTTTTTGTCGTTTTTGGTTTTTTTTAAGGTGAAATGGAAATTCTAAGATGAAAACAAGTTTGGTTATATTTGTTCAAGGAAGTGATATCCCCTATAATGATTTACCAACTTGAAACTTTAAAAAGAAAATTGAAATTTACAATGACAAGACTTGAAAGAAAATGAAGATGTACTGCTGAAATGAAAAGGTGCTGCTAATCTAATAAATCAAAACAGTAAACTAGTGAGCATGAAAACCAAACTATTCTTGCTGCCAACTAAACACAAAAGAAACTATGCTTAAGGAAATTCAAAATTGCAACAAAATAAATCTAAATCAGATTACATCAATTTATCTTCTGACCCTTCATCATTAGTCCAGCTATGATTTTTGGAAGTAATCATAAACAACTTGTGTAACTGATATTTAATTTGCAGAAAATAAACTAATACTAAACCATACACTCATGATTCAATCCCTCACCATCAGTCCAGTTGTGGCTTTCGGAGGCAACTGAAGATGTCATGCATGATTTAATATATCTAAATTTTCAGAAAAGAAACTAATACTAAACTACACATTTCATAATGCAATCCCTCACCATCAGTCCAGCTGTGGCTTTCGGAGGCAACTGAAGATGCTATGAGCAGCTTAATATATCTAAATTTGCAGAAAAGAAACTAATACTAAACTACACATCTCATAATACAATCCCTCACCATCAATCCAGCTGTGGCTTTCGGAGGTAAATGAAGATGCTATGAGCAGATTAGTATATCTAAATTTAACTATTGAAGCAGATAAACAAAACTGAAATGAACAAAGTAATACTGAAATTAAACAAAAGCTATGAAAAGCAAATTAGCAGCAGAACAATGTTAGTTCCATGTCATTAATCAAAAAGCTATGAAAATGCCCGGGCTGTCTATCTATAACCTGAAACATAAACACTGATCAGTGGTTAACAATCATAAAACATGAAAAAAAACAGAAATGAAATGGAAATTATAGAAGTTTATAAACAGAAATGAAACAACTGCAAAGTATGAACATATGAATGGATTATGATACAATGATTTCTAAAGAAACAAAATGAGAAATATACACTAATACACAAAACCTTAGCTGAGCAGGGGCCCTCTACACAGCCTTGGCAACGGTCCTCAAAAACGAATTAAGTTGAAAAACAGAGTCTTCTCATATTAAAAAGCAGTTCATTACAGAATGGTAATGTTACGGCACAAGTGCAGCGTAATCACTACAGAGCAGACTAAAAGATAACAGAGATTACATTCACTAACAACGACTAACTCATATGCGTATGCAAACGCAATATATATAACAACAAACTATAACTGTTTCCTACAGTTCATGCTAGTGGAGAGCATGTAGACCACTACGTCCACGGATATAGGAGCATGGCCGTGTTGGAAAGTAGATCTACGAGAGGTGGATGCTTGAATTCGACTCTAGAACCCTGTACAGATGTCGATTTAACCTCCGCAGGCTTAGAAACGGCCATATGGATCTTTATGTGCCACGAAACAGAGTCCGGCCGACATGAAACTCCATAGTTGACTTCCATGTGGACGCCTTTGACCGCGGCTTCTTTGGACGAGTTTGCTTGAACCAATAGGACACGAACCATGTCCATGTCATTCCTGACCTGCCCATGTGGCTCGTTTCCCTTGTAGACACCTGTAGCATAGAGTTTTACAAAATAGTTGCGGAAAGTTGCAGCAGCTGCGGAAAGTGGAAAGATTCCGCAGCTGAATGAACAAAATCTAGATCAAATAGCAAACACAAAAATATAATTAAAAACCATGTTAGATGCCCTTTTGCACATGATATTGACAATTTGGGAGGTTTAGGTGAGTGAAAAAAGGTATGGAAAAATGTATGGAAAAGATGCAAATTTGGGACTCAACATACCCCCACTGTGAAGGTGTTGCATGTCCTCATGCAACCAAAATTTTGATACTCTTTGTTGAGTTCATGTGCCTTGATACTTCAGCCAGCACATCCAATCCCCTTCTCTTCTTCTTTGGTACTGCCATCATTCTGGGTTTCTTCATTAAGCACCTAAATTTGATATTCACAAGTGCTCTGCTCAATTTCTGGCATTTCCTTTTCAATTTGTTATTCTTCTTTTGCCATATTCCCAAATGTAACATAGTATTATCATGGATGATCTTGTCCAGTTTGCCTTGTTCTTTCAATGTTTCATTTTCATTTTTGATGTGCCTATTCAAAAGCTCCAGCTCAAAAATTTCCTGTTTTAATGATTGAACTAAATCATCCTGTAATGTATGAGGCTGAAAGGAAGAAGTACTTGGACCTGTGGCTGCCTTTTCCAAGGATTCTATATAGTCATATACCTCCTGCTGCTTGGGGTCTATTTCAGGTGTCATTTTGATTGGGCTGTCCCCAAAATGCTGTAAAGGAGAATTATGTTCAAAATCTGGCCGAGGAGGGCTTACATCAATATTTTGCTAAGAATAAGATGGAGTATGCTCATTGTCTGATTGGGAATGAAAGGAATCAGGTTCACTAACTGACTGAAATGGACTATGGTCAGTTGGAGACTGTTCAGATGTCTCCTCACCCAAATCAATGAAATGAGGACCCTTAATTTGCGTTTTTCTCAATTTCCCCTTAAGCCTGTTGCTTCTCCTCACATGTTGTGGTACACTGTCCTTTTGTTCCTGTTTTCCTTTCTCTGCCTTCTTGGATATAGATGATTGTTTTTGAAGATAAACTAATCTTTCAGATAGTATTTGATGATCTTCTTCTTCAGAAGAAGGAGTTTTATGTACAGCCTCAATAGTTTCTTTCCCTTTTGGTATTATTGGCTTCTTAGCCTTGATTTCCTTCTTCTTCCTTTTTACCAATCTCTCTTCCCTATCAGTTCTTTTCATAGTAGTAGTAGAAGTATTTTGTATTTCATCTATTGTTCTTTTCCTTCTACTTCTTCTTGCTGTGCTAGCTGCGGGAATTTCCTGAGTAGGAGTAATTTGGGTTTCAACATTCATTCTTTTTCTTCTACTCCTTCTAATTGAACTACCTTCAGGAATTTCTTGAGGTTCCTCAAAGAAATTTCTAACTAGGAATTGTTCCCATGTGTCTTTTCTTTCTTTTAGCTCTTTTTCAATCAGAATTTTTATAAGGCCGTGGTGATATAGATGAGGCTCTACATCTCCTAAGTGTTTTTGAACAGTCACAGCCATTTTCTTCAAGCTATTGAATAGAAAATAAAGGAGATTGAGAGTTTGGTTTTCTAGAAAATTCATCAATAGCCTGGTATGGTACATGTACATAGACCCAAAACGGCCTTCACATGTAATGAATTTCTGAACAATTAGCAGTAAAGTGGCCCATTCTTCTTTTATTGCATGCACAGGGATTCCTCTTTTAAAAACAGTTATGTCCATACCTTGATTTCGTAGGATTGTTCTCCATGCCTCATCACTGATGCTTTTATTTTTGAACCAACGCTCTCCCTCCTGAAGAAGTTCTGTGGCTGTTGCTATTGATGCTTCATTGACCGAAAACTTGAGGTCTCCAATTTCTGCTTCCGAGCCATCAAATGACCTTGCAAACGCTTTCGTGACTTCTTTGTGGTAACCTCTGAATTTCTGAATAAAACGCAGCCATTTTGCTTTCTTCAATATCTCTTTTTCTTGCGGATATCCCTCTATAAACTTCGGTCCTTCCAGCTCTGCCCTTAGCAATTTACCCATTTCACTTTTCTGTGCTTCACAAATTTGCCTTCGTGAGGGTTTAAGTGGAAATGAAACGACTAAATACACAGGATCGAGCACAATGACTGTGGGAATGTATTATAAAATGGGAATGAGTACCATAAACGGAATGGAGTAAGACTGTGGGTAGATATACGGGAGTGAGAATGAGCAAAAGGAACGAAATGGAGTGAAACAGGGAGTGAGAATGAGTAGAGTGGGGTTTTGTAAACACGACAGAGACACGACAAAGAGGTTAACAAAGTATAATACATTCGGCCACGTTTTGAATTTTGGTGGCTGTGTAATAAATATGAACACGTTTCAATCAGCGGTTATGAAGTTATGCGGCTTGTAAGAGTCCTTTGTCAACTCAAATACGTCTCATTATCTCCGGTGGGATATTGGAACATGAGTGAGAATCGGAATTTCAATGATGAAATCGTTTATGAATGAATGCAAGAGGATAACATGGAGATCGTGAAAGGTTACGGAACTGTCAATATAATCATTGCGCGTAATGGGTAGAGCTCATGGTTTAAAACTATATAAAAATGTGTTTTTCAATACTATTTGAAATAAATTTTATTCATACCTTTGGAATATTTGCCTTTGCCCTTAGTCTTCAACTGATTGATCTCCATTGGTGTCTTGAATGCTCCATTGATCCTCTCTCTTGCATTTTATTTCATAATTATGGAAATAACATCTGACTGTACATTCTCTTTGAAAACAGAGTAGTAGCTGCGGAATCTGCTTCTGGCTGCGGAAACTGGAGTCAGCTGCGGAAACAGATGTCAGCTGCGGAAACTGACACAGCTATTACTTGGTTGAATATAAATGAACAAATGACAAATGACCAGATGGAAATGGTCATAAAAAAGATTTTTATTGATGGAATGGATGAAATGAAGTGGAATGAAGTGAAATGAAATGAAATGAAGTGGAATGAAATGGAGTGAGTGGTGAAATGAAATGAAATGAAAGAGAGATTTTTTTTTGGAAAATATAGAGTGTCAGGTGTCCCTGATTTTCACCCCATATTTTCTGTATAAGACTGCCAATCAATGATTGGTTTTCAGGCTTATACCATTTTTTTTTTTTTTTTTTTTTTTTGAAGTGAAAAACAAAAGCTAGGCTGGTGGAGAAGAAAAATTCTTCTGTACCAGCCTGATTGCAGAACTTTCTTGAAACATCTTGACAAAATCCTCTTTTGAGAGTGGCTTATGATAAACTTTCAATCTATGGCCATTCACAATAAGAGGAGTTTGAAACTCATCAATGGTCTTGATTCTTACGGCTCCATTGCTAAAGATCTTGTCAATCTCATATGGCCCAAGCCAATGAGTCTGAAATTTCCCTTGAAAATCTTTAAACTTGGAGTCAAATAACAATGCCCAATCTCCTTCTTGAAACTTCTTCTCTTTGATATATTTGTCATGCCATTTAGCTCTTTGATATTGAACTAGATCAGTTCTTAGAATTTCTTCTTGTCTGATCTCATCTAGCTCATTCAACTGCTCCATTCTATGCTTTTGGGCTTCTGATAAGTCCATCCCCAACTGAACTGCTATCTTGAAGGTCTTGACTTAGAACTCAATGGGGAGCAAGACTTCTTTCCCATAAACAAGTTCATAGGGAGAATGTCCTGTTGTATTTCTCCATGTAGTTCTGTAGGCCCACAAGGCTTCAGGAAGCCTTTCTGCCCAATCTCTTCTATGTAGATGAACAGTTTTGGTGATGATACTTTCAAGAACTTTATTTGTGGACTCCACTTGACCATTTGCTTGCGGATGGTAAGGAGTAGATCTTCTGTGCTTGATTTTGTATTCTACCATCAACTTCTCCACCAAATTGGATGTGAATTGGCTCCCCTGATCTGTCACAATTTCTCTTGGAACACCAAAGCGAGTAAAAATATCCTCATAAAGAAAATGAACAAGTGAATTTTCAGTAGCAGATACTAATGCTTTGGCTTCTACCCATTTAGTAACATAATCAGTACAAACCAATATATACTTCTTTTGCTTAGATGGTGGATTAATAGGTCCAATGAAATCTAAAGCCCATTTTCAAAGGGTTCAATGAGTACCTGTGTTTGCAATGGCATTTCATTTGAAAGGGTAGGTTTCCCTACTCTTTGGCAGCTATCACACCTTTTGACATATTGTTTTGCATCTTTTAAGAGAGAAGGCCAATAATATCCCAAGGAAAGGATTTTATAGGCCGTCCTTTTGTCCGCAAAGTGTCCGCCGCATGGTTCATCATGACATGCCTTAAGAATATCGGGCATTTCATCTTCCCTGACACATCTTCTGATCACAAGATCTGGCCCTGTTTTAAACAATTCGTTAGAAATCCATGAATATTTTGAACTCTCCTGAATAATTTTTCGTTTTTCTCTTGGAAATAAATGTGAAGGTAGTTTCCATGTAACCAAATAGTTAGCAATATCTGCATACCAAGGGGTCTTAATAGTTACTGCAAACAAATATTCATCAGGAAACTTATCTTCTACAGGAGAATCTTCTTTAGTATTATGAATCCTAGACAAGAAATCAGCTACTGTATTCTGTTTTCCTGGTCTATCCAACACATTAATATTGAATTCTTGCAAAAGTAAAAGCCATCTTGTCACTCTGCCATTAGTAACAGGTTTTTTCATTAAATATCTAATTGCAGAATGGTCAGTATGAATAAAAGTTTCATAGCCTATTATGTAATGTCTAAACTTATTAATTGCATGAACAACAGCTAAGAACTCTTTTTCAGTCACAGTATAATTCAACTCTGTGGGAGTCAAATTTTTACTGGTGTAATAAATGGCATAAGGAATTAAATCTTTTGACCCAACACAGCTCCAAGAGCTGTATCTGAAGCATCTGTAGAAATATGGAAAGGAAGTTTCCAATTTGGTCCTCTCAAGATAGGTGCTTCAGATATTCTTGTTTTCAAAGTTTCAAAAGCTGATTGACAATCGGGATCCCATTTAAATTCACAGTCTTTTGTAAGCAACTTGAAGAGTGGAGATGCTATTTTAGTGAAGTTTTCTATAAATCTTCTATAGTAACCAGTAAATCCTAGAAAACTTCTAACATCTCTTTGACAATTTGGAATAGGCAACTTGGAGATGACTTCAACATTTGATCTATCAACCTTAATCCCATCTCCTGAAATATGATGTCCTAAAACAATCCCTTCAGTAAACATCATAAAGCATTTTTCATGGCTTAATGAAAGGTTTGTTTCTCTACATCTTATGAGAACTTTTTCCAAATTTTCTAATGCTTCTTCAAATGAATTACCATAAACTATAAAATCATCCATATAAACCTCTACACAATCATGGATTAGATCAGAAAAAATTCCTAGTACTGCTCTTTGGAATGTTGCTGGTGCATTACACAACCCAAAAGGAAGCACTCGGTAGGCAAAAGTTCCCCATGGACAAGTAAATGTGGTCTTATCTTGATCTTCAGGTGCTACCTAAATTTGATTATAGCCACTAAAACCATCCAAAAATGAAAAGTACTTTTTACCTGCTAATGTGTCTAATACCTGATCGATAAAAGGCAAAGGAAAATGATCCTTCAAAGTTGCTTTGTTCAATTCCCTGTAATCAATGCATACCCTCCATTTACCATTCTTTTTAGGTACTATAACCAGAGGAGAAACCCATCGACTATCTGAAATTGGATAAATGAAGTTTACATTGAGTAGTTTTTGGAGCTCTTCTTTCACTATCTCCCTAAGATTTGGATTCATCCTTCTTTGAGGTTGTCCGATTGGTCTACTGTTTTCCTCAATATAGATATGATGGATGCAAGTCTTAGGATCAATACCTTTCATGTCAGTATACTCCCATGCAAATGCGGTAGAATGTTTTTGCAAGATTTTGGTTAGTTCTTCTTGTTGTGACTTTTCCAAATGTTTGTTGATATTCAATGTTTTTCCTGGAAAAATCTCAATAGTAGAACTACCAAACTCTTCCATAGAGTAAAGAGACATTTGTCTTGATGATAAATATTATATGTCAGATTCCAACTGAAATTGTGTGGGGTCATATTCTGAAGATGTCTCAAAATTTTCTAATGTGTTCAGAATTTGACTATCCTCACTGATTTCAGAAATGGTAAAGACAGGTTGTATAGTGTCCTCATCATCGACCCATTCGTTGTCTCCTACTTCTGTGATTGCTTTTGCTGGAGGATAAAAATTGAATTTCTTTGTCGAATTACCATTAGAAATGTACATGTCCCCAGATCTACAACTAATAAAAGCATCAGTTGTGGCTAGCCAAGGTCTTCCTAGGATAAGTGGGTGCCCTCCTAGATTACTCTTGGGAGTCAAAATCATAAAATCTACTGGATATTCCCAAGAATCTAAGGAGACTGAAATATCTTCTAATACACCATCTGGTTTAATAATAGATCGATCTGCAAGTTGCAGTAAAGTAGGTGTAAAAAGAAGGTTAGGAAGTTTTAGCTGGTCCATATTTTGTCTACTCATAATGTTGATAGCAGCCCCTAAGTCAATCAATGTGTTTGGAATTTCTATCCCATTTATATGTGTCTTGACAATTGGACTTCCTGGATCTACATACTTCTGCATGGTAATTTTCCCATCATAATGTCTGCAATCTTTCCTACCAGGTGGATTCTTCTTGTGTCCTTTAGCTTCCTTCCTGGTCTTTTGAAACTCAACTCCTTTATGGTTTTTGCTAGAATAGGAATTTCTCGAATGGCTTGTAGCAATGGAATCTTGATACAAACATTATTCAATTCATCTAGAAAGTCATAGTTAGGCAACAAGATTTGTTTTTCCACCCCCTTATCAATTTGTAGTCTTTCCAGAAAAGGAGGTGTAGATGAAGATGCAGGTTGCTCAACTATAGGAGTTGTGGGTGTTAGCTTTTCTTTTTCTTTTTGAATTTTTGAATTTTGAAGAGATTCTTCCTCAGAACCCTTATTGACTTGAAGAGAGTCCTCCTCAGAGGTATCTTGCTCTTGAATGTCTATAGAAGGTTTTTCTAAAACTCTACCAGATCTGAGTTGTACATCGTTGAGAGGAACAATCATATAGGTAGGAGATTGTTGTCCTTCTACCATATAAGTAGTTTGAGGATTCTTATTGTTAGGATTTGGCAGTGGCTGAGCTGGAAGTTGATTTGTCTTCTGTTGGTATGGGAGCATGAGTTGAGAATTTGTATTTTGTTGAGAAGGTTGTTGTTGTGGAAATGGCAATGAAAGTTGTGGATTTGGGCTTGGAAGTTGTGGAGCTTGTTGATTTTGAAAAGATGGAGGATATTGATAAAATTGAGCAAATCTCCCATAAGGATTTTGCATCCCTTGTACCCATGGTTGATATGAATTTTGATGTTGGGGCCAAGGTTGTTGCCAAGGATTCCAATTTGGTGGGGTTTGAAGATTCATAGGGTTGTTAAACCCTTGAGATTGTTGTCCCTGCCAAGGTCTCCTTGCGACAAAACAGAGAGATTCTACTGAATTTGGATCTTCTTGAAAAACATCTTTGAGTCCAGGAATGGAAGGACAATCCTTGATCTCATGATTCTCTGAGCAAATCATACATGTTTCTACAACTTTTGCATCCAAGGGACATTCCCTTAAAGCATGTTTCTTCCTACATTTTGGACAAAAGATGGCTAGAGCATCAGTTTCTGCTTTCTACTTGTTTTGAATTTTAAGGGTGTCTAGTTGTTCACTAAGGCTCCCTAAGATATCAGTTTTGAATTCATCAAGCATATTGCCAATCTCTGCCCTACTTACTGATCCAGTTGCAGATTTGTTAGCCCTGATAAGAGAAGGATCCCTAGGCCCTTTTCCTGTTTTATATTTTCCTCTTGAGAGATGGACACATAGTTCTGTTATGTCACGAAGTGGAAGTTGAGAAATGTATCCTTTCCCCATCATGTTTAAAATATCTATCCATTCATCTCTAATGGCTTTTAATATGAGGGCTTTCAAGGTTTCATCATCTAAGTTGCTCATCTTTGCTCTTTTCAAGTTGTATTGAAATCTTTCAAGTAAGTCTTCCAAATTTTCATCTTCTTTTTGCATCATTTTGAATACCTCATCCTTGTGATTGGTGGGCATACAATGGTCCAAGTATCTATCCAAAAATGTTTGTTTCATATCATTCCAAGTCCTGATAGATTGAGTGGCTAATCCCATGAACCATTTCAAAGCAGATCCCTTCAATGTTGAAGGAAACGGTTTGAGTTTTTGAGAATCTTCCATATAGTCATAAGTTCGGCACACTACTTCAAACTCAAACAGAAATGTTTCAGGATCCTCACTTCGCAATCCATAAAAGTTAGGGAGAACAGATGGTGAGATATTTTTCATTGTTGCATGAGTTTCCTCATCAACTATAGGGAATCCAAGAAAATTGTTTCCTTCCCTATTTCTACCATTATTTCCTTCACCATTGTTATCTCCATTGTTTCCTCCTCTTCTACCTCCACCTCTATTTATTACTTCCTCTGCCATGATAGTTTCTTTAGAGTCCTTATAGTCCTCTAGTTCTTCTACCAAGGAAGGATGAGAGAAAGTCTCTTCGTTTTCTAAGTGGGTTTTAGTAGGTGGTCTAGGAGAATCCTCTAATTCAGCTGTTCCTTGACTTCCAAAAATCTTAAGGCTAGGGGTAGATGGTGGTGAATCTGGTCTATGCCTTGAAGAAGATGGAGTTATGAAAATCGAACTCTTGGCTTTAGCTATAAACCTTCCCCTAGAATCTCTTGCTCTATGCATGTCATTTTTTTATTTTTAAAAAAAAGTTGGGCTAATAATTCTCTTTCTGATCTTCCAGATCACACTAGGTGCAAGAAGAGAGCATACTTAAGAAATTACTAAACCAATAACTCTCTTTTCTGATCCTCCAGATCACACTAGGTGCAATAGGAGAGCATACTTCAAGAAGTTATCAAGTTTCCCTTCTTTTATGATTTTATGTTTTTTTTTTTTAAGAAATTGGCTACCTAGTTACACTTCCCCGGCAACGGCGCCAAAATGTTTGGTCAATTTAGTGTGTCCTAAATTGTTGCATTTAATTTGTCAATCCGGGAATCGTAAGTTGATGAAGTGCGGCGCACTATATGTGCAAGATAACCTATTTCTTAACTTTTTGTCGTTTTTGGTTTTTTTTAAGGTGAAATGGAAATTCTAAAATGAAAACAAGTTTGGTTATATTTGTTCAAGGAAGTGATATCCCCTATAATGATTTACCAACTTGAAACTTTAAAAAGCAAATTGAAATTTACAATGACAAGACTTGAAAGAAAATGAAAATGTACTGCTGAAATGAAAAGGTGCTGCTAATCTAATAAATCAAAATAGTAATACTAGTGAGCATGAAAACCAAACTATTCTTGCTGCCAACTAAACATAAAAGAAACTATGCTTAAGGAAATTCAAAAATTGCAACAAAATAAATCTAAATCAGATTACATCAATTTATCTTCTGACCCTTCATCATTAGTCCAACTATGATTTTCGGAAGTAATCATAAACAACTTGAGTAACTGATATTTAATTTGCAGAAAGTAAACTAATACTAAACCATACACTCATGATTCAATCCCTCACCATCAGTCCAGCTGTGGCTTTCGGAGGCAACTGAAGATGTCATACATGATTTAATATATATAAATTTGCAGAAAAGAAACTAATACTAAACTACACATTTCATAATGCAGTCCCTCACCATCAGTCCAGCTGTGGCTTTCGGAGGCAACTGAAGATGCTATGAGCAGCTTAATATATCTAAATTTGTAGAAAAAAAACTAATACTAAACTACACATTTCATAATGCAATCCCTCACCATCAGTCCAGCTGTGGCTTTCGGAGGCAACTGAAGATGCTATGAGCAGATTAGTATATCTAAATTTTAACTACTAAAGCAAATAAACAAAACTGAAATGAACAAAGCAATACTGAAATTAAACAAAAGCTATGAAAAGCAAATTAGCAGCAGAACAATGTTAGTTCCATGTCATTAGTCAAAAAGCTATGGAAATGCCCGGGCTTCCTATCTAAAACCTGAAACATAAACACTGATCAGTGATTAACAATCATAAAGCATGAAAGACAGAAATGAAATGGAAATTATGGAAGTGTATAAAGAGAAATGAAACAACTGCAAAGTATGAACATATGAATGGATTATGATACAATGATTTCTAAAGAAACGAAAGGAGAAATATACACTAATACACAAAACCTTAGCTGAGCAGGGGCCCTCTACACAGCCTTGGTAACGGTCCTCAAACACGAATTAAGTTGAAAAACAAAGTCTTCTCATATTAAAAAGCAGTTCATTACAGAATGGTAATGTTACGGCACAAGTGCAGCGTAATCACTACAGAGCAGACTAATTAAAAAGAACAGAGACTATATTCACTGACAACGACTAACTTCATATGCGTATGCAAACGCAATATATATAACAACAAACTATAACTGTTTCCTAAAGTTCATGCTAGTGGAGAGCACGTAGACCACTACGTCCACGGATATAGGAGTATGGCCGTGTTGGAAAGTAGATCTACGAAAGGTGGATGCTTGAATTCGACTCCAGAGCTCTGCACAGATGTCGATTTAACCTCCGCAGGCTTAGAAACGGCCGTATGGATCTTTATGTGCCACGAAACAGAGTCCGGCCGACATGAAACTCCATAGTTGACTTCCATGTGGACGCCTTTGACCGCGGCTTCTTTGGATGAGTTTGCTTGAACCAATAGGACACGAACCATGTCCACGTCATTCCTAGCCTGCCCATGTGGCTCGTTTCCCTTGTAGACACTTGTAGCATATAATTCCACAAAATAGCTGCGGAAATTTGCAGCAGCTGCGGAAAGTGGCAAGATTCCGCAACTGAATGAACAAAATCTAGATCAAATAGAAAACACAAAAATATAATTAAAAACCATGTTAGATGCCCTTTTGCACATGATATTGACAATTTGGGAGGTTTAGGTGAGTGAAAAAGGTATGGAAAAATGTATGGAAAAGATGCAAATTTGGGACTCAACAATTGGCAGCCACATTTGATGTTAGGGATATTAGTTATGTGTAGCTAAAGTTGTCTTTTTTCGTACACTTCGACAAAGGATTCACACTAACACATGTAGAAGGGTGCTCTTAGTGTGGAAGAAAATCTGATTGAGAATAGAGCTAGGATGAGAACTGAAAGAAAGGTAACATATAGGGAGGACACTGCACCTTGCACATCTGAATCAAAATTCGATCATCTAGCCAAGAACATTGATAGGTTAGAAATAATGGTGGAGAGGTTGGCTATCCAAGAAAACGCTCAGAATAGGAACCAGCCTCAAAATCAGAACCAGAACTCTAGGAGAAACCCCCCTCAAAATAGACAAAGAGATGTTGCTCAACAGATCAGACCTCTTTTCTAGGAAAATTACGTTAATGAGGATGAAAAAACAATTGAAAAAGAAGAGGATGATAGCATAAACATGCTGGGAGTAAGCAATGAGGATTCTGATTTCCTCCATGAAATAAAACCAGGTCTATATACACCCTATGATGATAGAAGACCAGAAACTAAATACTATGACCCAGACTTTGAAAATGCCATCATAGGATCACCTAAACAATATGACCTAAGAAGTAAAAAGAATCAAGAAACTCCCAAGAACAAATCCTCTGATAATTTTTCCAAAAACAGTTCTGTAACACCACCAAAAATATAACAGAAAATAATAAAACAGTGGCTGAAAGTTCTAATTTAAATAAGGGAAAAAACACTCAAATCAATGAAAAACAGAGTGGTGACCCTCGCAGCACTAGCATTTCATCTAATGCTCCTGAAAAAACCATCTTCACTGTCGTAAATATAGAAATCAGCATGCTAATTTTGCTGATGAATCAATGACTAAGAAGGCCGAATCAAACATTTCAAAAAATCAAATTCCTTTTAGCCTAGAGAGTGAAATTGCCAAAATCAAAATCTATGTTCCACTCACTGAGTTAGTCACTCAAAATGTATATAGAGGTCAAGTTTTGAAAGCTTTGAACATAGAAGATATTCATGATACTGTTAATTTGATTGATGATACACCAAAGCTTCTGTTCGGTCCTGAGATTGAAGGAAAATTTCAAGAAGGAACTACCCCTCCATTTTACATCAGTTTGAACATCCATGATAATATTTTGCACAACGCCATGATTTATTTAGGAGCATCACATAATCTCATGCCTAAAGCAATAATGGAAAGATTAGGTCTAGAGGTAACCAGACCATACAAAGATTTATATTCCTTTGACTCAAGAAGAGTCAGATGCCTAGGCCTAATAAAAGATCTATGTGTTAACTTAGCCCAAATTCTAGCCAAAAGCTTAGTGATGGACATTGTAGTGGCTGATATACCCCCCAAATATGGCATGCTTCTTTCGAGGTCATGGGGTGCTAAGTTGCAAGGTACTATGCAGATGGATATGACTTATGCCACCATCCCTGTCTTCAATCAGCCTAGAAGACTCTATAGGGAAACACACATGAAATACATGGTGAGTAACAAGGAAAGACCAGAAAACTCCCCTCTCTATTCTATACATACTAACCTTAACTCATTCATTCTTTATAATGATGAGATTTCTAATGAGCAAGGATTAATTAATGAAACATTTCCCAATATAGTAGTCACTCCACATCCAAACATAGTGGCAGCTATAGATGAAGAGGAAAACAAGGAGAAAACTAAAAGGCAGTTTGCTAATTCAGAAAATTGCAGCAAATAGATCAAAGGTCCTAAGGTCCAAAACAGTCATAAGTATAGTGCAAATCAGGAAAATCAAAGAATAAAACCTCAAAACATTGAAAAACTTGAGGAACAAAACAAAATTCAGCATAGTGCAAACTTGCAAGAACAACACAATGATGGGTTAGGTAAACAAAACAAAGAGAACAGCAATGAAATAAATGACAAATCTGAAAATAGTCCTCTTTGGACAATGAGTTTTGATGGATCTTGCTCTAAAAATGGTGCAGGAGCAGGCATATGGGTGCACAACACTGAAAACAATCATGCTGAGGGTCATTCCTATAGACTAAACTTCCAATGTACAAATAATATAGCAGAGTATGAGGCTCTCCTTTTAGGCCTGCATTTATTGAAGAAATTAGGGGCCAAAAGAATAATAGTTCATGGAGATGAAGAATTGATAATTAAACAAGTAAATGGGAAAAAAACTGCTAAAAATCCCAGACTTAGAGCCTATAGAGATGATGCCATGGACTTGTTAAAAACATTTTCTGAATTCCAACTTACCTTTGTCCCAAGGAACCAAAACATTCTAGCCAATGGATTAGCCTTTGCTACTAGAACTTGTCTAACACCTTATGAAAGCAAGTTATGCACCACCCAAGTCAAATGTAGACCAACTGTCCCAAATAATGAAGTATGTTGGCAAGTGTTTGATGGATATAAACAAATAGAAGACTTCCTACAGTCCAAAAATGAATTTGAAATACCAAACTCAGATTCAGAGTATGAACAAGACTGCTCTATTAAAGAAAAACCACTTTTTGAAGAAGAAAAGTCTCCTGAGATTGCTGATATAAATCTGTTAACTCATCAACCCAAACATACAATAGAAAATAGCACAGATTTAGAACAAGAAGACTTATAAGTGCTGCAATCTAAATATCATATCTTGCCAAAGGGACTAGTCCCATTAGAAGAATTGTTTGACTTGAATGATGTTGCCAAAAAGCCAAAACTCGAACCTATTGAATCTGAAGTGGAAGAATGCAACATAGGCAGTGAGGAAAAGCCCAAAATGATCAAACTCTCTAAAACACTGTAGAATACTTCCTATAGTCCAAAAATGAATTTGAAATACCAAACTCAGATTCAGAGTATGAACAAGATTGATCTATTGAAGAAAACCCACTTTTTGAAGAAGAAAAGTCTCCTGAGATTGCTGATATAAATCTATTAACTCATCAACCCAAACATACAATAGAAAATAGCACAGATTTAGAACAAGAAGACTTATAAGTGCTGCAATCTAAAGATCATATATTGCCAAAGGGACTGGTCCCATTAGAATAATTGTTTGACTTGAATGATGTTGCCAAAAAGCCAAAACTCGAACCTATTGAATCTAAAGTGGAAGAATGCAACAAAGGTAGTGAGGAAAAGCCCAAAATGATCAAACTCTTTAAAACACTGCCAGCTCACATTAAAATGAAATACATTGAGCTCTTTAAAGAGTTTTCTGATATTTTTGCATGGATCTATGAAGATCTAAAATCATATGATACTGAAGTAATTCAGCATAAGATACCCCTCAAAGAAAACCAGAAGTATTTTAAACAAAAAATGCGCAGAATCAACCCTGTTCAATTACCTCTGGTAGAGAAAGAAATCAGAAAAATGTACGATGCTGGAATTATTGTCCTTGTTAGATACTCAGAGTGGGTTTCTAATCTTGTATCTGTTAGGAAGAAAACAGGAGAAATAAGGCTTTGCATTGAATTTAGAAACTTAAACAAAGCCTCATTAGAGGACAACTACCCCTTGCCCAAAATGGATCATATCTTACAAAGGGTAGTTGGTTATAAAAGAATTTATTTGCTAGATGACTTCTCAGGTTACAATCAAATATTAGTAAGTCCTGATGATAAACTTAAAATAGCCTTTACTACTCCTTGGGGTACTTTCATGTACCTGAAAACGCCCTTTGTTTTAATGAATGTTGGTGCCACATTTCAGAGAGCCATCGATATTGCATTTTTAGAAGAAATAGGTTACTTCATAGTGATTGACTTAGATGACATTACTGTCTATTCTAAAATAGATGAAGAACACCTAATACACTTGAGGAAAGTCTTTGAAAAATGCAGAAAATATGGATTGTCCTTAAATCCAAAGAAAACATTGTTTGGTCTCCAAGAAGGTAAACTTCTTGGACATATCATATCAAAAGAGGGAATAAGGATAGATCCAAAGAGGATTGATGGTATATTTCAAATCAACCATCCTAGAAACATCAAGGAACTTCAATCTTTCATTGGAAAGATTAATTTCTTGAGAAGGTTCATACCTAATCTAGCTGAACTCCTTAGAAACATGAAAATATGCTTAAAATACAAGAAGGATTTAAATGGACTTTAGAAGAAAAGAAGTCATTCAAATTGGTAAAACAAGCACTTACCAAAACATCAGTTCTTATTAGTCTTGATTTTACAAAATATTTCATTTTTTCATTTGCGTCAGAACACACAGTAGCTGCTGTCCTATTACAGAAAAACTTGAATGGACTAGAGCAGCCAATTGCATTTTTTAGCAAGACATTAAGAGATGCACCCCTGAAGTATAATATAATGGAAAAACAAGCCTTTGCCTTAGTCAAAGCCTTGAAATACTTCAGAGTTTATATTTTACACTCCCACATCATAGCATTTATGCCTCATTCAGTTGTAAAAGACATATTGACCCAAGATCCAGATGGCAAAAGAGGAAAGTGGATTGTTGTAATTTTAGAATATGACTTATAAATCAAGCCCACTAAGCTCATAAAAGGTCAAGGACTAGCAATACTTATGGTTGAATCCAACTTTCAAGCTCTTGATATAAACATGTTTAATGCATTAGATGAACAAGAGGATTTGACAGCTCCAATTTTTGAAAATCATTTTTTAAATTCATCTTGGTATGTTGATATTTTGTATGTTTTTCTCAATATAAATGTCCTTCCTAGTTTGTCTAAGACAAAGGCAAGATTCTTAAATTTGAAACCTGTAAATTATTGCATTTTGGATAAATGTTTATATTGGAAAAATGCTAGTGGATTATTTCTTAAATGTTTGCCTGAGAATGATGCAGATAAGATCAAGCATGAGTTTCATGAAGGAGAATATGGAGGCCACCTCTACTAGAAGTCAACTTCTAACAAAATCCTTAGAGTTGGTTACTACTGGCCCATTCTCTTTCAATATGTCCATAAAATGATTACTGCCTATCACAAATGCCAAATTTTTGAAGGCAAAAGAACATTTCTTCCCTTACCTCTGCAACCAATCACTGTTGAAGCTCCTTTTCAGCAACGGGGTCTAGACTTCATTGAGGAAATCCATCCTGCCTCATCTGCCCAACATAGATGGATCCTCATAGCAACAGACTATTTTACCAAGTGGATAGAAGCCATCCCATCTAGGAATGCCACAGATTCAGTCATCATTTCATTCCTTGAAAACCATATATTGTCTAGATTTGGTTGTCCTAGGAAGATCATAACTGACAATGCTGCTGCATTTGGATCTAAAAGGATGGTAGAATTATGTCATAAATATCATATTATATTGGGTCATTCTACAGCTTATTACCCTCAAGTTAATGGTTTGGCAGAATCCTCAAATAAAATTTTGGTAAACATAATCAAGAAGTTACTGGAAGATAACAAGAAATCATGGCACATTAAGCTAGTACATACATTATGCGCGGATAGATTGACAGTTAAGAAGTCAATTGGGATGTCTCCCTACCAGCTGGTTTATGGAACTGATGCAATATTTCCTACCAGTTTAGGAGTTCCAGTCATGAAACTGATCCAAGAAGTACAGTCTAAAGATGACATGACAAGGATAATAAACTAGACTATACATCTACAACAAACCAGAGAGGAAGTATACATCAGAGCACAGCAACTACAAGAAAACATCAAGAATTTGTTTGAAAAAAGAACCAAGGAAATTGATTTTAAGATTGGTGACAAAGACTTGAAATTGGATTCAAGGAGAGAAGATAAGGGCAAACATGAAAAATTTGATAATTTATGGCAAGGCCCTTATCTTATTCAATCTGCCATTGGGAACAATGCATTCTTTCTTCAAGAATTGGATGGAGATGAATACATTGGAGGTCCTGTCAATTGCAGGGTTCTTAAACATTATTTCTGTTAACTGATATTTTTAGTTTCAAAGTTTTTTTTTCATTATATATAACATTGCTTTTGAATTTCAAAAAAGAAAAAATATAAAAACACTAGAAAAAGAGAAAAGATGGCAGAAACAAAACAAGAAAGGTACAACCCCATACCAAAAAGAAGAGAAAATCTGAAAGTGTGCAAGCTTAAATGCCACTACCAAAAAAGAATACTTCTATTTAGTCATACAGCCTAATCATGATTAGATAGATTTCAATTTAATGCTGATAGGTTAGTGAATTTGATTTGCCAAATTGTTTAATCTTGGCTTATCAGTAGCTTAGATTAGGATAGAAAGAAATAGCTCTAATCAGACCAAAATCTGAGCCAAAGAAAAAGAAAAAGAATGGTTCAAACATGCTTAAAATCTGAACTAGGAAAAAATAGGAAAGGAACAGCTCTAAATAGGTTAAAACTAGAGCTGAAAGAAAGAATGAAGGATGTTTTTTGTTTCTCAGATCTTAAGCCTTCACAGTTTTGTTTTAAATTTCTGCAAATAAAGTCTATGTTCAGCTTGTACATACAACCATAGACACCATATAAAATCAGACAGTCTAATCCTAATTTTACTGTGTTTAAATTTCTGTTTTAGAAAATAGAGAATAAAATCTGCCAGATAGTTTAATTCTGGCAGATAGTAGCTTAGGTAGAGAATTTATGAGTTCAACTGCTTAATCTAAACTCATGGAAGAAATAAGGGTAGATTTAGATTAGTTTCTTTCTTTCAATAAAAGAATGAATGTTAATGTCAAAGGTTTGCAAGTCCAAGTGCACCTTATGAAGAAAAAATGTTAGGAAATATAGGCTGTGTAGGTAGAATATTTGGGAAAAATTTGTTTGCTGATACAAAGTTTTGATCATCTTTTAAGCAGCATGATCAAGGAAGAAAAGGTTTTCAATGGATAAAGGCACATGTCTACATCCCAGAGATTTATTTCTAAAAGTTCTTGACACCTCCAAGGAGCTGCCATCCCCAGGTGGATCCACTGTTAGCCATCAGTAAATTTTTGTCATAGCAAATGATGCCTAAAACAGGTCTTGAGCCTTCAAGAGATTATTTTCTTAGAAAATTTCTCATTCTTGAAGCATTCTGATGCTTTCTAATTCAAAGAGTAATCTTCACTGTTGTTTCCTTCAAAGAAATTCCCAAGTAACCTTGTTGATGTCAAAAAGAATTGTTTACAAGGCCTAAATTTCCACCATTTCATGCTTCCAAAAAACCCTTCATTTCATTCACTATCATTCATTTCAAGTAACCTGTCTCCTCTGCTAATAATTCCCTTTTCTCTCTTTAAATTACCTTTAATTTCATCAAAAATCCCTTTTTAAAGCTATGAAACCCGTTTTTATGGTTTAAAAACCCTTCCTTTTAACTATCGAAACATGAAAGAACCATGAAAGCCCACAAAAAACGCATAAAAACCTTCGAAAAACCTCTTACGCCCCTTTTAGGCCTTAAGCCCTCTTCCTTGTTTCCACCATAAAACCCTACGCTATTACCAAGCGTCTTTACCCCAAGCCCCCATCGCATCGGCATTTCCTTTGAAAACCCACATTTTTCTTTGTAAACTTCCCACCCCGCTAGAAATGCTCCAATGAGATCTACACCGTAGATCCATAAGATCAGACGAATCTTATTTAACCCGCCGATCACCCCATCCTTTCCATTTCCTTAGCCCCTTCTCCCTCGCTCCTGGTCTTCCTTCCCCCATAAAACCATCGTCCACTTTGCTCAGCCCCCATTCCTTCATCTTTCTATATTACGCTCCCTGCACTATGCATATCCCTCCAGCAATCTTGGCCGTCAATCTTATCGATCTGATGGTCATCGCATTCCCTCTACGCCCTCCAATCACCCGACCAATATCTATCCATCCACCCTCCGCACCGATCCTCATCGTTGATCTATATGATCCGAGGGTCCTTGTCAAAGCCACATCTCTAACCCCGCCCGTTAAAATTTCACCCCACAACAAAATAACATGCATCATACTCTGGACCCACCTCCCACTATTCAACCACCCCTCCAATCCCCTCTTGACACCTGGCTCCCACTAAAAACCTCGCCCATGCACCTTTCCCTTCACGCTCCTCCCCCCACCGTTGGATCTACACCTCTTCATCCAATGGTCTACATTACATTTCGCACAGATTTTCGTGTCAGGGTTTAAACACCAAAACTCACGCAAAAACATTGGTTTTGCAGAAGCCATGCGTCTTCTTCTGATTGAATCGCATTCGATTGAACGAAAATAGTTTACAACCTAAATCGAACGCGAAAACTGCCAGCGGTATTTCCAAAACCGCAAAGCCATATTTTGCGCCAAATATAGTTTTAAAACCCAATTTTCGCAGGTTTTCTCCATAAAACCTCCTCTACTACTCCACCTGCATATCCCGCTCCTCTGCATAAGCTCCTTCCACCTCCGCCAGCCTCTGCATGTAGTTTTTCCAACCCCGCAGGGTTTTACAACATGTTTGTTGGTTTTATGCAGGGTTTGATGTCAGTTTTAAGGGTGAAAACCCTTTACAACCCATAAAGGGACAAGGCCATGGGTTTCCACATCTGAAGCCCAAATAACACAGAAAAAAGAGCTTTCTGGGTGTAAATCCAAGTTTTTAATCCATGTTGCATAAACATTGGTTATTCAAATTAAACCTCAGCGCGCTAAAGTCATCTGTCCATAGTAGCAAAAGGAAAAGAAAGTGGAACTTGAAAATAAAGGTTAAAGTCAAAAAGCCTGTAGATTAAAGACTTAACCAATGATTTAAAGGTTAATATAGAGGATTAAAGGGAAAGTCAGCAAATAATTAAAGTTGAAAGGGTTAATCCATAAGATTGAAGGATTAAAGGTTTAATCCTACAGTTTTAAGGTTAAACACAGTTTTAAGGTTAAACACAGTTTAAAGGTGAATGCAGCCAGCAGAAAGGGTTTAAAGGCTTCGAATATGATTATAAAGGCCCAAAAACAATACCAAAGGCCTAAACCGAGTTTAAAGTGTCAAATAATAGACAGATCACCCAAAAGAAGGCTTTAAATGCCAAATCACTGAAGCCTTTACTGCTTCAAAGATTAGAAATGCCACCTACAGGCCTATTTCCTCAAAAGAATACAAATTGAATGCACAATCAGAGATATTTTTCAAATACAGCTAAGAATTAATTTCCAGCCTACCCAAAAGCCTCCAAAGTCAACAAAAGTGACTAAAGTTGATAAAATTTAATGTAATAATCAATTGGCAGAGTTAAAACATTTGAAAAACTTCTCCATTTGGCCTTCCAAAGGCCTAGAAGCATTTACTTTGTATTAATTGAACAATTAAACCTTCCTTTCACTCCACCTCCTCAATTCATCTATAAATACCATATGAGGAGCCTAGAATTTTTTTTGGTTGCATACTTGTTGAATGTAAATATCTTTTGAGGCTGTTGAAGCTCTGTTTTGTAATTGAAGAAAGATAGGCTGAGATGAGAAGTTTGAAGCTATAAAGACCTACTCGACTTGAATATTGTAACTAGTTTGAACATCAAATATACAGTTTGATTTATGGGATCCTGGTCTATGTCAATGGTGATGCTTTTCTTACTGTAAATTGTGTTTTTCTCATGTTTTCCATACTGTACACTTTCTCTGATAAAGAACAGCAAATATAGATTAGGATTTACTACAAAGTACCCTATTTCTCACTGATAAATCTTTATCTTTGTGTTTTCTGCCAATTTTTGCTTTGAGAATAATTCAATAGAGTATAACCAATGAAGTGTGTGGTGAGCCCATGTTTCCTGAGTACAACTTGAGATATTGTTTTTGAAATTTCTTGAAAAGTCTGCTAAGTAAATTTGAACTAGGGAAGCCTATGGTTAGCCCTATCCTCTAGTTTATATCCAACAGTAGCTTTGAAAAGTTCCCTAAGAGTATGTTGAAACCAGGATAGGTTCAAATTCCTTATCTAATCTTAAGCTACCCTTTGTTCTCTTGTGTGTTTTCTATTTTTTGAAGGTAATTTGTTAGATTACTGGATTGTTGTCTATAAAGTGTGTTTTATTAAAAGCTTTCCCAAAGAAGTCTATGGTATGCCCTGTCCTTTAGCTTGCTTCAAAAAGTCACTTTGAAAGGCTTTTTCTTGTTTAGTGAAGTTAATAGATTCTTAAATGGTTATTAGCTTTTCTTCTTTCATAACACTTTGATGTTCCATATCATAAACTCAACTTAAAGATATATTTGACATAGATGACTTGCCCCATAGACCACTCTTGAAACCTGTTGTTCAATTAAACCCTTTTGTGACTTCATAGCCCAATGGATTGATACTATTTCTTACCTATCCTATCAGCTGAACCATTCTGTCAACCTGCTCACAACTTTACCCCTCAGAATACTTCCTTCATTTTAATGATATTCATCCCAACCAAAACAAACAAAACCCTTGTACTTTATAACTAGCCTAAAATCATATCATAAGCCTTAAAGAAATATCTTTGAAAACACTTATATAGAGAGATCCCTCTTTGAATCCAGGAGGGCTCGATCCTAGGATTCCAAAGTGGTTTTGATGTTGGCTCTACAACGTTTGTTCTTGCCAATCTTGCAAACTACGTAGACCTAACAGGACCTTCTAATTTAGTGACAATATAAGTGCTCCTTAGAACTTCAGAAACCCTTATCTAATCATAGAAAGCTCAACTGTGAGCCAAGAGTGGAATCTGATTGTTTCACCATCCTAGAAAAATGATGACTCAACTGGAGGACACTCATAGAAACCTTAGGGCTACATAAAGGAACTCAGAAAACCCCAAAACATCCTTATATTGGTTTTTTGTCAGTTATTGGTGGTGGACCATAAATACATATACTTAAAATAGCAAAAAACATCCACGTAGTGACTCCACTAGCCTCCAGTAGGCCTTCTAACTTTCCTAGTGTTCATAGACTTCACTAGGATTGTGTCAAATCATCCCTGAGAAGTTTAGAGGCCTAGTCACACATTGTGTGAGTTTAGAAAACACTACGAGAGGTCAGCCTTCCAAAAATAGTCATAAAACTTTCAGCCTCTCTATACCTTAGGTTTGAAATATGGCTTCACAAAGGATCAGTACTAGATCTCACCCAGACCCAAACCCTCCCACCATAGTTGATGACCCAGAAAATATTTTGAAGAAAAATTATAAAATTGAAAATTCAACTACTGTTAGGACCATTCATAGAGCAAGCTTTGTTCCTGAACATCTTACAGCCTTGCAAGATCCCCAATTTGACTTACATCATACAAGAAACCTTTTTAGAACCAAGTCACAAAGTGGGATTGACCAGACTGACCTTCAGCCCATAGATTTGCAGGATATTTCTAGTAGTGAAGCCTCTCCTTCCACTCCTCCTAAATTTTAACTTCTCTATCACTTTGGCACTTTTTATCCCAAGTCTGCCCAAAATCATTTTGCTGGTCCAAGTACCTCTACCACCCCCATCCACACATCCATTGTGCAAACCACTCCACTTCATCCTCCACCTCCTCTTACAAATCCTCCCCTTTTAAATCCTCCTTGGATTCGATTCCCTCCCATTATGGCAGCATGGTATGCCCCCCTGCCACTGCCACAACCTTTGTTACCTTTGCCAAATGACTACCAAAACAAAATCCCTCACTTTACTGGAGTTGAATCTACCACTACCCAACAGCATGTAGATAGGATGAATGATGCCTTTAATTACATGGAATTAGAAGAAGAAACCATAAAAATGAGGATTTTTGCACAAAGCTTAGGAGGAGAAGCCAATAAATGGTTCAAAAGCTTGACTCCTAACAGCATACATGATATCTCTTCCCTTTACCAAACATTTATAAACAAGTGGTAAATCAAGAAAAACCCTCTCCAAATCCTTTCAGAGTATACCAACCTTAAGAGAAATGTTGGGGAAAGTGTCCAAGACTATTGCACCATTTTCAATAGTGTTTACAATGCCCTCCCACCAAACATGAAACCCCCACAAGGCTTAGCTTTAGAAAAATTTCCGGAAGGTTTAGATCCAGACATGGCCTATCAATTAAGAGAGAGAGATCCCCTAACTTTAGAAGACATGCAAAGGGGAGTTGTGAGTGTAGAGGCCAACTTGACTGAAAAAAGGGCTAAGATGAGATCAGAAACGAGAGTCACCTACAAAGATGAAACTATGGCCTCAACTTCTTCATCTGATGCCAAAATTGACAATTTAGTGAGGGTAATGGAAAGAATGATGGAAAGGATAAACTTGAGTGAAAGAACACCTCCTAGGGAAAACCAAGCAAATCCCCAAAACATAAATAGTAATTCAAACTTTAGAAGAGAGCCCCCCCCCCCAAAAAAACAGACAAAGAGACAATGACCAACAAATTAGACCCCCTTTCCAAGACAATTATGTAGATGAAGATGGAAGAGAGTCTGAAGAACCTGAAGAAAACCATGTAAACTTGATAGGTTCTGATAATGAGGGTGATGTTTTTCTCACTAAAAAAGCACAAGGTTTCCTTTCCTCATATCAAACTGAAGAAAACTATGAGGATTTTGAAGACTACGAATTAGGATTTGAAAATGCCATAATGGAGGTCCATAGGCAATATGACCTTAGGAGAAAAAAGAACCAAGAAATATCCAAAAAGAAAAAATTAGACATTGTTATTATGAAGACACCTGAAAATACTCCTAAGAAGACAGCAGATAGTACCAACACCATGGCTAAGAACACTGATCCAAACAAAGACAAAACTAGCCAGCAAAGTGGTGACACAAGCTTCCCTAGTGCATCTACTAGTGGCCCTAAGAAAACTCTTTTGTCCAAATTCCCAAGTCATAATCAGCAAACTAAACTTGTAGAAAAAATTATGGCTAATAAAGCTGATATAAATATTCCCAAAACATAAGTGCCTTTCAGTTTTGAGGGAGAGATTGCTAAAATCAAGATAACCATACCTCTCACTGAACTGATAACCCAAAATTTTTTAACATGGGAAATGATATCAATACTCTAAACTTGACAGATGACCAACCAGAGATGTTGTTTGGGCCTGAAGTAGAAGGAAAATACCAAGAATGAGCTATTCTCCCTTTCTATGTTAGCTTAAACATACATGACAAAATCTTACATAATGCCATGCTAGACTCTGGTGCCTCTCACAGCCTCATGCCAAAGGTAGTGATGGAGAGATTAGGCCTAGAAATAACCAAACCTTACAAAGACCTACATTGTTTCGATTCAAGCAGAGTCAAGATTTTGGGTCTAATCAAGGATTTATGTGTCAATCTAGTACAAATCCCTGCTAAGGGCCTAGTCATGGACATACTAGTGGCTGAAATTCCCCCCAAGTATGGCATGATGTTATCTAGATCATGGGGAGCCAAGCTTCAGGAGAACCTCCAACTTGACATGTCATATGCTACTATCCATGTTTTTAACCAAAGAAGGAGATTGTACCAGGAATCACACATGAAGTTCATGGTTAGCAGCCAAGCATTAGGGAAATTTTGAGGTAAAAAATGTACCTCCTAAGAAAAATGTACAATCAAAATTCACATTATGAGAACCAATCATATTTTATGGGATAACATCATCCCCCATGGTTGAGGTGGCGTTCCTTGAGTTAAATGTACTTACTTGTCACATTCTCAATGGTGGATAAAAACTCATGGTTAACCATGGTAGTATTCTAAGTATTTTTAAAGTCACAAAGTAAAGTACTCATAATAAATGTCATTTCACACATTTTGAATAAAACATTATTATTGTCATTTCATATTTTTTAAAAGAAACAATGCATATCCCTATACAATCTTCATATCTTTACACACTTTTCATATATCATATTAATTTTTATATTATATATTATTTCTTTTAGTGTTATTAATCAAATCAATTCAATATGCAATATTAAATTAATACATAAAATACTATATTACATTTGTTATATTATATTACTTGATTTTTATATACTATATTAATTACATGTTATTATATAATTTAATTTTATCATTTAAATAATATAAATTTTAATTAAATGTATATTGTATAACTAAGAATTTATGAATTCATATTTATAATTTATTTTAAGTTATTTAAGTAAAAAGTACAAAAATATTAATTGTTCAATGATAATGACTTTTTCTTGAAAAACTCATTTTTACTTATAGTCACATCAATACAATTTTTTATATTAATTTTATTTTGGTACAACTTTTCAATTGGATTTAATCATGGTTACATGGATTTTGGTGCAAAAAGTGAATTTTAAATTCATAAATATTATTTTATTGATTTAGATATTATTTTATTATTTCCTTAGGAGACCCATATAGACCTCAAAATTCCCCTAATGAAAGGCCAAACAACACACCTCTTTATTCCATCCATTCGGATCTTGACTCATTCATTTTATATAATGAAGAATATATTGATGAACAGGTAAATGAAATTGAGACAGATCTAGACATACCACCACAGTCAAACCAGGCACTACATGAAGAACTCAACAGCCAAAACTCTAGCAGCCCGGAACAACAACATAATGGCAAAGCTGAACTTCATTTTCTGCAACTTCAAAATAAAATTGCAATACCAAAACTAAGCTTAGAGTCTGAACAAGGTTGCTCAAATGAAGAACAAACATTAAAAATAGAACCATTCCCTTCTTCCAATGTAAAAATGCTAGAATACTTTCATATAGTAGAGCTTTCTAGAAACCTGGATCAAAAGAACCTTAAGGTCTTGCAATACAAAGACAACTCATCGCCAAAAGGTTTTGCCTCTTTGGAAGAGTTGTTGGATTTCAAAAATATTGTTAAGGAGCCTAAAGTGGTATCTACCGACATTGATATTGAGGAATACAACATAGGTAGCCTAGAAAAACCCAAAATGATTAAGTTATACAAAGCTTTTCGACCTCACATAAAATAGAAATACATAAGACTGTGCAAAGAGTTTCAGAATGCTTTTTCATATGGTGATGAAAGCTTAAAGCCTTATGACACAAAAATTATTCAAAGGAGGATTCTTTTCAAGGAAGACCACGAACCTTTTGAGAAAATTATATCAGTAAGAAAGAAAGAAAAGGGAAACAAGCTATGTATAGACTTTAGGTACCTGGAAAAAACCTCCCTGAAGGACAAATACCCTTTTCCGAAGATAAATCATACACTACAAAGGGTAGAAGGTTCTAACAATATGTCATTGCTTGGTAGTGTTTCAGATTACAATCAAATGATAATACTTCCAACTGATTAGCATAAAGCCACTTTCAAAGAACCTTGAGGCAGCTACATGTATGACCAAATGCCTTCCGGGTTAAGGAGTGCAGAAGCTACTTTCCAAAATGCCATGGCTCCTGATTTGAGTTATTTCACTATGATATACCTAGGAAGGGTCTTTGACATAGAAAAAGTACAGTAGCGAGACTCAAGGAGAAATTACAAAAGAGAGCATGGCCAGTTTGAAAAGTTGTGGAAAAATCCCTACACCATGCATTCAAATGGAGGTAACAATGTTTTTTAGTTTACAAGAGCTAGATGGAGAATAATTATTTGGACATCATGTCAATGGTAGGATTCTCAAGCACTATCTTTGTCAAGATTCCTAGTTTCAAGCTTTCATTCATTGTACATAACATTACATGATGAGAGATCATTAAGACAAAAACACAAAAACAAAGAAAGAAAGAAAAAGAGGGTAGGAAAATAATAGGTACAACCCCATACCCAAAAAAGAGTACTATTGAAAGTGTGAAAGTCTAAATGCCACTACTTGTTAAAAAAAAGAGTCTTGTTCAATAATCTAGCCTAATTATGGTTGAACATGTTTTAAATTTCTTCTAATAGGTTAGTGAAAGAAGGCTTCTCAAATCATTTAAGCTTGACTTGTCAGTAGGAATAGATTAGGAAGAAAATATGTTGGTTCTCAATGCTCAAATCTAAACCAAAGAGAAAGATAGGGATGATTAAAAAATGATGAAACATAGCCCTCATACTTTCTAATTTTATTTGTACAAAAATAATGTTTTGTGCAGCTTGTCCCAATGCCACAACCCATGGTAAATCAGATAGCTTAATCCTGGTTTAAATCATGTTTTCAATTTCATGTCAGTAGATTAGAGAATGAATTTTGTCAAACAGCTTAGTCTTGACAGATGAATAGTCTAGGTAGAGAATAAGAGAGTTCACTAGCATAATCTGAACTCTTGAAAGTGATAAGGGTACAAGTAGATAGATTGTTTTTCTTTCAAAAGAAAAAGAATGTCAAGTGTTTGCGAGTCCAAATGCACCCACATGAAGAAACAATGATAGGAAAAATTATGATGGTAGGTAGAGATGAGGTTGAAGCATTGATTTCTTTAATATTCTTGAGATCATACCTTCAATGGAAACATAAGAACATGAAAGAAGAAAAAAATCTTCCCAATGGATGAGGCACTGATCTTCATAAACTCAGAGATTCGATATCAGAATTTTTGGACAGCTCCTAAAAAGGAGCTGCCCTCCCCAAGTGGAGCCACCGTTAGTCATCAGTAACTTTTTCTATTTTGTAGATGACTTAATACTTGTCCTAGATTTCTAAAAACAATATTCATGAATATTGTGAGTTTTAGAAATCTCACTGCCTTCATTATCCTTAAAACCAAATTTTCACTATTTTACTACTCTGTCATTCCCTGGTTAGACTACCACTCCTAAAACACCCCTCCTGGGCTCATACCACTCAGTTTTATCCTATTTTCCAAACCATAACCTCAACACTTTGTTTCTCCTTTGCCTAACCCCTCCACTTTCCACCTAGGATTTCCAAATAGCCTGCTCCTACTCATGTGAACCAGATACCTCAAGCATTGATGATCTCAAAACTATCTCTGTAGGCTCTTTAGATAAATCAAGTACAATGGATTTTGGATCTTCAATACATCAATTTTTCATTTACTCTTTTTTTCACAATTGAAGACCCCAAGCCAAGCTTTCAGTCAAATACCAAGTCAAAAGAGCCTTCCACTAGGTCATTAGGGTTTCTTAGGTTGTAGGGCTATCCCTTATGTTTTGAGATTTGTTTTTCCTATACAAGAAGTTGAATCAAATGTGGAAGAAGGTTAGCACCTATTTTTCCAAGATAGATCAGAAAAATCTCCAAGGAAGGTCACCTTATCAAGTTCAAGTTCTGCAAAAGTAAATTGTTCATTTTGACATTTCTGCAGGAGTATCAAGGTGATTATCAGCCGAAAATTGGTAAGGTGAGAGACCTGCTCCTCATAAAATACATTCACAATCTATGGAGGAGGAAGCAGCTTATGTTCAAGAAAAATCAGGGTTCCTAAGACTGATTGGGCCAGCAGTGTTCCAAGGAAGGAGATAATGCAGCAAATCATATGGATAGAGGCACACCAGTACAACCACGCATGGATTGAAGATTTTTAGAAATCATAGATTAAAAATGGAAAAAGGTGAGGTGAATTGAACAGAAATCAATGAACTTGAAAGGACTATAGAGAACTTAGAAGACAACACTAATGATTTTTCTCAAGCATTCCAGAAACCTAGGATTTTGGTAAGATGATCAAAGAAGGTAAAAGGGCAAGTTTGGACTCCATAAATAGCAGAAAAGGTTTCCTGAGGATATCACAATCTGCAAAGGTTCCAAACTCATTCCAAGGAGTTTTTCATGACAAATTTGGTCACAAGAGGTAAAATGAAGATGGTCAAAAGAAGGTAAAATGAAGCTGTTGAGCCTCCATCATGACAGCGGAAGGAGATTTCAAGGGACTGATGTGTGTGTCATCCCAAAGTTTGCCAAGTTAAAGTGTTTCACTGCGTCAAAAGGAAGAGAATGCAAAGAGTATCAGTGAAAGAAAGGTCACGCTCCCATTTGTAGTCATTTACACTTAATGATCAAAGGAATAAAAACATAGGGTTAAGCTCCAAGATGGAAGACCAAACTGATCATGAGGTTGTTGTTGTGTAACTGAATGTGTCAAAATCTAAGAACATTAGAAAGGGCTAAATCAGTATGTCATGGCACCTGCAAATTAGAAGTGGCCAAAAGAGCAGATAGCAAACATGATTGTGAAGACTATGGTACTTATCAAAGATGGATTTATCATGCCTAGAGATAAATGAGAAAGATGAAACAAGTTTCTTAGTCACCCATCAAGCAAAAGGAAATTTAATCTCCAAGGTAAGAACAAAGAATTTTTAAATATGCTGCCACCATGCAAGTGCCTGAGGTTGTCAAAGTGATTTTACCATGCTCCAGAGATCAGAGGGAAGAGGGTCACTTCAAGGTTTTCATAGAACTTATTGACTGAAAGTGGTTGAAAGGCACGAACAAGCCAAAACACAGTAAATCATGTGACTCAAAAAAACATCTGTAGAGCAAGTGTTAAAGGCATAAATAGGCCAAAGGAAGTCAAATTTCACCATGTCAGCAACCTGAAGAGCAACAAAGACAAATGGTTAAATAAGAAAGGGCCATTTTAAATATTTTTTAGCCACCTACAGCAAAAATATCAAGGGTTTATCAGTTAGATGGAAAAGCTCAAAAAACATTAGCAAAGTGGGCTCTTTGATTTAAATTTATTTTCCTAAAGCTATAAAGGACCTTTTTCTCTCCTCCCATCTCATTATGCATTTGCAAAAACAGATAGAGCATTGAAGAGAAACTTGAGATTTTCAGTGAAAATTTGGACAAGTTGCCTGGTGCTATGCGTTCGTGCAGGCATTACGCTTTCAGCACCCGGCACTACACGTTCGGGAGTTTTTACAGTGTAAATATACACTTCGCTACGCATTCAGGAGAACGCACTATGCATTCAGACGGGTGCTTCCCGTTCACCCAAAACTGCCCGACAGACACAAAACCATGTTCAGTGTTGTGCTTAGGGAGAGCCCGATAGCCAAAAAGACATTCAGCGCTACGCCTAGGAGGCCCGATAGGCCTGAACGCATTCAGGCACTGCACTCAGGAGTCCCAACACCCAATAATGTGTGTAGGTGCTGCACCTAGGGAAGAAGTGACCCGACAACACGTTCAGGCACTGCGCCTAAGCCAGAAGTCCTCCTCGACCTACAAATTGCCAAAAACATTATGAAAGGACACCTCCAAGCTACATCCAAGGACCTGAAAATATGTTGAAATTTGGTAGGTGGATGTTTTTCCTTGACCTCCAATAGATTTGATAATTTATTGGTTAAAGGAAATTGGTCAAAACCCTAATGACTAGAAACCCTAAGTCCTCATGAAAAACACTCAGTTTTGACCTCCAAGCAAAAATTTATCAGTCACGAAGGGTGTCAATTAGGGTAGTTATATTCAGTTCAAGTTAACCTTTCATCAAAGCTATAAAGAGATCATTCATACACCTACACCTCCCTCTCACTCACTTACAAAAATTTCCTTGCACCATCATTTCATTTCACTCTTCCTACCAAGTTTCACAAGCAGGCCTAAGGTTGTTTAGAGACAGCAGAAATCAAAATGTTAGAAGAAGGAGGGAGTGTTAGCAGTGAAGGAGACCAAGTGCCTGTGAGGCAGAGGCACAAAGATGGGAAGGTTAATAGATTTTAACCCCAAGACAGTGTGGAGCTTACTACCTCTCCCACGATTCTCACATGCTTTGAAAATGTAGGGTGTTTCCAGTTTTGTGAAAACGTCCAACAAGTGAAAAGTCACCCTGAGCTTTCTAGGTTGTTTGTCCTCAACTTACACAAAAAACAAGTAAATCTTGGAGGGTTATATTTTGAGCTATCATAAAATTCCTTTGCCCATGCTACTAGCATATCTGACGTTGGTGAAAAGTGGTTCAAAAGGGAAAAGTTGGACATAAGCTACTATGAGCCATTTCTCAAACCTAGGTGCGAAGAGGGCTACAAACATATTTTCCCTTTTTCACACCTGCTGGAGAGGTATGCACCCTTAATGAGGGTCATCATGAAATATTTTTCATGTGAAGGGAGATACTCTAGGCTCTACTCCTACCATATCATATTACTCATGCATTTAACTAGGGTCAAAATGCTTCATTTTCCCTACTACTTGTATAGGAGTATCGACAAGATGTCTTCTGTTGTCTGAATGAGGAATTATTCCGAGAAAATGAAAAGTGTTTTCCACCACTCCTTAATCAATATGATTGTGCTACATCAGTTTCAGCAAAAGGGCATACCATGGGAGGTGTTTATTACTCATGAGGTTTTCACAAACCCACAACCCCATCATCAGCCAAATTTACCCTCATCATCTCATCCTCCTCCCTCTACTCCTCCATCACCTCCTACAGATCATGCCTCGTCATCTACACAAGTATCCTCTCATCTACACAAGTATCCTCTCCTCAAGAAAACCTCCCTTCCTCAGCCTCTCCCAATGCATCAAATCAAGAAGGAGGTGGCAGTGAACAAGTAAGTGACCATGAAGGTGAGGGTGAAAATGAATCAAACCAAAATGAAGATGAGGGTGATGATGAGTCAAGCCAACAAGAAGCAGAAAACATGGAAACAGAGGGAGATAGTAACAGTGAAATAAATGAAGAAGCTAACAGTGTAAATGAATTAAGCAGTGATGAAGAAGAGGTTAGCAATGAAGCAGAATACATGGAGGTAGATGATAGTGAAGATGAGGCAAGTGACAAAGAAACAGAGGATGATCCTAAGGATAGCAATGAGACTAAGAGCCCTAATGACAATAAAAAAAGTGACGCTCATATTCATGAAGAAAGTGAAGAAAATGAAGAGGTTGATAGTGAAAACGAATATCACAGCAATGATAAGGAAAGCAGCTACCATGAGGAACAAAATGAAAATGCAAAAATCAGTGAAGAGGCTAAAATTAAGGCTGATGTTGAAGTCAAAGAGGTAAGAAGTAGTCAAGGTAATGAAGAGGAAGACATGGAAACAAATGATGGCAGCCATGATCAAGGCACTGAAATGATCACAATCAAACCTCTTCCATTGACATATCAAGAGGACAAAGGCTTTTGTATGTTGCCTCTAAAAGGAAAGGGACCATGCCATCCACCTCAACTAAGAAGCTTGACAAAGGCAAACAAAATATAAAAGAAGAGGAAGAAGATCAGCATGAGGTTGAGAGAGAGTTTGAAATCATTCATATTGACAGTGATGAGGAAAATGAAGCAAGGATCTCAAACTTTATCATCTAGAACAAAAATTCCCTAATTGAAGACCTCCAAGCCAATCTAGATGGGGCCAAGAGTGTGAATGATTTCCTTGAGATGGAGAACATGTAGCTAGGGGCACAAAATGCCATTTAAGAGGCTAGAGCAATCAGGGCCCGGAAAGAAGCTCAAATGGCACAGGTAAAGCTAGAAGAATTCATGGGCAGCTATGAGGAAAGTAAAGATGAAGAAGGACAATCCAGAAGAAGACCAAGAACCATCGGTTTGAAGAAGGCCTTGGCAAGACAAAGAGAGCAAGAATCCGCCTTGACAAAGAAACTCCCTCTAAGCGAGCTTCTTTCCATGGAGATAGAATATGATCGGGAGCCTTGGCTAGAAAGAGCAAACATACACTTGGAGGCAAAATTGGAGAAATCCAATAAATATCTTGATCTCCAATGGAAGATGACCAAGCATTATCCCCGAAGAAACCAAATTGCAAGGGCTAAACTCAAAAAGGCCCATGCCAAAATACAAGCACTCAAAGAGGCACAAGTCCAAGAAAAATTTGGAATCTTGGCTGAAGCTTCTCTATAGGCCTCTCAAACCCCATAAGGAAGACATCCACCAAGTTTGGGAAACTTTTGACAAATTTTGGTTTTTGCAAATTTTGAGGCCTCTAGGCGCAGAAACCTTGGCGCTATGCTTTCACCTCAGGAATCTTCAGGAGGAACACTTTGTATTTTTGGAATCCTCAGCTCAATTACAACATTCTCACCAAATTTCAGAACATTTGAAGCATTTTCGGCCACTTAAAATGGTCAAAAACACCCTATTTTCCACCTTTCAGCCTCATTTTCAAGCTTGGCGCTATGCCTAGAGTAGTTTTGGGAGATTTCCTTTTTGGATAGGTTAATGGAGCCCAATCAGAAAATAAAGGGAATTTTTGGAAATTTTACTCAACAAGCTTTCCAATGGGCCATCACAGAGCCAATTCCGACATCGGAAAGGTCATCAAAATTTGGTTGCAAGTGGACCCAGTTTCTCCTATGCAGGCACTACGCGTTCAGACCTCACTATGCGTTTTTGGCCAAAAAGTCAACAAAAGACACTCATTAATGGAAAAATGATTTTTTAGTGTTTTTTGAGTCAAATCACTCCAAATTTAGGTGCTAGGAGTTATTTTTGCATTTATTTCATGAGATATTTTGTGCCTTGGGCCTTGCATGGTCTCTTGGGCATAAATGACATTTATGACTATTTTTGACATTTTCAAACCCTAGTTAGGGTTTTTTCCCTCCTTTGATAGATAAATATAGCATGAGGACATTATTTTAAAAAGTTGGCATTTGATGACTCTTGGGAGCAATACATAGTTTTTTTTTAGATTGAAGAATAAATGGGTGTTGTGGAGTTTGTGAATGGCTTGTTTTGATTGATGATGGAGAAGGCTTGCTTGCAGGATCCTTGAGCATGGTTAATGGTGAAGTATCTCTATTTAGTTCTTGTTTCCTTATGTATCATTATATTTCATCCTTCTATATTGCAATAGAACAAAGGTTTTATACTAAGAAATGTTTTCCAAAGGCACCTTAGCTCTGTTTGTTCTTCAATACCTCTATGTTTTCCTCTCCTAGGTCAGTTTATAGAATTCTTAGTTTCTCTCTAGACTAACCCAAGATTCTTTATCTTATGAATGATTCAATGCAGTTGATATAAAATATGTTTTTAAGGTTAGCCTTGCTTGTTTTATGTCACTAAAATATTGTTCTTGAGATCTTTCTTTAAAGTACCACTAATTAGGTTCTGCCAAAGAGGCTATGTTTCGATCATACCCTTTGTCCATGCTTGAAAGGTTTTTTTGGAGATCTTTGTGGCTATGATTAATGATGTTTAGGAGAACCCTCTTCTTTGATCAAATTTATATGTTTATCTTAATTTCTTTCTAACCTTGAAGGTGAAATCACTAAAAGTTAAATAAGTTTCTTTCCTTCTATATGTCATTGGATTGTTTGTCTTAAATGCTTATTTGCTTGAGTTGAACCAAAGAGTTATTGTTTTGCCTTGTCATATGATTACTTCTTTATGCTAAATAGTTTTGAAGGCCCTTCTTGTTAAAGTATTTGACAAAGGATTCTTAACTTCCCTTTGCCCTACTTTCTTCACAAACTTGATGTTCATTTCATCTCACACAAACCTTGAAAATCCATTTGACCATGCCAGATTTTCCCTGTGATGCCCCTTGTTTCATTGTTGAACTTTCCATGACTTTTTATTGACTCTATAGCCCAATGAATTGAATATTTCCTCATTCTATCTATTCTACTTTATCATCTACCCAACCAAAACAAACAAACAAACCCTAAACTTATCAACTCCTAAAATCAAACCTTAAAAGCAAACAAGTTCACATCCTTTGCACAAAATAGAGAGAGCCCTCTCTAAGTCCAGGAAGGCTAGGTGCTAGGACTCTAAAGACTGGTCTGATGTTACCCTGTGCATTTGTTCTCACCAATCTAACAAAACATGGGACCCTAACATAATGGCGATCACGGTGGGACTTTCTGAGTAAGTAACAAGCTTATACATCCTTAGAGAATTCAGAAGCCCTTGTCAAACAATATCTATTTATTTATCACCACCTCATCACCTAACATAATGGTGATCACGGTCGAACCTTCTGAGTTAGTGACAATATAAGTACTCCTTAGGATTTCAGAAACCCTTATCTAATCATAGAAAACTCAACTGTGAGCCAAGAGTAGAATCTGACTGTTTCACCATCCTCGTAAAATGATGACTCAATTGGAGGACACTCATAGAAACCTTAGGGCTACATAAAGGAACTTAGAAAACCCCAAAATATCCTTAGATTAGTTTTTTGTCAGTTATTGGTGGTGGACCATAAATACATATCCTTAAAACAACAAAAAACATCCACCTGGAAACTCCACTAGCATTCATAGACTTCCCTAGGATTGTGTCAAATCAGACCTGAGAAGTTTAGAGGCCTAGTCACACACTGTATGAGTTTAGCAAACACTAAGAGAGGGCAGACTTCCGAAAACAGTCATAAAAATTTCATCCTCTTTATATCTTGGGTTTGAAATTTGGCTTCACAAAGGATCAGTCCCAGATCTCACTCGGACCCAAACCCTCCCACCATATTTGATGACCCACAAAAGATTTTGTGGTAAAATTCTAAAACTGAAAATTCAACTACTGTTAGTACCATTCATAGAGCAAGCTCTGTCCCTGAACATCTTACAGTCTTGCAAGATCCCTAGTTTGACTTACATCATACAAGAAACATTTTTAGAACCAAGTGACAAAGGGGGATTGACCAGACTGACCTTGAGCCCATATATTTGTAGCGGAGTTCTAGTAGAGAAGCCTCTCCTTCCACTCCTCTTGACTTTCATCTTCTCCATCACTTTGGCTCTTTTTATCCCAAGTCTGCTCAAAATCAGTTTGCTGGTCCAAGTATCTCTACCACACCCATCCACACATCCACTGTGAAAACCACTCCACTTCATCCTCCATCTCCTCTTACAAACCCTCCCCTTGTAAATCCTCCTTGGATTCCATTCCCTCCCATCATGGCAGCATGGTATGCCCCCTGGCACTGCCACAACCTTGTTTACCTTTTCCAAGTGACTACCAATCCAAAATCCCTCACTTTACTTGAGCTGAATCTACCACTACCCAAAAGCATGTAGATAGTATGTATGATGCCTTTGATTACATGGAATTAGAATAAGAAACCATAAAAATGAGGATTTTTGCACAAATATTAGGAGGAGAAACCAAGAAATGGTTCAAAAGCTTGACTTCTAAAGAATCATGGAAAGGATAAACTTGAGTGAAAGAACACCTCTTAGGGAAAACCAAGCAAATCCCCAAAACAAAAATAGGAATCCAAACTTCAAAGGAGAAACCCCCCCCCCCCCCCCAAAAAAAACCAAACAAAGAGACAATGACCAAAAAATCAGGCCCCCTTTCCAATATGTAATATTCCCAAATTTTCATATCATATTTGGAATATTAGAGTCCTTGATTTTATTAATAAATTAAGTAAATAAAAGGGTGGAGGGACCCACAAACCTGAAAGATGAATAAAATCCACTTTTAATGTGTGAATGTGGATATTCTAGATCTAGATCTAAAACATGGAGTAGTGGAGCAGCTCTATTAAGGGAGATCATGTCCCATTTTTTAGATAGATTATGGAGGATGAAACAGTCAAATAATATCATGGATATTAAATATAAAATCATATGCATCTTTGATAAGGTAAACTGAGATCATAATGCATTCAAAGAAGATCATTAAGCACTTATGATAAGATAGTGGAGGAAGTGGTGCATTTAATGCATGCATGATGGAGAGGGTGATCATCCCATATGAACATGATGGAGGACATGGATCAACAACACATTCAAACATGGTGACTTTGTCCACATGTACAGCGTAGATTTGGAGTGGGCCTAGGCTATGGAAGGCTCATGCATATAATGAAGGTGAAGGCACAATGGAAGTCATTTCCTGATCTGTTTAGATCTAGATTTGTCTTAGGACATTTCTATGCAGACTTGGGCTATTTAGCAGAGTTTGCAGGGCGTTCCCGAGCAAGAATGCCACCTCTTTATTTTAGTGATATCTAAGGAAGAGGATTGTTCTTCATTCCATATCAGGCATTAATGCCATCTTCAGGAGGTTGTTTCTAGCATTCAGCTAGGAAACCAGTGGAGGATTCATCCTACCACTTTGTTCTTTAGATCCAGTCTTTCAGGAGCAACAGATATACATCCAGCATTTAGGCCATTGGTTTCTACCTCCTTGCAGCATCAGCCCCCTCAAGGATTGCACAGTTCAGTCTTGTAGATCTATTGGAGGAATGAAGTTTCCAGTATTTCAACTAGAAACCCTGTGAGGGATAACCTCCTCACATTGGATCTATTTTTTCCATCATTTAGGATCTGATTTGACACATCTAGTAGCAAGCTATTGAGCCTCCCACTCCGACAGCGTAGTTTTCTGAAGCTGTTGTTCATTCAGCAACTATTTTTAGTGGAGGATATTGGAGGAGCTAGATCTTGAGCTTTTAGCCCAAGGATCTAGTGAAGGGATCAACCCTTCTTGCATAGATTTGATTGTACATCATTGCAGCCATCTTATTATCAGATCTAGCTTCAGATCTACATTCCTAGCAGCATATATGTGAACCCCTTAGAGGAAGGTTGTATTAGACTTATAGATCTAAGAAACCCCTCTTGGGTTATCTTGGGAATCCATCATTGAGCCTAGATCTACAATTTCAACATCATCGGAGCTCCAATTTTGCCTAGATCTGACTTTCTATCTTTCAGGCAATTGCATTTCCTATAGTTGCAACAGGGACAGTGTAGAAATTATATAACTTATGTGTTATATATCTGAGATTCTCCTGATCACACACTATTTCAACTTCATGCACCATACAGAATCTATTTCACTATTGATCATCACATGCGGAAATTAAATCAATTTCAATGCACACATGAAACCATAAAAATTCACACACATTAACATAGTTGTTTAACAGGAAAGCCTGAAGCTAAAAAACCCAACTATCTGTATATAATATATGTCATAGAGATCATGTAACAATCCTCATACAAAGCTGATCATGTCAAGCTCTCAGTACAATACAATCGCTACACACTAATTAGGCCCGATCTTGCAAATCCATGCACCGATCTCTGCCACCTACTAGCCTGCCTCTATTGTGAAATATTTTTTGAAGAATGGCTCTGAATGAAATCGAATTCAGCCAGCCTTGCTCATGCAATCCTCATTGGCATCTCCACTGAGTGTTGGATGCAATCAATGCATCACTATAGCCACAACTGATAGTCACACTTTCTCTTTCACCTACCTCTCCACTGGTCTCCACTGAAACTGTCCATGCACTGTAGTTAACTGATGTATTCTTCAGTTGATTAATGAGTTATTATTTAGTGAATTAATTAAATAATTAATTCACCACTCTCATGAGTGTGTACGATCAATTGAACTAGATACAACTAGCTCTTGACTCCTAAGCCCGAGTTAAACTAACTACAACTCACCAACTACTTCTATAACTCCACCAAGTTACGCCACATGATTTCTAGCGGAAGTCCTCATGCATTAGCTCCGGTAAACCCTCGGGAATAGTGTAATTCCTTATGTCGAGGTTATTGTGGCACATGTGTGCACTTAACGAAGTGCTCCAAGAGAGAATAAGATAATGTTTAGAGTCCAAATATTATTAAGAGCTAATAATATTCGACATATCTATTTTTAGACTAGAAATCTAAAAATAGATTCCACCTAATATGTCTAAAAATAGAATTCCATATATTTTTTCCAACTTGACCAACTATCCACAAATAGAATCCTGCAACTCATAGAATACGATCGACATGTATAAAAATAGACTTGCCCCAAAAATAGCCTGCGGGCCCACTTAGTGAAGGCGACTCTTTTCACTAAGCTCATCATCTTGTTGCAATCTCAACACTCCCTCTCAACAAGATAGGGATTATCTGCCACCCCGATCTTGTCTCTGTGGTATTCGAATTTTCTCTGGTAGGCGCCAGCCGTCAGAATATCTGCATCCTGATCCTCCGTAGGAATGTAAGATAGTAACATGATCTTCCGCTGCACACAATCTCTGATATGATGATCAGATGTCAATATATTTAGATCTATCGTGAAATACTAGATTGATCGAGAGTTTAATGCAACTCTGATTATCACAATATATCACAGTAGGATCTAAGTGAGAACCGAACAACCCGACCAGGATCTTCCTCATCCATATAGCCTCGCATGCAGCCAAAATTGCTACCATGTACTCGGCCTCCGCTGAACTGAGTGCTATGGATCTTCATTTCCTGTTGTACCAAGAAACTGCTATAGAATCGATACTGAATATCCCTCCAAATGTGCTCTTTCTATCCATTGGGCTTCCTGCCCAATCTGCATCCGTGAAGCCATGCAGCTTCAACTTATCCAACTGTCTGTACCACAATCCATATTCCGATGCGCCCCTAAGATACCTCAAGACATGCTTACCTTCCTTCCAAAAGAGCTTGGTAGGCTTAACCATAGCTTGTGAAAGCTGGTTAACAGTGTAGCATATGTTCGGTCGTGTATTGACTAGATACATGAGTGAACCAACCAACTATCGATAAACAGTGGCATCCACTACCTCTGCCGATGTAGCATCCTCTTTTCTCCAACCACCAGGAAGAGGAGTGTTGATAGGCTTGCAGCCTTGCATGTTGAACTTCTCCAGTATCTCCCAGGCATACTTTCCTTGAGATACAAACGGTCCACCCTTCTGCTGCCAAATTTCCAATCCTAGGAAATAATGAAGGAGGCCCAAGTCCTTCATCTCAAAATCCTTTGCAAGATCTGCCTTGCATGAGTGTATCAACAGTTCATCACCTGTTAGTATTAAATCATCTACATAAAGTAAAATGATCAACAACTTACCCTCCACTACAATCTGGTATAGGTTCAGATCCACCTCACTCTTGGCGAAACAAGTCCGGTGAAATAATTGTCTATCCGTGTGTACCAAGCATGAGGTGCTTGTTTCATCCCATATAGCACTCTTTTGAGCCTGCACACATGCGACTCGCTGCTGAATATTTCGAATCCTTCAGGCTGCTCTATGTACACCTCCTCCTCAATGACTCCGTTGAGGAATGCAGTCTTCACATCCATCTAATGAATGTGCCAACCCATCTGCACTGAGAGAGCAAGGATGGTCTGTATGGAAGAATACCTTGTGACATGTGCAAAGGTTTCTTCATAGTCAATCCCCTCGATCTGTGAGAAGCCTTGGGAAAAAAATATTTCCTTGTACTTCTCAACGCTCCCGTTAGTAGCTTTCTTCACTTTGTAGATCCATCTCGAACCTACGACTGATTTCCCTTCTAGCCTTGGGAAAATCTCCCATGCATTGTTTCTGACAATCAAATCATACTCTTCCACCATGGCATCTACCCATGCGGGATCCTCCATAGCTTCCTCAAAAGAAGATGGTTCTGTCACGATACACTTGCTCATCAGAGCCATGTATCCAGTAAATCAGTCAGGTGATTGTCTCTGTCTGCACTGTGATGTAGTGCTCCTACATTTTGCGCTGTATCAAGATTCATTTGCTCAGATTCTGTAGTGCGCTTCTTCCCTCTGATGTTTGGCGCTGTATGAGTGGTTTCTTCCACTCCATGAACCTCATCTTGTGGCTGATCCACATCCTGAGGCTCATCTTTAGGAACTAGTAGCTCCTCATCTGCATGCAAGTGTAGCTCCCTCTCAAGCGACAACTTCATGACTTTCTCCTCATGAAATTTGATATCCCATCGCACAACAGTCATCCGACTCTCTGGAAAATACACATGATAACTATGGGGTGTTTCTGTGTACCCCACAAATATCCCAACCTCTGCGGTCGGCTCCAACTTCTTCCTGGCATCCTTCGTCACATGAATGTAAACAGGTGAGCCAAAAATATTCAAATGAGAAATATCAGGCTTCTTACAAGAAAATGCCTCTTCGGGTGTTCTCATGCCAAGTACTCTATGAGGACAATGGTTTTGCACATAAACCGCATTGTTGCATGCTTCAGCCCACAAGTGTATGGGAAGGCCCTGATCATGCAGCATCGCCCATGCAGCACCCATGATCGTTCTGTTCTTTCTCTCCGCAACCCCATTCTGCTGTGGGTTATGAGGCGCTATTAGCTCTCTTCGAATTCCTGCTGCGCTGCAAAATTCTTTGAATTCTCCAGAGATGAATTCATCACCATTATCGCTCCTTAGAGATTTCACCTGCTTCCCTGAATCTTTCTCAACCGGCGCCTTGAACTCATAGAACTTTGAGTATGTCTCGCTCTTCTTCTGCATAAAGAAGATCCAACACTTACGAGAAAAGTCATCAACAAATATCACATAATACCTGTGCTTTGCTGTCGAAGCTACTGAGAGAGGTCCACACACGTCTGTGTGAATTCTCTCAAGGATCATCGTGGCGTGACTATCCTTCTCATGAAAATTGGTCTTCACAAATTTTCCCAAAGTAAATCCCTTGCACTGATCTGACTATGCAAGTGTACCCTTGGGAAGCCCAGTAGAAATCTACTGCAAAATTTTCAAAGCGCCATGGTGAAGATGGCCCAATCTCCTATGCCACAATTCACCCTCATCCCAGCTCACCACTCCTTCTGCTTTGCCTGCCATTGTTGTGTAGCCATCTACCTGCAATTGATAAAGGTTCTTAACTCAAACCCCTATCCTCCAGGTTTCACCAGTTTCTTTACTGCATATGAAAGCCTTTCCCTCACTAAAAACAACATCATATCCCTTGTCTTCCAACATCGCCACAGAGATCAGATTCTTCTTCAATCCTGGAACATGCATGACATCCTTCAATATGAAAGGTTTACTAGACTCCCTCTCAAAGAAAATGGTCCCGATACCAGTCACACTGTATATACCATCATCGCCCATCTCGATGTGCACTCCAAGATCCTTCTCATCCAGATCACTAAACAAATATTTGTCTTCGGTCATATGGAAGGACGCACCACTGTCAAGAAACCACACTGATCCCATCACACTTGAAACCAAGCATGCGACCAGTGAAAAATATAGCTCAATCTGCGAGGCTAAGGCCTCTCCAGCTCTAGATCCTGTAGCCTGCTTATTTTTGACGCAGGGCTAGCCTGCAAACCCAGAATCTTCACTTCGAACACATGAGTTAGAATGCATCTTAAAAAAAAACTGCCCAAATAAAAATCTCAAGTCTGGCAATTACATGCACATCATTTCTGAAACTCCTTCTTAACATATGGTCCAAAACTCATGAACCCAATAATAATTCTCCATGCATTTAAACTCACACTTCAAACTGGCATTAGAAACCCAATAATAATCTCCTTTTATAACTAAATATTCAGAACTCAAACTTCTAATTTTCCAAACCCAAATGTTCTAACAAATCGCTCCGATTTCATTATTATATGTGCCTTTTCTTGATCCCATTATTCCCAAAATAACATTTTGATCCGCATAAAATTTCACTCTGTCTACCTTTGAATTACTCAGATCATGATAGATCTGGATACAGTAATTAAGAATAGGCATACCATGAATACCTGCGCAACTTCAAGTGTGCCATTCTCCTCATTCAATTTTTACCAATGCTTTCTCCCAACTTTCGCTTCTGTAGTCAATATATCAGTGTTCATATTTCATTGATGTTCATTGATACTTTGGATCCACTGTTGTAACGTGTCATTGTCCTTCTATTCAAAGTCAACTTTGAATTAACTGTAATCGATGTTCCACCCGTGCAAGAGTGTTTTAATTCTCAATTCAAATGCCAGGCTTACAACAAATGATGCGCTCACAATTAGCACCCAACCATGATTAAAAGAAATGAAATTCCAACAATCTGCTCAAATAATTTATATACCTTCCATCCGACTAAAAAAATGCAAACTTCAGCTTTACATTAATTTTGTGATTCTGTTCACAGTATTACCTCTTAAACCGATGAATTGATTGCTTGCCAATTTATCATTCCGTCAAATTTCAACGGACCCATTCTTGCTCTGCGTCCTTCAGATTTTCCTCAGTGTTTTTTTCTGTGATCCATAAAACGTTAATACACTATTAGTATCAGCGCATACAACATTTCATTTGGATTTTTATCAAAGTGATTTCGCCATTCCTGAAAGTGAATTGCCAAAGCCGTTGTATCAATCTCCTATTCGAACCAATCCTTTCCCTTGGATGATCGATTTTTCTACGTCCTCTGTTCAAATGTTGACTTGGAATCTGCGCCAGTGCTACATTCTATTTTGCTCAACACTGCAAATCGATCACATCTATGCCTGCAGCATAGACTACATAACACAGCAAACACCCAAATGCTCAAATCGATTTTCATCAACCAAAACAGAATTCTGTTCAGTTCAAACTTTCATTGCAATTAAATTCAATCTGTTCTTACAAACTCATCTTATCAGCGCTATATTATTCTTCAGATTCATTCTAGCTTCATCTTTGTTAGACTGTGGAAGACTCTTTTCTTTACTTACAGAACTCTTTAACCGGCGCTATAAAAATACCACTGTTCTGAGCGTTAATTCCACATTCGAACTCTAAATTGCATAGTTATATTGTTCTTCTCTTAATACATTATAATTATCTGCACATACTCCCATGCCAATGTCAGGGTAAACGCAAACATAACCACACAGTTTATAAAATCAATTCCGGCAAACAGAGATTTAATCAACGATTTACATTCCAACGCATTCTGGAACTCCTTCAGTCTTCATGCTGTACAACTATGTAACATATTCAATCTGCATTACATTAAATACAATTCCTCTGTTGTCACACTTTCATTAAACTCAATGCAGAACTGTTATCAACGTCCAATCAATGTCAGATTACCCATACACACTATACAAATATCAATTACACTCTTACCTGAAGCCAAAAACATCGATTTTGCTTCACTTCACTGTATTCAGATTTAAATCAAATGTGCGCTTAATTGCATACCTTCACAACAGTAAATCGGCATTATTTTAAACAATATCGAATTTCCCTTTATATACAGAGCTTTAACTGTCATAGATTTTATCACATGAATGACTTAAAAATTCAAATATCGTTCTGCCAATTTCGACCAGAAATATATTACGCACACAAAATTCCAGAACAAATTCCTCCTTGTATAAACAAATGCAATCAATTTCAAAACCCTTTGTACATGGCCAGATTTTCAAAATCCATGGCCCTTTCAGCTGTACATAGAGGTATAGGAAAACCTCTATCTCCTACTTTTTTCCCTATTCTATTCTACCTCCCCAATTGCCTTTGAGGCCCACTAATTTATATAAATTAAAAATGTACTAATTTGAGTTCAACCCCTTTAAAATCTCAACAAATCCCCAAATCTCTCACCATCCCTAAAAAATAGATTTTTATCCCTAAAACTTTGAAACTAATTCCAAATTAGGCTCTCTCCTTAATTCTAAATTATCTTGAAGCTAATTTCTCTCATGTTTCCAGTTGTTTGGAAACATTTACAAATTCTCCCATATAATTAATTAAAAGCATAATTAATCACTCAAAATCTTACATAAAATTAATAATTTCTTAAAAACATGAAACCCCCTAGTTTAAATAAAATACAAGGTGTTTTCCGGAGCTAATGCTCCTGCATCAGACTCCCAAAGTAGAAAATGATCATGATCTCCAGATCATGCGTTTAAGTCCTCGTCCACCTGGGTCCCATACTTTGTTCTGCAAGTCATCATCTATATCTGCTGTCGTATGCTGCTTTTCTCCAGGTCTCCATATCTTATGATGTCTTGCTCCACTTGCTGCACCTTCACAATCAGTCTCCGTCTTCATTTTGCTGCTGCTTCTCCTCGTTCTTGCTGATGTCTTCCTCTGAGACACTTTCAACATGATTTTTCTGATTAGCTCAATTTCTCGGTCCAATAAATCTTTAGATAGCCGATTCCTTGCTGCCTGCTGAGCTAAGACGGCTTGCTCAGTTCTTACTCGTTCAATTTTTACTGTCGCTTGCTGACTTCTTACTTGCCTCGTCTGTACTTTCTCATTTCTTACTGCCACCCAATCGTCCATGCCCTCTTTTTTTCTGCAACGGAAAACTTCTTCTCTAACTTCACCTATCAGCGACTTACTGGACTGGTACATTGCGTGCTTCTTCCGGTTGTCTTCATCTCTCTGCATCTGCATTTCCCAATTCTGCAATTGAGATTCTTTCTGCACTGAATTTTGATCATTCAATATCCTTTCCAACACCATAACGTCCTCATTCCATGGATTAGATGTTTCCACAGAATTCTTGTCTTTCTTCTTCATTTGACTGCTCAACTGAGTCAAATGTTCTTCAACCCCTGCAATAACACCTGCATTCACAAAACACTTGTTAGAAAAAAAATCATAAGGCCTCAGTGCCTTTTCTCCCTTTGCCAGCATTTCAGTATGCTGTCCTGAATTTTCCATCTCAACCAGCACATCAGTATGCTGATTCTCTCTACTCAAAGAATCCTCTGAAGAATTCTCAAGACTGTCAACCAGTCTTCCTCTCACATCATCTGCTTCCATGATATCTTTCTGCACTCGTTCACTGTACTGAACTCTTTCTTCTGCCATATCCCTGTCATACTCCGAATTCTTCAACAAATATTCTAGCAATGCAATTTCTCTGTGACATTGCTGAAGCATAACATCACTATCACTTACAGTTCCTGCATTCATACACAAATTGTTAGTTTGAAAACTACAAGTCTTAACAACTTTAATCGTCAGTTCATATACCAGCTCTTCCAGCTGATCCTCTTCTTCATTCACATGAACTTCCTCTCGTACTGTAACAGCAAAAGCATCACTGCTTTCTTCTTAAAAGTACTTATCTCCCGAGAGATTCTTTTCCATGCTTGTGACAGTTTCACAAGATTTCGCATCCTCTTCAACAAAACCTGTAATCACATCACAACTGTCAGTTATAAAAACACAAGAGTTCACATTATCCAGCTGATCTGGATCTGCCCAGTAATTCAAGAAATCATCAATAATCTCCTCCTCTGTTTGATCAATGGAAACCTCATCTTCCAACTCAGCTGCTCTGAGTTGCGTACACTTCAACTGTACATCCATTATCTGCTCGAGCTTCTTCAGCTCTTCCATTAACTGCATGTTTATCTGTCGATCTCTTTTCTGTTGTAGCCTCTGCCACTTCACTCTCTTCCTCATCAGCCAACCCTGTCTCTGGCCTCTCATATTCTCCTGCAACAACTCCATTAACAACTCAAGATGAACTGTAATCTTAGCTTTCTCTTTCTCATACTCCTCATCAGTCCACTGCTTCAATATTCCATTTGCCTTGGCATCTTTCTCCCTCATTCTACTGTGGCCTCTTTCTGAACCTCTGCTCTCTTCTTTATGACTTTCAGTAGTCATCTCCTTTGCCATGAGTTTCTCACTCATGAGTTGCACCAAGCCTCTGCAACAGCAAGCTCTCCTGTCCTGCCGCCACTTACCTCACCAAGCTCTCCTCACTCAGTCTTTTGGTAAGTACTGGTTCACTGCCTCTGGAACCTCTTGAGCACTCTCCTCTGCTCTTTTAGGCTTCTCTCATCTGCAACTATCAAGAACACACTTGTCCTTTTTCATTCACCCTCTGTTGAATCTTTAGGTTCTACCACACATCTAGAATCCCTTGCTGGACTCTCTCTTCATTGCACTTCAGCTGCTTCTTCCTGCTGAGATTTCTCCACTATGCCTGCAACCAAATTCTGCAAATAGTCTTCAAACCAGAGTTAAATATCAACTACACAATCTCACCTTTCAAGATCCTATTGATCTCGCTTCCTTCCTCAACTGCATTTGTATACCTGTGCTGCAACTTTCATCAGCTTCAAAATCTCTGATTCATGCATTTAATTCAATTCAATTTAAAAACTTAAACCCTCATACAGAGCCATTCCAGCTTTGATACCAAAAATGACGCAGGGCTAGCCTGCAAACCCAGAATCTTCACTTCGAACACATGAGTTAGAATGCATCTTAAAAAAAAAAAACTGCCCAAATAAAAATCTCAAGTCTGGCAATTACATGCACATCATTTCTGAAACTCCTTCTTAACATATGGTCCAAAACTCATGAACCCAATAATAATTCTCCATGCACTTAAACTCACACTTCAAACTGGTATTAGAAACCCAATAATAATCTCCTTTTATAACTAAATATTCAGAACTCAAACTTCTAATTTTCCAAACCCAAATGTTCTAACAAATCGCTCCGGTTTCATTATTATATGTGCCTTTTCTTGATCCCATTATTCCCAAAATAACATTTTGATCCGCATAAAATTTCATTCTTTCTACCTTTGAATTACTCAGATCATGATAGATCTGGATACAGTAATTAAGAATAGGCATACCATGAATACCTGCGCAACTTCAAGTGTGCCATTCTCCTCATTCAATTTTTACCAATGCTTTCTCCCAACTTTCGCTTCTGCAGTCAATATATCAGTGTTCATATTTCATTGATGTTCATTGATACTTTGGATCCACTGTTGTAACGTGTCATTGTCCTTCTATTCAAAGTCAACTTTGAATTAACTGTAATCGATGTTCCACCCGTGCAAGAGTGTTTTAATTCTCAATTCAAATGCCAGGCTTACAACAAATGCTGCGCTCACAATTAGCGCCCAACCATGATTAAAAGAAATGAAATTCCAACAATCTGCTCAAATAATTTATATACCTTCCACCCGACTAAAAAAATGCAAACTTCAGCATTACATTAATTTTGTGATTCTGTTCACAGTATTACCTCTCAAACCGATGAATTGATTGCTTGCCAATTTATCATTCCGTAAAATTTCAACGGACCCATTCTTGCTCTGCGTCCTTCAGATTTTGCTCAGTGTTTTTTTCTGTGATCCATAAAACGTTAATACACTATTAGTATCAGCGCATACAACAGTTCGTTTGGATTTTTATCAAAGTGATTTCGCCATTCCTGAAAGTGAATTGCCAAAGCCGTTGTATCAATCTCCTATTCGAACCAATCCTTTCCCTTGGATGATTGATTTTTCTACGTCCTCTGTTCAAATGTTGACTTGGACTCTGCGCCAGTGCTACATTCTATTTTGCTCAACTCTGCAAATCGATCACATCTATGCCTGCAGCATAGACTACATAACACAGCAAACACCCAAATGCTCAAATCGATTTTCATCAACCAAAACAGAATTCTGTTCAGTTCAAACTTTCATTGCAATTAAATTCAATCTTGTTCTTACAAACTCATCTTATAGAAGCGCTATATTATTCTTGATTCATTAAAGCCATCTTTGTTAGGCTTGTGGAAGACTTTTTTCTTTACTTACGGAGAGAACTCTTTAACCGGTAGCTATAAAAATACCAGCACATTACGAGCATTAATTCCACATTCGAACTCTAAATTGCATAGTTATACTGTTCTTCTCTTAATACATTATAATTATCTGCACATACTCCCATGCCAATGTCAGGGTAAATGCAAACATAACCACACAGTTTATAAAATCAATTCCGGCAAACACAGATTTAATCAACGATTTACATTCCAACGCATTCTGGAACTCCTTCAGTCTTCATGCTGTACAACTATGTAACATATTCAATCTGCATTACATTAAATACAATTCCTCTGTTGTAACACTTCCATTAAACTCAATGCAGAACTGTTATCAACGTCCAATCAATGTCAGATTACCCATACACACTATACAAATATCAATTACACTCTTACCAGAAGCCAAAAACATCGATTTTGCTTCACTTCACTGTATGCAGATTTAAATCAAATGTGCGCTTAATTGCATACCTTCACAACAGCAAATCGGCATTACTTTAAACAATATCGAATTTCCCTTTATATACAGAGCTTTAACTGTCATAGATTTTATCACATGAATGACTTAAAAATTCAAATATCGTTCTGCCAATTTCGATCAGAAATATATTACGCACACAAAATTCCAGAACAAATTCCTCCTTGTATAAACAAATGCAATCAATTTCAAAACCCTTTGTGCATGGCCAGATTTTCAAAATCCATGGCCCTTTCAGCTGTACATAGAGGTATAGGAAAACCTCTATCTCCTACTTTTTTCCCTATTCTATTCTACCTCCCCAATTGCCTTTGAGGCCCACTAATTTATATAAATTAAAAATGTACTAATTTGAGTTCAACCCCTTTAAATCTCAACAAATCCCCAAATCTCTCACCATCCCTAAAATAGATTTTTATCCTAAAACTTTGAAACTAATTCCAAATTAGGCTCTCTCCTTAATTCTAAATTATCTTGAAGCTAATTTCTCTCATGTTTCCAGTTGTTTGGAAACATTTACAAATTCTCCCATATAATTAATTAAAAGCATAATTAATCACTCAAAATCTTACATAAAATTAATAATTTCTTAAAAACATGAAACCCCCTAGTTTAAATAAAATACAAGGTGTTTTCCGTAGCTAATGCTCCTGCATCAATTTTTCTTCTTCTGTGGACAATTAGTGGCGTAATGTCTGTGTTGGTGACAGTGAAAGCACTTCACCTTGGACAAGTCCTGCTTCTTACCTTTCGCACCGGATTGAGAAGGATTTTTCTTTCCCTTCCATTTCCTTTGTTTGGCAGCCAAAGCGCAATTTTCTTCATCTTCATTCTTTGATGAAGATCCATCCCTGGTACCCCGCCTTATCTCCTCCTGCACAACATCCAACAAAATTCGCTCCCATCCTGGCAGTTTCTCCCCACCATTGACATAGTCCTCGTAGCTATGCCAACTCTTCGGAAGCCCAAGGAGAGCCAAGCTCACCAAGTCCTCTTCATCTACAGTAACCCCCACACTTTCCAGCTCATCCCTGCACTAGACAAACTTTGTGAGGTACTTGGGTATACTGTCACCTTTCTCCATTTTTATTTTTATGAGCTTGTCTTTAAGCGCCAACTTCCTTTGGTCACTTCTGCTTTGGAAAAAGTCTGTCAAAGCTTTCCACATCAAGAATGGAGAAGCTTCACCGTGAATTCTGGACACTATGTGATCCTTCACACCTTCCAACATAATCCTTCGACAGTTTTTTGTCTTCTTTTCCCATGCATCAAGTGTAGCTGCATCGCTAGATGCAGGTTTTGGAATTTCTGCATCTATGAAATCCTTCAACCCATTATCTTCCAGCACCACCTCCATCTTGTCCTTCCATGCAATATAATTCGAGCTCCCATCAAGGGCATACTCCAATCACAATCCGTTGAAAGACATTTCAATGAATGCTCAACTTCGACACCAAGAAAATACTGCAGCAAATTTGAATTTCACCAGCACAAAACTCAACCGCTTCAATAATTGCAATCTGCTCTGATCAACCTCGCTCTGATACCATGTAGAAATTATATAACTTATGTGTTATATATCCAAGATTCTCCTGATCACACACTATTTTAACTTCATGCACGATACATAATTTATTCCACTATTGATCATCACATGCGGAAATTAAATCAATTGCAATGCACACATGAAACCATTAAAATTCACACACATTAACAGAGTTGTTTAATCGGAAAGCCTGAAGCTAAAAACCCCAACTATATTTATATAATATATGTCATAGAGATCATGTAACAATCCTCATACAAAGCTGATCGTGCCAAGCTCTCAGTACAATACAATCGCTACACACTAATCAGGCCCGATCTTGTAAATCCATGCACCGATCTCTACCACCTACTAGCCTTCCTCTATTGTGAAATATTTGTTGAAGAATGGCTCTGAATGAACTTGAATTCAGCCAGCCTTTCTCATGCAATCCTCATTGGCATCTCCACTGAGTGTTGGATGCAATCAATGCATCACTATATTCACAACTGATAGTCACACTGCTCTTTCACCTATCTCTTCACTGGTCTCCACTGAAACTGTCCATGCACTGAAGTTAACTGATGTATTCTTAGTTGATTAATGAGTTAATAATTAGTGAATTAATTAATAATTAATTCACACCACTCTCACTAGTGTATCAATCAGTTAGACTAGATACAACTAGCTCAACTATGTTTAACTCAGTTAAACTGAACACAACTCCATCAACTACCTCAATAACTCCACCAAACTCTGTCACATGAGTTCTAACTGAGGTATCCATGCAATAGCTCCACTTAACCCTCAGGAATAGCGTAATTCCTTCTGTCAGCTCCTGTGCCACATCTGTGCACTTAACTGAAGTGCTCCAAGAGAATAAGATAATATTTAGAGTCCAAATATTATTAAGAGCTAATAATATTCGACATATCTATTTTTAGACTGGAAATCTAAAAATAGATTCCGCCCAATATGTCTAAAAATAGAAGTCCATCTATTTTTCCAACTTGAACAACCATCCACAAATAGCATCCTACAACTCAGAGAATATGATCGACATGTCTAAAAATAGACATAGTCTAAAAATAGACTTTGCGCCAAAAATATCCTACGGGCCCACTTAGTGAAGGCAACTCTTTTCACTAAGCTCATTATCTTGTTGAATCTCAACAGACAGCGCATTTTACCTTCCAACAGAGCAGCAGTCCCTCTTGGGATATCATTGTAGGGTCATTCTAGGCTACTCTTGTGGCTTGAGTGTCTCACATTTTGAGCACTTTTGTACTTGCTTGTTTCACCTCCAATATAATAAAATGGCACAACTATTTATATGCATTCTGATGTGTATATAGATTTATTGTTTACTTTGTTGCGGTTCTTATATTGTGTTTTAGTATCACTGCATTCTCCCTTTTGGGATATTACAGTGATATTAGAACATGATCTTTGGCTCAGCCTGTGGACACTTCATCTTTTACATCAAAAGAAGAAGCAGATAGATCAGATCTATCATGGAGGATGAAAATTCTACCACTCCTTTCTTTAGATCCATGCAATATCTCTCCAAGGAGGTCAATCCAATAAATAAGGAAGGACAGAAAGAAGATCCAAGAAGAAGATGTGATGAGGAAGGTCCAAGCACTTCCTATCAGCAAAGAAGAATACTGGATAATCCTAGATCTCCTCATAGAACCATTATGCCCTCTTTCTTTGGAGAAGGTGAAAGGTGTAGAAATTAATAAAGGAATGAACCTGAGACTCACGAGAATCTCATTCTATATCTTGAAGAGTACAAAGCACAGTCTAGAGAATTCAAGGAGAAACTAACTCTCCAAGAATTCTTCAAAATCAAAGAAGAAAGAGGATCCTATAGCAGCAATAGAGAAAGAGGCATAATAGATTCTATTTGACTACATTTGATGGATCTTCCTCAAACACTGTTAGAGCTTGGAGGAGAAATTTAGATGCATTTTTCAGGCTACATCCTGTAGCTAAAGAAGAGGTTGTCCAAATTGCAGCACTTCATCTTTTAGGTGAAGCAAATGAATGGTTGTTTGGTCACATGAAGCATGCAAAAGTGACTAAATATCCAAATTTATTTCACAAGTTGAGGAAGAAATTTGATTTGAGGAAACCAAATATGTGTCACAAAGTGACATTTCCTAAGGAAACAAAGGAGGATGTCAATCGTGTCACTCTAGACAAGAAGTCACTACATTCAACACTAGCTGCAGAAGTACTTGCATCCAGAGAAGAGACACTTGCAACTTTGCAAGATATTCTTGAGCTCTTAACATATAGAGTCCCATGCATGATTCATGAGATGCATGAGGGAGAGGAGGAAGATTACAACACTGGTACACTTAGAGGAGAGCAGCCATCACTCTTACCAGCAGTTGGAGACACTATTGTCTCGGTTGGAGGAGCTCTTGTGTTCTGGAAAGAGGTTACCACACATCAGTTGATCCAAGGTATGCATGAACTTTCATCACATATTGTTTCAGTAGATCTTATTGAAACTTATGAAGACATTCAATCAGGGCCAATGCATAACCAAGGGTTAGTACAAAATGCCGATTTGAAGCAGCAACATATCACAGCGTAGAGGACCCTTGATCTAATCGAGGAGGAGATTAAGAACTATCCCAGTTAATCATTGTTGAGCTACATTCAACCCCTTGAGTTTAAGTGTAGAGTTTTAGAAGATGGGATGGATATGATCCTATGTACAATAATTGGTTGTGAGATCAGTATTGTATCTTGTTTTCAGGTAGCACATGTATTACCATGTAGATCTACAGTGCTGTCACTTAATAGATGTGAAAAGGAAGAGGCCTCATCATTCTTGGAGCATTTTGAAGGTAGCTTCATTCATGAAGCAATGGAGGTAAAGATGACAAATGGTAGACATCTTGAGATGAGGAACCTTTTCTCCTTTCTATATGACCTTTTCTCAATGAGCATCTCATAGCTCAAAGAGAAAATTCTGCCTACAGTAGATCCAAAACTTCATTGGTTTTGGAGGGCCTTTGGTGAAAAGAGAATCTCACTGAGAGATCTCATTGGAGGTGCACTTCAACATGTCATGAAGTGCAAATTTCTTCAGCAGTTTGGGGAGGATGGTATTTTACAAAGAGAGGATACCATGATTATGCAGCACATTATTCATCATCCACATTGGGATGAGTGGGTGAGGATGATAAGCAAGGGGTTCCATGACCACTTGCAGATATATCAAAGGGTCCAGCAATCTTGGTTACGTTGGTTGCCCTTGGGAGACTTCTGTCACTATCCAAAGGTTCCTATTTCTTGGATCCATGCCTTGAAAAACACTTATGAAATGAAGGAGGCATGGTTGCGCTGGCTACTCTTGGGTGAGTATGGTTACCACCCAATAGCTCATATTTTTCTAATTCATGCCTTGTGTATCAATGATAAAATTCAGCAAAAGGAGGCATGTTCATTTTTTTCCCTTGAGAGAGTTTGGCCACCACATGACATCTCCTATGTCTATGTGTTTTGTATTGGGTAAAGCTTGGCATGATTCTCTCATGATGTGTATTGATGGTGCTTATTTATATTGGGCTGATGTGACATTCCACATGTCAATCAATATGTTTTTTCTCCATGATGCACATGAGGAGGAGAGAAAGCAGCAAGATCTCTTGTTGTTTTGGTTGCTTTTGGGGGAGTTTGGCTTGTCCATCTTACATGGAGGATATGGAGGATGGCAGCAAAGGGCCTTACTCCAGTGGTTACTATTAGGAGAATATGGTTTGACATATTTTTCAACCCATATAGCTCCTTTTCGTCTTCTTTTGCATAAATTTTGAATGATGCTTAGATCCAACAAAGCCAACAGGGCTAAGGATGAGAGAATATCAATGCTCATTCATAAAGCATGGGATGGAGAGATGTATTGTGATATGGAGCTTTTCCTTTGTGGAAAGTGCCACTTTATTTTATGTATCTCATGTAATGATGATGATGTTGGACATCATATGGTTGTCACTTGGTACTTCATGATGACAGGAGGGCATCTAACTACACAGTTGGAGGTCCTTCTATGCTCTCTTGAGAGACAAATTTGGAACCAAACATGTATAACACATTACAGAAAATGGAGGAAGCCTTCCTTATGTGGATGCCATTTGGAGGGGAATAGATGGCTTTGCATCTACTTTTGGAGTAGCTTGAGGAAAAGCAACATTTTTCCGGGGGGGGACTGTAATATTCCCAAATTTTCATATCGTATTTGGAATATTAGAGTCATTGATTTTCTTAATAAATTAAGTAAATAAAATGGTGGAGGGACCCACAAACCTCAAAGATGAATAAAATCCACTTTTAATGTGTGAATGTGGATAGTCTAGATCTAGATATGAAACATGGAGCAGTGGAGCAGCTCTATTAAGGGATATCATGTCTCATTTCGGAGATAGATTATGGAGGATGAAACAGTTAAATAAGATCATGGACATTAAATATAAAATCATATGGATCTTTGATAAGGTCAATTGAGATCATAATGCATTCAAAGAATATCATTAAGCACTTATGATAAGATAGTGGAGGAAGTGGTGCATTTAATACATGCATGATGGAGAGGGTGATCATCCCATATGAACATGATGGAGGACATGGATCAATAGCGCAGTCAAACATGGAGACTTTGTCCACATGTACAACGCAGATTTGGAGTGGGCCTAGGCTATGGAAGGCTCATGCATATAATGAAGGTGAAGGCATAATGGAAGGCATGATTTGGATTATTCGATTATTGATCTGTTTAGATCTATATTTGTCTTAGGACATTTCTATGCAGACTTGGACTGTTTAGCAGAGTTTGCAGGGTGTTCCCGAGCGGGAATCCCACCTATTTCTTTGAGTGATCTCTAAGGAAGAGGATTTTTCTTCATTCAATATCAGGCATTAGTGCCATCTTCAGGATTTTGTTTCTAGCATTTAGCTCGAAATCCAGTGGAGGATTCATCCTACCCCTTTGTTCTTCAGATCCAGTCTTTCAGGAGTAGTAGATCTAATTGTACATCATTGCAGCCATCTTATTATTAGATCTAGCTTCATATCTGCATTCCCAGCAGCATATATGTGAAGCCCTTAAATAAAGGTTGCCTTAGACTTACATATCTAAGAAACCCCTCCTGGGTTATCTTGGGAATCCATCATTGAGCCCAGATCTACAATTTCAGCATCGGAGCTCCCATTCTGCCTAGATCTGACTTTCTATCTTTCAGACAGTTGCAGTCCCTACAGTTGCAGTAGGGAAAACACAGTTTACCTTCTAGCAGAGTAGCAGTTACGCAATCCCTCTTGGGATATCATTGCAGGGTCATTCTAGGACACTCTTGTGGCTTGAGTGTCTCAATTTTTTAGCACTGTTGTAATTTCTTGTTGCACCTCCAATATAATAAAATGGCTCAGCTATTTCTGTGCATTCTGATGTGTATATAGATTTATTTTTTACTTTGCTGCAGTTCTTATATTGTATTTTAGTATTACTACATTCTCCGTTTTGGGATATTACACAAGACAATTATCTAGATGAAGAGGGAAGAGAGTCTGAAGAACTTGAAGAAAACCATGTAAACTTGATAGGTTTTGATAATGAGGGTGATGTTTTTCTCACTAAAGAAGAACAAGGTTTCTTTTCCTCAAATCAAACTAAAGCAAACTATGAGGATTCTGAAGACTACCAATTACGATTTGAAAATGCCATAATGGAGGTCCATAGGAAATATGACCTTAGGAGCACAAAGAACCAAGAAATATCCAAAAAGAACAAATTAGACACTATTGTTTGGAAGACACCTGAAAATACTCCTAAGAAGACAGCAGACAGTACCAACACCATGGCTAAGAAAACTAATCCAAACAGAGACAAAACTAGCCAACAAAGTGGTGACACAAGCTGCCCTAGTGCATCTACTAGTGGCCCTGAGAAAACTCTTTTGTCCAAAGTCCCAAGTAAGAATCAGAAAACTAAACTTGTAGAAAAAATTATGGCTAATAAAAATTATGTAAATATGCCCAAAACACAAGTGCCTGTCAGTTTTGAGGGAGATATTGCTAAAATTAAGATAAACATACCTCTCACTGAACTGATAACCCAAGATATGTACATGTCCCATGTTCTGAAGGTTTTGACCATGGGAAATGATACCAATACTCTAAACTTGACAGATGACAAACCAAAGGTGTTTTTTGGACCTAAAGTAGAAGGAAAATACCAAGACGGAGCTATTCCCCCTTTCTATGTTAGCTTAAACATACATGACAAAATCTTACATAATGCCATGCTAGACTCTGGTGCCTCTCACAACCTCATGCCAAAGGTATTGATGGAGATATTAGGCCTAGAAATAACTGAACCTTACAAATACTTGTATTCTTTCGATTCAAGTAGAGTTAAGTGTTTGGGTCTAATTAAGGATTTATGTGTCAATCTAGCACAAATCCCTGCTAAGGACCTCGTCATGGACATAGTAGTGGCTGACACTCCCCCCAATTATGGCATTCTTTTATCTAAATCATGGGGAGCCAAGATTCAGGGGAACCTCCAACTTGACATGTCATACGCTACTATCCTTGTTTTTAACCAAACAAGGAGATTGTACCGAGAATCACACATGAAGTTTATGGTTAGCAGCCAGGAAAGGCAAAACAACACACCTCTTTATTCCATCCATTCGGATCTTGACTCATTCATTTTATATAATGAAGAAGGTATTGATGAACAGGTAAATGAAATTGAGACAGATCCAGACCTACCACCACAGTCAAACCAAGCACTGCATGAAGAACTCAACATCCAAAACTCTAGCAGGCCAGAACAACATCATAGTGGCAGAGCTGAACTTAATTTTTTGCAATCTGAAAATAAAATTGCAATACCAATAACAAGCTTAGAGCCTGAACAAGGTTGCTCAGATGAAGAAAAAACATTAAAAACATAACCATTCCCTTCTTCCAATGTAAATATGTTGGAATACTTTCATATAGCAGAGCTTTCTAGAAACCTGCATCAAAATAACCTTAAGGTCTTGCAATACAAAGACAACTCATCACCAAAAGGTTTTGTCACTTCGGAAGAGTTTTTGAATTTCAAAAATATTGTTAAGGAGCCTAAATTGGTATCTACCGAGACTGATATTGAGGAATACAACATAGGCAGCCTAGAAAAACAAAAAATGATTAAGTTATCCAAAGCTTTGCCACCTCACATAAAACAGAAATACATAAGACTGTGCAAAGAGTTTCAGGATGCTTTTGCATATGGTGATGAAAGCTTAAAGCCTTATGACAAACGTTATTCAAAGGAGGATTATTTTCAAGGAAGACCAAGAACCTTTTGAGCAATTTTCAAGGAATACCAAGAACCTTTTGAGCAAATTGTGTCAGTAAGAAAGAAAGAAAAGGGAAATAGGCTATGTATAGACTTTAGGTACCTAGACAAAACCTCCCTGAAGGACAAATACCCTTTTCCTAATATAAATCACACACTACAAAGGGTAGAAGGTTCTAACAATATTTCATTGCTTGGTAGTGTTTCAGATTACAATCAGATGATAATACTTCCAACTGATCTTCATAAATCCACTTTCAAAGCACCTTGGGGCACCTACATGTATGACCAAATACCTTATGGGTTAAGGAGTGTGGACGCTACTTTCCAAAAGGCCATGGCTCCTGATTTGATTTACTTCACTATGATATACATTGATGACATCATTGTCTGTTTCAAAACTAATAAATACTACCTACTTGACCTAAGAAGGGTCTTTGACATAGACAAAGTACAGTAGCGAGACTCAAGGAGAAAATACAAAAGAGAGCATGACTAGTTTGAAAAGTTGTGGAAAAAACCTTACACCATGCATTCAAATGGAGGTAACAATGTTTTCTATTTACAAGAGCTGAATGGAGAAGAATTATTTGGAGATCCTGTCAATGGCAGGATGCTCAAGCACTATCTTTGTCAAGATTCCTAGTTTCAAGCCTTCATTCATTGTACATAACATTACATGATGAGAGATCATAAAGACAAAAACACAAAAACAAATAAAGAAACAAAAATAGGGCAAGAAAAGAATAGGTACAACCCCATACCCAAAAAAGAGTACTGCTGAAAGTGTGCAAGTCTAAATGCCACTACTTGTTAAGAAAAAGAGTCTTGTTCAGTATTTTAGCCTAATCATGGCTGAACATGTTTTAAATTTTTGTTGATAGGTTAGTGAAAGAAGGCTTGTCAAATCATTTAAGCTTGACTTGTCAGTAGGAATAGATTAGGAAGAAAAGATGTTGGTTCTCAATGCTCAAATTTGAACCAAAGAGAAATATAGGGATGACTAACAAATGATGAAACACAGCCCTCATACTTTCTAGTTTTGTTTGTAAAAAAATAATGTATGTGTACAGCTTGTCTCAATGCCACAGCCCATTGTAAATCAAATAGCTTAATCCTAGTTTAAATCATGTTTTCAATTTCATGTTAGTAGATTAGAGAATGAAGTCTGTCAAACAGCTTAATATTGATAGATGAATAGTCTAGTTAGAGAATAAGAGAGTTCACTATCATAATCTAAACTCTTGGAAGTGATAAGGGTACAAGTAGATAGACTTTTTTGCTTTCAAAAGAAAAAATATGTCAAGGGCTTGCCAGTCCAAGTGCACCCACAAGAAGAAAAAATGATAGGAAAAAGTATGATGGGTAGGTAGATATGAGGCTGAAGCAATCATGTCTTTCAAATTCTTGACATCATACCTTCAAGGGAAACATCATCAAATTAAAGAAGCAAAAAATCTTCCCAAGGGATGAGGCAATGGTCTTCATAAACTCAGAGATTTGATATCTGAAGTTCTGGACACGTCCTGAAAAGGAATTTCCCTCCCCAAGTGGAGCCACTATTAGTCATCGGTAATTTTTTCTATTTTGTAGATGACTAAAGACTTGTCCTAGATTTCTAAAAACAAGATTCATGAATATTGTGAGTTTTAGAAACCTCACTACCTTCATTATCCTTAAAAAAAAAAATTTCACTATTTTACTACTCTGTCGTTCCCGGGTTAGACTACCACTCCTAAAAGACCCCTCATGGGCTCATACCACTCAGCTTTATCCTATTTTCCAACCCATAACCTCAGCGCTTTGTTTTGCCTCTGCCTAACCCCTCCACTTTCCACCTAGGATTGCCAAACTGCTCCTACTCATGTGCAACAGATACCTCAAGCATTGATGATCTCAAAACTATCTCTGTAGGCTCTTTAGATAAATCAAGTACATTAGATTTTGGATCTTCAATACATCAATTTTTCATTTACTCTGTTTTTCACACTTGAAGACCCCAAGCCAAGCTTTCAGTCAAACACCAAGTCAAAAGAGCCTTCCACTAGGGCATTAGGGTTTCTTAGGTTATAGGGTTATCCTTGATGTTTTGAGCTCTTTTTTTGCTATACAAGAAGTTGAATCAAATGTGGAAGAAGGTCAGCACCTGTTTGTCCAAGATAGATCAGAAACATCTCCAAGGAAGTTCACCTTATCAAGTTCAAGTTCTACAAAAGTAAATTGTCCATTTTGACATTTCTGTAGGAATGTCAAAGTGAATATAAGAAGAAAATTGGTAAGGTGAGAGGTATGCTCATCATCAAAGAAATTCACAAGCTATAGAGGTGGAAATAGCTTATGTTCAAGAAAAATCAGGGTTCCTAAGACTGATTGGGCCAGCAGTGTGCCAAGCAAGGATCCAATGTAGCAAATCACATGGATAGAGGCACACCAGTACAACCAAGCATGGATTGAAGATTTTTAGAAATCATAGATTAAAAAGGGAAAAAGGTGAGGTGAACTGAACAGAAATGAATGAACTTGAAAGGGCTATAGAGAAATTAGAATACAACACTAATGATTTTTCTCAAGCATCTCAGAAACCTAGGATTTTGGTAAGATGATCAAAGAAGGTAAAAGGGCAAGTTTGGACTCCATAAATAGCAGTAAAGGTTTCCTGAGGATATCACTGTCTGCAAAGATTCCAAACTCATTACAAGAATTTTTTCATGACAAAGTTGGTCACAAGAGGTAAAATGAAGATGGTCAAAAGAAGGTAAAATGAAGCTGTTGAGCCTCCATCATGATAGCAGAAGGAGATTTCAAGGGACTGATGTGTGTGTCATTCCATATTTTGCCAAGGTAAAGTGTTTCACTGCCTCAAAAGGAAGAGAATGCAAAGAGTATCAGTGAAAGAAAGTTCAAGCTCCCATTTTCATTCATTTACACTTAAAGATCAAAGGAATAAAAACATAGGGTTAACCTCCAAGATGGAAGACCAAACTGATCATGAGGTTGTTGTTGTGTAACTGAATGTGTCAAACTCCAAGAACATCAGAAAGGGCTAAATCAGTATGTCTTGGCACCTGCAAATCAGAAGTGGCCAAAAGAGCAGATATCAAACATGATTGTGAAGACTGTGGTATCAAAGATGGATTTATCATGCCTAGAGATAAATGAGAAAGATGAAAACAAGTTTCTCAGTCACCCATCAAGCAAAAGGAAATTTAATATCCAAGGTAATAACATAGAAGTTTTAAAGATGTTGCCACCATGCAAGTACCTAAGGTTGTCAAAGTGATTTTAGCATGCTCCAGAGATCAGAGGGAAGAGGGTCACTGCAAGGTTTTCATAGCACTTATTGACTGAAAGTGGTTGAAAGGCATGAACAAGCCAAAACATAGTAAATCATGTGACTCAAACATACATCTGCAGAGCAAGTGTTAAAGGCATCAATAGGCCAAAGGAAGTCAAAGTTCACCATGTCATAAACCTGAATAGCAACAAAGACAAATGGTTAGATAGGAAAGGGCCATTTTAAATATTTTTAGCCACCAATAGCAAAAAGGTCAAGGGATTATCAGTTAGATGGAAAATCTTAAAAAACATTAGCAAAGTGGGTTCTTTGATTTAAATTTATTTTCCTAAAGCTATAAAGGACCTTTTTCTCTCCTCCCATCTCATTATGCATTTGCAAAAATAGTCAGAGCATTCAACAGAAATTTGAGAGTTTTAGTGAAAAATTGGACAAGTTTCCCGGTGCTACGCATTCGTGTAGGCGCTACGCTTTCAGTGCCCAGTGATACGCGTTCGAGATTTTTTATAGTATAAATCTACATTGCGCTGCACGAAGAACGTGCTATGCGTTCAAATAGGTGCTACCCGTTTGACCAGAACTGCCCGTCAAACACAAAAACATGTTCAGCGATGCAATTAGGGAGAGCCCGATAGCCAAAAAGACATTCAGCGTTGCGCCCAGGAGGCCTGATAGGCTTGAACACATTCAAGCGTTGTGCTCAAGAGGCCTGATACCCAGGAACACGTGTAGGCGTTATGCGTATGGTATAAGTGACCCGACAGCATGTTCACGCATTACGCCTAAGCTAGAAGCCCTCCTCCACCTGCAAATTGCCAAAAAAATGATGAAAGGACACCTCCAAGCTGCATCCAACAACCTACAAAGAAGTTGAAATTTGGTAGGTGGATTTTTTTCCTTGTCCTCCAATAGATTTTATTATTTAATGGTTAAAGGAAATTGGTCAAAACCCTAATGACTAGAAACAATAAGTCCTCATGGCAAACACTTTGTTTTGACCTCTAAGCAAGAATTTATCAGTCAAGAAGGGTGTCATTTAGGGTAATTACAGTGAGTTCAAGTTAACCCTTCATCAAAGCTCAAAGGAGATCATTCATACACCTACACCTCCCTCTCACTCACTTACAAAAACTGCCTTGCACCATCATTTCATTTCACTCCTCCTGCCAAGTTTCACAAGCAGGCCTAAGGTTGTTTAGGGACAGCAGAAATCAAAATTTTAGAAGAAGGAGGGAGTGCTAGCAGTGAAGGAGACCAAGTGCCTATGAGGAAAAGGCATAAAGGTGGGAAGGTTAATAGATTTGAACCCCAAGACACTGTGGAGCTTACTACCTCTCTCATGATTCTCACATGCTTTCAAAATGTAGGGTGTTTCCAGTTTTGTGAAAAGGTCCAACAAGTGCAAAACTCACTCTAAGCTGAGTAGGTTGTTTGTCCTCAACCTACACAATAAACAAGTAAATCTTACAGGGTTGTATTTTGAGCTATCATCAGATTTCATTGCCCATGCTACTAGAATACCTGATGTTGGTGAAAAGTGGTTCAAAAGGGAAAATTTGGACATAAGATGCTATGATCCATTTCTCAAACATAGCTACAAAGAGGGCTGCAAACCTATTTTCCCTTTTTCACACCTACTAGAGAGGTATGCACCCTTAATGAGGGTCATCATGAAATATTTTACATGTGAGGGGAGATACTCTAGGCTCTACTCCTACCATATCAGATTACTCATGCATTTTACTAGGGTTAAAATGCTTCATTTTCCCTAATACTTGTATAGGAGTATCGACAAGATGTATTATGTTGTCCGAAGGGGGAATTATTCCCAGCAAATGCAGAGTTTGTTCCAACACTCCTTGATCAAGATGATTTTTCTACATCAGTTGCAGCAAAAGGGCATACCATGGGAGGTGTTTATTACTCATGAGGTTTTCACAAACCCACAACCCCATCATCAGCCAAATTTACCCTCGTCATCTCATCCTCCTCCCTCTACTCCTCCATCACCTCCTACAGATCATGCCTCATCATCTACACAAGTATCCTCTCCTCAATAAAACCTCCCTTCCTCAACCTCTCCCAATGCATCAGATCAAGAAGGAAGTGGCAGTGAACAAGCAAGTGACCATGAGGGTGAGGATGACAATGAATCAAACCAAAATTAAGATGAGGGTGATGATGATTCAAGCCAACAAGAAGTGGAAAACATGGAAACAGAGGGAGATGGCAACAGTGAAGGAAATGAAGAAGCTGACAGTGGAAATGAATTAATAAGTGATGAAGAAGAGGTCAGCAATGAAGCAGAAGACATGGAGGTAGATGATAATGAAGATGAAGAAAGTGACAAAGAAACAGAGGATGATCCTAAGGATATCAGTGAGACTAAGAGCCCTAATGACAATCAAAATAGTGATGCTCATAGTCATGAAGACAGTGAAGAAAATGAATAGGTTGATAGTGAAAATGAATATCACAACAATGATGAGGCAATCAGCTACCATGAGGAACAAAATAAAAGTGCAGAAATTAGTGAAGAGGATAAAAGTGAGGTTGATGTTGAAGGAAAAGAGGTAAGCAACAGTCAGGGTAATGAAGAGGAAGACATGGAAACAAATGATGGAAGCCATGATCAAGACACTGAAATGATCACAATCAAACCTCTTCCATTGACATATCAAGGAGGACAAAGGCATGTGTTTTTTCCCTCTAAAATGCAAGGTACCATGCCATCCACCTCAGCTAAGAAGCTTGAAAAAGGAAAACAAAAGATCAAAGAAGAAGAAGAAGATCAGCATGAGGTTGAGAGAGATTTTGAAATCATTCTTATTGATAATGACGAGGAAAATGAAGCAAGGATCTCAAACTTGCTCATCTAGAACAAAAATGCCCTAATTGAAGACCTCCAAGCAAATCTAGATAGGGCCAAGAGTGTTAATGATGTCTGTGAGATGGATAATAGGCAGCTAGGGGCACAAAATGCCATTTATGAGGCTAGAGCAATCAGGGCCCAGAAAGAAGCTCAAAGGGCACAAGTAAAGCTAGAAGAATTCATGGGAACCTATGAGGAAAGTGAAGATGAAGAAGGACAGTCCAGAAGAAGACCAAGAGCCATGGGTTTGAAGAAGGGCTTGGCAAGACAAAGAGAGCAAGAGTCCACCTTGGCAGAGCAGCTCCCTCTAAGTGATTTGTCTTCCATGGAGATAGAATATGATCAGGAGCCTCGTCTAGAAAGAGAAAACATACACTTGGAGGCGAAATTGGAGAAATCCAATAAATATCTTGATCTCCAAAGGAAGATGACCAAACATTATGCCCGGAGAAACCAAATTGCAAGGGCTAAACTCAAAAAGGCCCATCCAGAATACAAGCACTCAAAGAGGTAAAATACCAAGAAAACCTTGGAATTTTGGCTGAAGCTTCTCTATAGGCCTCTCAAACCCCATAAGGAAGACATCCACCAATTTTGGTAAATTTTTGACAAATTTTGGTTTTTTGCAAATTTTGAGGCCTATAGGCGCATCACCCTTGGCGCTACACTTTCACCTTAGGCATCCTTAGGAGGAAAGCTTTGAATTTTTGGAATCCTCAGCTCAATTACAACATGCTCACCAAATTTCAAAGCATTTGGAGCATTTTTGGCCCCTCAAAAGGGTTAAAAACACCCTATTTTTCACCTTTCTGCCTCATTTTTCAGGTCTAGCACTGCGCCTAGATCATATTTGGGAGATTTCCTTTTTGGATAGGTTATTGGAGCCCAATCATAAAACCAAGGGAAGTTTTGGAAATTGGAGTCAGCAAGCTTTCCAACGGACCATCACGGAGCCAATTCTGACATCGGGAAGGTTATCAAAATTTTGCTGCAAATGGACCGAGTTTCTCTCGTGCAGGCGCTACGCGTTCAAACCTCACTATGCGTTTTTGGCCAAAAAGTCAAAAAAAGACACTCATTAATGGAAAAATGATATTTTAGTGTTTTTTGAGGAAAATCACTCCAAAGTTAGGTTCTAGGAGTTGTTTTTTCATTTATTTCATGAGATATTTTGTGCCTTGGGCCTTGCATGGTCTCTTGGGCATAAATGACATTTATGACTATTTTTGACATTTTCAAACCCTAGTTAGGGTTTTTTCCCTCCTTTTATAGATAAATAGATCATGAGGGCCTTATTGTAAAAAATTTTCATTTGATGACTCTTGGGAGCAATAAATAGTTTTTTTGGAGATTGAAGAAGAAATTTGTGTTATGGAGTTTGTGAATGCCTTATTTTGATTCATGATGGAGAAGGCTTGCTTGCAGGATCCATGAGCATGGTTAATGGTGAAGTATCTCTATTTAGTTCTTGTTTACTTATGTATCATTATGTTTCATCCTTCTATATTGCAGTAGAACAAAGGTTTTAGACTAATAAATGTTTTCCAAAGGCACCTTAGCTCTGTTTATTCTTCACTGCCTCTATGTTTTCCTCTGCTAGGTCAATTTAGAGAATTCTTAGTTTCTCTCTAGACCCACCCAAGATTCTTTATCTTATGAATGATTCAATACAGTTGATATCAAAGATGTTTTTATGGTTAGCCCTGCTTGTTTGATGTCACTAAAACATTGTTCTTGAGATCTTTCTTTAAAGTACCACTAATTAGGTCCTGCCAAAGAGGCTATGTTTCGATCATTCCCTTTGTCCATGCTTGAAAGGTTTTTTTGGAGATCTTTATGGCTATGATCAATGATGTTTAGGAGTTCCCTCTTCTTTGATCAAATTTATATGTTTACCTTAAATGTTTTCTAACCTTGAAGGTGAAATCACTAGAAGTTAAATAAGTTTCTTGCCTTCTATATTTCATTGGATTGTTTGTCTTAAATGCTTATTTGCTTGAGTTGAATCAAAGAGTTATTGGTTTGCCCTGTATTATGATTACTTCTTTATGCTAAATAGTGTTGAAGGACCTTCTTGTTAAAGTATTTGACAAAGGATTCTTAACTTCCCTTTGCCCTACTTTCTTCACAAACTTGATGTTCATTTCATCTCACACAAACCTTGAAAATCCATTTGACCATGCTAGATTTGCCATGTGATGCACCCTATTTCATTGTTGAACTTTCCATGATTTTTTATTGACTCCATAGCCCAATGACTTGAATATTTCCTCACTTTTTCTATTATACTTGATCATTACCCAACCAAAACAAACAAACAAACCCTAAACTTAACAACTAGCCTAAAATCAAACCCTACAAGCAAACAAGTTTACATCCTTTGCACAAAATAGAGAGAGCCTTCTCTGGGTCCAGGAAAGCTAGGTCCCAGGACTCCAAAGATTGGTCTGATGTTACCTTGTGCATTTGCATCTAGCAAATCATGGGACCCTAACAACTTGTTTGTGTTGTGAGTGGGGTTGTTATGAAATTCACACCACTTGCCCGTATCGTTCTTTGGATTTGTGGTGGTGTTTTGAGTCACCTTGCTTTGGCTATGCCCCTTGTTTTTTGTGGTTCTGGGGCGCCTTTCCCTGGCTTCATATTTGCAGATCCAAAGTCTCACTTCTTCTACTTAAATTTCTGCTCAATATTGGCGGCATAGTGATAAGTTGTGCCAAGCAACGTAATGTCGAGGAACTCCACTTCCTACTGAATGTGTCTGTTTAGACAGTTGCGGTACTTGAGCACCAAATGTCTCTCCAAATATTTAATACCCAACTATGTGTTCAGGGTATGGAACAAATTCTTCAATTCATGCACATCTTGATCACTTTGTTGCCGCAACATGGTCCATTGGATGTACTTGTCCTCATAGCTCCCCACGGGGTAATATTGTTCCTTGATGCCATCTCAGAATGAATTCCAAGTGGGTGCGGCTGAGAAGAGAGAAGGTTCCCCCACGTAATTTTGATCACAATAGGTTTCCCACCAATATTTGACATGGGGGCCAGCTTTGAGGAGTGAAAAAATAATCTTTTCTCGGTCGGAGAAATCGTGGGCCGAGAAATACCCTTCTATAAAATTCAACCATATATCTACGACGTCTATATCTATATGGCCTTCAAATACATGAACGTCAAATTTTACCTATACATTGAAGGGTTTGGCGCCTCCAGAGTGGTTGTTGGATGCAAATGCAACGTAGGTGGGCAGTTGTTGAAGGATCTGAGAAAATTTATCCATCGTCACATTCCTTTTTTTCTCGAGGGCCTTCTCGAGAAATATTTTTATAGGATCTCCTACTCCCTCATCTTTCTTTTCTTCCGCCATGGGAGGTCGTCGGGGTTTGCGAAGCTGATCTTGAAGGTGTTAGCCCCCTATGAATTTTTTGACAAGCAAACAGGTGGCTAAATTGTTTTATGAGCCTTCAAGGAATGCATCCCCCTTGAAAACACATCATCCTTGAAGCCTCTTTGTGTCTTTGTCCCTTTCCTTTAAAAATAACCTCACTGATCGTAAGAAATTGTGCTCAAAGCGGGCCTTCATTTGCCCTTGTATCCCTGCAGAATCTCCCATTCTAACCCTTTTTCCCTTTTTCAAAGCCTCCCTTTTGCCCCCAATATCCCTTCCTAAAACCTCTAAACTGTTCCCATCTCCCCTTTAAAACCTCATAAACATCCCTTGTTTGGCCAAATAACCCCTCCTTCCCTCCATCGGTACCTCTTTTCGGCCTCAAATTTCACTAAAAACAGGCCAAAAAACCCATATTCTTCATATGCAGGTTTAGCCCCTTTTTGGCCCACCCCGTTCACCACTCTGATCGCATTTCCACAGTCTGTATGATCCGCAAATCAATGGCCTGAAAAGCGTCTGCTCCGGTGGTCCCCGCATCATCACTGTTCGAAACCGGCGGTTTTCACCGCACCACCTTTGGAAGGCAGGCGGTATTTTTCATTCAGCAGTGATGTGACACATGGCTGCAGGTAGTTGTCAGTACCATTTTCCCCAGACATTAAAGTTAGACTGCGGGCCCGGCGTGATATGTGCATACACCGTCCAATCTAAAGCTAGCCATCCGACGGTGATCGCCCCCAAAGATGCTAGGATGATAACCAAGGAAAACATGACCACTGGCCCACCATCCATCGCTCTCCGATGCATTCATAGTCGTTGATCTGCTCCTGATATCGGATGGTCCGAATCAAATCCACCGCCCCTGCCATTGACCAGGTCCCACCGTACATACTCCACGTCACCCATTTTCATCGCATTTTCCCCATTTTCTTGGTATTTCGCCCATTTCCGAAGTCTTCCACTGTTTAACCCCCACCGTTGATCATCATCAACACAATCGATCGAACGGCCCATGTTCACTCTTCCACCCAACCTTCATTTCCACGGTGCGCCACCTGTCCTCCAGATCTTCACCACATGTCCTCCGCCACCCCTGGTCTATAATTGGTCCATTTCGCTGCTTTTTTCCACCATCTTGCGTTCGTGCCCATTGTTTCCACCATGCTGCATCACCATTCCACAAGAATTCCACTGCATCCATCCCCCTCCAGCATGGATTTCTTAACGATTTTGTGTATTTTGCAGGGTTACAGCCAGGTGGAGAACGCCATGGTCGTGGTCACTGTTTTAGTGGCACAAAGCACAGGAAGCGGGCTTCAGAGCTGGATAGTACAGAGAGGAGCCTGGGAAGGTGTCAGAACGTGATTGGACAGAGTTCAATTCTGCAAAACCTTTCCAGATCCATTAAAGCTCAGTTTTCATTGACAGAGACAGTAATGGAGCGGCAAAGAGTATCAGAGAAGGATCAGAAAATTTAGGACCTATGATCGAATATTTTTAAGCCTTAAATCAATGATTTAAAGATGAATGTACCAAACTGAAGACCTCATGAATCACACAGAAGGCCTAGGACTCAGAAAACGAGACACTAGAAAGCACCATCAGCAGAACGTTCTTTCCCCTGAAAGGACGAGGTGCCCATACTGTTTTCATTCTATACCATGTTCCAGAGGAGATATCTGCCCTGACAACAGTCCTGGTGCTACCAGAGGCATTGGTTACACGGTATGGTAGACTCCAAAATCATTGTTTACCTTTTGTTTAAGTCACCAGAGTACCACAAGTACTGCAGCCGAGGATACATCAAGGGCATACCTGGAGTAAATTTCAACCTGTCAAAGACCACTCTTCCATCCAAAGAGTGCAGAAGTTCAATGCCTAGACATTAAAATAGAATGGGTTTCGACCCACTGCTCCTACCCTATTTAATGTTTCATTTAGTGTTTCACCTACCTCCTCAGCCTCTCTTTTCTGATATAAAAACTCATGAGAAAACATTGAAAAGGGGTTGTTGGGATATCTGTGAATTGTAAGTTGTTTCTCTTGAGACATGTTCTCTGTGTAGAGTTGTAAGATAGGCTGAGGAATATGTTTTCAGATTGAATATCAAGCTGTTGGTAACGTTGTACATGAATGGTGTTTCTCTTTAATATGACAAGCACATTTCATTGGATCCTGATTTAAAGCAGCGGTGATGTTTTTCTATCTTTGTCCTTGTTTTTCCTTGTAGTTCATTACATTTCATTTCTTCTGGCACGCATCAGAAATCTGGCATAGGATTTACCCTTGTTAGGTACCCTATGTTTTTTCTCTCCCTGCCTTCAATGTTTTCTGTTGTATGTGTTATCTGAGAATTGATTTCAAGCTAATTTAACCAGTGTAGTGGTCAGATATATATTGCTAGCTGATGTATGAATTAATGAATATGTTCTTAGATGTTCTTGTTAGGCTTTAATTGAATGAATTGAGATATTGGGAGTTTAGCACTTTGTCTCTGTCTCACCAGGATCCTGTTCAATTAATTGAACCTTTCTAAGTTCCCTTAAGTTGGATACCAAAGCATTGAGAGTTAAAAGTCTCTCTCTGATCTTAGGTTTTCACCTCTGTTTTTAAATCTTTAATGTTTCCTTGTCTGAGGAGTTAACCTTTTACGTTTCGGATCACAGGTTGTCCAATGGCATGTCCTGTCCCTGGATCTGATTCCCGAAAGGTCACCTTGGAGGTTTTCTTGCTTTCCACCTTCTTTCTTACCATTTCATGCCATACTATCATCTCTAAGATCCAATGTTTTAGATGACTAGCCCAACTGAAAGCCTGCATATTGAATAGCTAGTAAACCCTTTCCTGACTCCATTGCCCAATGGTCTCAAGTGTTCTTTGAAATCATCTCTCCTTTTCCTAAAACCCTCTTTGCACATCCTTGTCTCATATTGAACCCTTCCTTCCTGATTCCCAATAACCAAACAACCAAACAATCAATAAAACAAAACTGAGCCTTATAACTAGCCTAATATCTTAACACAGAGCTTAAAATACATAAAACCTTCGCTTATCTAGAGAGATCCCTCTCTGGACCCAGGAGGGCTAGATCCTGTGGTCTGAAAGTGGTTCTAATGTTATCTCATATTTTGGTCAGCCAATCTGGCCAAAACATGGGAACCCCAACATAATGGCGACTACGCTGGGGATATTCTGAGTATTTTCCATCTTACTACATCACAAGAGCCTCAAAAATCCCAAAATATCTGGTTAGGTTGGCAATGAAACACTTCCTCTTTCAATTCACTTTCTGCACCACTTCTTGTGTTTCTCCCCACACTCTTAGACAGAGTCTGGAAAGGGCCAGATAGCCTCTAGGTCTCACCCTCTTTCAGAGGTGAAATACCTGGTAAAAGCCCTCCCAGTCCATCTCTGGTTAGAGTTGTTGTGTTTAAGGATATCCTTGAAAAGGGACATTACATAAGCACTGTCGTGGACAGTGCACCTTCTTGGAACATTCTAAACCTTCCACCTAGCGACTCCATAGTTCCCTAAAGATCAAAGATTCCACTGGTGATCGGTAGGTCGGTTGATTATCTAGGTTTCACATAAGACTCCACTGGGAGACCAGCCTCCATAAATACATCAGCCATAACAGAAGTAACAAGTAGGATTAAGTTGTTTATTTCAAAGACAACATTCTGGCTTCAAGATCCATTCATACAAGAGCTTATCCTGACCCAAACCCACCTAAAATAGTTGACAACCCTGAGAGCATCCTCAAGAAATCCCCTACACTTAAAGGATCAACTATTTCCAGACACATCTATAGAGTTAACTCTGCACCGGAAGACTTCAGAGCTCATTCAGACCTTCATATTGACCTAGACCTACCAAACAATTTACCTAGAACTACGTCATTCAATGCTCTAGGCCAGCCAAACCTTGAGCTTCCTGGTTCACCACCCCAGAGTGGTAAACACATTAGGGACAAAGAGACCCCTCCATCTACACCCCCTGATTTTCACTTCATTCAAAACATGGGGCTCTGCCACCCTAAATCTGCTCAACAGATTCCTGCTGGTCCTAATATCCATGTCATCCATATACCAGCTGCTCAAGCCAACCCTTTACCTCCTTGGAACATCATCATGGCATCCTGGTATGCACCTCTAGTGTTACCTTAGCCTCTAGTACCCTTACCCAATGATTACCAATCAAAGATCCCACACTTCACTGCAAAAGAGTCTGCCACGGCTCAGCACCATGTAGACAAGATGGAAGATTCCTTTGACTACATGGAAATAGATGATGATACGGTCAAAATGAGAATATTTTCTCAAAGCTTAGGGGGTGATGTGAAGAAATGGTTTAAGGGCCTACCTCCTAATAGTATCTAAGACCTTCCTGCTTTATATCAGACCTTCATAAACAGATGGGAAGTTAAGACCAACCCTCTCCAAATCTTAGCAGAATACAAAAACCTGAAAAGAAATGTAGGAGAGAGTGTCCATGACTACTCTACAAGGTTTAACAGTGTTTATAATGCTCTTCCTCCACATATGAAACCTCCCCAAGGTATAGCTTTAGTGAAATATATTGAAGGATTCAATGCTGACATGGCCTACTAGCTTAGGGAAAGAGATTACAACACAATGGAAGACATGCAAAAGGGAGCAGTGAGTGTAGAAGCTAACCTGGTTGAGAAGAAAGCAATATTGAGAGCTGAGAAAAGGGTAACATATAGAGATGACACAGTAGCTTCCACATCTGACCCCAATTATGACCATCTATCTAAAAACGTGGAAAAAATACAGCAAATGATGGAAAAAATGGTTGTCACAGTTAGTAATTAGAACAAAAACCAAAATCATAATCAGAACCAGAACTTTAGAAGGAACAATGCCACTCCCAACAGACAAAGAGAATCAGATCAGCAAGTTATACCCCCATTTCAAGAGAACTTTCTTGACGAAGATGAGGGAATCGTAGAAGAGTCTGAGGGAACCACAATAAACATGTTTGAAATAGAAAACTCAATCCACAACTGTACCATAGAAGAAGATCAGCCCTCATCCTCATATTGGGATGAGGAAAGATTAGAATCTGAGGATTACAGGCTAGGATTTGAAAATGCCATCATGCAGGTCAGAGAACAGTATGAAATTAGGAGCAAAAATAATTCAAACAATTCCAAACCTAAAGCTTCTGAGATTACCATTAAGAAAAGGCCTGAGAAAACTTCCAAAGTGGCCGCTGAAAGTAACAAATCAGTAGCTGAAAGTTCTGGAAAGAAAAAAGAAAAAGACAACCAAAACACTGATAAACAAAGTCAATCAACTAGCAGCACTAACAATGCAGCTAGTGCTCCTGATAAAACAGTTCCTGACCCTGTACATAGTGAGAATTAGTACACTGAGCCAGCCACTAATGTAGTGGCTAACAAAACAGAGTCGAGTATTACAAAGAGTCATTCTCCCTTCAATTTGGAGAGTGAGATTGCAAAGATTAAAATCTCTGTTCCACTCTCTGAGCTGGCCACTCAGGATGCATATAAAGGCCAAATTTTGAAAGCATTAAATCTAGGGGAGAACAGTGACACTGTTAATCTAAGTGATGATCAACCAGCCCTTCTATTTGGTCCAAAAATAGAAGGGAAGTTTCAGGAAGGGGTAGTCCCTCCTTTTTACATCAGTCTCAATATTCATGACAAGATCCTGCACAATGCAATGCATGACTTTGGGGCCTCACACAACTTAATGCCTAAAGTAGTTATGGAAAAATTAGGCCTAGAGATAACTTGCCCTTATAAATATTTATATTCATTTGACTCGAGCAGGGTAAAGTGTCTTGGCCTAATCAAGGACCTATGTGTGAACTTGACCCAGATTCCAGCCAAATGTATGGTTATGGATGTTGTAGTGGCAGATGTGCCACCTAAGTTTGGCATGTTACTATCAAGGTCATGGGGAGCCAAGCTGCAAGGTACAATGCAGATGGATGGGGCATATGCCACAATCCATGTCTTTAGCCAGCTTAGGAGATTGTATAGAGAGGCACAAATGAAATTCTTGGTCAGCAGCCCTGAAAAGCCTGAAAATTCTCCTATGTACTCTGTACACACATATCTGGACTCCTTTATCCTTTGCAATGATGAATCCTTAGAAGAGCCAGAGCTAGAAAGCAGAGATATAAACAATAGGGAAGAGCCCATGGATTTCAGCATAATGGCCTCTCTAACCTCATAAGAAAACAACGATGGAATTTGTGGATAGTGCACTGAAAACGAAACTCCAAGTAAACAAGAAACAGAATGTGAACAGCTAGCTAGTCACTCCTCACAAACTCATACACCACACGAAGAACGAAACCATCCACAGCCCAAGAATGAACCCTTATGGGAAATGAATTTCAATGGGTCATGCACCAGGAAAACTGTAGGAGTAGGAGTGTGGGTACATAACACAGAGAGTGATTATGTAGAGAGTCATGCCTTCAACCTGAACTTCAAATGTACAAACAATATCGTGGAATATGAGGCTCTCATCCTTGGCCTAAACATATTGAGAAAATTAGGAGCCCGTAGGATAGCTGTGCATGGAGACTCTGAGTTGGTCATAAGACAAGTGAATGGTGAATACACAGCGAAACACCCTAGGCTGAGAGCGTACAGGAATGATGCTATGGATTTATTGAAAACCTTTGTGGAATATGAACTAGTGTTTATTCCTAGGAGTCGAAACGTAATTGCAAATGGATTAGCTTGTATAGTTATTTCATATCACAAGCCTCTGAGTGACCAACAAATCATCATTCAAATGAATTTCCGACCTGCAGTACCTGATAATGAGAAATATTGATAGGTTTTTGAAGGAGATAAGCAGATTGAGGACTTCTTGATAGGCAGGAATGATTTTGAATTTTCCGATTCAGAATCTAAGTCCAATGATAGCTGCCTAAGTGAAGAGCCCTCAGACGAGGAAGAACCACCCTGTAACATAGAAATAAACTCTTTAAACGAATAGATTGGAAATCCAACCAAAGAATGTAAAAACGCAGATAATAAGGAAATAGAGGTGCTACAGGCAAAGGATAAGAACATACCCCGAGGTCTGGCACCTTTAGAAGATCTTTTCGACTTCGATGATGTAGCGAAAAAGCCTACCATTGAGCACTCAGACTTTGATGTCGAGGAATGCAACATAGGCACAAAAGATAAGCCTAAGATGATTAAATTGGCTAAGTCCCTACCCGTAGAGATGAAAAAGAAATATATTGACTTGTTCAAATAATTCATCGACGTGTTTTCCTGGAGCTACGAGGACTTGAAGGCCTATGACACAAACATCATACAGCACAAAAATACCCTTGAAAGAAAATCAAAAACCCTTCAGATAGAAATTTCGTAGAATTAACCCAAAACAATTGCCTGCATTTGAAAAGGAGATCAAAAATATGTACGAAGCAGGAATAATAGTTCCTGTGAGGTTCTCTGATTGGGTCTCAAACCTTGTAGCTATGAGAAAAAAAACAGGTAAGATCGGGTTGTGCATTGACTTCAGAAATCTGAACAGAGCCTCACTTAAAGACAATTACCCTTTGCCAAAAATGGAGCACATCCTTCAGAGGGTAGTTGGCTCAAGGCAAATCTCCTTGTTAGATGGTTTTTCAGGTTACAACCAAGTATTAGTAATCCCAGAAGACCAACTCAAGATAGCTTTCACCACTCCATGGGGCACTTTTATGTATGTAAAAATGCCCTTTGGACTGATGAATGCTGGTGCCACCTTCCAACGAGCAATGGACATACCCTTTTCAGATGAAATAGGGCACTTCATTGTCATCTATTTGGATGACATAGCAGTCTATTCCAAGTCTGATGAAGAGCACCTAAAACATCTGAGAGGAGTGTTTGAGAAATGTAGAAAGTTTGGTTTGTCATTGAATCCCAAAAAGACTGTATTTGGGCTGCAAGAGGGTAAGCTCCTTGGCCACATGATATCTGAGAAGGGGATCAGGATAGAGCCATAAAGAGTTGAGGGAATACTACAAATCACACACCCGAGAAACATTAAAGAGTTATAGTCCTTCATTGGGAAGATTAACTTCTTAAGGAGGTTTATTCCCAACTTAGCTGAACACCTCAGGAATATGACTAACATGCTGAAGAAAGGTATAGAGGTCAAATGGACTATTGAGGCCAAAAAATCTTTTGAATCGGTTAAACTTGCACTCACCCAGGCTCTTGTCCTAATCAGCCCAGATTTCTCAAAATATTTCCTGATATTTTCATTTGCCTCCGAGCATACAGTGGCTGCAGTTTTACTGCAGAAGAATCCAGAGGGAATGGAATAGCCTATCGCTTTCTTCAACAAAGCTCTGAGGGATGCACCCTTGAAATACAACATAATGGAGAAACAGTCCTATGCCTTGGTTAAGGCCTTGAAAGACTTTAGGGTGTACATACTGCATTCTCACACCATAGCCTACGTGCCAAACATAGTAGTTAAATACATTTTGTCCCAAGACTCGGATGGGAAGAGGGGCAAATGGATTGCTGTGATCTTAGAGTATGACCTGGAAATAAAACCCACAAAACTGATCAAAGTTCAGGGCTTAGCTCAATTAATGGCTGAATCAAATTTACAAGCCCTAGACATAAACTTGGTAGATGCCTTGGATGAGCAGGAAGAATTGCCTGACCCTACTGTTGAGGAGCAATTTCAAAACTCTCCTTGGTATTCTGACATCCTGTATGTGGTCACAAACCTCAATGCCCCTCCTAGACTATCAAAAACTAAGGCCAGATTCCTAAAGCTAAAATCCAGAAACTACTGCATACTGAATGAATGTTTATACTGGAAAAATACAAATGGCCTATTGCTTAAATGTTTGCCTGAAACTGAAGCAAAGAGGATTAAACAGGAGTTCCATGCAGGAGAGTGTGGAGGCCACTTGATCTAGAAAGCCACCGCTAACAAAATACTCAGAGCTGGCTATTATTGGCCTACACTTTTTAATGACATCCATAAGATGATAATTGCTTGCCATAAATGCCAGATTTTTGAAGGAAAAAGAAAGCTCCTCCCTTTACCTTTACAACCCATCACTGTTGAAGGTCCCTTTATGCAATGGGGCCTAGATTTCATAGGAGAAATACACCCTGCTTCTTTTGCACAACACAAGTGGATCCTTACGGCCACAGACTACTTCACTAAGTGGATAGAGGCCATACCTTCTAGGAATGCCACAGATTCTGTTATTATTAGGTTCCTAGAAGACCACATCCTCTCTCGGTTTGGCTACCCAAGAAAAATAATCACTGATAATGCTGCTGCTTTTGGATCCAAGAAAATGATTGATTTTTGTCACAAGTATCAAATAGCACTCGGTCATTCAATTGCTTATTACCCACAAGGTAATGGGTTAGCTGAATCATCAAACAAGAGCCTGGTGAACATTATCAAAAAGTTGTTGGAAGAGAACAAAAATTCATGGCATAACAAGCTAGTACATGCCTTGTGGGCTGACAGGCTTACAACAAAGAAATCCAATGGCATGTCACCATATCAGCTTGTCTATGGGATAGAAGCAGTTTTTCCTACCAGCCTTGGAGTACCAATGATTAAACTTGTCCAAGATATTCAGACAGAAGAAGACAGCATGGTAAGGAGGATAAATCAAACAATTCATCTCCAACAAACAAGGGAAGAGGTCTATAATAGAGCTCTAAAGGTTCAAGAAAATATAAAGAACTTATTTGACAAAATAAAAAAGGCTTATGACTTCAAAATTGGAGATAAAGTTCTGAAATGGGACTCCAGGAGAGAAGACAAAGGAAAGCATGGCAAATTTGACAGTTTGTGGCAGGGTCCTTACATCATACAGGCCACCGTGGGTCCAAATGCCTTTTTTCTGCAAGAGCTAGATGGTACAAAGCTGTTTGGGGGTCTTGTCAATGGCAGGATGCTCAAACACTACTTTTGCTGATTTCTAATTTACAGTTTTCATTTCCATTTGTACATACCATTGCAGTGCTTTGTTTTCAAGAAAATGAGAAAATGTTTCAAAAAAGAAAGAAGAGAGGTTCAGACACGCTCAAAACATGGACCTCCGAAGTGAAAATATTGGCTTTGACTTGATCAAAACCTGAGCCAAAAGAAGTAAAGACAGTTGTTTCTAACACGCCCAAATCTGAACCAGCGAAGAAGAAAAGAGAATCAACTCTAACAAGCCCAAAACCAGAGCTGAAATAAAAAAGAAAGTGACTCTAACAAGCTCAAAACTTGAGTCACAAAGAAAGGAAGGATGCTTCAAAATTTTAGATTTCAAGCCTTCAAGATTTTGCTTTCAAATATCTATAATTTCAGTCCATGTGCAACTGTCTTTATGTCTTAGACCCACAGCAAACTAGACTGTCTAATCCTAGTTTGACTGTTTTTAAATTTTTGTTGTAGAATGTAGAGAAGAAATCTGCTGGACAGTTTAATCCCAGCAGATATTAGAATAGGTAGAGAAACATATGAGGCCAACAGTTTAATCTGGTCTCATGGAGCGATAAGGGTAGAAATAGAATAGGTTTATTTTCTTGTTTGTAAAAAATTGATGATGTAAAGGGTCTACTAGTCCAAATGCACCCTGAAGAAAAAATGATAGGACTATAGTCTGGGTAGGTAGTTGCTTGGGAGAATTTTACTGCTGATATGATATCTTCATGATTTGTGGTAGCTGGTCCAAGAAATAAAATGGCTGGTACAAGCAGCAGGCATCTAGCCTACACCAAAGATAATCCTCTGAATTCTTGACTCCTTTAAGAAGAAGCCATCCCCATGTGGAGCCACTATTAGCCCCCTATGAATTTTTTGACAAGAAAATAGGTGGCTAAATTGTTTTATGAGCCTTCAAGGAATGCATCCCCCTTGAAAACACATCATCCTTGAAGCCTCTTTGTGTCTTTTTCCTTTTCCTTTAAAAATAACCTCACTGACCGTAAGAAATTGTGCTCAAAGCGGGCCTTCATTTGCCTTTGTATCCCTGCAGAATCTCCCATTCCAACCCTTTTTCCCTTTTGCAAAGCCTCCCTTTTGCCCCAAATATCCCTTCCTAAACCCTCTAAATCGTTCCCATCTCCCCTTTAAAACCTCATAAACATCCCTTGTTTGGCCAAATAACCCCTCCTTCCCTCCATCGTTACCTCTTTTCGGCCTCAAATTGCACTAAAAACAGGCCAAAATACCCATATTCTTCATATGCAGGTTTAGCCCCTTTTTGGCCCACCTCGTTCACCACTCTGATCGCATATCCATCGTCCGTATGATCCGCAAATCAACGACCCGCAAAGCATCTGCTCCGGTGATCCCCACGTCATCACTGTTTGAAACCGGCGGTTTTCATCGCACCGCCTTTGGAAGGCAGGCGGTATTTTTCATTCGACAGCGATGCCATTCACTGGCTGACATGTGGCTGTGGGCGGTTGTCAATACCATTTTCCCCGGGCATTAAAGTTTGACTGCGGGCCCGGCACGATATGTGCGTACACCGTCCGATATAAATTTGGCAATCCGACGGTGATCGCCCCCCAAAGATGCTAGGATGATAACCAAGGAAAACACGACCATTGGCCCACCATCCATTGCCCTCCGATGCATTCACAGCCGTTGATCTCCTCCTAAGATCAGATGGTCTGGATCAAATCCACCGCCCCCGCCATTGACCGGGTCCCATCGTCTGTACTCCACGTCACCCATTTTCATCGCATTTTCCCCATTTTCTTGGTATTTCGGCCATTTCCAAAGTCTTCCACTGTTTAACCCCCGCCGTCGATCATCGTCAACACAATCGATCCGACGGCCCATGTTCATTCTTCCGCCCAGCCTCCATTTCCACGGTGTGCCACCTATCCTCCAAGTTTTCACCACGTGTCCTCCGCCACCCCTAGTCTATAATTGGTCCATTTCGCTGCTTTTTTCTGCCATCTTGCATTCGTACCTACTGTTTCCACCATGTTGCATCACCATTCCGCAAGACTTCCACTACATCCATCCCCCTCCAGCATGGATTTCTTAACGATTCTGTGTATTTTGCAAGGTTACAGCCAGGCGGAAAACGCCATGGTCGTGGTCACTGTTTTAGTGGTGCAAAGCATAGGAATCAGGCTTCAGAGCTAGATATTACAGAGAGGAGCCTGGGAAGGTGTCAGAACATGATTCGACAGAGTTCAATTCTACAAAACCTTTCCAGATCCATTAAAGCTCAGTTTTCATTGACAGAGACCATAATGGAGCGGCAAAGAGTATCAGAGAAGGATCAGAAAGTTTAGGACCTGTGATTGAAGATTTTTAAGCCTTAAATCAATGATTTAAAGACGAATGTACCAGACTGAAGACCTCATGAATCACACAGAAGGCCTAGGACTCAGAAAACGAGACACCAGTAAGCACCATTAGCAGAACGTTCTTTCCCCTGAAAGGTTGAGGTGCCCATACTGTTTTCATTCTATATCGTGTTCCAGAGGAGATCTCTGCCCTGACAACAGTCCTGGTGCTACCAGAGGCATTGGTTACACGGTATGGCAGACCCCAAAATCATTGTTTACCTTTTGTTTAAGTCACCATAGTACCACAAGTACTACAGCCGAGGATACATCAAGGGCATACCTGGAGTAAATTTCAGCCTGTCAAAGACCACTCTTTCATCCAAAGAGTGCAGAAGTTCGATGCCTAGACATTAAAACAGAATGGGTTTCGACCCACGGCTCCTACCCTATTTAATGTTTCATTTAGTGTTTCACATACCTATTCGGCCTTTCTTTTCTGATATAAAAACTCATGAGAAAACATTGAAAAGGGGTTGTTGGGATATCTGTGAATTGTAAGTTGTTTCTCTTGAGACATGTTCTCTGTGTAGAGTTCTAAGATAGGCTGAGGAAGATGTTTTCAGATTGAATATCAAGCTATTGGTAACTTTGTACATGACTGGTGTTGCTCTTTAATATGACGAGCACATTTCGTTGGATCCTAATTTAAATCAGCGGTGATGTTTTTCTATCTTTGTCCTTGTTTTTCCTTGTAGTTCATTACATTTCATTTCTTCTAGCACGCATCAGAAATCTGGCATAGGATTTACCCTTGTTAGGTACCCTATGTTTCTGCTCTCCCTGCCTTTAATGTTTTTTGCTGTATGTGTTATCTGAGAATTGATTTCAAGATAATTTAACCAGTGTAGTGGTCAGATATATACTGCTAGCTGATGTACGAATTAATGAATCTGTTCTTAGATGTTCTTGTTAGGCTTTAATTGAATGAATCGGGATATTGGGAGTTTAGCACTTTGTCTCTGTCTCACCAGGATCTTGTTCAATTAATTGAACTTTTCTAAGTTCCCTTAAGATGGATACCAAAGCATTGAGAGTTAAAAGTCTCTCTCTGATCTTAGGTTTTCACCTTGTTTTTAAATCTTTAATGTTTCCTTGTCTGAGGAGTTAACCTTTTAGGTTTCGGATCACAGGTTGTCCAATGGCACGTCCTGTCCCTGGATCTGATTCCTGAAAGGTCACCTTGGAGGTTTTCTTGCTTTCCACCTTCTTTCTTACCATTTCATGCCATACTATCATCTCTAAGATCCAATGTTTTAGATGACTAGCCCAACTAAAAGCCTACATATTGAATAGCGAGTAAACCTTTTCCTGACTCCATTGCCGAATGGTCTCGAGTGTTCTTTGAAATCATCTCTCCTTTGCCTAAAACCCTCTTTTCACATCCTTGTCTCATATTGAACCCTTCCTTCCTTATTCCCAACAACCAAACAACCAAACAATCAATCAAACAAAACTGAGCCTTATAACTAGCCTAATATCTTAACACAGATCTTAAAAGACAGAAAACCTTCGCTTATCTAGAGAGATCCCTCTCTGGACCCAGGAGGGATAGATCCTGAGGTCTGAAAGTGGTTTTGATGTTGTCTCATCTTTTGGTCTTGCCAATCTGGCCAAAACATGGGAACCCCAACAGAAGGGTTCAACCAAATCGATCCCTAACTCCCTATACCCTGACCTCGTTGGGGACATGCAAAGAAAAATAGAGAAAGAGAATACCACTCTGATACCACTGATCTAGATTTATGCAGGAACACAATAAAATGCAGAAATAGACATAAACAAAAATGCAAAGGAAATAATACTTCATTTCATTAATATCAAATAAATGAAATATGTTTACAGACAGAATGGAAATAAACTAGCTAGGGCGATGGTAGCTTATCTCTGAGAAGAGATGTGGCGTCTACATGCCTATGAACTATCTTACAATCAGGATCGAAGGCCTATTTATTCTTTATAAATAATGCAAATCCCTAAACATCCAAAAACCTAGTCGTAGGAGATGAAGCGCCAAACCTATGGGCCCTGTTTGAGTAAATTGGTGTTTCAACTTCCCGGGGACATAACTTTGGCATAAAATCTCCGTTTGACGCGCATCATACCTCGTTAGAAAGATCTATCCGAGGAGTACAAATTTTGGTGCGTGGACCCATGTTTCTCTCCGGTTTCCCAAAAAACGTTGTTTAGGGCCTCAAAATGGCTATGGAAGTTCAAGACCCCAAAAACTGCTAAAAATAGTAAATTGTGCCGAAACTGAAAGAATCGATGGTGGGGGTTCAAATGGTATAGCTGGGCAGCCACTAATATCCACGTGGCTCATTAGGGCCTCCAAACGGCTCTGAAAGTTCAGGAACCGACAACTTGCTAAAAATAGTAAGTTGTGCTAAAAGTGAAAAACTAAAAGAACTGATGGTGCGGGTGCAAATGGAATAGTTGGGTGACCACCAATATCTACCTAGATCATTCCTCCCTTTTTAGGAAGAAATGGTCCCCATTGAGCTAAGTTCATCCATGAGAGGCAAATTCTGCTCAACTTGGTATTGGATTTGTCCAGGATGTTGTGGACCTCTTGGTAGACGTGTTGGATGCGTTTAATAAAATTGATTTCCTCAGATAGTACATGTGTGGATTTTGTGTGTGTAAATGGATGAGTTATGGAAATATCAGGCGGCGGTGCTCCGGGGGTCAGATCAATGCAGTGCATGTCCAGACAGTGTAGAGGAACCTCTATGGGTGAGGAGAAAATGTCTTTGTATTCCTCTACGCCTTTTTCCATCTTCTTATGTTGTGCAGAGGAGCCCTGTTTTGAGGCTGTGGCCACAATATTCTTCTTTCCTTGTGGGCGAATGGTAATGCAAATAAATTTCCTTGCTTGGGAAAAAATCTTACTGCCTTGTTTTGTAGTAGTCAAAGAGATGGAAGGAGGCGATACTACCTTTGGTATCCTATACAAGTTATTTCCCAAAGTAATAATGATAGCACAAGGCCTAGATTCATACACATCATGTCACCTCCATAAGTATGGTTGGCCCAATAATACATCAACTACATCAAGAGGAGCAACATCACACAATACCTCATATGTGAATGGATTGATGTTGTATGAAAGGCGGCCCAGTTGGCTAATGTCGAGATCTCTCCTTAGGTGAAGCCACCTGATGGTATATAGCTATGGGTGTGCTATGGTTGGTAGGCTGAGCCGCTTCACAACCTTTTCCGAAATGACGTTCTATTGGCTTCCGCTATCGATAAGAAATTGCAGTGGAGAACCCTTCACCCACATCTACAAATGAAAGAGGTGCTCCCCCTCCTCTAGATCCTCAGGATCCTCCCTCTAGAGCCTGATGGTGGCAACAATGGCACTGGGATCCACATCAATGATCTGCTTCCCTTTTTCATCTCCCTTGTCTGGTTATTGCTCAAGATCAAAACGTGCATCTGATTCGGGTGACTTCAGTACGGCCACCAGCGACTTTTTGGCCTGACACTCCTTTGTGCTGTGAGTGGGGCTATTATGAAATTCACACCACTTCCCTGTGTCCTTCTTTGGATTTGTGGTGGTGTTCTGAGTCAAAGTGCTTTGGCTCTACCCCTTGTTCCGTGGTTCGGGGGCGCCTTTCCCACGCTTCGGATTCGCAGATCCAAAGTATCGCTTCTTCTGCTTAAATTTCTACTCAATCTTGGCAGCATAGCGATAAGTCGTGCTAAGCAAGGTAATTTCGAGGAACTCCATTTCCTCCTGAATGTGTCTATGCAGACAGTTGCGGTACTTTAGCACCAAATGTCTCTCTAAATCTTTAATACAGAACTTTGTGTGTAAGTTATGGAACAAATTTGCCAGTTCATGCACATTTTGATCCCTTTGTTGTTGTAGCATGGTCCATTGGATGTACTTGTCCTCATAGCTCCCCACGGGGTAATATTATTCCTTGATGCCATCTCAGAACAAATTCCAAGTGGGTGCAGCCGAGATAAGAGAGGGTTCCCCCTTGTCCTTTTGATCACAGTAGGTTTCCCACCAATCTTTGACATGGGGGGCAGCCTTAAGGAGTGAAAAAATAATCTTTTGTTGTTCGAAGAAATTGTGGACCAAGAAATACCCTTCTAGAAAATTCAACCATCTATCTATGGCACCTGCATCTATCTGGCCTTAAAATACAGGAATTTCAAAGTTTAAATGTACCTTGAAGGGTGTGGCGCCTCCAGAGTAGCTGTTGGATGCATATGTGTGGGTAGTCGTTGAAGGATCTGAGCAAATTTATCCATCATCGTGTTCCTTTGTTTCTTGAGGGCTTCCTCGAGAAATATTTTTATAGGATCTCCTACTCCCTCATCTTTATTTTCTTCTACCATGGGAGGTTGTTGGGGTTTCTGAGCCTGATATTGCAAGGGTTCAACCAGATCTAGCCCTAACTCCTTATACCCTGACCTTGTTTGGGATATGGAAAGAAAAATAGAGAAAGAGCAGACCGCTCTGATACCACTGATCTGGATTTATGCTGGAACGCAGTAAAATACAGAAATAGACATAAACACAGAGATGCAATAGAAATAATACTTCATTTCATTAATATCAAATAACTGAAATATGTTTACAGACAGAATGGAAATAAACTAGCTAGGGCGATGGTAATCTCTCAGAAGAGATGTGGCAGCTACATGTCTCCGAACTGTGTTACAATGGGGCTCGAAGGCCTGTTTATTGTTGAGAAACAATGCAAAACCCTAAACATCCAAAAACCTAACCATAGAAGATGAAGAGCCAAAACTATGGTCCATGTTTGGGTAGATTGGTGTTTCAACTTCCCGGGGACGTGTAATATTTCCAAATGGGAAAAGTAGGAATGTAGTGCAAAATTCTGGAATAGCAGTGTAAAACATCATATAAAAACATGAGGCCAATATAGATACCTTATATTCATCATAACAACAACATATATGTATAAAATAATGGGCCACAAACCTTAATACAAGATAGAACAAGCCTCCAATAAAGAAAACCCTCAATAAGAGGTGTTGCTACTATATCAAAATGTCGGAAGACTGCTACAGCGCAGTCATAAAGTGCACTGCTACAGCAAATGAACATACAAACATAATGGGCTGATATATGCCTCAAAAGATACAACTAATACAGATCTAAGCTCTATACAACCTCCAATGAAGAACCCAACAAGGGTTTTTAGAAATACACCACTAAACAAGATGGGAATCAAAGCCCTAGGGATGAGGATTCACTGCAACATACAAACTGGAAAGGTGTGGCTGATCTGATATGCCAAGGAATATAGCCTCCTCCAATAGACTCTCTAGATGAAAGGTTGATCCCTTATCTAGAAAAACTTCTCCCAAAATGGTGTACTGAAACCACCCTACAATTCCTCCTTGAAAATAACACATATCTGGAATGAAACTACATTGTAGGGGAAAATAAATAAGTGGCTTGATGAAAAATGCAGCAATAAGGCTCAAGGGCCTTCCTTAATATCCTCCCAATGGGAAGGAATCCTCCTCCACTGAAAACAAGCACTGAAGTGACCCAAATGTGTTCTCCGCTGCTGCAACCTACAACACAACGCAACCCCCAACAGGATCTGCGCTGTAGATGAAAGATGAATCTTGGCCTAGTGCCTGAATGTGGAAGTATAGTGCAATATATTCCTTTGAGGCCTCTCAAGGATAGAGGTGGAATTCCCGATCAAGAACACCATGTGCTAGACAGCACTACAATCTTGGCTAAACAACTGAAGAAAGCTATATGTCTAAACAGACCATATATCAAAACATAAACATATATCAACATAACATAATATGGTTGTCATCCTCTTCCTTATATAATTGATGAGCTCCCTAACCCTAAACCCCATTAATTTATGACACTACTTCCATGCAAATATTCTCGATCTAAAATTGCGTTGTCTCTCCATAAATGTCCACTCCTCCATGGTAGCGTTGTTGATTTGGTCAAATTTGACCTAGTATAGGTGTTCCATCCCCTTTTCACACAAGGGTGCCCAATTAAGCTGCCAACAAGATTTATGGATCTCACATTCGCATTGGTCATATTCTTATTTAAGGAGATTTATGGATCTCATATCCTCTTATTCATCAAATAAGAAAGCAGAAATAAAAATTAATATTCCAACTAGCTCATGGCTAATTGGGAATATTACAGTCATCCCCTCCCAAATGTTTCTTGTCCTCAAGAAACTGTAAAGGTGAGTGTTGCAACTCTTCTCCCCCATCATTGGTGACACCTCCATGTGATAAGCTTCCCTCATAAGCTAAGTGTCTCCCAATCCATCCCTCCATGACATGCTCCTCCAAATTTCTCATGAGATGAAAATGACTCATCCCACAAGGAGGCAATAGATCCAATGAAAAAATCATGGTTTACCCAATGTCCTCCCTAAAACATGTAGCATAATGAACATGGAGAATCTCTCTCCAAAAGGGCACATCCAATCCTTCCATTCTTCATCCAATCATTCCCATAAAAATAATAAGAACATCATCAATGTATGGGATCAAAACCAAGTACATATAAACAGAAATATGCAAAAATGGAGGTGGTTCATAGTCCCACATATGGAACCAGCGCAGTATGTCTCCTGACTGCATCAAATAATGATATGGTAAGTGGTTTCCCCACCACTTACTTTCTGCCATAGCTTTCTCACAAGTTTTGAAAAGCTGAGAAATGTTTTGTGCCTTTGGAGTGCACCCCGAGTGGTAAATCATCTCCTTATACCCTCCTAGGGAGTGGCCATGCTCAACAATGTTTATGGCCCAAAATTGGCCATTAAGTTTATATGGAAGAATTCTCCTTCTTGGAGCAATGGCCTGCATATACATGGTAAAGGAGTGCAAATAATCATCAAGTGAAATATTATGCACATAAACATGTTCCTTACCATAATCTCTATTCATACAAATGGAGTGGTCCATAGATAGAACCCCTCTCATTCCTAAAGAGGAAAGAGGTGGTTGTGATAACTCCTCCATAGAGTTATGTATCTCTTCCATCTCCACATGGTCCATGCATCTCTTCATATGTTGATATATCTCCTCTTCAAAGCCTTCCCAAGTGTATCCTTCCATGATGGTGTTGTAGGCTCTCATGGAATAAGTGTGGCTGAAGAGAAAATATCTATGTGATGCATGTAGTAACTTCTCTTTGAGCTTGGAAGCTCTATATAAGAATATCCTACCATGATAATAGATGACTTCATCTTGGACTGAATATCCCTCCTCTTGAAGCTGGTCATCAAGTATCATGCATGTAAAAAGATCCTTCAAATAATCCACCAACAGCTGGGATTTCCAATATGGATCTATCCTCCTAAGTGACAACACTAATAATCTATCACATAAAAAATATTTCATATGGTTTTTCTCTTCTTTGACATCTCCCATGCCAAATTCACATGTTGGAAGGTTTTTATCCTTCCCATGTTGCTCCTTCCTGAGCGCAGAATCTGAAATGAGAGTGGGTAATGATGATGTTGGGAGAATGTCTCCCTCCTCCTTGAGTCTACCCAAGACTCTCTGTGTTGTATCATGACCTCCCAATTACCCCACTCCTCTTTGATCTATGGGTGGCGCATCATTATGTGATACATTCCTCACAAAATTCTGATCAGCTAGCCTCCCAGGTGGTTTGACACAAAACAATAATGTCCCATGGGTCAAATTCATGTGCATAATAGATGGGACTGTTAGGTCCTTGCTTCCACTACACAAACCCATCTATGTTTTCTGTGCGAAAGTGTTATGTGATGGATATGTGTGCATGCCCTTAATCATCTGATTTTTTCCACTCTTTCTATCCACCCATTCCATCTACAAAGTCTCCCAATCTGTGGTGACCTTCCCCAAAGTAATCAACCACCGCACACCCAATATCACATTGGTGTCAGGTATGTCAACCACAAAGAAGTGATCAATCAATGTATATTTCCCCATGGTGACATAAATATGGAACATAGTGCATGCACTGCATAGTTCTAGCTCCTGGGACCAAAACAGAAAATCCCTCAAAATCATTAGTGGGTATTGCCCTCCTCTCCACTATTTGGGCATCAATAAAGTTGTGGGTAGCCCCACTGTCAATCAAGATTGAAACCCTCTAATCTAATATGGAACCTCAAACCCTCAAGGTCAAGTACTTGGGTACTCCTCTTAATTATGCAAGAGCCCCTCCAATTGGAGAAAATGCCCCATCCCCACTACTGGGTGGTGGTGGATCATCTCCTATTGTGCCAACGCTATGACCTCTTTCTGGTTCCTCTTCTTCTTCCTCCTCATCATCTGAGAAGACCTCTATATAATGTGCCTTTCCTGTTGCACATCTATGTCCGGGTACCCATGATTCTTGGCATGTGAAGCAAAGCTTCATTCTCCTCAAGTCTTGTTGGACATAATCACTAAGAGGTACTTTACTTTGGTTCTCTTTTGAGAAAGGAGCCTTCTCATATTTTCCCTTGGATGAAAAAGTGGGCTTTTGCTGAAATATTTCCTTTGCTTTTGGAAAGGCATCTTTTAGATCTCTAGCCCTTTCAATGGAATATTGAAGGGTAGTGGGCTTGGTAGACTTAACCAACCCATGAATAGGTTCTGGTAACCCATCAATGAACATATAGACCCTTCTTGTTGTAGATAAATCAGGAACCATAACATAAAGTTTTAGAAATTCAGAAATATAAGTTTATGGATTACTTGGTTGTGTTGCTAGCCCCATGAATGGTGCCTTAGGATCTCTTCGATCAAACCTCTCCACCAACCTCCTTGTGAACTCTGAATATGTAGTCACATTAGCATGACCCAATGTAGACAAGACATGGAACCACCAATCATGTGCCTCACCCTCAAGGTGCAGCGTTGCCATCTTAATGGCCTCCATCTCTGGTACTTTTTTCAGCTGGAAGTAGATGTCAAGCTTCTCTACCCATGATTTGGAAGTGCATTTAGATGACCCATCAAAGTTGGGTAAGAAAAATATGCCCATAGTTCGGTGTAGATCATGATTCTGAATGAACCCTCCACCTTTATTGTGATGCCTAGGTCTCCTATTGTCCTTGATATGAAAAAATTATTGAAAACTCAAGTGATCTTTGAATCTCTGAGATTGAGACCCATACTCCATGAAATATTCTTCAAGATTTTCTTGTTATGGAAACCCTTCATTTCCCACTGCTAAGAATGTAGGCATTGTAGAGCATTGGGAAACTTGCTACTGCTTCACTCGTTGATCACTCCCGTGATGAGAAATGACGGAGCCTTCACCATGTAGAAATAATTTAGGGGATTCCTTGTATCTATCGATCCTCATCTCATTTATTTATCTAGCAATGTATTCCATAGTTTGAAGAGGTAGCTTGGGATACTCCTTCTCTTCATCTTCTCCTGATAAAAGGGTTTTACCCTTGTCTTCCTTATCATTTGTATAATCAAACTTCCGATTTATTCTTATGAGATGCCTCGTCTCTCTATCTATGGGAGGATCTCCTTATTCTGATGACATATTAGCTTTCAAGATGCACAGGCTGAGCCAAGATTATGCTCTAATACCACTGTAATATTCCCAAATGGGAAAAGCAAGAATATAGTGCAAAATGATGGAATAGTAGTGTAAAACATTATATAAAAACATGAGGCCAATATGGAGACCTTCCATTCATCGTAACAATAGCATATATGTATAAAATAATCGGCCACAAACCATAATATAAGATAGAACAATCCTCCAATAAATAAAACCCTCAATAAGAGGTCCTGCTACTATATCAAAATGTCGGAATACTGCTACAGCACAGCCATAAAGTGCACTGCTATAGAAAATGAACATAAAAATATCATGGGCTGATATATGCCTCAAAAGATACAACTAATACAAATATAGTCTCTATAAAACCTCCAATGAAGAACCCAACAAGGGTTTTCAGAAATACACCACTATACAAGATGGGAATCAAAGCCCTAGGGCTGAGGATTCACTGCAACATACAAACTAGAAAGGTGTGGCTAATTTGATATGCCAAGGAATATATCCTCCTCCAATAGACTCTCTAGATGAAAGGCTAATCCCTTCTCTAGAAAACCTCCTCCCCAAATGGTGTACTGAAACCACCCTGCAACTCCTCCCTGAAAATAACACAGATCTAGACTGAAACTGCACTGTAGAGGAAAATAAATAAGTGGCCTGATGCCAGATGCTGCAATAAGGCTCAAGGGACTTCCTTACTATCCTCCCAATGGGAAGGAATCCTCTTCCACTGAAAATAATCACTGAAGTGACCCAAATGTGTTCTCCACTGCTGCAACCTGCAACACAACACAACCCTCAACAGGATTTTCATTGTAGATGAAAGATGAAGCTGGGCCTAATGCCTGAATGTGGAAGTATAGTGAAAAATCTTCCTTTGAGGCCTCTCAAGGATAGAGGTGGGATTCCCGATCAGGAACACCCTGTGCTAAACATCACTTCAATGTTAGCTAAACAGCTGAAGAAAGCTATATTTCTAAACATAAACATATATCAACATAATATAATATGGCTTCCATCCTCTTCTTTATATAAGTGATGAGCTTTCGAACCCTAAACCCCATTCATTTATGACACTACTTCCATGCAAAGAGTCTCCATATAAAATTGTGATGTCTCTCCATAAATTTCCACTCGTCCATGACAACACTATTGATTTGGTCAAAGTTGACCCAGTCTAGGTGTTCCATCCCCTTTTCACACACAAGGGTGCTAAATTAAGTTGCCAAGATGTCTTCCTTTCACATTGGCATTTTTTGTATTCTTAAATAAGGATATTTATGGATCTCCATATCATCCTATTCATCAAACAAGAAATCAAAAACAAAAATTAATATTCCAACTAGCTCATGCTTAAATTGGGAATATTACAGGACGTAAATTTGGCATACGATCTTCGTTTAATGTGCATCATACCTCGTTAGAAATATCTATTCGAGTAAATTTTTTTCTGTGAGAAACATCTGTCCATGGACTTATGTTGCTCCCGATTTTCCCAAAAAAAGTCGTTTAGGGCCTCAAAATGGCTCCGGAAGTTCAGGACCCGAAAAACTACTAAAAATAGTAAGTTGTGCCGAAACTGAAAAACTGAAAGAACCGATGGTGGGGGTTCAAATGGAATAGGTGGGTGGCCACCAATATCCACGTGGCTCATTAGGGCCTCCAAACGGCTCTAAAAGTTCAGGAACCGACAACTTGCTACAAATAGTAAGTATTGCTGAAAGTGACAAACTAAAAGAACTGATTGTGCAGGTCCAAATGGAATAGGAGGGCGGCCACCAATATCCACCTGGATCATTCCTCCCTCCTTAGGAAGCAATGGTCCCCATTCCGTTAAGTTCCTCCATGAGAGGAAAATTCTGCTGAACTTGGTATTGGATTTTTCTAGGATGTCGTGGACCTACTGGCAGATGTGATGGAAGACATGTTGGATGTCTTCAATAAATTTTGTTTCCTCATACAGTACATGTGTGGATTATGTCTGTGTAATCGCATGAGTTATGGAAATATCAAGCGGTGGTGCGCCAGGGGTCAGATCAATGGAGTGCTTGTCCGGATAGTATAGAGGAACCTCTGTGGGTGAGTGTTAGGTCCCTATATTACTAGTATAGTCCCTTATTATTGTTAGCATAACCCCTTTATTGTTATTATTGTACCCTTGTAACCCCCATATTGTTATTATTGTTCCCTTAAATTATTATTGTTAGGTCGGCTAGGATTACATTGTGGCCCACTAGGATTACATTGTGGCCCCATGGACTCCTATATATAGAAAGGAGGTTTTGTAATTTGAATCATCCAAGAATTGTTCATTCATGTAATTTATTCGAGGTTGCCCCTTCAAAGTGGCTTATTTCTAAGGCGTTGATATCTCTTTTCTTCTCTTTTTGGAGCTGGTTTCACAGCATTTGGTATCAGAGCTTTGAGATTCTAGGGTTTCGCTGCTCCAAACAGGTCATCGTGGCATTTTTGCTATAACGTTTTTTCTATGAAGGTTCAGAATCTGAAATTTTTAGAGTACGAAACCAAAATCTTGAGGAACATCGTCGCAAAATTTCAGAGCTTGGTTCACAATATTGTCAGAGATATGATCTGTGCAAGTTAGGTCATTTTCCAGGCTCCTGAATTCAACCTAACAGGTCGTTGTGGTATTTTCGTAATAACGTTTTTTCTACTAAGGTTCATAAGCTGAAATTTTTAGAGTACGAATACGCAATCCTGAGGAACATCGTCGCAAAATTTCAGATATTGGTTCGTAATATTTTTGGAGATATTATCTGTGGAAGTTAGGGCTTTTTGAGGCTTCTGAATTTCATCTCAAAGATGTGATCGTGGGAAAATATTCATATCTCTCTCTCTGAGCATCGAATTGGAATGCTGTAAAAAGTGGCGGTAAGTACACGGACTGTAATTTTCATTCTATAAATTTCAGAGCCAAAGGAGGAAACAGTGACACGTGGAAAATCGTACAAGTTCACTCTACTGAACCAGTCCAAAATTGGGTCATTGTGGGAGATTCGACATAACTTTGCCTTGAAGAATCAAAATTAGATCAGACCTGTGGCATTTGAAAGAAGCTTCAGAGGGATACTATAGAGCTGAATTTCAGATATTTAGGATCTGCAATTATAGAGATAATTCAATTTCAATATCGAGCTCCTCAAAAGCATGTAAAAGGTGTGTATTTTTTTTTCTGAATTGCATAAGTCTTGTTTGAAGAATCAATTTGAATTGATTCCAAGGGCATATTGTAGAATAGATATCAGTATTGGATTCTAAAATGGCCCCTAAAAAGAATTCAACACCCATTAATCCTTTAGAAAGCTCTACTATGACTCATGAAGATGAAGAATGGCAACATGACATATCAAAATTACAAGAGCAAGTGCAACAAATTTCGCTCTCGCAAAGAGAAACAAAAAATGACATGGAAGTTTTGAAGAAAGGTGTGGAAAATAAGATGGATGGTTTGAAGAAAGGCATGGAATCTAAGATGGATGGTTTGAAGAATGGCATAGATGGCATGGAATCTAAGATAGATGGCATGGAAGCTAGCATGGAATCTAAGATGGATGACATGGAAGCTAAGATCGATGAGAAAATGGAAAACATGAAGAATGATATAAAAGCAGACATGGAAGGTTTGACAAAGTTGATACAAGAAATGTTTCCTAATGGTGAAAATATAGTAGAAGAAACTCATGATGAGAACAAAATAAATGTTAATCGTGATTTCATGAACTCTAATGTTGGCGGGAAGAACCACCATATTCCAAAAATGGATATGAGGAAGTTTGATGGAAAGGATCCTGTAACATGGATACTACAGATGGAGCAATATTTTGATCTCCATAACGTGCAAAACACACACAAGGTACGCATTGCAACTTTACATTTAGAACAAAATACATTTGTATGGTATCAATGGCTTTGCTCCCGTAAAAAAATTGTCACTTGGTCAATTTTTACGGAGGAAATGATAGCACATTATGAGGATACAAAGGGCAACACCTTCTTTACCCAATTGATAAATCTCAAACAAAAGGGTTTAGTGGGGCAGCACATTGAGGACTTCCAAAAATTGAATATAAGGGTAACTGATCTTACAGAGGAACACAGGATTGATCTCTTCCTAGGCACTTTAAAGGATAACATCCAACATGAAGTTCGCGTTTTGGAACCCGATTCATTGGAGAAGGCATTCAGGTTGGCAAGAAAAGTTGAATGTAAAATTATGGCGACAAGGAAGCCTACCACTCAATTCTATAAAGAAGGAAGTGTTGCTACGCCTAGATTTCCACAACCTACAAGGTTGACACCACAACAATTGGAAGAAAAAAGAGCAAAGGGGCTTTGCTACAGTTGTGATAGCAAATACACTAAAGGTCATAAGTGTGCTGAGAAGAAATTATTTTACATAGATTGTGAAGAAGAAGAAGAAAATGAACAAGAAGAGGATATACACCAGGAACCACCCCTAGAAGAGGAAGAAATGAATCCGACCATATCGTGTAATGCACTGGCAGGAATTACCACTCATCAAACTCTCAAGATAGAAGGACATATAAAGAAGAAAAGGGTAATAGTGTTGATTGATTCAGGTAGCACCCATAATTTTATTCATTATAAGGTAGCCAAGGAATTAAATTGTTTCCTATACCCGACACCAGAATGTCAAGTGATGGTTGCAAATGGAGGAACTATAAATTGCTCTGGAAAATGCCATAATATCAAGCTAACCATGGGGGAATATGTATTGACTAGTCCAATGCTTTCCATTCCTATGAGAGGTGTTGATGTTGTACTAGGAGTACAATGGTTACAATCTTTGGGGACGGTAGCTTTTAATTTTCAAGAACTTTTCTTGAAATTTTTTTCAGAAAGAAAGGAAGTCGAATTACGGGGTATTGCAGGGAAGCCGGGAAAGATAATGAGCTCCAATGTCATGACAAAGCTTCTAAAGAACTAACAACGAGGCATAATTGCACAATTATTCTCACTAGAAGTTCCAACATCAAAATCATCTATTTCTGCAGATCTCCAAAAAGTCTTGGACAATCATTCCAAGGTTTTCAAAACTCCAAAAGGACTCCCACCTATTCTTGATCATGATCATGCTATTCATTTGATTCCAGAAAGTGTTCCTCCAAACATCAGGCCTTATAGATATCATTATGTCCAAAAGAGCGAAATTGAACGTATGATTGCAGAAATGTTAGAGGCGGGTATAATTTAACCTAGTCAAAGTTCTTTCTCTGCTCCTGTAGTATTGGTACACAAGAAGGATGGATCATGGCGCATGTGTCCAGATTATAGGGAGCTCAATAAGCTCACCATTAAAGATAAATTTCCCATTCCTGTGATTGATGAATTATTGGATTAATTACATGGAGAAATTTATTTTACCAAGTTGGATCTTCGTTCAGGATATCATCAAATTAGAATGAAGACTGAAGATATTCCAAAAACAGCATTTCGAACTCATGAGGGTCATTATGAATTTTTGGTCATGCCTTTTGGCCTTACCAATGCATCTTCTACATTTCAAGGGTTGATGAATTCCATTTTCAAACCCTTCCTTAGAAAATTTGTGCTAGTATTTTTTGATGATATACTAATCTACAACAGGTCTTGGAAGGATCATATTCAACATGTTGACAGGGTGCTCAAACTATTGCAGGAGAAACAATTATATGCAAAAACATCCAAATTTTTCTTTGGAGTACAAGAGGTGGAATATCTGGGTCATATTGTATCTCACGAGGGTGTTAAGGTAGACCCTAACAAAATTAAAGCCATTAAGGAATGGAAAGTCCCCACAACCATAAAGCAGTTGCGAGGATTTCTCGGGTTAACGGGGTATTATCACAAGTTTGTTAAGAATTATGGGAGAATAGCAGCACCTCTAACAACATTATTGAAGAAAGATGCATTTTCATGGACTCCTGAAGCAACTAAGGCCTTTGAACATCTTAAAGAGGCAATGTGCCTAGCACCAGTCTTAGCTACGCCAGACTTCACAAAAACTTTTATTGTGGAATGTGATGCCTCAGGAAATGGAATTGGTGTTGTTTTAATGCAATAAGGAAGACCCATTGCTTTTGAAAGTTGTCCAATCAAAGGAAAGTATTTACAGAAACCTATTTATGAGAAGGAAATGTTAGCAATACTGCATGCACTAAAGAAATGGCGAACTTACCTAATGGGAAGACACTTCAAGGTAAAAGCTGATCATGATAGTCTTAAACACTTTTTGGAACAAAGACTATCTTCAGAAGAGCAGCAAAAATGGGTCACAAAGATGTTGGTTTATGACTTTGAAATAATCTACAAAAAAGGAAAGCTTAATGTTGTTGCAGATGCACTCTCAAGAAAGAATGAAGAGGTGGAAGCATTGCTTTGTGCCATTTCTATTATCCAACCGGATTGGATAACCGAGGCAAGAGATGAATGGAAGAAGGACAAAGATGTATGGACACTCATTCAAAAGTTGCAGCAAGATCCTAGTACATCTGATACATTTAGTTGGAAAAATGATTCCTTATGGTACAAAGATCACTTATATCTTTGTAAGAATTCCCAACTAAAACAAAAGATTCTTTTTGAATTGCACACTTCTCCTTTAGGAGGACACTCAGGATTTTTAAAAACTTACCACAGGGTGAAGAAAGATTTTTTTTGGGATGGCCTTAAATCTGATATTCAAAAGTTTGTGGCGGAATGTTTGGTTTGCCAGCGGAATAAAGTGGAGACAATTAAGACCCCGGGACTTCTACAACCTTTATCCATTCCAAGTCAACGTTGGGAGGAGATTTCAATGGATTTTATCACAGGTTTACCTAAGTCCAAAGGAAAGAGTGTCATCTTGGTGGTAGTTGATAGACTTACCAAGTATGTACACTTTTGTGCATTATCTCATCCATTTAAAGAAAGTATAGTTGCTACTATATTTATGGACAGAATTCAAAAGCTACATGGAAGCCCAAGGGTTATTGTGAGCGACAGAGATCCCATTTTTACTGGAAATTTTTGGACGGAGTTATTTTCTTGTTTGGGTACTCAATTAGCTCATAGCTCATTTTATCATCCTCAATCCGATGGTCAAACTGAGATAGTAAATAAATGTTTGGAAGGATATATTCGTTGTTTTGTATCTGATAAACAAACACTATGGGTCAAGTGGTTACCTCTATCTGAATGGTGGTATAACACTTCCTTCCATACTACAGCAAATGACCCCATTTATGGCACTTTATGGATATCATCCACCATCCATCACATCATCTTTAAGAGAAAATTCGAAGGTTCAAGTAGTGGAAGATCACATCTAGCATCAACAAGAAGTTCTCCAACTCTTAAAGGACAACCTGAATTTGGCACAAAATCGAATGAAACAACAGGCAGATCAACATCGCAACGAGAGAAGTTTTGATGTAGGAGACTGTGTATTTTTACGGCTAAAACCATACAAACAAATGTCCCTCAAGCAAGCTAAGAAGGATAATAAATTATCGCCAAAGTACTATGTTCCTTACAAGGTGTTGCAAAATATTGGTACTATGGCATACAAATTGGAGCTTTCTGCTTATTCACGAGTGCATCCAATTTTCCATGTTTCATGCTTAAAGAAGGTTATAGGTAAAAATATTCCAGTTCAAAAAATATTTCCAGAACTTGATGAGGAAGAAAAAATCATATTGGAACCTGAAGCGGTCACGGAAACAAGAACTCGACAGCTACGGAATCGATCAATTTCAGAGTATCTCATCAAGTGGAAGAACTTACCCACTGAAGATTCTACATAGGAGGATGAGAATTTTATATAGAAGCACCCAGAGCTACTTAAATATTGAGGATAACACTTTTTTAAAGGAGAGGGGCATGTTAGTTCCCTATATTACTAGTATAGTCCCTTATTGTTGTTAGTGTAACCCCCTTATTGTTATTATTGTACCCTTGTAACCCCCATATTGTTATTATTGTGCCCTTAAATTATTATTTTTAGGTCGGCTACGATTACATTGTGGCCCACTAGTATTACATTGTGGCCCCATGGACTCCTATATATAGAAAGGAGATTTTGTAATTTGAATCATCCAAGAATTGTTCATTCATGTAATGTATTGGAGGTTTCCCCCTCAAAGTGGCTTATTTCTAAATCGTTGATATCTATTTTCTTCTCTTTTTGGAGATGGTTTCACAACAGTGAGGAGAAAATGTCTTTGTATTCCTCCACACCTTTTTCCATATGCTTCCACTGTGTAGGGGAGCCCTGCTTTGAGGCTGTGGCCACAATATTCTTCTTTCCTTGTGGGCAAATGTTAATGCAAATAAATTTCCTTTTTGGGGAAAAAATCTTACTTTGTTGTTTTGCAGTAGTCAAAGAGATGGTAGGAGGCAGTACTACCTTAGGTATCTTGTACAAGTTATTTCCCAAAGTAATAATGATAGCATGAGGCCTAGATTCATACACATCATGTCGCCTCCATAAGTATGGTTGGCCCAATAATACATCAGCTACATCAAGAGGATCAACATCACACAATACCTCATCCGTGAATGGATTGATGTTGTACGGAAGGCGACACTGTTGGCGGAAGCGGAGATCTCTCCTTGGGTGAAGCCACCTAATGGTATACGTCTGTGGGTGTACTATGGTCGATAGGCCAAGCTACTTCACGACCTCTACTGAAATGAGGTTATTTTGGCTTCCACTATCGACAAGAAATTGTAGTGGAGAACCTTTAACCCACATATGTGAATGGAAGAGGCACTCTCCCTCCTCTTGATCCTTGGGATCCTCCCTCCGGAGCTTGATGGTCTACTTCCCTTTGGCATCTCCCTTGTCTAGTTCTGGCTTAGGATCAAAGCATGCATATGATTCGGTGCCTTCAGTTCAGCCACCAATGACTGTTTGGCCCAAAACTCGTTTGCGTTGTGAGTGGGGCTGTTATGAAATTCACACCACTTCCAAATGTCCTTCTTTGGATTTTTGGTGGTGTTATGAGTCACCCTGCTTTAGCTCTTCCCCTTGTTCTATGGTTCAGGGGCGCCTTTCCCTGGCTTTGGATTTTTAGATCCAAAGTCTCGCTTCTACTGCTTAAATTTCTGCTGAATCTTGGTGACATAGCGATAAGCCGTGCCAAGCGAGGTAATTTTTAGGAACTCCATTTCCTCTTGAATTTTTCTGTGCATACAACTGCAGTAATTGAGCACCAAATGTCTCTCTGAATCTTTAATATCCAACTTTGTGCGCATGGTATGGAACAAATTCGTCAGTTTTTGCACATCTTGATCACTTTGTTGCCGCAACATGGTCCATTGGATGTACTTGTCCTCATAGTTCCCCACGGTGTAATATTGTTCCTTGATTTCGTCTCAAAACGAACTCCAAGTGGGTGTGGATGAGAATGGAGAGGGTTCCCCCTCATCCTTTTGATCACAGTAGGTTTCTGACCAATCGTTGACATGGGGGGCAACTTTGAGGAGTGCAAAAAAATATTTTCTCGGTCAGAGAAATCGTGGACCGAGAAATACCCTTCTAGCAAATTTAACCATCTATCTACGGCATCTGCATCTATTTGGACTTCAAATACAAGAAAGTCAAAGTTTACTTGTACCATGAATGGTGTGGCACCTCTAGAGTGGTTGTTGAATGTAAATGCGCCGTAGGTTGGCAGCCGTTGAAGGATCTGAGAAAAGTTATCAATCATCGTGTTTATTTGTTTCTCGAGGGCCTCCTCGAGAAATATTTTTTTAAGATCTCCTTCTCCCTCATATTTATTTTCTTCTACAATGGGAGGTCATCGGGGTTTGAGAGGATGATCTATCAAGGGTTCAACCAGATCGAACCCTAACCTCTTATACCCTGACCTCGTTGGGGACATGCAAAGAAAAACAGAGAAGCAACAGACCACTCTAATACCATTGATCCGGATTTATGCAGGAATGCAATAAAATATAGAAATAGAAATAAAAATAGAGATGCAGTGGAAATAATACTTCATTTCATTAATATCAAATAACTGAAATATGTTTACAGATAGAATGGAAATAAACTAGATAGGGTGATGGTAATTTACCTCTGAGAAGAGATGTGGCGGCTAAATGCCTCTGAACTGCCTTACAATGAGGCTCAAAGGCCTATTTATTGTTGAGAAACAATGCAAAACCCTAAACATCCAAAAACCTAACCGTAGGAGATGAAGCGCCAAAACTATGGGCCCCATTTGGGTAAATTAGTGTTTCAACTTCCTGGGGATGTAACTTTGGCATACGATATCCATTTAACGTGCATCATACCTCATTAGAAATATCTATCTGAGGAGTACAAATTTTGGTATGAGAAACATCGTTCATTGGACCTATGTTGCTCTCAATTTTCCCAAAAAACATCGTTTAGGGCCTCAAAATGACTCCAAAAGTTCAAGACCCCAAAAATTGTTAAAAATCATAAGTTGTGCCGAAACTGGAAAACTGAAAGAACTGATGGTGGGGGTTCAAATGGAATAGTTTGGTGGCCACCAATATCCACATGGCTCAGTAGGGCCTCCAAACGGTCCCGAAAGTTCAAGAATCGGCCAACTGCTAAAAATAGTAAGTTGTGTTGAAAGTGAAAAACTAAATGAACTGATGGTGTGGGTCCAAATGGAATAGGTGGGTGGCCACCAGTATCCACCTAGATCATTCCTCCCTCCTTAGGAAGCAATGTTCCCCATTGCATTAATTTCCTCCATGAGAAGAAAATTCTATTGAACTTGGTATTATATTTGTCTAGGACGGCGTGGACCTGCTAGCAGACGTGTTGGCAAACATGTTGGATGCGTTCAATAAATTTGGTTTCCTAAAATAGTACATGTGTGGATTTTTTGTGTGTAATCACGTGAGTTATGGAAATATTAGGTGGCGGTGCGCCGAGGGTCAGATCAATGGAGTGCTTGTTTGGACAGTGTAGAGGAACCTCTCTGAGTGAGGAGAAAATGTCTTTGTATTTCTACCACGCCTTTATCCATCTGCTTCTTCTATGCAGGGGAGCCCTGTTTTGAGGCTATGGCCACAATATTCTTATTTCCTTGTGGGCGAATGGTAATTCAAATAAATTTCCTTAGTTGGGAAACAATCTTACTACGTTGTTTTGCAGTAGTCAAAGAGATGGTACGACGCGGTACTACCTCTGGCATCCTATACAATTATTTTCCCAAAGTAGTAATGACAGCACGAGGCCTAGATTCATACATAGCATGTCACCTCCATAAGTATTGTTGGCCCAATAATACATCAAGAGGAGCAACATCACACAATACCTCATCCGTGAATGGCTTGATGTTGAACGGAATGAGGCACTGCTAGCGGATGCGAAGATCCCTCCCTGGGTGAAGCCATCCGATGGTATATGGCTATGGGTGTGCTATTGTCGATAGGCCAATATGCTTCATGACCTCTGCTGAAATGTGGTTCTTTTGGCTTCCTCTATCGACAAGAAATTGCAGTGTAGAACCCTTCACCCACATATGTGAATGGAAGAGGCGCTCCCCCTCCTTTGAATCCTCAGGATCCTCCCTCCGGAGCTTGGTGGTGGCAACAATGGCACTAAGGTGCGCATCAATGATCTTCTTCCCTTTCTCATCTCCCTTGTCTGGTTCTGGCTCAGGATCAAAACATGCATCTGATTCAGGTGCCTTCAATTCGGCCACCATCGATTGTTTGGCCCGACACTCATTTGTGCTGTGAGTAGGGCTGTTATGAAATTCACACCACTTCCCTGTGTCCTTATTTGGATTTTTGTTGGTGTTCTGAGTCACCCCATTGTCACTCTGACCCTTGTTCTGTGGTATGGGGGCACCTTTCCTGGGCTTTATATTCACGGATCCAAAGTCTCTCTTATTCTACTTAAATTTCTGCTCAATCTTGGCAGCATACCAATAAGCCGTCCCAAGCGAGGTAATGTCGAGGAACTCCATTTCCTCCTGAATGTGTCTATGTAGAAAACTTCAGTACTTGAGCAACAAATGTCTCTCTAAATCTTTAACACCCAAATTTGTGCGCAGGGTATGGAACAAATTCGTGAATTCATGCACATCTTGATCCCTTTGTTGCCGCAGTGTGGTCCATTCGATGTACTTGTCCTCATAGCTCCCCATGGGGTAATATGGTTCCTTGATGCCATCTCGAAATGAATTCCAAGTGGGTGTAGCTGAGAATACAGAGGGTTCCCCCTCGTCCTTTTGATCATAGTAGGTTTCCCACCAATCTTTGATATGGGGGGCAGCTTTGAGGAGTGCAAAAATAATCTTTTCTCGGTCGGAGAAATCGTGGACCAAGAAATACCCTTATAGAAAATTCAACCATATATCTATGACGTCTGCATTTATCTGACCTTAAAATACAGTAATGTCAAAGTTTACCTATACCTTGAAGGGCGTGGCACCTCCAAAGTGGTTGTTGGATATAGATGTGTCGTAGGTGGGCAGTCATTGAAGGATCTGAGCAAATTTATCAATCATCACGTCCTTTGTTTCTCAAGGGCCTCCTCAAGAAATATTTTTATAGGATATCCTGCTCCCTCGTCTTTATTTTCTTCCACCATGGGAGGTAGTCGGGGTTTTTGAGGCTGATCTTGCAAGGGTTCAACCAGATCGAGCCCTAACTCCTTAAACCCTAACCTCATTGGGGACATGCAAAGAAAAACAGAGGAGCAGACCGCTCTGATACCACTGATCCGGATTTATGCAGAAATACAATAAAATATAGAAATAGACATAAACACAGATATGCAATGGAAAAATACTTCATTTCATTAATATCAAATAACTGAAATATGTTCATAGACAGAATGAAAATAAACTAGCTAAGGTGATGGTACCTTATCTCTGAGAAGAGATGTGGCAGCTACATGCCTCTGAACTGTCTTACAATGAGGCTCTAAGGCCTATTTATCGTTGAGAAATAATGCAAAACCCTAAACATCCAAAAACCTAATTGTAGGAGATGAAGCGCCAAAACTATAGGCCCGTTTGGGTAAATTGGTGTTTCAACTTCCTGGGGATGTAACTTTGGCATATGATCTTCGTTTGACGTGCATCATACCTCGTTAGAAATATATATCCAAGGATTACAAAATTTGGTGTGAGAAAAAACAGTCCATGGACCCATGTTGCTCCCGGGCTTCCCAAAAAATGTCGTTTAGGGCCTCAAAATGATACCAAAAGTTCAAGACCTTAAAAACTGCTAAAAATAGTAAGTTGTGTCAAAATTGACAAACTGAAAGAACCAATGGTGGTGGTTCAAATGGAATAGGTGGGTGTCCACCAATATCCACATGGCTCATTAGGGCCTTCAAACGGCTTCAGAAGTTCAGGAACCGACAACCTACTAAAAATAGTAAGTTGTGCTAAAAGTGAAAAACTAGAAGAACTGATGGTGCGGGTCCAAATGGAATAGGTGGGTGGCCACCAATATCCACCTAGATCATCTCCTCATCAGGAAGAATTATTTTGTTTTCTTTCGAATATATTTCATCAACCTCTGTGTACCAAGCAAATGTGGGTTTGACCACAAAAATTTTCTTTATCTCATGTTGTGTGGAAACACCATTACTCACAGATTCCATGAAATCTCTCCCTGTCATTGCAACTTTCATATTTGAAAATTTTGATGTATCCTTAGAAATTTACTGGAGTTTCTTCATATAATCATCTCTGGCCATTAGTTTTTCATTGATTACAAATAGAGAAGGAAGGCCCTTTTTGGTTAATGGTTCAATTATGTTGAAGAACATGTTGACTACTATTTCTAATCCATTACACTTTTCCTCAAGCTGCTTCACCAAATCTCTTAGTGTAAGGACTTTCTTCACCTCCAGAATTGTTTCACTCCTGTCATTTACTCCCAGATCATCAAGATCATGTTTTTTTTTGGAATTTAAAAACTTAATGACCTTGTTAGTTGTATCAGGCATGTCTCCCAGATATTTAGATATATCTGAAATGGCCTTATTGGCCTTCTCAATCAGGTCCTTTTGTTTAAAAATGATCTGGATATATGGCCAAATTTCATTCATGGATTCAGTGATGCTGCTCCATATGATTTCTTTGATTTTCCCCAAGTTTTCTCCAGTGGATGATTCCTTTAGAGACTTCTGTAAACTTTCTATCTACTTCTGATTTCTCTGTGATTCAGTTGAATGAGCAATCTCTGTCTTTACCATCTAATCTGGTAAAATCTTGTATTGGGCCTGCAATCTTATGATTTCCTCTGTCTGCAATGACATGTTCACCACTAATTTAGCAAGTTGATCTACAACATCTCTTGTACTAGTTTTTGAAGTTGTCGATGCAGGAATGGTTGTAAGGGGTGAACCCTCTAAAGGAAAAAATGAAGTTTTGGCAGCCTGCTCTGTCTCTTTGACCATCTTTTCCAATTCGACCTCCATATTTTTCAATTGTGTAGTCTGCTTCATGATGAGTTTCATTATGTCAGATTTTTGGGTCTCTCTCTCTTCTATCTCTTTTGTAAGAGGGTCCTATGTAGCTGACATCTTCAACTGCTTATTCAAGGCTATTATATCTGTGTTTTTCTTCTTAATTATATCCTCCACATCTTGCAGATTTGAGGGATCATATCCTATCTTTACAACCAAATATTCCAAGGATTTTATCCTTGTACCCTTGGACATAGAAGAGATATTCTCCATCTTGAGCTGAGATTTTATATTTTTTAAGGAGACCTTCAGCTTAGAAAAATTCATATTTGTGTTTGTTAAGGTGGAAAATATCATTTCACCTGTCTATTTGTGCATTTCCATCTGGTAGATGGGATGAATTTCCTTGATGCCGAATTCAAATAACTATGCCTGTAGTCTATTGCCATCTTGGGTTTCAGAATTTGGGCTTCCAGGAATTCCATGTGCATTTTCCCCTTCTCTGAATCAAAGGCAGATAACAATCTACTCTGTGAGCTAGAGGCCTGCTTCCAAAATTGGGTGCAAGTGATGCTCTTTAGGATTTTTGATCTCTCTGAAAGTATCAAACATTGTTTTCTCCCTTTCTCCAGTAGCAGCACTAGATGTAGATGTTTGGAGGGCCTACTCCTGATTTAGGATAGAAGTTGCAGTAGTAGGAGAAGTGATGGGTTTTCCTCCCACTAGAGATGATCCTGGAGTATCTAGGATGTTAATTATGGTCTCCTACTCTATTTATTTACCTTGATCAATGTCCATGTGTATCCTAGCCCCTTTCCTATACTTCATTTTGAATTCTTTATTAGAAGTATCAGTCACTAAAGGTGATTGATCTTCCCTTTGCCTCTTTCCTGTTGCTTCTTGTTTGTCTTCTTTTCTCTGTTTTTGTTGTGGTACAAGAGTTTGTAAACCTGAGGTAGATATAGCCTGCTCCTCTACCTCCTATAAGGTATTCTCTGTCCACTCTAGCTGATTCCTTAATTGCTCTATGTCTGGCCTTTGTGTATGAATGTAGGGTGTAGACTTATTCTCCACCCTCAATTTAGAAATGACCCCAAAGGGATCATAAGACCGTGTGAAGCTCGGAGAAAAATTAATCTCTTTGAATCTCTTGTCAGCTTCCTCTCCTGCTGCCTTGCTATTGCATATGAATGGCACAATTTTAGACTATCTTGAGCTGTGATTTATTTTTTGCTGAGACAAAATGAACTTCATCTGCATTCAACATTTTTCTAATATATTCTAGGGTAAAAATCCTCATTGGGAAGAATTTTGGTAGCTTATAGGGAGGAAATTCACACCCATACACTCTTAATTTTGAATAATTTGGGTATAAATACTAATCTGTTTTTCTGGCCTGGTCTGAAAGCTACATTATTATTTTAATCTCTTCACTTCTTCTAGGCTCAACTGTGCCATTTAGGATACCCATGTCTGGATCTAAGAATAGTTCAATAAACTTCTTGTAGTTGTATTCTTCTTGTTCCTTCATCGATAAGGTGGTCCAAAAAATGACAGACTATGGATGCCCATCTTCATCCATTTTATTCATTGCAAACTGGAACTTTTATGCCTAAAAATATAAGAACATGTAGACAATGACAGAAGCATGCTTAAATACTCCTTCAGTATGAAATTTTATAAACTGGTCATGGATGTTATCAGCCAGGAATTGGCTAAAATCAAACATGACAGAGGGCTTAGAATTTGTAGACAATATAGTTAAAAAACTGTAATTGCCTCATCTATCCGTTGATTAGAGTAGTACCCAAGAAGATATACTAGGACTGTGGCTATTTTCTTGGTTCTTTCACGAAATAAGGATGAGGGATATGGGGGATTTTTCTTAGGCAAAGGAGTATTTTAAATGAGGAATAACTCAAGGGTTGAGGCTCTCTTATCAAAATTTATCGTCTGGTATTGATCTATGAGGGTTTCTCGAGAGAATAGTGTAGTATTTTCTATTGAAGGTCCCTTCATCATTTGGATGATGGATTGGGAATTAATGGTAAAAAAACGTCACCAGGTGAAGCAATTACAACTCTCTGGTTTGGAATGTAATAGGCACAACATCTTCTAATAAACTCAGGGGCACTGTGGATTTTAGGGAAGATGTAGTAAGGTAAGTTTGTATCGCACAGGCCAATATCATCAACCCCATCTATTAGCTTGTCTTCTAATCAACAATAGACATCGAAAAGTTCAAACTCATTGAGTGTTTTGTGGATTTTAAAATCATTGTCTGCTAGGCTAACATGATCGAGGTCGATCGGAGGGTGAATCATGGGATTGAAGGGGGTTTCCTAACCTTTCTTCTTGGGAGGCATGGTTGGTTCAAACTGCAGAGCTGATTAACTTTGCTGGTGATGTAGGTTAGCATAGTGTAGAGACAGAATTGAAGTGAGGAAAACCTAGATGAAACACCGTAATTTGTTGTACTTAACCTGTAAAATAAAAAAACCTATAGCAGAGATGATAATAGTAAAGTTTTAAATAGGCGGAAGGGATGGATTTTATAGTTTTTTTTGTTTTCCTATTGTCCATGACGCGGGTCCATTGATCAACGGTTAAACACATTAATTATCCAATGGATTTATTTAGGCGGGAGTGGAGCTAATTGGATGGGTAATGGGTGGATGAGGTGGCGCGACGTGATAGGAGGAGGGATAATGGTCAAGGAGGTGGTTTTATGGTAATGAAGAAAAAAACTTTCGGAGGGGGTAGTGTGCGATAAGTGGCTTTGGTAAGGGGGGGTGTGAAATCGTCTGTGTTTGCCACGTATGCGGTGGGTCTGATTTCAATACCACTGACTTCGGACCCCCCTAACAATAACGTTCGGATGGTGCAGGGGGGCTGAAGATGGATGTTACCCATCCAATCATATGATGTACATTGGGATGAGGGGAAAGGTGTCAGGAGAATAATGTTGATGTGATGGGAGGATGGTGGGGTTGGGAGAAGGATATGAAATGTGGGCAGAATGTTATGAATGAAGGAAAACTTAGGAAAACTAAAATATAACACCCGAAAGCCTTTGAATTAATAAAGCCTTTAAAACTTTGGATATAACCATGTATCCTTTTTCCTTTCTCCAACGTAAAAATTTTCTTCGCTCTGCAACTTTTCCAAAGTTTTTCATGTCTTTTTCCAAAATCACCTTCTCTTTCTCTACCTACACTTTCTTCTAATCTAACCTTTTTTCATATTTTTCTTTTGCACGGTGCATTTGAACTAGCAGACCCAGATTATCTCTCTTTTTTTCTGAAAATCTATCCTACTCTATCCCTTATTTCACCTATTGATTCAGATTAGACTATTGAATCAATTTCATTTCTACCTAGATATTGACTTACCAAGATTAATGTGTTTGGTAAGTCTTTATTCACTAATCTATTTAACAGAAATTCAAACTTGTTTAATCATGATTAAATTGTATGAATTGAACAAACTAACTTATCAGTAGTGGAATTTTGACTTGCAGCACTTTCAGTGTTATTCTTTTGTGGGGTTTTCATTTTATTTTATTTCTTTCTTTTCAATTTTTTTCTCTTTTAACATACCCTATTTTCTTTTTCATTTTTTTTGGAAATCATTTGAATATTGAAAATCATGTATAATATGAAATTGCAACTATAAAATACTCAATCACCTTGAGATCCTATAATTTATAAGACCCTAACAAGTACCAGTGATTAGGCACCTTCCCCAAAGTATGGAAGAAGTTGTGCACCCATTCTGGTCTCGGCTTTGCGCCCCATACTTCAATACATTTAGCCAAATGTATGTGAAAATCACCTTTTTTGGAATAAATCTCTTCCATTCTAGTAGTTGGACATTCAAATCGCAGTCTCATCATTCGCGTGCATTCTTCCTAGTTACTCAAGTTTCCTTTGTGAATCTCCCACCATCGTGCTGGGGAAGAGCACATCACTATATCTAATGCATAGAATCTCTATGCTTCTATAACGGTCCTTTAAAGTTCTCCTAGAAACATGTTCACATTAGTTAAACCATCATAATACGGTAATTCTCGTACCTCTGACGATATGCAGCGAAGAGATATGGTCACTTGATTGCAACGCAGCATAGATACTTTGTGTAGCCGGTTCTTCCAGTTCTCCAAGTCTTCATCTAAATCTGAGAAGAGAGAACTATATTTTTCCCAATTAAGCTTTCCATCAGCTGTCGGGTTGATCCAACCATCATCTCGTGCAGTCAGCTTATAGATATGGTTGACATCATCATCTGCGCGCACCGGTTATCTTGTAATGCATTGGCAGGAATTACCACTCCTCAAACTATCAATATAGAAGGATATATGAAGAAGAAAAAGGTAATAGTGTTGTTTTATTTGGGTAGTACCCATAATTTTATTCATTGTAAGATAGCTAAGGAATTTAATTGCTTCCTATATCTAGCACCAGAGTGTCAAGTGATGGTTGCAAATGGAAGAACTATAAACTGCTATTGAAAGTTCCAAAATATCAAGCTAACCATGGGGGAATATATATTGAATATTTAAATTCTTTCCATTCCAATGGATGGTGTTTATGTTGTACTAGGAGTCTAATGGTTAAAACCTTTGGGGACAATAGCTTTTCATTTTTAAGAAATTTTCTTGAATTTTTTTTGGGAAGGAAAGGAAGTGGAATTACGGGGTATTGCAGAGAAACCAGGTAAGATAATAAGCTCTAATGTCATGAAAATATTCTAAAGAAATAACAATGAGGTGTAATTGCACAACTATGCTCACTAGAGGTTCAAACATCGAAATCATCTATTTCTCCAGATCTCCAAAAATTCTTGGAAAATCATTCAAAGGTGTTTGAGACTCCCAAAGGCATCCCACCTATTCGTGATCATGATTATGTTATTCATTTGATTCCAGGAAGTTTTCCTCCAAACATTAGGCCTTACAGATATCCTTATTCCCAAAATATTGAGATTGAACATATGGTTGTAGAAATTCTAGAGGATGGTATAATTCAACCTAGTCAAAGTTATTTCTCTTCTCCAGTAGTATTTGTTCACAAGAAGGATGGGTCTTAGCACATGTGTCTGAATTATAGGAAGCTTAAGAAACTCACTATTATAGATAAATGTCCCATTCCTTCCATTTACGAATTATTGGATGAATTACATGGACCAATTTACTTCACCAACTTGGATTTTCGTCCACGATATCAACAAATAAGAATGAAGAATAAACACATTCCGAAAACAACATTTAGAACTCATGAGGGTAATTATGAATTTTTGGTCATGCCTTTTGGCCTTACCAATGCACCTTCTACATTTCAAGGTTTTATGAATTCCATTTTCTAACCGTTCCTTAGAAAATTTGTGTTAGTATTTTTTGATGATATACTAATCTACAACAAGTCTTGGAAGGCTCATGTTCAACATGTTGATAGGGTTCTCAAACTATTGGAGGAGAAAAAATTATATGCAAAAACCTCCAAATGTCTCTTTGGAGTACATGAGGTGGAATACCTGGGTCATATTGTATCTCATGAGGGTGTTAAGGTAGACCCTAACAAAATTAAATCCAGTAAGGAATGGAAAATCGCCAGAACCATAAATCATCTACGAGGATTTCTTGGGTTCACAGGGTATTATTGCAAGTTTTTTAAGAATTATGGGAGAATAGAATCACCTCTAACAACATTACTAAAGAAATATGCATTTTCTTGGACTCTAGAAGCAACTAAGGCCTTTGAACATCTTAAAGAGGCAATGTGCCAAGCACTAGTCTTAGCTACGCCAAACTTCAAAAAAACCTTTATCGTGGAATTTTATGCCTCGAGAAATGGAAATGGTGTTATTTTAATAGAAGAACGAGACCCATTTCTTTTGTAAGTCATCCAATAAAATGAGAGTATTTACACAAACCTACTTATGAGAAGGAAATGTTGGCAATACTACATGCACTTAAGCAATGGCGACCGTACCTAAGGGGAAGACACTTCAAGGTAAAAATGGATCATGATAGTCTTAAATACTTTTTAGAACAAATATTATATTCAAAAGACCAATAACAATGGGCCACAAAGATGTTTTTTTATGACTTTGAAATCATCTACAAAAAAGGGAAGAAAATTTTTGTTGCAGATGCACTCTCAAGAAAGGATGAGGATGTGGAAGCATTCCTTTGTGCCATTTCTATTATGCAACCAGATTGGATAACTGAAGAAAGGGATGAAAGGAAGAATGACAAAAAGTGTGGGCACTCATTCAAAAGGTGTAGCAAGATCCCAGCACATATAATACATTTAGCTAGAAAAATGATTCATTATGGTACAAAGATCGCTTATACCTTTGTAAGAATTCCCAACTCAAAAAAACGATTCTTCTAGAATTGAACACCTCTCCCTTAGGAGGGCACTCGGGATTTCTAAAAAATTAACACAAGGTTAAGAAGGAATTTTTTTAGGATGGCCTTAAATCTGATATTCAAAAGTTTGTGGCAGAATGTTTGATTTTCCAACAAAATAAAGTTGAGACAATTAAGACCCTGGGTTTGATACAATACTTATCCATTCGAAGTTAATGTTGGGAGGAGGTTTCCATGGATTTTATCACTAGTTTACCCAACTCCGAAAGAAAGAGTGTCATCATGGTGATAGTTGATAGACTTACCAAGTATGTAAACGTTTGTGCATTATCTCATCCATTTAAATCCAGTATAGTTTCTACTACATTTATGGAAACAATTCAAAAGATACATGGAAACCCAAATATTATTGTAAGCGACATAGATCCCATTTTCACTAGAAATTTTTGGAAGAAAATATTTTCTTGTATCGGTACTCAATTAACTCATAGTTCACCTTATCATCCTCAATCTGATGGGAAAAGTGAGATAGTGAAAAAATGTTTGTAAGGATATCTTTGTTGCTTTGTATCTGATAAAATGGAACAATGGGTCAAGTGGTTACCTTTGGATGAATGGTGGTATAACACTTCCTTCCATACTACACCAAAAATGACCCCATTTATGGCACTTTATGGATATCATCTACTTTCCATCACATCATATTTAACAAAAAGTTATAAGGTTCAAGCAGTGGAAGATCACATCGAGTATCAACAACAAGTTCTATAACTCTTAAAGGATAACCTTACTTTAGAGCATAATTGAATGAAATGACAGACATATCAACATCGTATCAAAATAATTTTTGATGTAGGTGACTGGGTATTTTTACGGCTACAGCCATGCAAATAAATGTCCCTTAAGAAAGCTAAGAAGGATAATAAATTATCACCAAATTATTATGGTTCTTACAAGGTGTTGCAAAATATTGGTACTATGGCATACAAATTGGAGCTTCCTACATCTTCTCGAGTGCACCCAGTTTTTCCATGTTTCAAGCTCCTAGTACAAACAATATTTCCAAAACTTGACGAGGAAGCAAAAATCATATTGGAACCTGAAGAAATAAAGGAAACAAGAACTCGACAACTACGAAATCGATCAATTTTAGAGTATATCATTGAGTGGAAGAACTTACCCACTGAATATTCCACATGGGAGGATGAAAAATTTATATAGAAGCATCCATAACTACTCAAGCATTGAGGGAACACCTTTTTGAAGGAGAGGGGAATGTTAGATCCCTATAATACTAGTGTATCCCCTTATTATTAGTGTAGCCCCTTTATTATTATTGGTGTGCCCATGTAATCCCCATATTGTTATTTTGGTGCACCATAGAAGCCCACTATTGTTATTATTGTGTCCTTACATTATTATTATTATGTTAGCTCTGATTATATTGTGACCCTTAGACTCCTATATATAGAAAGGAGGTTTTTCCATTTGACTCATCCAAGAATTTTTCATTTATGTAATGTAAAAGAAGTTTCCACCTCGAAGAGGAATTTTTAATTTGTTGATCTATCGTTTCTTCTATTTTGTGAGCTTGTTTCATAACACGTTGTCGATAGCTTTAATCTCTTAACGACCTTGGTTGAGATAAGGTTCTTTTGGATCCAACTGTCAATGATGAACTACACCGGTGAACCCTTTACCCACATATGCAAGTAGAAGAGGCGCTCCCCCTCCTCCAGATCCTCAAGTTCCCCCTTTTGGAGCTTGGAGTTTGCTACCGTCGTAGTGGGTTCTATTTCAATGATCATCTTTCCCTTTTCGGTTCATTTATCAATTTTTGGCTCAGAATCAGAGCATGCATATTTCTCTGAGTCTTTCATATCATCCACCAAATCTTGATTTTCACAAAACTCACTTGTTTTGTGAGTGGGAGTTTTATGTAACTCACACCACTTATCGGTGTCCTTCTTCGCTTTCCCATTATTCTTGGCTTACAACTTCAAGGAGTTGTACTAGGGGTTTGAAACTAGAATTTTCCCTTTTCTTTGTGGAGTGGGGGCACATTTGCTCTTATTTGGGTTCATCGATCCAAAGTCTCGCTTCTTCTTCTTGAATTTCTACTAAATATTGGAAGCAAAACGACATGTTGCACCAAGGGAGGAGATGTCCAAGAACTCCATTTCCTCCTTAATGTATTTGTGCAAGAAAATGCAACACAATTTGAGAACCAAATTTTTTTCCAAATATTTTATACCCAAATTTGTGTGCATGGTATGGAAAATATTCATCAACTCATGCACATCTTGATCCATTGGTTGTCGCAATGTCGTCCATCATATGTACTGTTGACCCTTGTTTTTTATCTCTTTTTGTTTAGGAAATACACTTTATTTTGCCACATTATACATCTATATACCATCATATTCACCTTAAATTGACCCAAAGATGCATATACATGTATTTAATTTATGTTTTTCAATTATTAGATGTTTTTGTAAAAATTGGAATTGAAGTGCATTTTCGGACAACAGCAGAAATTCCCGTAATAGCATTATGGTTTGCATATGTGCAGGACACTTGGGCTCAAGCTAGATATGTTTCTAGAAGGCTCGATAAATAGGATTAAGAGTACACCTATTGGTACAGTTAGATTGAGCTTTAATAGGCTCAGTCAAAGGCGGTCAAACAAGACCAGTGTTTATGGAGGATCCCTAGAAACTAGGTCAAAACTTTTATTTTGTGGGATATTCCAGATTATGATGGATATGATAGATGAATTCGACCTTATATGATAGGATAGGGATAGTTATGATTACTTGAGTTATTTTAGATTATTTTGTTAGATATTTTATCTATTTAAGCCTCACACTTTGAAGGCTTTGACATTGGAACTTGTATGACTTATTATTATTATTTTTGAGACTTGGAGACATAATTGAAGATCTGTTCTATCATATTTTGATGTTGTTACATGTTTTTTTATTTCTTGAAGTCTTAAGTAGATGATTTTACCTTCATTGTGCGAGGCAAGGGTGGAGGGCCCCCACACCGAGATAAGTGCACTTCTTAGTTCATTTCGTAGTTGCAATTTCTGAATTAGTTGTTTATGTTTGATTTGTTTATCTTTACATGCCTTTACATGCTTTGATTGTCGATGGATCTTAATCTTTTTTTCTTTCCTACATACGAAGAGACAAACTATTATTTAAGTTAAATACTTCTTCTATCTGATTAAGAGTTCAAAACTCTGCTTAAGAGTTCAAAACTAAGATTCATCTTTTCCTGCTTTTCTGAATTCTTGTTTTCACAATAGTATCAATGATAGAATGAAAGCAATATGAAGGACAACCATGACCTCTTAGAAAAGAGCCTCTTCTATTATTATTTCATGTATCTTGATCTATTGCTTAGAAATTAGATTTATCTTTTCCTGCTTTTTCTGCATTCACAATAGCATTAATGATAGAATGAAATCAATGATGAAGGACAACCAAGACCTCTTAGAAAAGAGCCTCTTCGATTTTTATTTCATGTATCTTGATCTATTGTTTAGAAATTAGATTTATCTTTTCCTGCTTTTTTTGCTTTCACAATAGCATTGATGATAGAATGAAATCAACAATGAAGGAAAATCAAGACCTCTTAGAAAAGAGCCTCTTCGATTATTATTTCATGTATCTTGATCTATTGTTTAAAAATTAATTAAGTTAGATTTATATTTGTAATATTCATTTCACTAATCATCAATAAACCATCTTCTAAATTGATCATAATTGAAACCCATATACTTTGGGGATGCTTCTAATTTTACCAACCCGGATGGATAATAAATACTTGCATTAGTTTACAACAGTAAATTGACCCAACATGTACTTATCCTCATAGCTCCCCACGGGGTTGTTAAACGGGATTTACGATTGCAGATAAAGGTATCTCCCCTAGTTTTGGTGGTTAACCTAGAACAACAGAGAGACAAGGAACTAAATGTTATTCCTTAAAGTAAATAGATGATGGAGTGATGCCTAACTGAAATCTGTCAGATGCTTCGCACTTTCTTTAGCTTGGAAGCTCTAATCGTCAAAATTAGATCCTGCCCAGTCAGATAACACAATCCAAGGAACTATGAGATGTATGCAGTATCATCTAAATACTCTATTAAATAGATCAACATGGTATTGAAATAAGTGAAATAAAGACATCACATATAGGAAAACTGAGAATTATTTTCATTAATATAAATGGAAGGAGATTACAACCATAAGTGGCAGTTTATCTTGTAGAAGAGATCCTCCAAGTTGTTAACTCGTCCTTTCCTTGTCACAATATGCACCTCCAGTCACCCTATGCATAATTTGATAACTACTTACTACAGCAACATAAGGGTAGAATCACTCTCCAAAGCTAACCAATACCTCTTGCATATGAGAGGATAAATATATAGGAGAGAGGGGTTGTTAGGTCCCTATATTACTAGTATAGTCCCTTATTTTTGTTAGTGTAACCCCCTTATTGTTATTATTGTACCCTTGTAACCCCCATTTTGTTATTATTGTGCCCTTAAATTATTATTGTTAGGTCAGCTAGGATTGCATTGTGGCCCACTAGGATTACATTATGGCCCCATGGACTCCTATATATAGAAAGGAGGTTTTGTAAATTGTATCATCCAAGAATTGTTCATTTATGTAATGTATTGGAGGTTGCCCCCTCGAAGTGGCTTATTTCTAAGGCGTTGATATCTTTTTCTTCTATTTTTGGAGCTGGTTACACAACATTTGGTATCAGAGCTTTGGGATTCTAGGGTTTCGCTGCTCCAAACAGGTCATCGTGGCATTTTCGCTATAACTTTGTTTCTACGAAGCTTCGGAAGCTGAAATTTTTAGGGTGCGAAGCTGAAATCTTGAGGAAGGTTTTCTAAAAATTTCAGATCTTGGTTCGCAATATTTGAGGAGATATCATCTGTGGAAGTTAGGTATTTTTTCAGGCTCATAAACAGGTCATCGTGGCCTTTGCGCTATAAAGTTTTTTGTACGAAGGTTCAGAGTCTGAAATTCATATGGTGCGAAGCTGAAATCCTGAGGAAATTCGTCAAAAAATTTCAGAGCTTGGTTCGCAATATTTTTGGAGATATGATCTGTGGAAGGTAGTGCTTTTTCAGGCTCCTGAATTTAATCTCAAAGAGGTGATCGTGGGAAAATTTCAATAACTCTCTCTCTGGGCATCGGATTGGAGTGCCATAAAAATTGGTCGCAATTACACAAACATGATTTCTTACACTATCAATTTCAGAGACAAAGGACGAAACAGTGACACGTGGCAAGTCCTACAAGTTTTCTCTACTGAACCAGTCCAGAATTAGGTCATTGTGGGAGATTGGACACAACTTTGTCTTGGGGAATCCAAATTAGATCACACCTATGGCATTTGAAAGAAGCTTCAGAGGGCTACTACAAGACTAAATTTTAGATATTGAAGATTTTAAATTACAGAGATAATTCAATTTCAATATCGAGCTCCTCAAAGCAAGTAAAAGAATAGGTATCAATATTGGATTCTAAAATGGCGCCTAAAAAGAATTCAACACCCATTAAGCCTTCAGAAGGCTCTACCATGACTCATGAAGATGAAGAATTGCAACATGATCTATCAAAATTACAAGAGCAAGTGCAACAAATTTCACTCTCGCAAAGAGCAACAAAAAATGAAATGGAAGTTTTGAAGAAAGGCGTGGAAGTGAAGATGGACGGTTTGAAGAAAGGCGTGGAAGCTAAGATGGATGGCATGGAAGTGGGCATCGAAGCTAAGATGGATGACATGAAAGACAACATGGAAAACATGAAGAATGATCTAAAAGCATACATGGAAGGCTTGATGACAAGCTTAAAACTAGAAATGATTCCTAATGGCGGAAATATAGGAGAAGAACCTCATGATGAGAACAAAATAAATGTTAATCGTGATTTCATAAACTCGAATGTTGGTGGGAAGAACCACCATATTCCAAAAATGGATATGAGGAAGTTTGATGGAAAGGATCCTGTAACATGGATACTACGGATGGAGCAATATTTTGATCTCCATAACGTGCAAAACACACAAAAGGTACGCATTGCAACTTTACATTTAGAACAAAATACATTTGTATGGTATCGATGGCTTTGCTGCCGTAAAAAAATTGTCACTTGGTCAATTTTTACGGAGGAAATGATAGCGCATTATGAGGATACAAAGAGCAACACCTTCTTTAGCCAATTGATAAATCTCAAACAAAAGGGTTTAGTGGGGTAGCACATTGATGACTTCCAAAAATTGAATATAAGGGTAACTGATATTCCAAAGGAACACAGGATTGATCTCTTCATAGGAACTTTAAAGGATAACATCCAACATGAATTTCGCGTTTTGGAACCTGATTCATTGGATAAGGCATTCAGGTTGGCAAGAAAAGTTGAATGTAAAATTATGGCGACAAGGAAGCCTACCACTCAATTCTATAAAGAAGGAAATGTTGCTACGCCTAGATTTCCACAACCTACAAGGTTGACACCACAGCAATTGGAAGAAAAAAGAGCAAAAGGGCTTTGCTACAGTTGTGATAGCAAATACACTAAAGGTCATAAGTGTGCTGAGAAGAAATTATTTTACACAGATTGTGAAGAAGAAGAAGAAAATGAACAAGAAGAGGATATACACCAGGAACCACCCCTAGAAGAGGAAGAAATGAATCCGACCATATCGTGTAATGCACTGGCAGGAATTACCACTCCTCAAACTCTCAAGATAGAAGGACATATAAAGAAGAAAAGGGTAATAGTGTTGATTGATTCAGGTAGCACCCATATTTTTATTCATTATAAGGTAGCCAAGGAATTAAATTGTTTCCTATACCCAGCACCAGAATGTCAAGTGATGGTTGCAAATGGAGGAACTATAAATTGCTCTGGAAAATGCCATAACATCAAGCTAACCATGGGGGAATATGTGTTGACTAGTCCGATGCTTTCCATTCCTATGGGAGGTGCTGATGTTGTACTAGGAGTACAATGGTTACAATCTTTGGGGACGGTAGCTTTTAATTTTCAAGAACTTTTCTTGAAATTTTTTTGAGAAGGAAAGGAAGTCGAATTACGGGGTATTGCAGGGAAGCCGAGAAAGATAATAAGCTCTAATGTCATGAAAAATCTTCTAAAGAAAGAACAACGAGGCGTAATTGCACAATTATGCTCACTAGAAGTTCCAACATCAAAATCATCTATTCCTGCAGATCTCCAACAAGTATTGGACAATCATTCCAAGGTGTTTGAAACTCCCAAAGAACTCCCACCTATTCGTGATCATGATCATGCTATTCATTTGATTCCAGGAAGTGTTCCTCCAAACATCAGGCCTTATAGATATCCTTACGTCCAAAAGAGCGAAATTGAACGTATGATTGCAGAAATGTTAGAGGCGGGTATAATTCAACCTAGCCAAAGTTCTTTCTTTGTTCCTGTAGTATTGGTACACAAGAAGGATGGATCATGACGAATGTGTCCAGACTATAGGGAGCTCAATAAGCTCACCATTAAAGATAAATTTCCCATTCCTGTGATTGATGAATTATTGGATGAATTACATGGAGCAATTTATTTTACCAAGTTGGATCTTCGTTCGGGATATCATCAAATTAGAATGAAGACTGAAGATATTCCAAAAACAACATTTCGAACTCATGAGGGTCATTATGAATTTTTGGTCATGCCTTTTGGACTTACCAATGCACCTTCTACATTTCAAGGGTTGATGAATTCCATTTTCAAACCCTTCCTTAGAAAATTTGTGCTAGTATTTTTGATGATATACTAATCTACAGCAGGTCTTGGAAGGATCATGTTGAACATGTTGACAGGGTGCTCAAACTATTGCAGGAGAAACAATTATATGCAAAAAAGTCCAAATGTTTCTTTGGAGTACAAGAGGTGGAATATCTGGGTCATATTGTATCTCACGAGGGTGTTAAAGTGAACCCTAACAAAATTAAAGCCATTAAGGAATGGAAAGTTCCCACAACCATAAAGCAGTTGCGAGGATTTCTCGGGTTAACAGGGTATTATCGCAAGTTTGTTAAGAATTATGGGAGAATAGCAGCACCTCTAACAACATTATTGAAGAAAGATGCATTTTCATGGACTCCGGAAGCAACTAAGGCCTTTGAACATCTTAAAGAGGCAATGTGCCTAGCACCGGTCTTAGCTACGCCAGACTTCACAAAAACCTTTATTGTGGAATGTGATGCCTCGGGAAATGGAATTAGTGCAGTTTTAATGCAGGAAGGAAGACCCATTGCTTTTGAAAGTCGTCCAATCAAAGGAAAGTATTTACAGAAACCTATTTATGAGAAGGAAATGTTAGCAATGCTGCATGCACTAAAGAAATGGCGAACTTACCTAATGGGAAGACACTTCAAGGTAAAAACTGATCATGATAGTCTTAAACACTTTTTGGAACAAAGACTATCTTCAGAAGAGCAGCAAAAATGGGTTACAAAGATGTTGGGTTATGACTTTGAAATAATCTACAAAAAAGGGAAGCTAAATGTTGTTGCGGATGCACTCTCAAGAAAGAATGAAGAGGTGGAAGCATTGCTTTGTGCCATTTCTATTATCCAACCAGATTGGATAACCGAAGCAAGAGATGAATGGAAGAAGGACAAAGATGTATGGACACTCATTTAAAAGTTGCAGCAAGATCCTAGTACATCTGATACATTTAGTTGGAAAAATGATTCCTTATGGTACAAAGATCGCTTATATCTTTGTTAGAATTCCCAACTAAAACAAAAGATTCTTCTGGAATTGCACACTTCTCCTTTAGGAGGACACTCAGGATTTTTAAAAACTTACCACAGGGTGAAGAAAGAATTTTTTTGGGATGGCCTTAGATCTGATATTCAAAAGTTTGTGGCGGAATGTTTGGTTTTCCAGCAGAATAAAGTGGAGACAATTAAGACCCCGGGACTTCTACAACCTTTATCCATTCCAAGTCAACGTTGGGAGGAGATTTCAATGGATTTTATCATAGGTTTACCTAAGTCAGAAGGAAAGAGTGTCATCATGGTGGTAGTTGATAGACTTACCAAGTATGCACACTTTTGTGCATTATCTCATCCATTTAAAGCAAGTACAGTTGCTACTACATTTATGGACAGAATTCAAAAGCTACATGGAAGCCCAAGGGTTATTGTGAGTAACAGAGATCCCATTTTTACTGGAAATTTTTGGACGGAGTTATTTTCTTGTTTGGGTACTCAATTAGCTCATAGCTCATCTTATCATCCTCAATCTGATGGTCAAACTGAGATAGTAAATAAATGTTTTGAAGGATATATTCGTTGTTTTGTATCTGATAAACAAACACAATGGGTCAAGTGGTTACCTCTCGCTGAATGGTGGTATAACACTTCCTTCCATACTGCAGCAAAAATGACCCCATTTATGGCACTTTATGGATATCATCCACCATCGATCACATCATCTTTAAAGGAAAATTCGAAGGTTCAAGCAGTGGAAGATCACGTCGAGCATCAGCAAGAAGTTCTCCAACTCTTAAAGGATAACCTGAATTTGGCACAAAATCGAATGAAACAACAGGCAGATCAACATCACAGCGAGAGAAGTTTTGATATAGGAGATTGGGTATTTTTACGGCTACAACCATATAAACAAATGTCCCTCAAACAAGCTAAGAAGGATAATAAATTATCGCCAAAGTACTATGGTCCTTACAAGGTGTTGCAAAAGATTGGTACTATGGCATACAAATTGGAGCTTCCTGCTTCTTTGCGAGTACATCTAGTTTTCCATGTTTCATGCTTAAAGAAGGTTATAGGAGAAAATCTTCCAGTTCAAACAATATTGCCAGAACTTGATGAGGAAGGAAAAATCATATTGGAACTAGAAGCGGTCATGGAAACAAGAACTCGACAACTACGGAATCGATCAATTTCAGAGTATCTCATCAAGTGGAAGAACTTACCCACTGAAGATTCTACATGGGAGGATGAGAATTTTATACGAAAGCACCCAGAGCTACTCAAGCGTTGAGGACAACACTTTTTTTGAAGGAGAGGGGCATGTTAGGTCCCTATATTACTAGTATAGTCCCTTATTGTTGTTAGTGTAACCCCTTATTGTTATTATTGTACCCTTGTAACCCCCATTTTGTTATTATTGTGCCCTTAAATTATTATTTTTAGGTCGGCTAGGATTACATTGTGGCCCACTAGGATTACATTATGGCCCCATGGACTCCCATATATAGAAAGCTGGTTTTGTAAATTGTATCATCCAAAAATTGTGCATTTATGTAATGTATTGGAGGTTGCCCCCTCGAAGTGGCTTATTTCTAAGGCGTTGATATCTCTTTTCTTCTATTTTTGAAGCTGGTTACACAACAGGGGTAAGGTGGGAGTTCTTATCTAATTAAAATTTTATGGTTTTATATCTACCTTTGATGGAGGGATAGGATCAAAGGATAAGTGGTGAAAACTGAAAATTAGGGTAGGACAGGATCCGAATCTCAATCCAAGGTAATTAGTTGAAAAAATTTATGGAAACTCCTAGAAGATGAAGCTTCTGGAATCTCGATCATTCTCCTGAAATTCTAGAACCAATGCAGGTGCAAAGCAGAGGAACCTAATGGTGACCAACGTTGGCCCCAATGGAGCAACCTGTAGGTGCACCAACCCAATAGGCTTGCAAGGAGAATTGGTCCTCAAACTAGCTCAAATAGGTTATTTTAGGGTTGAAACTTTGAGGGATGAAAGGTACATGCTTAGGGATTTGTGCAAGATGATGACAAGGGGAATAGGATGTTGATTGATACCATTAGGAGGATCACTTGATCGGATGTGACAAAATGGCCTATAAAAAAATGACCCCTAAAGCTCAAATTCAGAGATGGTGACTAATGGCTGCAATGCTTTACCTTGTGACATGTAGGGATCAAGGAAAACTAGAGAGCTTAATTTTTTATAACATAATTATCATGAAATATTTTTGCTTAGGGAGGCATACCCATACTCATATCATAAGATAACATAACATGTACAATTATCATAAGACACATCCATAGATGCAACTAGTAGACTCATGACTAGATGACTATTTATATGATCATGACCATCATACATTGTGATATTTGTATAACTCCTGAAATCATATCCTGGATGGATGAAACTAGATCTGGGGTCTCATATCTCATCCACACAACCAACTAATGTACGATTCTATCCATGTGAGTCAATTAGATGGAATATAACATGGTAGACACCATCTGGTTACTAACCAATGATGTAAGTCATTAACGGACACGAGAGAAACCAACAATGATTTTGATGGATTTGAAGGTACAATGGTACATTTGGTATGGTGTGCATAATTGAGATATGTCGAACATCACACATAATATTCTAGTCGAAGGCCATTGATGCAAACTTGTTTCCAAGAGCGAGGAAACTTTCCATTGATGTATGAAAGAACCAAGGTACCAAAGGGGTATTTCTAAGTCAAATTCATGGATGCTTTGTTGATGTCCACAAAAAGTGGCCCGTCGCAGGAGGGCCTTGATGTATCCCTTATCAACAACAGGAAATAGGTATCATGATTTAAATAGAATGATCAGAATGATGTTGATATGGGACTCGATTAGGAAAGGAAAACATGAAATGAAGGCTTAAGAGTATTGTAATGGAGATCAACTACAGGACTTGCATTTATCCTTTTTAGTGTATCAATATCCATCAAAAGTATGCAACATGGGTACTCATTGGATGAGGAATCAAATTCTCCATCCAACGAGTGTTCCCGCTTCAAAATTTGAGTAAATACATAGAGAGATCAGTTGAAATTACGAGTTGAAAAAGTAGTTTTTTTCTTTTTTTCCCTCTAAAATTTAATGATGTAATCTAATATTATTTTATTATTTCCACTATTATTTTTTAGTTTATTAGGAGGCCCATTTTATACCTTAAAATTACCCTAATTTTTTATGTATGGGGGCACCCAAATTAGCCTATTTGTTAGAGACGTCATTGAAGGAAAACTCAGTTATCTTCTGCAGCCATAACTGTGTCAGCCACATCAAATATGACTTTACAAGACATTTCCTATATGTTTTTAATAATCTAGTCATAGTCATCATAGCGAGCATGGGACATGCCTACCCCATATAGACACTCTTTGTATCATGCATTATTCAAAGCATGGTTTTATTTTAGTTCTCAAGCAAGGATATTTCCCTAATCATATCCACAACAATTTTCTCTCTCTCAATAATTAAGTAAAATTTATCATCAAAATATAAAAATGTGATGTGCTTTGGCTATACGCTTTCTTCTAACCTCACACATCAGTGGGAAATTTTTATTATGAGAAAATGGTAAACTCATTTGTATGCAACCAAAGACACTCAGAGTTAGTGAACAACATGTATAGGGGTTACATTTTTAGTTGGAAACATCATGAAGAGAAAAAAATCAAAAGCTTTCCTAAGATTGACTTAAAAAATTAACCCTCGTGAGTGCTCCAAAGACAGAAATTAACTACATCGTGACTTTTCCTTCGATAGCCACAAGGGATACGAGAAGTCTAGTCAACACCTTAGGATGCAAAATTTCTTGAAAAACACTTCATCTCTTGACAGGATGACCTGACCATTTGAGGCTTGAGCTCCAAGAAGCATTAATGGCAAGAGGATGGTGGCTCTCATTTCATTTACAAGGCAAAAAACGTCATTGATGAGCCAAAGGAGGGAACGACTGTTCATAATTTGTATAAATACAAGTTCATGGAGAACCAAAAACAAGAAGAAGTTAAGAATTGTTATATTGCCAAAATTTCTCCAAAGAAATATAGAACACCATTGTGAGGATAATTCCACCATTGTAGACAAATTGTTATGCTTATTTGAAAGAGAAATAGCTTGCAAAAAAGATTGAAAATGGGAAATCCTTGTTGAGAGCTATTGAACACCATTTCTCAAAAAACTCTCTTCGAGTGTCTTTGATACTTTATTTGTAACTATTCTACCACCAACAATCAATGAAGATAATCCTTTTCCTACTCCTTTGTTGATTTTTTTTTCTTCACAAGCATGTTTTGTGTTATTTTGTTTATTTTTAGTTTAATTTTTTTCATGCATTGTTTCCATTACATTCAATGCTCTGTTAGTTTGTCTCCACTCACTAGCATCACTCAATTCTTTGTATGATCCTTGCGGGAAGCAACCATCCAGAATAAAGATGGTTTTGGGACTCATAGGAAAGTGAACATGCCATACAATGTAAAAATAAACTCTAATTTTATGTAAAAGAAGTATATCCTACATTCATTGTGGAGTAAATACCCTTGTAATAATTTATTACATAAATAGGCGAAATTATATTATCTCAGATGTATTATTGAAATGTAATAGAAGCTAGGGAGTCCCATGAAACACACAACACAATGTATATCAAAGTATTATCTTTGTAAAGAAGTGAAGTATTTGTGGAAATTCTCTTTATAAGATTAGAGATTTATGAAGATAATAAAGACATTATTACCTTCTCTTGGATGTTTCCTCAATTGAGATTTTACCATGTAAATCTGGTGTGTTCTTTAATTTGTCATTTTCCTCCTTTCTTTTTTTGATTAATTGTTGTTATTATGCACAAGAGGTTAGCTTAGTAAATTTATATAGTGTTTTGTATTGTCGTATTATTATTCATATTTCTATTATTCTAACATGGCATTAGAAAGGGTTGCTATTTTCTACCTCCTCGAATAAAAAATTTCAATGTAATATTTTCTTCAATTTGAGCATTTATATTTTGTTGTTGTCAAATATAGTAACCATAAAAAATATATGTAATTTTCTACCACAAGATTGTTCTTTTTCTAAATTATAACCTTATCATTGTCTCCAAAACATCAAAATCAACTAGGTTAAATTTGGCTATGGTTTGCCCAATTTTTTAAACAATTTTCCTAACTTACCTTTTTTTTTTTTAATGATTTAAAGTTTTTGAGGAACATTTTTAAACTTGGGGTTTACTAGGATTTATTTTTTTTAACGGGCCATTTTTTAAAGAAAGACTAAGTTATTTTTGGGAAGCCATATCTTTTGAATCAAGAGTTAGTTTTTGACCAATTTTTTTGTGACAAGTTTGGTTTTTACCAATTTGTCTATTGGGTCCTTCCCCTCAATTTTTCGTTCACCATACAACCTTGTACACAATCCATATGACCTTTGCATGAATGGGTTTTTCTACACAATCCATGGGCTTGATTTGGGGGGGAATCGATTGCATATCTAAGTTTTTGTTTGTGAACTTTGTATCTTTGATTTTCATGGCAATCATTATTGGTTATATGAAATCCATATGACCATTTATTTTTTTGCGTGAGATTTTATTTCATTGGGATTTCTTCTTGGGTCTACCATCCTAATAGTTTTTTCTTATTGTGATGTCATCGATTCGACCAATGCTCCAAGGCATCTAAATTGACATCATTTTAGCATTCCACAATCCATGTGTTGTCTACATAACCCTAGTTCTATTACAATTAACTAAGTTATTGTAGAAATCTAGATATTGTATCTTGCAACATACCTCAATTCCAAGCTCAAAATAACAAAAAAACGATATATGGTAAATGTTACACACACTAATTGGATTTGATAATATCTTAAGTATTTTTTAAAACAAAATCATTTTTAAAGGTAAAAGAGCTTCACACTATAATGTCTAAAAGGGATATCTGGTATATAATGTAATACTATGGTATGCCATTATATATATATAATTTCAAATAATATTAAAATAGTATTATGTATTTGATATAAAATTATTGTTTTATTATTATATAATATAATGTACTAATTTTGGCTATATTATTTGGCTATCTTAATTTTCTATTTTAGTGTTTTTGTGGCCAATTATAATGGTAAGTTCTAGTCAAAGTTATATATATCTATATATATATATATATATATATAATCATTGTTTGTTTTATGAATTTATTGGAATTTTGAAATATGGAACTAATTATGTACATGCAATAAACAAAAACATAATCGATAATAAGAGTGAATTCATTATTCTTATGTGAGCTTATTATTGATGATGCAGCCATATGGCCGCAAATTATCAACTTAGCAGATCAAAGTCCTAGTCTACACAAAATCCGAGGTTAGATTCATAATTCTTAAGAATCTTTATAAACCCAACTTATTCTCATTATATAATTTCATATCTTTTCATAGAAGCTCATTTATAAAAGTGGTTTCAAGTTTAAAGCTCAATATAATAAAGTTTTACCTTTGTATTGTGGTCGACTTCATTACCTTACCCAATGCATACGTGGCATCGCACTTCAACAAACTTCAGACTTCAGGGATTATAACATTTACCTCATTGATGATCATACTGAACATAATATGTGATGAATCCTTCCGCTGACACGTGTCCTCATCATCGCATCACAACGTCGAACCTTTTCCTTAGTGCTTCATCGCAAATCGCATTTTTGCAAGTTTACCTTTCCTCCATTAATTGATAACCCATATTACATGTGATGTGCGATATGCTCATGGACCCCACCGACACGTGGCTCCTCTTCATCACATCACAACTTATCTCATTTAACTTGTGATGGCTTAACTCGTTAATATAACGAATGCCGATTGCGATGTACGCAAACCATATTCTGACAAATGCGATGCAAGCTCATCTGTCCATCTCCCACTATCAGTTCTGCGACATAATCATGACCAATCATTCCACCTCTTCCTTTGGAACACTTCTAAGAGTTTTCTTCTGAAGAAATTTCTTCTGTTTGTTGATTGTCACTGCTCTGCAACTCTGTTTCCTTCACGCTACCCTTCCTGAGCTTGTTCGGTATTCTTTAGCACTAATATCTCTTGAGCTTTTTTATTTTTATTGAATCTTATCCAGAGTTATCACACTCGTTGTACAAATTTTCATACTATTTAAAGCCATAATTTATGCTTTATTCTTTTCGACCTGCACACAGTTTTATCTACACTCATTCACTCATGTTAGCTTCATTTACATCTAATTAATTCCCAGATTGGAATCATATAGATTCTACTGAGCCACTAAGTCTTTTATCACTCAGAAAGACTTACTCCTTAATCAGAATTCATGTAATCAATTAATTATTTCACAGATATTGAATTTGTTCAGTTACGGATCACTTAGCATGTAAAAGAAATAAAACACAATCGCCATGAATTCAATTTCTGATTAATCAATAAATGTACAGATACAATAAAAACCTACTTACAATCTGGTTTTGGCCTGATGTGCCTTTACATGGCCCTTTTCTCTTCCTCTCTCTCTATGCCCGTAGGCTTACAAATCAAATCTTCTATATAAGAATGTTGATCTTTATTCCTTTGAGGCTTTACAATTATATACAAAAGGTTCTGTAACCAATTCTGGTTCAGATCCATAGGTTACTCAACAAATCCTAAAAATCCTCTAAGTCCTCAATTAATTCCTAAAATCTTTTCTTTATACCTTGAGGATCTCAACATTCAACTAAATCCTAAGGATCCTCTCAAATCCATAAAATCATGAACTACTTTCTAATATAAGATTTACAATATTTCAGAATATCTCAATCCACACCAATCACTCATTTTCTCCTACATTCGAGAACATTTACAAATATGCCTCTCAATATTTAACTAAATCCTATTTTAAATGTCTCACATAAAATCCCTTAAACATTGAAAATTACATTAATTAAATACTTAGGAAATCAACTCTCTTGAAAAGCATAAGACCCCCTAGATTCTACTAAATGTACAAAATTTTGGAACCATGATGCTCCTGCATCAATTGACCCTTGTTCAAGTGCTCCTTTACACATATCTTTGTGATTGTCTTACTAACGGATTTTGTTGTAGGTGATTGGAAGTAAGGGTATTATCATATGGTTTTCCAAGCTCCTCTTTGTTTTATTTCATTGCTTCAAATTCTTAATTTCTTAGTTTATTCGTCATAAATTAATAGGTTGTTTTAGTTCCTAAGTTGATTGGCACTAACGATCTTCAACAAAAAATAAAACTAATCGATATTCTGAGGAGTGAGAACCTTTGGCACATAGTCAATGGTACTAAGTAAGAAACCAACTAATGTGAGATATTTAGTTATATGGGAGAAGCATTGTAAATGGGGAAGATGACTCATTGGGAAACATATAATAGTTGAATATAGCTTGGTTTTGAAGTTGAAAAATTTAGGCTCTGTACGACAAGAATAATGATGATACTACCTATTCCTTGAAGATGAAGGATTTTGATCCACTTTGATAAGAATTACTTACCTTTCAATCTATTATTGCTAAGTTTCAAGTAGAAAAAGAAGGAATGAAAAATCAATATGAAGATTTAAATAAATATCAAGACTCCCTATTGATACAACTGATTGAAAAGGATGAAACTATTCAAAACCTATAGGACTACAAACATAACCTTGAGCTGGAAGTTAGCCACCTACAAAATGTTGAGAATAAATTGTCGATGTTCAGAAGTCAAACTCACATATTAATGATATTTTTTATATGCTAGTTGATTATGAGACCATTAATGTTAATATTTCTCTTTCACCGCATGTTTTATTGGCCAAAAATCATGTTGTTTCTCTCAGTTTTGGAAACCACGTTACAAGTATTAGGTTTTGAATATTGAGAAAAATGGGGTATACTAGATATGGATATGGGAAGAATGGATAGGGCCTTATTGATCCTACTATCCTTGAGATACAAAAATCTAGAGAATGTCTTGGATATCATGCAACTACTCTTTCCTCACTACCTACATCCAACCATGTGGAATCCCAAAAGGTTTTATTTGTTACAAGAGGAGCTCAAAATAGGTTGTTGGAAGAGTTGTCCTCTACTGACTACATTAAAAGGATAAATGATATGACTGACCATGCCATTGTTGGCGTCCTCAAAAGTGTTAATGATGTACATGTTTATTCTCTGTTGTTTGTGAATCAGAACCTGAGCCTATGTATATGCCATATCATCATCCTCATAAGAATCAAAAGAATTTACCAAGGAAGAAAAAATCTTGGAAACATGGCAACTATGCCTTCAAATATTTGTAGTAAATATGTAAAAGGAAAAAACATGGACCAATGGTGATTATCAAATTAGACTTTGGTTGGATTGATAAATGGTCATGGAGTGCATTCCATAAATGCTTGAAGACTTCATATCACTGCGTATCATCCACTATTATTAGGAGATATGGTTTTGCATGTTATTGTGTTTAATCAACATTGATGGTGTGTTACATTGTTCAAACTTTTTTAGGAGCACTTCTTATTGCTAGTGACATTGTTTTGACTTCTTTAAGAGAGTTTTGATTCAGACTTCCTCAGAAGTGTTTCTTTATTACTAGTGACAGCGATCAAACTTCATTAAAAGTATTGCTTGTTGTCGGCTATAGTGTACATGCTTATTGAGGAGTGTTATTTATTCAAATATCCTCAAAAGTGTTTCTTTATTATTAATGAAAATATTTAGAATTATTTAGAAGTACTACTTATTGGTGACAATGTTCAAACTTCTTTATGAGTGTTATTTGTTCAAACTTCCTCATAAGTGTTTCCTTATTACTGGTGACAATGTTCGGACTTCTTTAGGAGTATTGTTTTATGTTGATAAAAATATTTATACTTCTTCAAGAGTGTTGTTTATTCATAATTCTTCAAATTTTTTTCTTTCTTATTGGTGAAAATGTGTAGAATTATTCAAAAGTATTGCTTGTTACTGGTGATAGTGTTCAAACTTCTTCATAAGTGTTATTGGTTCAAAATTCCTTAGAAGTGTTTCTTTGTTACCAATGATAATGTTTAAGCTTTCTCAGAAGTGTTGTGCATTGCTTATGACAATGTTCAAAATTCTTTGGATATCTTCACCACATCCATGACGGAGATAAATTTTGTACAAGTTGAAAGTTGTTGGGAATGCAGGATGTTGTCATCAAAGGGGAGCATTGATGTAATTCTATCTTCCTCGATTATTGTCCCTTATCCCTAGTCATAATTAAGAGGGAAAGTTAAAATGTGTCCCTTTATAAGGTAATAATGTCTAGGTTATGTCAAAAGAAACCTTAAGGTAAAGAGGCATATCTCACATTCATCATGGTGTAAAATATCATTTTAATAATCTATTATATATGGAGGTGAAATTACATTATCCCACATGTATTTTTGAGATGCAATTCCTCCATATCTCTTGGTATATAATAGAGATTAAGAGTCCCATGCAACACACAACAAATTTCATATCAAAGTATTATGTTTGCAAAGAGATAATGTATTTGTGGAGATGCTCTTTGTTAGGTTAAATATTTTTGGAAAAAAAAATACATTATTACCTTCCCATGGATGTTTTGCAAATTGGGGTTTGTTAGGTTAAATATGTTTGAAAAAAAAAGTACATTATTACCTTCCCATGGATGTTTTGCAAATTGGGTTTTCACCATGTGATATTGTGTGTTCTTTATTTTGTCTCTTGCTTCTTTTATTTTATTTATTATCTATTTTTCTATGCATAGGAGGTTATACTAGTAAAGACTTGTGGTGTTTTAAATTGTTGTATGATTATTTGTATCCTCAATATTCTAAAAAATTCAAGGTAAAAATTAAAGGGGAACCAATGCTTCCAAACAAAGAAAAAGTAGAAGGGTCCTCTTGCAAAGGGATTCCTTGGTTGCTACTCCTAGGAATATCACCCATAATTAGTAATTTAGAAAATTGGAAATCTATAAATCGTTCTATGGGGTTGAAAAATTACAATCAACACACACTTATAAAACATTTTCTAAGCTTTACCCAAGTAAGAACACTTTTCCAAAAACATGTTCAGGGTGATTGAGTCCTAAATCCAACTAGTAAAGAGCTTAAAAGGGCCTTCTAAAAGTTATTTTGGGATGACGAGGGTACATATATAGCCAAAAAAAGGTGTGATAGGATAGTTATGGTAATGATCATGTAACAATCACTAAAGGTGCAAGTATCCTCGTGAATATTGCCACCCTCTAAAGGCGTTAAGGTAGATGTTATGCATTTATTCATGTACTACAAACATTTCCCACTCGCAGCCACCCAAATGGAAACCTAAGAAAGGCCACTAATGTTACTACTTTGCAATACGAAATTGAACAAAAAGAGTCATGGGTTATGTTTCTACTTATTGATCGGGAACATATGGATTAATCTAAGGCTTAAAAATTCAAATAAATGGTGTCACTCCAAGGATTTGCAACTTTATCTAAAGTTCCCATCCATGCATTAGCCTACTAAACATGTACAAAGGCATTTTTTCAATACTTAGCCTTAATATTGTGATTGGCATGCATGTGAGGTGTGATTTCCCAATGAATGTTGTTACTACTACTGGATTTACAACTCTTACAAATCGCTCTAGTTTTGTTTTCATGGCCATGGAGATTTTATTGTCCAACCTCCACCAGAGCTCTAAAATCCTAAACTACTATGAGTTTTTCATTAAAAAAAACAATGCCAATTGATTGTATTGAGCATTGATTTTAATTGCAATTTTTACTCAAATAGATGCAAAAGTGAAAAAATATGAAATCTTCAAATGAAAAATAAAAGGAAGAGAAGGTTTGTAAATGGAAACACTAGTTTGTAATATAGCTTTTTAATAAAACAATTTCCAACCAAAACAAGCAATTCTTTTAGATTTTCATGAGAGAATGCTAATTAAAGGAAACAATTATTTTTCTTTAAATGTCCCCATTTTCCAAATGTATAAAACTACTTCAAACAAACCAAAAGAAATAACTTTTGAATTTTGCAATATTTGTTTTTACATTTTAATGGCAAACATTTATAGTAATGCCTAAAACACCAAATTTTTTTATTTTTCTCATTTTAAAGAATAATATTTTCTATGACTACTAAACACTTCCAATATTATGAAAAGACAAGATTGAAAAGCCATAAAATCAAGAAAACTACAAAACATACTCATACAATAGACATCCACTTATATCTAAAAAGAAACAAGCATATACCCATTCTTTGGTGTAAGGAAAAACTCAATTCCTTATGTTTCTAATGAAGAAAATGTATAAGTACTTGCTTCTAACCTTGAAAACAGTTACACTATAGTTTAAAAATGTAAAAAAAAAAAAAGAGTCAATTTTTTTTTGAAATTTTCAATTTACATAATTAACAAAACAAAACTAAATAACTAATTCTAACTTTAAAAAAATAGCATCATAGAGGTATTCTCAATGAAGTCTCGCGTTCAATTGCAAGAAATAATTTCTAGTAATTTCGATTAGGTCATTGATAAAAGTGATAAAATAAATATTATTCACTTTTTTTTATATTCAACTACTCTATCAAAGGTAAATGAAATGGATGGATAAAAATTATTTTGATAAGTTGGTTGGTTCTTTTTTGTTGTAGGTTACAATTTGTTCATAAATACTTTGAAGTTATATAGAAGTCTACACAAAAGGGATATATAATATTTGTATATAATATCCTTAACTAATATCAAGTGGTTAATTTATTCTCAAATTATATAATCAATAATTAATAATCAAGTAAATTACAACTTAATTCCTCATAATTCCTCTTTGAAGTGAAAAAAATATATATCAATTTAAATGCAAAACAATAATTACTAAATAATACTTATGCACTACTCGCATTTTCGTCATTAAAATCCACATTCCTTAAACTCCTTCCTAATTTGTGGATGGAAAAAAAATATTTAAATTCAACTTTACCCAAAAATAATCCCTAATCCATATAAAAAAAAGTTAAAAGAAAAATTTTAGAAAATTTAAAATTAAATTATTGAAACAATAATCCAATATAAAGTAAATATAAAGTTGCTAAAATGATTATTATTCTTTTTCTACATTTACACCTAATTTATACTATAAAAAAATTGGTTAAATTAATTAACCTCCTAAATTAACATTTAATCCTTGCGGAAGAGCACACAATTAATGTGCATTCATTAGTTGTTACTCTCTTTGAAAACACCTTGCCTTTAATGAAAAATAAAGATGGATATGCAGGCGTTTTTAAAGAATATAGGCAGAGATGAGATAAAGGATATCCAGGTGTTTTTAAAGAATATAGGACAGGTGTTTTGATAAAAGTCAATTTAAGATATCTTGCCTCTAAAACAAAGATAATAATAAAGTATATTTTATTTGTTTTAATAATAAAGTATATTTTAGTTAAGGTATCATGATAAGTGATGCAAAAGGTATATAAGGGAATGCTATTTAAATAGTTATAGCTTGTGTGATTAGAGTTATTCAAATCTGGTGGATTGAATTTTGAATTAGTTAATGTGGTTTATCAAAGATGAGATGAAAATAAATTAACTAATTCAAAACGCGTGAGAAAACTAAAATATTTTTGTAATGGATTAAGAAAACAAATTTCTAAATTAAAAAATATATACACAAAGAGAACCAGAAATAACTGTACTGTTAAACGTTAAGGAAATCAACGCCACTTTCACTGCCAGGGCTTTAAAACGGGGTGCAGGGAATTCACTTTGGTTTGAAATTTTCACTGCCAGGGCTTTAAAACGGGGTGCAGGGAATTCACTTTGGTTTGAAATTTAATATTATTTTTATTGCCAGTTTTTCTGGGAAGTTCATGGCTGTAAAAATGTAAATTATTGGGAATTTGAGCATTTATGTTCAAATCCTCTACTGCTGAAGTGTATAATTTTATGTTGGGGTGACTTGTATTGATCCACATAAGAGTATTACGTGTGTTCTAAGGAAATTGTTTATCTCTTTATGGGATTGGGTTGAATAACTCATGTTCCGTCCTAAACGTGTAGCAAGACACAGATGTATCTTACAAGACCATAAAAGAACTCAAACAAGCCTCCATTGACTGAAAGCATTACTATATTAAAGCATTAAACGGACAGCTTTAATTACACAATGATAATAATCTTGTTGTTGGATGAGTCCTTTCACGGTTTTCATAAAAACATACATATGGGTGTTGATACAAATTTTTACAAAAAAAAATAAAATATTTGTTCAGTGTTACCTAGAATTGTCCAAAACATACAAACTACACCATGACTCATGCATCAACTAAAGTCTTTGGGTTCTGATTGCTGACTTGATCTGCGACTTGATCTGCTCTCATTCAAAATCAATAGGCCTACTTTCCATGAATAAAAACTCATGACATTGAAATGCCGTAGTATTAATTGTTTTTAGTTGATAAATTTTGATTTTGCGATAAAAAATTAAAAAATTAAAATACTATGAAATTGTGTTTTTGAATTTTATATTTATGTTTTTTTTAAATTGGGTGAAAATTGTTATAATTTAGTTGTCAATTAATAGTGAGGATAGGCATTTTTGACTAATATAAGGAGGTTAACTCACCATAATTATTGAGGGGAAAGACCTATGTGTAAGTATCTCTCTCTGTCTTAAAATACAAATAAAATATTCTCTAAATAGAAAACCAATATATGCTTTAATTAGATGTCCATGTGACTTAAATGAGTTCAGAGGCTCATTCTACAAGCCACTATGAAGGGATGTGTAAGTTTATGTAGAGAAATATGTTGACTATAATAATAAAAAAAATATGTGTGTGAGTAAGATGTTTAAATCTTATACTTTTCAAAAACATTTTGATAAAATGTGATGTTTGAATTAATAAATAAAAAAACCCATAGGTCAGCTCTACGAAAGAGAGTTTAAACCAGGAGAGTTTGGCTCTGCAGAACGCTCTACATTCTCAATACAACTCAATCAATATATAACATACATGGATATAGGGAAGTTAGAACTATACCGTAAGAAATAGAAATTAATTCCTATCCTAAGGTTTCGTGAACCAACTCACACTAATTAAGGATTCTCCAATATCTTTCAACACTCCCCCTTAATGGAGAAGGGGTTCACAAATATGCCTAACATATCCCTAAACATTTCAAACTTCATTTTGCCAAGAAGCTTAGTGAAAATGTCAGCAACATTATCACATGTTTTACAATATACAAGATGGATTTCTTTTGATTGAACTTTCTCCCTAACAAAGTGGAATTGTGTATCAATGTGTTTAGTGTTCTTGTGAAACACCAAATTATTAGCAAGTTTGATTGAGCTCCGATTTTCACATCTGATTGTTATTGCATATTTCTGTTCTTCCCTAACATCCTGGAGAAGTCTCTGCGACCAAATTGCATCACATGTTACTGTGCACATAGCTTGATACCCTGCTTCCGCTGAAGACGAGGAAATTGTGTTATTTTTCTTATTGCTCCATGTAATCACCCCGAATCCAATGTTGAATGCATAGCCAGTTATGGATCTTCGGTCGTCTACATTTCCATCCCAGTTTGAATCTGTAAACCCTATCAATCTAACATCAGAAGAATCAGTATACATAATACCATAATCTACAGTTCCTTGTAGATACCTTATAACACCTTTTGCTACATTCCAATGACTCTTAAGTGGTTTGGACATAAATTGACTTAGCACACTAACTGCATAAGCCAAATCTGGTCTAGTAGTGATTAAGTAGATTAGACTCCCAACCAATTGTCGATAAATTATCGCATCTGCCTATTTAGAGCCATCCTCACAATGAAGTTTAAATTTATGTTGTAATGGTACTGTTGCAGCCTTGCACTGATCGATTCTGAATCTTTCCAATAGACCTCTGACATACTTACCCTAGGATATATAATTTTGTCCTGAATCTCTCCAGATCTCAAGACCCAAACAATATCTTAGTTCACCAAGGTCTTTCATTTCGAACATTTGTGGCATTTGTTGCTTGATTTCTTTGATCAGATCAACAACATCACCTGTGATAATTAGATCATATACATACAAATAAATCAACACTATATGCCCCTTTTCATCTTTCACAATATACAGATTAGGATTTTTTTTACTTTTGTTGTAACTGTGTTGCAGAAAGAATGAATCTATCTTTTCATACCATGACCCGAGTGCTTGTTTCATTCCATATAAAGCTTTCTTTAATCTGTAGACTAAATGTTATTTCCCTTTCTGGAAAAACCCCTCAGGTTGTTCTAAGTAAACTTCCTCTTTTAATTCTCCATTTAAAAATGCAGATTTTACATCTAGTTGGTGAATCATCCAATTTTTTCTAGTCGCTAAAGCAATCATCATTCTGATAGTGTTTAGTTTAGCTACAGGGCCGAAGGTTTCCTCATAATCAATACCTTTTTTTTGTGAATACCCCTTTGCTACCAATCTAGCTTTTAATTTATTTATGGTTCCATCTTCATTAATCTTGGGTTTATACAACCATTTACAACCTATGGTTTTTTTCCCTTCAGGTAGTTCAACCAGCTCCCAAGTGTTGTTTTTGAGAATAGATTCATATTCCTGTTTCATAGCTTCTTTCCATTCATCGCATTGATTTGCTTCTCTATAACCAGAAGGTTCAAAAACATTCATCATACTATTTATAAAGGCATTTTCCCTATATCTAGCAGGCAATTGAATCTGCCTACCTGATCTTCTGAGCGTTGGTGTAGCTTCCAACCTGTTTTGAATTTCCTTTGAATGACTCGACGATTGTTGTATCTGAACTTTCTGCTTCTACCTTTTTCTGCTTCTCATGGTTGTTACCTATTTCTTCACTTCCTTCCACCAAGAACAGAATATCCCATTCCTCATTTCTTTTATCAAATTCATCACAAACCTGCTCATGGAACATGACATCTCTACTAACAAAAATCTTGTGAGTCGAGGGATTAAACAGTCTATAAGCTTTAAATTGTGAACAATACCCTACAAAGGTACATCTGATGGATTTTGAATCTAGTTTTCTTATTTCTTCCTTTCGAATGTGGGAAAACGCTTTAGACCCAAATACTCTCAAATGTTTTACTACAAGCTTGAATCCATATAATGTTTCAAAGGGATTTTTAAACTGAAGACTTCTTGTAGGACTCCTATTTTTAAAATAAAATGCAGTATTCAATGCTTCAGCCCAAAAACCATTTGAAATATCCTTACCTTTCAACATGCTCCTAACACACTCCACCAATGTTTTGTTCTTTCTTTTTGCTGCTCCATTCTGCTGAGGAGTATGAGGTATTGAGAATTGTTGTAATATTCCATGGTCTTTACAAAACTTGGTAAGTTCCTCCTTCCTGTATTCCCCCCCTTGATCGGAGCGGAGAATTTTTATGTGCTTCCCTGTTTGCTTTTCTATCATATATCTGAACTGCTTGAAGTATTCAAATGTGTGACTTTTATTACTCATAAAATATACCCAAAAAAACTTTGTGTGGTCATCAAAAAACAGTAGAAAATATAGTGCACCTCCTAATGACTTTGTTTGCATGGGTCCACATAGGCTAGTGTGCACTAATTCAAGTACGTCTCTCTTTTTCTTTTCTACTCAAACATGGAATTCTTCTCTATGCATATTTCCTAACATACAAGCATCAAAATCATTATGCACTTTTTTAATGTAGGAAGAGCTCTTACCATTTCCTTTTCTGAAGTAACAACAAATCGTTGAAGTTGATGTGACCAAGTCTCTAGTGTCATAGCTCTTCTGTATTCAAACTTGTTGTTGTCAAAGCTCAATCTGGTGTTGTCCTCACATCCAATTTGTACAGAAATCCTTTTCGAATTCTTGAAGCAATAGTCTTCACACCATCCAACAAATCTTTAATATAACAATTAGATTTAAAGAATTCTACCTTGAGATTCTGATCTGTAATCATGGATACAAAAATCAGATTCTTTGTAACTTCGGGCACATACATTACATTATGAATATGTCTGATATTACCATCAGGAAAAATAATAGGAATTTTCTCATACCCTTTGATCTGATGAATTCTGTCATCACCAAGGTAGATTTGTGCTATGTTGTTGATTTCTTTAAAATCTTCGAACCATTTTCTGTTTCTCGTCATATCTGTGGAAGCTCCAGAATCCACATACCAAATGTCTGATTCGACGTTTTCATCAAAGTCTGCTATGAACAATTTAAAGTCATGAACATGGCCATCATCTATGAAATGACCTGCATGTCTTTTGTGTTTCTGTTGTTCTTCGTGAAATTTCTTCTTCCTGCACTCTGTTAGGGTCCCGTGATTTAGTTGATTGGCAAGCCAAATGACAGTGTAACATCAAACCAATCTTTGGAGCCCAAGGACCTAGCCTTCCTGGACTCAGAGAGGGCTCTCTCTATTTGTGTAAGGGATATCTGTGTGTTTGCTTAATATGTTCTGATTTTAGGCTAGTTATGAAGTATGTTTTTGGTTTTGGTTTTTTAGGTTGTGAGGGATGAAACTGATCAAAGATACGAGATAGGTAAAAAGATGTCAGATCAACTGGGCTATGGGGTCGAAAAGGTCAAGAAAGCTATTAGACGGTGATACAAGGCTGTTGAAGGGCTGATTTGATTCAAGGTAGAAAGGATCTTTGGGAAAAATGGAGTAAATGAACATCAAGTTTGTGAACAACAAAGAGTTTCAAGCATAACTAGTTCAATAGATAACATAAACATGGTAGGGCAAACCATTAATTGTTACACCATTTTTTGGTCATCTAACCTATTATCATTAGATGGACCCAAGTACACCATGTAAGACCAATTTTACCCTAAGTAAAATTTCCTTCACTATGTTAAAACGGGAAACCCCAAAAGGAAATATTAAACAAACCTATATTTGTTTGATTTTCCTCATGGAATAATTAATTAAACCATAATTTAATTATTATTCCCAGTCATGTTTAACCCAAAATCAAAGAAATTAATTAGATAAACCTTTATTTATCTTATTGTTTTCTAGGAATAATTATTTAAACCTTATTTAGATGATATTCCTTGTTAAATATGACCAAATCACCCACAAATAATTAAATAAATCACTATTTATTTAATTATCTTTCAACCACTTCCTTAAATAATTAAATAAATCGTTATTTATTTGATTATCTTCTAACCGCTTCCTTAAAAAGATAAATAAATCATTTATTTGTTTATTTTTGACAAATTAAGGGATTTGACCCAAGTCAAATACCTTTTCCCTCCAACAAATATAATAAAATATTCCATAAAAAGTGGATCTAGATCTGGTTAACCCATGCACCAAGATCTAGAATGACCCAATATTTTGTTATAAATAGGAGGGATTTTCCTACCATTCTTCACCTTTTGTTGCCTATTAGATCACTCTGGATCTATACACTTGGTCACATATCTCCATCATTTGCTCCCATTGAGCTCTACTCTTTGCATTGGGTTTTCTACATCAGCTAGAGAGAGAAATCTTAGATCTGAAGTGCTGAGGACTTCCAAGAACCCATCCCACTGAGGGGAATTGGATACTCCTTCTGGTTTTCCTCCCAGGTGCCCCATTAATAAAAAAATTCTTTCAAAAATTGTTCTTGTCTTGTCTATTGGTATATGGAGCAAACCCTTGTTTTTACTGCTTAATGTCTTTCCATGCATAGATCTGGTGTTTTGCAGCTCTTTTCTTGTCTAACTAACCGCAGATCTGAAGATATTGGCAACCACTTTTGTTGTTAGGGCTATTAGTTATGCGTAGCTAAAGTGGTCCTTTTTCGTACACTTCAACAAAGGATTCATACTAACAAATGGCGACTCCACACGGGTTTTAAATTACGACCACTGTTGTTTTTCATATTCCTGCATATCCAGCTACTTCAGACCCTAGGGTTTCTTTTCAGCTTTTTGTTTTTCCTATTTTCATGGTGTTTTTTCCCTATAACACCCTAAAACATTAAAATTTCTAACCCGCGTCATTCAGCCCTATTACGCGAGGTGGCAGACATCGTTGTATGAGTAAGAACGACATTTTTTCTGAAATACTTGTGAAGTGCGGGAACTTGGAGTCGCTTTTCACAGCCCATAAATGTGACACATGGAACTTCAAGTCGTAAAAGAAAACAACCCCAAAAGCTAGTAGGAGCAAAAAGTTGATCCAATATGATGGACATTTTTTGATGTTTTTAGAAATTTTTAGGTTTTTAAACTTAGAGTTTCAAAACCTAAGTGTGGCCGTTTAGAGCCTCTTCGTCTGCTTTGCTCATCATGTGGGAACTAGCCACCAGGGCACATTTTCCTTGTTGGTGGAAGAGTTTTAAATTGTTTCGGTGTCGATTTTTCGATTTCGGCCCTCCTTTTCCGGATACGATTACCTCCCTTTCGGATCCATTGTGTCTGACCTTTCTTCCTTTCAAATCACCTCTTGTCGTTTTGTTTGGACCTCCTTTGACGGCCTCCGCCTCGCCCCCTCCGGTTTTTGCTGATTTCCTTCCTTTTTCCAGCCACCTTGCCTCTGTCTCTTGGCTGTGATCTGCACCTCTTTCCTGCAGCTTTATCCTCCAGATCCCTGTCCCTTTCAACCCTAGATCTGTTGAGCTCTTTTTATGTGTGTTTTGACTAGATTTTTGCCCTCTTTTAGAGTAGTTTTGAGAGGCCCGCCTCTTTGGGTTATATTGATGCATAGTTAGTTGTTAAATGTTCTGTCTTTTCAGCAATCTATATTGTTCTACGCAGATTTCTTTTCAGTTACACAACACACTTTTTCTTGCTCTCAAAACGAAAAGGGTTTAAAAATTAAAATTAACGCACGCCACACACTGACCCTAAGTGAAGAAGCGCCTGGTTAACACCGCCTGGCAAAGACTCTAAAATCAATTGTCCTTGCGTTGCACCTTGCTCACTTATGGAGAAACTTGATTCTGTCCCTTTCACCTTACTTGTCGGTTTCCTTCTTCTGTCATCATTGCACCCCAAGGCGCCTTTCCGGAGACTTCTTTGGCCTTCACCCACTGGAGTTTAGGTTGATGAAGCTGCTCGCCGCCGTCGTCGGGCTTCGGTCCACCTTCGAGTCCGCACTCCAGAACTCCTCTCTGATTCATCGGGTCCTCCTTCTCCTCCTGGTTCTCCCCTGTCCCCTCTTCCACTATGTCGGTCCGAGTGCCTAACGCTGGCGGTTCTCCCGAGGCCTAATGCCGGCCCCACTACTAGCGGAGCGCCCTGAGGGCTACCTCGGGAGCTGCGCCATTGCTCCCCTTCTTGGCAGGCCTCAGCCTCCCCGATTTGGACCGGTTGATAAACGACCCTATACATCATGACGCTAGTTGGCCCGCTATGCCGACAAAGCTTCCTTCCGACATCCCAAAGTTTGAAGGTCGTGCTGGAGAAGATCCTTCAAATCATGTTCGATCTTTCCACATGTGGTGTTCATCTACCTCCATTATCGATGACTCTGTTCGTCTTAGACTGTTCCAACACACGCTTACGGGCGAAGCTTCTAAGTGGTATGTTGACCAGCCCACTTCCTCCCATACCACCTTTGCAACTCTTGCCCGGGCTTTTTTATCTTACTTCCAGCTTCCCCTTCGTTATGAAACTGGTATCGAACTCTTGACTTCCTTCAAGCAAACCTCTTCGACCCGCCTTTCTACCCATGTCCAGGAATGGCGAAGAAGACGGAGCCTATGTCAATCTCCTACCTTCGAAGACTGTGTCTACATGGACTGGTTCCTTAGATCTCTCTTGTCCCCTATCGGGAAAGATGTTGCATCGCATTTTCCTCAAACCGAAGAAGATGCCCTCCAAATGGCGTTAAAATATGACCTAATCTATGCTCAGACCGGTTATGATCCTACTGTCCTACTTGATCTCCCCAGACCCGGTGATGCCCATACACCGGGGGCACCTCATGCCGCCGACAGTATCGTTGGATCTATCTCTCATCCATCCGCTCAACCTCTCATGAGCTATGGTTTTCCTGGGGGAGGGGGCACCACTTCCTGCACTTCTCCTCCTCCCGGTAACACGCAGCCAGGATACGGCATGCCTCATCCTTTTGCCCAACCTCCTGCTTACCTCAATGTTTCCCAACCTAACCATTACCCTTATCCGCAGCCTGGTGCGCCAGCTCCTCCAGCATATGCGCTTTCGCCTCCTTCTCAACCCCTGCAACAGCAGTCATCGCCCCCTCATGAGCAGGTGGATGCACAGCAGGGATTCATGGCTACCCAACCACCTGACGGACAGGTGGCCCCTCAACCTTCCCATTCTGGTTCCTCCAATTACCAGATGCTCATGATGAACTCCGATCCTTCCCCGACCGTCGACCTTCACCTTCAAACTTGATCTCGCCAGTACCCCAAGCCTCCTGCTCAGTCTGCCTCCGAGCCTCCTTCTTCAGGTTCTACAGAGCCTCTTTCGACACCGAATGGCCCCTTACATATCCCTCAACCCAAATTTGAGGTTCATACCAAGATTCCTAAGGGACCATTACGTCGAAACGCTGCTTCCGGTCGAGCTGCTCATTCGTATAGCATAGTAGATGATTTGGCGCAATCTCCTACTGCCATTTCCACACTGGAACTCCTCCAGTCGTGCCCTTCCCAAAAGAAGGCTCTACTATCTGCTGTGGGCACTGTAGATCCTGCTGATGACCAAATGATTGTTTTCGACGCCACTCAATCGGACCATCCTCCTCTCCCTCCTTCCGTCGCCTTCCAAATCCCAGTCAAAATCTGGAACGCCAACGTGTCCCAGTGTATCATTGATGAGGGGGCATCCACCTGCGTGATGTCCACTTCGGTTTGGAAGCAACTCGGATCCCCTGAGCTGGCCCCTTCCACGATCACCCTTTGAGCATGGGACGGTCATGCCTCCCAGCCCATTGGCCTGTTTTGTAATTGTCCTATCACCCTCGCCAGTAAGATTGTTTGCGTTGACGTTGAATTCATCGGCGCCCCGCTAGATTACAACATTCTATTGGGGCGAAGCTACACCTATGCTATGTCTGCTGTCCCATCCGCGGTTTTTCGCAAGATGTCTTTCCCCCATAATGGAAAGATAGTCACCATTGACCAGTTGACATATCATGAGCCAAAATCTCAGACCTCACCTGAGACAACCATCTCTTCTGTAGCCAACAAGCAAACCGTCGACTCCTTGACCAGTGTCTCCCCCGACGTTTACAAGGATTCCTCCCTGCTTGGAACTTTTCCTAGTCTCCCCCCTCCTCCTATCTCTGACCCCAACTCATCGAATGTTTGCATGATGCAATCGTCTCGGGCTGCTCTCAAGCAACCTGCTTCGGCTAGTCAGCAACCTTGCCCTCCGCAACCTGCTCCTAGCCCTTCACCTGCAGTTGGTAGTCATGAGCCCCTTTATCCCCTTGGCACGGTTCCTCCAGGCCTTAGCCATTTAGGAGCCGTCCCACCTGGCCATTACCCCTCTGGTCAGATACCGTTCCTAGCTCCCCCACCAGGAGTGTCCACGGTACCAGTCATGGCCACCCTCTCTCTTCCTAACTTGACCCTTGGGATTCCCGTTTGGTACCTTGATCCTCCAGCCCCCACCTTGCCTGGTCAGCCCAAACCTTATATCGCTTTGACCCCGGTTCAACCGGTCCCCATGACTTCTCCCGCTGCATCAGTGCCTCAGTTACCTCAACAGGAACCACTTCCTGTTGCGACCGCTTTGGGTAAGAAGGGAAAAGCTCGCAAGGGGGCATCAAAGGACAAGGCTGCCTCGACAAACCCTGCTCCTCCTCAGCCTCCAAAGCATACCATCCAGTGTGCTTTGTGTGATGTTGTCGGTCACACCTCCCATAGCTGTCCTGAATTGCTTCATCTCAAGCCCATGGTTAATGTCACGTTCCCTGAGTCCGCGGTCCCAGAAGCCTCTGTTCCTTCCGCGACCGCGGCCAAGAACCCCAAGACTATTCACACCAACCACCCCTGTGCTTTGTGTGATCTCCATGTCCATTACACCCATCTTTGTCCCCGCCTCGAGGACTTCCGCACCTCTATCACCGCGATTCGCCAATTCGAGGCCAAGCGCAATGAGTCCACCTCTCCGTTGTGCATTACGCGGCGAACTACGGACTCTTAGTGCTCCCATTGACATTCCCCCTCTTGATGTCGAGATGACGGAGCCTTCGTCCAGCATTTTCTACCTATCATCATCCATGAGACCCTCGGGGAACATTCCATCTGAATCCTCCCCTGTTGTTTCGCTTGACCTTCCTTCAGCGATCATCTTGGGCTCAACATCGGTAGATCCCTGGTCTACTTACTCTTCGGTCACCCCTTGTGACGATGCGCATGTGAACCTCTCTTCTCATGATGATGATTCAAGTCGCTTCACCACGTCCGGTGGTCTTCCTTCCAGTCACCCCATCTTCTATCGCGATGATGACATTATGGAAACAATCCCCACCCCTGACGTTATCTATTCCCCCTTACATCGAACCCCTGCGTTCACACCACATTCACCTTGTGGCCATTACATTGAAACCCAATGTTTGGGTAAGGGGGCACCCACATTTGAGAGACCCAGAGAAACATTTCTCCACAACTCTCCTAGTGTATCTGGTCGTGTTGACTTTAGTCCCAGTATTCTTCCACATTTAGAAGAACCTATAGAGTCCCATATCACTTCAGATCACTCTAGGGATGATACCCCTTATCGTTCCCTCATCTTACATCAGCAACCCAGTCTCTTAGACATTATTGTTGACCAACCTATAGCTTTTCTACGAGAGCATCAGTTCATTATCTCCAAATCCTCTTTTTGGGATAGTGACACCAGGGATGCCAACTCGGACACTTAAAGCCCGTTTGATCCCTATATGCAGTACCAAAAGAGATTGGTAATCCTCCATTTCCTTTCTCAAACTGCATAACCATAACGAGACCAAATGGCACACCACATCATTAAAATGTGTTTATATTCCCCTTTTTCTAAATACATTTTGGCATGACCACACCATGCTCGGGGGCACCTATGCCCCTCAACCATAACCCTCCTCACCTCGTTTTTGGAGAGGAGGTTGTCTTACCAATCGAGTGTGAAATCCCTTCCCTTCATCTGGCTGTTGCACTTCTCCCTGACACCCAACCTCTAGAACAGTGACTTATCATGCTTGAGCGTGCCTCTGAAGACCGCCGTGTTGCATTGCAAACCATGGAAGCGGCCAAGAAACGCACCAAAAGCTCAATATGACCGAAAAGTCCAACCTCGTCCTTTTCACGAAGGCGACCTTGTTCTAGTATATGACCAGGCCCATGATGTCCTTGGTCACAGGAAGTTCGACTCATTATGGCTAGGCCCTTACATCATCAGTAAGGAGCTTGGTAAGGGGGCATACCTTTTAGAGGACTTCGAAGGCAATCCTCGCAATGCACTCTATCTTAAGAAATATTACCCTTAGCATTTCCCTTTTGAGATGCGTGTTTTATTTTCTGTTAGATAGCCAGCATCTTTTTTGTACTTTCATCCTTCGCCAGGACCTATTTTGTCCAAGAAGGATCACTTCACCTCTCCTTAAAATCGAACTTCCTCACTTACAACACTTGTACTTGGGGCACCATTTTTCCTCCTTACTTGTCTTTGTTCGTGTCAATTTTCGTCATGAGTAACCATCTTGTACTCATGTTTTCATGGTCTCCCATTGGGCTTTTACTGTGTGGCAGCACCATCGAGTTGCCCTTGTTTAGAGCATCCAAGTTGAGTCATCATCGCATTTATGGAGTCTATCCCGAGTCCCTTTGTACCCCGCTATAGCCCTCCATCCTTCATTGCTTGGTCTCTCTCTTGTGTTGCACATTATGACCTTCAGTCCCACTGTCCCCTATCCCTTATGATATTGTGTCAGTTGCTGCCATGTCATTCATGCCCTTTATGCTCTAACAAGGGACGTCGTCCATTTTCTATTCAGTCCTTTCCACTTCACTATCATCATTAGTGTCAGTCTGTCCGTCGCTCTACTCTTTTCTCTCGTGCCTTAGTTGAGGGTCTCTCATTGCCTCACCCGCGGCAGACCTCCTTTTGTCGACATCAGCTCATTCCTTCCAGAAGCCAGGTCTAGAGGGCGGTGTACCTTGGTTCCAGCTTCCACTCTTGTTCGGTGCCTCGGATCAGGCAACGGGATCTCTCATTTCCCTTTGACTGGATTGTTTCTCCAGCTCCTTTCAGCATGATCGAGATCCGTATACTTGATGGTCCAGTGATCCAACAGCAGCTCTTGATAATTCCCGGGTGTGTGTGAGATGTCTCAACCCTCATGAGGGGGTGGCCCTGCAGGTAGCCCCCCACATGCCCGGATGACCTCTTCCTTGCAGCCTTCGATGCAGCTCCACATATTTGATGATGTTGGCCATAGCCACTTGCAGCGCCTCTTTGATTTGCATGTATCAGTCAGATTTTGTGAGCCCTTCCCCGTGTACAGGGGGCATTTGGGTTGTATTTGTATCTCATGTACTGGGACTCTTATTCTACAAGTCTGGTTGTTATCCAGACACGACATGTATATACGGTTCCTCATTGTATTTTAATAAATATAGTTATTTTCAATTGTACTTTATGGTTTCGTCCCTTGTTACTGGACACACTATTCTTTTGTACTTTGTCTCGGCGGGCATAGGTATGCCTAATTACTTCAACAGTGCCCTCAAAAGAGACTTGTTGCACTGCGAGTCTCGTCTCCTCAGGGTCTAGTTCTTCAGCACACTATCTACCTTGCATTTCTCTCTCTAACTTCCCTTTTGTTGTCTAGTGATTGAGTTCTTACAACGTACTTCGGTCATACGATTTGCTCCTGACACTCGCACGCTGGGGGGCAATCTGTTACACCATTTTTTGGTCATCTAACCTATTATCATTAGATGGACCCAAGTACACCATGTAAGACCAATTTTACCCTAAGTAAAATTTCCTTCACTATGTTAAAATAGGAAACCCCAAAAGGAAATATTAAACAAACCTATATTTGTTTGATTTTCCTCATGGAATAATTAATTAAACCATAATTTAATTATTATTCCCAGTCATGTTTAACCCAAAAACAAAGAAATTAATTAGATAAACCTTTTATTTATCTTATTATTTTCTAGGAATAATTATTTAAATCTTATTTAGATAATATTCCTTGTTAAATATGACCAAATCACCCACAAATAATTAAATAAATCATTATTTATTTAATTATCTTTCAACCACTTCCTTAAATAATTAAATAAATCATTATTTATTTGATTATCTTCTAACCGCTTCCTTAAAAAGATAAATAAATCATTTGTTTATTTATTTTTGACAAATTAAGGGATTTGACCCAAGTCAAATACCTTTTCCCTCCAACAAATATAATAAAATATTCCATAAAAAGTGGATCTAGATTTGGTTAACCCATGCACCAAGATCTAGAATGACCCAATATTTTGTTATAAATAGGAGGGTTTTTCCTACCATTCTTCACCTTTTGTTGCCTATTAGATCACTCTGGATCTATACGCTTGGTCACATTTTTCCATTATTTGCTGTGTGAGCTCCCTTTGAGCTCTATTCTTTGCATTGGGTTTTCTACACCAACAAGAGAGAGAAATCTTAGATCTGAAGTGCTGAGGACTTCCAAGAACCCATCCCACTGAGGAGAATTGGATACACCTTCTTGTTTTCCTCCCAGGTGCCCCATTAATATAAAAATTCTTTCAAAAATCGTTCTTGTCTTGTCTATTGGTATATGGAGCAAACCCTTATTTTTCTGCTTAATGTCTTTCCATGCATAGATCTGGTTTTTTGCAGCTCTTTCCTGTTTAACTAACCGCAGATCTGAAGATATTGGCAGCCACTTTTGTTGTTAGGGCTATTAGTTATGCGTAGCTAAAGTGGTCCTTTTTCGTACATTTCGACAAAGGATTCATACTAACATTAATCATGCAAAATGTAACTATAAGCTAATCAATACATAGAAATAAACATTCAAGCCATACATAGAGGTATATGACCCTCTAACTTTGGGAAATGACTATCAGAATTTGGGGAAAAAACTTAAGACGGACAAACAACTTAATTTACTATGTCGGAATGCCTAAACATAGTACTTCAAGTCATTGGGCACTTTGAAAACAAGATTTGCATAGTCTTAGACAAAGGGCTAGATCGGAACTAGGCCTCCTTGGTTCAACAAAATGATAATCTAATCAGTCAAAGAGAAATCTCATGGATGGAACTATAGCTAGCCATAGGTAAGCAGGGCATACCGTAGGTCATACTTAGCATGTATAAAACCATGAATGAAACAAGCAACAATATCCTAAATTATTAAAGAGCAGTCAAGAATTCTTTAATGTTACTTAGGAAGAGGAAAACAAAGAAGCTATGAAGAAACAGGAAATTTGAGGTGCCTCCATGGGCATGTCTCAAATTTGTTCTCTACTGATCTATAGCAAGCAAGAAACATGTATTCATGAATGAAAACTAGAAGACAAAACAAAGAAAGAGACACTATACCATTCTACCAAGTCATGGAATCCAACAACAATCCTCTATTCATCATCCAAGAACATCCAAGAGGCTATCCAAAAGCATGAGACAAGTATTTCTTCCAAAGCTTATATGACCATATATTGCTTCTATCATCAAGTTCAGCCTTGTTTTACAATGAATCCCCTTGGACTATATAGGCCAAAGAGGAGGAAAACCAACCAAGGCAACTAGCTATCCATTGGTTCAAAATAAATATCTAAACTTGTCCTTGAGGCTTTGCAAAGCCCAAGGCACAAAATATCTAGTAAATATCTCAAAATTTGCTAAAAAAGGGAAAAATATTGACTTTTCATCACTTCTCATGTGCAAAAATAGCTAAACGCACATGAGGAAAGATCAGTTTTTAAAGATTCAATTTTTACAAAAATACTCAAAAATTACATCAGCAAAAGGTCCCCTGACTTGCCCGCAACCTTTGGCAGCCTTCCCGGTGTCAAAACGAGGTTCATGATAGCTCGTTGGAAATTTATGAGTGTCTAATTTCTGGAACATCTTTAAATTTTCCAATCCGATGCCTAGAAGTCATCCAAAAATAGGCATGTGTGTAAAAACCCAGAAAATAAACCTTGCTGATAAACGGGGTAGAATGTTGAAAAAGTGAGTGTTTTTTGCCATTTTGGGGGAGAAAATGATCTTCAAATGTTCTGAAAATTGCTGAGTGTGTGCTCCTGAAATTATGGCATCCAATGATACCATCCTCATCCTTTGATGATGCCCCAAACTGAAATGGTGAAGCCCGTGAGTTTGGCCAAAAACCCAAAAAAATGACAAAAACCCAAAACATGTTGAATTTTGCTCAATTTTGGTGAGAAAGTCCCTCAAGGCTTCTTAGAAATATGTCTGGAAGCTCGGGCCAAAATTCCAGGCCTAAAGGTGTCTTTCTCCTCTTTTCTCACCGGGCGCCCTCTTTGGGCAGTTTTGAGCCTTTCTTGGTTTTCTTCTTTGTTGTTTGGCATTCTAGCTTTGGTGAAGAAGTCATGGCCCCCTGCCTAGGAGAGTCAGCTAGCACATGCTTTGGAGAATGCCCTTCACGATCCATGTTTTGTATTTTCTTGCCCTTATCAGTGCTCGCTTGAGGGTTGCCTTGTTTATCTTTGTCACTTTGCCCTTTTTCTTCTTGAAACTGCTGTCCTTGAGGAGGTTTCTGTGGCTGATGTGTAACATGTTGTGGCTACCCCTGTTGCTTTGTTTCACCCTCATCATAAGTCTGATGTTCTTCATGCTGCTGCCCTGTCTCATGAGGCTGCCCCTTTCTCTTTGTATGCCAACCAACAAACAATCTTAAGAATAAGCACACAGTCAATTTAAAAATACATACACAGTAAAATGATTTATGAGCTTGAATAAGGTCACAGGGCCTTTGGTGTTTTGATGTGAGAACAAAAATACCTGTAACAGTCAAACAACAAAACTCCTCACCATCATCATACCCACCTTATACTTCTTTGTTTCTCATACCAGGCTTTGACAGTACCTCCAAATGGCAATTTACAGCTTTATATACTAGAGTTTGTTTATGGATAAAATCTGGAAGCCTTGACCCTGTTCTTTACCATAAGGAGGACTCCTAGAATAAAAGAGCACTTATATAATGCTCATTGTAGCTGAAATTTAGGCTCCCTGTTTCATTTGCTCTAATACTGTGTTTCTGCCTTCAAACAGTGCCTTCACCTTTTAATATTTCTTTGAGGACAGTTAATTGGGTCCTTTGTCATCCATCAAGATATATTACTTTCACTAATGCCAGTGCTGGGCAGACAAAACCACTACAACCCCGAGTTTTTTGAGCACAAATATCAACCCTTATCACCACTTGTTTTGTTCCCACTATTTTCAACTGGTAGAGGTATTATTTTAACTCAGCTTCGAGGGCAGTTTAGGTTTTTTGAGACAAGAATGATCATCCTTCCTTCAGCCAACTGTAACAACCACCCTCAAACCTTTTCACACTGATACACTTTGACTTGCACCAAGGGTTTCATTGTTTTCACCATTACTTAGTCCTTTGATAAACAAGGCATATGATTACCCTTTAGAAATTTAAACATACCAAGAAGGCACATGAAAACCTTGAAAATTTGATGGCAGTTGTTGTTTGAGGGTTTGAGCAGCTTTTAAAAACTTTTGGAGGCATTTTGGAGGCTCAAACCATGTGTGACGTGTTTGCTATAGAAAGCACCGCGCAGACAAGGGTCGTCGGGTCAATTTTCGGGCCGACAGGACCGACACCCACAGGCGCGCCGCACGGCCTTGTATCACAGTGTAAAAACTACGCCTGAACGCGCCGCGCGGTTGTACAAGCGCGCCGCGCGGTTAATAAGCCTGAAAACTTTGTGACATTCGTTCAAACTTCTTTCTTCAGTCCAGGGAAAAAGCAAGGGGATTTTGTCTCGTGCTTTGAGAGATTCAAAAAGGGGTTTGCAACGGTCCTCATCCTCTTTTAAAATGAACAAGAAAAAATCCCTTTTGTATCTGATTGGTGAAGGTTTTGAAAGAAAGGTTTGAGAATACCTTTTCTGAACAAGACTTGAATCCCCTTTTCTTTAAAACACAAACTGATACCCTTTATTTGAAACAAATGTCACAGTGATGATGACCGCTTGTCTTATAAACCTGACCTCCTCTTTGAAACAAAAAAAGCCCCTTTAAGACTTTAAAAAACTTTCACTGTTTCCTATTAGAGAGACAATTGCTTTCCCTTCTGATACCTGCACTGTTGGAGGAAAAATTGCTTTGAGCCATATGAAGGGCTGTTGATGTGTCTTTTGAGTGGCACTGCCTTTTTACTGGGGAATAAACTTAACTATAAATTCAGTATCCCCTTTTCCATCTCTTGTATTTGCATTTCTCTCCTGCTGTCATTTGTGCTATTTGATCTTCTTTTTGACTCTTTTTGGACTTTTCTTATGAAGGAAGCCTTCTTTGACAGCTGCATGTTTTCCTTTTGAATATAATGGCAAAGGTTACTTTCAGACCAAGACCCCTTTGACTTCTTTGGTCGTCAGTTTAATAATATTTCTTCGCTGATGAGAAACCTACTAGCTTCACATTGTTATTCAAATAATAATGGAACTCATGCAAACCAACTTTAAAGCCTACTTTTTTACCCCTGCTCTTAATCATCATTTCCATGCAGAAGTTTTCATTTGATGTTTCACTGTTCTTCAAATCTTGTCCTCAGTTAGTGAAAAACTTAAAAACAGATTTTACCTTTGGCCCTCTGCTTATAGATGAAGGAGGCGCTTTCAACCCTCTGCTTGTAGATGAAGGAGGTTCTTCAGTCTTCAAGTATCATTAGCCCTTTTGACTGTGTTGTTTTTCTTTCACTGTCCTTTCAGTCTTTGAATGTGGTCGCAAGAGCTTGATGAAGAACTCTTTGCTTTGTAGTTGCATCCCAGGATCAAGATCACATTGAGAAGCAACTGTCTTCTCATGTGGAACAAATATTGTCTTCTGAGATGCTGGTATGCCTCTGTCTTTGAAATATTTATCAAAACACTGTAAAAACACCTAAAATCAGCTTGAATTATGGTCCATGTATTGCTGAGACTTGAGGGTGTATTAGTGGCGCGACCTAGGGCTGTAACCAACTTTACTTGCAGAATGGGAAGGTTTGTTATGACTGGTCTATAACAGGATGGATGTTCTTTGGCTTTTAGGATAGTTTTCCAAGGAAGAAATGCCTCAAGCGCCACTTCCTAACTTAGGGGAGACTTTTGGACAGATTTGGATTGTTATTTTAGAGCTGATGGGCAGACTAGTATGGCTGAGGCATAGGCATGAGTTTAACAATGAGGTTTCATCTTGTCATGGGCGAACTGAAAAGGTAAGAAGGAAAAAAAGTTTATGGGGGTTTTCTAGATGACAAATTGACATATGGAGATCAGCTTCTAGAAAACTCAGCTAGGAATTTAGTCATCAATAACAGGTGAAAAATACTGATGACTAACACACTCCTTAGCCATATGAACGATTTTTCCACAATAAAAACAATTTACTACAGAGTCACTTTTATTTGAATACATACCTTTAGCTTGATTCGGTCTTTTCTGTGAATTTCCTCTGTTTTTTTGTGATGGATTTCCTTTTGCTTTGGAGAATTTCTTCTTTTCCATTAACGTAAGATCTACACTCTGGGGTTTTAGAGTCATCTTCTTTCTTCTTCTTGCATTAATATTCCTGCCATTTCTTCAAACTTTGGGATTTTCTCTCTTGTACTTATCTCAGTGATAAAAATTGGTAATCATGAGTCATACCATTCATGGTAGTCATCACCAAATCTACATCTGTAAATATCTCACTGATATCTGCTAATTTTTTCTTCAAATCCGTGATCCGTGATATGAAAGAAGCAAATGTTTCATTCTCATCCATCTTTATGGATAGAATCTTGCTCTTTAAGAACAAAAGACGATTTGTATTCCTGATCTCATACAAATCCTTCAATATCGTCCAAATTTTGCTTGCTGATTTACATTCTCTGATATGTGGTATGATGTAGTCTTTCACAGATATCTTCAACAACATCTTTTATTTTCCCTCTATATTTTTCCAGTCTTGAGTCGTTGGAGCTCCTGTTGCTGGCTTCGACTCATTCCCATTTGCAATTGTCCAAGCACTATGTGCTTCTAGCACAATCTGCATCTTAAACTTCCAATTAGAGTAATTGGAACCATTGAGCTTGTTACTCTCATTCAAGTATGCTTTGATTATTTGATTATTCATCTTGATGATTAACGAAAAAAGACTTTGAGTAATTGACAAGAAAAAAAATATTGATTGATCTACCCCAGATCCTTACAGAAAGAAATATCATGATACAGATCTATCTGATCTATGATCAATCCAACAGGTTGTTTTGCACGTTGTGCGACATGCTATCAAATCCTCTCCACCAGTAAGATCTTCTTCAGATCTCTTCCATCATCGGCAAGCTTTCATCGAATCTCTTCCTCGGTGACCTTTCACTGGATTTCTTCCTTCATCAGTGGTGCCCACTAGTTCATATCTATTTCAAATCTCCTCGATGCACTTACCGATACAATTTCCGCGACAATTGCGCCGGAGATGGAATGTAGTAAATCTTCCTCTAATCAGTGCCTTTGTTCAGCTCAAATATGTGATGATGGCGCGACTATTGTTGTAGGAAACATGATGATCGGCGCAACTGTTCCTCCAAAACCTGCATTGATCCGCTAAATGCCTAAAAAAAAGGTTTAGTTAGTCATCAGGGACTTCTCCTCTGCCACCTGGATACTCGCAAGATTCACAACACTCCGGCTTTGATTCGACCCTAGAGCTCTGATACCATGATCAAATGTGATGTTTTAATTAATAAATAAAAAACCCACTGGTCAGTTCTACGAAAGAGAGTCTGAACCAGGAGATTTTAGCTTTGCAAAACGCTCTACATTATCAATACAACTCAATAAATATATAGCATACATGGATATAGGGAAGTTAGAACCATACCCTAAGAAATAGAAACTAATTCAAATCCTAAGGTTTCGTGAACCAACTCACACTAATTAAGGATTCTCCATTATATTTCAACATATTTCAACAAGAAATTTAAATAAATTATTTGAAGATCTATGTTAACTAATTTAAATCTATATCAACTTCATATATATCTATATATAGAAAACAAATTGTTAAAATAAAATTATCTATGTAGCATTCACAAATATAATTTAAACAATGGGAAATAACACATTGCATTTTTCACTCTAAAGAAGTTTGCAAGTGAAGAAATTCGATCTCGCTCAACTTATGATAGATCTGTATTTAAGATGGATCTTATAATTTCATCTAAAGTAATTATAATAATAAAAAATGTGAGTAATATGTTTAAATATTATAATGTTGTATAGGATAAAATATCTAATATGGGTTATGAATAAAATATTTTAATATGAATTAATATTGATGTATATTTAAAAATAAAATAATAACAAGAAAATTCAGTTTAATGTGCCTTAGTAAAATAGCTCAATGCACATTTTATGTAATCCTTATAACTTTCAAAAATACAATTTAAACAATAAAAAATTACACATTATTTTTTGTACTCTAAAGAAATTTGATCCTTCTAGGCTCATGTTAGACCTCTTATGTTGGTTTAAGGAAAATCATCCCATCTAAAATGACCCTAACTCAAGAGAGAATCTTAATGTGAGGAAGATGGACTTTTACCATAACAAAGATTGTTTCAAAAACAATTTCTATATCTATTTTAATATCAATATATGGTATTTTTAATATTAATTATATATATATATATATATGTGATGGTATCCTAATTTACGAAACGGAGTATATAGCCTTATAAGATCCATTTGAGGGTGTTTCATGATAGGAGTGCTTAAATCGTAGTTTTTATAAAACAAATAGATATACAATGAGGAGATGTTGCCATCGCAAAAGGATTTCCATGCTATTTATAGTTCTCACTTGAGAGAACAATCTCATTTGGTGATGTGAGCAATGTCAATTTGAATTATCACTTGATGTTTGTTTGGCCATAGCAATTAGAAATTGTGATTTCAGCTGGATTGTTTTTTTTATTGGTGGATGGTGTGAAATGCATAGTTTAGAAAAAAAAATCAAGGTATTTAATTAATTTTAACTAAAATATGATTTTTGGGAATCATAAATTTATCATTATTAAAATTCATAATATAGCCAAAATATATTATATAATTAATTGGAAAAATAAAAATAAAAAACAACTCGAATGTAAAATATGGAAATTTAGCTAAAGTGGTGTTTGCCTTGTTCAATATGGATAGCAACGGTGTTTGGTTTGGGCTATAGTCTATGTATGTCTTGCATATCCATAGATTTTGTCATTTTCATCAAAAGGTAGTTGGCTTCTATTGTGAGCATCATAGTTTGTATTCTTCATATTCAGAGTGGAAAAATTTACGAATCCATAGGTGGAAACAGGAGGCCAGGCAGAATAATCGAAAGTTTCCTGGCTTCATTTTGTCGAATCATGTCAATGAATTCAAAAAGTCGAGAGTTATAATCATTGGTCGAATAAATTGAGTGCTTGTAACATGTGATGTGCACTTGTCTTTAGCTAGTTAACTCTAGTGCTTCATGTGGTGTGCACTTGCCTTTAGTTAGTTAACTCTAGTGCTTGCATGTGGTGTATATGCACATTAACAGAAACTAAAGCACACTTAGCTTCAGTTAGCTTTAATTATCTATAGTTATTGCATGTAGAACTAAACTTAACTTAGTTGCTTTATGTATTGATTCTCAAACCAATATTGGTGAATCAAATTCATTCTCAATTCCAATTTTTCTTTTTCAATTCTTGCAAGTTTGTGCAATTATTCTTTAGCTAGATCCGTATTTGTGCTCTAATAATTTTACATGGTATCAGAGCTGCAGGGGCTTGGAGAAGTTGCATGAACAATTTTTTGCAGGTTTGAATGGAAGCCAATGATTTTTCTTCATCTTAGGAGCAAAGAGTTGTACCAAATAGTCATGGGAATTGAGACAAAACCAATGTCAAAGGATGAGAAATCAGATTGGCTTAACATATATGACCTAGGCTTATGGAAGACTCTGTCTATCTATGTATTGTGGTATTCTTTATCAGATCAGAAATATTGAATCACCACATGAAATTTTGACTACATTCAAAGGATTATATGGTGATGAAAATGATCTAGAAGAACACCATTTGGAGGCAAAGAGCTCGAGTTATTATAGTAGTCATGAAAGTGGTGAAGACTCCAATAATGTGGAGAAATATTCTCAAGATAGTGTTGAACAAGAAGACTCTGCTTCTTCTATTGTTAATGAACCTGTTTCAAATGAGAATTTTATCTTGTCCAATAACGAAGACATCACACGTGAGGAAATATATTCCTCTGCTAGTGATGAAGACACTACCTTAAAAAACATAGAAGAGGACTTTGATTCCTCTACTATAGATGATGTTGATGATGCAGATCTCACGAGGTCTCAATTTAATGATGCCCCACATGCACTCTTAGTTAGAGAGCCATGCATGCCCATGCATGCATCTAAGGAGGCATCTATAACACCAGGTATGTGCATGTATGCATCCACAAAGGCATCTCTAAAGCCACACATGCAAATAGATGCATCCCTAGAGACAACCATTCCCATGCATGCATATAGGGTACATGAATCTAATCATCAAATGAATGACGAAGTTACAGGGAATCCATATTGGCATGCAACCATCTATAAGAAAATTCAGTCTTTGATCCAACCATGGGAGTTGATACCTCTACTTCCAAAAATGAAGCTTATTCCTCTAGATCCATGATGGGATCATCGATCTTCAGTATTGTCCGAGTTCTAAGTAGACTGCTGATATCTTCACCAAGTATTTAACTGAGCAGAGGTTTTGATTTCTGTGAGATCGTGTCGGGGTGAAGGAGCCTGCCTAGCAATTGTCTTTTCTCTACATTTTGCATTATATTTTGAGAGGAGGGGGGAGGAGTTTCTTCCCACTGGGTTTTCTCTCTTTCCTTTTTTCATGCATTGTATACAGGTACCTAAAATGGCCTTTTTGCCAGGACTCATTCATTTTGCATCACACTCACCTAAGTTATGCTTAAGGGGGGGTGTTGGTTTACATGCACATAGTTAACCTTAATTAGCTTTGGTTCAACTCTAGTTATTGCATGCTATGTGCACTTGTATTTAGCTATTTAACTCGAGTGCTTACATGTCATGTGCACTTGTCTTTAGCTAGTTAACTCGAGTGCTTACATGTAGTGTGCACTTGGCTTTAGTTAGTTAACTCTAGTGCTTGCATGTGGTGCATGTGCACATTAACAGGGCATAAAGCACACTTAGCTTCAATTAGCTTTAATTATCCATAGTTATTGCATGTCGAACTAAATTTAACTTAGTTGCTTATGTATTGATTCTCAAACCAATATTGGTGAATCAAGTTCATTCTCAATTCCAATTTTTCTTTTTCAATTCTCGCAAGTTTGTGCAATTATTTTTCAACTAGATCTATATTTGTGTTCTAATAATTTTATATAGTTTAATACAATTAGCTCCAATCAAATCTCACGATATCGTCCATGATTCAACAATGTCTCTATGAATATAGTAATTCGTTTTATCACAACAATTCAGCCATGTTAATATGGATGTAGTGTTCCCACAAAATAGATTAGATATTTCAATCAGTGTGTAATTATGCATCTCTCCCTTATTCAATCATATCCTTATGTGTGCATATCCTATATTATCTAGAATAGTTTACTTTATTCATATATTATGGATATTTTCTTTCATATCATATTAGTATATTATATGGAATAATTTACTTCTTCATTGTTGCTTTTGCTGGTAAAGTTACTAACACAATAAATATAAAAATAAAGAGATGACTCATTTTAAAAAGATGATAGGGTCATGGAATTTTATATTATTTATTAAGGTTGAAAGATAATAATGATGAATTTTGAAAAAGTAAATGGATGATTTTTTTTTTAATTAATATTTTTTATTATAAAAGATTCCACATCATTCAGAACTCGTATTCATACTAAATTCAAATTCAAACTTCATAACTATGGTGCATCCCCTTGACCTGGAAGAATTTTATGGTTAAACCAAAATACAACACCCACTTTCCACATCGTACAGAATTCAGTTTCAAACTTCCTAACTATGGTTCATCCCCTTTACATAGGAGAATTTCAAGGTTAAATTAAAATACAACACCCACAAGGCTTTCATTACTCCAACCAGGAAGATGGTTTAAATATGTGGCGCTCTACTCATGGCAGAATAACGGTTTGGACATTTTTTTTATCAATGGAATACTCATTATTTTAAAAATGCAGAATTAACATTTTTATATTTAAAAATGTGGTTTATTTTAAAATAAGACTTTTAGAATTTTTAATTTTTAAAATACAGAAAACTTAGATATGAAAACATATTTAATAATATATATGATTTAATGAATAAAATAAGAGTTTTCAAATTGTTTATCGATTTCAAATTTTATTTTTTATCTGGATTACATCTACACAAACTATTTACACATATCAACTATTTAATTTATATAGCTACATTAATTTTTAAATTCAAAATTCCAAAGTACAACAAATTTGATGTCTATATCTACACAAACTATTTACATGTATCGACTATTTAATTTATATAACTATATTAATTTTAATAAAAATTCAAAATTTCAAAGTGTAAACAAGTTTGATGTATAGCTTGACTTCAAATACAACTTTTTCCATTGAACCATTGCTACTTCCGAATTTGGGGATTGCAATCATGGATACAAATGACCTTTGTGCCATTCAAGGCATATATTTTAAATCAAAGGAAGCACATATTTTGAATCAAAGGAATATACTCCTCTTGGATTCATGGTCCGGGAGCAGTAGAAGCAGTCAATTCAAATCTGGTCGCATCATTAGAATAAGTCAATTCAAATATGGTTGAAGAAAATGACGCGCCTGACTGGTGAGATTATGTATTCACGTTCCCGTTTCTCAAGAACACTGGAGGTTCTGCACTTCCGAGTATTAAGTTATTTCATTCTTCACATCACATAAAAAAGGAGTACAGGCTATGTCACAAGTACTCCCTTGTGTTGTCAAGTCATCTAATACTCTCCCGTTGATCAAGATGTCATATCAATTGCGGTAATCTATAGTTGAGTTACCAAACTTGAAATCAAGCGCATACGCTCAAAAAGGGTTATGGCTTACCATGTACATGGTATCAATTTGGATTAAGAAAATCTTGCTCCACAAATATCTAAATAAGGAAAACAGTTTGACGAATCTCATTTCAAATGCCATTGCGGTATCGATCACTGTGAGCTTGCAACCCCAATAGATTATGAATATGTTAAGTAATGATCACGATTTTCCAGATATGCATTCATTAATCCCACACGTATACCACTAAGAGATTCCCGAGTATCTTCATAAACACGTCGTTTAGGGTTTTGAAAGTGCAGCATGTAGTGCCACGTAATGGCATAATTAAAAATGATTATGAACTTTATTACTTTTGGAATATTTTATTAATTAAAAATGGTTATGAACTTTATTACTTTTGGAATATTTTATTAATTATGTCGAAGGCGTTTTTATTATAGGGTTTTATGAGATAATATTGTATAGATTCTTAATATTTCCTTAATTACGCTGAAGGCCTTTTTATTATGGGATTTTATGAGGTAATATTGTATAGATTCGCCCGTGGGCACTGTATAGATTTCTTCATGTGGCGTTTTTAAAAGTTAAAGTCATCCTTCTGTTTAACGATGTCGCGTTCCCCTCTGTTTAACACCATGGTATGTGGAAGCAGTCATTAACCCTTGCCGCTTATGTCCTTCTCGCATCACAAGTGGGATTGTGGAATGTCATGATCAATGGTTGGTCATATGCAGAATGGATATGTTAATGGAGTTGGGAGTGGTTTTTAGTGTGACTTTTTGAAGTTTCAGGTGCTAGAATTCGGTGAAAAATTTTGAGATAGAATTTTGGTTTTTGTTATTCAAACTAGTTTTTTGATTCTATATATGGATTCAGCACCCTCAAAAACATCTCGAACACTTCGATTATGCAAAGTTAGCAATCAAACTTATCTTTGCCATAAATTCCTATCTGAATTTAGAGAAATGACCCCGTAAAAAGTCACCATAAAAAAAGTCACCATAAAAACCTTCAAAAAGTCGCACTAAAAACTACTCGATAGAGTTTTATTGGTCATCTCGCAATTGGTCATCAAAATACACGCGACCGTTCGTCTCCTTCTCTTGTAGCGCAAATCTCTGCTAGATAATCATCTATGACTTCTACATCTTTACGGATCTCGTGTTCCGTCCCCAAATTCAGAAATCTCAGTGTTTTCCAGTAAAGCGTCGGCACAAGAAACCGACCCATGGAAAGCTTGATAGCTCGTTCATACGCCTCTGTGAAACGATTATGTGCGAGGTCTAGTCTCAAAGACCCCGGGTCAAGGACAATTTCCTCTTTCGTCGCACGCTGGAACAGGGGAATAAGCCTCTCTTGCACTAACATGGAAGTCGTCTGAATAACGTCGTTGCGGGTACTCGTAGAAGCAAATATCGCTGACACAGTCGTTCTTAATTGCCTCCACGTCTCTCGTCTTGAAGGAAAATGGCCATGTCGCCAAACACCTACTGGAAATAGTCACCCTTCACGAGGCTATGGAACTTTATCTTCATAATGTTCTTAACATTACATGGTTATCGCCCTAGAACTCTTGAATGAAATGCAAGTGGAATGTGTGGAGCCTAATTTAGTTACAATGGTGAGCATTGTTTTGTTGTGCGCCAGTTTATCATCTATTCAACTATGTAAGTGGATTCACACTTAAATAATTGTAAGTGAATTTGAGTTGGATGTTATGTTGCGTGCTCTTCTCATAGATATGTATTCAAAATGTGGAAATGTAGACAGTGCATTACAATTGTTTGTTAGAATGTCTCAGAAAAATGTGGTATCATGGAATGATATGATTTTTGGATATGTTCAGAATGGGCATGCCAATGAAGCCTTGGGACTCCTTAACGAAATGCAACTACAAAACTTAAAGTCCGATTCGATCTATATGGTGAATACTTTATTTGTGTATGCCTTTTTATGAGCTCTGCAACCAGGTAAGCTAATGCATGGTTACATAATTAGAAGTAATTTTCGATCAATATGGTGAATACTTTATCTGTGTGTGCCTTTTTATGAGCTCTGCAACAAGGTAAACTAATGCATGGTTACATAATTAGAAGTAATTTTCGATCTATATGGTGAATACTTTATCTGTGTGTGCCTTTTTATGAGCTCTGCAACAAGGTAAGCTAATGCATGGTTACATAATTAGAAGCAATTTTCGATCTATATGGTGAATACTTTATCTGTGTGTGCCTTTTTATGAGCTCTGCAACAAGGTAAGCTAATGCATGGTTACATAATTAGAAGCAATTTTCGATCTATATGGTGAATACTTTATCTGTGTGTGCCTTTTTATGAGCTCTGCAACAAGGTAAGCTAATGCATGGTTACATAATTAGAAGCAATTTTCGATCTATATGGTGAATACTTTATCTGTGTGTGCCTTTTTATGAGCTCTGCAACAAGGTAAGCTAATGCATGGTTACATAATTAGAAGCAATTTTCGATCTATATGGTGAATACTTTATCTGTGTGTGCCTTTTTATGAGCTCTACAACAAGGTAAGCTAATGCATGGTTACATAATTAGAAGTAATTTTGATTCATACATTGTTGTGTGCAATTCTTTAATTGACATGTATACCAAGTGTGGGACCGTAGAGTTTGCGCGTCTTATTTGACAACATGTATGAGAGAACTATGTTTTCCTGGAACACGATGATTGGTAGGTATGGAATACATGGACATGGAGATGATGCTTGAGCTTCTTGGGCGCTCAGGGCTTCTTGAAGAGGTTTGACGTTACACCAAAACCCATAGGTATTGGTAAACTTCCAAACTCGTAACTAGGATCCCTAGGGTGGGAATTACAAATTCCATAGAGGTGCGATGATTACTCCAACACCCCCCCTCAAATGCAGCTCAAGGGAATCAATGGCCCCCCTCAAACAAAACTCAGGGGAATCAAACTTGGGTCTAGGCTCTGATGCCATGAAGAGGTTTGTTGTTACACCAAAACCCATAGGTATTGTTAAACTTCCAAACCAGTGACTAGGGTCACCAGGATGGGAGTTACAGATTCCATAGAGGTGTGGTGATTACTCCAAAACTTCTCCACGAAGCTTATGACTTTATTTTATGACTTATTTAGAAGATGCCTTTTAAGCCTAATGTTGTTGTGTGGGGTAGCTTGCTTGGTGCCGGTGAGATTCATGGCAATATTTTGCTTGGAGAATATGCAATGAATTGTATTTTGGAATTTGTACGAGAAAATGTTTCACATTATATATTGTTTTCAAACATTTATGCCGAGGATAAGAGGTGGGATGTTGTTGCAAGAATTTAGAGACAATTGAGTGACAAAATTTAACAATGAATATAGAACAAGCATCTATACCATAAATTATCCTTGAACATGACACTAAGCTAGCAGGCGGTACTAGAGATGAAAGGTCGCTTCTTAAGTGACATAAATACAAATCTCATTGCAACGACCTAATTATAAATTAATTTAGAGGCATCTAGAAAAAAAAGGTCGGAGACTAAAATGATTGTGTTTTTCAAGTGGAATGCAGAGACATAACAAATAAAATATGGTTGTAATCAAGATTTGCAAGAAACTATTTCTTCATGGAATTGTAGTGCCAAATGCGAAAGGAAACACAATACATAAAGTTTTATATCTAATGTGATTATTTGTTCTTATTTTTTTTGAAGTTTTACAAAATTGTGATGTACTCTTAAAATGATGAATTTTTGTGTATTATTTGTTCGTTTTTAAACAAATTTACATTGTATGTTTTTTTTGAATTTTTATATTTATGGTTTTACTAGTATTTGTCAATCACTTTTTTAATGCTTTGAATTCTTGTATTTATAGTTTTAAATGTGTTTATTTATATATTATTTCATTTATTAAATTAATAGTATGTGAAATGATTGTGTTTCTTAGGTGGAATGCAAAAACATAACAAATAAAATACGGTGGCAACCACATTTGTAAGAAACTATTTCTTCATTGAATTACAGCTCCATATGGAGAAGGAAACAATTTTTTTTTTCATTAAGTTTAATATTTAATGTGAGTGTTTGTTCTCTTTATTGAAGTTTACGAAATTGTGATGTGCACTGAAATTTATGTGTTGTTTGTTTTTTTTGAATTTTTACATTTATGGTTTTAGTAGTATTCACTCTTTTAAGGCTTTGAATTTTTTCATTTTAGTTTTAATGGTGTTCATTTATATATTTTTTCATAATTTAAATTAGTAATATTTATTTATAGTTTTTTAGGTTGTAAATTAATAATAATTTTTTTTTATATTTTTTTAGAATGTAAATTAAATTAAATTAATAAAAACTATAAAGATTTAGTTAACTTAATTAATGACAATCTTTCACATCATTATCCAAAAATCATTTCTTTGTCAATTTGTAAGTGCACCACTATCAAAATTGTGTTTCTAATTACAATCTACCTAACTAATTTTGATAAAAAATGTAAATAAAATATTTAAGCAATAAAGAAAATAATAAAAATGTTGATAATTAAATAATAAAAAATAGATAATAATTTTTTTATTTATATATGTATAAGAAAAAATTAATAAATAAATAATTTAATATTTTTATAATTAATTTAAAATGCTAAAAAAATTAATAATAAATATCTATAATCAAAATATTTATATATTAAATAGAATTTACACTTTATACCATTTTATTTTTTTTTACAAAATCACATATTGATTTGTTGTTTCTAACCACTTACATATACAACATGAATCACAAAAGCCCTGCTTTATGATAGTATTTGCAATTTTTAATTTGAATAAAAATTAAACTTTTATAAATTTTAGTAGAAATATATACTTTACATTTTTTTAACTTATTCTATTAAATATATTATAGTTGTTACATTAAACAATGTCCTTATTATTCAACTAATTAAATAAGGAAATGTATAACTTTGATCATTTAGTTATTTATTAGCTTAATTTTCCATTACTCATTTTATTTTAAGCATAATTAAATGATGCAATGGCACATTTCTATGGGCAAGTAAGCAACCATTAGAGTAGAAAGTTGTTCTTCATAATAGAGTTTGCTCAATTTTTTTTTAAATAATATTTATTAGATATTCTTACACTTTTCGGGACAATTGCTGGTTTTATATTTTTGTATAAAGTAATTTTATTAATTATTTTCTTAGTAAAAAAGATTGTTGTAATATTTTATTATTCTTCAAAATAGATATAAATATTTCAATATCTATTATTATTTCCGTAATATTTTATTAATTTTCTTATCTTTACATATTTCTCTATTTCCATGTTTTTTGGTTTATAAAAAAATTGAAATGATTGCAATGGAGTGGAAGAGATTTTAGAAATATGGGAGTTTTGGGAAATTCAATTTAAAAAAGGAAAATGAATTTAATGTATAGAAATTTTTAATTAAAAAATATATATTTAGATAGATTGATATTTTCAAAAGATAGAAGAGAAGGTTGAAAAATTAAAAAAATGTATATATATATTTAAAAAAAAAAACAAAAAGATTAAATTATAAATATGTTTAGTATATTTATTCAAAATATCACTACAAAATAAAATAAATAAATTATATTTAAATAATTAATTAATATTCATTTAATAATTTTGGATGTGAATATATTTTAATTCATATATATTTGTGTTTGAGTAAGAATTAAATGTGAAAATCAAATAAATTAATCTTCTAATTTATTGTTGCTATTGAGTGATATCATTGACTTTTGCTATGGGCTATGCTTTCATATTATGAGAGAGTAATGATATTTATGATTTTTCTAATTAAACTTATAATAACATTTTGAAGATACAAAAAGTTTAATTTTTAGATGTGTAAAATTCAATTTTTACAAAAATATTAAAATTTTATATACTTATCAAAGTTTTAGTATTTTTTTAATATCTTTATATAATTATTAATATAATTTCAATATTGAAGATAATGATGATGATGGTTAATGTTTACTGAGACTAATCTTTGGTTTATTGGACCTAAAGAAATGAATTATTTAGTTTGATTTAAGATTTTATTCCTATGTTCAAAAAGCATGGAGAGAAGCCTCCTAAGCTCACTATAATTTTGACATCTTAAAGGGCTAGGAAGGTCAGTATTGGAACAGAGATTATGAAATTGAGATATAATGTGGTTGTACGCGGGGCACTCTAAGAGGAAGTGATTTTCATCCTCGATGTTCATATTCTCACAGAGATGGCAGATCCTTTCCATCCATGGTGTTTTAGGAAATGTCCAATGACCTGTTTCACTATGAAGCTCATGAGAGTTCGTTCTAATCTTGGCCATATTAATTTTCTTCTTTGAGCTAATTAAAACAGAGAGACACTTTTGATATTCTAGGGTGGGGTTGATGACCTCCATATAATATCTTAATTTTATTCTAGCTACTAAATATTTCTCACACCACATTTTTTCTTTGAACTTAGAAGTAACAATTTTTTTAATGTTATTAATTCTTTGCAATGCCCCATTCTCGTCGATCTCCCAATGGTTTAACCAGGCCCTCGTGTCTTTATACCAATCTCATTTGAGTCTTAGGTGATTTTGGCTGGAATTTAAAGCTAGCTTAGGAAGTCTATGGTCTCCTATGCTATTGATTTTGTGCTTGTACAACAAAAGCTTGGTCATAGCTAGGCTCTCGATAGGGGAAAGACCCACTTCTATAAGGAGAATAGGATAGGGTGTTTTACTTTTAGTTTTGAGGTTATATGTTATAAAACGCTTCTAGATTTTCTCAATCTTTCTCCAGGATTCTCTAGAGATGCTGCAACCCCAAACCTCACATCCATATAAGATAACAGGAGTGACTAAAGTTTCAAAGAAGAACTTCTTTCTGTCCCACATTATGAGGTGTTCAGTTTTACAATTATTTTCATGACCAAAATAAGCTTTCCACCCCCCATTAATCCTTTTCTCAATGCTATAGTTCTAGATGAGCTTGTGATGAATATCAATTCCTAGGTACTTTTAAGAAGACACTTCCTCTAGGTTACTATTGTCATACATAAAATTAGCGTAAGTGTCCTTCTTGGATTTGATAATCATAACTTTGTTTTTTAGTATTAATATTCATACCCATGGTAGAGCAGAAATCCTTAAGAAGTCTAAGTTGCTTATTAAGATTAGAGGGGAACCTTGCAAGAAGAACAATATCATCAGCATAGAGAAGAAAGATGATGACTATCCTAGCTAAGATCGGACCAGCACAACCTGCTTCCTCTAAACAACCTTCTACTTTGTCGATGTAAATGCCAAATAGGGTAGGGGAGAGGGGGCAACCTTGTTTAACTCCGATATTACACTTAATATCTTTCGACCACCCCTCATTGCTCTTTAACTTGGCAACTACATTCTCGTATAACCTTATAGCGGCCACTCTTAGCTCAAGAGGAACATTTAGCTCTTCTAATATTTTCCATAGGTTGTTTCTAGGAACCGTATTGAATGCCTTTATAAAGTCTACAAAGCAACATAAGAGATTGGATTTATCATTGCGGCATTACTCCATAATGATCCTAAGCATAACAAGGTGGTTCGTTGTTGAGTGTTTCCTTCTAAAACCCGCTTGGCATTTAGCCTGCTTACCTTCACTTTCAAGCCATATGCTTAGCTTCTTTTCCAAAATAATACCATATAACTTGGCTAAGACAGGGCTAATCATAATTATCTGATAATTAGAGGGATTATTTGTATCCCCAATTTTAAAACTAGGGATAATGAGGCTCTAAGTCCATGGTTTAGGGAACCCTTGCTTGACCACTTGATTGAAATGCTTGTGGATGTGGGGGATGAGGACATGACCTCCAATTTTTAAGATTTCTACCTGGTAACCTTCAATGTCTTTAGCTTCCCCATTTTCCACGCGTTTAACCCCAAAATCATTGTCTTCTAATGAGAAAACTTCTTTCGCTGTGAGCAAGGTTTCAAAGTTATCCCTAACAATTGGAGATTCATAAAGCTTTTTAAGATAGGAAGTCCAGTCATGTAAAGAAATTTTATTATTATCTTTACTTTTTCTAGTTAGAATCTGCCTCCAGAATTTCTAAAGAGCCAACTTAGAGAGGTGTAAGAGATTCTCTTGTCTTTTATGAATATAATGCCTTTTTTTCCTTTAAGTTAGGGATTTGTAGATTTTTATCTTATCAATTTTAAGAGATTCATCAACAGCTTCCTTAATTGCTCTCCTCACATTTTTACAATATTTGTCATACCATGGGTTGGTTTTGCTATTTCTTTTATTACTTGAAACTTCAATTGAGAACTTGTTAATAGAATATGAGAGGGTTGTAGTAAAATTATGGTAGAGGTCATCTATGTTGTCTATACTAGATAAAGGAAGAAAACTAGTTTTTAATTCATTTAGAAAGAGATCGTTTTTATTTCTATGAAAGATTAGGTTCTTTTGGCTATAAGGATTATCTTCTATGGGATCTCTAAGCATGAAAAAATTGAGAGTTATAAGTAAAGGCCTATGATTAGAGTCAGGCTTGTGGTCATCTAAGATATCAAAATTTATTATTTCATTGTATAAAAGGAGATCATAAATAACATAGTCAGCCACGCTGCTACCAAGCCCATGGATGCAGGTCATCTAGCTAGAATTGAGTCACTTCTTTAGACCGTTGCAAATTATGAAATCCTGAGCACTAAATATAAGGTTTTAATTATAAATTTTATTAATAATAAAAATTATACTCTTTAACATTTTATTAAAAGGAAAAATTAATATATTAACATAATAAAATATAATATATACAATAATTCCATTAAAAAATATTCTTTTGCATTGGTTTTCAATTAGTTTGAAATAATATTAATTTAAAATATTGTTTTAACTACTTTGGCATTTCATAAAGATAAAGTTTTAATTGTAAATTTTAATATAATTAGAAATTAATTCTTATTAATAATTTGTAAAGATCAAATGTAATATATGAACATAATAAAATATAATATATTATATAATAATTTCAAGAGACAATATTCTTTTGCCTTGATTTTCAATTAGTTTGAAATAATTTTAATTTAAAATATTGTTTAGATTTTTTTACATGAATGAAAAGTATCTACTTTTTCAAGGTTGTATCATTCCAATTTTTAAAATAATTTATTAATTTTATTATATCAATAAAATAGATATTTTTTAACATTACTCTAATAATTTTATCATTTTTAAAATATTTTATTATTATTATTTTATTAGGAATTTGGCTTCTGTGATCTATAAAATGTGTGTAAAATTTTTTTGGTGAAAATTACATAAAAGAAATTTGTGTCGACGCATTTCGAACCAGCCAGTGTGGTTCATCATCAGGGCAAGATGAGAAATCTGATCAGAAAACCAGTTTAAGTAGAACAAGACTGCTCCAACTAGTCATTGGAAAAACGGCTAGTTTGACTAGAATAAGAAAATTATTATTATTATTTATTTATTTTTTAATTTTTTAAATTTGATTATGTTTTTATTATAAATTCTATATAAATAAAAATAAAATATAAAATCAAATCAAATTAATTAATTAAATAAATCAAATATAAAATCAAATCAAATAAATAATTAATTAATAATAATAATAATACTAAATAATCAAATAATTTAATATTAATAAAGAGGTAAGATTTAAAAAAATAAATAAATTAAAATTTTAAAATTAAAATAAAAAATAAATAAATAATACTAATAATACTAATAAAAATAAAAATAAAAATAAATAAATAAATAAATATATATATATATATATATATATATATATATATATATAACAAAAATACCAATCAAAACCAAATTAGAAAAATAAAAGGAGCACATCTGGATAGAGGAATCAAGATCGACTAAGAGTGAAGAGCATGAATCCAACATCTGCTAACATTCCACCCATCATCCTTATTAAGGTTAACTGGCCTCTTTTCTATTTCCAAAGCTTCCCTTAACTTTCGGTGGTGGAAGTGGTCAATAGTTGCAATAACCTTAGTATCTTCAATACAAATATGGTGATTGGTTTTTTCAGCAGGCTCTGCCAAGGCAGAGGACCGAGATCTACCATGTCTAAGGTCAACGACATGTTCATGAATTCTTTGGTTAATAGATTGACCGGTTTCACCAATGTAAGGGGTCCCACAGGAACATGGAATCACATAAACACCCTTACCATCCATCGGGCAAATCGGGTCTTTAACCAATCTAAGAGAACCAAGGATAGTGCGGAGAGGCTTGAAAGTTGAAGAGACATTATTTTTCTTCAATATCCTTGCGATTTTATCAGTAGTACCTTGGATAAAAGGAAGGTGAACTCCAGATAATCGATCGCAAGGATATTTCTTAACCTTAGGACCTTTCTCAGCTTTTTGAAAAGCTCTAAGACACTGAGCCCTGCTATAACCATTCTTACAGAAGACATTAAGGAGATGTGATTTTTCACCTTCAAAGTGGTTCACATCTGAGATTCTAAAGGCTCTGGTTGCTAGAAAACTGAGAACCCCAAGCTTCTAAGCCGGGAAATAATGAGAACTAGCATGTAAATATTGTTCAGTATGGGTCTTCTTTCTAAAAACTTGATGAGAGAAGGAACCATCATCATTTCTCGAAAGAAGGACATCCAGAAAGGGAAGGCTACCATCAACTTCAAATTCCATGGTAAACTTAATGAAGTCAGATTGATCATTAAGATGCTGGAAGAAAAGGTCTAATTTCTCTTTACCATGGGGCCACAATACACAGGTGTCATCAACAAACCTTTTCCAAAGATTCGGTTGAAAAAGGGAAGAGGAAAGGGCCTTCGATTCAAAGTGTTCCATGAAAATATTAGCAACAACAGGGGAAAGGGGGGAACCCATGGCCACACCACAGGTCTGTTCAAAGAATACACCCTCGAAACTAAAGAAGGTCGAGGTAAGACAAATCTCCACAAGATGAGCAGTATCAGGATCCGTGATACGAGAGATGACATCAATGGCTTCCTTAATGGGAATGCAAGTATATAATGATACAACATCAAAACTCACAAACCTATCATCTGGATCCAACTTAATGTCTTTCAATTCATTAATGAAGGAGGAAGAATCTTTGACAAAGGAGTCGGTGCGACCTACAAGGGGCTTCACCTTACTAGCTAAAAATTTAGCGAGTAGATAAGTCGGACCACCTATGGTGTTGACAATGGGGCGAAGGGGAACACCTTCCTTATGAATCTTAGGAAGACCATAAATCCTCGGGGTAAGGGGATCCTGATACTGCGCATCTTGTAGAGATTTGTCTTACCTCGACCTTCTTTAGTTTCGAGGGTGTATTCTTTAAACAGACCTGTGGTGTGGCCATGGGTTCCCCCCTTTCCCCTGTTGTTGCTAATCTTTTCATGGAACACTTTGAATCGAAGGCCCTTTTCTCTTCCCTTTTTCAACTGAAGCTTTGGAAAATGTTTGTTGATGACACTTGTGTATTGTGGCCCCATGGTAAAGAGAAATTAGACCTTTTCTTCCAGCATCTTAATGATCAATCTGAATTCATTAAGTTTACCATGGAATTTGAAGTTGATGGTAGCCTGCCCTTTCTGGATGTCCTTCTTTCGAGAAATGATGATGGTTCCTTCTCTCATCAAGTTTTTAGAAAGAAGACCCATATCGAACAAGTATTTACATGCTAGTTCTCATCATTTCGCCTCGTGCTTTCTGGGGTTCTCGCATTCTTAGCAAACAGAGCTTTAGAATCTCGATGTGAACCACTTTGAAGGTGAAAAATCGCATCTCTCAATGTCTTCTCGTAAGAACGGTTATAGTAGGGCTCATTGTCTTAGAGCTTTTCAAAAGCTAAGAAAGGTCCTAAGGTTAAGAAAGATCCTTGCGATCATTATCCGGAGTTCACCTTTCCTTTTATCCAAGGTACTACTGATAAAATCGCAAGGATATTGAAGAAACACAATGTCTCTTCAACTTTCAAGCCTCTCCACACTATCCGTGGTTCTCTTAGATCGGTTAAAGACCCGATTTTCCCGATGGATGGTAAGGGTGTTTATTTAATTCCATGTTCCTGTGGGACCCCTTACATTGGTGAAACCGGTCGATCTACTAACCAAAGAATTCATGAACATGTCGCTGACCTTAGACATGGTAGATCTCAGTCCTCTGCCTTGGCAGAGCATGCTGAAAAAACCAATCACCATATTTGTATTGAAGATACTAAGGTTATTGCAACTATTGACCACTTCCACCACCGAAAGTTAAGGGAAGCCTTGGAAATAGAAAAGAGGTCGGTTAACCTTAATAGGGATGATGGGTGGAATGTTAGCAGATGCTAGATTCTTGCTCTTCACTCTTAGTCGATCTTGATTCCTCTATCCAGATGTGCTCCTTTTATTCTTCTAATTTGGTTTTGATTGGTATTTTTGTTTTGTTTTTATTTTAATTTATTATATATATATATATATATATTATTTATTTATTTTTATTTTTATTAGTATTATTTATTTATTTATTTTTAAATCTTACCTCTTTAGTAATATTAAATTATTTGATTATTTAGTACTATTATTATTATTATTATTACTTATTTATTTATTTGATTTATTTATTTAATTTATTTGATTTGATTTTATATTTTATTTATATTTATATAGAATTTATAATAAAAACATAATCAAATTTAAAAAATTAAAAAATAAATAAATAAATAATAATAATAATAATTTTCCTATTCTAGTCAAACTAGCCGTTTTTCCAACGGCTAGTTGGAACAATCCTGTTCTACTTAAACTGGTTTCCTGATCAGATTTCTCATCTTGTCTTGATGATGAACCACACTTGCTAGTTCGAAACGCGTCGACACAAATTTCTTTTATGTGATTTTCACCGAAAAATTTTCACACATATTATTATTATTATTATTTTGGTAGTTTAGACTAATCCTAATCACCCACGGGTTTCAAACCAGTGACTTTGCAGACAGAGTGCCTTAACAGTGCACCCCATCACTGACTGCTTTACACAACGTGGGCTAATATTTTATTATTATTACTATACTCTAATAATTATATTATTCCTAAAATATTTTATTATTATTACTATTTAATGGATTATTTTTTCAATTAGTCTAAACCATAGTCCTAGCCTCTCTCTAAAAGTTGTATTAACATGAAAAATCTAGCCATGATGGATTGCATTTCCGCTACCCAGGGCATTATTAGTCCTAGTTGCATCTACGACTAGAACTATAGTAGTCGAAATATCGAGTTAACATCAATTTCAAGGTTTTTTGTCACGAGTAACCAAACTTTTTATTAGCGGGCAGAGTATTTTCATAATTGGTTTTTCTGTCTTATTGGCCTCTTCCCGAGGCACGCAGGCCAAAAGCATATGTTATATTGTTTTTTACCATTGCATTTTAAAAAAGATAAACTAATGTTAGGATTAGTTATTTAGTATTAAATGTTGGACTTAAGTAGTAATATTTATTCTGCACAAATTTGTGTAGCAAAAATGTTGCCTTCATCTTGAGCAACTAGTTTCATCGTGAGCAGTTGTCACTTACACAACACACCACATGACTATCCAAACCACTTGGCTATTTTCATGTGTAGATAAGACATGATGAAACACCTTATCACTACCTGCATAACAATATTGTTACTAAAGGATCTTCTCCAGGGAGGGCTACTCATGCTGCAAGTTACCGAGATGAAAAAGCATTTGGTGTTTGCTAGAATACACCACCTATTTAAATGGGACTGGCACTACTGGAGGTTTGAAACCCAACATAGTTATTTTTACAATTGATTGAGGCCTACAACTTGACAAGGAGGTATGAACATAAACCTGAAATAGCCAAACTTGAAGAGCTTCTAGTCCCTACCTCATCACTATCAGCTATGGAAGTGGGAAAGAGTGCAAGCGCATATATGCATCCAGAGAGAAACGTCATGAAATGGCATGCATGCTCCAGTAATGCAATGGAAAAATCCATTTATATTTAAATTTCACGGTCTCGCAGTACAAGTTTGCCAAGTACTCCGAAAGGATTAAAGGAAAGTTTCTCATTTTTCATTTCAGTTTATGTTGATTTGGAATCACATCCAATATAAACCGATACAAATTTTAAAAAATGAGTGCCATGTTGAGCTCAATCTAATAATAAGATTCAACAAAATCGACGAATTTTTATTTTACCTTCTTTGAATCACATACTTCATTTAGCCGCATAATCATATGAGATCAAATATTTCTACACTAATGGCACCCAACTCACTTCTCAAAGGTACTTAATATATGGGACTGAAACAGACAAAGAAGCAACCTTGGGAAGCTATTGTCGAACTTACCTGGAGGAACAGAGCTATGATTAGTTCATGCGATGACCCAACCGATTCTCATCCCAGTTTCATTTGAACTTGTTGAAGCACCCTGAGTATTTGCATTTTCTCTCACTAACTACACTAAAGCACCATCAACAACATCTAAGATCGTTAAAAACTCGAGATCTCTTTGAATTTCAGTGCATGGGTGTGTAGTTAAGAAAAAATTATTTGGTCTGGCAATGGGTTCAATTTGTCCGTCGGTGTGCAATATGACCTATTATTGTACCCTGTGTGTGTTCTCCCTACTACATATGTGATGACATGTGAGTTATGAGTACACTCTTAACTAGTCTCGGGCCACGCCTGTCATCCCGCTTCCCCTCCATTTGCCACCAATTGGCCTTTAATCACCAAGTCTCACAGTTAATAGATAAATGCACAACCAGGTATGTTGATATGCCTTTACACTTTTTTTTCGAAGAACCTCCCAACTTTGCTAAGATGTTGTTACCATAATGAATACTCATATTTATATTTACATATTGATCTAAATTTGAAAGCTATTTTTGTTGTGCTAATTTCATTTTCAAATATAAAACTTATTTACTGATCTTATGCTTGATGTACAGGTTCCCTTGTTGCTTATGTGTGTCAAAGAGGTAATTAAAACTGAATTTTATGAGTGAATTTGAAAGCATAAAGCAATTTAAAAGGATGAACAAAAACAACATAAATAACAACAAACCATAAGAACTGATCCATTAAAATAGAGTTTTGATGAAGGAGTTCACCCCTCTTGGGCTACGTCTCCTTGGTCCAGCTTCATAACTTGGGCCTCTGTATTAATTCAATTATGCTCAAATTTTGGTTTACATGCATCAAATTCTCTTGGAACATATTCCAATGAGTTAAAAATGTCGAAATCTATCAGAAATGACTATTTATTTACTCAATTTGGTTACCATATGCTCTAGGCATAACCTTCCCTCCTAATGGCCCTAGGCTTCAAAATTATTCAAGGCTAGAAAAACCTCTATATATGAGCTCCTCTACCTCTGAGACATATTCTAATGTGTTCATAGCATGCCAATTAGCCAATAATGACTCTTTCTGAGCTCAATTTGGTCAAAAATTGACTCAGTTATGGCAAAAACAAACTTTCCCCCAATTTCTCCTCCAAATCTGAAAAACTGGAGTTAACTCCGACAAATTTGGTGGAATATCCAAAAATATAAATTTGCTAAAAGTTCCACTAATTAAGGATCTAGATTAATAAAAACTAATCCACAGTTAATTGGATAAGCGTGCTTAAAATCCTCTTAGTGAAAAGTGATGGCTCTTGGTTTCATGGGTGCGGTCACGTGGAAGAGGGGTGGCCTCCTCCAGTCCCATCACCGGATTTTGCATACATTTTAAGTAAAATTTCAGAGCATTCAGTTTCCAAGAACTGGAACATGGCTCAACGATAGTGGAGCGCAGTCTTTGGGGGGAAGTCACGGGGTTGAACCCCGACTTCGATCCCCCGTTACATTGTTTTTGCAATGCAATATATAAACCTTCAACTTTAATGTGTGCATTGTCCGTTGTACATATGCCTTGGACCTTCATATTAATATATTTTTTCCATACCATATGTTTATAAAGCCAACGGATATTATAATATTGCCACCATGTAATGTTTACAATACACCATTTCATATATATGCCTCATGTTTAATACATTACCACTATTAACATATGCACTTGGACTTTGCATAGTTAAATAAGGTTCGAACTATGGTTAATATTAATATATATTATTTAATATTAATATTAATATATATATTACTATAACATAAGATATATTTTTTTTTCCAGTAAGAGTAATTCTATTAAGAAAAGAAAAGTATAGTACAATCAAGCTTGCATGCAAGCGAATCAGAGAAGCATGGGAGTTGTAGGTGATAGGCTATCAACCTCGCTCCTGATAGATAAACCGGGAATGAGCAAAAGAAAACACCGGAATACAAAAATGTGCTCGATAAAGGAAATTCACTTAGCGTGGTCATCGTCAATACCCATTACTTTGTCTTTTTTCTTGCTTACTTTGACCTGTAAACAAAGGAATTTGGATGAGCCATAACAAGTTGTAGATCGTTCGCTCTCGCGCGGAATATCCTTGTCGAATCAAGACGGAGGGGAGAAACTGCCAGAGATCGGGCGCGCGCAGGGGACCGGCGTGACCGACCGAGGGAGCATCCAGCGAATTCTCCTCATTCTGCCCATCTGCTTCAAATTCCTCCTCATCCAAACTAGAGGAATCTATGTCGTCCATAGGAGTGGGAGGGACACAAGGATTCCAGCTCTTGGATTTGGGTTTGTGATTCTGATTCTTCTTTTTGTCGAGGAACTGGGAACATGTACTCTGGAGGTGCCCTGTTTGATGACAATGTTGGAAATGGAAGGCTGTATTTTCGTAATCCAAGGTTTGTGTCCAGTGGAAATCTCCAATATTAAGGTTGATTTGATCCGGCAACCCTTTGCTGATATCTATTTCTGCACATATTTTGCCATAGGTGAAGAGTCCATTTTCCTTTCTTGAAGAGTCTGTAGCTAGAAAGCATCCTAGGGTGTCTCCAATGGCTATGAAGACAGAAATATGCCAAATATGTGCCAGAAGATTCAGGAGCCAGACCCAAATGGGAAGCTTGGTGATGACAACTGTAGAAGGGTCGAAGTCTGGAAACCAAGGGGCGAGGAAAAGTCCAGCCGAACCCCAGCACCAAGGGCCTCCTGTTAAGGCCTTCTGGTAGTCTTCATTTGAGTCAAAAGCCACTATGAAGAATCCTTTTTAACATAAGAAGATCTGGCTTCTTTTAGTCCAATTGGTATGGATCCATTGGTAAAGATCTGCTATGCGAGGCTACAGCCCATTAAATATTCATATGATTGTGGATTCTGCAAAAAACTGTTAGCGTTCGTCAATCCCAGAATTAGAGAAATTGATAGTAGGAACTTCCTCTGATTTATCTACCAAAAATGGCTTTGGAGACATAGTTGGTTGAGCTACTTTCGAAGAGGCCTGAGGGTGGGCAGCTTCTTTGTGGACTGCATCTTTAAAAGAGAAAGAAGGGCCAGAGGAGGTCTGCCCTATGGAACCGCCTCTTAAACGAAAGGTAGCTGTAATAGAAGCGTCCTTTTGAATGTTGTAAAAGAAGAGGGGAAGGGTGTTCATAAGTTGCTTACCCTTATATAACAATCTCAGGTGAACGGAGGGGATCCCCAGCCGGCGTTCGATTTTTTGTAGAAGATTCTGCACAAGATCTGTTGCGTGCACCCAATGCATTGTCGTCTTGCCCGAGAGTGTGACTTGAATCTGAAATGTAGGTGTTTCTTCTGGCAGATCTGGAAGATCTGGCTGGTTCAAAAAATAAACCTGCTTCCGAGAGGTAGTGGATCGGATGCATTTGGTGTGTATTCCCATCCTTGGTGCCTTTGCAGGCCTTTTTGGCAGGTTCGATAAGCAGATCCGCTACTTGCGCGTGCCCGAGAAGAGATCTGATCAGAATTCTTTGTGCCACCTGGCGTTGGTGATTACTCCTGAGCCAAGTCGCTGGCAGAGAGGGACATTGGCGGGGCCGAGAGTCCCTGCAGCAAGATCTGCGTAGATCCAAGTGGGATTAAACCCTTGATCTGTGACCTGGACAAGATTTGTTGCCTGATGGAAGATATGATGCTGCATTCTGTGGATTGTCGGAGAGGAGAGACCACGGAGGCCTGCGGCGCAGAACCCCTCAGTGTAAGTGTGCCCTGCTATGGTGACGGCGGCGGCATTGCCTAACAGAGCCAAGGGAGCAGAGGCGTTGGCGGAAGCCATTAGGTTTTTTGCAGAGCTTCAAAGTCTTTTAAATACGTCGTAAAACTTGTTTCAGTGGATGTACCATTATAACATAAGATATATAATATATATAATTGAGAATTAATTATTAATATTAATATATATAATATTATAACATAAGATATAAATTTAATTATATAATATATTATAATTATATCTATAGTATATAAATTAATTCCAATATTAATAAAATAAATAAATTTCACCACATAAATCCAAATTCAACTTTATGTATAGTATATAAATAAATAATTTTCAGTACATAAATCTATAAATCCAAATTCAACCTTAAGAGGTTATTGGACAAATTTTACCTTCACAAACCAAACTGGTGAATCCCGCAGTGAAACTTGTCACGGTCCCATTGGATTAAAACTAAATAAAATTCCCTGAATGCTGACTGTGCTGCCATGTCATCAGCCTGCACATGTTCTGTAATGTTTTAATAAAATTTTGCATGTTTTGAACGACGATCAGCAGACCATAACTCCTTCATCCGAACTCAGTTTTTGATGAAACAAGTTGCGTTGGATTCCTTGCAATGGGATAGTCGATGTTGTTCTAGTTTCATTCAATTTTGAGCACTTTCATTTTTGAGCTAAAATATTGAGCTTGTAATCATTCCTCCCCACTATAAGCCTTTTGGAACCCAAAAGCTCTCTGATTATTGATCATGTGGATGAGGGTATTGTTCCCTCACCCTTCCAGTCTCTCTCCACTGAAATTTTCTCAATTTCATCATTTGGAGCTTTTCACAAAAGTCAACTTTTTCCTTGATTCTTGCGACCTTCTCTTGTTGTCATTGACATAGTCATGTTGCAATATTTCTAAATTTGCAGATCAAAAATCTATTCTTGCAGAAAAAATCTTGTTCCTACCTTGGTCAACAAGCAAAGGAAACTTAAAAAAATTCTCACCTTTCACACTATCACCATGGTGATTTTTAGTTGATCTCGCTTTTTACTTGCGTCGACTCTTGACCAAGTCTTCGCCATTGTCATGTACCTTTTGGAAACCATAAACCAATATTTGTGGAACCCCGCCTTCTTTTCCAAGCTTCTTTGTTGCTTTCTCTTTGAATTTTGCACTCTCTTGCACCAGCATCTTGTTTCCAACATTGCTCAACATTGATGTTGATTGCTGCAAATGTTTCACATCTTGTTCACCTTCTTTCAAAGTAAACTTGTTAAAATCCTGAAACAATTCATTACAAGCATAAGCATCTTTTTGAAAAGTGTGATTCAATACATCTCTTTGTTTGCTCATCAACAATGTCAACTTTTGACTTGCATTCACTATCCTCTTCATTTCACTTGAATATATAAGAGACAAACATGTCTTCTTCTTATGCGCTCTAATTATGTACTCAATACCATCCTTAAACAAGTGATACTTGTTCTCATGGGGATGAAATACTACTTTCCTATCATACAAATAAGGACTTCCCAATACAATATCTGATATCTCAAGCGGCACCACATCAAGCTCAACTTCATCAAGAGAGTTTGAGTTGATGGAAAATCTTAGTAAGCACTTCCTTGTAACCTGCAAGTTTGTATTCTTGCATATCCAAACCCAAAGGATATGGTCTTGGATGTTTAATAGTTTGAAGGCCTAGTTGCTTAACCAAATATTAGGAAATCAAGTTAGCTTGTGACCCACTATCAAAAAGTGTATCAATCTTGGTATGTTTAGAGACAACTCTAATATGGAAAAGTTCTATTCTTATATCTTCATCATGAGTATCATTTCAACAATTTGAAGAACTAGTGCTTGCTGTTAGTTCCCTGTAATTTCAGCAGATTGGCAAGACTAAAACTGGAGAGACAACATTTGAACCACTTTAGGATTCTAGGATCTAGCCCTCCTGAATCCAGAGAGGGATCTCTCTATAAGTGCAAAGATGGATTTATCTTTTAAGGCTTTTGGTATGATATTAGGCTAGTTATTAAGAACAAGGGTTTTGTTTGGTTTTGGTTGGTTGGGTATGATCTCTAATTGAGTGGAAAGTCCTGAAAATGAAAGGGTTTCAAAGGGGTGAAGATGTGAATACTCAAAACAAGGTTCAACTAATAGGATAGATCTGAAACAACTCTTAATCCATTGGGCTATGGAGTTATAAAAGGTTTTAATTATACAACAATTATCAAGAGTGGTCCATGGGGCAAGTCATCTATATCAAAAGATCCTTTATATTAAATGATGGAATGGAACATTAAAATGTTGTGAAGGTGGAAAAAGCCAATAATATCAACAAGGATTTATCAACTTTCCATACAAGAAAAGCCTTTTTAAGCAATTGTTTAAAACCAACCAAAGACAGGGCTAACCATAAACTTCTTTGGACAAGCTTGTATTAAAACTAACTTATCAGACAAACAATCTAGTAATCCACATGACTACTTTCAGAAAGGATGAAAACATATAAGAAAACAAATTATAGCTTAGGGTCAAGTAAGATATCATCAAAATCTAGGCTTGCTTTAAGCATACTCTTAAGGAAAATTTCAAACAACCTTTGGAGAAAGAACTAGAAGACAGGGCAAACCATAAACTCTCCTAGTCCACCTGCATGTAATGAAAATGTCATTCAAGAAACAATGTTTAAAGTTTAGACAGTAAGACATGGGCTCACCAACATTCCTTGACTGCTTGGATTGTATTAAATCATTCTTAAATACACAAAAGAGGAAAACATAAAGATAAAGCTTATCAGTGAGAGCAGGGTACTTATAAGAGTAAATCCTAGCTCTATATTTGTTGTTCTTTATCAGAGAAAAATGAACAATCTAATGGAAAACATAAGAAGGAAAACAAGTACAAAGAGAGGTACATCACCAATGGTGTAGACCAGGATCCCATGAATCAACTTGTGTATTGATGTCAGTCCAGTTACATACTTCAAGTCCAATGCTTCAATACAACAACAACTTCTCTTCTTAGCATAACTTCTATGATTATAAACAGAGCTTCAATAGTCTCTGAGAACTATTTACATACAGAGAGTTTCGAGCAGCAAGTATTACATCAAAGTCCAACAACCAACAATCTCTCATCTTCTTAGGAAGTATTTATAGAAGAAAGAGGAGGTGGAAAGAAAGAAAAGATCTCTAGGTTCAATTAATACAAGTTAATGCTTCTCGGCCTTTCAGGGGCTCAATGGAGAAGTTCTCTGATATTTCTATGTATTAACTGGTTTTCATTAAGTATTTTTAGCTGCTAGGTATTTTTTGTTGACTTAAAAACTCCTTAAGTAAGTTTGCAGTAACTATGGCTGCTTTAAGCAGAATATCACTGAATAAGGCAATAACTATGCCTTCTTTTGATTTATTGATACTGTAAGTGGTGCTTTTGTAGCTGAAGAGGATATTTTGGCCTCTAATGTGGTAGTGGAGGCCTCTTTACTGATATTTTCCTCTGTTTAACCTTTAAACACTTTAATCTGTCTTTACTCTATTTTTAGGCTTAATCAGCCTTGATCTTTGTTCTCGGGTCTTCATTCACTGATATGGTCTTTGTTTATTTAAACCTTAGGATTAAAACTTTGATCTTCAGGCTTAGTCATTAATCCTTCTTTAACCTTGATTTCTTCACTGATACACTTTGTTATTTTTTGTTGATATAGGTGGCTTTAGGCAGATGGAGGGTTTTTGTTAAACCCTGGATTGTGATCCAGATGTTTAAACTTGGATCTCGTACCCTGTAGATCCTTTCTTCTTTGGTTTAAGTCACAGAATCGTCATTCTGGACTGAACTGGTCACCTGTCTGTAACTGCGAAAATACATAGAGCAAACACCATTTAATCCTGTAAAAAACATAACAAACTCATTATAAAATCCTACGGAATTTGGTTAAGACTAATTTGGAGGGTTCATGGGGGTGGAGGAGCAGTGAGGAAGAAAGTGAATGTAGTGGAAAAAACGAGGAAAATCCTGGCAGAATAGCTAACCAGGTGAAATGGGAGTTCGGGCGCAATATTGAATAAGGGCTGTTGGATTAGATCAACTAACGAAGATCTATGGTTGAGATCATTCAATGAGGTCTTTTGGAGGATGTGTGAAAAGGTAAGTGAACGGGGTTGAGGTTAAATGTGGCCTGTTTGATTAGAATAATCGACGGCGGAGATCACTTTATGAAATCGCTTGGAAGAATGATGGAGGGCAAACAAATTGGTGGTGAGATTAAATAGGAATCGTCCAATCTCAGAGATCGACGACCAGGATCCAATCTAGAGTTATATTGCGGAGGGAGGAGCGGTATAGCGGAAAACCATTAGTGGTCTTCATGTGGCATTGGAGCGATTTTAAGATTTTGGAAAAAAAAAAACACGATACGGTACGTCGCTTGACACGCGTCCCTCCCAATACCGCCCATTTTGCGTAATTTTGGAATGTTAACGTTCAAGCGCAAAAATTACACGAAACTGGTTTTCAGCCGTCGGATGAGAGGCTTTAGATCCAACGGTGCGAATCACATGCGATGGAGGGAAAGATGCACGGGCGGAGAGGTAGGTGGGGTCAAATGGTAGTTTAGATCCTGACCGTTGGATCTTGGGAATGGACGGTCGAGATCTATTGATGGGGAGAAATGAAAATGGCGAAGTGCGGAGAGCGGAAGCAATGTGGACCATCCAATCTAAAAATATCAATGGTGGAGATTAAATCGGAGGTCGGTATGGTGGAGGCTTATGTGATATAAGAGCGGGATGCGATGCAACGCTGGCCGTTGGATTTGACGGAATGGACGGTCATGATTAAATCGCATCGGAGAATATGAAAGAGGCAAAAGCGTCGGGGCTTTCGTATTTGCGATATGCGATTAAGCGCTAGCCATTGGATCGGTTTGAGAGATCAACTGTCAGGATTAAATCGCGGAAGAAATCAGTAGAAGGCAGAGGGGATAGCGTGATTGAATCTCAACCATCAGTTCTTATGGATTCAACGGCTGAGATTAAATCGGAAGGATCTATGTCGGAGGAGGAAAAGGGAAAGACTGAAGGGAAGATTTGCGATGCAATGTTGCGCTGACCGTCAGATTAGAAGGATGATCGACGATTGAAATTTAGATCGCAAAATCGCATCGGAACCGGAAAAGGAATTTGCGATTTGTGAAGGGTAGAAACTTGCGATTTAGCCGATGGTCGTTGATCTTGCAGAGATCGACGGCCCAGATTTGTTTTAAAACATATCGTCGGGTTTCATAGAAAACAAAGGAAAAAGGGTTCGGGAAATGTTTTTTAGTGTTTTTAGCGCTCAATTGTGGGGCTATGGTTTTATGAATAAGGCGAGGAGATCGGGGGCTTTAAAATAAAAGGGCTTAATCGCATCAGAGTTTTTGAAAGTAAAAAGGCAAATAAGGAAATAAGAAAACCTCGATTGTGATTGTGCGATGGGGTGTTAGCTCCGGGTTTTATGCGGATAAAAGGAGCTAGGGATAAGGCCAAAGGGGCTTAAGGCCTTAATAGAAAAATGGGTTTTTTAGGCCAAAATGAAGGTTTTTTAAGGCTTTTTTGGCTTTCGGTATAGGGGAAAATGGAGTTTCTTAAGCAGTTTTTCTCCTAGTAAACAGCAGGTTCTTTAGGATAAAGGGGAAAACACCAGTGAATATTAACTAAAAGGTTTAAAGAAAATTATAAGACTTCAAAAGATGATAGGTTTTGAAAGGAAATTATCTTTTGAAGGCTAAAAAATATTTAGCCACCATTTGGTATGAAAATTTTTTATAGGTGGCTAACAACGGCTCCAACTTGGGATGGCAGCTCCTTGGAGGTGTCAAGAATCTCAGAACAATACTCTATGGATGTAGATCAATGGATTTGTACCTTGAAAACATTTTATTATTCTCTGATCAGCTGTTTGAAAGATGAGCAGAACATTGGACATATCAGCAGAAAAATTCTTTCCCAAAAAACTACCTACACAACCTACTTCCTAACATTTTTTCTTCAAAAAGGTGCATTTGGATTTGCAGACCTTTGAACATCAACATTTTATTCTTTTTGAAAACATAAAACTAATCTAAGTTTACTCTTATTCCTCCATGAGTTCAAATTAAGCAGTTGGACTCATAAGCTTCTCTACCTAACTACAATCTGTCAGGATTAAACTGTCTAACAGACTTTATTCTCTAATTTCTAAGACAAGAAATTTAAAAGCAAACAAGCCAAGATTGAATAGTCTAACTTGTTGCTGATCTATGGCATAAAAAAAAACTGCACATAAACTAAAATTTGTAGAAATTTAAAGCAAAATCATGAAGGCTTAAGATCTGAAAGTTTAAGAACATCCTTCACTTTTCTTCAGCTCTAATTTTGAATTTGTTTGAGCTGTTTTTCTTTCTTTGCTGGTTCAAATTTTGAGCTTTTTAGAACTAGATTTTTTTCTATCTTTGGCTCAAGATTTGATCTAATTAGAGCCATTCTTCTTTTGAGATTCATAGGTTCATAATTTGAGCTTGTTTGAACCTTCAGTTTTCTACCCTAATCTACCATACTGACAAGCCAAGATTGAGCTGTTTGGAAAATCTAATTCACTAACCTATCAGTAGTAAGTGAAAAGCTAATTAGTCATGATTAGGATGTATGACTAACTAGAAGTGTGTTTTTTTTTTAGGAGTGGCATTTGAGCTTGCACACTTTTAGATTTTGTCTCTCTTTTTTGGTATGGGTCTGTACCTTTCTTGTTTTAAAATTTTCCCTCTTTTCTCTTTTCTATTGTTTTGTATTTTTTATTTTTCTTTCAAAGAAAAAACTAAAAAACTAACTAAATGATCACAGCTGAGCTTTATTGACATTCCTACCTACCCTAATCTATCTTGGAAATCTCTGTTGTTTTATATGATACAATAGTGCTAGAGCAGTCAGTTAAGAAGTAACAAAAAAGGGTAGAAAATTTGACTGCTTGTCAGAGATAACCATAGGGTACTTTGAATGTGGGTCTTCAAAACCAAGGCCACCACCAATGGTGACCACTCTTGATGTATCTGGCTCTTGCAAAGAGTCAATTCTTGGGAACTTGAGCCAATCAGGGCCTCCATATATTCTACCATAGGATCAACAAAAACATGATATAAACTTTCTTTTTTTAGGCCTTCCATAACTGGTGGGCTATTTGTATCCTTGACAGCTTGGTTCACTGCATCTTCAGTGTGGTTCTTGAAAGCATGATCATCCTTTTCCTGTACCTCAAAAGGCAGTCAAATTTCTTATTTCTTAGGGGGAGGGAGACTTTCCAAAAACGATCTAGGGTCCCTGAATTGGTATGATTGTTCTTGTGAATTTAATATTTCAATCTTAGTTTCATACCTTTCAACCACAAAGTCCAGGAAAATTTTCTTAAGCTCAGGTTCAGCATTGAATTTTGAGCTGAGAAGGACAACCTTTGGAAGGTCCTCCCATTCAAGTTCTGCCAGGCCACTTGATATTATATAACGACATTCTGTTATGAAATTTGGCTGCATTTTTGCAAATTGTTTAGAGTATTCTATTAGTGGAGTCATTAGGTATTTTGGGATTATGGAGTCGCCAGGTGGAAGATTTTGAACTTTGCTATCCACCAACAACATGATTGGGTTTGCTCAATGCATTCCCAGGAGAGTTTACAAGGACCAGTGAAGTAATAGGCCTACTGGAGGCCAATGGAGTCACCAGGTGGAAATTTTTTAGCTTTTGTGAAGGTAAAATGTTTTATGGTTCCACCACCATGTTTATTATGAAGCCAATCTGAAATATTTTTGGGTTTTCTGAGTTTTTTAGTCCTATGGGTTATGAGAGTGTCCTAAATATGTTTCAACACTTAGCTAGGGTGATGAGACAAAAAAAGTTTACTCTTTAGGCTTAGCTAGCTGATTCCTTCAAGGTTTGATAAGTTTCTATGAAAATCCTAAGGGTTAATTAGTTTTTCACTGATTCAAACAAGTCCTATCATGATTACCAACATGGTTGGTAGTGCCTGAAGAAAGCTACTTATACTACACTGAGTACTGAGTGTTTTGTTTTAATGATTTTACTCAGAAGTCCCCAGCGAAGTCGCCAGAAATGTTAGTTCCCTGTAATTTTAGCAGGTTGGCAAGACTAAAGCTGCAGAGACAACATTTGAATCACTTTAGGATTCTAGGATCTAGCCCTCCTGAATCCAGAGAGGGATCTCTCTATAAGTGCAAAGATGGATTTATCTTTTAAGGCTTTTGGTATGATATTAGGCTAGTTATTAAGAACAAGGGTTTTGTTTGGTTTTGGTTGGTCGGGTATGATCTTTAATTGAGTGGAAAGTCCTAAAATGAAAGGGTTTCAAAGGGGTGAAGATGTGAATACTCAAAACAAGGTTCAGCTGATAGGATAGATCTGAAACAACTCTTAATCCATTAGGCTATGGAGTCATAAAAGGTTTTAATTGTACAACAATAATCAAGAGTGGTCCATGGGGAAAGTCATCTATATCAAAAGATCCTTTAGATTAAATGATGGAATGGAACATTAAAATGTTGTGAAGGTGGAAAAAGCCAATAATATCAACAAGGATTTATCAACTTTCCATACAAGAAAAGCCTTTTTAAGCAACTGTTTAAAACCAACCAAAGACAGGGCTAACCATAAAATTCTTTGGACAAGCTTGTATTAAAGCTAACTTATCAGAGAAACAATCTAGTAATCCACATGGCTACCTTCAGAAATGATGAAAACATATAAGAAAACAAAGTATAGCTTAGGGTCAAGTAAGATATCATCAAAATCTAGGCTTGATTTCAACATACTCTTAAGGAAACTTTCAAACAAACTTTGGAGAAAGAACTAGAAGACAGGGCAAACCATAAACTCTCCTAGTCCAACTCTACTTAGCATGTAATGAAAATATCATTCAAGAAACAATGTTTAAAGTTTAGACAGGAAGACACGGGCTCACCAAAATTCCTTGACTGCTTGCACTGTATTAAATCATTCCTAAATACACAAAGGAGGAAAACATAAAGACAAATCTTATCAGTGAGAGTAGGGTACTTGTAAGAGTAAATCCTAGCTCTATATTTGTTGTTCTTTATCAGAGAAAAATGAACAGTCTAATGGAAAACATAAGAAGGAAAACAAGTACAAAGAGAGGTACATCACCAATGGTATAGACCAGGATCCCATGAATCAACTTGTGTATTGATGTTAATCTAGTTACATAATTCAAGTCCAATGCTTCAGTATAGCAACAACTTCTCTTCTCAGCCTAACTTCTATGATTACAAACAAAGCTTCAACAGTCTCTGAGAACTATTTACATACAGAGAGTTTCGAGCAGTAAGTATTACATCAAAGTCCAACAACCAACAATCTCTCATCTTCTAAGGAAGTATTTATAGAAGAAAGAGGAGGTGGAAAGAAAGAAAAGATCTCTAGGTTCAATTAATACAAGTTAATGCTTCTCGGCCTTTCAGGGGCTCAATGGAGAATTTCTTTGATATTTCTCTGTATTAATTGGTTTTCATTAAGTATTTTTAGCTGCTAGGCAGTTTTTGTTGACTTAAAAACTCTTTAAGCAGGTTTGCAATAACTCTGGCCGCTTTAAGCAAAATATCACCGACTAAGGCAATAACTATGCCTTCTTTTGATTTATTGATACTATAGGTGGCACTTTGGTAGCTGAAGAGGATATTTTGGCCTTTGATGTGGTAGTGGAGGCCTCTTTACTGATATTTTCCTCTGTTTAAACTTTAAACACTTTAATCTGTCGTTACTCTGTGTTTTAGGCTTAATCAACCTTGATCTTTGTTCTCGGGTCTTCATTCACTGATATGGTCTTTGTTTCTTTAAACCTTAGGATTAAAACTCTGATCTTCAGGCTTAGTCATTAATCCTTCTTTAACCTTGATTTCTTCAACATTACACTTTGTTGTTTTTTTGTTGTTGATACGGGTGGCTTTAGGTAAGATCTAGGGTTTTGTTAGAAGCCCTAGATTGTGATCCGAAGATATTTAAACTTGGATCTCATACAGCAGATCATTTCTTCTTTGGTTTTAAGTCACGAATCGTCATTAGGTACCGGAGGCTAGTCACTTGTACGTGATTGCGGAAATGTAAATGCCATTTAATGCGTAAAAACATAACAAGTTGTTGTCATTATCCTGCGGAATTTGAGTTATAACTTCTTCGGAGTGTTCATGGGGGTGGAGGAGTAGTGAGGAAGAATGTGAATGCGAGTGGAAAAAAGAGGAGAAAATACGGCGGAAACTGACTAACGGTGAAATGAAGATTTGGGCGATATTGAATAAGGGGGCGGGTCAATTAGATCAACCAACGGAGATCTACAATTGAGATCATTCAATAAGGGTGGTTGGAGGATGGGTGAAAAGGTAAGTGAATGGGGTCGAGGTTAAATGTGGGCCGTTCGATTAGAATAATCGATGGCAGAGATCACTTGATGAAATCGCTTGGAAGAATGATGGAGGGAAAACGAATTGGTGGTGAGATTAAATAGGAACCATCCGATATCAGAGATCAACAACCAGGATGTAATATAGAATTATATTGCAGAGGGAGGAGTGGTATAGCAGAAAACCATTAGTGTTCTTCGCGTGGCATTGGAGCAGTTTTAAGATTTTGGCAAAAAAACGCAATACGGTACGTCGCTTGACACGCGTCCCTCCTAATACTGCCCATTTCGCGTAATTTTGGAATGTTAATGTTCAAGAGAAAAAATTACGCGAAACGGGTTTTCAGCTGTTGGATGAGAGGCTCCAGATCCAATGGTGTAGATCACATGCGATGGAGGGAAAGATGCACGGGCAGAGAGGCAGGTGGGGTCAAATGGTGGTTCAGATCCTGACTGTTGGATCTTGGGAATGGATGGTCGAGATCTATTGATGGGGAGAAATGAAAAGGGCGAAGTGCGGAGAGTGGAAGCAATGTGGATCGTCCGATCTAAAAAGATCAACGGTGGAGATTAAATCGGAGGTTGGAATGGTGGAGGCTTATGTGATATAAGAGTGGGATGCGATGCAACGCTGAACGTTGGATCTCATGGAATGGACAGTCAGGATTAAATCACATTGGAGAATAGGAAAGATGCAAAAGCGCCGGGGCTTTCGTATTTGCGATATGCGATTAAGCGCTGGCCGTCAGATCGGTTTGAGAGATCAACGGTCAGGATTAAATCGCGGAAGACATCAATGGAAGGCAAAGGGGGGAGCATGATTGAATCTCAGCCGTTGGTTCTTGTGGATTTGACGGCTGAGATTAAATCGGAAGGATCTGCGTCGGAGGAGGAAAAGGGAAAGACTGAAGGGAAGAGTTGTGATGCGATGTTGCGTTGACTGTCGGATCAGAAGGATGATCGACGACTGAGATTTAGATCGAAAAATCACATCGGAACCGGAAAAGGAATTTGAGATTTGTAAAGGGTAGAAACTTGCGATTTAGCCGATGGTTGTTGATCTTGCAGAGATTGACGGCCCAGATTTGTTTTAAAACATATTGTCAAGTTTCATAAAAACAAAGGAAAAAGGGTTCAGTAAAGGTTTTTTAATGTTTTGAGCACCTGATTGTGGGGCTATGGTTTTATGAAGAAGGTGAGGAGATCAAGGGCTTTAAAATAAAAAGGCTCAATCACATCGGAGTTCTGAAAGTAAAAAGTCAAATAAGGAAATAATAAAACCTCGATTGCGATTGTGCGATGGGGTGTTAGCTCTGGGTTTTATGCGGATAAAAGGAGATGGGGCTAAGGCCAAAGGGGCTTAAGGCCCTAATAGAAAAATGGGTTTTTTAGGCCAAAATAAAGGTTTTTTAAGGCTTTTTTGGCTTTCGATAGAGGGGAAAATGGAGTTTTTTAAGCAGTTTTTCTCCTAGTAAACAACAAGTTCTTTAGGATAAATGGGGAAACAACAGTGACGATTAAATCAAAGGTTTAAAGAACATTATAAGACTTCAAAATATGATAGGTTTTGAAAGGAAACTATCTTTTGAAGGCTAAAAAATATTTAGCCACCATTTGGTATGACAAATTTTTATAGGTGGCTAACACTTGCAACATGTTTACTTTTCAAACCCATGGCTGTAGTATTTATCTCATTTCCTGAATTTGACCCTCAGCCATGTTCAACTATAGCAAAAAAAATTCCCTTCGCTTTGGCTTTCAGCCTATTTGGTTTCAATTCTGGATGAAGTTGCCAACAATGGTCTTCATCATGGCCAGTATTTGAACAGTTCTTGCATGTGAGTTTTTCCTTCTCTCTTTTCACAGAGCTATTTCTTTTTCCTCTTCCATAAAACTTTCCTTTTCCTTTACCCTCACTTTCACTTTTATCATCTATGCTTTGTTTCCCCCTTGCCTCTAAGTGTGTGGCTTGTACACAAAATTCATCTAAATTTCTCGGGTTAAACATAATGATAGTATGTTTCAAATAGGAATGTAAACCCCAATGTATTTCAAGAGTGTATCTTGGGAATTCAGATTTATTCCTAACAACAAAGCTCTTTTCCTAAACTCCTGAGTATATTCTTTAATTGTTTTACCCTTGAGTTGCTTAAAATTTTTCCAACTCATAATAGCTTTTTTAATGTAGGCTAATGGATAAAACTATCTTTTAAGGGAAGAAATAAACTCAACCTAAGAAATGGATATCTTACCATGGATTCACATTTCCACTTGAGTCTTTGCTTCCCACCAAATTAGTGTTGCTCCTTCTAGCCTTAATGAAGCTATCTGGATCTTTATGTCGTCTTCATGAAGGTTCTGAATTTTGCAATACACCTCCAATTTACGTATCAAATTTTCAAGCCTCTATGCATTACCTCGCCATTGTACATGGGTAGTTCAAACTTAATGTCCAATTTTAGTAATGTAGTTTTTCCTTTTGTGGCTTTTGAGTGAGTGTGAGTGGTCTTTGTGGTGGAAGTGGAAGATGATGCTGATGGAGATGATGAGGATGATGAATATGGTGGAGATGAAGGTGGCTTTCCTCCACTCTTCTCTTCATCCTTCTTACCACCTGAAGATCCTTCTCCATATGGAGGCTTAGAACCTTCTCCTGCCATCTCTGCAGTAAATACATCAAACATAACTTTAGCCATCCTCTTTATGTATTTGAAGTCTCTCTTGACATATTCCTCTTCTGAATGTCCTTGAGTCTCTCCAACACCTGACATGATGGCTATGGATTCAAGATCAAATTTTTATGTGTGTACCTCTTCAATCAACTCAACTTCTTGTACAAATTGCACCTCTTCAATATCAGCTTCTTGAGACAAAAATTGAGGTTCTTTAAGTGGAGCCATGAGTGGAACTTTAGGTGAAGATGGTGCTCTTTCAACTCTCCTTCTTCTGGTCCTAATCTTAGGACTTGCAACCAACAACTTCCCTTCACCTTTCTGCAACTTTAACCTTGTCAAAATCACAAATTTGCAACCATTAAACTTGCACAAACTTCAAGAAACTATCAAGAAAATAACATTGCCTTTCAATTTGGCTTTTCAACCTTGCTCTGATACCAACTTGATCTAAATTTGAATTTTAGTTTTTCTATGCTAATTTCATTTTCAGATATAAAACTTATTTACTGATCTTATGCTTGATGTACAGGTTCCCTTGCTGCTTATGTGTGTCAAATAGGTAATTAAAGCTAAATTTTATGAGTTAATTTGAAAGCATAAAGCATGAATTTAAAAGGCTAAAAAACAACAACATAAATAATAGCAAACCATAACAACTGATCCATTAAAAAACAGTTTTGATGAAGGAGTTCACCCCTCCTGGGCTACATCACCTTGGTCCAGCTTTATAGCTTGGGCCTCTTTATTAGCTCAATTGTGCTCAAATTTCTGTTTACATACATCATATTCTCTTGAAACCTATTCCAATGAGTTAAAAATGTGGAAATATATCGAAAATGACTATTTATTTACTCAATTTTGTTACCAGATGCTGTTGTGAAACCAGCTCCAAAAATAGAAGAAAAGAGATATCAACGCCTTAGAAATAAGCCACCTCTAGGGGACAACCTCCAATACATTATACGAATGAACAATTCTTCGATGATAAAAATTAAAAAACCTCCTTTCTATATATAGGAGTTCATGGGGCCACAATGTAACCCTAGCCGACCTAACAATAATAATTTAAGGGCACAATAATAAGAATATGGGGGTTATAGGGGTATAATAATAACAATAAGGGGGTTACAATAACAACAATAAGGGAATATACTAGAAATATAGGGACCTAACATGCCCCTCTCCTTCAAAAAAGTGTTGTCCTCAACGCTTGAGTAGCTCTTGGTACTTCTGTATAAAATTCTCATCCTCCCATGTAGAATCTTCAGTGGGTAAGTTCTTCCACTTGATGAGATAATCTGAAATTGATCGATTATGTAGCTGTCGAGTTCTTGTTTCCGTGACCTCTTCAGGTTACAATATGATTTTTCCTTCCCTCAAGTTCTGGCAATATTGTTTGAACTGGAATATTTTCACTTATAACCTTCTTTAAGCATGAAACATGGAAAATTGGATGCACTCGTGAAGAAGCAGGAAGCTCCAATTTGTATGCCATAGTACCAACCTTTTGCAACACCTTGTAAGGACCATAGTACTTTGGTGATAATTTATTATCCTTCTTAGCTTGCTTGAGGGACATTTGTTTGTATGGTTGTAGCCGTAAAAATACCCAATCTCCTACATCAAAACTTCTCTCGCTGCGATATTGATCTGCTTGTTGTTTCATTCGATTTTGTGCCAAATTCGGGTTATCCTTTAAGAGTTGGAGAACTTCTTGCTGATGCTCGATGTGATCTTCCACTGCTTGAACCTTTGAATTTTCCCTTAAAGATGATGTGATGGATGGTGGATGATATCCATAAAGTGCCATAAATGGGGTCATTTTCGCTGCAGTATGGAAGGAAGTGTTATACCACCATTCAGCGAGAGGTAACCACTTGACCCATTGTGTTTGTTTATCAGATACAAAACAACGAAGATATCCTTCCAAACATTTATTTACTATCTCAGATTGACCATCAGATTGAGGATGATAAGATGAGCTATGAGCTAATTGAGTACCCAAACAAGAAAATAACTCCGTCCAAAAATTTCCAGTAAAAATGGGATCTCTGTCGCTCACAATAACCCTTGGGTTTCCATGTAGCTTTTGAATTGTGTCCATAAATGTAGTAGCAACTATACTTGCTTTAAATGGATGAGATAATGCACAAAAGTGTGCATAATTGGTAAGTCTATCAACTACCACCATGATGACACTCTTTCCTTCGGACTTAGGTAAAACTATGATAAAATCCATTGAAATCTCCTCCCAACGTTGACTTGGAATGGATAAAGGTTGTAGAAGTCCCGGGGTCTTAATTGTTTCCACTTTATTCTGCTGGCAAACCAAACATTCCGCCACAAGCTTTTGAATATCGGATTTAAGGCCATCCCAAAAAAATTCTTTCTTCACCCTGTGGTAAGTTTTTAAAAATCCTGAGTGTCCTCCTAAAGGAGAAGTGTGCAATTCCAGAAGAATCTTTTGTTTTAGTTGGGGATTCTTACAAAGATATAAGCGATCTTTGTACCATAAGGAATCATTTTTCCAACTAAATGTATCAGATGTACTAGGATCTTGCTGCAACTTTTGAATGAGTGTCCATACATCTTTGTCCTTCTTCCATTCATCTCTTGCTTCAGTTATCAAATATGGTTGGATAATAGAAATGGCACAAAGCAATGCTTCCACCTCTTCATTCTTTCTTGAGAGTGCATCTGCAACAACATTAAGCTTTCCTTTTTTGTAGATTATTTCAATGTCATAACCCAACATCTTTGTGACCCATTTTTGCTGCTCTTCTGAAGATAGTCTTTGTTCCAAAAAGTGTTTAAGACTATCATGATCACTTTTTACCTTGAAGTGTCTTCCCATTAGGTAAGTTCTCCATTTCTTTAGTGCATGCAATATTGCTAACATTTCCTTCTCATAAATAGGTTTCTGTAAATACTTTCCTTTGATTGGATGACTTTCAAAAGCAATGGGTCTTCATTCTTGCATTAAAACAACACCAATTCCATTTCCTGAGGCATCACATTCCACAATAAAGGTTTTTGTGAAGTCTGGCATAGCTAAAACCAGTGCTAGGCACATTGCCTCTTTAAGATGTTCAAAGGCCTTAGTTGCTTCAGGAGTCCATGAAAATGCATCTTTCTTCAATAATGTTGTTAGAGGTGCTGCTATTCTCCCATAGTTCTTAACAAACTTGCGATAATACCCTGTTAACCCGAGAAATCCTCGCAACTGCTTTATGGTTGTGGGAACTTTCCATTCCTTAATGGCTTTAATTTTTTTAGGGTCCACTTTAACCCCCTCGTGAGATACAATATGACCCAAATATTCCACCTCTTGTACTCCAAAGAAACATTTGGACTTTTTTGCATATAATTGTTTCTCTTGCAATAGTTTGAGCACCCTGTCAACATGTTCAACATGATCCTTCCAAGACCTGCTGTAGATTAGTATATCATCAAAAAATACTAGCACAAATTTTCTAAGGAAGGGTTTGAAAATGGAATTCATCGACCCTTGAAATGTAGAAGGTGCATTGGTAAGGCCAAAAGGCATGAAAAAAAATTCATAATGACCCTCATGAGTTCCAAATTCTATTTTCAGAATATCTTTAGTCTTCATTCTAATTTTATGATATCCTGAACGAAGATCCAACTTGGTAAAATAAATTGCTCCATGTAATTCATCCAATAGTTCATCAATCACAGAAATGGGAAAATTTATCTTTAATGGTGAGCTTATTGAGCTCCCTATATTCTGTACACATGCACCATGATCCATCCTTCTTGTGTACCAATACTACAGGAGCAGAGAAAGAACTTTGACTAGTTTGAATTATACCCGCCTTTAACATTTCTGCAATCATACTTTCAATTTAGCTCTTTTGGACATAAGGATATCTATAAGGCCCAATGTTTGGAGGAACACTTCCGGGAATCAAATGAATAGCATGATCATGATTAGAATAGGTGGGAGCCCTTTGGGAGTTTCAAACACCTTGGAATGATTATCCAGGACATTTTGGAGATCTACATAAATAGATGATTTTGATGTTGGAACTTCTAGTGAGCATAATTGTGCAATTATGCCTCGTTGTTCTTTCTTTAGAAGCTTTGTCATAAAATTAGAGCTTATTATCTTTCCTAGATTCCCTGCAATACCTCGTAATTCAACTTCCTTTCCTTCTGAAAAAAATTTCAAGAAAAGTTCTTGAAAATTAAAAGCTACTATCCCCAAATATTGTAACCATTGTACTCCTAGTACAACATCAACACCTCCCATAGGAACGGAAATAATTGAACTATTCAATAAATATTCCCCAAATTCGGCCCTGTAGTATTCCTCTAAAGCTTCTTTCAAATTCCATAGGTCTAACTTGATTTGGATTCTTCAAGGAAAATTTATGTCCAATCTCCCACAATGACCTAATTATGGACTGGTTCAGTAGAGTGAACTTGTATGACTTTCCACATGTCACTTTTTTCTCCTTTGGCTCTGAAATTTATAGACAAGAAACTACAGTCCATGTACTTCCATTCACATTTTACATAATTCCAATCTGATGCTCAGAGAGAGAGTTATGAAGCTTTTCCCACAATCACCTCTTTGAGATGAAATTCAGGAGCCTGAAAAAGACCTAAATTCCACAGATCATATCTCCAAAAATATTGCGACCCAAGCTCTGAAATTTTGTGAAGATTTTCCTTAGGATTTTCTCTTCATGCTCTAAAAATTTTAACTTCTGAAGCTTTGTAGAAAAAAAGTTATAGCGAAAATTCTGCGATGACCTTTTTACGTGAAATTCAGGAGCCTGCAAAAAGACCTAACTTCCACGGATCATATCTCCGAAAATATTGTGAACCAAGCTCTGAAATTGTGCGAAAATGTTCCTACAGATTTAGGCTTCACACTCTAAAAATTTCAGCTTCTGAAACTTCGTAGAAAATACGTTATAGAGAAAAAGCCACGATGACCTGTTTGGAGCAGCGAAACCCTAGAATCCAAAGCTCTGATACCAAATGTTGTGAAAACAACTCCAAAAATATAAGAAAAGAGATATCAATGCCTTAGAAATAATCCACTTCGAGGGGGAAACCTCAAATACATTATATGAATGCAAAATTCTTCGATGATACAAATTACAAAACCTCCTTTCTATATATAGGAGTCCATGGGGCCACAATGTAATCCTAGTGGGGTGACAACGTAATCCTAGCCGACCTAACAATAATAATTTAAGGGCACAATAATAACAATATGGGGTTTACAGGGGTACAATAATAACAATAAGGAGGTTACAATAAAAACAATAACGGATTGTACTAGTAATATAGGGACCTAACAGATGCTTTAGGCATGACCTTCCCTCATGGTGGCCCTTGGCTTCAAAATTATTGAAGGCAACAAAAACGTCTATAAATGAGCTCCTTTGCTTATGAAAACTGTTCTGATGGTTAATAGCATGCCAATTAGCCAAGAATGACTCTTTCTGAGCTCAATTTGGTCGAAAATTGACTCGGTTATGGAAAAAACAAACTTTCCCCAATTTCTCCTCCAAATCTGGAAAACTGGAGTTAACTCTGACAAGTTTGGTGGAATCTCCAAAAATATCAATCCGCTAAAAGCGCTGCCAATTAAGTAACTATGTTAATTAAGGCTAATCTATATTTAAGTGGATAATCTTGCTTAAAATCTGCTTTGTGAAAGCTGTTGGCTCTTGGCTTCACGGGTGCGGTCACGTGGAGGAGGGCTGGCCCCCTCCACTCCCACCACTGGATTCTACATACACTTTAAGTACAATTTTAGAGCAATCAATTTCAAATAACTTGAGTGCAGCTCAAGGGTAGTGGAGCTCAAATGTGGGGAAGGTCACGGGGTCGAACCCTGACCTCGACCTCGTTACATTTTTTTGCAATGCAATATATAACCTTCGACTTTAATGTATGCAATGTCCATTTCACATATGCCTTAGACCATGGTTTATATACAAAAATTCATATTAATATATGTTTTCCATACCATATGTTTATAAAGCCAACATATATTATAATATTGCCACCATGTAATGTTTACAATACACCATTTCATATATATGCCTCACGTTTAATACATTACCACCATTAATGTATCCACTTGGACTTTGCATAGTTAAATAAGGTTTGAACTATGGTTAATAATTAATATGTGTGGAATTAATATATATTAATTAATATTTTAGAATTAAGAATTAATATTAATATATATAATATTATAACATAATATATGAAATTTAAATCATATATATAATATGAATTAATTCCAATTTTACTAAAAAAATAATTTCCATCACATAAATCCATAAACCCAAATTCAATCTGAGGAGGTCATTGGACAAATTTTACCTTCACAAACCAAACTGGTGAATCTTGCAGTGACACTTGTAATAGTCCCATTGGACTAAAACTAAAGAAGATTCCCTGAATGCTGACTCGACTGCCATGTCATCAGCCTATATCTGTTATGTAAATCTTTAATAAAAAAATTGCCTGTTCTGAACAACGAACACTAGAAGATAACTCCTTCATCCGAAATCAGTTTTTGACGAAACGAGTTGTGTTGGATTCTTTGTGACATGATGGTTGTTGTCATTCTAGTTGCATTCAATTCCGAGGATTTTCATTTTTGAGCTAAAATACTGAGCCTCTGATCACATATTTAGATAGATCTCTAATTCCCCATCATATTTTTCCATACTGTGAATCTTGGTGCCCTCTCTATGCTAGTGATCCACTATGCAACTCCAAATTGAAACCTTCATTCACAATTACCCTCTTAAGCGTACAAATCATAAGCCTTTATATGTTCCTTCCCAACCATGGGAATGGTAATTCCTCTTTTCTAGGTAATTTCTTGTGTTCTAGGCTTTAAACTTGTTTGTTGGCTGGTTGGGGGCACTGTTGGGGGATGGGTGTGCCGTTGGGGGTTTACAAAAATAAGGTGGTACTCAAGGGAGGGGTGATTCGATCCAGGATTTTCAAGGTGATTTCTGTGTTACTATGTAAAGCATAGTGACATGTCCAGGTATCAATTTCATATTCGTGTTGCAATGTGGGTTGCATCCAATCGTGGCATGAGTACCCACAAGTCTTTCGTGTTTTTTTTCAATTTTTATCTTTATTAATTATATAATAAAGAGATATTAGTCAACCTCATAGTTTTTCTTATCATTTTATTTGGAAATCCCAAGAAACCTCAATTATGTGTTGAGTTTGAACATTCACTATTCAGCTAGTAACATAAGTGAATCTGCCCAATTTTTATTTCTTTTTCTTGGGTTAGAAAGCACATGAGGTGTGGTAAAATATTTCAAAGATGTTGTCTCCCTAAACTGCCGTAGGACAAGGGATTTGATCGAGTTATAGAGATGTTGTGAACACACTCAAGAGGGAAGGTGCATTATGCAGCTTTCGGAAAAGGTAAGTCATATTTTTGCTGAGATTTTAATTAATTGTGAAATATAGCATTTGGTATATCATTATCCTGACTTCAATATTGATATGAATCAAATACAGTATTTGCAATATCACAAAGAAAAATTGCACTGAGGGTATCTGGATAATGGTAATGATTTTTGAAGCCAAAGAAAAAGGCCATAAAATCTTCAGGGAATGTCAATATAACATGTTCAAATCCCACAGATACAAAGGAAGCGGCTGTGCAAGCGTATGCCTGCCCCATAGTGGAGGAAGAATGTGACAGTAATGATGACGCTGAAGACTAAGGACTGCGAAGCTGCTCAGTTCTTCCTTCGTTTTTGTCATGCATTCTATTACCACAGAATATCAAGTTATACTTATGATTCTACACATTTTGTAATTTCTGGATACACCAGCGTTGCTATGCATTTCTAGTATTCTCCACGGAGGCAACCTCGAAACCTCACAACTAAGGATGATTCAAGTATTTTCCGGGCTTGTTTCCTCCACGGAGGAAGCTTCGAAACCACGCAACTAAGGCTAGGATTTTTTTAAGCACAACTTACCAACCCAACCTGTAGCATATGTAATGTTTCAATTATTTTCCTGTTTCAAGTATTTTCCGGGCTGGTTTCCTCCATGGAGGCAACCTCGAAACTACACAACTAAGGCTGGGATTGGTTAAGCGCAACTTACCAACCCAACCTGTAGCATATTTAATGTTTCTCTTTTCAAATTAATATAGATTAGCCTAATTTACCAAAAAAAAAAACTATTTAAATCCCTAATAAGGTCATAGTGATGCCACAAACCCAGTCAAGAGGGTAGACTGCAGTTTTTAGAAGAAGGAAAGTCTTGTTTTTACTGAGATCTTAATAAAATGTAGGTCTTGCATTTGGTTGATCATAATTCTGAATTTAGTATTGACACTAATGGAAATGATTACTGAAGTCCACTTTTTACCTTTTAATCCTCCACAAAGTACAACACTTAGGATGCTCTCTCACAGGCTCGAGCAGGGATTACTAATGTCCATTTTTTACCTTTTAATCCGACACAAAAGTACAAAGTTTACGACACTCTCTCAGAGGCTCGAGAAGCTATTACTGAAGCATTTTTTTCTCCAAAAATAAATGTATTCATTTCTATAAAATTTCGAATAATAAGGCTCCTGACCAAGGTAAATCGTGAAATCCAAGCCATATATATAGCCAGGGATGTTATCAACTAAGGGGCAAGGATGAGAGGGTATATTCTTCATTAGGCCACTTTTTCTTATTCTATCATTCACTAGCATTCACCCCTAATTTACTACTAGAATGTGAAATTCTGTTGCATAGGAAGGTTGAACCAGTTCCTCACTGGATTGATGACATGCCAACCAATCAAGGTCCAATAGGTTCCTTAATCTAAACTTTCATCTAAGGAATTTTTCATGATGTCCCTCGACTTTATTTCGATAGTGAAAAGTTTGAATATTAGCATGGTGTATGTACTCCTTCCCTCCTTTCTCGAGTGAGTTTGGAAAATTTAGTTACTTTACGCAACATTTTCACTCTTTCAATTACCACCCTTCTTCTTACTTTACTCCACCTATTTTATTCGATGGATTCTCGATATCCCACTTAATAGATGCTTTGAAACCCATAATATATTCTTCGAGAGGCATTAGCTATTTTTTGTTGAAAGCCTCTGAAACCATTATTGGATTGGGTGGGCCTAGCCTAGCCTAGCCAAAGTGTTTCATGGGCAACTATAACCAAAAAAATTGATTGGATGGATTTTCTATAACATAAAAACTTGTAATACAAAATTAATTCAAATGTGTTTACTTTTTTTTTTTGTTGAAGACGACATGCGAAAGGGCAGGGATGTAGGTTTTAACCCTGAACAGAAATTATCTACACACGAATATTATAACAGAAAATAAACAATAGCGAGAGCATAAAACATAAAACAGATAAACACAGAGATTTTCTGGATCTAGGTGGGATGACGAACGATTTCATTATATTCCTTTTAGTGTTACAACACGTATATATACATGTCGAAGAATACATAAACCTCAATCCATTAAACCTACATTAGAACATAACCTTAGTTCCCTTGACCCAATCTACAAAAAATACCAGGGGCCGAAAAACCATCATACCCCAAAACCATGTGAAAAACCATGCACAAAACCATGGATGCGGACCACCCACCGAAGTGAGACCAAAGAGGGGTACTCGCGGCGCGCACGGACCCCGACGGGGATGCGCTGGCCGGCCCCCGTTGCACCCAGCATGAGGGGGCTATGCTCTGTACCCCACGCGTGGCAAATGAGAAGAATATGCCTGTGCCATTCTCCCCTTGTTGTTTTCTTTAGTAAGGGAACAATCTTAGTCAACTGGCCCAATTCAAGCTTTTATTGTTTCTCTACACCAAGAGAACTTCTAAGTGCTCATAAAATTCGTTAATGCATCTGCAACATTCTTCAAAGTGTCCACCTTTACTGACAACACCCTTTTAGCCTCAACCATATCTCTGTTAGTGATATTGGTGTGATGTGCTTTTGAATGGTGGTAAGGGTTCTTGTGAAATATTGCGCTTTTGGCTATCACAATCTATCTTGCGGCTTGTTGTACCAACCCCATACCGAACACAGCAATGCCGCAGCAGCGCTGCCAACGCACGGTGTCGCCTGTGTATTACGCGCAACGGATTAGCGAGCACTCTGGGCAATAACTGCCTCATCCAGTGGTACGCGCCTCCAGTAAGGTAAGCACACATACCCACTTGTAGATCTTCGTTGGTCCAGATCTCCAGCCCAGTCTGCATCAACAAAACCACGAATGTCCAACATTCTTTCCAATCCTGGTCTTCCCTGGTAGCACAAGCCATAATCACTAGTGCCACGTAAATATCTGAAAACCCGCTTCACTGCTGTCCAATGCTCCTTCCTTGGGTTTGACATAAACCTGCTCAATACTCCCACTGCATGTGCAATTTCTGGTCTAGTACAGACCATTGCATACATTAGGCTACCCACTGCACTTGCATATGGAACATGAGACATATCCTCCTCTTCTTCTTGTGTCTTGGGACAACATTAGAATAATACCACCTACGCGAATAAGGGCATTCACTAGGTTTCTGCTCATATTGAACCTCTACAATATAGTCTCGACATACTTCCTCTGGTTTAACCAGAGCTTCCTCTTTGCCCGATCTCTCTTAATTTCCATGCCCAAAATATAGTTTGCAGCACCAAGATCCTTCATGTCGAATTTGGAGAATAGTTGGGTCTACAAATATTGGATAATTTCTTTGTCATTTCCAATCAACAACATATCATCCACATACAAGAACAAATAAATAACACGGTCACAAATTAATTTAAAATAAACACAGTGATCCTCCTTGCTTCTGGTGAAGCCAAGTCCCCGTATATAGGTATCAAATTTCTGATACCACATCCTTGGTGACTGTTTTAACCCATACAGAGACTTCTTCAACCTGCATACTAGTTCTTTCTTACCCTTCACCATAAAGCCTTCAAGTTGCTTCATGTAGATCTCCTCTTCTAGATCCCCGTGAAGAAATGTTGTCTTCACATCCATCTGTTCTATCTCAAAATCAAATGCAGCAGCAACAGATAAAAGTAATCTAATAGAAGTGACTTTGGCAACAGGAGAAAAAATATCACCAAAATCAATTCCCGGCACCTGGGAATAACCTTTCGCTACCAACCGAGCTTTGTATTTCTTCACCTTGCCTTCTACATTCATCTTCTTCTTAAACACCCATTTGCTCCCAATGGGCTTCCTTCCAGCCGGCAACTCCACCAGATCCCATGCATCGTTTTTGTGCAAGGATGCCATTTCATCAACCATGGCCTCCTTCCAGAGTTTTCCATCCTCTGAATCTACTGCCTCCCTGATAGTTCTGGGTTCATCATCAGTTATAGTTAAGGAAAAACTTGAACAGAAAGCAGATGGACTATACCTTTCTGGTTGCCTTCTTTCCCGAACTGATCTTCTCAAAGCTGGAGTTTGTGGCTCTTCATCTTCTGAGTCTTCTTCTGTTGTAGAGTCTGATTCATCCTCATTTAGCTCAAACTCTATCTTCTCAGGTTCCTTTGGTAGGACTTCATGTTTAACAACATCTTTCACTTCTCTAAACACCACATCTCGACTGTACACAACCATCCTTGTTTCTGGGTTCCAAAGCTTGTAACCCTTTAAACCATCCTTATACCCAATAAAGATGCACCTTTCAGATTTATTATCCAACTTGGTCCTTTTCTCCTTTGGAACATGTACATATGCATCACATCCAAATACCCTTAGATGTGAAAGAGAGGGTTTCTTACGAGTCCATACCTCATGTGGGGTCTTATCCTCCAACACTGATGAAGGTGATCTGTTAACTAAGTAACATGCAGTCTCCACTGCCTCTGCCCAGAATTCTTGTCCTAACCCGGTACCACTGAGCATGCTTCTTGCCTTTTCCATCAACGTTCTGTTCATTCTTTTTGCAACTCCATATTGTTGAGGTGTGTATGGAGTAGTCTTCTGCCGTGCTATACCACACTTCTTACAGAACTCTTCAAATTCCTTCTTGCAGAACTCCCCACCATTATCTGTCCTCAATGCCTTTATCTTCTTCTCTATCTAGTTTTCCACCAGAGCCTTAAATTCTTTAAATTTGTCAAAGACTTCAGATTTCTTCCTCAAGAAATATATCCATGTATTCCTTGAGAAGTCATCTATGAATGAAACACAGTACACAGACTTTCCCAGTGATGGAACTGACACAGGTCCAAACACATCACTGTGCACAAGTTCTAATATCTTGTTCGCCCTCTTAGCACCAGAAGGAAAACTCACCCGATTCTGCTTCCCATATACACAATGTTCACAAAAATCAAAATCCAGAGAGCAATTAGACATACCTTTTACCATACCATTTCTATGCAATATCCAAAGGCCCTTCTCTCCAATATGTCCAAGCCTTTGATGCCATAGCATGGTATTTTCTCCAGATATAGCTAGGCTTTTTGCTCCACTTTCAGGAACCATAGAACTATTACACCCATCAATAATAGTGCTACCTTGTAGCTTGTACAGAGTTCTAGTCCAAACTCCCCGCATTAATACTAGTGCTCCGTGAACCATCTTGCAGGCATATTTCTCGAACATTGTTTTTACACCTGCATCATCCATATTGCTTACAAAAATCAGATTTCTAGCCAATGCAGGAATATGTAGAACACCAGGAAGTGTTCTAATCCTTCCACCTTGCAGCTTCAGCTTGAACTTTCCACGTCCGACGATTCTGGCCTTCCTATCATCCCCTAGGAAGACATCACCATCATCATATTTCTCATACTCGTAGAACCACTCCCGATGGGGAGTGAAGTGAAAGGATGCACCTGAGTCAATCAACCATGACTCATGATCTAGATGTGTATTTGAAGAAGAAGCCAAATACACATCCCCACCTTCATCCGAGGTGGTCTTTGCCTCTGCAAAAGGAGCATCATCAAATCCCTTTCCTTTCTTAGGAGCTTTAGATCTATAGTCCTTTTTGTAGTGCTCTTCCTTTCCGCATTTCTAGCACACCTTTACAAAATTTCCAGGAGATTTAGATCTCCCACTCGAAACCTTATTCTTGTTTCTGTTCTGGGACCTTCCTCGTACAGATAAGGCATCTCCATTCTGACCCTCCATATTTCTCCGTCTCATTTCCTCCGACAGCAAGGTTGAGACAATGTCATCAAAATTCAAGGTAGTTTTATTGCTACCTATTGCAATAACCAGACTGTCCCACGAGTCTGGTAGAGAACACAACAAACTGATGCACTTATCTTCATATGAGATTTTAATATCAACATATGACAACTGACTTACCACAGTATTGAAGGCGTTAAGATGCTCTGTCACCGAGTCTCCATCCTTCATCCTCAGGTTATAAATTTTTTTCCTCAGGAACAATTTATTCACCAGAGACTTAGATTAGTACAAAGTCCCTAGCTTGTCCCACAAGGTCTTCACCGTAGCTTCCCCAGATACATTCAACAATGCTGAATCTGAGACACACAATCGTATTGTGCTCTTTTCTTTTCGATCCAGCTTCTTCCAGTCTTCATCTGACATTGCTGTTGGTTTAGTACTCGGATCTACCACGATCCACTGATCTTTATCCACCAGCAGATCCTCCATCTTGACCCTCCACAACTCAAAAAACTGAGCATTAAATTTCTCGATCTATATTTGATCCGGATTTATGCCGAAACGCAACAGAATAAACATATAACCATAAATACAGAGATGCAATGGAAATAACACTTCATTTCATTAATATCAAAGAACTGAAATTTGCTTACAGACAGAATGGAAATAAAACTAGCTAGGGCGCTGGTAGCTATCTCTGAGAAGAGATGTGGCGGCTACAGGCCTCTGAACTGTGTTACAATGAGGCTCTAGGGCCTATTTATTTTTGAGAAACAATGTAGAATCCGAAACGTCCAAAAACCTAACCGTAGGAGATGAGGTGCCAAAACCGTGGGCACCCGTTTGGGTAAATTGGTGGTTCAACTTCCCGGGGGCGTAACTTTGGCACCCGATCTCCGTTTTCCACGCTCAATAGCTCGTTAGAAAGATCCATCTGAGGAGTAACATTTTTGAATGAGCAACATCGGTCCATGGACCCATGTTCCTCTCCATTTTGCCAAAAAACATCGTTTAGGGCCTCAAAACGGCTCCGGAAGTTCAGGACCCAAAAAATTGCTAAAAATAGTAGGTTTTGTTGCAACTTGAAAATTGAAAGAACTGATGGTGGGGGTTCAAATGGAATAGGTGGGTGGCCACCAATATCCACCTGGATCATTAAGGCCTCGAACCGGCTCCGAGAGTGGAGGACCCGAAAACCTGCTAAAAATAGTAAGTTGTGTTGTATGTGAAGAGCTGCAAGAATTGATGGTGCTAGTCCAAATGGAGTAGGTGGGTGGCCATCGATATCCACCTGGATCATTCCTCCCTCCTTAGGAAGCAATGGTCCCCATTGCGTTGAGATCCTCCATGAGATGAGGCAAATTCTGTTGAACTGAGTATTAGATGTGTTGAAGATGTCAAGGACCTGTGGGTGGACATGCTGGATGCATTTAGAAAATTTGGTTCCTTTATCAGCCTCATACAGTACATGTTTGGATTCTGTATGTGTAGTTGCAGGATGTATGGCAACATCAAGCGGTGGTGCGTTGGGAGTCAGATCAGTGGAGTGCTTGTCCTGACAGTGTAGAGTAATCTCTATGAGTGAGGGGAAAACTTCCTCGTATTCCTCCATGACTTTGTCTATCTGCTGCAGCTGTGCAAGGGAGCCCTGTTTCGAGGTTGTGGCCACAATACTTTTCTTTCCCTGTGAGTGAGTTGCAAGGAAAATGAATTTCCTCGTTTTGGAAACGATCTTACTACGTTGTTTTTCAGTAGTCAAAGAGATGACAGGAGGCGGTACTACCTCCGGTATCCTGTACAAGTTATTTCCCAAAGTAATAATAACGACACGAGGCCTAAACTCATACACATCATGATGCTTCCACAAGTATGGTTGTCCTAACAATACTTTAGAAACATCAATAGGAGCAACGTCACATAATACCTCATCCGTGAAGGGCTTGATGCTATAGGGAAGCGACACGCCGGGCGCGCGGAGATCTCGTGCGCGAGTGAAGCCACCGATGGTGTGTGGATGCGGGTGGGGCGCGGGTCGCGCCATGGCAGAAGCTGCAATCTCTTAGAAATGAGGTTCTTTTGGCTCGGTAGTGGCAGACGAACTATCTGGGGAGCCACTTTTATTGTAGTGGGAAGAGACGTTCCTCCTCCTACGGATCTTCCGGTTCCTCTTTGGATCTATGTAGTGTGGAAGGTGGCATAAGGCTCATCGTCATCTGTTTCCTGCCTGCATTCGCCTTTTCGAGTTGCGATTTCGGATCGGAAGCATGCATCGACTCGGCCCTCATCTCGGCCACTAGCGACTGCTTGGCCTGACACTCACTTGTGTTGTGAGTGGAGCTCTTATGGAACTCACACCACTTTCCCGTGTCCTTCTTTGGCTTTGCGGTGCTGTTCTTTTATTGTGGCTTCGATGAGTTGTATTTAGCCGCTATGCCTTGGCTCCATCCTTTGTTCTGTGGTTTGGAAACACCTTTCCCTTGCTTTTGATTCGCAGATCCAAAGTCTCGCTTCTTCTGCTTGAATTTCTACTCAATCTTGGCAGCATACCGGTATGCCATACTAAGAGAGGAGATGTCGAGGAACTCCATTTCCTCCTAAATGTATCTATGCAGACAGCTGTGATACTTTAGCACCAGATGTTTCTCTAAATATTTGATACCCAACTTTGTGCGCAGGGTATGGAACAGATTCGTCAGCTCATGCACATCTTGATCCCTTTGTTGTCGCAGCGTGGTCCATTGTATGTACTTGTCCTCATAGCTCCCCACGGGATAGTACTGTTCCTTGACGGCGTCTAGGAAAGAATTCCAAGTTGGTACAGCCGAGAACAGAGAGGGTTCTGTCTGGTCCTTGTTCTCACAGTAGGTTTCCCACCAGTCCTTAACATGGGGGGTAGCTTTGAGGAGTGCAAAAATAATCTTCTCCCCGTCTGAAAAGTCATGAACAGAGAAATATCCTTCTAATAGATTCAACCATCTATCTACGGCATCTGCGTCTATTTGACCCTCAAATATGGGAATGTCAAAATTTACTTGTACCTTAAAAGAAAGGAGAGCGCTGAGTGTTTGTTGGATCGATGTAGATGTGCCGCGGGTGGGTAGCCGTTGAAGGATGAGCAAAGGGTCAACATCATCATCGTTCCTTTGTTTTTTCGAGGCCTCCTCAAACAATATTTTGATAGGATCTCCTGCTCCCTCATCTTTGATTTCGTCCCCCATGGGCATCCGTCGAGGTTTGCGAGGCTTATCTTGCAAAGGTTCCACCAGATCAAGCCCTAGCTCCTTATACCCCGACCTCGTTGGGGACATGCAAAGAAGGATCGAGAAAAAATAGACCCCTCTGATACCACTAATCCGGATTTATGCAGGAACGCAACAGAATAAACATATAACCATAAATACAGAGATTCAGTGGAAATAACACTTCATTTCATTAATATCAAAGAACTGAAATTTTCTTACAGACAGAATGGAAATAAAACTAGCTAGGGCGGTGGCTATCTGAGAAGAGATGTGGTGGCTACAGACCTCTGAACTGTGTTACAATGAGGTTCGAGGGCCTATTTATTGTTGAGAAACAATGTAGAATTTGAAACGTCCAAAAACCTAACCGTAGGAGATGAGGCGCCAAAACTGTGGGCGCCCGTTTGGGTAAATTGGTGGTTCAACTTCCCGGGGGCGTAACTTTGGCACCCGATCTCCGTTTTACGCGCTCAATAGCTCGTTAGAAAGATCTATCCGAGGAGTACAACTTTTGAATGAGCAACATCGATCCATGGACCCATGTTGCTCTCCGTTTTCTCAAAAAACATCGTTTAGGGCCTCAAAACGGCTCCGGAAGTTCAGGACCCAAAAAACTGCTAAAAATAGTAAGTTTTGTTGCAACTTGAAAATTGAAAGAACTGATGGTGGGGGTTCAAATGGAATAGGTGGGTGGCCACCAATATCCACCTGGATTATTAAGGCCCCGAAACGGCTCCGGGAGTGGAGGACCCGAAAACCTGCTAAAAATAGTAAGTTGTGCTGTATGTGGAGAGCTGCAAGAATTGATGGTGCTAGTCCAAATGGAGTAGGTGGGTGGCCACCGATATCCACCTGGATCATTCCTCCCTCCTTAGGAAGCAATGGTCCCCATTGCGTTGAGATGCTCCATGAGATGAGGCAAATTCTGTTGAACTGAGTATTAGATGTGTTGAAGATGTCAAGGACCTGTGGGTGGACATGCTGGATGCATTTATAAAATTTGGTTCCTTTATCCGCCTCAGACAGTACATGTTTGGATTCTGTATGTGTAGTTGCAGGATGTATGGCAACATCAAGTGGTGGTGCGTTGGGAGTCAGATCAGTGGAGTGCTTGTCCTGACAGTGTAGAGTAATCTCTATGAGTGAGGGGAAAACTTCCTCGTATTCCTCCATGACTTTGTCTATCTGTTGCAGCTGTGCAAGGGAGCCCTGTTTCAAGGTTGTGGCCACAATACTTTTCTTTCCCTGTTAGTGAGTTGTAAGGAAAATAAATTTCCTCGTTTGGGAAATGATCTTACTGCGTTGTTTTGCAGTAGTCAAAGAGATGACATGAGGCGGTACTACCTCTGGTATCCTGTACAAGTTATTTCCCAAAGTAATAATAACGGCACGAGGCCTGGACTCATACACAACATGACGCTTCCACAAGTATGGTTGTCCTAATAATACATTAGAAACATCAATAGGAGCAACGTCACATAATACCTCATCCGTGAAGGGCTTGATGCTATAGGGAAGGCGACACTGCCGACTGACGCGGAGATCTCGTCCTTGGTGAAGCCACCCGATGGTGTATGGATGTGGGTGAGCACATGTAGTCAACAAGCCCAACCACTTCACGACGTCTGTGAAATGAGGTTCTTTTGGCTCCCATTGTCGACAATGAACTATGCAAGGGCCCTTTACCCATGCAGGAGTGGAAGAGACGTTCCTCCTCCTCTGGATCTTCCGGTTCCTCCTTTTGGATCTTTGTAGTGGCAACAGTGGCATTGGGCTCCGCATCAATAATCTGTTTCCCTTTTTCATTCGCCTTTTCAGATTCTGATTCAGAGTCAGAGCATGCATCTGACTCAGAAGCCCTCATCTCGGCCACTAGCGACTGCTTGGCCCGACACTCACTTGTGTTGTGAGTGGAGCTCTTATGGAAATCACACCACTTTCCCGTGTCCTTATTTGGCTTTGCGGTGCTGTTCTTTTATTGTGGCTTGGATGAGTTGTCTTTAGCCGCTATGCCTTGGCTCTGTCCTTTGTTCTGCGGTTTGGAAACACCTTTCCCTTGCTTTTGATTCACAGATCCAAAGTCTCGCTTCTTCTGCTTGAATTTCTGCTCAATCTTGGCAGCATACTGGTATTCCGTACTAAGAGAGGAGATGTCAAGGAACTCCATTTCCTCCTGAATGTATCTGTGCAGACACCTGCGATACTTTAGCACCAGATGTTTCTCTAAATCTTTGATACCCAACTTTGTGCACAGGGTATGGAACAAATTCGTCAGCTCATGCACATCTTGATCCCTTTGTTGTCACAGTGTGGTCCATTGTATGTACTTGTCCTCATAGCTCCCCACGGGATAGTACTGTTCCTTGACGGCGTCTCAGAAAGAATTCCAAGTGGGTACGGCTGAGAACAGAGAGGGTTTTGTCTCATCCTTTTTCTCACAGTAGGTTTCCCACTAGTCCTTGACATGGGGGGTAACTTCGAGGAGTGAAAAATTAATCTTCTCCTGGTTGGAAAAGTCATGAACCGAGAAATATCCTTCTAATATATTCAACCATCTATCTACGACATCTGAATCTATTTGAACCTCAAATATGGGAATGTCAAATTTTACTTGTACCTTAAAGGGAGTCGCGCCTCGGGTAGCTCTTTGGATGCGAATCTTGGCTAGTGTGGGTAGCCGTTGAAGGATCTGAGCAAAATTATCCATCATCGCGTTCCTTTGTTTTTCGAGGGCCTCCTCAAGAAATATTTTGATAGGATCTCCTGCTCCCTCATCTTTATTTTCGTCCCCATGGGCGTCCGTCGAGGTTTGCGAGGATGATCTTGCAAAGGTTCCACCGGATCGAGCCCTAGCTCCTTATACCCCGACCTCGTTGGGGACATGCAAAGAAGGATCGAGAAAAAGCAGACCGCTCTAATACCACTAATCTGGATTTATGCAGGAACGTAACAGAATAAAAATATAACCATAAATACAGAGATGCAGTGGAAATAACACTTCGTTTCATTAATATCAAAGAACTGAAATTTCTTCTGAGACATAATGGAAATAGATGAGCTAGGGAACTGGTCGCGCTTATCTCTGAGAAGAGATGTATCGGCTCCCAGCCCACTAAACTGTCTTACAATGAGGCTCGAGGGCCTATTTATTGTTGAGAAACAATGTAGAATCCGAAACGTCCAAAAACCTAACCGTAGGAGATGAGGCGCCAAAACTGTGGGCACCCGTTTGGATAAATTGGTGGTTCAACTTCCCGGGGGCATAACTTTGGCACCCGATCTCCGTTTTCCACGCTCAATATCTGAGGAGTACAATTTTTGTATGAGAAACATTGGTCCATAGACCCATGTTGCTCTCCATTTTCACAAAAAACGTCGTTTAGGGCCTCAAAACGGCTCCGGAAGTTCAGGACTCGAAAAACTGCTAAAAATAGTAAGTTTTGTTGCAACTTGAAAACTGAAAGAACTGATGGTGGGGGTTCAAATGGAATAGGTGGGTGGCCACCAATATCCACCTGGATCATTAAGGCCCCAAAACGGCTTCGGGAGTGGAGGACCCAAAAACCTGCTAAAAATAGTAAGTTGTGTTGAACGTGAAAAGTTGCAATAATTGATGGTGCTAGTCCAAATGGAATAGGTGGGTGGCCACCGATATCCACCTGGATCATTCCTCCCTCCTTAGGAAGCAATGGTCCCCATTGCGTTGAGATTCTCCATGAGATGAGGCAATTTCTGTTGAATTGAGTAGTAGATGTGTTGAAGATGTCAAGGACCTGCGGGTGGACATGTTGGATGCATTTAGTAAATTTGGTTTCTTTATCAGCCTCAGACAGTACATGTTTGGATTCTCTATGTGTAGTTGCAGGATGTATGGAAACATCAAGCGGTGGTGCGTTGGGAGTCAGATCAATGCAGTGCTTGTCCTGACAGTGTAGAGGAACCTCTATGAGTGAGGAGAAAACTTCCTCGTATTCCTCCATGACTTTGTCCATCTGCTGTAGCCGTGCAAGGGGGCCCTGTTTCGAGGTTGTAGCCACAATATTCTTCTTTCCCTGTGAGTGAGTTGTAAGGAAAATGAATTTCCTGGTTTGGGAAACAATCTTAGTGCGTTGTTTTACAGTAGTCAAAGAGATGAAAGGAGGCGGTACTACCTCCGATATCATGTACAAGTTATTTCCCAAAGTAATAATAATAACACGAGGCCTAGACTCATACACAGCATGTCGCCTCCACAAGTATGGTTGGCCCAATAATACATCAGCTACATCAAGAGGAGCAACATCACACAATACCTCATCTGTGAATGGCTTGATACTGTATGGAAGCGACACTACCGAGGCGACGGAGATCTCGTCCTTGGTGAAGCCACTAGATGGTGTATGGATGTGGGTGGCACATGGTGGCAAGCCCAACCGCTTCACGATTGTACGGTGAAATGAGGTTCTTTTGGCTCCCATTGTCGACAATGAGCGTACCGGGGAGCCCTTTGCCCACATGCGGGAGTGGAAGAGAAGAGCGTTCCTCCTCCTCTGGATCTTAGGTTTCCTCCTTTGGATCTTTGTAGTGAGCTTGAGTGGAATTGGGCTCTGGTATCAATGGTCTGTTTCCCTTTTTCGTCGCCTTTTCAGGTTCGATTCGGAGTTGGAGCATGCATCTGACTCAGAAGCCCTCATCTCGGCCACTAGCGACTACTTGGCCCAACACTCACTTGTGTTGTGAGTGGAGCTCTTATGAAACTCACACCACTTTCCCGTGTCCTTCTTTGGCTTTGCGGTGTTTTTCTTTTCTTGTGTCTTCGACGGGTTGTCTTTAGCCACCATGCCTTGGCTCTGTCCTTTGTTCTGCAGTTTGGAAGCACCTTTCCCTTGCTTTTGATTCACAGATCCAAAGTCGCGCTTCTTTTGCTTGAATTTCTGCTCAATCTTGGCAGCATACCGGTATGACGTACCAAGCGAGGAGATGTTGAGGAACTCCATTTCCTCCTGAATGCATCTGTGCAGAAAATTGCGATACTTTAGCACCAGATGTTTCTCTGAATCTTTGATACCCAACTTTGTGCGCAGGGTATGGAACAGATTCGTCATCTCATGCACATCTTGATCCTTTTGTTGTCGCAGCGTGGTCCATTGTATGTACCTGTCCTCATAGCTCCCCACGGGATAGTACTATTCCTTGACGGCGTCTCGGAAAGAATTCCAAGTTGGTACGGCCGAGAATAGAGAGGGTTCTGTCTAGTCCTTGTTCTCACAGTAGGTTTCCCACCAGTCCTGAACATGGGGGGTAGATTTGAGGAGTGCAAAAATAATCTTCTCCCAGTCTGAAAAGTCATGAACCGAGAAATATCCTTCTAACAGATTCAACCATCTATCTACGACATCTGCATCTATTTGACCCTCAAATATGGGAATGTCAAAATTTACTTGTACCTTAAAAGGAGTCGCGCCTCCAGAGTGGCTGCTGGATGCAGATGTGCCGCCGGTGGGTAGTCGTTGAAGGATCTGGGCAAATTTATCCATCATTGAGTTCCTTTGTTTTTCGAGGGCCTCCTCGATCAATATTTTGTTAGGATCTCCTGCTCCTCATCTTTCTTTTCGTCCCCCATGGGCGTCCGTCGGGGTTTGCGAGGGGCTCTTGCAAAGGTTCTCTGGAGGATCGAGCCCTAGATCTATATACCTAGGCCTCGTTGGGGACATGCAAGAAGGATCGAGAAAAAAAGAAGACCGCTCGTCTGCTGATAAATTTATGCGAGAACGAAGCAGAGAATAAATTGATAACCATACTCATCTCGGAGCTGAAATATTGGAACACTTCATTTCATTAATATCAAAGAACTGAAATTTGCTTACAGACAAAATGGAAATAAAACTAGCTAGGGCGCTGGTAGCTATCTCTGAGAAGAGATGTGGCGGCTACAGGCCTATGAACTGTGTTACAATGAGGCTCTAGGGCCTATTTATTGTTGAGAAACAATGTAGAATCCGAAACGTCCAAAAACCTAACCGTAGGAGATGAGGCGCCAAAACTGTGGGCACCCGTTTGGGTAAATTGGTGGTTCAACTTCCCTGGGGCGTAACTTTGGCACCCGATCTCCATTTTCCGCGCTCAATAGCTCGTTAGAAAGATCTATCTAAGGAGTACAATTTTTTAATGAGCAACATTGGACCCATGTTGCTCTCCATTTTCCCAAAAAACGTCGTTTAGGGCCTCAAAACGGCTCTGGAAGTTCAGGACCCAAAAAATTGCTAAAAATAGTAAGTTTTGTTGCAACTTGAAAATTGAAAGAACTGATGGTGGGGGTTCAAATGGAATAGGTGGGTGGCCACCAATATCCACCTAGATCATTAAGGCCCCGAACCGGCTCCGAGAGTGGAGGACCCGAAAACCTGCTAAAAATAGTATGTTGTGTTATATGTGAAGAGTTGCAAGAATTGATGGTGCTAGTCCAAATGGAGTAGGTGGGTGGCCACCGATATCCACCTGGATCACTATCTTCCCATCGCTCGCCATCTTCTTTCACCACAAGAATCGATCCCGTAGATCTCCCACTAAACAAGGTCTACCTCAGGCCCAAGCAAAAAACCCTCAGTAGCAAAAGCGTCCCCTTGAAGCCGAAACAACTCTGATACCAATTGTAGTTTTTAACCCTGAACAGAAATTATCTACACACGAATCTTATCATAGAAAATAAACAATAGCGAGAGCATAAAACATAAAACTGGAAAACACAGAGATTTTCCCCTAGATCCCAAATCGGGATGACCATCTTGATTTTTGATTATATTCCTTTTAGTGTTACAACACATATATATACATGCCGAAGCACAGATGAACCCTAATCCATTAACCTTGGATTAGAACATAACCAAAGTTCCCTTGACCGGATCTACAAAAATACCAGGGGCCGAAAACCATCGTACCCCAAAACCATGTGCAAAGCCATGCACAAAACCATGGGCGCGGACTACCCACTGGAATTTAAGGACCAAAAATTTTCGCCGGGGCTCTACCTCGAACCCCAACAGGGGGGGCTACCACCCCCCTATGACCCCCCCATTGCGCCCAGTGCAAAGGGGGGGCTGTCGCCCCCCCTCTTACCCCCCCATGTGTGCTTAGTCGTGGAAAGAATATAACACATACCCAACAAGGGACTTGGTACTTCGTAGCTCTCCTTGTTCTTTCTTGAATTCTCTCACACAAATCCTATGGGATATATTTGGCCCTATTCATGGCCTATTCCACATTGGAGATCTTATAGTTAGCAAATATGGCATATATTAGGAATTTCTTGTGCTTTTTCGCTTGGTAGAGAAAACCCACATCTATGTGCAAGTTATAAGGGAGTTGGAATAAGTTTGTTGTTTCTTTTGTTGTAACTCTTTTGTATTCATTTGCCACAAACTTTTATGTAAATAATATTCTCCAATGTTTATTAAAAAAGGAGATATTTTATTAACTTTACCATTTTATTATCCATAAAATAAAACATTCATAAATATTTTTTTGACATTATTATTTTATTATCTCTTAAACAAAAGTGAATAACTTAATAAATATTATTGTGTTTATCTCTAATTTATTATTTCTTTTACTATTTGAGCTAAATATTATCATTGAATTAAAGCACACTTTATTCAGTTTATTTTATCGTCTCTGGAATTAAAGCAAATATTTTATAATTGAGGGGTCATATCTTGGGTGGTTAGGTGAACTATTTGTTCTACTCTCCACTTAAGTTCAATTAACAACATTGAAATTTTGATTTGTTGTGATAAATATTGAAGGGTAGATCCCCTAGAACATAAGTGCTTTCCAAGTCACAAATTATTTGTATATTTGGCTTGTAACCAAAAAAAAAGAAGGCTTAGCTATACGAAATAAAAAATATGAAGAAAAGGAATAGTAATTATAATTCATTCACATGAAGACAATTTAAGTGAATAATTGTGATTGTGAATATATTGATCTTGAGTTTCTCTTGAATAGTGAAAACTTCAAAATGATTTTCAAGGAAGACTAAAGTTATAAAATGCTTAAAATTACATGAAAATCCTCTCAATGAAAGGACATTGCTCTAAATGAAAAATATATAAAAAATGTCAAGAAATGGGCATTTGAAATGTCACAATAATGTCTAAGACCATGAGTCAAAAACCCTCTCTAATAAATGGAATTTTTTTCTCAAAATGATGGAATGGGGCTTTTGCTTTAGTATTGGTGTGACATTTTTCCAACATTTTGTGTTGCATTTATTCCTTTATCTTCATGTCTATTTTTTCTCTTATTATGTTAGCCCAGTTGCATTCTACACTTTACATTTCCACATTTAGATTTAGAAATAATTCTCATAACCAAGAGATATTGATTCTAATCAAGTTGGAATATGGAGAGTTCCTTATTCCAAATGGTGGGAAGTTTGATTGGGACTTCTCCTTGAGGTGAACTCGTGATGTTAATAGTAAGGCATATAACTTAGCTAATAGAGTAGTATCTTGACTCTCTTATGATATATGATTTTGGTTGTTGAGTAATCTCCTAGGAAAACATAACCTCTATTGTATTTTCATATTCATAAAATCACTCCATATGTGGAGAAAAATGAAATGAAGCACTCAAATCAATCAATTTTACACCACAATATAAATGTGTACTCATGGATTCTAATTAAATATCTCTTCCTCCTATTTTTTCTAGTTTCTCCTAGTCCTCTTTTAACATGCCATTAGGTTTTGCACTTGGATCCATAGTAACCCATTGTTCTCTATCCACAAGAATACCTTCCATCTTTAGCTTCCATAGCTTGAAGCTTTTGCCATTAAAATTATCTATTTCTACTCTTGAAACACTTGAAAATCTCCCACAAGATTCATGATGCAAAACTCCCACTCAAGAACAAGATTATTGCATAGAGCAAAGATACCCTTGCTCTTTATTGAATAAGGTAAGTCCTATCAAAAAATACATCATGCTAAAGTCATTTAGCTCTCTTTAATACCAAATCAAGAGTTTGATAAACTTGTGCAAGAAAAAAAATACTTATAAAATCTAAAATATAAGAATAACATTCACACAATATACATGCCTTGAAAATGTTTAACAAAAAAAAACAACCTAACTTAACCACATTTCTATCTTCTTTATTATATTAACTTCATTGCTTACATTATAGTATTTTAAGTGTATGATGAAATTAAAAACTCCAATCCATTAACTTAGATTATATTACAACCTTAATCCTTTAATTAATATTAGATTACAGTAATCGCAAAAACAAACCAAAATTTAACTTTAAAAAATTCTATTGAGGACTTTGACTCTAAAAACTCTTGGGGAGCATTAGGCCTTACATTCCTGCCAAAGGAATGATCACCCCTCAATCCCCATTGCACTAGAACCAGCCTAGATCCATCTTAACTCAGGATCTATCAAGCGCCGAGAGGGATCAAATCTCTCGAGGTGCAAACCTCTTTTTTGAGTGCAAAACTTGAGGAAAGGTTTGCACCTCGAGAGATTTGATCCCTCTCGGCGCTTGATAGATCTAGAGTTAAGATGAATCTATGCTGGTTTCAATTGTGAAATTATTAAATAATATACAAGTGAAAAAAATAAATCTAATATATTAACAAAAGAATTCAACTAGTACGATCAATGTTTATGATAATACCTAAATTAAAAACATAAATAAAATTATTTATATTGCGAAATCATGGCACATTAACAATCCCAAATTTTTTCATATGTTTGTTGTTTTCTTGTTTTATATATGAAATGATGCTTTGGAATTTTGATATTTGGTTAAGTAAAATCTTCTCAATGAAATGGTTTACGAGGACGAATAAGGATATATATTTGTTTCCATTTCCATGCTACGGGTGTGAAATGATGTTTTCTCTTTCCGTTGGAACTTCGATATTTGGTGAAAAAAAAACAATTTTGATATTTGGTTAAGTAAAACCTTCTTAATGAAATGGTTTACAAGTTTCTATTTCCATGTTATAGGTGTGAAATGTTATTTTTTTTTTCTAATCTTTCATGTTATAAAATGGTTTTTTTTTCTTAATCTTTGATCTTATAAAATCGTTTCAAAAGACGAATAAGAACTTATGGTTTCTTTTCATGTTATATGGACAAGTATAAATATTAGGCAAAGATTACTACTAATTTAGATATTATTGATATAAAAAATTCATAAAATTAATGATATAGGGATGAAATCATATACTTTAATGGTAAAATTTATGTTTCTTTTACATGAAACTTGAAATGTGGTATAATGGTAGTAAATAAATTTATTATTAGGAATAATCGAAAAATGAATTGGTTGTTAAATGGTTGGAACTAATGGTTCTAGAATTAGTTAGAAGCTTTTTAGGTTTAGAGTGAGTGTTTTTATCATGTCCTTAATTTTAGGAGTTGATTGAACTGTGAGATTTCCTTATAAATTGTAACTTAAGTTTGAGTAATGGACAATAGAGTGATTTTTTTGTGTGAGATAATTTTGTTTCTAGTTATTTTTTTCTTTGATTTTGTATTAGAGCCGAGAAACAATGTATGATTGATAGGGTGAGTGAGCCAAAGATACATTGAATAAACGCGTATCCTTGAGGAGATATATTCAAGAATATGAGCTATTGTGCGGAAATATGTAACTAGGTTGAGTCTTCATAATGCATATTGTAATCATGATTTTATATATTTGATGCAAAGAGAAAACAAAATTTATTATTTTCATTCTTGATGCATGGATATTATGCTCAACGTAAATTTATTTGTAGGCCCAACGCCCATTTAGTGCTTCTAGGTTTATCATAGAATTATGAAGTCAAAAGATTCATTGTCATACATGTAAGATCCCTTTGGGCATGTTGTATCTTGTAAAGAAAATTGTTTTAGAGTAAAAAATGTCATAAAGACCCTCCAAGATATTATCAAGCAAGTTGGCCTACATGAAAGATCAAGTCAGCCTCTTGGAAGTAATTCGTACCCATGGAACCATCAAGTATCTATGGAAGTATCATCAAGTATCTATGAAAAAATCAAGGTTCTTATGTTGAAATAACCATGTAAAGAAGGTCTTGATTAGGTCCCTATATTACTATTTTAGTCCCTTATTTTGATTAGTGTAACCCCCTTATTGTTATTGTTGTACCCCTGTAACCCCAATATTGTTATTATTATGCCCTTACATTGTTATTGTTAGGTCAGCTAGGATTATATTGTGGGCCCATGGACTCCTATATATAGAAGGAGGTTTTGTTCATTTGTATCATCCAATAATTATTCATTTATGTAATGTAAAGGAGGTTTCCCCCTCGAAGTGGCTTATTTCTAAGGTGTTGATCTCTCTTTTCTTCTATTATTGGAGCTGGTTTCATAACATTTGGTATCAGAGCTTTGGATTCTAGGGTTTCGCTGCTCCAAACATGTCATCGTGGAATTTTCGCTATAAATTTTTTCCTACGAAGGTTCAAAGGCTGAAATTTTTACAACGCGAAGATGAAATCCTAAGGAACCTCCTATAAAAATTTTAGATCTTGGTTCGCCACATTTTCGGAGATATGATATGGGGAAGTTAGGGTTTTTTCAGGCTCCCGAATTTCAACTAAAACAAGTCATCATGGTATTTTCGCTATAAAATTTCATATACAAAGTTTCAGAAGCTGAAAGTTTTACAGTGCGAAGATGAAATCCCGAGGAACCTCCTCTAAAAAATTCAGATCTTGGTTCACAATATTTTTGGAGATATGATCTGTGGAAGTTAGGATTGTTTCAGGATCTTGAATTTCATCTCAAAGAGGTGACCGTGGGAAAAGCATCATAACTTTGTCTCTGAGCGTCGGATTGGGATTCCATAAAAATTGGATGCAAGTACACAGACTATAGTTTTTGGTATATCAAGTTTAGAGCCGAAAGAGGAAATAGTGACACATGGCAAGTCTTACAAGTTCGCTCTACTGAACTAGTCAATAATTAGGTCAACGTAGGAGATTGGGCGTAACTATGTCTTGAAGAATCCAAATCGGGTCAGACCTATGGAATTCGAAAGAAGATTTAGAGGGATACTTCAGGGCCAAATTTTGGATATTGAAGATATGAAATCACAGATATAATTTAGTTTCAATATCAAGCTCCTCAAAAGCAAGAAAAAGGTGTGTATTTTTTTTGAATTACGTAAGTCTCGTTTAAAAAAAAATAGTTTTAATTTATTCCAAGGGAATATTGAAGAATAGATATCAGTATTGGGTTCTAAAATTCCCCCTAAAAAGAATTCAACACCCATTAAGCCTTCAGAAGGCTCCACTATGTCTCGTGAAGATGAAGAAACACAACATGAGATATCAAAATTACAAGAGCAAGTGCACCAAATTTCGCTATCGCAAAGAGCAAAAAAAACGAAATGAAAGTTTTGAAGAAATGCGTGGAAACTAAGATGGATTGTTTGAAGAAAGGCGTGGAAGCTAAGATGAATGGTTTGGAAGCTAAGATGGATGGCATGAAGGTGGGCATGGAAGCTAAGATGGATGGCATGGAAGCTAAGATGGATGACATGGAAGCTAAGATCGATGAAAAAATGAAAGAAAACATGTAAATCATGAAGAATGATCTAAAATTAGACATTGAAGGTTTGGAAAATTTGATATAAGAAATGTTTCCTAATGGCGAAAAGATAGTAGAGGAAACTCATGATGAGAATAAAATAAATGTTAATCGTGATTTCATAAAATCTAATGTTGGATGGAAGAACCACCATATTCCAAAGATGGATATGAGGAAGTATGATGGCAAGGATCCCGTAACATGGATACTACAGATGGAGCAATATTTTAATCTCAATAATGTTCAAAACACACAAAAGGTACACATTGCAACTTTACATTCAGAACAAAATACATTTGTATGGTATCGATGGCTTTGCTCTCGTAAAAAAATTGTCACTTAGTAAATTTTTACAGAGGAAATGATAGCACATTATGCGGATACAGAAAGAAACACCTTCTTTAGCCAATTGATAAATCTCAAATAAAAGGGTTTAGTGGTGGAGCACATTGAGGACTTCCAAAAATTGAATATAAGGGTAATTGATATTCCAGAGGAACATAGGATTTATGTCTTCATAGGGACTTTAAAGGATAACATCCAACATGAAGTTCACATTTGGGAACCTGATTCATTGGAAAAGGAATTCAGATTGGCAAGAAAAATTGAATGTAAAATTATGGCAACAAGGAATCCTACCACTCACATATATAAATATGGAAGTTTTTCTACTCCTAGACTTCCACAACCTACAAAATTGACACCACAACAATTGGAAGAAAAAAAGAGAAAAAGGGCTTTGCTACAATTGTGATAGAAAATACACTAAAGGTCATAAGTGTGTTGGGAAGATATTATTTTACATAGATTGTGAAGATGAAGAAGAAAATGAACAAGAATCTTCAAAAGAAGAGGATATATACCAGGGACCAACCCTAGAAGAGGAAGAAATGAGTCCAACCATATCGTGTAATGCATTGGCAGGAATTACCACTCCTCAAACTCTCAAGATAGAAGGACATATAAATAAGAAAAAGGTAATAGTGTTGATTGATTCGGGTAGTACCCATAATTTTATTCATTGTAAGGTAGCCAAGGAATTGAATTGTTTCCTATACCCAGCACTAGAATGTCAAGTGATGGTTGCAAATGGAGGAACTATAAATTGCTCTGAAAAATTCCATAATATCAAGCTAACTATGGGGGAATATGTATTGAATAGTCCAATGCTTTCAATTCCTATGGGAGGTGCTGATGTTGTACTAGGAGTACAATGGTTACAATCTTTGGGGACGATAGCTTTTAATTTTCAAGAACTTTTCTTGAATTTTTTTTTCAGAAGGAAAGGAAGTTGAATTACGGGGTATCGCAGGGAAGCTAGGAAAGATAATAAGCTATATGTCATGACAAAGCTTCTGAAGTAAGAAAAATGAGGCGTAATTGCACAATTATGCTCACTAGAAGTTCCAACATCAAAATCATCTATTTCTGTAGATCTCCAAAAAGTCTTGGACAATCATTCCAAGGTGTTTGAAACCCCCAAAGGACTCCAACCTATTTGTGGTCATGATCATGCTATTCATTTGATTCTAGGAAGTGTTCCTCCAGACATCAATCCTTATAGATATCCTTATGTCCAAAAGAGCGAAATTTAACATATGATTGTAGAAATGTTAGAGGCAAGTATAATTCAGCCTAGCCAAAGTTCTTTCTCTGCTCCAGTAGTATTGGTGCACAAGAAGGATGGATCATAGTGCATGTGTTCGGATTATAGGCAACTCAGTAAGCTCACCATTAAAGATAAATTTCCCATTCCTTTGATTGATGAATTATTGGATGAATTACATGGATCAATTTTTTTTACCAAGTTGGATCTTCGTTCAGGATATCATCAAATTAGAATGAAGACTGAAGATATTCTGAAAACAACATTTCGAACTCATGAGGATCATTATGAATTTTTGGTCATGCCTTTTGGCCTTACCAATGCACCTTCTACATTTCAAGGGTTGATGAATTCCATTTTCAAACCCTTTCTTAGAAATTTTGTGCTAGTATTTTTTGATGATATACTAATCTATAGCAGGTCTTGGAAGGATCATGTTCAACATGTTGATAGGGTGCTCAAACTATTGCAAGAGAAAAAATTATATGCAAAGACATAGAAATGTTTCATTGGAGTACAAGAGGTGGAATATCTGGGTCATATTTTATCTCACGAGGGTGTTAAGGTAGACCCTAACAAAATTAAAGCCATTAAGGACTGGAAATTCCCCACAACCATAAAGCAGTTGCAAGGATTTCTTGGGTTAACAAGGTATTATCGTAAGTTTGTTAAGAATTATGGGAGAACAGTAGCACTTCTAACCACATTATTGAAGAAAGATGAATTTTCATGGACTCCTAAAGCAACTAAGGCCTTTGAACATATTAAAGAGGAAATGTGCCTAGCACCGGTCTTAGCTACGCTAGACTTCACAAAAAACTTTATTGTGCAATGTGATGCCTCAGGAAATGGAATTGGTAATGTTTTAATGCAAGAAGGAAGACTCATTGCTTTCGAAAGTCATCCAATCAAAGGAAATTATTTACAGAAAGCTATTTATGAGAAGGAAATGTTAGCAATACTACATGCACTAAAGAAATGGCAACCTTACCTAATGGGAAGACACTTCAAGGTTAAAAAGGATCACGATAGTCTTAAACACTTTCTGGAACAAAGACTATCTTCAGAAGAGAAGCAAAAATGGGTCACAAATATGTTGGGTTATGACTTTGAAATAATCTACAAAAAAGGGAAGCTAAATGTTTTTGCAGATGCACTCTCAAGAAAGAATGAAGAGGTTGAAGCATTGCTTTATGCCATTTATATTATCTAACCTGATTGGATCACCGAAGCAAGGGATGAATGGAAGAAGGATGAATAAGTGTGGACACTCATTCAAAATTTGCAACAAGATCTTAGTACATATGATATATCTAGTTGGAAAAATGATTCCTTATGGTATAAAGATTTCTTATATATTTGTTAGAATTCCCAAGTAAAACAAAATATTCTTTTGGAGTTGCACACTTCTCCTTTAGGAGGTCACTCAGGATTTTTAAAAACTTACCATAGGGTGAAGAAAGGTTTTTTTTGGGATGGCCTTAAAAATGACATTCAAAATTTTGTGGCGGAATGTTTGGTTTGCCAGCAAAATAAAGTTGAGACAATTAAGACCCTGGGTCTTCTACAACCTTTATCCATTCCAAGTCAACGTTGGGAGGAGATTTCAATGGATTTTATCACAGGTTTACCTAAGTCCGAAGGAAAAAGTGTCATCATGGTGGTAGTTGATGTACTTACCAAGTATGTACACTTTTGTGCATTATCTCATCCATTTAAAGCAAGTATAGTTGCTACTACATTTATGGACACAATTCAAAAGCTGCATGGAAACCCAAAGGTTATTGTGAGAGATAGAGCTCCCATTTTTACTGGAAATTTTTGGACGGAGTTATTTTCTTGATTGGGTACTCAATTAGCTCACAGCTCATCTTATCATCCTCAATCTGATGGTCAAACTGAGATAGTGAATAAATATTTGGAAGGATATCTTCGTTGTTTTGTATTTGATAAAAAAACACAACGGGTCAAGTGGTTATCTCTTGCTAAATGGTGGTATAACACTTCCTTCCATATTGCAACAAAAATGACCCCATTTATGGCATTTTATGGATATCATCGACCATCCAGCACATCATCTTTAAGAGAAGATTATAAGGTTCAAGCAGTGGAAGATCACATCGAGGATCAACAAGAAGTTCTCCAACTCTTAAAGGATAACCTAAATTTGGCACAAAATTGAATGAAACAATGGGCAAATCAACATCGTAGCGAGAGAAGTTTTGATCTAGGAGACTGGGTATTTTTACGGCTACAACCATACAAAAAAATGTCCCTCAAGCAAGCTAAGAAGGATATAAATTATCGCCAAATTACTATGGTCGTTACAAGGTGTTGCACAAGATTGGTACTATAGCATACAAATTGGAGCTTCCTTCTTCTTCGCGAGTGCATCCAGTTTTCCATGTTTCATGCTTAAAGAAGGTTATAGGTGAAAATATTCTAGTTCAAACAATATTTCCAGAAATTGATGAGGAAGGAAAAATCATATTGGAACTTGAAGCGGTCATAGAAACAAGAACTCGACAACTAGGAAATCGATCAATTTCAGAGTATCTCATCAAGTGGAAGAACTTACCCACTGAATATTCTACATGGGAGGATGATAATTTTATACAGAAGCACCCATAGCTACTCAAGCATTGAGGTTAACACTTTTTTCAAGGAGAGGGGCATGTTAGGTCCCTATATTACTAGTTTAGTCCCTTATTGTTATTAATGTAGCCCCCTTATTGTTATTGTTGTATCCTTGTAACTCCAATATTGTTATTATTTTTCCCTTACATTGTTATTGTTAGGTCAGCTAGGATTATATTGTGGGCCCATGGACTCCTATATATAGAAGGAGGTTTTGGTCATTTGTATCATCCAAGAATTGTTCATTTATGTAATGTAAAGGAGGTTTCCCCCCTCGAAGTGGCTTATTTCTAAGGTGTTGATCTCTCTTTTCTTCTATTTTTGGAGCTGGTTTCATAACACTTGAGGAAAGCAATATGTGAGGAAAGGAAGAAGAGTTCATGAAAGATGCAACTATAGTCATGTACGATAAGATAAGTGAGAAACATCCAATAACTAGAAGAATTATGTATGTCATCTCCATGGGGAAGGTATGAAGACCCTGATAAAGTCTGAGAAAGAAGGAGACCTTTGATATTGAATTCCTTGGATATGGAATCATACATGTGTATGATGTTGATGTTGCAAGAAGTTGATGTCTTGATGAAATGCCATCTTAAAAAGGTAATTTGATTTGATGTTCATTTTGATTTTTGAAAACATATGGTTGGGTTGAAACAGGGCTAAAAAAGACAATAGTAGAAGTTAAATACAAATAGCACTTATGTGATTCGATCCTAAAAGAAACATGACTTGGAAGAGGTAGTTGTATGAAGAAAATCCATATGTGGATTTGAAGATCACTTTCCGATGAAAAGAGGGATGACATGACTATTGGTTCAACATTATGGTTCGTTAAAGGGAAAGTGATGGAGAATATGGTTGATGCCCTACAATAAAGTGATGATGAATAAGGCTCCATAATGAAGCACATGAAGTTCATGAAATGATGCAAAAATAGGATCCCTACAAGAATTTGATAGTACCATGATCTCCACCATAGAGGAGATAAATGTTGTTCAAAACAAGTCCCTAGTTGAGAGGGAGATTGGGAAATTCCCTGGTTAATATGGAGCTTGTTGTAAGTCTTAATGAAGGCCAAGAGGGGTAGAAGGAGAAACCATTCTTTTCTTCATGTTATGAAGAAAGAATGGAGGATTGTGTAAGCATCTAGTCTCTGATACTCTTTGAGGATGTGATAGGGAATCCAATAGGTAAGAGTAGTTGAAGAGGGAATTCCTTGAGGAGGTGTTATTTTTTTTTTCTCGGTAAAAATAATTCTATTTATGAAACATAAAAGTACAAAACTGCACCAGTCTTAGCTGTGTGAGCCTGAGAACTGGGCTTGATGTCCATGCATTTACAAAAACGTCTGAGCTGCCCTGAATGAGAAACCAGCTCTTGAGAGAGAAATTTTACTGCCCTTGAAAGGGAAACCGGTATACAGTGCATACATTTTAATTTACTAAAAGACTGAAAACTAATAAAGCATACAACTTGTTTTGCTGATGAAAGCAGCAAAACCCAAAATTTTCCAACGGAAATGTAAGCCTGGACCATAGAGGGCTGAAGGAGTTCAAAATCACTGATTCGGAATTGGAGAATCCAGTTCTTCCACTATTCTGCAACCGTACTCGTCGTCTTCCTCTGCATTGTCCTTATTAGGGGCGCTATCTTTGCTGAAGAAGCCCTCCTGCACTTTGTCAATTTCAGAGATGGACTGCCCAGTGCCAAGGGGCGCATTAGGACCAGACACATCATTATTAACCTGAGAAGGTTGAGGGCGAGGCGGGATGGTGGCAGAGTAGGGGAAAGAAGCTTGGCCGTTGCTAGCAGAGCTTTCACAAACAGTAATGGTGACAAAAGAAGTGAGGACATGCTTATCAAAGGTGCAGTTGAAGCTGAATTCTGCTCACTGAGAGGTTTGGCGGAGTGTCGGGCTAGTAGGATCATGAATAACAGGAGTAGAGGTCGGAGGAGGGACAGGCGGGGGGCGCAGCTCGGGCGGAGCAGAGTGAGAGCCTCCAGTATGAAAATAGTGATCTCTCTGCCTTCTAGACTCCAAACGAAGGCCCCGTCCGTCGTCTTCCACAGAGGAGCCAGAGGTAGGACTAGGAGAAGAGCGAGGGCGGGGAGGGCGACCTCTGCTTGCCCCACGCCTACACCTCATCCGATGTCGAAGACGAGGCATATCCACAGAACGATGCGGGGGTTGCTTGAGGCAAGAGGCATAGACAGAGGTTGAAGGAGTCCACAACAAATCTGCAGATTGGGTATGCGAACAAGAGGTTAGATTACAAAAACCAATTTGAGTGAAGTGGAGACCTGGCAGAATTTCCAGACAGCCAAGAATGTTGCAGCGACGCCCGGTTTGGGTGCGTGCACTCGGCTCTGTGCATTCGACTGGACATGCACCACGAACAGGAGATGGAGAGCTGCAGAGAACACAGGAACTGGTCGAATTCTCCAGAATGAAAGCCATATCAACTTGAATCGACGGAGCAAGGTAATGGAGCGGCGAGGCAGAATGAGTTAATGCAGTGTAGGCTGGCGAATTTACTGCGTGAGTAATGGAATTGTAGGGAGCCATATGTCCATTGCGTGCGAGCACCCTCGTGACTCGCCAGGGGACTAAAGTCCCATCACGCTGAGCTATCAACCGCATCCAGTGCTTGAGGATGTGTTATTCCAAGACATGAATTGTCCTAAAAGGAAATACCTTTTGAACATCCAGGTGCGGTATGTGCCTTAAGAGACAATGCTGATGGTATTTACTAGTTATAATTTTAACAACATTGTGCTATGATCTTGTGGAGAGATAAAGTTGTTAGTCAAGGCCTTTCTATGTGACAATGATGGTTGGTATGATGAGATGTAATGAGATAATCTAAATTAATAACTTATGATATGGCTTATCAATATGACTCTTCCTATGTGAATTCTTTAGTATGATCATGTCCAAGTACCATGTATGGATTTTGAATACCTACCTAGTTAAGAGGGAGTCTTGAAATATGTAACTATGTTTAGTATTCATAATACCTATGGTAATCATGGTTTTATGTATTTGATGAAAAGAGAAAAATAAATTTATTATTTTCATTCTTGATGGATGGGTTTCATGCTCAAGGTAAATTTATTTGTTGGTAAAGCACCCATTTAGTGCTTCTAGGTTTAGACACACAAGAAGCAAGTTCGATATCCTGAAGAAAGAAGTTGGAAAAGGAAAAAAATCAAGGATAAGAAGAATAAAAGAAAGATCCAAGTTTTTGGGCCTCTCTCTCTCTCTCTCTCTTGTGTTAGAGTTTCTATAGTTGCTGGAAAGTTGCTGGGAAAGTTCAAGTTAATGAAATTTTCTGGGTCAGTCGAGTTACTAGAAATTTGTTGGGCAAGTCGAGTTGCTGGAAAGTTGTTGGGAAAGTTGAAGGTACTAGAATTTTTTTGGGAAAGACAAAGTTGCTGGAAAATTTCTTGGCAAGTCAAAGTTGTTGGAAAGTTGTTAGGGGTCAAAGATGCTGGAAGTTGTTGGGTCGAAGACTCCAAGTAGCTGGAAATTACTGAAGTTGCTTGAATTTGTTAGGTCAAAAGTAGCTAAAAGAAAATTTCATTAAGAATAAGTTTGAATTGGTCTTAGAGGGGTATTTCACAAGGGTTTTATGTCTTGGAATACATCATCTAAACATTATATAAGAGAACAATTTAGGTGGGTTTTCCTCTCAATAGGAGAGGTTTTGGCTGATCTGTATGAGATCTTAATTAAATTGTGCTTGCGGGTTTGCAAATTACAAGTGTTTAAATTGAGTTTTTGAGAACTTTTATGTTAATTTTTAAACACATAAAGCATGTAAATAAGCTCTGAAATATATAGAAACAATAGACAAATGCACCATAATAATAATAACCACAACACAACAAATGATGAAAGATTTCACCCCTCCTGGGCTACGTCTTCTTGGTCCAGATTCCAATGGCTTGGCCCTCTTTAATTATGATAAAAATGGTGATTACATACATTTACAATGCTCATATGGCTTCAAAACCTATTCCATCAGCTTCAAAATACCCAAAAATACATGTTTAGCATCTTTCTCTTCCAAAATTGGTACAAAAATAGAGAAGTTATAAGCCTCCCTAGTTTTCCTACTAATCGCACCACAATTTCCCCAAAATCTGAACCGGTCCTACAAATTCGCCCCATTTTTGGCTAACTGAGTGACAATTTCCCAAAATTCTAGGAGAAATTTTCGAAGCATTAAAATTCCTAATAACGCGCAAATTTTGAATTTCCAACCATAATACATTGGCGCATTTACAATGTTTTTAATATAAAACCCCGACGGTTATACTAACCATGGTTTTCAAGCTTCTGTGGTTTTCCTCGCCTTCACTCGGGTTATACAAACCATTGGTAGTTAGTTTCAAGGTGTCACATAGGCGTGGTTAGTGTGGGCAGTTAGAAGTCCGCTGTCACATAAGTGGTCAAGTGGAATGATCACAAGGCCTGGTTTCGTTGGCAACTAGGTGGAGCGGCGAGGACAGGCGGCTACCATACTTGTCGCGGTTTAGAAAGTAAGGTGTCACATGAGCGGTTGTGGTGTAGGTAGTTTATGTCAGCGGTTAGCTTTCGCCATAGCCCCGGTCTCCGGCAAGTGATCACGTGGTATGCCATTAGGGGGCGGGGCTAAGCCCTAGCCCCCTTCCCCCCAAACTCTAACATAGTATAATTTAAATATAATGTCCACCATATATTTTAACAAGGAGTACATGCGACACAATGGTGATGCGGTGCATTCTTATGATGGATATCACCATGTCAAATCTTGTGGAGAGGCGGTTTGACCTTAAAACAATTTTGGTGGCCCCCGTGCTACGATGTGGCGGTCTTCGGTTGGGCCACATTAATGAAAATCAAATCAATTCATAAAATACATAAAACACACATAAAAAATAGAGACAAAACATTGGCAGAAAAGGTTTCAGCCTCACGGCTTCCTCACATATTTTTCTCATTATTAAAAGAATGTAGTGTTACAATTAAATAGATGAGGAGACTGTGTCTCAAGATAGTGCGTGCTATCTTAGACACCTTGGTTGAGATAATTTCTCAACCAAACACACACCAATATAGGAGCTACCTAAACTAACTCCTATCTTAGAGGAACAACCCAATATAAAGAGTTAGGCATAAATTCATAACTTTTTATATTTAATTTATTTATTCTATCTTTGGATTTATTATTGTTTTATGAGAGAGGCTAACACACATGGCAACATGGAGTTAGACACCACACCAACCAATGAAATCATGCCACCTAGCACTAATAAAACATGGAAAAATGGCACGCTAGGATTATACCACCATGCACAGTCACCCTTTGACTAGTCAACGATTCCCAGTAAACTGTACAGACTGCTGAGTGGGCAACGTGCATTTTTTTGCCAAAATTTACCTGTTTTGGAAGGTGGAAAAAACATGTTTCTAGGAGAATACGGTGTCAGTTTTCTGCGAAATGATTTGCAATGGATTTAGAATGATGATATCTATGCGGTCATTAAGGCTCCACACCATTCCGGAAAATTTCATTTTTTAGCATAATTTGAGCACCTAATCTCTCCTCCCCACTGGAAGCTTTTGCACCCCAAAATATCACTTTCAATTTTTTAGTAGATGAGAGTACAGTTCCCTCACCTTTCCAATCCCAATCCATTTTTCCTTGATTGGATTTGTGCCTTTGATTCCCACAGGAAGGTACTCCACATTCCCTCATTTTGAAGACCTTTTCTTGTATTAAGAATGGTGTCTTGTTGTAGCTCATCAATGTATTCAAGAGAAAAATCCTCAAAGGAAGGAATTTGAACATTTTATCCTTGATCTTTAATCAAAGGCAACTCATACAACCTTAATTTATCAACATTAACAACAACATAAATTTGCATATATGAAGGAAAATCCAACCTGAAGGCATTATCACCAATTTTTTCTAAAATTATGAATGGACCATATCGAATTAGTTTAAGTTTTTAAACTTCTCTTTGAAGCCTTTCTTTGCTAACTTGAATCCAAAATTCATCACCAAATTGGAAATTGTGATCTACATGATGCTTATCGTGCCTTCTTTTATACTTGACTTGGCTCTTTTCCAGTTTTCCTTGGACTGCTTCATGCACCAATTGGATTTTTCAATGAACCTTTTAGCTTTGTCTACGTCACTATGACCATCAATAGAAACATCCTTTCTAAAAATTACGTCCGAAGGAGATTTATGAAAGTATCCCAAACATGCCTCAACTGGCGATGTTTGAGTTGAAGAGTGCTTGGCCCGATTGTAAGCATGTTGAATATAGTGCAACTTTTCATTTCACAACTGAGGATGTTTGTTGCAATAACCATGAAGAAGATGTATCATTGTCCTATTCACCACCTCTGTTTGACCATATTTTGCGGATGAAATGTTGTAATATTTTTCAATTTGGTGTCCATGAATCCCCACAAGCTTGACCAAAAGTTTCCAACAAAGCAGAAATCCCAATCACTAATAATGGATGTGGGAAATCCAAAATGCACCCATATTTTCTGAAAGAATAACTGAGCAGGTTTTTCAGCTGTAATTTTATTTTTACATGGAATCAAAATACACATTTTGTTGAACCTATCCACAACTACAAAATTATAATCATGATTCCTCTTTGACATAGTAATACCTCCAAAAAAATCCATAGAGACACTCTCCCATTGACGAGAAGGTACTGGAAGTGGAGTGTAAAATCCTAAATTTTTATTGCTATGCTTGCTAACAACACATAATGAACAACCTCTAATAAAACGTGACACAATTTCAAGCATACGAGGCCAATAAAAATACCTATGTAGATGTTCTACCATCTTACTTACACCGAAATGACCAACAATAAGAGAAGTATGTGCCTCTCTTATAACATTGACTCTTTCTCCCCATGGAATACAAAGCGTACCAAGATGGTACAACAAGCTATCATGCATGTGATAATCCAATTCCTATGCTTGGTTCCCTTGAATTAAAGTTGCATATACATATTTAAAATCACTATCTAAAGCATATTTTTCAACATAGATATCATGCAAAATAGCATTATGCTTAAGAATAGTAGCATCACTAACAATAGGCCTAGAAATCATGTCAGAAAATTTATTGTATATACATTTCTTATAACCTATCACCAAGTGGAATTGTTGAAGAAAACCCATCCATCAAAAGTGCCTTGATTGCAACAACTTTGTTTGCGATTGCAAGTATTGCAATGGTTGATGATCAATGTGAATGATTTGTTTCCTTAACCATCAATTAGTATTTCCACTTTTTCACACTTTGCACCAATGCATACATCTCCTTGTCATATTTAGGATAATTAATCACTACACCATTAAAAGTTTCTGAATGAAAACAGATAGGCTTACCATGGTGCTTGTGGACCCGCACTGATGGCGTAATCACTAACATCAGTATGAATCTCAAATGATTGTCTCAAGTCTAGAAGTGCAAGTACTAGGGTTGAACTGATATTTTCTTTCAATGCATCAAATGCCTTTTTTTGTTTACCTCCCCACTGGAAGATCTGCTTCACACTTGTCAATGCATGTAATGGAGCTGCGATATAAGAGAAGTTAGCAATAAAATTTCTCCAATATTGGGTTTCTCCCAGAAATATTCTTACTTCAGTAAATATTTTGGGCTTTGGCCAATTCAAAATGACATCAACCTTGGAGGGATCTATTTTCAATTCACCTCATCCAACAATATGACCCAACTACACTAAAGAATTTTTTCCAAACTCACACTTTGACATCTTTAAAAAAAAATGTTCTTTTGTCAAGACATCTTCTTTCGTCAAGACATCAAGTACCTTTTTTACATGCATGACATTTTCATCACGATATTTACTAAAAATCAAGATGTCATATAAGTATACTATCAAAAAATCATATATAAATGGCCACAATACATCATTTATCACACACATAAAGATAGTCAGAGCATTGCAAAGACCAAAAGGCATAACAAGCTATTCAAACAAACCTTGTTTTGTTTTGAATGTTGTCTTCCCTATGTCACCTTCAACAATTATAATTCGATGATAGCCACTCCTTAAGTCCAGCTTAGTAAAATACTTTGCATCTTTCAATTAAACAAGTAAATCATCAATTCTAGGAAGTGGGTAATGGTTCTTTACTGTACTTTTGTTCAATCCACAGAAGTCCAGACACATGCGCCATGTTTCATCCTTCTTTGGCGCCAAAACAATAGGTGACCCGCATGGCGAAGTACTTGGTCTGATGATCCCTTTTCTTGAATTTTCTTTTTAATTTCTGCACTTTCCATCACTAACATCCTATACATGCCAATTTTAGGAACAATACAGTCTTGCTACAATTGAATTTCATGTTGGATTCCCATCTTGGGAGGAAGTACTTTTGGCTCCTAAAAAATCTCATCATATTGGTTAACAAACTCAACCAAATCAGATTTTAATCTTTAAGAAAAACCTTGAGAGGCTTTATTTTCAACATCATTCTTTTTCTTGATCATGTTGAGATTCAACAAGATGATGAGCTTAGTGAAAAGAGTTGCCTTCACTAAGTGGGCCTGTAGGCTATTTTTGGCACAATGTCTATTTTTAGACTATGTCTATTTTTATACATGTCGATCATATTCTATGAGTTGCAGGATGCTATTTTTGGATGGTTTTTCAAGTTGGAAAAATATATGGACTTCTATTTTTAGACATATTGGGCAGAGTCTATTTTTAGACTGCCAGTCTAAAAATAGATATGTCGAATATTATTAGCTCTTAATAATATTTGGAATCTAAACATTATCTTATTCTCTTGGAGCACTTCAGTTAAGTGCACAGATGTGGCACATCAGCTGACATAAGGAATTACGCTATTCCTGAGGGTTTATTGGAGCTATTTCATGGAGGACTCAGTTAGGACTCAAGTGGCAGAGTTTGGTGGAGTTGGAGAAGTAGTTGGTGGAGTTGTATTTAGTTTAAATCAGTTAGACTCAGTTGAGCTAGTTGTATCTATTCTAACTGATTGATACGTTAGTGAGAGTGGAGTGAATTAATTAGTTAATTAAGTCACTAAATAATAAATCATTAATCAATTGAAGAATACATCAATTAACTACAGTGCATGGCAGTTTTAGTGGAGACCATTGGAGAGATAGGTGAAAGGGCAAGATAGACTATCAGTTGTGACTATAATGATGCATTGATTGCATCTAACACTCAGTGGAGATTCCAATGAGGATTGCGTGAGCAAGGCTGGAGTAATTTGAACTCATTCAGAGCCATTCTTCAGCAAGGATTGCACATTAGAGGCAGGCTAGTAGGTGGAAAAGATCAGTGCATCAATTTGTAAGATCAAGCTTGATTAGTGTGTAGCGATTGTATTGTACTGAGAACTTAATATGATCAGATTTGTATGAGGACTGTTACATGATATATATAGTTGGGGTTTTCAGCGTTAGGTTTTCCCATTAAAAAACTGTGTTAATGTGTGTGAATTTTTATTGTTTTATGTGTGCATTGCAATCTTGATTTAATTTCCGCAAATGATCAATGGTGGAATAGATTCTGTATTTTGCATGAAGTTAAAATAGTGTAATATTAGGAGAATCTTGGACATATAACACATAAGTTATATAATTTCTACATGGTATCAGAGCAGTTGATCATTGGAGGAGATTGCAATTATTGAAGCGGTTGAGTTTTGAGCTGGTGGAGCTGTAGTGTTTTCTTGGTGTTGAAGTTGAGCATTCATTGAAATTTCTTTCAACGGATTGCGATTGGAGTATGCCCTTGATGGAAGCTCAAATTACATAGCATGGAAGGACAGGATGGAGGTGGTGCTGGATGATAATGGGTTGAAGGAGTTCATAGATGCTGATATTCTGAAGCCTGCTTCTTGCGATGCAGCCACACTTGACGCATGGAAAAAGAAGGTAGCAAAGTGTCGAAGGATTTTGTTGGAAGGTGTGAAGGACCAAATTGTGTCTAGCCTTCATGGAAAATCCACTCCATTCTTAATGTGGAAGGCCTTGAAAGACTTATTCCAAAGCATAAGTGACCGGAGGAAGTTAGCGCTTAAAGACAAGCTCATAAAAATAAAAATGGAGAAAGGCGACAATATTCCAAAATACCTCACAAAGTCTGTCCATTGCAAGGATGAGCTGGGAAGTGTGGGGGTTACTGTTGATGAAGAAGACTTGGTGAGCTTGGCTCTCCTTGGGCTTTCGAAGAGTTGGAATAGCCACGAAGACTCTATCAATGGACGAGAGAAACTGCCAGGATGGGAGCGACTTTGGTCGGACCTTGTGCAGGAGGAGATAAGGGGAGGTACCAAGGATGGATCTTCATTGAAGAATGAAGATGAATAAAATTTCACTTTGGCTACCAAAGCTCAGAAAGGAAAAGGGAAGAAATCTTCCAAATCTGAAGCTAAAGGCAAGAAGCAGGATTTGTCCATGGTGAAGTGTTTTCATTATCACTAGCACAGGCATTTCACCACTAATTTCCCACAGAAGAAGAAGAATAAGCAGGCTGCTGGATCTGCAGCTGGAGAGGCCTTAGCTTCGTAGTTTGAGCTGGATTTTTCTTTGATTGCATGCTTGGTTTCAAGTGTGATGGGATCGCTGTGGTTTCTTGACAGTGGTGTGTCTTTCCATATGATCAGAGACAAATATTTGTTTAGTGATCTAGAGGAAAATGATCTTGGAGTGCACATCGAGATGGGCGATGATGGTAGATACAGTGTGACTGGTATCGGGACCATTTCCTTTGAGAGGGAGTCCGGTAAACCTTTCATCTTAAAGGATGTCATGCATGTTCCAGGATTGAAGAAGAATCTGATCTCTGTGGCGATGCTGGAAGACAAGGGTTATGATGTTTTTAGCGAGGGAAAATCTTTCCTGCACCATAAAAAAACTGGTCAAACTAGGAGGATAGGGATTCGAGTTAAGAATATTTATCAATTGTAGGTAGATGGTTGTGCTGCAATGGCAGGTAAAGGAGAAGGAGTGGTGAGCTGAGATGAGGGCGAATTGTGGCATAGGAGATTGGGCCATCTTCACCATGGCGCTTTGAAAATTTTGCAGCAGATTTCTACTGGGCTTGCCAAAGGTACAATTGCGCACTCAGATCAGTGCAAGGGATGTACTTTGGGAAAATTTGTGAAGACCACTTTTCATGAGAAGGATAGTCGTGCTTTGACTATCCTTGAGAGAATTCACACAGACGTGTGTGGACCTTTCTTGATTGCTTCAACAGAAAAGCACAGGTATTATGTGATATTTTTTGATGACTTTTCTCGTAAGTGCTGGATCTTATTCATGTAGAAGAAGAGCGAGACATACTCAAAGTTCTGTGAGTTCAAGGCACTGGTTGAGAAAGAGTCAGGGAAGCAAGTGAAAGCTCTCTTTTGCGATAATGGTGGTGAATACATCTCTGGAGAATTCAAAGACTTCTATAGCAAAGAAGGAATTCAAAGAGAACTCATAGCGCCTCATAACCCACAGCAGAATGGGGTCGTGGAGAGGAAGAACAGAACGATCGTGGGTGATGCATGGGTGATGTTGCATGATCAGGGCCTTCCCATACACTTGTGGGCTGAGGCATGCAACACTACAGTTTATGTGAAAAATCGTTGTCCTCATAGAGTAATTGGTATGAGTACACCCGAAGAGGCATTTTCTGGTAAGAAGCCTGATATTTCTCATTTGAAGATTTTTGGCTCACCTGTTTACATTCATGTGACAAAGGATGCCAGGAAGAAGCTGGAGCCGACCGTAAAGGTTGAGATATTTGTGGGATACACAGAAACACCCCACCATTATCGTTTGTATTTGCTAGATAGTCGGATGACTGTCATGCGGCAAGATATCAAATTCAATGAGGAGAAAGCCATGAAGTTGTCGCTTGAGAGGGAGCTACACTTGCATGTAGAGGAGGAGCTACTTGTTCCTAAAGATTAACCTAGAGATGTGGATCAGCCACAATAGGAGGTTCATGGAGTGGAAGAAACCACTCATGCAGCGCCAAACATCAGAGGGTGGAAGCGCACTACAGAAGCTGAGCGACTGAATCTTGATGTAGTGCAGAATGTAGGAGTACCTACATCACAGCACAGACAGAGACATTCACCTGACCGATTTACTAGATACATGGCTCTGATGAGCAAGTGTATCATGATGGAGCCATCCTCTTTCGAGGAATCTGTGGAGGATTTTGCATGAGTAGATGCCATGGTGGAAGAGTATGATTCGATTGTCAGAAACAATGCATGGGAGATTGTCCCAAGGCCGGAAGGGAATTCAATGGTAGGTTCGAGATGGATCTACAAAGTGAAGCAAGCTGCTGACGGGAGCGTTGAGAAGTATAAGGAAATATTTATTTCCTGGGGCTTCTCACAGATCGAGGGGATTGACTATGAAGAAACCTTTGCACCTGTCGCAAGATATTCATCAATACGGACCATCCTTGCTCTCTCAGTGCAAATGGGTTGGCACATTCATCAGATGGATGTGAAGACTGCGTTCCTCAACGGAATCATTAAGGAGGAGGTGTACATTGAGTAGCCTAAAGGATTTGAAATCTTCAGCAGCGAGTCGCATGTGTGCAGGCTCAAAAGTGTGCTGTATGGGCTGAAACAAGCACCTCGTGCTTGGTACACATGGATAGACAGTTATTTCATTAGACTTGGTTTCGCCAAGAGTGAGGCAGATCCAAACCTATACTAGATTGTGGTGGAGGGTAAGATTTTGATCATTGTGCTTTATGTAGATGATTTAATACTAACGGGTGATGAACTGTTGATACACTCATGCAAGGAAGATCTTGCAAAGGAGTTCGAGATGAAGGACTTGGGCCTCCATTATTTCCTGGGATTGGAAATTTGGCAGTGGAAAGGTGAAATGTTTGTGTCTCAAGGCAAGTATGCCCGGGAGATAATGGAGAAGTTTCACATGCAAGGCTGCAAGCCTATCGACACTCCTCTTCCTGGTGGTTGGAGGAAAGAGGATGCTACATCGACAGAGGTAGTGAATGCCACTGGTTATCAACAGTTGGTTGGTTCGCTCATGTATTTAGTCAATACACGACCGGATATATGCTATGCTATGAACTAATTTTCAAAAGCTATGGTGAAGCCTACCGAGCTATTTTGGAAGGCAAGAAAGCATGTCTTGAGGTATCTCAGGGGCACATCTGGGTATGGATTGTGGTACAGACAGTCAGATGAGGTGAAGCTACATGGCTTCACGGATGTAGATTGGGTAGGAAGCCCAACAGATAGAAAGAGCACATCTGGAGGGATTTTAAGTATCAGATCTACAAAAGTTTCTTGGTACAACAGGAAACAAATATCCGTGGCACTCAGTTCAGCAGAGGCTGAGTACATGGCAGCAAGTTTGGCTACATGCGAGGCTATATGGATGAGGAAGATCCTGGTCGGTTTGTTCGGTTCTCATTTAGATCCTACTATGATATATTGTGATAATCAAAGTTGCAATAAACTATAAGTTAATCCAGTATTTCATGATAGATCTAAACATATTGACATCTGGTACCATCATATCAGAGATTGTGTGCAGTGGAAGATCATGTTTCTTTCTTACATTCCTACGGAAGATCACGATGCAGATATTCTGACAAAGGCACTCACCAGGAGCAAATTCGAATACCATAGAGACAGGATCAGGGTGGCAGATAATCCCTATCTTGTTGATAGGGAGTGTTGAGATTCAACAAGATGATGAGCTTAGTGAAAAGAGTCGCCTTCACTAAGTGGGCCCATAAGCTATTTTTGGCACAAAGTCTATTTTTAGACTATGTCTATTTTTAGTCATGTCGATCATATTCTATGAGTTGCAGGATGCTATTTGTGGATGGTTGGTCAAGTTGGAAAAATATATGGACTTATATTTTTAGACATATTGGGTGGAGTCTATTTTTAGACTGCCAATATAAAAATAGATATGTCAAATATTATTAGCTCTTAATAATATTTGGACTCTAAACATTATCTTATTCTCTTGGAGCACTTCAGTTAAGTGCACAGATGTGGCACAACAACTGACAGAAGGAATTATGCTATTCCTGAGGGTTTACTAGAGCTATTGCATGGAGGACTCTGTTAGAACTCAAGTGGCAGAGTTTGGTGGAGTTGGAGAAGTAGTTGGCGGAGTTGTATTTAGTTTAACTCAGTTAGACTCAGTTGAGCTAGTTGTATCTATTTAGTTTAACTCAGTTAGACTCAGTTGAGCTAGTTGTATCTAGTCTAACTGATTGATACACTAGTAAGAATGGAGTGAATTAATTATTTAATTAATTCACTAAATAGTAACTCATTAATCAATTGAAGAATACATCAGTTAACTACAATGCATGGCAGTTTCAGTGGAGACCAGTGGAGAGATAGGTGAAAGGGCAAGATAGACTATCAGTGGTAACTATAGTGATGCATTAATTGCATCCAACACTCAGTGGAGATGCCAATGATGATTGCGTGAGAAAGGCTAGAGTAATTTTAACTCATTCAGAGCCATTCTTTAGCAGGGATTGTGCATTAGAGGTAGGCTAGCAGGTGGCAAAGATCGGTGCATGGATTTGCAAGATCAGGCCTGATTAGTGTGTAGCGATTGTATTGTACTGAGAGCTTGATATGATCAGATTTGTATGAGGATTGTTACATGATCTCTATGAAATATATTATATACAGATAGTTGGGGTTTTTAGCTTCAGGATTTCCCGTTAAACAACTGTGTTAATGTGTGTGAATTTTTATTGTTTCATGTGTGCATTGCAATCTTGATTTAATTTCTACAAATGATGAATGGTGGAATAGATTCTGTATTTTGCATGAAGTTAAAATAGTGTGACATCAGGAGAATATTGGACATATAACACATAAGTTATATAATTTCTATAGACCATTAGATGCACAAAACTATTTCTAGAGTTAATGAGTCTCTTCATTCTTCCGACATTTACAAGTGAAAGATTTAGTTTCTATCTATGTGCTCTAACAATGTACTCTATTCCATATTTGAACAAGTGATACTTGTTTTCATGGCGTTGGAAAATATATGTTTTATCATACAAATATAACAACCTAAAATTTCAAATGGGAACTATAAACTGACAATGGGAACTCTAGCCAAAAAAACCCTAAAAAACATGAAAACGATCCAAAAATGAAAAGGGTGTATTCCAGAACGAAGGTTTTTTTTTTTTAATTTTTTAATTTTTAAATTTTTAATTTTTTTTTTTCCAGTGTAAATTTGCAACATTTTTAAAATATGGCAGTTAAATCAATTTTCATGTGCCAAAAAAATGGAAAAAATACACAATTTTTGGTGCTAGAATACCATTTTTATTTTTCGCGTACAATTTCAACCTATTTTTATTAATGAGTTTAAATATAAAACAATGAAATTTTAAACACATTAAAATTATAATCCTTTTTATACATGTCATTTAACATATAATATCATGACACTAACAATCCCTAAAATTCTAATTGTTTTCAACCATAATGTTAAAGATAAAATATATTTCAAAAATTTTCACCCATGGAATTAAAAAATATTAACTTTTCAAAATATTTCAACGATGATATTATGAAAAAATTATATGACTAAAATAACCCAATGAAACATAAATTATTTCTCCAATTTTATTGTTGCATTGTCAATATTTTAGACAAATGAATTCATCATAATTAAAACATATAATCCAAAAAACATAAAAAGGCTCATAACTTAAAATATTATTTTCATTGCTCAATGAAAAAATTATTATATCAATTGTGTTACACAATTATTCAAAATCACTGATATTTTCTTGCACACCATTAGAATTAACATCTTCAGATGAATGACTCGATGCAGATGAAGTTGTTCCATATTCTTCTCTTTCATCAAATAGTGCCCCATCTGAGTCAACATGCATGCCCAACACTTGAGGTTTTAAAATTCTTGTAGATCTATGACTGGGTTCAACAGACTACCATCTCAGCATTTTTTCTTGTGGTAGCAACCTCTTAAGAATCTCTATCGTCCTGGAGCGAATATTTCCTTTCTTTGTTAAATTGAAGTCATAAGCAAATATGTCTACTTCCTCCAACTTTAAGAGGTCCGTGCGGCGACGATTTATATTTGTACTCGCTATTTTTCTCTTTTCACCAATTTTGTTAACAACTACCATCTCTGGCTTGTACACACCATTGGATGGGTGTGTGTTTGTGGCATACCAATGTACTTCAACACCTGTAACCTCCTCATTTTTTGTAATCACCTTTATAACCTTGGAAACCCATAATGGATAGCCATGTGGATCTTCATGTGCTAAGACTGCAATCATGCAACCCTCCTTAATATCCTGTACTGAACCTCTCTAAAGGTCTTCAATGGCTTCACGTTGTGCATGAGATCTTCTGGAACCAATATACATTTCTCTTTCCTCCACCTATGTAGAACTAATAAAACCATGTGATTGTTGTTGTTCAATAATGTTTGTTTCCTCTTGTTCATTTGGCACATTTTGTGGCCAAATAAATGGAATCTTCAAAATAATATCTTCATTTGTTGGTCTTGAAAGGATATCACTTTGATCATTGAAAAGGACTCCCACCAAACTGAATCAGCAACATCAAAGTACTCATATGTATATCTAATGGTTTTTTAAATTTCTTCTAGGCATTCAGAATAATATATATCTCTCTTTTGCCTTCGTGCATTATGAACTTCACCAACTAATTGTAATAACAATATATTTGACCCAAATATTGGATGATTTGGAATGAACTTCAAAAATTCCAAACCTAATGTTGGTACCCATTCTGCAGTTGTTGAATACTTCTTGCTCCATATAAGTGTTTTCCCATCAATTTTTTTTATACGAAATTGATGTTGGAATCTAATGCCATTAATTTTTTAAATGCATTTCTCTTGACCATGTTAGCCATCTATAAATTCTGTTATACCTCATGATGGCTAAACTAGTCTTTCAGTTTTCAAGAAACAATTTTTTGTAAAAAAATTGTGAGTTCTCGAAACCTCACTATTTTCATTATCTTCAAAGAATCATTTTGCTATAAAATTCACTCAAAGCCTCCAAGTTACCCTACCAAGATAAAAGAAATTGTTTCAAAGTCATTTCCCATAATTTCATAAGCCCTATTTCACCCATTTTTCAGTCATTTTTTCCTATCATAACCACTCATTTTCCCTTTCTAAAAAGCCCCCCCCCCTTCCCCTTTAATTTTCCCCATTTCCTCCAAAGAACCTTTAAACCTTATAAAAACCCCTTTCTACGGTTTAAAACATCCCTCTTTACCTATCGTAAACCTTAAACAGGCCAAAAATCCTTATTTTTAGGCCTATTTAGGACCTTTTATCAAAATAGGCTTTAAGCCCTTGAGGGCTTAAGCCCTCCACCCCTGTTGCTCATAAAACCGCATCCCATGACCATTGGCTAAATCTCTACTCAGTTATCTTAGCCCTTGGTCCTTTCCTTTCCCCACAGGACTGTGTTCTCTGCTTCATTTGGCCCCTCCATTTCTTATTTTCATCGCCCACAATATGTTCCCCTTGGACGAATCCCAATCGTTGATCGGGCTCGATCCAATAGTGATCGTTTTTCCCCGTCGTCCATACTCTCACTCATTCGTTCCTTGCGCGTTCCCGCTATGGATCTCCACCATTGATCATCCTGATCTGACGACTCCCATACATCCCCACCTTTCATCCCGCCGATAAACATCTCGCTATCCGACACATTTGCTGAAGTTACCTGCTGGCCCACTGTCCATAGCTCCACCATAGCCCAATCCCTGCACGCCGCCTGTCCTCCATCTTTCCCCCTCTACCACGCATCTTTTCTGATCGCGCTCACACCTCCACCGTTGATCTGGGTCCTTCAGATCCAACGACTTATACCCACTATCGCGCACATTTACCAACATGGTTTTAATGCCAAGCATCGACGCGAAATGGGCAGTTTCCATATGGACACGGGTCCTCTGTTGAATGGTATTGTGTCCATATGGACTGAAATCGCTAACCACCCATATCTCACACGAAAACTGCCCGGTATTCCTCAAAACCACTCTTCCACCATTTTGCGCCAAATCTTCAAAAAAGCCCACTGTTCTTTCTAGTTCCATTTGTGGAACCCCTTCTGTGCATATTCCTCCTCCGCAGCACTCCTCCACCTCCCTCAAGCCTTTGAATGCAGTCAAACACAAAAATGCAGGGTTTATTCAATAATTTTTTTGTGCTGCAGGTTTTTTTATGGCGGCCCAAAGTTTGCAGGCCATCCCACAACCAATCTAAGTGGATTTTTGTCTTTGGATGACGATCCGAGGACCAAATTCATGAAGAAAGGGATAAAGTGTCCGATTCAAAGCTCCAATCGATGCATTCATAAAACCCTTTAGCGCAGCAAAAGGAACACCTGTACACAAAACAGAAGAGTATAGTGAAGATTTGAGGCTAAGGAATAAAGCCCGAAGATCAAAAGCTCAAACCCGTAGATTAAGGATAAAGAACACATTGTAAAGACAAATTAAGTAAAAGATAAAACAGTCAGCAAAGCGATAAAGAAGAAGATGGATAAAGAAGGCCTAAAATCCAAATCAGAGGCCTAATTAGATTTTAAAGGGATATAATCAAACAGATCAGCAAAAAGAAGGCTTCGAATGACAAATCACTGAAGCAATTACTTCTCAAAAGAACTAAAGTGTCACCTATAGGCCTAATTTGCCTCAAAAGATACATAAAGTTACTCCAAGTCAGATATATTTGTATAATATAGCTCAAAATTTATTACAAGCCTACCTAAAAAGCCTAAAAGTCAACAAAAGCCACTAGGTAGTTCAAAAAGTTAATATATCGCAGAGTTAGACTTAAATACATTTTTCCTTGGGCCTTGCATGGTCTCAAAGGTCAAAAACACTAAACTCTGTCATTTATGAACCATTAGAGACCCCTTCTTTCACTCCACCTCCTCATTTATCTATAAATACTACATGAGGAACTCATTGTTGTTGTTGGTTGGATTATTATTGAGGTGTAAGATAGTTGCTGAAGTTGTGAAGTGTTGTTGAGTAGTTGAAGATCACTAGGCTGAGAAGAGAAGTTTTTGAGCTGTAAATACCTATTGGACTTGAAGTATGTAACTGGCTTGAATATCAATAATACAAGTTGATTCATGGGATCTTGGTCTATGTTAATGGTGATGTTATTTGTCACTGTTTTTGTCTTTCTTTATGTTTTACATACTGTCCATTTTATCTCATAAAGAACATAAAATTTAGAGTAGGATTTACTGAAAAGTACCCTATTTTTGCCTGAAAGTTTTATCTTCATGTTTTCTTCTGCTAAGGTATGTTTAGAGGATTCTTAATTGCCCTCTAGGTTTATCCAGCTTGTTGATTTGAGAATGATTCAATAGAGTATAGCCAGTGAAGAAATGTTGGTGAGCCCATGTCTTTCTGTGTACAACTTGAGATATTATTTTTGAATGTTATTTTCAAGGTTTGCTAAGTAGAGTTAACCCAGGGAAGTCTATGGTTTGCCCTGTCCTCTGGATAGTCTTTAACAGTTGCTTTGAATGATCCCTTGAGAGTATGCCAAAATCAGGCTAGAATTCAAAGTTTCTGTCTGATCTTAGGCTATTCTACTTATTCTCTTATATGTTTTCTCCTTTCTGAAAGTAGTCTTAGTATTATTCGATTGTTGTCTGAAAAGTGTTCTTTAGTAAAAATTTTCCAAAAGAAGTCTATGGTTTGCCCTGTCCTTTGGCTTGCTTCAAATAGTTACTTTGAAAGGCTTTTCTTATCTTAGTGAAGTTAGATTCTTAATTGGTTTTAGCTTTGCTTATTTCACAATAGTTTAATGTTTCACATCACAATTCAATATAAAATATCCTTTGATATAGATGACTTGCCCTATGAAAACTCTTGAGGAATTGTTGTACAATTAAATCCTTTTGTGACTCCATAGCCCAATGGGTTGATACTGTTTCTTGACCTATCGTTTCAGCTGAAACATTCTTCAATCTGCTCTCACCTTCACCCTTCAGTTGACCTCTTCAGTTAATGATATCCATCCCAACCAAACAAAAAAGTTCTTTGAGATTCATAACTAGCCTAATATCATAAAAAAATCATAAAGATATATCCTTTGAAAACACTTAATAGAGAGATCCCTCTCTGAATCCAGGAAGGCTAGGTCCTAGGATTCCAAAGTGGTTTTGATGTGGCCCCCTACAATGTTTATTCTTGCCAATCTTGTAAATCACAGGGAGCCAACATAGTGGCGACCATACTGGGGAAAAAATGAGTAATAGATAACTTCACAACTCAGAAAACCTCATTTTTAAAATGAATAAAGTGTCTGCCAAGATTGGTTCCTGATTGTTGATGGTGGACAACAATCAGTCCTAGAAAACCAGTAAAAATATTCCACCTGGTGACTCCACTCATTTTTAGTAGGCCTGTTGATTCCCCTTGGTTTTCCATAGACTCCACTAGGAAACTCTTTTTATCAAAACATTATTAAAACCCAGTTAAGAAGACTTTGTGGATTAATTTTTCTTTCAAAGATTAGTTTGCCTTAAAATACTGTCATATTTGGCTGAAATTTTCTCATCTTTGGGTCTAAATCCTGGCTTCCAAAATAATTCACACTAGAGCCTATCCTAACCCAAATCCTCCTGAAATAGTTGATAATCCAGAAAGCCTTCTTAAGAAGTCTCCTTCATCTAAGAACCCAACTACTGTCAGACCAATTTACAGAGCAAGTTCAGTCCCTGGAAATATTACAGCTCTGCAATATACCAAAGTTGACTTACCTTTCATAAGAAACCCATTTAGAACCAAGTCACTTAGTGGTATAGATCAGATAGACTTTGAGCGTGAAAATTCATAATATAATAGCAGTAGAGAAACCTCCCCATCCACACCACCTGATCTTCATTTCATTCATGACTTTGGTTTCTCTCATCCTAAATCTTCTCAATAGTTCTTAGCTGGTCCAAGCACTTCTGTTACACCCACTCATACATCCACTGTTCAAACCTCCCCACTTCATCACCTTCCTCCACTTGTAAACCCCCCATTGTTTCCACAAGTTCATATCAGGGCAACATGGTATGCTCCCTTAGGCTTTCCTTTACCTTTATTTTCTCTACCACAGGACTATCAGTCCAAGATTCCATTATATGATGCTAGTAGTTCTACTACTGCTCAACAACATGTGGATAGAATGAATGATTACTTTGACAGACAAAAAATAGATGATGAAACTGTAAAACTTAGGATGTTTGCTCAAAGTTCAGGGGGAGAAGCAAGAAAATGGTTTAAAGGCTTAGCCCCTAACAACATCAATGACCTCCCCTATTTCCATCAATTATTCCTAAAAAAATGGGAAGTCAAAAGAAACCCCCTTCAATTTTTGTCAGAATACAATGATCTTAAAAGAAATGTTGGAGAGAGTATCCAAGATTATTGCACTAGGTTCAATAGTGTTTATAACACACTCCCTCGACAAATGAAACCCCCACAAGGCTTAGCCTTAATAAATTTTCCTGAAGGATTTGACCCAGACATGTGTTATCAGTTAAGGGAGAGAGAACCCCTTACATTAGAAGACATGCAGAAAGGGGAAGTAGGTGTAGAAGCTAACCTTAATGATAGAAGGGCTCGATTGAAAGTAGAGAAAAAGGTTACCTACAAAGATGAAGCTGGACCTTCCACATCAGACTCCAAAATTGATAATAACCATGGAGATCATGATGGAAAGAATAAACATGAATGAGAGATCTTATTCTCAAGAAAATCAAACAACTCCTCAAAAAAAAAATCAAAATCAGAATAAGAACTTTAGAAGGAATCCCCCTCAAATTAGACAAAGAGGCCCTGATCAACAAGTCAGACCTCCTTTTCAACATAATTATGTTGATGAAGAAGGGGAAACAATAGAAGAAATAGAGGAAAATCACATGAACATGTTGGGAGTAAACAATGAGGATATTGTTTTCCTCAATGAAGAAGAATAAGTCACCTACATAGCTGATGAGGAAGAAGGCCTAGAATCAAAAGATTACAAACTAGGCTTTGAAAATTCCATAATGGAAGTACACAAGCAGTATGAATTGAGAAGTAAAAAGAACCAAGACACTCCCAAGAGAAAAGCCTCTGAAAATTCAGCTAAAAACAACCCTGTAAATACTTCTAACAAGACAGAAAAACATAGTGGTTGAAGATTCTGTTAAAAATAAGGAAAAAAACACACAGATTCATGACAAACATAGTGGTGACCCTAGCAACATTAGCACCTCCACTAATGCTCCTGAAAAAACCATTTTAACTACTGTAAATAATAAAAACCAGCAAGCTGATTTTGCTGAGAAAACAATGACTGAAAAGGCCGAATTAAACATTTCCAAAACTCAAAGTCCTTTCAGCATAGTGAGTGAAATTTCCAAGATAAAAATCTTCATCCCTCTCATTTATTTAGTCACTAAAGATGTATATAGGTCCCAATTTTTAAAATATTTGAACATAGGAGATCACAATGACTCTGTTAACTTAAATGATGAGAAACTTGAGCTTCTGTTTGGACCAAAAATTGAAGGAAAATTTCAAGAAGGTGGAGTTCCTCCATTCTATGTCAGCTTAAACATCCATGATAAAAATTTTCACAATGCCATGCTTGATTCAGGAGCATCACATAACCTCATGCCCAAAGTAATAATGGAAATATTAGGCCTTGAGATAGCCCGACCTTATAAATATTTATACTCCTTTGATTCCAATAGAGTTAAATTCCTATGCCTAATAAAAGATCTCTGTGTCAATTTAGCACAAATCCTAGAGAAAAAATTAGTAATGGACATTGTTGTGCCTGATATACCCCCTAAATATGGTATGCTTCTTTCAAGATCTTGGGGTGCTAAATTGCAAGGAACTATGCAAATGGATATGACTTATGCCACCATCCCTGTCTTCAGTCAACCTAGAAGAATTTATATGGAAACACACATGAAATACATGGTGAGTAGCCAAGAAAGACCAGAAAAATCCCCTCTTTATTCTATACATACTGACCTTGACTCATTCATTTTGTACAATGATGAGATTCCTAATGAGCAAGAATTAGAAAATGAAACATCAGCCAACATAGTGGCAGCCATAGAAAAAGATGGAGGGAAAGAGAAAACATCCAACAGTTTGCTATTTTAGAAGATCACAAAAAACAAAATGAAGGTATTAAACATCAAAACAGTCATCAACATAGTGCCAATCATAACAATCAAAGATAAATTCCTCAACTCATTGAAAACCATGAGGAACAAGACATAAATAAATATAGTGCATACCCTAAAAAAGAACATAGTGATGATCAAAATGAACAAAACAGAGAGGAAAAAGAGGAAATTGATGAAAAATCTGAAAATGGTCCTCTTTGGAGCATGAGTTTTGATGGGTCTTGTACTAAAACTGGTGCAGGGGCAGACATATGGGTGAACAACACTGAGAATAACCATGCTAAAGGCCTTTCATACAAATTAAACTTTCATTGCACCAACAACATAGCACAATATGAAGCATTCCTCTTAGGCCTACACTTGCTTAAAACACTAGGAGCCAAGAGGATAACAGTTCATGGGGATTCAAAATTGATAAATATGCAAGTAAATGGGGAATACACTGCTAAAAATCTCAGACTGAGAGCCTATAGAGATGATGTCATGGACCTATTAAAATCATTTGCTAAATTCCAACTTAAATTTGTCCCTAGAAACCAAAACATCCTTGCCAATGGATTAGCCTTTGCTGCTAGTACATGTCTGAAACCTTACGAAAAAAAACAATACACAGTTCAAGTCAAATATAGACTGGTAGTCCCAGACAATAAAAAATACTGGCAAGTTTTTGAAGGAGATAAACAAATAGAAGATTTCCTACAGTCCAGAAATGAATTTGAAATACCAAACTTAGATTCAGAGTATGAAGAAGAATGTCCTACTGAGAAAAAATCACTTTTTAAAGAAGAAGAAACTTCTGAGATTTCTGATATAAATCTGTTAACCAAAGTACCCAAACATGAAACATAAAACTACACAGAGTTAGAAAAAGAAGATCTGGAGGTGTTGCAATCCAAAAATGAAAGCTTGCCGAAAGGATTGGTACCCTTAGAATAATTGTTTGACTTTAATGATGTTGCAAAAAGGCCAAAAATAGAACCTACTGAAGCTGAAGTAGAAGAGTGCAATATAGGCAGTAAAGAAAGTCCTAAAATGATCAAATTATCCAAGACACTGCCAGCTCACATCAAACTGAAATACCTTGATTTGTTTAGAGAATTTTCTGATGTGTTTGCGTGGAGTTATGAAGATTTAAAATCATATGATACATAAATAATTCAGCACAAGATACCCCTCAAAGAAAACCAGAAGCCTTATAGACAAAAATTGCGTCGAATAAACCCTGTTCAATTACCTCTAGTTGAGAAAAAAATTAGAAAAATGTATGATGCTAGAATTATAGTCCTTGTGAGATACTAAGAATGGGTATCTAACCTTGTATCATTTAGGAATAAAATAGGAGAAATAAGGCTTTGTATTGACTTTAGAAACTTAAATAAAGCCTCATTAAAGGACAACTACCCCTTGCCCAAAATGGATCATATTTTACAAAAGGTGGTAGGTTCTAGAAGAATTTCTTTACTAGATGGTTTTTTAGGATATAACCAAGTATTGGTACACCCTGATGATCAACTTAAAACAACCTTCACCACTCCCTGGGGCACTTTCATGTATGTGAAAATGCCTTTTGGTTTAATGAATGCTGGTGCCACATTCCAGAGAGCCATGGATATTTCATTTTTAGAATAAATAGGATACTTCATTGTGATTTACTTATATGACATCAATTTCTATTACAAAATAGATGAAGAACACCTAATACACCTAAGAAAAGTCTTTGAGAAGTGCAGAAAATATGATTTATCCTTAAATCCCAAGAAAACATTGTTTGGTCTTCAAGAAGGTAAACTTCTTGGACATATCATATCTGAAGAGGGAATAAAGATAGAATCAAAGATGATTGAAGGTATATTGCAAATTAATCATCCTAGATACATCAAGGAACTCCAATCTTTCATTGGGAAGATTAATTTCTTGAGAAGGTTCATACCCAACCTAGATGAACTCCTTAGAAACATGAAAGACATGCTGAAAAGAGAAGAAGAAGTTAAATGGACCTTAGAAGCAAAGAAATAATTTGAGCTGGTAAAAAAAGCACTTACCCAAACACCAATTCTCATTAGTCTTGATTTTACAAAAGATTTCTTCATATTTTCATTTGCATCAAAACACACAGTGGCTGCTGTCCTCCTACAGAAAAACATAAAGGGACAAGAGCAGCCTAATGTATTTTTCAGCAAGGCATTAAGAGATTCACCTTTGAAGCATAATAAAATGGAAAAACAAGCCTTTGCCTTGGTTAAAGGTTTAAAAGACTTCAGATTTTACATTTTTCAGTCACACATCATAGCATTGTGCCTCATTCAGTGGTAAAAGACATCTTGACACAAGATCCTGTTGGAAAAAGAGGAAAGTGGATTGCTGTAATACTAGAATATGACTTGGAAATCAACCCACTAAGCTCATCAAAGGTCAAGGAATAGCAAAAATTATGGCTGAATCCAACTTTCAAGCTCTAGATATAAACATGTTTAATTCATTAGATGAATACGAGGAGTTGGCAACTCCACTTATTGAAGATCATTTTCTGAATTCATCTCAGTATGCTGAAATTTTGTATGTGCTACTTAATCTTAATGTTCCTCCTGGTTTGTCTAAAACAAAGGCAAGGTTTTTAAAATTGGTGACAAAGTTTTGAAATGGGATTCCAGGAAAGAATATAAGGGAAAACATGGAAAGTTTGAAAATTTATGGAAAGGCCCTTATCTCATTCACCGCTATAGGTAAAAATGCATTCTTTCCTTCAAGAGATGGATGCAAAATGGAAATTTCGGAGGTCCTGGCCAATGAAGCATGCTCTCAACATTATTTTTGTTAAGGTTTTTTGTTCAAAGTTATTTTTCATTGTAAATAACATTGCTTGAAAGAAAGTTTAAATATGAAAAATACAAAAAACACTAGAAAAAGAGAAAAAGAGGGCAGATAAAAAGAAAAGGTACAACCCCATACCAAAAAAAGAGAAAAATTTGAAAGTGTGCATGTCAAAATGCCACTGCTTGAAAAGAAACTGTTATTTAGTCATACAGCCTAATCATGACTAAGTAAATTTCAATTTTGTGCTGATAGGTTTGTGAGAATAGATTTTTCAAACAGTGTAATCTTGGCTTATCAGTAGAATAGATTATGGTAGAGAAAGAAATGGTTCTAACAAGCCCAAATCTGAACCAAGGAAAGAAAAGAGAAATGGCTCCAAAAAGATCAAAACCTGAGACAAAGAAGAAAGGATGGTTAGAAATTTTCAGATTTTAACCCTTCAAAGTTTTGTTTTACAATTTATGCAAATAAAGTCTATGTGCAGCTTATACAAATGCCATGGACCATATCAAATCAGACTATCTAATCCTGATTTGACTATGTTTTAAATTTCATGTCTTCGAAAATAGAGAATAAAATATGTCAAAAAGTCTAATCTTGACAGATAGTTAGAATAGGTAGAGAAACAATGAGCTCAATTGTTTAATATGAACTCATGGAAGATATAAGAGTAGAAATATATTAGTTTACTGCTTTCAAATAAAAGAATAAAACGATGTTGAAAGGGTTTGCAAGTCCAAGTGCACCCACTTAAGAAAAAATGTTAGGAAAAGTAGGATGTGTAGGTAGAAGTTTGGGAGGAAAATCATCTTGTTATGATATTACAGATCATCTTTTTAAGCAGCATGATCATTAAAATAAAGAAGACTTTCAAAATACAGCAAAAGACAAGGCACTGGTCTACTTTCCAGAGATTTATCTCTGAGGTTCTTGACATGTGCAAGGAGCTTCCCTCCCCAAATGGAGCCATCGTTAGCCATCTATAAATTATGTTATATCTAGTGATGGCTAAAACAGTCCTTCAAATTTCAAAAAACAAATTTTATGAAAAAACTTGTGAGTTTTTGAAATCTCACTAAGTTCATTACCCTCCAAATTATCCATTTTTTGAAATCTTCACTCAAATCCTTTAAGTCATCCTGTTGATACAATAAAACTGTTTTTAAAGTCCATTTCCATCATTCCATAAGCTCATTTTCACATATCCTAACTAATCTCTCATTCCGCTGAAAATTCCATTCCTTCCCTTCATTTACCCTTTATTTCTCCTAAAAAGGCTTAAAAACCCCTTTTAACCATTCAAAACCTTCTATTTTGGTTTAAAGTCACCCTTTTATTCCTATCAAAACTCTAAAAAGGCCTAAAAACCCTCTTTTTAGCCTTATATCCACCCATTTGAAATATTAGGTCTTAAGCCCCCTTAGCGCTTAAGCCCTCAACCCTTTTTTCTTATGATCAAAGCCCACGACCATTGGCTAAAGCTTAAAATCCCTTTGGTTTTTTCCCCTGGTCTTTCCTTTCCTTCATAAAACCTCATTCCCATGCTTATCTTCAGTCCTCTTCCCTTATTCTTTCATTTTCCCTTCTTTCTCCCGTATTCAATCTCAATCGTCGATCTTAAAATATCCAATGGTGATTGGTCTGTCTCCTTTGCAAAAATCCATATCACAGGTTCCTTTTGTTGGATTATCGCTCTGTTCATCCTCACCGTTAATCTTACTGATATACTGGCTCCCGCTGGCTCATGATTCCAAACCCCACCCAATAAAATTTTTCACCCTGCCAATCAATTTCTCCACTACACGAAAAACTGCTGATGTCCACACCCGGTCCCACCACTCCTCCGACCGATTAAATTTGTAAAACCGCACCCATTCTCCACCCCGAGATCTAACGGCCCATAGTCATCTTCGTGCCCATTTCACCAAAATATTTTAATGCCCAAATTCAACACGAAATGGGCGGTTTTTCTCAGACACGTGTCGCCCATTCTACAGTATCGCATTTGTCAAGCCCATTACCACTTACCACCCGTGCCCTGCGCGAATACCACCCTAGTATTTCACAAAACCACCTTTTCATTTTCCGCGCCTTTATTCAAAAATTCTTCCCATTTATTCCTGGTTTCGTGTATGGAACCCTTCCCCGCATGTTCCCCTTCCTCTATACCATTCCTCTGCCCTAGCCATCGCCTCTGAAGCATTTTATTCCTCAAAACGCAAGTTTTATAATTTTTTTATGTTTAGTTGAAGGTTTAATGGCGACCCAATGAACGGGCCTTCCCAAAACTAAATATCAATGGCTTGGCCTTTAGGATGACGATCCTTGGGGTCAAAAATGCAAAAAAGGGATTTACAGGGTTGTTAAGTGTTTCATCAGTGCCTCATGAACACTGGTAAATCAATGAAACCATCCAACACGCCAAAGACACCTGCATGCAGAACTGAAGGAAATAACAGTGAAGATTAGAGACAAAAGATCAAAAGCTTAACCAACAGAATATGGATAAAGACACGGTTTGAAGACAAAATCACTTAAATTCAAAAACAAGTCAGTAAAGTACAAAAAGAAAAAGATGATTAAAGATGGCCTAAAAGCATAATTAAGGCCAAAAAGAGTTTAAAAAGATATAATCAGACAAGATCAACAAGAGAATGCTTCGAATTCCACATCCACAGAAGCAATTACTCCTCCAAAGAATCAAAATGCCACCTACAAGCCTAATTTTCCTCAAAAGATACATAAAGTTACTCCAAGTTAGAGATATTCGTAAATGACAACTCAAAAGTTATTGCCAGCCTACCTAGAAATGCCTAAAAGTCAACAAAAGCCACTAAGTTGTTCAAAGAGTTAATGTAACGCAGATTTGAACTTAAATACATTTTGCCTTGGGCCTTGGATGGTCTCTAAGGTCAAAAGCATTGAACTCTGTCATTTATGAACAATTAGAGATCCTTTCTTTCACTCCACCTCCTCATTTATCTATAAATACTATATGAGGAGTTCATTGTTGTTGTTGGTTGGATTATTATAGAAGTATAAGATAGTTGTTGAAGTGTTGTTGAGTAGTTGAAGAACACTAGGCTGAGAAGAGAAGTTTTGAGTTGTAAATACCTGTTGGATTTGAAGTATGTAACTGGTTTGAACATCAAAAATACAAAGTTGATTCATGGGATCCTGGTCTATGTTAATGGTGATGTTATTTCTCATTGTTTTTTTCTTTCCTTATGTTGTGACATGCTGCCCATTTTCTCTGATAAAGAACATAAAATTTAGAGTAGGATTTACTGTCAAATTACCCTATTTCTATCTGAAAGCTTTATCTTTATGTTTTCTTCTGCTAAGGTATGTTTAGACGATTCTTAATTGCCCTCTAGGTTTATCCCTTTTGTTATTTCAGAAATGATTCAATAGAGTATAACCAGTGAAGAAATGTTGGTGAGCCCATGTCTTTCTAAGTACAACTTGAGATATTGTTTTTGAATGATATTTACAAAGTTTTCTAAGTAGAGTCTAAATCAGGGAATTTTATGGTTAGCCCTATTCTCTGGTCTTCCTTCAACAGTTGCTTTGAAAGATCCCTTAAGAGTATGCCAAAAGTAGGCTAGATTCACAGTTTCTGTCTGATATTAGGCTATTTTCCTTGTTCTATTATATGTTTTCTCCTTTTTGAAAGTAGTCTTAGGATTACTGGATTGTTGTCTGAAAAGTGTGCTTTAATAAGAGTTTGTCCAAAGAAGTCTTTGGTTTACCCTGTCCTTTGGCTTGCTTCAAACAATTACTTTAAAAGGCTTTTCTTGTCTTAGTGAAGTTAGATTCTTGATTGATTATTAGCTTCGCTTCTTTCACAATATCCTAATGTTTCATATCACAACTCAATCTTAAATATCCTTTGATATAGATGACTTTCCCTATGGAAACCCTTGAAGAATTGTTGTACAATTAAATCCTTTTGTGACTCCATAGCCCAATGGGTTAATATTGTTTCTTGACTTATCTTTCGGGCCTAAACATTCTTCAACCTCGCTCTCACCCTTCACCCTTCAAATAACCTCTTCAGTTAATGATATCCATCCCAACCAAACAGATGTTCCTAAGAGCTTCATAACTAGCCGTAATACCATAAACAAAGCATATAGATATATTCTTTGAAAACGATTATCACAGATCCCTCTTCCTAATCCAGGAAGGCTAGGTCCTAGGATTCCAAAGTGGTTCCTATGTGCCCCATGCAGCGTTTATTCTTTCCAATCTTATAAATCACAGAGCCAACAACTCTCAGAAAGGGAAGTACAAAAAAATTGTGACATGTGAGACCCCAATAAAATCCCTTGTGGATTTTGGGAAAGGGAGAGATCTCCCTAGTGAAAGGAAAGATAAGAACTTGGAAACCCAAAGGGCATTTGGAACTCATGGAAACACCATATTGGTATATTTAACTAAAGGGTGTGGTTTATTTTCAACCTTTAATGATTTAGTTCTAGTCTTCATGAACCGTTTACAATTTCTTATTAGATATGATGCCGAGACTATACTCTTGGCTAATTTCAAAAAGAAAAATCTTACCATATATCTGCACACATTCAAGAGTGTTGGAGGAGGAAGGGAATGATTAAATATGAGATCCCTAATATATTTTTATTGGAATGGTTCCTTATGTCACTCCAACCTCCTATATATTTATATCTTTTGGGGGGTATAGATGGAGGAGCATGATATATTTAGGTTCAAAAACTTGATCTGATTTATTCAAAATCAAGATTCCTTTATGATATCTTACCCAATGTGTTGATTCCAAACACCAATCCTGTGAAGCCAAATCTAGGACCTCACGCTAACGGAACAATTGTTTCTATTGATTCCACTAATGTAAATTTACTTGTAAATGAATTGTAGTAGATGTAATTTACATGCACCCTTCCCTTATGAAAACTTTCTTGGTGAATACACTCTAATATTCAAACCTCAAAGGCAATCAACAATTCAAAGGGAGGAAGAAGAATAAGGGAAATAAGAAAAATAAAATGGAAGGATAATACAATAAAATCGAGTAATAATATTGGCATGAGAAATAAGGATCATAAGAACAAATTTAATTTTACTTGCATTAATTTAAAAAAAGATAAACTTACCCATATTATCCCAAAAATTCAAGATGTTTAACGCTTCTTAGCATGACAATATTCTTCTAGTTATTATAATGTGCTTGAAAACCCTTTTCCTTAGGGTAAACAACTTTTTTTTGGTGTTGCTTCCAAATTTGGTACTTTGCAAGGGAAAAACCAAAGTGATTCTAACATATTGGGTTTTCCATTGAATAAGTGTGTGTGTGTCTATTGTGCGTTTAGTACTCAAGTGGATTTAGAACTCTAGCTCACAATTATAGAACTCTAATTATTTTAAAAGGAAACCAGATTTTGGTTCATAGAAGGCACTAGATATTGAGAAAATTATGATTGAGTCTATACCTTAGATTCGTAAAGGTTCCTTGTAATATTCAATGTGCAATCTGAATGCTTGAGCTACTCAAAGTTACTCCATTGTGGAAGACTTGGTTGAGGCCTCTTATGCTACGTGTCACACATCCAACCCCATAATCCTTCATTAGGGTTGTGAGGCATCATATTTTTCTCAAAATTTCTCCCTTAAATCCCGAGGATATAAATTTTTTTCCTATTTATTTTGTGCTTTTCTAACACAACAATTTATTTTGATATCAAGATAATTCATGAAACCCAACATTCCTCAAGTCATATCTCCAAAATTGTATAAAACTAAGAGCTAAAATTTCTACCATAGGTACCTTGATATATCTTCTTTATCTCCTCCAAGTTTTTGGGTCTAAAACAATAAAGGAATAAAGTCATAGTGAAAATGTCACATGGACTTGTTTGAAGTCTGATTTCAAGAGCATTAAGGAAACTCATATTCCTTAGATCATATATTTGAAATTACATTGAAAAATATTGAAAACTTGAACCAATTGTTCAAAAGGATTTCCCTCACTATAGACCAAGTTTCAACCTTTGAAACCTCCCACACAATAAAATAAAATAAAAATAAAAATAAAAAAATTCCAAGATTACATGTTTACCCCATAAATCACATTTTGGTTTCCATATTTAAACTCAAATAATGACCCCAAAACTATTCCTCATATTATTTTTCACACCTCATATCTCTTTAAATCAAAGACAAAAATTGGGACTTATATCCTATAGATAAAATTAAACAAAAATTAGCATGAAATTAGCAGGAAAGGTGTGCATGCACAAAACCCATGAATTTGAAAATATATTAATATTATCTCTACCAAAAAGAAAATATTTCCCAAATTAATTCAATTTCTTTACTTAGAGTTTAATAAAGTGATAAAATATTTACCAACAAAATAGTTCATACCCTCCACATGTTTATTTTTCATAAACGAATCTCATTAAAATAAAAAACTTGCTGAGAATATATTGTTGCAATAATTGATTTCATTTACCAAGCATAGAAGTAATTGTATAATTTATAAAAAATTAATACATAACTGAATAAGGGTGAGACTATATCCATCCAAACATAATAAATATTGTGATATAGTCTTTCTCACAACCATCCATCCCTAAGCCAAATTCTTGATGCCTTAACAGAAAAGTAACCTCATAGATTTAGCCAACAATTCTCGAACTAGATTTAACATAAAATTGAAGGCCACTCTCCTTGTTCAGCCTTTCCTTTTTGTAATAGGCTCATAAAAATTAACAAAAATACCATGCAAGTTTACTTAGCACAATGGAGTCCTTCTTTGATCTCTGCAGTACCTCAATGCCCCCTATTTAGTGCTCTATGTGCCACATGAAAACATGAACATTCCCAATCCTTGTACCATATAATCTTATGAAAAATTGTTCCAACACATTAAACTCTTGTCACAAATGTTGTCACTCACAACTCTTAACTAGTCACAATATTTGAACCTCTCTGGGTTCTACCACCAACTCTCTTTCCTATTCAAAATTTCTAAGTGAGATGAAAAAAATGGAAAAAAAAAGAAAATGGAATAGGTTGAAAAGCTAAAGGAAGAATATTCTCTTGATTTATCCTCCCTCTTGTTTTTATAATCACACCTTGACCCTTCTTCTTCCAACCTCTTTCTATAAAATTCTTGAGATGATTAACCATCTCATCAAAAGGGAAAATTAAATCTAGGAAAGTTTTCCTCTCAAGGCATCATATTCTATTAGTTTTCCCCTTTAGCTCTAGATTTTATTATTAGTATTAAAAATAAACATCACATCACATCATAGAGTCTTAACTCATAACATCAATGTTGGTATCCCCAACATTATAAGTTCTCAATTACATCAGAAAGTTGGGAAAATAAAAGAGGTGTCATAATCCCATCCCCATTAATGGAACATCATTCTTAGTGTTCTATTATTATGTATATAAAAAGTAAGGATATGCCCCTCTCATGGAATCCTCCAACTCACAAGTGGCTTCTCCTTCTCCATAGTGTTTCCATTGTAATTTAACCTGCACAATGGTTTGGTTCCAAAGAAATGTTTCTTTCGTGCCTAGTATGCATTATGGTTTTGGTTTAATATCTCCTTCAGGTTCCACTTAGATCATAGCCCAATCAATAACATTATTATAATCACAAACATGCTTTTTAAGAAAATATACATGAAATACATCACAAGTTTTAATGTTTGAAGGTAAGGAAAGCCTGTAAGCCACTGACCCAACTCTTTCCAAAATCTCAAAAGGTCCATAATACTGAGGTCCTAATTTGAAACAAGTTCCCATTCTCAAGTAACTTCTCTTTGGATTAATATGAATATACACATGATATCCAAATTTGAACTATTTGTGAATTATGTTCTTGTTCGCACAACTCTTCTAATAACCTTGGGTTTCCTTCAAATTTTGTTTGATCAATAAAACTTCTTGTTCCATCTCTTGTAACATATCATATCTAAGAATAACTCTATCCACTAAATGATACCAACTAATGAGTATATGACATTTACAACCACACATTGCTTCAAAGGGACTCATCTTCAATGATTATTTATATCCATTGTTATAATAAAACTTTACCGATGGAAAATAATACT